>JADMNL010000033.1:57645000-59032500 GCA_016271365.2 Neoceratodus forsteri
CACTTAATTCCGCTATGCGTGAGATGCTCATACTGCAAAGAATGTTTCAGGTGTCATTGCTCTGGTAATGTGCAAGTTTTTTTAAATAGAAAAAAATGTTTCTTCCTCTTCATATATTAAATATTTATAGCTCTCCCCACAACCACTCCTTCAAGCACTCTTAAGGTTGTAAGAGTGGTAGTGGTTTCACTTTCATTTCTAGGGTGTCCAAATGTCTCACTTTCAGTATGCAGCTCTTAACATCCCAGGAATGCGGAGAAGACCATTCTTTCTACCTTTTTTTTTTTTGCAGCTCTGTTTTTCCTCTGGCCCACTAGCTAGGACCTCCTTCAACCTCTTGCCAGTGCCATCTCCTGTCCATTGAGGCCTCCCTTACCTGACTCCTGGGACTCCTCGGGCCACCCACAACACAGTGCTGCAGTAATCCCGTGGCTTGAACCCTCCATGGCAGGACCTGCCCTTCAGGCCCTCAAGCAGCCCCCACCCCCCACTATCCAGTTGCCCACGGAGAAGGTGAATTCAGGAGTATGCCAGGAGTCAGGGGAGGAAAGCCAGAGTGTGAATGTGGGGGCAGGCAGGTTTGAGCTGCCCAACCAGCATCTGTTTTCACCTTTTTGTTCCTTTCCTGGGATGTGGTCGTGCAGCGATGCCAGAGGCATGCACCTGTGCATACACGGGTCATGCCAGCTTCAGCCATGCCCCAATTCTCCTTAGCGTGATCTTGCCTTGCTGCCTCTCGGTCTTTGCTAGGCGGTAGTCAAGTGGTGGATTGTGCTGGTGCCCCCCCCACCCCCACCTGGAAGGAGGCGAGCAATCCATCATATATTCGATCCTGTTTCCCCCAGCTGGCCCTTGATGACCTGAGATGGTTTTCATACTTGAGTCACCGATGTCGTGAGCAATAGTGCTACTGATGCACTGATAGGCCATCCCACACGTTCCCTACCTTAAGAGGGCCATGGGTGGACCTAGAAGTACTTATTGAAAATACTAAATATGCCATCACAGTAATGTATTTTACAAAGACTGAACTCCCTTCAGCCACAGCATTACAGTTCTGAAATAGAGATATTCAAGTAACCAGTTCAAACCATATATTACAAGAGTCGTACAATTGTAGTTATGGCAAGAATAACTGGTTTTATGGCAGTGGTGACATGCAAGTATTTCTCTTCAAGCCACCCATGTGATATTTTTCCATTGTTAGTTTCGTGTGATAGGGCTGTACAAACAAACTCGTGTTTTAAGTAATAGCTTGGCAGAAAACACAAGGAGAAAGGACTGCTGTGTGACTGAACTTCTCTGCTGGGACTAAAGTAGAAGAACTTTTGTATTTGGACCTTTAATTTAGGGTAAAAAAACTAACATACAAAACAAAAAAAAAAGTGTGTGTTTGGGTTAACTGAACTGAATGGGTAACTGAAAAGTCATCTAGGTGTAAATCTCAGGTGACTGAAAGGACTTAACTGCTGTGAGGTTTAAATTACTTGTAGAAAGATCTGGTAAGTAGGGGAGTGGCTTAGCTAGAAGGAAGCTACATTTAAAGACTGCCTTAGAAAGATTCTGCTAATAGCTTGGCAGAAGACACCAGGAGAAAGGACTGCTGTGTGACTGAACTTCTCTACTGGGACTATATTGCCCTCCTTCCCTCCTCCCCACCCAAAGCTAGTTCTATTTTTATAGGCACAGGATTTGACTGACAACAGGAACTTCCTGTTTAGGGGCAGGAAGTGAGTGATCACAGAACCACCAAGTACCCACCATCCTAGAAGGGCAAGAGTAGCTCTCCGGCCCCCTCTAGCTGCTGGAGGTCTGCCTCTGAACAAGTAAGTGGTCTACTGAGAAATATAGGATATTCTTGTCTCAGAACAGGACAATCAGGAGCTTAAAGGGAACACAGGCAGAAAGTAAGGAGAGAGAAAAAAAACAGAGGAAAGAGTAAGGATTGCAAACAGTTAAGGGCCAGAAATAAGACATGATTGGAATGGTGCAGTGCAGTGGCTGTGGGCAGCAGTCTTCCGGGAGATGTTCTGGAGGATGTGGTGTTGTCCCATCTGCAGGCACCTCTCTGGGCTGAGGGAGGAGGTTGCTCATCTCCAGGCTGAGTTGGCCAGGATTTGTGGGACCTCCTCTTCCATCCAGGGACCACCAGTGCCACTGCGTTGCCTCAGAGGTTGCCAGAAAGAGGCGGTTGGACCACAGTGGGCTCAGGGAGGGTGAGGGTGGTGGAACAGAGCGCATCCCTCCAGTTGTACCTCTCCACAATTCTATGCCATTCTGGCAAAGTGTGGTTCCTCTATGGAGGCACCTACAGTGGAGACCAAGGAGGATGCTGGGAACCTCACAAAGGAGACCCACAGGAGGGTGGCAGAGGACCCTGCAGGAAGAGCAACTCCTGGTGGGACTCCATTGTTAGGAAGGTAGAACTGGGCGAGGAAGGGAAGAGGGAGGTAAGGTGCCTGCCTGGCGCCATGGCTTGGAGGGACAGGGAGCGAATCCTCAGGATTGCCAGAGCAGCTGCACAGGGGAGGAAGCTGGATGTCATTGTCCACCTAGGGACAAATGACCTGGCTAAGAAAGGGATTAGAGAAGTGCAGGAAGAGTTTGTGGAATTGGGGAGGGCCCTTAGTCAAGTAGCACGCACGGTAACCTTCTCGGAGGTGCTACCCATCTATGGCATAGGAGAGGCTAGGGTGTTCTGTACCATGGGATTCAATCAGTGGTTGAAAAACTGGTGTGGAGCTCAGGGATTTGGCTTCATTGGGGACTAGGGGTCCACCGGAGTGATGCAAGCCTATACTGGCATGATGGAGCTGCGTCTGTCGGAGGGAACCAGGATCTAGATGATAGGTTTAAATGCTTCATTGGCAAGCTTTAAACTAGCCAAGGGGAGGCACTGGAAAGGAGCAGGAAAATCCTAGCCCCCAAACAATCACGGTAGTAAGTGTGGCAAACACCAACATGGAGGTGTTGATAGGGAGAAGGCAGTGGTAAATGGAGAAAGTGACAAAGGCAGAAGGACAGGGATGGTGCGAAAGGGGTAGGCCATCAGGAAATGGAGGTAATGAGTACCAATGCCGTAGTCTGGGCAACAAGCTCCCTGAGCTGGTGGCCTTAATGGAAGAGGATGCCTGGATATCGTAGCAGTCACAGAAACATGGTACACAGAGAACCATGACTGGGATGTTAACATACCAGGATACATAACCTACAGGAGAGACAGGCAGGGGAGAAGAGGGGGAGGAATAGCTCTCTATGTAAAGGAAGGGATAAAAGCAACTGAATAAAAGAGTAAACAGGGAGGAGAGGAGGCACTGTGGGTCACCTTGGAGACTGGAAAGGGCACCACAATCCGCACAGGGGTTGTGTACAGACCCCCATGTCAGGGGGAGGGAATGGACAAGGATATGATGGATGGCATTCTTAGAATGGCAGAGAAAGGGGAGATACTGTTGATGGGAGACCTGAATATGCCAGATGTTAACTGGAGCACATTTGCTGCAGCCACATCCAAAACAGGGCCATTCTTGGCGCCCTACAGGTGGCAGGCATTGAACAGCTAGTTTGGAACCCACTCGTGAGGGAGCAATCTTAGACCTCGTGCTCTCAAGCGGGGGCAGTGAGAGGATTTCAGATCTAGAAGTGGGTTGCCATCTGGGGACAGTGACCATCAAACAGTGTGGTTCACATTAAACTCAGCTACAGAGTCAAGCCATACAAAAGTGAGGGTACTGGACGTTAGGAGGGCTGACTTTGGCAAGATGGGAGGCACTCGAAAAGCACTAGCAAACAGGCTAGAAGGAGGTGTGGAGCAACAATGGGGAATTATCAAAACTGCCATCACAGAGGCAACAAGCCTTTGTGTGAAGCAAATAAACAAATCAAAGCGAAAAAGCCACTATGGTTCTCAAGAGGTGGCTGTGAAAGTCAGGAAGAAAAAGATAGCATTCCGGAGTATAAGGAAACACAGAAGGAGCAGGACAGAAGCTGTACCAGTTAAGGCAGAAAGAAGCAGGGAGGAAGTCAGAATAGCAAAGGCCCAAACTGAGGAAAAGATAGCCAACTCGGTTAAGAAGGGGATAAAACCTTTATAGGTACATCAGCGGCGTAGAAAGACAAAGGAGGGATAGTGAGGCTGAATAGAATGAGCGTGGGTGGTCAGAGGGGACAGTGAAAAGCAGGAATACTGAACGAATATTTCTGCTCAGTATTCAAAAGAGGAGGAAGTGCCTAATCCAATTAACAGAAGCACTCTTGATAGGAGAAGTCGATCCCAGTCCTTTCAAGAAGAAAGGGTTCTGCAAGAACTCCTAAAACTGAAGGTGGACAAAGCAATGGGTCCTGATGGAATTCCCCAGAATTCTAAAAAATTAAGGAAGGAACTAGTAGAAACCACTGGCTACTCTTTTAATAAATCATGGGAGGATGGTGTGGTACCCAAGGGCTGGAGGAAGGCAGATGTGATTCCCCTTCACAAAAGTGGGACCAAGACAGAGGCAGGAAACTACAGGCCTGTCAGTCTGACCTCTGTGGTAAGGAAAGTGATGGAGTCACTTCTGAAGGAAAGAATAGTTGAGTACCTAGAGGTCAGTGGAGCACAGGATCCAAGGCAGCATGGGTTCACAGTGGGAAGGTCATGTCAGATGAATCTAATAGATTTCTTTGACTGGATGACCAAAGTAGTAAACCAGGTAGGGGCTGTGGACATGGCTACCTAGACTTTGTAGGGCATTTGACACAGTCCCACACAAAGATTATTAGTCAAATTAACCAGCCTGGGAGTGGGTCCCAGGGTGGTAGCCTAGGTAAAACATTGGCTGGACAACAGGACACAGAAGGTAATTGTAAATGGAGTCCACTCTGAAGAAAGGGGCGGTTACTAGTGGGGTACCGCAGGGTTCAGTATTGGGTCCAGTCCTTTTTAATGTCTTCATCAGTGACATTGCAGAGGGACTGGAAGGAAAAGTATGCCTTTTTGCAGATGACACAAAGATCTGCAACAGGGTTGATGCACAAGGAGGCGTGGAAAGGATGAAAAGGGACTTGGCAAGGTTGGAGGAATGGTCAGACGTATGGCAGCTAGGATTCAATGCAAAAAAGTGCAAAATAATGCACCTGGGAAACAAGAACCCAGGGGAAGAATACACAATGGGTGGGGAGGTAGTAACAACAACAAAACAGGAAAGGGACCTGGGGGTAATCATATCAGATGACCTTAAGGTTAGCAAGCAATGTGAGAAGGCAGTAGGGAGGGCCGGGGCATACTGGGATGTATAGGGAGAGGCATCAGCAGCAGAAAACAGGAAGTTGTTATCCCTCTGTACAGACAGTTGGTGAGACCCCATCTGGAATACTGTGTCCAGTTCTGGAGACCCCATCTCCGTAAGGACATAGACAGGATAGAGGCAGTCCAGAGGAGGGCAACTAAAATGGTGCAGGGTCTGCAAGAGAAGCCGTATGAGGAGAGACTAAAGGAGCTTAATATGTATACCCTTGAGGAAAGAAGGGAGAGGGGGGACATGATAGAAACTTTCAAGTACCTCAAGGAATCAACAAAGTCCAAGAGGGTAGCATCTTTCAGAAAAGAGACTTGCAAGAACAAGGGACACAATTTAAAGATAGAAGGAGGCGGTTCAGGGGCAATGTGAGAAGTATTATTTCACAGAGAGGTAGTGGATGCATGGAACAGCCTTCCTGAGGAAGTTGTGGGGTCTAAAACTGTGGGAGAATTCAAGAATGCATGGGACAGACATAAGGCAATTCTTGTGGGGGGCAGGAAGATATAGGCTGTTGGTTAACTAGGATCTGCGGCCTATCCTGTAGGTAGGGAAATGGGCAGACTAGATGGGCCTAGCGGTCCTTATCTGCCGTCAAAGTCTATGTTTCTATGTTTCTATGTTTCTATAAATTATCCACTGTACCATTACAGCCAGGAATATTTGTAATTCCGCTTTAGTGCAGCATGCTTGGTCCATGGTAAAAGTCCTTTTAGGACAGATTGTCTTGAATTGTGCCTGTAAAATTTACAGCCCTTTTAATAAGTCCTCGAGAAAGATGAAAAAGTTACTTGCCTCTGTAACTACGTTTCTGGGGACGTGGATATGTTGTTCTGTCCACACTTCTGGCAGTCCTTTCCCTTTAAGTCTTGCCAGAAAGTCTTCAATCTGGTGCCTCCCACCCACCCGGGTGGTATAACCCTCGGATTTGCCCCATGATGCCACATCTTCCTTTCCACTGGAAGAAGCAGGTTCCCTCCTTACCGCTCCCACGTTCAGTAGGCCCTGGCACTCAAATCTTCGGATTTACTTCCAAAACTTAAACTCATAAGAGTTTCTTCCCCAGAACGATCTTCGACTGCGATGAAGAATAAGTCCTCACCCGGGTTTCGCCGGTGCCCTTGTGGGCAAAGGATGTCGCGCACTGACCCGCACACGTGTCTACTACCTGGGGCATGAGCATGATACCCAGGCCTGCAAATTTTGTTATGTGTTCCAGCTGAATGTGCTTGATGATTCATCTCACCTGTTTACAGTTGGGCCATCTGGAAAAACGTTACTCGCCAGTCAAATCTAAAGAAGCCCGTTGGGTGGTCTCTGCTGCCGCGGGATCTGCTGAACAACTCGAACAGATGAAGGCCTTCGAGGAGGCTCACACCATGGAAAGTTCCTCTTCAATGTCTGCCTTTGTCCACTTAAAACTGGGCTCCACTTTCTCAGGCTCCTTCAAGGAGCTGTGCAGTCCCTCCCGACCAAGGGGGAGGGTCCCTCTGTATCGCACAGCTCTCGCAAAAAGGAGTCTACGGATAAAGAGGAGTCTCATTGGAGATGTTCTTGGGACTGACAGCATTCTCGGTCTCAGGAAACTTCAGTCTTGACTACAGTCAAAACCACGGCCTTCAGCTGTGCCCCCATCAGGCCAGCCTCCCGAGATGCGGGCCGACGATCCGACTGAGATTTTTCTCTACCCAGTCAACCCACTTTCTCTTGACAAGGCTGACAGCTCTCTATTTAGGACTCCGGTCCTTCCAAATGAGAAGCTGACCCAGCCCAAGGGGCTAGCTCATAAAGCTCCTGTTGACCAGGGGGAGCCGCGGTTCTCCCTGGCTCCTTCTGAGCAACCCCATTGTTCCCCTCGATGGTCTCGGACGACTTCTTTGAGTTGGTCTCACAAAACCCACCATTGCCATTCTTGGCACCACAAGAAGTGGTGCCACCGTTATTCTTCATCCTCATCCTCCTCGGATGAGGAGAGGCTCCAACGCAAACTGCATCGGCGCTATGAGGACTTAATGTGGCAACAACTAGTCTTGGCTGATCAGAAGCCTGCCCCAGTTTCGACTCCAGTGATCACCTGGTTGTTGCACTCCAGGCTGACACCTATGCCTCTGGAGCCGATTGTCCCCACCCCTCTGCTTTCGGAGCCAGTGAAAACCATGGTGCCCTGGCTTGTTGCGGCCTCTCCACCGATTGCGGTGGAGCTGCCACCCCGACAGTCTGCCACCGGGGCCCCAATTAAGGAGTCTCAGTCGGCCATGGGTCTTCCCTGCCGGTTGTCAGTCACTCTAATGCCCAACCACCCACAGCGGGTGGAAAGTGACAAGGGTGGTTGGCCGCTGTATGATGATTCCTTGCTCCACTCCCATAAGATGGACACTGAGTTGGCATGGGATCTGTCAATGGAGGAAGGCCCTTCATTCTTCCTGGGCATCCTCCATCTCATCTCCGAGTCCACGGGGATGCAGTTGGAGCCTGTCCAGAAGAGGGCTCGTTACCCCCTTATTGACATCCTGGATAAGGGGGATTCACTGGCAGAGGCCTTCCCAGTGGCCGAGGCCATTGTCGGGACAGCCCTAGAGCTTTGGCAGCACCCAGATTCCTGCCCTGCATCTTCAGCTTGTATGGTCTGCAAATACATGGTTCTCATAGACTCCCTTTCGAGGTTCACAGCCCTCACTTGCATACTGTGTGACCCTGAGCAAGTCACTTAACTTTTTGTGCTCCCAGGTCACACCTGTAAACAAGCTTCAGCTTAGAGTGCCTCTTCTGGTTAAAAAAAAAAAGGTTTATGCTGCCTCTTCTCTAAGTCTCTGGCAGGCAAGCTCGGCCATTATTATGGCACATTTTTCCCATGCTCTGTTGGGCTCCCTGGATGAGGTGCTTCCTCATCTTCCCGCTGACCAGACTACAGTCAGGCAGGTTCGAGACCAGGGTCGAACTGTTGCCAAGTAGCATCTCCAGATGGCTCTGTATCTGGGGGATTCTTGTGCCTGTTCAGTAGCGACCGCCGTCACCATACACCGTAGGGCTTGGCTGAAGATTTCGACCTTCACGGCGGATACTCAGCACAAATTGGCTGACGTACCCAACCTGGGAACTGACCTGTTTGGGCCTGGGGTTGATGATCACCTCCAGCACATAGAGAAGTCCAGTGCCACCTTGGACTCTGTTCAGTCCATCCTGAAGGACTCTAAAGGTTCCAAACAAAAGCATAAGCCCTTTCGGCCTTCCACCTCTGTGGCCGCACCTGCCCAGTATCAGTCTGGGCAGCAGTAGGTGCAGTCTTGGTGCCCCCGGCCCAAGTCAGTGGCTTTAGTGCCCTGAAAGCCCGGAGGTAAAGGTCCTGGTGGCTCCTCGGCCCGGCACTCCCCTGCCAAGCCTGCTCAGTGACAGGATGGGGGTTGCCAACCCCACACCCTTCACACCTCATCCTGGGTTCTCATGTGGGGGGCTGTCTCCACCACTTCCTTTCCACCTGGTCCGCTGTTACCACAGACAGGTGGGTTCTGGAAGTGGTCAGTCAGGGTCTGCCTCTGGAATTCAAGCAGTACCCTCCAAGTCGAGCCTGTGCTCCATGGGTGAGCTTGGTGTCCGCAGACACTCAGTCGGCTCTCAGAGACAACATAGCCAAACTTCTCTGAAAGGAGGTAATGGACAGCGTAGCAGATCCTCCAGTAAACCCAGGGTTTGTCTCCAGGTACTTCCTGGTGCCAAAACGAATGGGAGACTGGTGCCCCATTATAGATATGCATGACCTAAGCCATTTTTTTCTCAGGTCCCACACTTTCAGGATGGCAACTCTGTCCTAGATCATACCATCCCTGGAGCGGAACATGTGGTTCTGCTCTCTGGATCTCCAGAACACATTTTCCATGCCCCGATCTGTCCATCCCACCCAAGGTTCCGTTGCTTTCAGGCAGAGAGAGCCCTTGAATTTCAGGCCATGCCATTCAGCCTCTCCTAGGTCCCCAGGGTCTTTAAATGCATTGCAATGGTGGCTGCCCACCTTCTGTGTCTAAGGGCCCGGGTCTACCCCTACCTGGATAACTGGTAGATTGCAGGTCCCTCCAGGCTGGAGGTGGAGCAGTTAAGGGATATGGCCCTCCAGACCTGCTTCGACTGGGGCCTCTTAGTCAACAAGGCCAAGTTGGAACTTGTGCCCAAGCAGGTGATCAATTTCACTGGAGCAGAGCTTGACTCTTGCTGAGCCAGAGCCCAGCTCCCGGCAGACCGGATGGAGGTTCCCTCCTCCTATGCCCAGTCATTTCAAGTTGGGCACTTGTGCCCTGCCTGGGACTTCCTGCGCCTTCTGGGTTACATGGTGGCCTGCACCTCCGTGGTCCGATGGGCCCGGTGGCATATGCACTCCCTGCAGTGGGAGCTGGCCAGCCAGCGGTCCCATTGCAGTGGTCACTTCAACCAGCTGGTCACAGTGACCCAGAAGATGTGGGATGCCCTTCAGTGGTGGATGATTCCAGAACATTTCCAGAAGAGAGCCTGTTCGTCCGCCCCAAGTCAACAGTCATCATGACAACCGACGCCTCTCTCATGGGCTGGGGTGCCCACATGGAGGAACACAGAGTCCATGGACTCTGGACCCCAAAAAGAATCCCAATGTCACATCAACCTGCTGGAGCTCCAAGGAGTTTGGCCCATGCTGACTGCATTCGCTCTGTTCGCGGTCGAGTGGTTCAAGTCATGACGGACAATACCATGACGATGTATTACCTCAGCAAGCAGGGAGGGATGCATTCCTGGCCTTCATGCAGGGAAGCTCTTTGCACCTGGACTCTGGTGCACAGTCTGGAGGCAGATTTCCTAGCCATACATGTGGCAGGAGCCACAAATCAGTTGGTGGACACTCTCAGCTGGGTGGGCGAGGCGTCTCATTCGTCGGCTGTCTATCCGGAGGTATGCTACAGTCTGTTCTCCCAGTGGGTCACCCCTCGGATGGACCTGTTTGCCTCCAGGGAGGACGCAAAGCTGTATTGTGCCCCCCCAGCAGGGCTCACTGCAGGGGGATGCCTTCTTAAGGCTGTGGACCCCAGGCCTCTTCTGTGCCTTCCCTCCACTTTCCTTGATATACAAATTGCTACTCAAGGTCAGGAGGGACAAGGTACAGGTGAGTCTGGTACCAGTATTGGTACCCCAATCTCCTCCACCTCAGCAACAAGCTCTCAAGGTGTCTTCCAGCATGACTGGACCTGCTTTCTATCAACCAGGGGAAGGTACACTGGCTTGAAGGAAGGTGTGGGTTTCTGGAACACATGGGAGGGAAGGACCTCGGCACCCAACTAAGGATCTGAGGTTCGAGCAGACTCGATAGACCGTAAGGCCTAATCTGCTGGCAAATAGTATGTTAGTACACAACCTGGACCTTCAATCCTTGCACCTGACAGCCTGGTTCCTGAGCGGCTTGAGTTCCAGGCTTTGGATCTCTCCAAAGACGTCTTCATCATTGTGGTGGCTTCTTGGAAGGAGTCGACTAGAAAATGCTACAACTTCAAGTGGAAGAGAGTCTCCATTTTATGTTGGGGCAAGGGGCTGGACCCTTTGACCTGTCCTGTAGCTAGCATTTTAGACTACCTGTGGTCTCCTTCCCAAGGGGGACTTCGGTTGACGACCCTTAAGGTGCACCTGGCAGCCATCTCTGCTTACAGGGCATGGGCCAGTCAGCAGTTGGTGGTGCAGAAGACAGTGGTCTGGTGATTTTTCAAAGGCTTAGACCACATATCCCCTCTAGTGTGTCACCCTCCACCTCCATGGGATCTATTGCTGGTACTGGCAAAGCTCATTGTCAACCCATTCAAACCGATGCACAAGTATGAGATGTCACACTTGTGGAAAACTGCCTTCCAGGTGGCCATCACATCAGCCAGAAGGATTGGGAAGCTCCAGGTGCTTTCCATCGAATCTCCTTACCTGGTTTTCCACAGGGACAAGGTTGTCCTGTGCCCCAACCCAAAGTTCCTTCTGAAGGTTGTGTCAGAGTTTCACTTGAACCAGGTGATGACTCTGCCAGTGTTCTACCCTAATCACACCTCGGATGCTGAATACAGGCTTCATACCTTGGACCTGAGGTGAGCCCTTGCTTATTGCAAGGCACACACGGTTGAAGTTTGGGGAGAGGATCGCCAGCTGTTTGTCACCTACGCTGAATCCACACCTGGCAGACCTGCAGCCAAGTGGATGACTGGCAGATGGATTACATCATACATTGATCTCTGCTATAGGTTGGTGGGTAGGGAGCCTCCTGTAGGGCTCATTCCACCCATCATACCACTGCATCAGTGGCTGCTTCTAGGGACATCCCTATCCAGGAAATCTGCAGGGCAGCTACCTAGAAGTCAACACACACTTTCATTTTCCATTATCACATCGACCAAGAGTCACGCCGGGATGTTATTTTTGGGCCTCAGTTCTCCAGTCTTTATTCCCAAAGTAGAGGGTGTGTGTGCATTGCCTCCCTCCTCCTGGAGAACTGCTGGGAGTCTGCGAGAAGTGTGGATAGAACAACATATCCACGTCCCTAGAAAAACAGGTTACTCACCTGTAGCAGTAGTTCTAGGAGTGGTATATGTTGTTCATCAACACGGACCAACCCGACCTCCCCGGCTTCGGTGCTCACGCTCTGCTTTCCAGCAGGCAAGATCTGGCATCATGGGGTGAAGCTGAGGTTTATACCACCCGGGTGGGTGGGAGGGAGGAGCCAGCTTGAAGACTTTGCAGCAAGACTTAAAGGGAAAGGACACTGCCAGAAGTGTGGATGAACAACATATATCATTCCTAGAGCTATAGTTACATGTCAGTAACCTGGTTTTCCTCTAAGTGATGTGGGCCTCCATATTCAAAAGCAGTCAAGTACCCCCATGCGTATCATAGTGCGGCATGCTAAATAGCATGCAGCCATTAGGGAGGTGTCTTTGTATGTGCAAGCAGTGTATCCCCTGTTAGGCAGAGGTGGGACAAAGAACTACTCAGAATTTTACACTGTGAAGTGATCAACTTTGCACCAACTCTGCCAGCGAATTTTATATTTGCTGCATCCCTAGCTATGAATGAAAGGACCAATACCCTTTGCCAGCCTGGAAGGTGACGCACATACCAGAATCTGTAATGGGGGCTCACACTAGACTGGACCGCCTCTTTAACTCAATTTGCTCCTTTTACTCCTCCCACGTCTTCCCTTTCCTTGATGCCAGATGCCTCGCCGACTGTGCCTCCTTCACCTCCAAATTCTGGTTTGGCTCTCTCCCTACCTGCCCTTCTACCCTCCTATCCCTCCCACTTCTTCATACACCCTCCTGAACACTGCTTCCAAGCTCCTGTTCCCATCCCCCCCAGGAAAACTACTGCAGGCCAAGTTGTCTTCTCATATCGTTTTCCTAAGCTCTGGTCCTCCCTTCCGCTGTCTATCCACTCAGCCTTGTCCTTCTCCTCCCTCAATACCTTTTTTCCCTTGAGACATGGGACAGTGTGGGACATTGGCCCTCATACAGGGAAGGCACATCATTAATTCATAGAGCCACAAGCTCAAGCCACTGTGGAAACCAGTGCCTTCATTTGTGCAGAATGTAGGGAAAGTGGGGAAGGGGAAATTGTTTAACCAGGATAGGGTCACTGGACACTTCGTTAGGCAGCTTAAACGGGCAGACTGGATGGGCCTAGTGGTCCTCATCTGCCAACAGCATCTATGTATGTATCTATGTACTGTTTCCAGGTGTGACCTGGAAGCCCAGTGAATTTAGAGCTAGTGTACTTAATAGTAACTTTTAGATGTAGTCAGCTATCACTTCTTATATCTCAAGTAGTTTCTCTTTTCTGTTTGCTAATTGAAAGATTTTCCACCTGGCAGTACTGGGGTGATGTGTGGAACAACACTCTGTCGGGAGGCTAAAAAAAAAAAAGTTCTGTTCCTCCCACTACATCAATACTGATACCACACTGACTGTGACATCACAAGCAACCAAGGAAAACCATTTCTGACTGCCAGATTATTCTCTTTCACATGAAGCAGCAGGGATTGGCTCTTCCTGGTTACTAGTGATGTCACAATTTCCTGCTTTTTGATTGATAACCTGTGAAAGGCACTGCTCAGGCTGCAAGGAGTGGGGTGCCACAATGTGTTCTGTCACATTTCTGATGATTTGGTGGGAGGATCAGAACTGACTTTATTTTTAACCTCCAGAGTGCTGCTTCACACATCAGCCCAGTACTACCAAGTAGAAAATCTTATAATTGGCAAATGGAAAAGAAAAAAAAACAATCCTTCGGATACAGGAAATGACAGCTGACTACATTTGAAAATTACTATTAATTCCAGGCAGTACACTAGGGCCCAGATATTCAAAGGAGTTGCGCATGCACAACCCCCAATGTGCCCTGGCACACATTCAAACGGGCACTATGCCTGCACACAAATCCCTTTACACCCACATGAAAGTGCACACATGCAGGGGCATGCCCATGCATGTGAGATCAAAGGGGATAAGGGTGTGTGAGGAGGAGGACCAAGGAAAAGCATCTATCCTAAATAGATTCTTCTGCTCAGTATTCACTGAAGAGAAGGTAGGGCAGGGCCCACAGCTCAGCACCATGGACACAGGTGGGAGGGAGGTGTGCACTAGTCCCTTCACAAAAGAAAGGGTCCTGCAAGAGCTCGATACGCTCAGGGTGGACAAGGCAATGGGACCTGATGGCATACATCCCAGGGTACTAAAGGAGCTAAGGGTGGAACTAGCAGAGCCATTATCAGAACTGTTTAGTGAGTTTCTGAGCACAGGAGAGGTCTCAGAAGACTGGAGAAGGGCTCATGTGATCCTGCTCCACAAGAATGGGAACAGAGAGGAGGCAGGGAACTACAGACCGGTCAGTCTTACCTCAGTAGCGGGCAAGATTATGGAGACACTCCTTAAGGAAAGGATAGTGCAACACCTGGAATCCATAGGAGCACAGGATCCAAGACAGCATGGGTTTACAAAAGGAAGGTCCTGTCAAACTAATCTCATAGATTTCTTTGACTGGGTAGCCAGAGTGGTAGACCAAGGGGGAGCAGTTGATGTCACTTACCTTGATTTCAGCAAAGCTTTCAATACTATTCCACATAGAAGATTGATTAATAAGCTGGGTAGGCTCGGGGTGGGTCAGACATTGGTCAACTGTATGGCAAACGTTTTGATGGGCAGAAAACAGAGAGTGGTGGTAAACGGTATATAGTCAGAAGAGATGCAAGTCACAAGTGGGGTACCTCAGGGATCAGTCCTGGAGCCAGTCCTCTTCAATATCTTTATCAGTGACATTGCAGATGGACTGGAGGGTAAGGTTTGTCAGTTTGCAGATGACGCCAAGATCTGCAACAGAGTAGATGATCCAGATGGTGTGGGCAGAATGAGAAGAGATCTGGATAAACTAGCAAAATGGTCGGAAGAGTGGCAACTGGGGTTTAATGCAAAGAAGTGCAAGATCATGCACATAGGGAAGAGAAACCCTGAAGCCACCAAACGCTGGGGGGGGGAGTTGCTGGCAATCACAAGGGAAAAAAGAAACTTGGGCGTCATTATCACCAATGACTTGAAATAATCCAAGCAGACCTCTAAAGCAGTTGGCAAGGCTAGAGGGATGTTGGGGTATATTAGTAGGGGTATCACAAGTCTGAAGAGGGAGGCAATAATCCCTCTTTACAAGACACTGGTTAGGCCCCATCTGGAGTACTGTGTGCAGTACTGGAGGCCACACCTTCACAAGGACATTAACCAAATTGAGGCAGTCGAGAGAAGGGGAACCAAAATGGTGCAGGGACTGAATCAGAAAACATATGAGGACAGATTAACTGAACTCACTATGTATACCCTAGAGAAAAGGAGGGAGAGAGGTGATATGATTGAAACATTCAAACAACTTAAGGGCATTAACAAGGTGAAAGAGTCTAACATGTTTCAATATAAGAAAAATAGCAGGACAAGAGGACGCAGCATGAGATTAGAGGGAGGCCGATTAAGGGGTAATGTGAGGAAGTTCTTTTTCACAGAAAGGATGGTGGATGCATGGAATGGCCTACCTCAGGAAATGGTGGATATGAATACAGTGCAGGGCTTCAAACAGGCATGGGATAGGCATAAGGGAGCAATACAGATGAGTAGGAACATATAGGCCATTGACAGAGCAAAGGCCTATGGCACATTCATAAGGTAGAAAAAGAAATGGGCAGACTGGATGGGCCCTGCGGTCCTTATCTGCCGTCAACTTCTATGTTTCTATATGTGGCACATCTCAATATTCAGTCCAGGATGTGCACTGCATATGGGGGCGCAATGTTGTGCCCGTAAAAAGGAACAAATCCTGGCCACCCACACATGGGCAGCTGTATTGCAAGGCGCAACACACCAGTCGCCAGCTGTGGGTGGCCACACGCCCAGCAGGAACACCGGCCATAGGCACCAGAACATACCCTGGTGAGCTCGTGTACCCCCCCGCATGTCCGATCGCGGGCTGTATGTCACATAAGAAGTACCCTGGTGGTATAGTGGAGCCCCTCCGCATGCCCGATCACGGGCTTTAGTTAGCAATATAAGTACCCTAGTGGTCCAGTGTCCCCAGTATGCTTGGTTGTGGGCATCTGTATGCAAACATAGTGCTGGCATATGCGATCCCCCCCGTTCTGCGTCGCGGGCGGTATTATCCCAAAGCCAGAATCCTGTAGTTGCATATTCCCCATCCCCACCCGATCATGGTCATGTAATATATAGAGAACATCTGGTGGCCCAGTGGACCCTACTCCCCACCCACTCACAGAGGACCCAGCCACAAAACTTCCCCTCTGTCATCGGCAGGCGGCAGCACCCCGCCCACATACTGCCCAGCCGCCTGCTGAATGACAGCATACAGGATGTGCTGTATGCCTATTGGTCCACAGTGTGGGCCAATGGGCTTGCAGAGCATACTGTACTACACAGGCACACATATGTGAATGAAGTGTTCATTCACATATTTGTGCCTGTGTAGTACAGTATGGTCTGCAAGCTTATTGGTCCACACTGTAGGCGTACAGCAAATATTGTACGCTGTCATTCAGCTGGTGGTGTGTGGGTGGGGTGCTGCCACCCGCCAATGATGGGGGGAGCTGGGTGGCTGGGTTCTCCGTGGAGTGGTGGTGGGTCTACTGGGCCACCAGATGTTCTCTATATATCACATGCCTGCGATTGGGTGGACCGGGGGGTGGGTATGCACCTATAGGATTCAGGCTTTGGGATACTACCACCGATTGGGTGGAATGGGGGACAACTGCGCACACCGGTGCTATGTTTGGCTACAGATGGTCATGCGATCAGGCATGTCGGTGGAGGGGGGCCCTTTGTTCACGGGAGCCTGGATTCAGGTGTACAGGTTGGGGGAGACTGGCACAGGGAACCAGTACCTGCTGCAGGCAGCTCCGCAGGGTGCCAGGCGATTCCCGAGCTGCTACTAGAAGAGATGCAATGGTGGGCATAATGACATGCAAAATGCCCCATTTGCACCTTGCATGTATTATGGCCCAATTTGCATGCCCTCTTCTGAATATCGTGGGTGCTGTGTGCAGCGCAACTGCATTTGTGCTGGCGCATCCCTGGTGCTTCCTATCTGTGGCTTGCGCCAGCGCATTGTCACTGCACCATGCACATTCCATGCCACCTTCAACGGTGCTGCGCCGTGGTGAATCGCTGTTGAATATCACCTGGTCCTGGCCTTGGCACATCCCAGATGTGCTGTGCCCATACTTGTGCCATTGCCAGCTGCAGTCTGAATAGCTGGGCCTAGCTCTTTAAGGGACTTGCTCAGGGTTACACCGTATGCAGGTGGGGGCTGTGAGAATCAATCCCAGGCCTCCAGGTTTGCAGCTGAGATCCTAAACCACTGCACATTATTGCCTCCTTAAATTTAATTTTGATTTAACAAATTAGAATATGATGGATTTCTACATTAAAAGTCTGAATTTACAGCACTTACTCTGTGTGAGCAGTACCATTGCCATGTGGGTCAGATGACCATTCTCATGTGGGTCAGATGTGGAACACAGCAATTTTGAGGGGGGGAATGAAGGATGTCGCTTGTAATGATGGAAGTTAAGAGGTATGCCTGTACCTGACCCCTGACCATTATGTCCCACTTCCCCCCTTCCCTGTTTTGTTGTCCTCCCCCTCCATCCCCATGCCTGGCTGGAGCAATTTCCACCCTAGCTCCCTGGTCTGTGTGGCTTTAAACTACTGCTAATCAGCTGTTCACATCTGTAATGTTTTGCTCCTGTGCCAGCTTTATTGGCATTGATAACTCTTGCAGCTTGGTGCAGACGGGGTGGCATTAATCTGCTCCTTCTAGTGTTACTCCCAGTAGTGTATTGTGCTTGTACTTTAGTGCATTGTTTCGCATCTTTGTATTGTGCTATCTACCTGTACATCATGACTGCGCAACTGATGTATTTTGTGATGTATTTTATTGGTAATGCATTTTATTTTTATTGTAATGTAGTTTTTTTTAATTTTTCATGTATTCTGTTTGTAATTTATTTGATTAGGAATGTATTTTATTTTTCTAGTAATGTATTCTAATTGTAATGTATTTGATTAGGAATGTATTTTATTTTTATTGTAATGTAGTTTATTTGTAACGTATTTGATTAGGTATGTAGTTTATTTTTATTGTAATGTAGTTTATTTGTAACGTATTTGATTAGGAATGTAGTTTATTTTATTGTAATGTAGTTTATTTGTAACTTATTTGATTAGGAATGTAGTTTATTTTTCTAGTAATGTAGTTTATTTGTAACGTATTTGATTAGGAATGTAGTTTATTTTTATTGTAATGTAGTTTATTTGTAACGTATTTGATTAGGAATGTAGTTTATTTTTATTGTAATGTAGTTTATTTGTAACGTATTTGATTAGGAATGTAGTTTATTTTTATTACTATTTCTCCTCTGCAGCCTGTTATTTAACATCTTGTATCATTTATTCCCCAACCCCCAAAACCCCAGGACACATCTGGAAATGAGCCGTTACCAGCTCAGTATGTCTTTCCTAGTGCAACCTTTGGAAAAATAAATAAATCTGTAAGGCTTTAGCAGTCTCCCTAGCTGACTTTGCTTTTTTGCAGGAAGGATTCCGCAAGGTTGGTCGCACACACCCTCTGCTGCAGCTCCTGAGACAAGTTAATGCATTTCAGCCAGGCCTGTCACTGGGCAGTCACTCCAGCGACCGTACCTTGGGCTGCAGTGTCATTAAAGTAGCAATATTTTTTGGTCACATGTCATTGTTTTCTGCAATAATTATTTCCTGACAAAAATCTCAGTATACAATTTTTTTCTTTTTGCTTTCTTTAATTTCTGGACTAAGTTGCAGGATTTTAAAGTTTTTAAAAAGTCCCGCTCCCAGGACATGCCTACCATGAAAACAAAAATATCGTGGTACAGAGCTGTGCTGTTTACCGCTCATGAGAATCTAGTATGTATACTTAGGAGGTAGCCTCAGTGGAAGAGATTTTTCACAAATTGCGAGGGGCAGCCAACTTTAATGTTGTGAGTCATTAAATACAAAATTAGCTGTAAAGGGGGTTTTAAAAAATATCTAAGAAAATTAAAAATGCACTGAGGATTCTCAGGATGTTAGAAATACATTCTTGATAAAAAAAAAAACAACAACTATATGACGAAAAATTGTTGCTGACTAACAGATACTGCTGCTGTAATTTCCACTGCTATCTGAAGCATCTCCTTAGTTGCATCCATGCCACATTGCATTGTGTAAAGAAAGGTCTCTCTGGCTGCTCCTCTACTAAGGGTGACCACAGGTTGCGCCGGTATTTGGCCTTATAGTCTAAGCACACGGCTTGACTGAATACTAGTGAGGCACTGGAATGGACTCTTTTTCCTAAACCATCAACTCTGCAACTATCCTTGCCTGGGGGAGTGGCAGACACAGAGGTGTTGAGCTTTTCAGCTGCTACTGGGTCAAGGCCTTGGGTCACTTGCTGAGCATGTAGGAAATCATGACCTTAGAGCCAGCATACCTCCTGTCCATAGGTGCCGGAATGGGGGGGGCCACTAGAGCCATGGCCCTACCATTTTCATAAGTGGCCCTATCACTTTTTGCTATCAGGATAATGTATTTAACAGGGGAAAATTTCCCCCTTACATCCTTGGCCCTACCACTTTTTAAACCATTCTGGCACCACTGCTCCTGTGCACCTTCTTGTCTATACATGTAACCTAAACTGTTACCGGCAGGGGTTTTATCCAGGAGGTCCAGGAACTGAAACTTCCCTTCAGATTCTGAATCTTGAACAGGTGATTTCAAGGTTATTGGCAACACGTCTCACAAAGGACCGATATGACGAGCTGTCCTCGGGAGGAGTGATATAAATCCCCTTATTCAGATCCTTGGCCTAGCTCTATCTTGAGTAAAGTGTGTAATTACAGTCAGTCGGAAGAAGGATATATTTTTTAATCTTATGTTAGTTAAATCTGAGCAGCCCAGCTGCCCTCCATCAGACTTGCGCCCCCCCCCCAGCACCGTCACACCAAGGTGCATTTCTCTTCTTTAAAGTCTCTCTTGGCAGCACCTAATCAGAAAAAAGGAGTGTGGTGCAGTTTTATACAGTAACTATTATACAAACTGTATCCCAGAGTGCTTTAGAATCCAGAATGTTGGATTTTTTTTATTTTTTTTTTGTTTTTTATACCTCCTTCCTCCAGTGCCAGCCCCCACTCCTTCGGGAGACACAGATGGCAGTCTTTCCCCGCTCAGCAACCTCCCCAGTTCTGCCCCGGCGGTTCCCTTTTGAGCCGTGGCTATACCCCCCCAGGTAGTTATGGGGTGGGGTGGCATCATGCTGAGAATCTTGCAGGTGTCTGATCCATTGGGACATCAGGGTGGTGCAGGCAATCGGGGTCTCTGTTGGGTCTCCGTCACCTAGGAGACTGACACTGGTGTTTACTCTTTTTTTCCTCCCTCATGTGTCGTGCGTGTCCTTGACATCAAGGCGCTATGCGCCGATGTCTACCGTGCGTCTCAGCCGGCCCCTCCTGGTAAAAGGACTTGCCATACCCCAAGCCTCCGCTCGGGGTCAGGCAGACTGTGGGCTTTGGCCTCCCTCCTTCACCCCGGAGAAGGCGAGCAGTCATGGGACGCTCAAGCCTTCTCCACCAGCTGGCACTCCAGCGACCCGAGTCTGCTCCCGAACCTGGGTCGCCAGTGTCGCAAGTGGAAATCCAACTGCTGTGCCAATGGGCCGGCTTCAGAATGTTGGTTTTTGTATAACACCTGACATACAAACTGTATGCCAAAGTGTTTTACAATCCAGGAGAGGGAGGGGAGAGAATGTTGGGTTTTATATAGTGCCTGTCATACAAACTGAATCCCAAAGTGTTTTACAATCCAGGAGAGGGAGGGGAGAGAATGCTGCCACCATTCATATCAGCAGGTTTATATATTATTGTTACTGCTGTAAATCCTCAAGATTTTCTTGTAAAGGAGCTTTTGCTCAAAAGAACTTTCCTGGGAAAGTGATAAAATTGTTTTCAGTTTGTTACAAGCAAATGAATATAAACTGCTAAATTGGAATCTGGGTCCAAAACAGAGCCACATGACACAAAACTGCTATTAGAGCACAAGCTGTGTGGTTCTGTTAGTGACCCAAATTCTTGTTAGCAGTTTGTGTTCTGTGGCCGGATTTCAGTCTGGAATTGATCAGTGAATGAGCGATAAGAATTGACGGGGCCTTTTGTTTGAGGACTCTCAGCTGATGAACATGTGGCTCTGGCATGCTGTCAGTCAGTCACGTTTTAGGAATTTCCTTTCCCATTTTCTAATTAACAAATGAATAGCGGATGTGAAAAAGATAGCATCAGCAAGGGACCATAAACAGGGGAAAACACAATCATTTCCAAGGGAACATGAGGCACAGCACAGCTTTAAGCGACACACACGCCCACCTTTTCAAACAGATGTAAAAAAAAAGGAAAGACAGGTCTGTGTGCCCTTTAAATGTAGAATACTGGATGGGCAACTATGTACAACCAGTGTGTTCTGCCACAGAAGGGTTCTGATTTCCTCTGACCTCAAGAGCGAAGCTCAAGCAGTCTGCTGGAATCAGAACTCTGAGGTGGCAGAACACACTGGTTGAGCATAAAGCTGCTCGTCCTGAATTTTTTTTATTGTGTATAGTACTGTGTGAAATGTGTGTGCATCAGTTCTTTTGCTTTCAAAATGCAACTGTCTTATGCAGTCTCTAGAGGTTTCAGAATGCTGTTGTACCACAGAAGGGTACAGTCACATTCCATGACCTTTGAACTGTGGTACAACAGCATTTTGAAAGGGATGGAGTTCTATACAGAACAATGCTCTGCTATACACTATATAGAGGATAATGGATGGGCACCAGTTAAATCAGGTCTCTCCAAATGGGATACGGCGTACAATAGTGTTTGTCACTTTGCAGTCTCAGCTCCCGGCCTCACCCACTGCTGTGAGCTCTACACCTGGCTTGAGTGGCTCCCATTGGAAAAGCACCACACCTTCATCCTAGGTAACTTCATCGACAATGTTATCAGAACTGCTACCCCCTCTGCCCTCACTGTATCCCTCTTACCACTTAAGATCCAGTGACTCTCATGTCCTACTAGTTACTAAAACACACACTCAAATGGGCAACCAGTCCTTCACTGCACTTGCTCCCAGGTTATGGAACTTCCTTCCAGCAAGCACTCGTTCCTCCACCTCCCATTCCTGCTTCAAAATCTCCCTCTGGGGCTTCCTCAAAGCAGCCGCTACCTGCCTCTGCACTTAATGCACCCCTTAGGGCTTGCCACTCTGTCTGGATGTGTCGATACCTAGCACCGCTGCTTAATTGTAGTGGGTCTCTTCACCCTATTTACTGGTGAAGTATGCTGCCTCCTGAAGAGCTTATTGTGTTGGGTCCATCCTGGCCCTACAGTTCATCAATTGTTGAATATTCTACTGCTCTATACTTCCAGTTTCCACTGGCCTCTCCTATCCCCCTTTGTACCTCCTTGATGAGTCTGCTAGCCTTATCCACCAGGATGCTGTTGTCCAACTATGCTGTTTACTGCCCGCCTCGTTTGTGCCATGCTATTATCTTCATCCCACTTGCTGTGTAAGCCCATGTTAATGCATTGACCTTGCACTGTATGTTGCTCTTAATTATTCTTGCTCTTGTTGCCTGTTATGTCTAAATGTATTCTCTGTAATCTTCTGGGTCGCACCTGAAAATGGGCACTTGGTTGTCTAGTGTGCTTACCTGGTAAACACAAGCAAATAAAATAACAACAATGCTGTGGTCCTTTTAAGAGGTTGTCATGACAACCTAATAAACCTCAAGAGCACAGCTCAAGAGGTTTACCGTTGGCATGACAAACACGAGAAGGGAACTCGACGTTATTGCTAACTGGTGCCCATCCATCATCTTTTATAATGAATGGGCACCAGTTGAACAAAATTTGTCCTTTTCCATTTTTTTTGTTTTGCTACGCTCTCCTTCAGGGCCAGCTTTCACCACCGTGGCCATTCATCCGCTGGAAAGTTTGAAAGATGCGCAAAGATGTTCATGTTGTTATGCTATCGTGACATTCTCGAGAGGGTATAACAACCTCTTGACGTCACAACGATAGCATAACAAGGATAGGACTTTGTTGAATTCCATCCTTAATAACCCTCTCCCATACATCATAAACAATCAAATGTTTATTTATCCAGTGCTCTTGCAGAAGATCAGAGCACTTTATATCTTAATACAAATTAAAATTTGATACAAGCTTAAAAATTTAAAATCGCACTATTACGGACATCCATATAAGAGACATAGTACAAGTATTCCTAAACTTGATTCTCATCAAGGAATGCCTGGCTAAACAGATATGTTTTCAGTTCAGCTTTAAAGCTGTCAGTGGTCCGGTACTCCCCAATCCAATGAGGTAGAGCATTCCACAGTGTCAGGGCTGCAAAAGTACGCACTCCAGAAGTCTTTAAATGGACCCTGGAAACCTCTAGCAATCCCTCATCGGTAGAAGATCTTGCAAGTCGCCGAGTCCCTGTCCATGTAGGGCCTTGTAAGTCAGTAACCTGACCTTGAAGGTGATCCGCCAATATACCAGCAGCCAGAGCTGAGAGTGGAGCACAGGCGTGATATGGCAAAATCTTGGTAAGCCAGCCCACAGCCTGGCTGCCGCATTCTACAGTAGCTGCAGTCGGTGAATATCAACCCCCGGTAGCCCTAGGTACACATAATGCATTCAGTATAATCAGTGGTATTCAATAGCATAACTGTGCCTTATTACTATAAATGTATAAGAAAAAGGCAAACACATAAGAAACATTTGATAACTTAGCTAAAAGTGTGGTACATGCTCTCTGGAACATTGTCATAAAAATTCTAGAATCTACATACAAGTTACCCTGCTGTAATTCTACTGCACTGTTTTTCTTTTGCCACAAGATGGTACTATACATTAATTACTGCTTCATTTTGCATACATTATATTACTTTCTCTTTTTATCAGGTTTTCCCACCAGCAAATCTGCCCACCTAATGAAGGAAGGGAGTAGGGTCCATGCAACAGAGAGGATAGGACAGAAATGATGTGCCAGAGACCCTGTCTGGTCAGACCAGAGGGGAAACAAAGAATACAGGATAGAAAAAGTATTCAACTGCCTAAAACAGGGAAATGATTTGGGTGTGTGGCTCAACTTCTCTCTTTATCGCTTTCCCTCCTTTCGGTATTTCTAATTCCTTAAACAGTGATAGGAGATGTCGGGCTTATCACACAACCTCAGTGAAAAAAGGAACTGATTCTTCTGTGAACCTGTTTCAGGTTCTGGAAGGGGAGGCAGGGTTGAGGAGTGAAAACATAGTGATCCCTTAGGAAGAAGCAACATTACTGTGGTGAGTAATATTTGTTTTCTAACCCCAGGAATTGCTCAATGTTTACATTTTATGCAGACTCGATAGCAGTACCTTGGGAAGCTGGGTCCAGAACCTGATTAGGGGAAAAAGTATGAGACAGCATTTCCACAGCTGGCATCCATTCTGGACTGTATGTCCAATCAGTAGTGCTTTGCAGAGGTGTGTACTGTTTTCCAGGTGGCTGCTTTACAAATGTAATGGGATGCCCCTTGAGGATACCATAGAGGCAGAGGTACCTCTTGTGGAGTGTGCCCTAAAACCTCTTGGTGGCATTTTTCCAGCTTTCACATAACACAACTGAATGCAAGATAACCTCCAGTGAGAGACAGATCTCTCTGTAGCTGGTTTGCCTTTGCCAACCTCACCATAGATAACAAAAAGCTGGGTACTGTGGGACCTGACATTTTTTGTCAGATCCATGTGTAACCCCCCTGCAAATGGGGGTTCCCAAAAGACTTCCAGGAGCTTGCTTGAATGCTCCAAGCCTGAATGGTGTTTGGCATTTAAGCCATTTATCAGTGAGTGTTTTAGAACCTCTGGTACTGTCTCTTTAAGAGCTGTCTGCTTGCAGACATAATTAGTTTGTATGGGGGACTGTGTGTTTCTTTGATTGAGTACCACTCAAGCTGCTGCCAATTCACTTCATTTTGCAGTCACTAGGAGTGCAAAGGAACCTATCTGAAAGATGTAACTGTTTGCCAGAAATTATTTAGAGTAATAATGAAATTACAGTTTGTCTAACCTGCTTTCTTTGCAGTCAGAACTGTGTCTGCTAGTTCCCATTCTAGTTTTGAACTGCTGAACTGGACCAATCAGTGTGAGGTAAGCTAGCTCTAAAATGGTGCCTTGGGCAGAATCAGAACTTGGACTCATAATCTGAGCCAGCCACAAGAGGATTGTATGGGCAGTGACTCTGGGAGATGTAGTTTAGACTTCAGCACCTTTTTGGACCAACAGCAGCAGTCTATTGTGAGTGACAGCCAATCCAGTCAAGAACTGGGAGGAACTCAAAGGAAGTGCCCGGTTTTGTCAGTTGGAGTTTCAGTTGAACTTTGTCAGTGAAGAAGGAAGGAGCCCTGTGCTTTTTCAGTGTGCAGTTTTAGTCAAAAAACGTGTGTAAGGCCCAGAGTTCCGGTCTGCAGCTTGTTAGGACTGAATCCGTCCTGTGAAAAGAATCAAAGGATCTCTGAAGAGTAGAAACCAGGCTCACCCTGTAGAAGACTGGAGGAATTGCTGAAAATTACACTCGGTCTGTCAGGAACTGAATCTGCTGTGTGTTCTCCCTGGTATTGTGCAGTAATTGCGATCGGGATACAGATGCAGCCTGCCTGGTATAGTGCTTTCTTTTATATGGATGTGTGAAGAGGTTTGTGCACCTCAAGTGAGCCCTGCTGACATTGAAGGACCCTATCTTATTTGGAGGTCGTGAGTACTAATTCAGGGTCGCTCCCTGTTGAATTGCCACATTAAATCCAAATGGAATTACTGTACTGCTGACTGTTTAATTCTCCTTTTCTCTGTGTGAAAGGGCCCTACCAGCTGCTACGGTTTGGACTAGCCACTAGGCTTGGGTACCCAGGGACAGTAACTGATAGGGATAGGCCTGTGCACAGAGCCACAGGTAGATTATTAAAGTGATAAGCTAATTAACCTGATTTCCCCTGTCCTTGTTATATCCCCTAAATAAATCAGAGCTGCTTGTTTCAGCAAAGTTATACTGCCTGAGTATTTGTCTATGTTAAAGTACTGTACTGTGATTGTTGCACTGTATCTCATTTCACAGGAGGTCCCAGTGCCGGAACCAGACCTGGGAGTAAGTGTATACTGTGAAGGTAATTCTGATATATTGTGTGGGCCACTAGTGGGAAGAAAGGGGTTGCAGTGTCCCAGAGGGCTGTGACCAAGTTAGTTTAACTATTGCAAACCCTGACCTCTGGGTGGAGGCACCTGCCATTGGATCAGGCCCTCAACCTGTTAGTGGCAAATCAGGCAGGGTAGTAGCCCCTGGGATGGCGCCATCTAGGGGTTACATCTTGGAGGCTCACCGCTGGGATTGTGTGTCCTCTGTGGCCATTTACTGAACCACTGTTAAGAAAAAATGGGTACCCGACAGAAGTGGCTGTGCACGGCTGGTGGAGTGGTGTACTGGGGAGGAGATCGACCCCAAATGCTATGTTTATCCTGGACATCCCTGGGTATCAATACGGACACTGTGCAGGGAGTACTTTCCAAGGTGGAAGGTTTACAAAACCCTGTGGTGGTGGGTGCATGCTAATCTGCTCACCCACACTTTCCTGGCCCTAGTAGAGTTTAAGGATCCCATAGATAGCTCCAAAGTGCCACAGACCATTACCCCAGAGGAGCCCTCACTGCTTGGAGAGTGATAACTAAGGACAGTAAAGACCCGGGGGGGAATCAGCCCCACCACTATCTGAAACTTTTGAGGAGAAATTTGGTGAATGGTTGCTGGGAGAGGGAAAACTGTGGAGGACTTGAAGAAACTATTCTGGCCACCTGGGGTGTTCCTCCCCAACACCCTCTCCTGCTCCAGTGCCGTAATGGTGGCTGAACCAATGCAGACTCCTATTTCTGCACCTGCCATTAGTCACGACTCTTACGAAGGTTGAGGATCTTCTCTGGCACCTCCCACCCCCAAGGGGAGGATGACTGAGAGACCTGGATGAACTATGTTGCCCCAAGTGCTAGAATGGCAATGCTCGGAAGGCGAGCGAAAGAGGGTTAGTGAGGCCTCCGAGGTCTGCCCTGGCTACCATCCGTGCTAAACGGGCCAGTAACCCTGAAGCGACTGCACAGGCCTATCTTGAGGCCTTGGAGAATGTGTATGGGAGCCCAGATTCTGATGAGGACCTATGGTGGAGAGTAAGAAATGCACAACAGTACCAAGGGGAGTTGTTGTCTGTGTATGTCTCTCGGCTGGAAAAATTGTTGCAAGAATGCCTCAGAAAGGGTAGTTTGCCAGCGATTGAACTGGACCGAACCAGACTGGACAGAATCCTTAAGTCTGCCCCCTTCTCAGAACTGCTGTTGCTTCAGTTACGCCTGGCAAATCGACTGGAATCCCCACCCTCCTATGATGAGTTAATGAGAGAAATTCGAGGAGTTGAGAAAAGGCGACCTCGGGAGGTACCTGCACCAACAGCTGTGGCTACGACCCAAGTGACTGAGGGTGACCCATCAAGTGAAGTTCAGGGCAGAGGTTGACAGTCAATGAGTGCTCTGACAAGGAAAAGATATGCCACAATGGGGCTAACTGTTGAGAGAGATCCGGGAATTCAAAAACAGTCCTTTATGAAGGCCACGCCTGCAAGTACGGGCCCTGACCTATATCCGACTGCATCTGCTATGGGGGTGGGGGTACCCACCATGTATCTCCTGCTGATAACAGCTCGAACTCGATTCCTTGACCATGGAAGTGGAGAAACTGACGAGATGTCTCCAAATGCTTATCACGCCACAGACAGAGATGGCACCAAGGTTTCCAGTTAGTAATACCCCCGCCCTGGCTCCCAGTGTGGCGCCTCGGCCAGCTCAAACTCCAGAAAGTATGTTTTGCTATATTGTGGGAAAGATGGGCACATGAAAGGGAATGCCAGTCCCCAAAAGACACTGACAAAGTTGCATATAGGCTACAAGGAGAGCTTCGGAGAAGAAATCAGTGGTTAAGAGGTGCACCATGATCCCAGTGAGGGCACCAAAATGCTAATTCACGTCCTTTGTGGCAAGGTCAGTTGCCCAGGCCCCCACCACCGCCTCTCAGACTGATCCAGAATAGTGGGTCCCTCCATGGAGACCACTGTAAAGGTGAATGGAGTGTCTACAAGAGCTGTATTAGACAGTGGCTCCCAAGTGACAATTATGTTCCAGGATTGGTATCAGAAGCATTTGTCAGGCGTACCCTTACAACCATTAGAAGGACTGCATGTATGGGGTTAAGTGAGAAGGCCTACCCTATTCGGGTATATCCGAATTTGGCTGTCTTTCCCCACCTCCGTGGCTGGAGTGGCCGAACAAGTAGAGACCCTAGCCTTAGTGTGTCCCCCACTGGACTGTATGATGGTGTCCCTTTGTTGATTGGAACAAATGCTCATATGTTGGAAGCTGGCACAGTTGTGTTATGAAAACAGGGGTCAAAGACTAGTAGAGCTTTAAGAGTTCCGGCTTTAATTAAGAAGGCCTATGAGGCACAGAGAGATGCTGAAAAACAGAACCAGAGGAACCGGTCGGAATTGTATGGAAGAAGGATCCTGAGTCTCTGATCCTGGCGCCAAATGCCCAGTGTACCTTACAGGAGAGGTCCGTATCAGAAAGGATGTTAAGAATAAAATATTAATGTTGGATGCACCAGGCGATGGAAAATTGCCAGAGGGACTGCTGGTCAAGCCTAGTATTTTGCCGGCTAGAGCCCATGCTTATGCCAGAAGGGTAATGGTCCAAGTTCATAATGTGTCTGAAAGAGACATTCGAGTAAACAGAGGTTGCATCCTGGCTAATGTGCATTGTGCAGACACTGCAGTGCTACCCAGCAGCAAGAGTTCATGGAAGAATGACAGAGTAACGCCTGACTTGTTTGATTTCGGCGACTCCCCGCTGCCAGCTGAATGGAAAGTGAGGATCAGTGAGAAGCTTGCCCAGAGAGACCAGGTGTTTTCTTTAAAGGAATGGGATGTAGGATGCGTGCAAGGAGCTGAGCACAATATCCGGCTGCATGACGAAAGACCATTTCGTGAGAGGTCTCGACGCCTGGCACCTGCTGACATAGATGATGTGAGACGGCATCTGCAAGAATGTTAGCTGCTGGTGTAATACAAGAATCCAGAAGCCCTTATGCTTCCCCCATTGTGGTAGTGAGGAAAAAGAATGGAACAGTAAGGATGTGTGTGGATTATCGCACCTTAAACTGGCGGACTATCCCTGATCAGTACACAATGCCCCGCATTCAGGATGCTTTGGACTGCCTAAACGGGAGCAAGTGGTTCTCTGTGCTGGATCTCCGCAGTGGGTACTACCAGATCCCGATGGCCCCAGAGGACCGTGAGAAGACGGCCTTTATCTGTCCGCTTGGCTTCTATGAATTCATGAGGATGCCTCAAGGGATTTCAGGTGCCCCAGCCACTTTTCAACGAGTGATGGAGCGTGCAGTGGGGGACATGAACTTACTAGAGTGCCTGGTATACCTAGATGATGTTATTGTGTTTGGCAGCTCACTGGAGGAACATGAGAGCAGATTATTTAAGGTATTGGACCGACTGGAGGACTTTGGCCTTAAACTGTCCATTGATAAGTGTCAATTCTTTCAAACATCAGTAAAGTATAGGGACACATAGTATCCACCGAGGGAATAGAGACCGACCCAAGTAAAGTTGAGGCCTTGACCACCTGGCCACAGCCCAAAATCTAAAAGAACTGCAAAGATTCCTGGGATTCTGTGGTTATTATCGGCGCTCATCAAGGACTATTCAAGAGTGATCCGCCTTTACTTAACCTTACTCAAGGGTATCCCCAACCCACACAAAAATACCAAAAGTCAGCGTCCTCAAGACTGAAAGAGTGTATTTTCATCCGAGTGAAGTATTTGGGCCCGCTTGACTCCTGATTGTGAGACTGCTTTTCATGAGATCATATATCAACTTACCCATGCTCCAGTGCTGGCCTATGCCGATCCAAGAAAACCTTACGTCCTGCACACTGATGCTAGCTTGCAAGGGTTGGGGCTGTGTTGTACCAAGAGCACGAGAATGGCCTGAGACCAGTGGCCTTGCCAGTAGAAGCCTGACCCCATCCGAAAAGAACTATCCTGTACATAAGTTAGAGTTCCTAGCTTTGAAGTGGGCTATTGTTGACCAATTCCATGAGACTTGTATGGGGCTAAAATACTAGTAAAACTGACAATAATCATTTGACCTATGTGCAGACCTCAGCTAGTTGGATGCCACTGGCCATAGGTGGCTTTCTGCATTATCTACATATGACTATGCTCTCGAATACCGAGCAGGTCTGAACCACATAGATGCTGATGCTCTCTCGGAGGCCTGTTCCCCAGAATGATTGGGTCCGATTGGCAGAACCTGACATTCGGGCACTCTGCCGGAAGTTTGACAGGGAGGAACAAATGTCCACGGACGCAGTGGACTGCATGGTGGATTGCTTGGGAGCCTCTGAGAATTGCATACCTGCTGCTTATTGCCACTTTTCTGCAATAGACATTGGTGCACTGCCTCAGCTGGACAATGACAGTATTCGGCGGCTCAATCCTGCGATCCCATGATCAAAGCAGCTTTAGAAGCCTCTATGCAGGAAAAGATGTGTCCAAATTACACTCCACTGATTTGAGAACTGCACTGTTATACAAAGAAGGTCCTAAGTTGAAACTGATCAATAAACTGTTATACAGAGAAACAGTAGACAGAGGGGACAAGTAGACAAACAACAACTAGTGCTGCCCACTGCCTTCGAGACTCAGTACTGAGGTCCTTGCACAACCACATGGGGCACCTTGGTATAGACAGAACACTTGACTTGGTGAGATCCAGATTCTGTTGGCCTAAGATGGGGGCTGATGTGGAGCAACACATTCGAACTTGTAGTCGCTGCTTACAGAGGAAAGCTTTGCCCCAGAGGGCTGCCCCTTGTTAACATCACCACCAGTGCACCCATGGAGCTGGTCTGTATTGATTTTCTAAGTTTGGAGTCAGATCAAAGAAATATCAGTAATGTGCTGGTGGTCACTGACCATTTCACGAGATATGCCCAAGCTTTCCCACCAAAGACCAGAAAGCATCCACTGTAGCCAAAGTACTTGTAGAAAACTTTTTGTTCACTATGGGGCTCCACAAGAATCCATTCTGATCAAGGGAGAGACTTTGAGAGTCGTCTGATCAAAGAGATGCTTTCTCTGTGGGGAGGCGAAAGTCCAGAACCACCCTTACCACCCCCAGGGGACCCACAGCCTGAACGTTTCAACCGCACTTTGCTAGATATGCTAGGCACCCTGCACCCAAAGGACAAGCCTAGATGGAGCCAACAAATTAGCACCCTGGTACATGCTTATAACTGCACCAAAGTGATGCCACTGATTCTCCCCTACCACCTGATGTTTGGAAGAGAAGCTCGACTACCAGTAGATGTGTGTTTTGGGGTCTCTCCTGATGGGGTTCAAGCTGACAACTATTTACAGTATGTGCAAAAGTTAAAGGCCCAGCTAACTCATGCGTACTCAACTGGCTCAAACCATGGCTGCCAAAAGAAATCTGGCCAACAAAGAAAGGTATGATAAAAGGTGAAAGCACAGGAACTCCAGGAGGAGATCGGGTATTGCTAAGAAATCTGGGACTGCATGGCAAGCACAAGATTGCTGACAGATGGCACCATCTCCCTCACATTGTAGTGGGCAAACTAGATGATCTGCCAGTGTACAAAGTAAGGCCTGAGAATAATTCAAAGATGTAAAAACAATGCATAGAAATCATTTACTGCCCATTGGACAAATCTTAATTGAGTCTGAGCCCTAGAAGATGCCCCTCTGGACCAGTGACTAGAGCTGCTGCTAAGAAAAAGACCAAGGAAGTCTGCACCTACAGAAGCAGAGTTAAAGTGTTCCCCTGCACAAGTCCCAGTTGAGCATGACTGTCAGTCCATATCAGAAGAAAGTGAGAGTGACTTTGAATACTATCCTTCTTACGAACTGAGTCAATTGTTTCGGGCAATCCCTAGTCAATACTGGAGATGAAGCTGGGCCTTCTGGACTGTCCAAGCCCAGCTTCATCCCTGAGCCAATGCTCCCAGAAAGTGAAGTGCAAAGCATCAGATCAGATGAAATGGAATCATTGTGCATGGTTGAACTGTTTGAGCTTTCAGGGAGGAAAATGATAGATTGGGGCAGACTGGTGATACACCAACAAGAAGAGTATTTTGAGTGCCTTGACAGTCCACTGCCAGTGTCCAAAAGCTCTCCATGTGAGCCAAATGTTGTGGACTCAGAAACTGTAACTCCTGGAGCTGAAAGTGCCCCAAGTTCTAGCCTCTACCCCCATGGAGACTCCCTGACAAGTGAGGACAATGCTGAAAATGAGGCTCAGAGTGCAGAGACTATAACAGTTCCCCTAGAAAGACTGGTCGAGCTGTAAAGCCTGTGGTGCACCTCAGTTATGATTCACTTGGGAGGCCTGTGGACTTGCCTCTCAATGTTGTCCATAAAGGAGTGTATGTGTCCCGAGCTCATTGCCCAAACTGAGCATCAGTGCTAACTCCAAGTTACTTGTGTTGCCCTCTATATGGTGCCCTTGCCCCATCCAGCCCCAAGGTAACTGATAGGGAAGGCCCCTCTTCAGGTTTCATGTACAAGAGGTAATAACTTGAGTTATGGTACAATGTGTATGTAATACTGTGTAAAGAGTGACGTACTGCAATGTTTCAGAAATGTGTTCTTGGTAAAATGATATATTGACTGATGATTACATGTGCGAGCCTAATGCAAATGTATATGGTTGCAGTTGAAACTTATGGGGGTACTTGCTTGACGCGGACGTCAAGCTTTCCCAGGCCAGGAAGGGTGTAACCCCCCTGCAAATGGGGGTTCCCAAAAGACTTCCAGGAGCTTGCTTGAATGCTCCAAGCCTGAATGGTGTTTGGCATTTAAGCCATTTATCAGAGAGTGTTTTAGAACCTCTGGTACTGTCTCTTTAAGAGCTGTCTGCTTGCAGACATAATTAGTTTGTATGGGGGACTGTGTGTTTCTTTGATTGAGTACCACTCAAGCTGCCCCAATTCACTTCATTTTGCAGTCACTAGAGTGCAAAGGGAACCTATCTGAAAGATGTAACTGTTTGCCAGAAATTATTTAGAGTAATAATGAAATTACAGTTGTCTAACCTGCTTTCTTTGCAGTCAGAACTGTGTCTGCTAGTTCCCCATTCTAGTTTTGAACTGCTGAACTGGACCAATCAGTGTGGGGTAAGCTAGCTCTAAAATGGTGCCTTGGACGTAATCAGAACTTGGACTCATAATCTGAGCCAGCCACAAGAGGATTGTATGGGCAGTGACTCTGGGAGATGTAGTTTAGACTTCAGTGCCTTTTGGACCAACAGCAGCAGTCTATTGTGAGTGACAGCCAATCCAGTCAAGAACTGGGAGGAACTCAAAGGAAGTGCCCGTTTTGTCGGTTGGAGTTTCAGTTGAGCTTTGGCAGTGAAGAAGGAAGGAGCCCTGTGCTTTTTCAGTGTGCAGTTTTAGTCAAAAGTGTAAGGCCCAGAGTTCCGTCTGCAGCTTGTGTAACAGCTTGTTAGGACTGAATCCGTCCTGTGAAAAGAATCAAAGGATCTCTGAAGAGTAGAAACCAGGCTCACCCTGTAGAAGACTGGAGGAATTGCTGAAAATTGCATTCGGTCTGTCAGGAACTGAATCTGCTGTGTGTTCTCCCGGTATTGTGCAGTAATTGCGATCGGGATACAGATGCAGCCTGCCTGGTATAGTCTTTCTTTATATGGATGTGTGAAGAGGTTTGTGTACCTCAAGTGAGCCCTGCTGACATTGAAGGACCCTATCTTATTTGGAGGTCGTGAGTACTAATTCAGGGTCGCCTCCCGTTGAATTGCCACATTAAATCCAAATGGAATTACTGTACTGCTGACTGTTTAATTCTCCTTTTCTCTGTGTGAAAGGGCCCTACCAGCTGCCACGGTTTGACTAGCCACTAGGGCTTGGGTACCCAGGACAGTAACTGATAGGGATAGGCTGTGCACAGAGCCATAGGTAGATTATTAGAGTGATAAGCTGATTAACCTGATTTCCTGTCCTTGTTATATCCCCTAAATAAATCAGAGCTGCTTGTTTCAGCAAAGTTATACTGCCTGAGGTATTTGTCTATGTTAAAGGACTGTACTGTGATTGTTGCACTGTATCTCATTTCACAGGAGGTCCCAGTGCCGGAACCAGACCTGGGGGTAAGTGTATACTGTGAAGGTAATTTGATATATTGTGTGGGCCACTAGTGGGAAGAAAGGGGTTGCAGTGTCCCAGAGGGCTGTGACCAAGTTAGTTTAACTATTGCAAACCCTGACCTCTGGGTGGAGGCACCCGCCATTGGATCCAGGCCCCTCAACCTGTTAGTGGCAAATCAGGCAGGGGTAGTAGCCCCTGGGATAGCGCCATCTAGGGGTTACACATGCAATGACTCACTTTAGGTCCAGGCTGTGCAACGTTCCCTCACCTGGACACCTGGACTGAAATGCTTTGGAAAGAGTACAGGGAGGGTCACTGACTGATTCAGGTGGAATTCAGATGCCACCTTAGGAAGGAATTTTCTGTTGGTTCTAAGAACTGCTTTATCCCTGCGGGGTATTATGTAATTTTGATCTGTGCAGAGGGATTGCAGTTCATTTTCCCAACTAGCAGGGGTTACTGCAACCAGGAATATGGTTTTCCATGTGACATACTTCAGGTCAGCAGTTTCCATAGGCTCAAAGGGAGCCTCTGTAAGTTGGGCAAGGTATATGTTGAGGTCCCAGGGTGGGACAGGGTCCCTCACTGGTGGGTACCATGCTGAGGCCTTTAAAAAAATATATAAAATGGGTTGTAAGGCCAAAGACTTTTCCCTAGCTGCTGATATGTATGCTAATACTACTGCTAAGTGCACCTTTAAAGCCGAAGGCTATAGACCCAAGAGCTGTAGGTGTACTAGGTATTGCAGTATGATGGGCAACTCTGCCCTTTCTTTTTCTGGGGCACACTAGTAAGAAAACCTTTCCCACTTAGGGGAACAAGCATTCCTGGTAGCAGGTTTCTTTGAAACGTTATGCACCTTCAGGACTTGCTTCTGAGAGGTCCAGTGCAGAAACTTCTAACTTCTCAAGAACCATGCCCTCAGCCACCGGGTCCTGGGATGCAGAAATGTTATTCTGTCCTGGGATAGAGTCAATGGAGTTCTGACTGAGTGGCATGCTGATTGAATTTTTGTTGGGCAAGACCAGGAGCATCGAGTACCAGGCCAGTCTGGAGCTATTATGATCATTGTTGCAGGTTCCCTCCTGAGTTTCAGGAGTACATTCTGAATGAGTGGAAATGGTGGGAAGGCATACAGAAACTACCAGTCCAGTCCCAGTACAAGGACATCCTCTGGCATTGTTCCTCTGGCCGGTGGTCTGCAACAAAACTGGGGGTGCTGATAGTTCTCTCAAGATGAGAACAGGTCTATTTTGGGGGTGCCTCACCTTTTGAACACTATGGCCAGTACCTGCTGGTTTAAGGCCCATTTGTGATTTTTGTGGCTGATTCTGCTTAGGGAATCTGCCAGGAAATTATCTTTGCTTGGTAGATGCACTGCAAATGTGTTTACTTTAAGGAATAAGCCACATCCCAGATCCTCACTGCCGCTATACACAGTACCGCGGATCTTGTTCCTCCCTGCTGGTTTATGTAATACATTGTTGTGGTGTCCTCTGTCCTGATTTGGACAGTCTGACCTGTAGCTGCAAAGTTCCACAAGGTGAACCGTGAATCCACAAACTGATGGCAGATACAGGGGGGCCACCCCACACACAAACACCACTCCAGACAAGTGCGCACTCCTGTGGAAAGTTAGTACTCTTTGCTTCTACCTTAGGTTGCCTGGCTTTGCAAATGACAATCTTTCCAAAAGTCATACAATCATGCGACATCAACCAGGATTACTGCATATTAAAACACATTTATTATGAAAAATAACAAAAAAATGAAGCAAGTGGGAACAAGCCAGTCACTAACCACACTCGGTCTCCAGGGCTTTGGGTCTAAAGACCCTTCCTCAGGGTAGTAGTTCCACTAGTGCTTTTGTCACTGCACTAGCTTTGAAAGTGGATCCCATCATTGGGACTGGCTGTTCCTTAAGTGGTACTAGGTATCTCTCATTTGGAACCTGGCCCATGGGGAGTATTACAGTATACCAAAATGCCATTGCCCAACACCCAGGAGCCCAGAAATTATATCCCAGCAGTCGGTATCCCAACAGTCAGGAATTGCCTGTGGTGGAGTTGGCAATCAAAAATAAAAGGGTTGCGGGGGGCAAACCCCCCTGAAACATACAAAAAACTCCACTGTGGGCAATTCCCAACTGTCTGGATATAACTTTTGGGCTCCTGGGTGTCGGGCAATAGCATTTTGGTATGCCGTAGTAAAATCCGGCCCATGGAACCATGACTGTGAATGCAGCCATGTGACCTACTAACGGTAGGAAGTCTCTTGCAGGTCTTGGCTGACCTGCTGTGAAATTCTTAGCTGTTGCTATCAAAGCCGTAACATTGGCCTATAGGAGGAAGGCTTTCCCCTACAGGGCATTTAGCTGTGCTCCTATAAAGTTGAGTATTTGAACAGATTCTAGCTGGAGCATCTGCAGGTTTATCAAGAATCCCAGGTTCTCCAAGGTGCTTTCTTACCAACTGAACTGAGCACCTTTCCTTGTTCTGTTTTCCCTGAGACTAGCCAGTTGTCCAGGTAGGGGACAACCACCATGCCTTGTTTTCTCAGATGTGTTGCCACCGTGGCCGGTCACTTTACAAAAAACCTTGGAGCTGAGATGAGACCAAATGGGAGAGCTGTGAACTGGTACTGGCAGTTCCCCAGCTTGAATGTAAAGTATTTTCTGTGACACTGTCTGACTGGGATATGAAAATCTGAGTCTTTTCAGAGGCAGCCAGTGACCTTCCTGCAAAGATGGTATCAGTGTTCTTAGTGTGACCATCCTGAATTTGTTTTTCTAATGTTTGTTCAGAAACTTGAGATCTAAAATGATATTTTAATAGGATGTAATTTAAATTATCTATTATGGTGCTATTTATTATGGTTTTAAATGATCATTGTAGCTGATTGATTTGTTTTATAAAAGCGCTTTAAACTCTTGGAAAGGCACTTTGTATAAATATGATGATTGATGATGAAATGGATTAACACTTTCCATTTTTCTTGTGGGCCATGAAGTAGTATCTTGAGAATAGGCCCTACTCTGCTGGGAGGCAAAGACTTTTTCTATAGCATTTGATATTCTGTGCACGGAACACTTAACACTCTCCTGCATGACCTTGCTGCAACAGACTGGTTAGCCATCCCTCAAACCTCTGACGGTGATGTGGCCCTCTCCCTTTTTCATTCCGAATTCTCCGTGGTCTGGGACCTTCACTGCTGTCCTTGGGAAATGCAGGGTCAAATCATCCCATCTCCTCTGCATCTCCACTGAAATCAGAGAAACATAGAAGTTGTCTGCACATAAGGACCTCTTGGCCTACCTAGTCTGCCCAGTTTTCACTGTCTACTGTGCCACTGCAAACCCTATTAAATCATCGGTCAATGCAAGTCCTGTGATCTCGCCTGGGCCTGGGACAAATTATCCTGCTCCCTTCCTGATCTTCTCCACTACAGGGTTCTGGAAACAAGGGCACTAAGGTTGTCCGGGCTGCAAAATCCTGTTATTTCAAAGCCAACGTCCAGAATAGCCTTAACTCCCCGACCAGAATATGGAAGGTCATCCACACACTGTTTGACCCCCCCCCGGTTAGTGTGTCACCTATATCTGTCCCTTCTTTTGTTGCTGCTCACTTCAATGAGTTCTTCACCACATGTGCCTTCCCCCTGCTGTTGTCTCCCAATTCCACCCTGAGGTTCCACTCCCCCCACCACTCATGAAACCGTGCTTGCCCCCTCCTCCCTTAACCAGTCTAAATCCAGTCCTCATGGGCTTCATCATAAACTTCTCCACCTCTCATCTCCGGCTGTTGCACTTCCATTCATTTACCTGCTCAGCCTCTCATTCTCCACCTGCACCATTCCTCAGTCTTGGAAGATTGACAGAGTTGGATCCACTTCACAAAGGGGGGGTGGATCCCTCCCTCCTTCCCTGGCAGCTACTGGATTATCTTTCTTCTCCCCTCCCAAGCTGCAAGAGAAGCTAGTCTACACTAGACTTCTTGACTACCTAACATCTTCCATTTTCCTTTCATTTCAGTGTGGCTTCTGGAAGCACCACTCTACTGTTTCCTCTCTGTTGCATGGCACTGACTCCATATTTTCAGGGATGGAACAAGGGAATATCATGGTGGCCATTTTCATTGATCTGACCAAAGCGTTTGACTCTGTGTCCCACCAACTCCTCCTGGATAAGCTGAGTTCGGCCAGCCTCGCAGCTCCCGCTGTTCACTGTTTCCATTCCTATTAAAAGGGCTGCCTACAATCAGTACATGTTGGAGCATGTTATCGCCTCCCCTTCCTATCCAGGCTGAGGTCCTGTAGGGCTTAATCTGAGGTCCCATCCTGTTCTCGATTTTTTTCTAAACAACTTCCCCTCTGCCTGTGTCAACTCGCTCCTGTAACAGGAACCAATTAAGGTGAAAGTGCACTGACAGAAATAAAGCGAAAATGCTCCATTCTCTATAAATTGGATAGCTAAAAATAATCACTAAATCTGGCAAAAAAGCAACATGGTTTACCAGCAATTATAAAACGGGCAAAGGATTTCAAGCAATCTGATTGGTTGTTAGCCATGTATTAGTTGCGTCTAATGCACAGCTAAAACTAGAACCCCCATTTAGAATACGCAAGCCCATTTTATAAGTACAATAAGCCACTCCGTGGATGTGCATTAGACAGTTCTAATATACGGCTAGGGGACTGGACGCACTCGGCCTCTGGCCTCGTGCCTCACTACGTCCCCCTAGCTGTGCATTAGAACTGTCTAATGCACACCCCATCATGTCTTATTGTTTACAAATAGTCATGGTAGCCAGGTATGATATTCTGCGGTTCCTGGGAATCAAACGGGAACTGGAGAAATCTTAATATATAGAAAAACCTATCTACATGCAGAGTAATAGAGAAAATGACTAAAGTACACTTGATATAAGTGCAAAATAAAAACCCAGCTAGAGAATCAGCCATTACTGGAGTTCACTACAGGGTGACTGCTCTCTTCAGGTGGAGAAACAGATCTGAGAAACGGCCAGAGTGGAGCACGGATGCAGAGCTTGAACCTACATTCCAAATTCCAAAATTTGCATAGGTTCTGTCTACGAGGTGTCACTTTCAGCCGAGTTGACTGCATAACATGTAAACATTGAGGGATTCTTGAGATTAGAAATCTAATTACATCTTCTCCACAGGCCTCAATAGCTCTGCACAAGCAGCAAAACCAGTTTTTCAAGTCTCTTTGATGTGACGACTAATTTAAACAGATTTGAAACCATCTCTCTCTCTGTCTCTCCCTCTCTCTCTCTCTTTTGCCAAAACTTCCTGAGGGTGTCTGCCTGAGAATACTTGCAGAGAAGAAAGAAAAGACATGTTTACATGTGGGATCAGGTTGGAACGCTGCCATCTGCTTCGGCTTCCACTGCTCTGTTTGTACTGCTGCGGACTTGTTTAAACGCTGCAGCACTGCAGCATCCCTCATGAGTTTCCAGGGTTTGGCTGCATTTCCAGCCAGCCGAGAGGGATGAGACATCAGCGCCTGTATGGGAGATGACATCTCTCAGCACAAGCCACCTGTGGAGATGTACAAACAGAATTCAACTTGTTGCAGAATCAGCTCCTGAATAAAAAAACTCTTACTCAATGCCAAAAAAACAAAACCTATGCAGTTCTCCCCTGCTACTCATTCGGTGAACCATGCTTTCTCTGGCTCCTTACCTCCCATAAACACTTTACTAGGAGAGAGGTTGGAATTTGTTACCAAATTCAAGTACCTGGGGTCTGGCTAGGCCACAGACTCTCCTTCGTGGAGCATTTCGGGGATCTGCTGGAAAAGTTGAGGCAGAGGCTTGGTCTCTTCTTTAGAATTAACCGCTTCCTGACCAAAGATGCCAAGATGCAGTTCAATCCACGTTTCCATCACTAATTGATTATGCCGATTTCATTTATAGTCAGTGTAATGCCTCCTGTCTTACCAAACTGGACACCTTATACTACAGAGCCTTGAGATTCACAACTGGCCTACCTATCACCACTCATCACTGCTCCTCATATGCAGCTGTGGGGTGGACCTTCCTTCAGTACCGACGGAATAGAAATGCAGCTCTCTGGACTTACAGAGCTATCACCAACAAATTACCCCAATATATTTCCGACTGTTTGCCGTTATATGTGGTAGGCAACTATGCACTGAGAAGCTATTCTCTGCTTCTACTGAAGGTACCTAGGGCCAATACATGCTTTGGGAGAGCAGTCATAGGCTTTGTGTTGCCCTCACTCTGGAGCAAACTACAGAAATCTATGAAACGGAGTCTCCCTGTTAGTCTTACCACCTTCAAGACCTTGTATGCCAAGGCTGTTAAGGAGCTATGCAGCTGTTTCCAGCACGCTTAACATGCTACGGTGCCTACTGCTTACCTGCCCACTACATCTCCACCTAACCCGGCCCCTTGATTGTCTCCACCTATACCCCCCTTTTTTTCTGCTAATCCACTACCTTTCTTACCTTCAGACTTCTAAGATATATGTCCCCAGCCATTCTACAGTAACACCCCTCCTAGAACAGCTGCAGTCATGTACCCTTCCCCTCCATATCTGCCCTTTAAGTTTGTATATGCCCTGACCAGTGATATGCCGTGCTGTTTGAAAATGTTTTAATATGCTGGCTGTTTCAGAATGTTTTAATTCTCCTTCTCATACCATTCTCCCTAACCTTGTTAACTCTATACCTGAAATACTTGTTATTGCTCTGTGGATTTTTTTTTTCTATTTCTGTATAATTATGTCTATTTATTATCCATACATAAAAGTGTTATTCTTGACCTTGTGTAATGCAGGTCCACCTTGTAAATGAGCCTGCTCAATGGTGTTCACCCGGGTAAATATAGACTTGATTGATTGATTGACAAGCAGTTTGCATAAAATCAGGAAGGTGGCAACATAGTTTGGGTGTTCAATTTTGTTGCCCATCATGTGAAGGTAACCCGCCAGTGCAGTTACACACACTTCAGTATGCACAAGGAATTAAGTAACTGGTGGGTTACGGTCACATGATGAGCAACAAAACAGAACACCTAAACTGTGTTGCCACCTTCCTGATTTGCTGCAAACTGCTTGTACCTGAGAAATGACACTTCCCCTGTTTGAACTACACAGCTTTCCTTTCCTGACTTTTAGTGGTGGAAATGGTTAGGCAAGCTTGCGAGAGAGAAGATAGTGGGTCACCAGCATTGATGCAAGTGGTGCTGGCAGTTTACACGGTGGCTCAATATGGTCACATCGTTGAGTGTCCTGAAGAAAGGAGGAATCACTCTGAGTCGCAGTGAACACATGCATTATGATTATATGTCTTAGCAGCCACCAATGTACATCTGTGCACTGCTCAAAATGGTGCATACTTTAGCATGTAAATTTTAGCTGAAAACTGACAAGGCACCAGGCCCGGATGGGCTGCATCCGAGAGTCCTGAAGGAACTGGCGGACGAACTAGCAGCTCTACTAGCTGCACTATTCAACGCATTGCTGCAGACAGGATGGGTGCCTCAGGATTGGAAGGTGGCTCACATGTTGCTTATCCACAAAGGGGGGTCTAGGGAGGAGATGGGGAAATTATAGGCCTGTCAGCCTAGCGTCAGTGGTAGGTAAACTAATGGAGGGCTTCATCAAGGAGAAGATCGGGAGGCAACTGGAAAGTCTGTGGCACATAGATGACAAACAGTATGGTTTTGTCCTGGGGAGATAGTACCAGACCAACCTCATAGATTTTTACGACTGGGTGATGGGGACTCTGGACAAAGACCAGTGGATGTCCTATATCTGGATTTCAGTAAGGCGTTTGACTCGGTACCCCACATCGGGTTGTTGACAAAGTTGGGGGGGATAGGTGGGAAGACAGTTGCTTAAATGGGTAGAAAACTGGCTCATGGATAGATCACAGAGGGTAGTGGTTGGTGGGATAGTTTCCTCCCCTAGGAATGTCTTCAGTGGGGTTCCCCAAGGTCCGGTACTGGGGTCACTCCTGTTCAATGCCTATGTCTCCGATATAGGGAGCGGTGTTAGGAGTAGGATGAGCCTCTTCACGGATGACTCAAAACTGGGAGCACTGGCTGATGGGGAGGAAGCGAGAGAGACAGTCCAGAGGGATCTGGATACCCTGGAGGGTTGGTCAAGGAGGTGGGGGACTGAGGTTTAATCCAGGGAAGTGTAGGGTGCTGCATCTGGGGGTCAGAAACCCAGGTCATGTATACACCCTGGGAGGGGTCTCGCTGCAAGCCACAACGAGTCAAAGGCACCTGGGGGTGGTGGTAGACACCAGAATGAACAACACTGAAAACTGCAGAAGATCTGCGGCAAAGGCAAACAGGATTCTGGGCTGCATAGCCCAGGGAATAACGTCCAGGAAGAGGGAGGTGATCCTTCCTCTGTATAATTTATTGGTTAGGCCGCATCTTGAGTACTGCGTGCAGTTCTGGAGACCTCACCTTAGGAAGGACATAGCGTTGTTGGAGAAGGGTCAGAGGAGGGCAACCAGGATGATCCGGGGCATGAGCGATAGGACCTACGAGGAAAGGATGGGAGTCTTTGGGCTGTACTCGCTGGAGGAGAGGAGAGACAGGGGTGACATGATTGAGGTATTCAAATATGTGGAAGGGATTAACAGGGGCAGAGCCAATTAAATGTTCAGGCTAAGGAAAGGGGGCACAACCAGGGGGCATGAGTGCAAGTTGGAGGGGGAGAACCTATAGGGGAGAACTTAGAAGGCATTACTTCACTGAGAGGGTGGTGGAGCCATGGGAGGCATTGCCTGGGAATCTAGTTGAACTGGACACAGTGGAGGGCTTTAAGAAGAGGTGGGACAGATGCATGGTTATACTGAAGCCAAAGGTGACACCCTCAGGGGCCGGGGGGGAGGAGGAGGAGCTGGCTCCCAGTAGGGTCTGGCTAACGAGCAGACATGAAAGACCATTTGGCCTATTCTGCTGGCTTTTAGTATGTTAGTGTAACCCCCCTGCAAATGGGGGTTCCCAAAAGACTTCCAGGAGCTTGCTTGAATGCTCCAAGCCTGAATGGTGTTTGGCATTTAAGCCATTTATCAGTGAGTGTTTTTAGAGCCTCTGGTACTGTCTTTTAAGAGCTGTCTGCTTGCAGACATAATTAGTTTGTATGGGGGACTGTGTGCTTCTCTGAGTACCACTCGAGCTGCTGCCAATTCACTTCATTTTTGCAGTCACTAGGAGTGCAAAGGAACCTATCTGAAAGATGTAACTGTTTGCCAGAAATTATTTAGAGTAATAATGAAATTACAGTTTGTCTAACCTGCTTTTGCCGTCAGAACTGTGTCTGCTAGTTCCCATTCTAGTTTTGAACTGCTGAACTGGACCAATCAGTGTGGGGTAAGCTAGCTCTAAAATGGTGCCTTGACGAATCAGAACTTGGACTCATAATCTGAGCCAGCCACAAGAGGATTGTATAGGGCAGTGACTCTGGGAGATGTAGTTTAGACTTCAGTGCCTTTTGGACCAACAGCAGCAGTCTATTGTGAGTGACAGCCAATCCAGTCAAGAACTGGGAGGAACTCAAAGGAAGTGCCCGGTTTTTGTCGGTTGGAGTTCAGTTGAGCTTTGGCAGTGAAGAAGGAAGGAGCCCTGTGCTTTTTCAGTGTGCAGTTTTAGTCAAAAAACGTGTGTAAGGCCCAGAGTTCCGGTCTGCAGCTTGTGTAACAGCTTGTTAGGACTGAATCCGTCCTGTGAAAAGAATCAAAGGATCTCTGAAGAGTAGAAACCAGGCTCACCCTGTAGAAGACTGGAAGAATTGCTGAAAATTGCACTGGTCTGTCAGGAACTGAATCTGCTGTGTGTTCTCCCGGTATTGTGCAGTAATTGCGATCGGGATACAGATGCAGCCTGCCTGGTATAGTACTTTCTTTTATATGGATGTGTGAAGAGGTTTGTGTACCTCAAGTGAGCCCTGCTGACATTGAAGGACCCTATCTTATTTGGAGGTCGTGAGTACTAATTCAGGGTTGCTCCCTGTTGAATTGCCATATTAAATCCAAATGGAATTACTGTACTGCTGACTGTTTAATTCTCCTTTCTCTGTGTGAAAGGCCCCACCAGCTGCCACGGTTTGGACTAGCCACTAGGGCTTGGGTACCCAGGGACAGTAACTGATAGGGATAGGCCTGTGCACAGAGCCATAGGTAGATTATTAGAGTGATAAGCTAATTAACCTGATTTCCCCTGTCCTTGTTATATCCCCTAAATAAATCAGAGCTGCTTGTTTCAGCAAAGTTATACTGCCTGAGGTATTTGTCTATGTTAAAGTACTGTACTGTGATTGTTGCACTGTATCTCATTTCACAGGAGGTCCCAGTGCCGGAACCAGACCTGGGGTAAGTGTATACTGTGAAGGTAATTCTGATATATTGTGTGGGCCACTAGTGGGAAGAAAGGGGGGTTGCAGTGTCCCAGAGGGCTGTGACCAAGTTAGTTTAACTATTGCAAACCCTGACCTCTGGGTGGAGGCACCCGCCATTGGATCCAGGCCCCTCAACCTGTTAGTGGCAAATCAGGCAGGGGTAGTAGCCCCTGGGATAGCGCCATCTAGGGGTTACATTAGTATGTTAGTAAATGGCTCTAAAGTGATGGGAACCTTAGGGTTCAGCCATGTGCGGCTGATAACTCAGTGGTAGAGCACCAGAGCAGTATTCCAGGAGCATGCATTTAGTTCCCAGAGAGGTCACATTATTTCTTTCTTTCTTATTACACTTTGCACCATTATCTAATTAACATCTCAGTAGTAACATACAGTAGTAATTTAGGTTTAAACACACTAATAGGGCTTTCCTACCAACTCTACTACCCAGGGTACTCTGCGATTCCCTAATCACTCTACTACACTGTGAGCCCCTGCTCATTCTACTATAGAGGGTACTCTGTGATTCCCTACCCACTGTACTACAGAGGGTACTCTGTGATTGCCTACCCACTCTACTACAGAGGGCACTCTGTGATTGCCTACCCTCTCTACTACCCAGAGTGCACACTGCAGTTCTCTACCCATGCTACTACAGGAGGTATAGTATGATTCCCCACCCACTCTACTGCCCAGGATACCTTGTGATTCCCTTCCCTCTTTACTACCCAAAGTACACTATGATTCCCAACTTGCTTTACTTCTCTGGGTGCAATGTGATTCACTACCCACTCTGCTACCCAGGGTACCCCGTGATTCCCCACCCACTCTACTACCCAGGGTACCTGGTGATTCCCCACCCACTCTACTACTCAAGGTACCCGGTGATTCCCCACCCACTCTACTACCCAGGTTATCCAGTGATTCCCGACCTACTCTACTACCCAGGGTGTCCAGTGATTTCCGACCCACTCTACTACCCAGGGTATCCACTGATTCCCAACCCACTGCACTACCCAGGGTATCCAATGATTCCTAACCCACTCTACTACTGAGGGTATCCAGTGATTCCCGACCCACTCTACTACCCAGGGTATCCAGTAATTCCTGACCCACTCTACTGCCCAGGGTATCCAGTGATTCCCAACCCACTGCACTACCCAGGGTATCCAGTGATTCTTGACCCACTCTACTACTCAGGGTATCCAGTGATTTCCGACCCATTGCACTACCCAGCATATCCAATGATTCCTAACCCACTCTACTACTCAGGGTATCCAGTGATTCCTGACCCACTCTACTACTCAGGGTATCCAGTGATTCCTGACCCACTCTACTACTCAGGGTATCCAGTAATTCCTGACCCACTCTACTGCCCAGGGTATCCAGTGATTCCCAACCCACTGCACTACCCAGGGTATCCAGTGATTCTTGACCCACTCTACTACTCTGGGTATCTAGTGATTTCCGACCCACTGCACTACCCAGGGTATCCAATGATTCCTAACCCACTCTACTACTCAGGGTATCCAGTGATTCTTGACCCACTCTACTACACAGGGTATCCTGTGATTTCCGACCCACTGCACTACCCAGGGTATCCAATGATTCCTAACCCACTCTACTACTCAGGGTATCCAGTGATTCCTGACCCACTCTACTACTCAGGGTATCCAGTGATTCCTGACCCACTCTACTACCCAGGGTATCCAGTGATTCCTGATCTACTGTACTGCCCAGGGTATCCAGTGATTCCCGACCCACTCTACTACCCAGGGTATCCAGTGATTCCCTACCCACTCTACTACTCAAGGTATTCTGTGATTTCCTACCCTCTCTACTACTCGGGGTACCCTGTGATTCCCTACCCACTCTACTACCCAGGGCAGCCTGTGATTCCATACCCACTCTATTACTCAATGTATTCTGTGATTCCTTATCCTCTCTACCACCCAGGGTACCCTGTAAGTTCCTTGGTAAATAGAAATATATCCAGGCTTCCCTTGCAGGCCTGTACAGACTTCCTGCCAACTGTCACTGCTGGAAGACTGTTCTGTTGGTTTACTTCCCCCTTTCAAAAGTAAGGTAGACACATGAAAGCCAGAGAAGGGGATATATAATATAGTATACAGTGGTTACAGTATAGACTCAAATTCTGTTATAAAGGTGATCCTTTTACTGCGTCAGGGTCTTACTGGCCCGCCTGGACACCTAGGAAATATTAACTCTCACACACACCCACACACACACACACTTTGCAAACCCTGAACATCCTCCATATTTTCTAGGATTACTCTATCTTTGCAAATTATACAGATAGCAAACACAGAGCCAGTTTAACAAATTAAAGTGGTATCATTATATGAGTGAGTCAAGCCTGGCCCCCATTACCTGTTTTTTTTTGGGGGGGGGGCTATGTTCAACATGTCCCACTGGAGTCAATGAACTTTTTTTTTTTTTTAACTACCAAGGAGTATCGGTAACGGTTATTAATTATCCAGGAGCAGTGCTAACACTTATTAATTACCCAGGAGTACCAATAATACTTCTACCCAGAAGTAGTGCTAACGTTTATTAATTACCTGAGCGCTAATTTTTTATTTATTATGATCTTGGATTACAAGTGCCTTTGAGCTGAAAGCTCATTTACAAAGGTTCCACGTCAAAATAGTGAATAAGACGTACAATGTGAGTTGAGGGTGTTATATGGGTAAGAAATCATATACAAGTGCATTGCATATCAGGTTTGGAGAGAACATCAAAGTCATAGAAGTACAGTTTTGGAAGACGACAGTACAAATGTGGGGAAGCAGATAAGCAGGTCATACAAAAATTCAAAGAAACTTGGTCCTTAAGTATAAATAAAGCGGCAGAGTGAAGCAGCCAATGGAGGACTTGTCAAGGGTAAGATGAGGGGGAGAGGGGGATAGGAGGTCAAAGAGAAATGGGGCATGAGGGGGGGAAGTTGTTTGTGGGAGAAAAGTGTAATGGGTTAGGATAAGAAGTTCAAGAGCAGGTGGGCTAATTGCTAGGTGAAGTAGTGAGACAGATAGCTCAGTGCAAACAAGTGGGACAGTAGGGGCAGGTCTACTTGAGACTGCTAGGAGGAGCAGTCTCAACTACAGAGCACTGAGAGGTGATGCCGCAGCTTACGTTTAAAAGGTCCAAGTTTAGGTTCAGTCAGGATGTCACCACTGAGGGAGTTGCGCCAGTTGGGAGCTCAGTAGGTGAAAGCCCTTTGGCCCTGTGAGGTGCAACAGAAGGGTACCTTGAACTGTTGGCAGTTTGTTCCTCTGGTGCGATGGGGGTTGGCAGTAGGACAAAGGAGTTTCTGGATGCTTGGTGGGTGGGGTGGGGGGTGGCTAAGGCTAATTTCTTAGCAAGTAGGCAGGTCTGAAACTTCAGCCTGCCTTCCAGATGAAGCCACATGGTTTGAGCGTATAGGCTGCAGGTATATGTGAGCCGGTGGGTTCCAGTGATTAGCCTGCAGGCTTTATTTAGGGCTATTTTAATCCTTTTTTCCTTTTTCCACAGATACTTTTTAGTTGCTTTTTCTGTTTTATCCCCGATGCCAGTCTCCTTGTGTCCCCGACGTGACGCGCACGTGTGGAGGCATACACTACGGGATGCCTCACTCTATCAGTTGCTTCGTTACCACCTACACCTGCCATTGGACCTCCATCCACTGGTGGCGGGACTATGGATGGGTGACCTCCCTCCCTCCCAGGAGAGGAGAGTCAACGCTGATCCCCTCCCCTGCGCAGCACCCCGGCGACCCGAGGTTGTTCCCGAGCCTGGGTCGCTGTAGTGTGAGGTAAGACAAGATGCCTCAGCCCTCAGTGCCACCTGGCCATCTATTTAAATCCTTTAAGAGTTGTGTCTGATGCTGCACCATAGACAACCAGGCCATAGTCTGTCATGGAGATGACAGACCTGCTGACTGCTATTCGAAGAGCCTCAGTAGTCGTACAGTGTTTATGCCCATGGATTAAATCTATTCAGCTTTGGCAATGTGGTTAGAAAAGGACAGGGTGCTGTCTAATGTGACCCCTAGGTATTTGAATAAATAGACCTGGTCGGGGGGGGGGGTGTTCTAAGGCTATTTAGTATTCTGATCTGGTGAGATCTGGGTTTGTTGTGGGGTTTAGCGTATGTCATAACTTTAGTTTTTTTATAGTTCATGGGCAGCTTTTGATTCATAAATCAGTTCTCTACATTGTCAAAAATCAGTTGAAGTTGTTTTTCTAGGAGTATCTGGTCTTATTTGCTGGCATAGATCACCGCATCATCTGCATATAAAAGTGTTCGATCCGGGCATACAGTGGCGGGGGTTAGGAATAGACTGAACAGGAGGAGACCTAAGATTGATTGATGGGGGACACCAGAGCACACCTCCCGGCTTTCTGAGAGGACACCATTTATTTTTACTTGCTGTGCTCTGTTTGCAAGGCAGCTCCTAAACCAACTCATGTTGCTTTCGGAGAGCCCAGTGTTGGATAGTTGCTCGATCAGCAATGTACGGTTGACTGTATCAAAGGCCTTGGTGAGGTCAACGAATGCCACCCCCACCAGCTGGTCTTTGTCTAGTGCATTATGCATAAAGCTTGGTGAACTCAATTAAGGCAGTGGTGGTACTGTGTGATGTTCGAAACCCATGCTGTTGGGGGCATTGGATCTGGTGTTTGTTGATGTATTCTACTAGCTAATCAGACATGATCCGCTCTAATGCTTTGGAAAGAGGGATGAAAATAGATATGGGGAGATGATTGGTATGCATTGTACTGTCTCCACTTTTATGGACAGGTGTTACTACTGCGGCTTTCCACTTCTGTGGGAATTTGGCAAAACGGTAGCAACAGGTTAAGGATTTGTGTCAAAAGGGTGAGTATTCCCTCCAGGGTGAGGGCGATCAGTTTAAGTTCTAGTGTGTCTCCACTGAACCTGGATTTCCCTGGCACACTTATCAGGTACTTTTTAGCTTCCTTTTTGAGGTAACACCCTATATGGGCGAGTATTATTGAGCGGCTCAATATGAGCGACTCAGTAATACCGCTCCCATGTAGAGCGAGTAGGGAAAAAGAGCACTGAATGGGTATAACAAGTGTAGCACTGAGGGATACACGCTACACTCGCAAGAAAAGGGATAAATAGAATGATTTGGCCAAGCCGGCTGTGTGGTGTAGTGGCTTGAGCCACTACCCCTGGAGCCTGTGGTGCCGGGTTTGGATCCTGGTGCAAATAATTTGGGGGGGGGGTACAATGACCTGCTCTGCTGGGGGAGGGAGGGTTGAAGCCAAAGGGGTACACTAAAAGGAGGTGGTGAGTTGAACGGGCCCCCAGAGAGAAATTCATCTGGACAGCAGATTACCGTGGACTGAGGGACAACAGCTGCTGAGGTAAAGCAATAATAACAACTTAATTTATTGAAGGAACAGTTTATGCAGATATGCAAAAAAGGGACTGTGCCAACATACGGCCCGCCCCCTAGCTGGAGTAATAAACAGTTGCTGTCACATGGATGAGTTCAGTCTGTATCCAAATTGTAAGTCGGCCTTACCCGATTACCAAAACAATAAGAAAAAATTAAAAAAGGCAGAGTCTTACTTACATTACTACTGAGATGTGCAGCGTTGTGTGTCCAGTGTGTGGCACACACCTCTCCAGCAGTTTTACAAAATCTCAACTCATGAAACAGAAATACATGTACAAGAAGGCATGACTAGGGGTTAGTAGGAGGTAAGTTCAGGAAGGATGTGAGGAAGGTTTCCTTCACAGAAAGGGTAGTGGGGCCTTGGAACAGATTTCCGGTAAGGGTTATGAGGTTAAGTTCCATTAATGGATTCAGACATGGGAACTCCTAAGCCCACTCGGAGGAATCACGAAGGGGCAGAAAGTGGAAGGGAGGAGGAAGGGGTGAATTAGCCACCTTGGCACTAGGCTGCAGGGCGAGGGTAAGGTAATACCAACTGTGGAAAGACTTGATGGGCCATCGGTTTCCTTCTGCTGTTAGACTCTGTTTCTGTGGGCACCTCTTAGCAGTTCAAGTGATTGTTTTCGGGGGAGGGGCAGGATGCATGGAGGCCAGCTGAGTGGGTGGAAGATGCACCACACAGGGCACTTTTACATGCAGGCTTCCTGAACCGGGGTAACGTTACCTTGTTGGACCGTTACAATCCATTCCATTCTGTGCTCTGATTTACACGTGGCTCCTAATTTGGCAAACCTGCCTCTCCATTGGTCTTTTTTTTTATTCTGGTGTCCTACAGTCCTAACTGATTTCTTCAGGAGATAACAGAACCTCCTGATTACATGGCGGGGTGTACCGGCACACATAGGGGCAAACCATGTCAGGCAGAGAACGCGTTTTGACCTAACGTTTGCTGTGGTAGCAGAAGAGATCAGCTTTACACATCTGCGGAGGTAACGTTACACTGGTTCTGTAACTGTCATTCCGTTACAGACACTGGTGTGTAAAAGCACTTTTAGAGAACTGCAGGTGGTGGGGCACTTCCTAGGATCAAAAATGCCTGCAGTGTTTGGGCTCTCCACCACTGCAGCAGTACAGAGGAACGCAGTCAAATCCACTCTTACTGCCTCCCAGATGCATCCCGACTGTCTGATGTAAGTGTGCCTAAGCCTGTTGTGACCTAACATTGTACCTGAGTCAAAAACTACCTTAAGGACACGTGAACTGGTCTCTTTCCTCCCCACCCCCCCCGGCACATACATAGTTTCTGTTTGAGGAACGCAGTGAAGATTATCAGAGGTGCATATGTAAAGAAACCTCACCCCATACAATTCGTCTTTGTTGTTCTGGCTGTAACGTAATCAGTGTTGAGTAACTGTGTTTGTTTTTATCAGGATTTGTAACGCTGCAGATCTTGCCATTGTTTTTCAAGGGTAGAGAATTTGCATCCTCTGCAGCATTATCCTCCTCATTGAATGTTCTGATAATAACTGTAGTTGGGCACTTTGCACAGAGCTTGGAGATCCTGGAGAATTAATAACTGCAGCTGGGTGCTTTGCATAGAACTTGGAGATCTGGTTTCCTGTCATGCAGTCACCCAAGAATGAAGCAACATTGGGAGAGCAGGCAGGAGAGATCATGTTGTCAGGTTGCTTTGCATCGCAGGACAAAATGCAAATGCTGCTTCCCTTTTTTTTTTTTTAACCAATATTTGTCTGCCTGGCCGTCCTATCCCCTAGCTCAGAGAGAGAGAGAGAGAGAGAGAGAGAGAGATTCAAGTACTTGAGAAGGATAATTTTATTTATTTATTGAAAATGTTTCACCAGGAGAGGCACACTGAGCAAAACAATGCTCGTCTCACGGTGTGACCTGGGGGGTGGGGTACATGGGAGGAGTAATCATAGTACAAAGAAAGGTTGAGATTAGTCAAACAAAACAAAACAGTGGTTACATGGATGAATGTAGCTAGCCAGACCTAAGCAAGCGGTAGTACTACATACTTGTGCCACATGGGGGGTGGCATGATTTGTTGATTAGCATTAACTATACAAGGTTACATTAAGTGCCTGTATCTAGAGAATGGGGAGAGAAATGCACCGGGTTATCGGTGCGAACTGGGAGCATGAGACTGGGGCCAGGGGGAGGGGACAGAAAAAGGGAGTCAGTCACTGGGAAATGAGCAGGGGTTGACTTAGGGAGGAAACATTGACGGGAATAGTAAGGGGTGGAGCAGGGTATGCCAAGAGCGGGTAAGTGCAAGGATTGTTAGGGCAAGTTTATAGGCCAGTCATCTGGGCGAACGGCCCAGCCGCTGGTCAGGCGTCTAAGGAGGAGGGTATCGGGCGGGGGAAAGAGACAGGTGGGGGGGTCAGGGGCAGGTGCAATTGGGTGCGAGGAAGTTAGAGAGGGTGGAGGATAGAGAGTGTTTGGAGGAAGAATGTCGGATTTGGGCCGGCAGGTCATTCCAGAGTTTAGGGAGGTGGTAAGAGAAGGCCAATTGGCCTGCAGAGATTCTACGATGAGGGACAGCTAATAGCCTGGAATCAGTGGACCTGAGGGCGTGTGTGGATGGAGGTGGGGGAAAATAGGGAGGAAGTGAGGTAGGGTGGGAGGGAACCGAGCCAGAAGATAGGAACAAATTTAACACTGTGAAGCAGGTGTCGGTTGCTCAGAGATGGGAGGGCCAGTGAATGGTAGAGCTCGCAGTGATGTGTGCGGGGGTGCATCGAGAGCGAAGTGGCAGAAGGCATTGAAGAGAGGGTCGAGTTTGGATAAAGTGGACTTGGAAGCAGAGCTGTAGATGACATCACAGTAATCGAAAGAAGGGAGAATCATTTTCTGGACTATTTCGTGTCTCACCAGAAGCGGGAGACTAGCGTGGTTTTGATAAAGGGTGCCGAGCTTGGGACGCAGTTTAGATAGGATGGCGTCCACGTGGGTGGAGAAGGAGAGACAGCGGTCAAGCCAGACCCCTAGGTACCTAAAGGAGGGCACATCATCCTGGATGGTGTTATTTAGGGTACGGAAGAGTAGGGGGGATGTAAGTCTGGATACATGTATGAATAACTCTGAGCAGTGCAGGAGAGCGGCTAGCAAGGCAAACAGGATGTTGGGATGCATCGTAAGGGGGATCACCTCTAGGTACAAGGAAGTGATTCTGCCGCTGTACAATGGACTGGTTAGACCACACCTTGAGTACTGTGTACAGTACTGGAGACCACACTTGAAAAGGGACATACAGCTCCTGGAGAGGGTACAGAGGAGGGCAACAAAGATGATACGAGGCTAGGGATTTGACGATGAGAACAGACTTAAGGAGCTCTGCCTGTTTTCATTGGAGGAGAGGAGAGACAGAGGGGACATGATTGAGGTCTTCAAGTACCTCAAGGGAATAAATAGGGTAAACGTGGAGGGATCTTTAGACTAAAGCAGGGAGGTATCACCAGAGGGCATGATTTGAAGCTGGAAGGTGGAAGGGTGAGGGGGGAAAAGAGGAGGAGGTTTTTCACTGAGAGGGTGGTGGACCCTTGGAATGCACTGCCTGGTGAGCTGGTTCAGAGATCCACAGTGGAGGGCTTCAAGAGAGGATGGGATAGACACAGAAAGTGGATGTATCAGATGATGGCCTGTCCCAGGGGGGTGGGGATGGATGATACGGGTTTCTGGAGCACAAGGGATGGGAGGGTCTCGGCACCCAACTAAGGATCTAAGGTTCGAGCAGACTCGATAGACCGTAAGGCCTAATCTGCTGGCAAATAGTATGTTAGTATGTTAGTATAGTCTCTGTCTAGTGCCAAAAGACATAGAGACTGTTTTCTTAGCATTAAGCGAGAGCTGGTTGGAGTTGAACCAGTGTTGTACTTTGTTAAAATCGGTCTGGAGATTAGCAGTGACTTCTTCATGGGAGCGACCAGAAGTAAAGAGGACCGTGTCATCAGCGTACATGTGTACTGAGGTAGTGGAGCTAAATAAGGAGAGTCTCTTTAAGCTGAGTGGCAACCATAACATGAGGGGGCACAGTCTTAAGCTGGAGGGTGGGAGGTTTAGGAGGGAGGTCAGGAAGCACTTCTTTACAGAGAGGGTGGTGGACACTTGGAATGCGCTGCGGGAATAGGTCATCTCATTGAAGACAGTGGGCAGCTTTAAGAGAGGCTGGGATAGGCATAGGGGAAGGTAAGAATCATGGGGAGGGAGGAATGGGGAGGGAAGGCAGTGACAGTATCTCAAGCTGTGGACCCTGCAATACAAGCAGATTTGATAGACCAAATGGCCTTCTTCTGCTGCCTTCTTCGTGTGTTTGGATGTATGTTCAGAAATGGAATCACCACAGCTGTGCCCTACCTCTGGCAGGGAGGGCAGGTAAATGAGTGGCTGCTTTTACAGGCAAAACCAGTGGCAGTGATTGGCCGGCATGGATTGCGTGAGTAGGGGGTGGGCTGCACCCTCCTACCTGAGTATGTAGCAGCACTGGATTATAATAGACGATTAGCTCATTCTTTAAATTGTGCAGAACGCCTTTTACATCATTAGGGGGCTGGCAAGGGGGAGTAGGATTGAGCGTCCCAGTTGACACTTTCCTCTGCTCCAGGGTACTGCTGCCACCTGGGTGATTGCAGGTGGCAGTGCACTCAGGAGTGGCTTAGGTGTGTGTGCAGCCTCACATTCCCTGGTTGGCATCTCAGGATGGGAGAAAAAACAGAGGAGGAAAAAGGCAGGCCCAGGGCAGAATGAGGTACTGACTTCCTTCCGGCCCCCTTAACAGTGATATGGCAGCCATCCCAGAGAACCAGACCCTTGATGTACCAGTTGGGGCCCTGCCATCCCCATCACGGGGGATAAGCCATGGAGACAGATGTGGGAGGAGAGAGGTAAACCCATGAGATGTCAGGTGATAGGGCTGGAGGGGTTGGTCTTGATGAGGGCACACCCTGCCAAGGAGAAAAAAAAAAAACAGCATTGACTTTTTCAGAACTTAGAACTATGCAGAATAAATTGGAATGTGAATAACTGATTTTCAAGGAGACAAGGAAACCACTTTGTGAGTAATCTTATTTTTCTCATTTACTTGTGAACTTGAACAGCTGTCCTGCTGGACTCGCCCTACATTTCTATAGAAGCACTATTATTCACTGTACTTTTAATATGTACTAAATAGCTACATGATATTTTCCTTCCCTATAGAGCTGTTTCCTCTCTCCAGTACCCACATGACCTCATCACTAACCTTCTCACGGATTTACACGCTGTCCATCAAATACCCAGGCCCACTGTAGATGGCTGGCAAGCCATGTCAGTTGTGCAAGGACCTGGGGGAGGGTACCGCTGTGAATGGACCAGGTTTTTCCTACTTCTGATTTTCTCCCCAGGCGTGCCAGCTTGCTGTGATGTATGCATGCATGTGTTGGCAAACATGCATGAGGGGTATGTGGTAGCTACCCCTACCCTTTCTGGTGCTCGTAGCTGTGCTTCCACTCAGTCTCCACCAGGTGGCAGTCATGCAGCAGGGGTAGCATCCTCCTCCCCAAGGAAGGAGAGTCATCCTAGAGATGTTGAATTCTTCGCCAACCAGCCCTCGACAGTGCCTGCTCATTGGTTCCATGTGATAATAGCAATGCGGGAATGGCGACCCGCATATGGGCGCAGGCAGGATGGTGAAACAAAAGACGGCCACCAGCAATGTTAGGTGACCATCAAAATAGTGACTGATGGGGTTTAAAACCAAAAACACGCAGCAACACCACCAACGCAACATGGACGCAAACGGGAGGACAGGGACTGGTGCAGGACACAGGAGGGTGCGGAGGACAAAGCCGGGATGATTGTGACATGCAGGATGATGCAGAGGGAACCAAAATGACACAGGCTGTGGAGCACACCAGGGAACACAGAAGGGGGACACCACAGTGTCGGCTATTGCAGCCAAACATGAAACGGTGGTGCACGCGCATGGTGCGGCAAGGGGGCAAGGCAGTCTGGAGATGGGACAGAACAGCAGTCAGTAGGCTGAGCCTCAGAGATGGATTGGTGCCTGGTAGCCGGGTGCAACAAGGTGGCAGGGCAGGCATGAGCTACAGGGGCTGGTGACACACAGTGGCAGGGAGAAGGGTGCTGGGGGGTAACGGCGGCTGACTACACCTGGAGCTGAAAGTTGTAGGCCAGGCCCTGTGCAGGTAGTCAGCTGTACTCTGCTCCCCATACTCCCCCAGTGATGGTCTCAATCCTGTGTGTGAGGTCTTTTTTTACCTGCACTTGTATGCAGCAGCCGCCCCGGAGACGAGCTGCTCCATACGCAGCTCACTCATGCGCTGCTCCTCCTGGAGGCAGTCCAGGAACCTCCAAACAGTGGGATGGCTGGCACCCATCTGTTTTCTGAAGCCTCTGTGCCAGCCCTCCACCGTGTTGTTGGTCCATGCGAGGCCAGCACAGGTGGCCTCATACATATTCCAGACCTCAAGCTGGAATGTGAGGCGCCGCCTGCCGGATTGGCCGATGGACCTGCTGATCCCGTCGAGGACAGGCTACAACATGGCCTTGTGGTCCCAGTAAAACACGGTGTCCTAGAGGTCACCGTACACACAGACCATGTCCGCCACTGGCACAAATGCCAAGGACATCAACATCCGCACCTGGAGGTCAAACTTCTCCTCTGCAGTACAGCGGGCAAGCACCTCAGGGGCCTGCTGCATTCTCCGCCACATCACCTGGCAGAAATAAAGAAAACACCCCTGATGACCACCCCATCAAACACTGTGCTGAGTGCTCACCACACTGCCCTCTCGAAGTCCACGAGGGCTGCCCTTGGTTGCATGTCCCCCAACAGCCGCCTGACCTCGGTCGACGTGCGCATGTAAGTCTGCTTCCTGCGGGTGCACATCAGGATGCACACCACGGGCACAACGTCCCGAGTGGATGCCATGGATGGTGTAAAGTTGCTTGAAAAGGGGTGGTGTGCAGAATGTCCTGTCCAGGTAGGTAGCGCAGGGACCGGTGTGTGGTGAACACCAGCAACCTGTCACTGGATGGCCCACTGTCCTGCAGGAGGAACAGATCCCCCTGTCCTGTGGAAGCAGTACTCCGGTGGGATGGTCAGCTCTTCCATGCTTGCAGGTGTTGCTGGATTGCCCCATGCCACCTGTTGGACATGCTGCACGGTGCATTTCAGCAGGGGCACAGGTGTCCAGTACCCCCGAGGAGGACTGCACCACCACCAGGGAGGTGCTCTCCATGCTGGAGCAGACACGCTTCCTGACATTGCCCACCACTGCCCTGATGCCTGTCTCCTCCGCGTCAGGCACATGATTGTGGGGGTGCCCCTGATGTACCACATGGTCCACCAGTGTGTGTATATGAGGGCAGGACAGTTGTAGTTGTGGCATTGGGCGCACCTCCAGTATACCTTGCCCTTCACCTCTTTGTCCCTGCAGTACAGGTGACCAGAAAGGCTGAGCAAGAGTTTCCCCTTCTAACTTGTTAGGAAGGTCAACAATTCTGGCTCCATCAGTGTTTTGCCATCTTTGCAGACAGCTGTTCTTCCGCATTGTGTCCCTTATATAGCTACACTTAATGTACTTCTATGCGTTGCAATGCCAGACGGGAATAAAAAAGGCATTCTGTCACCCACGGCTCCCCGCCTGCATGTGGGTGGTGGTGTTCCATTGGCATGTTTGCTGGAGCAATCCAGTTTGGCTGGGCATCAATCCATCGGTGGACATGGGTGAGTTAGCTGGTGCCCATTTTGCTGCCCCCCCCTCAGCCTGTAGTTCAAACTACTGTGCCCCTGAATGTACATTATGCATCAGCGTGTGAGCTGGGTTGGTGTGCCATGACGGGGATTCAAACCCCAGTGCACACCTGACCCAGCACTGCATTGCTGCTATTGGCCTGAGTCACAACGGTGGTTTGGCGGTGTGGGTGTCATTGGCCATGTTCAATGCTGCTGATAGGTCCTGCTTCCACTGTTTGGGGGGGGTTGTTGCCTGTCCTGCATGGGCTGTGTGTTAATGCCACCATTGGGCGGCCTCCGAGTGGCAGTCTGCCACTTTGGGGTGTGGAGGTTCACCCCTGTTGTGTGTCTCCCTGCCCCCATGCTGCTTACGGGGGTGGGGGCTTTGCAGGATGCCCATGGACCAGGCATTGTGGCTCCTCAGATTGCTGCGCATTGCTGTGGTCGCCATTCCGGTATTCGAAGTTCTGCTGATTCGCTTTATTTGGAGTCACTATTGTGCCCCCTGTCGCTTCAGTTGGAATCGCTATTGTGTTCCCTGTCGCTATTCTGCAATACGCTATGTGGAGTCGCTATTTTGATGTTTCCGTGAATTGCAGAATAGCGGTAGTGCAGCATTAATCCTCATTTACAGTTCTGTGTTCTGACTGTCGCTATAGTGCATGTGCTGTGTTATCAGTTGCTATTTAAAAATAGCTATCATCACTGGATACCCTGCTCGTTTCCGAACGCGGGTTGCCAGCATTGCAAGCGGTAGTGCTATACTGCAGCAGGTTGCACACTCGCCTCTGAGGCCGGAAGATTGGTAGGTTGTGGGTTCATGTCCCACACCAGGCACTTGGGGTAAAATCACAATACTGACACTGTAGTGCGTCATGAGAGGTCCTGCACTCCTGAGGTGCCGTCTCTCAAATGAGATGTTAAACTGAGGTCCCATCTGCCTTTTTTGGTGGTTGCTCAGGTGGACGTTTAAGATAACATGGCACTTCTCAAAAAATAATTTCCCTGGTGTTCTGGCCAAATTTTCCCCTTCCACTAAAAATATCACCAACAGCTTAATCTGGTTCAATATCAGCTGGTTGCTATCTGTACCCCCCTCCCCCGGGACGAGGCTGAAAATAGGCAGAATTGTTTAGCTTTGCTTTCCCGGTCAACAAAAAACAATTAAACTAAACTAAACTTCTGCACAAATGGAACAGTGCTGCTTCATGATATTATGACTGTATAGTGCTTCTTATAATGAAATGGTTTGATATATTTATGATACAGTGTTGTTTGAAAACGTATATATTTACATAAGCCTGCCCACTGGCACAGTGACATTACAGCTTGCAGAGATGATGACCCGGGTCCAGGAATGAGCCTGGGGCATTGGAGGGTTGGCCAGGGGAGGGAGTATTCGGCAATCAGAGGACAGATCTTCTCCCTCATGGTGGGGAACTTGGACGACCTGCTCGGTGGCTGTCACCTGGCGGAGACAAAGGTTGTAGGGCAACAGGGAGTCTCCACGCACTGGCACTCGAGACAGTTGGGCACATGTGTGTGCAGAGCCTGGGCTATCGAGAGTAAACAAATTATAAAAGGAAACCAATCAAGACAAACAAATATTAGTGACTAAAAAGCAAAGCAGCAAGAGATAGTCTTATAGCACTATATATATATTTATGAATGAGAGGGTTTGTTTTTTTCAAGTTGATGCATTCTTTTCTTTAAAGATTTACTTTCAGCATAATCTTGGAAACAGGTTTCCATGCAGACATTTTCCAAATAAAAGATATTTAAATATGTTATATCCAGTTACTTTGTCTCTTACGATTATAGGTGCATTCTTGAGTTCTTTGGGTGAGTGAACTGCAAAGAGAGGAAACTGAGCAGGTCTGGCACACACAGGGCTCAAGAAAGCACTTTTATAACCATAAGAGATGCCAGAGCTACACATATGCCAGAAATATAAATTATGTTAAATACGTCTGTTTAAAAAAATTAAATTTCCATTTGAAACCAAAATGTTTGAATTGTACAGAGGGACTATGCCGGCTGCACTAAGAACTATATTATGAGACACCGTCTTACTGTACCATATGTTCATTTGTATTATAGATCAAGGGAGCACTCCCGACCAATTGGAGTGCTCCTTTCCCCTGCATGCGAGGCACTCGTATTCTGTGAAGAGCATCTCACATGCAGATGTCCTGGAAACGGCACGCCCGGGACAGTTAAAAAATACAAAAAACACTGAGTGCTCCTCAGTCTTCTATTATATTAATATGTCTCCTGGAGCCACTCGTTGCGGGTAAGAGTGGTTTCACTTGTATTCTGCTCAAGCCAGAACAGCTCAGCTTCGCTTCTCTGTTCTCTCTTGAGCAGGAATGCACATGAAACTACTCTCATCCTGCAACAGATGGCTCTGGGGGACATATTAATACATACAGTTCCTGTGTCTCTTATTGATGTTAATACCGCCGCCCGCCAAGACAACTCTTACGGTTGTATGAGAGGACTCGCACATATCCTTATGCAACACCAGAGGAGGGGAATGTGAATTTGAAAGGAAGACCTGGACATCCCCTGCAGCTGTGTGAACCACAGCTCGGAGGCAGAGTTACTGGCACGGAATGCTAGAGGTCCTTGGTTCAGTTCCTAGTGGTTCACCTTTTCCCTTCTTCATTGTAATTCATAATCTAAATGTGCCTAGCAGTGACTTATTTAAAACTGCACTGAGAAAGGGTTGATTGGCTGTTGTTCTGATGTATTTCTGAGGTTGCAAAGTTACGCAACACCAGAGGAAGGGAATGTGAATTTGAAAGGAAGACCTGGACAGCCCCTGCAGCTATGTGGACCACAGCTCAGAGGCAGAGTTACTGGCACAGAATGCTGGAGGTCCTAGGTTCAGTTCCTAGTGGTTCGCCTTTTCCCTTCTTCATTGTAATACATATTCATAGGGTATGAGAACCGTGAATCAAAGGTAAGGTGACCCTAAGAATGTAACACTCTTACCATAAGAGTGGCCTTAATGGCAGTGTTAATATAGTATTGATCAAACTCGATCAATTATATATTTTCTTTAGAAAACCTTACCCGAACATCCCTGTTTCCAGGGCAGCTGCACGTGCGACACTTGCAGAATAAGAATGTCCAATGTGCAGAAGAAAGGAGCACTCCAGTTGGTCGGGAGCACTCCCTTGATCTATTATGGTTATAAGATCTCGAGTTGCTTGGGTGACAGAACTACAGAGTGAAGCTGAACAGTTCTGGCACACAAAGAATGTGAAAAGAAACTCTTATAGCCATAAGAGACACAGGAACTGTACATACAAATAACCTTGTTTGGAAAAAAATGAATGTTTCATTTTGCAGAATATTAGAGAATCCCCTATGTGGGACAGGGACTGTGTCAACTGAACACTGAACTCTGGAATTTTAGAACTGTATACATGAGACACCCTCTCACATACGTGAATACAGCCACTGAGACCAGTCTTAATGATTGTAACAGTGGTCTCACGCATATTCTTTGGGTATGAGAACAGCATAGTTCTGATACCTTAAGGACATACGTGAGACCACTCTTACAACCATAAGAGTTGTCTCAGCAGCAGTATTAACATATTATTGATCAAGATCAACAAAATAAAACTTCCCCTTATATGTTGGTTTCCAAGGCAGTTGTGCAAGACCTTCTTCACATACTAAGACTGTCTCTTTGTATATTAAGGGTGTCTCGTGCATAGAGGAAAGGAGCGCTCCAATTGGTCAGGAGCTGTCCCTCGATCTGTAATGGTTTTAAGACGTTGAGAAATTAACAATCAGAATTGACTAAGAATGATGTCATGATTTATAATGGTTATAAGAAATACCTGGAAAGTTTCAAACTAAACAATCCTGATTGGCTCTAAATGAAAAACTAATACCTTGTGTGTTCATCCCCTCAGGTGCCTTTGTGATCTGCTGGACTCCAGGTTTGGTAATACTTCTGCTGGATGGTGTGGACTGCCACAGCTGCAATGTCCTGGCTGTTGAGAAGTACTTCTTACTGCTGGCTGAAATCAATTCAGTGGTCAACCCTATTGTGTATTCCTACCGGGACATGGAAATGCGCAGCACGTTCCGACAGATCCTCTGCTTCTGGAAATATAGGTCCAAGTACACTCAGTCTGTTAAATCCAACACTCTAGAAAGAAGAATGTTGTCAGAAAATGGGCATGCCGCCATGGACTCTACATTCTAGTCTGTTGTCAGACGTCACTTGTAATCTGAGGGATGCTAACCACATGAAAAGGTCAGCACAGGTTCAAGAGAAGCTGGCCGGCATTATGATTCTGGCTACCTACATTACATCTAGGGAACAAGCAAAATGCTGAGAAAGTCTTTTTTGTTGTTGTTGTTGCACGAAGTATGGATGTTTTCACCAGGGTGTTAACCTTGGAAGACTGTTGGTGGAAAAAAAAGAACTGGATCAGCAGTATAGTAACTGCTGTCTTTATTGTGTTATACAGCCAAGCAACCGTTCTTTAACCTGGCCCGTGAGAGCCGAACAAACCTGTCTATAGCTTGTGTGCAATCATGGGACTTAGACATCTTATTAGCACAGTTACTGTTATGTGGCTATATTAGGAAAGGCCTTCTTAGCTCAACAAAGGAGTTGGGTGCTATAGAAATTCTCCAGTCAGTATTATTTTAGCTTTTGAACTGTGACTGTGTGGTGCCTGGAAGTGAAATCCTTACAGACAGACTGGGAAAGGAAATCAAAATGAACACATGCATTCAAATCGCTCTTTTGTACAGCTTTTAACTGTTTCACATAGGTTTAACATGACACATGCCTTCGTATGACCGTCCATTTTTGTTTTTAGTCTACTGCAGTGAAGCACCAAATATAAAAATATGTAACAAAATATACATAGTTTCTTTTAAAAGCATAGACTTAGTTTATCCACAACACTTATATAAAAAAAAAATTCTTAGTAACATGTTGCATGCTCTGTACTTATAAAACAATGACTGTGTATTTAAACATGTCTGCTCCTGTTTGTTGCAGAGCTGAATTCTGACACGCCCTCACTTTATGTTTTAAGATTTGTTGGTGTCCATATTTCATTCAAGGTGCACTTCTGATCTTCAAGGACATCTCCTCCATTGGGCCACCCTTTTGGAACTACTGGCCATCAGAGATAGGACCACACAGAAACTTTTGCTAGCCAGGGGCCGCCCACAATGACATGCAGTGTCTATGTGTATATAAACGTGAGCAGCCCCATCACTCCTCAGTTCCTTTCCCTCCGGTCATCCTCGTCAGACCTGCTGAAGGAAAGCCAGCCTAGCCATTACCGTTTGTTATTTTACTTATCTCGTTGTCTCTGTATACCTCTGAAGTTGAAAGAGCTTTTATTTCAGTATTGTAAGTGTGGAAATTACATTTACAAAGAAGACATACACGTGGTTTGTATGTGCTGTCTGGGCCTGTCTCACAGTGTAAGGACTTGTGAGATTTGCCAGCGCTTCAACTAGGCTACGAGGTGATGCAATAAGAAAGCTCTAGAAGATTTCCTTCTACTCAAAAACATGAAAGCCATGGAGAAGAAACAGGGCTCAAAATCTGTATCTCCCTCACCGCTGGCCGAAAAGCAGCCATCAAAGTCCAGAGATCGAGACAAGGAGCGGTCATCATCGTGGGCCTCCTTGTCCAGCCATAAGCACAGACACAGAAAAAGGGACAGGTCTGCTGCACCGGCAAGGTTCCAGTCACTCTTGAGAAAAGATATGTCCTCGTCAATGCTGGCTCTGCCAGAGTGGACTACAGCCCCCCCTCGAAATGTCGATGAGGCACCAAGGCCAGGGCTTAGCATAGGCACTGCCATACCTACTAGGACAGTATGACGCCATGGTCATCAGGCCAAGGCCCGTCGACAGGTAGTCTCAGCTCTTTTGCAAGGTGCCATCAACTCTTGGGGTTGTGTTGCCATAGTTTTCAGAAGTGATTTGATGCATTCTGCCAGGATTGCCAATGCAGGCAGTTATTCTGATGACTGGTACTTGGGCCCCCATCGACAGGTTCCACTAGCATGTGATAGATTCCTGCCTCTCAGCCACCGGTCCATTCTGTGGCCCCCACTGTCGATCGTACTGATAACAACAAAGTGGAGTGTAATCCTGACCTCATGGATTTAGAGGAGGAATATGAGAGAGAATAATTTCTGGCACCTCATTCTAGTTCTACCCTCTCATTCTGCAGTGAAGACTGTTTGGTTTATACCCCAAGATCTTCTCCTAAGGACCCATCTTACCAAGTCATGATGCAGCAACTGTAGACTGCCATGTGCTTTGCTGTGCAAGAGGAAAATTCCACAGAAAGGAATCTCATGAAATTGTCAGAGGTGCCCTGCTCCCCATTCATTATAATTCCACCTGTATACTCTGCATTAGAGGATGCTACCTTTGCTGCATGGTACAAACCTAAGACACTGCCTGCAGCTCCTAGATAGGCAGATAAGCAGTATCCTGCACCATCTGCTAAGCCTTAGCATGCCAACCAGCCAGAAACGGACTCTGATCATCATGGCTGCTCACGGTAGGTATAGGGCTCTAGACACATGAATAGTCTGCCTCCTGATAAAAGAATCTTAAGAGGCTGGATGTGATGGGCAAATGTACTTATGTCTCTGCATCCCTGGACCTTAAGATCGCAAACAACCAGGTCCACACGATCAGATATCCGAACAGCCTGTGGAAGGCTGCTCGTACTGCTGCTCAGGCTTTGCCTGATGTCTCTGCCAAGAATGATGAGCCTAAAACATTGCTGGTGGTGCTGAGGTTGGCAAACATTTGCTGCGCTCAGCTTATGATGCCTCTGATGCTTCTACCAGGGCTGCTGCTTCTGGCATTTGCATTAGGGGATATTCTTGGCTTTCAGTTGCTGGTTTTGCCAATGATGTGTAACAGGCAGTTTTGAATGTTCATTTCAAAGGGACAAAACTGGCTATGATGTTGAAGAAGCCCTACGTATCCTCCAGACTTCAAAAATGACTCTTAAGGGGCTGTAAAGTCTCTGAATCCCACTCCTACTAGAAGTCATGGTTGGGGCTCCTTTCGTCAGCCTGCTGCCCGAGGTGGCCATACCTACAGTCAGCAAGGCTGTGGTAAAGAAGGTGGTCTGCTCCACTCTGGTGCCCATATTAAACACCCAAAGGAATCGGGTCCAGTGGTCCTGCACCCACTGGTTCCACCTGACTCTCTTCCATCTCTCCCCCACCTCAGCTGTTACCTCCAGGGGTGAAGCAATGGTGGGAGAGCATTACAGAAGAGTTGGTTCTGAAGAAGTTCAGTCTTTATTCCAAAAACATGTCCTAGAACTGGTTCCTACTCTGGAGAGATACAAAGGGCTCTACTCCAGATACTTTCTAGCCCCTAAATGGACAGGGAATCTGTGTCCTCTGTTGGATTTCAGGGATCTGAACCTATACATCTAATGCAGACATTTTGAATGGTAAGCTCTGATTCCCCTACTGCAAACAAGGGACTGATTTTGTTCTCTGGACATAAACACATACCTTCATATGAAGGTCAGGAAATCCCGCAGACAATACCTTTGTTTTATGCTGGAGGGGGAACAATATCAGTTCACAGTATTGCCTTTTGGCTGCTTGTCTTCTGTGCCACAGGCCTTTACCAGATCTAAGGCAATGGTTACAGCAGCCCTTCGCAGTGAAGGTCTGTATGTTTTTCCCCATCTGGATGACTGGCTTATGAAGGCCAGCTTCAGGGAAGCGCTGTTACATACGCTGTCTTGGACACATCAGATACTGGATGACTTGGGGATCATATTGAATGTGCCAAAGTCTGTGTTGAGACTGTGCCAAAGACTGGCATGCATAGGCATGGTCTTGGACAGACAAGGGATATGCTGTCCTGCCACAGGACAGGGCAGACAGTTTGATTGCCCACGCCACTTGGTATACAGGAGCCACTTCAGTCTCACGGCTGTGACCACAGTGACTGTACCACTGGCATATCTTCATATGAGGACCCCGAGGGACACTCTGGGACTAGGGGTCAGTTGATGGACAAGCTGAAACAGATTATTCTTGTCACGTCTCCTTTTGGCAGAGCATTGTTATGGTGGATGGATCGTGAGAATCTATTGAAGGGCATTCCATTCCTTGTACCAGCACCTATACAGATCCTCACAATGGATGGCTCTGGCTGGAGTGCTCATCTCGGCCCTTACCAGATACGGGGGGGGGGGTGTTCGTGGACCAAAGTGGAGGCTGAGCTGCTTATATGTCCTGGAAATGAAGGTTGCTCTACACAGTCTCCAGGCTTTTCAGAATCATCTGTGCCCTGATCCACTGCTAATCCAAAAGGATGACGTCAGTGTGATGCATTACAGCAATAAATAAGAGGGCACTCTCTCCTTTCCCTTATGCAGGAACGCAGTGACGGCGTGGCACTGGGCCTGTCTCGAGGCCTTCAGCTATTGTATCTCCCAGGTCTCTAAAATGTCTTAGCAGACAAGCTAAGCAGATCCTAATCGATGGTTCACAAATGGGAATTGCCAACGTACATGGTAAACAACCTCTTCACAAGATGAAGCTGTCCAGAGCCAGACCTTTTTGCGTCTCCACACAACGCAAAACTGCAATGTTTTTGCTCACTCGCTCCAGGGCCTGGAATTTTTTGGTGAGGCACGTTGTCCCTTTCTTGGAAAGGGACATTCCTATATGCATTCCCCCATCTCGGGTGTTGGATGCACTCGGTCTGCAGCCTTGTGCCCAACCACCCAAGGTGTGACATTATCCCAGCACGACACACATCCTGTCATTGATTATTCCTTTATTTTAATTTTAACCACAGCACACAAAAGCTGCAGAGGCACATGAGGTGAATTCACAATGAGAGATACATTAACCCCGATGAAGTAGAGAATTGGCCAGTATCTGTTGTCTCTGACCCTCCCCAGCCAAGGCACGCTGCTGCACTCTAGCTGCCCAGTATGGCCTACCTCTCCTACACACCGACCTGAACCCAGGTCACCCACCCAGCAGTGCCGTGTGCTGCTGCTGGGCCTATGGTGGTGGACCCGGGAAGTATTTGGACTTCTGGGGCTTTTTGAAGTCCACCCAAAAAAAACATAAATTAAATCTCTGGCTACGGTACTGGGTCAGAAAGTCAGATGGTTGCAAACCAAATCTCGTCAGTTTGCTTTCAGAAATGTTATCATTTTGTTATCCCTGTTTTTTTTCCCCCATCTCCCCTCCCTCCCTCTTACCCACCACTGCTGCACCCTTCCGTCAGCTGGGAGAGTTGCAAGTGGATACGTCATAGCCAATGTTAGTGCTGCCTCTTGGTTGTCAGGCAGAGGGGTGAGCGTCAGTGACAGGCAGTCCATGCCCTCCCTCTCGGGACACTAAGCACCTCCCACCTGTGATGTGTTTGGCCGCCATGTGACTCCAGGGTTGAGATCCCAGTCTTCCAGGGAGGAATCTCCAACCCCCTGTCCATGCCAGACATGAGGTGTGAACAGAGAACGTCTTTTGTACCACTGGGCCCACTTCCATGGATGAACACTGTCAAGAGTTAAACAGGATGTATTTTAGGAGAAAATACTTCATCGACTGCGAACTAGCAGTACATCATCAAGACCCTTTTTTTTCTTGCTAGCAGACCGGTTATTTACAGAATGCCACCTGTGTTTGTTAGCACTTCAACAGGAATGGCTAATGCTGTACTTGTTGCCATGGGTTACATTATCCCTGAGGAGAATTTATAAATATATCTCCGCAGCATTCATTTTTTTCATGACCTTTGCTTCAGCTCCTGAGGAGGTACATATTCAAAACATTGGCTGGGGGCACTTTGGTTGCTTCTTTGAATTTCAGTTACAGTTTTCCCACTGCTGCTCTTACTGGGCTCAGGGATACTAAAGGGGACAGACAGGGTGGAGAATGCACAGATGTTAGAACTGGTGTATGCAAGCAGAACAACAGGACATATGCTTACACTGGTGGGAAAGGGGGTTCAGGATAATGGGGAAAGAATGTCAGTAAAATAGCAGATGAACAATGGCGTACAACAAGGCTGTGCTCCCATCAAGGGGTTCCTTGTGACATCATAAACCACGAGAGCAAAGCTTGAGTAATGTGTAGAATAATAGATGGGGCAACAGTACACACAAGGCTGCATTCCTACAAAGGGAACCTTCTGACATCATAAACCACAGAAGCGAAGCTCATGTGGTCCATTCCACAGGTTCTGTCCCACTGTTCTGCGTTCTTCTTTGATCATGTATAATTTTAATATTCTTTTGTTTTGCACATTTGCTGTGCTTATGTTCAGTTGTGTTGTATTTTGCCTTTTGACCTTTACTGTAATGCTTTTTCATTGTAACCTTCCGGGTCGTACCGGAAAATAGGCATTTATTTGTCTAGCGTACCTACCCGGTTAACAGAAACTAAAATATAAGAAATAGACTAAATGCCTCTCAGCACTGTTCCACTTCTTTTATCCGTTTATTATTTTTACAGTGTAGGGCTGACCACATGACTAAAAACTGCAGCACAGTTTCTGTTGGTTTCAGGCACTGAAAGGGAATGTTTCTTATGCACGACTGAGGTCTGACATTTGGGTGCTGTTGTACGATTGATGTAACAGAACAGTCCTACAAGGCCATGATGTCACTGTTTCCATACCATACAGCAAGTGACCAGCTGTACACTGTAATATCCCGATGTCAGAGCGACTGTACAACAAGGCTGTGATGTCACCATTTCTCAATGGAGAAAGTGACCAGTTTTACACTAGAATGCATTACTTCACACAGAAGGTGGTTAACGTGGAATATCCAAAAGCAAACAGCTCCAGAACTAACCAACCCAGTGGTGCTGAAGTAAAGTCAGAGACTATGTAGCAAAAAAACAAGCACCATCCCTAAAGTCACTTACACAGAATTTTGTGAAAAAATGTGGCAAAATCTTTAACTTACACATCTGTGGTTAGACAGAATGCATAAGCGACAGTAGTTTTTTGCTGCTACTTCCTATGCATTCTATCTAACCTTACATGTGTAAGTTAAAATTCTGTCACACTTTTCACACAGTTCTGTATAAGTGACTCTATTATAACTAGTAGGAGGGTGCTTGGTTTTTTGCTATTTAGTAACGTGGAGTAGCCAACCTGTTGGATGTTTTGGATGCTCACACGCTGTTTAGGCTTTCAAAGTAGGTCCAGAGAGATTTCTGATGGGAGAATGGTATTGAAGGTGAAACAGTAGGGTTATCATTCCTGCTGATAAGCTTGGACATGTGGCCATACTCAGACGTGGCTCTGTGGCAGGAAAGGGGAACATTTAGTCTCTGCTGCCACAATATTTCTGTAAATTGCATTTGCTGACATTTTAAAGGACTAGATTCTCAACATTTTTTCCACACCTCAAACCCAAATTTAAGTAAATCTTTCCAGTCCATTGGTGCAGTGGTAGGTCTACCGCTCGAGACGCTGGAGATCCTGGGTTCAGAAATGAGCATGTGGTCATGGGGGGGGGGTGTTCGAACATCCCAGGACAGCTCTTGTCTCTCAGGGTGGGAGTGATCCTGCATCTCTTCATGGGACTGCGTCCTTCAACAGGAGCTGAGAGCAGTCCAGCATTGCAGGTGACCACTTGATTTGTGCTCTAACCCCCCCTACATAGATTGGCCTACTCAGGAGGTGGCTGGGATGGGGAAAAGGCACAACAGTGATTGATGGGTGATTAAGTAGGGGAAACATAACTTTCTCAGAGACACGACGTAGTGCTGACGGAATGCAAACTTGGGTCTCTGGGCAGTAGTAGCACTGCAGCTAGTGACCCGCGTTCGGCAATGAACCTGGGACATATGGGGCCAGCCGGGAGGGAGGGAGGAAGAGGATCGAGGGAGAGGATCAAGCCTTCCAAAGGATGCTCTCTTTTGGGAAGGAGGAAGGGGAACAGACACAGAGGGTGACCACACATGGTGGTGGTGTTGTCTGCGCTGCTTGGTTGTGGGTGGATGTCTACTGATACTAGAACGCATGCTCATCTTGTGAACACGCCTAGTAATGTACTAGCTGTTGACATCCAGTGGGGGTAAAAACAAAGGTGGGAATGCCCAGCATAAATATCCATGTAGTTCAGGAGCAGAGGGGAGTGTACCTTACAGACTGTATCCCACGTTTTAGGGAAAGGCTGATCGTCCAATACTTCTCAGCATCTTGTAGAAATCACCTAGTCTCAAAGATCGCTGTCCAAATGACCTTTTCTTTCTTTTTTTTTTTAAATGTAATTGTACTGTGACTTTTGTTTTATAATATAGTGGTGCTTTAAATATTTTCTTAACAAAATGTCAAACATTTGTTTATTCTGTTGCATTCCTGTAACTGTGGACTTCCTAGTCTCCGCGACCAAATAAGCCTAAAGCTGTTTGTGCACTGCATTGATGTCACAAGTCAAAACATTTTAGGAAAACAGTATATTGGTTTGTAACAGGTTTTGTTTCCAAACTTTTTTTTTTTTTACATTGTTTTTTGCCTCCTTCTCTCTCTCCACAGCTGTCCCTCTCTCTCAGGATCACCCAAGGTACCTCGGCTGGGCTCTGCCTACTCCCATGCCTCTTCTTGGTGCCATTCCACCACATTACCTTGGTTTACCCCCCCCCCCGGGTGGGGAAGGAGGGAGCAGCTCCCCATTCCATTTCCTCCTACCTGCTAATGTTTTCATCAGGCAGCTGGCCGAGATCGCCCAGTTTCGGTCGTTACTTTGTGCGGTGTACTGGGGTCCATCATCAGGTCAGCTGCAGGGCCATTTTCTTTGTTAAGCCACTCCCCTGAGGAGCTGGCACACATGGAGGACCAAGGAGCAAGCACACTAAGTGTGCAGATGCTCCGGAACTCGGCTGGGGTCCTCCCCTCCCACAGCATTCCCCAGCTGCACCCCCCACCCGTGATCACCCAGCTGGCAGTATAGCAGTGGGGGTGTCATCCCTCCCTGGAGGAAGGAAGTGCCTATTGGGGTGCTCCATCTACCTCCCCCTGACCGGTCTCCCCAACTACCTGAGTCCACTTCCGAATTCAGGTTGCCGGTGCCACAGACAGTAGCACTCCCACTGCGCCAGTGGGCCGGTGGCATTTTTAATTTTCATCTTAACTTTTAAAATACAGTCCAACATAATCAGTGTTGTTGCCTGGCTTAGTGCTTAAACAGCATGAAAGAATGAATTCACTACTAATAACATGGATTCAGTTCACTATCCACACTCTAGGACTTCTACTGGAGACAGCAGAGTCATCGGAAGTTTTAAGCTAAGCTCCTCTGGTTATATCCCGTGACGTTAGATTTTTCTTTCTGCTGAAGGGACAGGTCTTTTCCTTCGCAGCTCTGCAGGGTTAAAGGATTGAGTTTCAAGTGCTTTTCAGTCGCATCTTTGACTGTTTCAGTCCGCATTCAACTTTAAAGTTGCTGCTGGGTCTTTAGGCTCTGCTTTGCGATCAATGATGTACAGCAAGATTTTAGAGCTTGCACTTGAGGTATGCAGAAAATGTCAGGCAAGGATCTGCAGACACATTCTCTTATGGCCTGGGTGATCAACCCAGTGTTAAGGGATGTCGTTTTTGCCGGGCCATGCTGCCAGCATCCATCGAATCGCAGAAGGCTTGGTTGGCCCAAAGATCACAAAGGCCTCAGTGGTGGCCGGGTCATCTGCTTAGCTTGCAGTCTTGAAATGCTCAGCTTGTGGTCATGAAAAGGCTGTAGTGAGTTCCTCGTCAGTCTTACTGAGCCAACATCGGAGGGTCATTCTCTGACAAGTTCAATGAGATGTGTATGGCCCTCCAGACCTTCAGGAAGAGCCCTTCTCAACTGCAACAAAAAACAAGGCCATTGCAGGTTGTGGGACCAGGAAAGATCACATTCTTCCCACTACTTCTATTCTATCAAACACTCAGTCTTGGTTGAACTCCCTGTGGTCAAGAGGATAGTCAAGGGCTCCATGGTAACCCCATCAGTCTTGTTGACCTTGACTCGGGTCGAGCAAGCAGTCGAGATGGAAGAGTCTATCTCCCAGACCCTGGCGCTTTCAGTCCTCACTCGGGGATGTAGCCTAGACAGTAACCCTGGCTGAGTTGCCTCAAGAATGGTCTCCACTGGTGGTGGTGCCTCCAAAGTCTCTTGTGCTTATCCTGCTGAGGCAGGTGGTTTACACTAACCCACTGGAGGATATCCGTCGACTTCGACCCAAACCTTCATCTCCCATCACAGCATCGATATCAGGATTCTGCTTATAGGTCCTCAGTCCTCCAGTCTTTCTTTGCCAGATAGGGGTGAACGCCTTGCCCCTTCCTCCCGAGGGGCTGGTAGGAGTCTGCCAGTATGTGGATAGTGAACTAAATCCACATTATTAGAAAGTGGTACTCAAATCCCTGCTTCCAGTGTACAAAAGATATGACATCACAGGGCAGAGCCTGAAGATACACTAGCTAGGTGGTGGGAGGCACTTGCAAGACTTCTGATGACATAACTGTCTCCAGCAGGACTGTCTGACTGGGGCCAGTTAAATAACACACATTTTTTTTTTTTTTTTATTGAAAGAAGTCTTTTCAATACTCTTTGAAGACTCATTCTTGCTCAAAAATGAAAAGATTTTTTTGTTTTGTTGATAAAATAGAGCTAGGTTTCCACTTCTCCTTATTCAGCATAATGTTGATTATTCCTACATGCAGGATTTGCAATAACAGAGAAAGGAAGTGTGTCCGGGAACCCCAGATCCAACCATGTGAGCCTGTAGCTCAGTGGTTAGAACACTAGGATGGCATTCTGGGGGCCTGGGTTTAATTCCCAGTAGGTCACATTATTTCTTTCTTTCTTTTATTTCATTTCTGTGCCTTATGTGTTCCCTATGGTTCCCCTTCCAGTCCGTCTTGGCGGTTTCTGCACCAGGCCCGAGCTCCAACCTCCTCCATCACCCTCTCTTAGGCCACATCATGCCTCCCCACAGTGCAGAAGACCGAGGGGTCAGGACAGAGGGAGCCCCTAGGAGCATCCAGTGCAGTGTCGCAGACAGACTGTCACAAGCGCCAGAGGATTAGGCATTTTTTCTTTCCTTGCGTTCCCTCCCCCCCAGGCACAGCCGTTCAAGGACGCTGTGGCATATGCTCCCGCGTGCTGCACATCTGACATCTGCCCGTGCTGACCCCACCATTGCGCCAGGAGTTGCACTACCCCCTAGCCACTGCCAGGAGCCAGCACCTTCATGGGATTCCCACCCACCCTACCCGGAGAAGAGCAGTCCTGGGGACACTCAGCCCTCCTCCTCCTCCTCCCCCAGGCTGACCCCCAGTGATCAGAGTCCACACCCGAACCCGGGTCGCTGGTGTAGCTCGAGGTGTGGCATTCAGCGCCACTGGGTCGGCTACATTATTTCTTTCTCACTAAAATTTGTAATTTAAATTGCTTAACAGTGGCTAATACTGCACCAAAAACATCTAATATTAGGCATATAGGGAGATGGAGATGACAGCACATCATTATTTTAGCCTTCCAGTGGTGGGCAATGCTTTGCGACATGTAAACAAAACCACTGTTCATGTTGGGCCTGCATGCTAAAGGTACAGTTACTTGCAAGCACCTTTGAGAGAAAGCAGGTTCATCTGTAAATGGCTAATCATAGTGATTGTACATAACTGTGCCTGCTCTCTACAGCAATGTAAAGAGAGACAGTGTGGAGACAGTTTTTTTTTTAACCCTATTTTTATGCTCTTGACTGCCCCCTCTCTCCACTCTCTCAGACTGCCTCATCCTGCATGATCCTCTCTCGTCAGGGTCTGCCCCTAGAGTACACAGTTCCACTAACCTAGGTGCCTAGATAACCCCTGGGTAGGGTGAGGAGGCATTCCCCCCTTACCTCCCCCAAACCTTGCTTGCTGCAACATGGACCAGTACAGTAGAGTCCGCCCCAATGAGCCTGAGGATGTACAGTGAGGAATCATCACCTAGGAGCGATGAGGGTGGTTTTTCCTCTGTTCGTCCCTGACGTCAGTGTGCAATGTGGGCCACTGAGCAAGGAGGCGTGCTGAGATGTGCCTAGCACTCTGCCAACATCTGCCCTATCCCTGTGCTGCTTCTCCCTCCTACCGCATCTTCCACCTGGGCTCCCTTAGATGGTGGTATTGTGGCGGGAGCATGCAGGTAACCCCCCCGGAGGAGTGTGGCCATTGGTCGCTCAGTCCTTCTCCTCCCTGGCTGACCCCCGGCAGCCCGTGCTCGTTCCCAAACATGGGTCGCCGGCGTGGTGCGAGGTAAGGCATCCACAGCCTCAGCCCTCAGCGCCACCAGGCTGGCCCGGAGATAGTTTCTATAACACTGCGTGCCTGAGTACTGTGGCTATTTCTGGTCACTGCAGCATTTATTTTAATTCACACCATGAAAGGACATTGAAGAGATCGGGGCAAGATTTTCAACACCCTGCATTTTTTTCCTGGATGTGAGTATTGAATTCAGCCCAACAAGTTAGGTCACAAAAAGTTGGTAAACGTCCAGGGACGTGACACAGACACAAGTCCTGCAGTTGCGGCAGAAACTGCCATACACTGCAAGAATTGTCACAATCACGTCCAGATATCTGTGAATAGAATGCAGCACGTGTCTGAAATACAGATAAAATTGCTTTGTCCACCCCATTGAAAATCCCGCCCCAAGACTGCACGGCACTGTGTGGTGAGTGGCCCGCTCTGACACGCTGGATGTCCAGGTTTGACCCTGAGGCCAGGACATCAGGTGTAGATATCTGTAGGGTGAGCTCAGACCACCAGAGAATGCTCTTTACGGGGTGGGTGGTCAGCAAGTGACACCCAAAGGTAGCCCATGGAGGTGCTGTTGTGGGTGACCATGCATTCCCGCTCTTCCCCATCTCCCTTCCCCACATGGGGCAATCATGAGCATTCATGCTTTGTTTCTGAAGTGGGGGAAGGGTCAAATGGGACAAAAGAGCCCTTTGACTGGCAGCTTAGAAACACAGACTGTGACAATAGATAAGGGCCATTCTGCCCATTTGTTAACCTTCATTTTTTGCGTCAGGTCTGCTACTGATCTACAGTGTCATCTCTTCCCTTCCCTTCCTTACCTCTATGATTCCCTTGTGCCTGTCCCAGGCATTTTTGAACCCCACTACTATTTTACCAGCACTACCTCTGCTGGAAGGCTGTTCCAGGCATCCACCACCCTTTCTGTGGAGAAGTACTTCCTCAAATCCCTCATAAATATACCCCCAGCTTCATAGCATGCCCCCTTGTTCTAGAGCACCTTTTTCTCTTAAAAAAAAAATTAAAAAAATACCTCCCCTGTACCTTATTAACCCCTGTGAGGTATTTAAAGGTCTCTATCATATCTTCCCTCTCCCTCCTCTGTTCCAGGATGTATATATTTAGCTCCTCAAGCCTCTCCTCATGGGGCTTTTAATGCAAGCCTTGCACCATGCTGGTAGCCACCTTTGGATGGCCTCCACCCTATCTGCGTCCTTCCTAAGATGTCTCCAAAACTGGACGCAGTACTGTAGGTGGGGGTCTAATTAAAGACCTATTAGTAACAACACCATTTCCCTCTTTCTGCTGGTAATATCCCCTACCTATATACCCCAGCATCCCACTAGCTCTCCTGACTGTCTTGTCACATTGTCTGGCCACCTTCAGGTCTTCTGATATCATTGCCCTCAGACCCCTTTCCTGCTTGGCCATTGCTAGTATCGCTTCCCCCATTTTGTATTGTAACCCAACGTGGATGGGCAATTTTTCAAGGGCCTTGACCATCTGTCTCCTCTAGTGCGTGAACCTCCACCACCACCGTGGGACCTACTGCTAGTGCTGACTATGCCCTTGGGAGCCCTTATACAGGTGTGAAATGTCACGTCTGTTGTGGAAGATGGCATTCTTGGTGACCATCATGTCAGCCAGAATGATCAGTTGGCTCCAGACACTCTCAGTGGAGTCTCCTTACCTGGTTTTCTACAGGGACCAAGGCATCCTTCGTCTCCACCCAAAGTTCCTCCTGAGGGTAGTATGGGAGTTCACCCTAATCAGGTGATTAACTTGCTGGTATACTTTAACAACCCATCTTTGGAGGCTGATTGAAGGCTTCATACCCTGAAGCTGTGGAAGGCACTCTTCTATTACAGGGAGTGCATGGCTGGAGTTTGGGGTGTGGCTCTCCAGCTGTTTGTGACATACACTGAAGCCACGCCTGGCAGCAAACCAGATACAGGTTGGCTGGTAGGGAGATTTCCATAGGACTGAGGGCTCATTCCACCCTAACATACTGCTGCCTTGGTGGCTGTTTCCAGGGACATCCCTATCTAGGACCAGACTTTGGGTCAATTCTCTTTAATGTCTTCATCAGTGATGTAGCAGAAAAACTGACACCAAGATCTGCATCACATTGGACACTCCATGGAGGGTGGAAAGAGATTTAAAACAACTGTAGGAGTGGTCAAAAGTTTGGTAGCTAAGGTTTGATGCAAAAAAAGTGTAAAATAATGCACTAAGGTAACAGAAACTGGGGGGGGGGTTCCTGGGCCACTGCTGGCATACCAACCCGCTGCCAGCTGCACCTTGAGGGTCATCACTTGTAGTCCCAACTGAAAGAGGGACCACAGGTACTCCAGAATACTAGCCACAGGCAGGCATGTGAATCAAGCACCATACCCTGATACCAAAAGGAAAATATTTTCCATTGAAGAGCATTGCACTGATGGGTCAAGTCTTTTTTGGCAGGACCCAAACCCTGGAACTCTAGCCATTAACCAGGCTGTGACATACAGGGACTGAAGGTCCGAGTAAAGGACGGTCCCCTGTTGTCTGGTCAGCAGGTCTGAATGGAGAGCCAACCACTTCGGAGGCCTGCGACTGAGAAGATCTGGATACCAGAACTGCCATGGCCAGTCTAGAGTGATAAAGATCATCCATGCCTTCTCCTTCTGGGCCTTAGCCACTACCTTGTGGATTAAGGGGTAGGTGTATGCAAGGACTGGGGACCAGGGCCTTGCAAAGGCATCCCCCAGCAGAGTCCCAGACTGTAGGGAGTGGGCACAAAACACCCTCCATTTTTGCGTTCTCCCAGGAGGCAAACAGATCTACCAGAGGAGTTCCCCACAGGGAGAACAGGTGACTTACCATCTCTTGATGCAGAGAACACTCATGCGACGTCTCTCCCACCTGGCTGAGAGCGTGTGCCATCTGACAGCGAACTCCCATCAATATAAACCATCAGGAGATCTGCATCCAGGATGCGCATGAGGGTCCAGGTGCGGAGGGCCTATCGACACAAGGGAAGGGAATGAGTTCTGCCCTATCTGTTCAGGTTGAACATGGTCATGGTTCTGTCCATCTGGACCTGCATGACTTGACCCCTGACTAGAGGAGCGAATGCCATCAGAGCTAGCCGCACTGCACGGAGCTCCAACACATTGATGTGGTGACTGGACTCCCTGGTGTACAAGAACCCATGGGCTCTGTAGTCTCCTAGGTGCACTGTCCACTCCACCAGAGATATGTCTTGCCAGCTCTGGGTAGACAAATGGGACTCCTCAGATTCTCTGGGATCAATCACCACTGGATGACATCCCACATCAGCTGGGTTACTGTGACTGGCTGGTTCAAGTGTCCTAGGTGTTGGGACTACTGCAGGTGGTGCATCCACCAGCAGGCCCAGTGGACTTTGTTGGTGCAGGATGCCATGTACCCCAGCATCCACAGGAAGTCCTGTGCAGGGCGCGAGAGCCGAATCTGAAATGATCAGGCAAAGGAGGTAAGATCGAGTGCTCGTGCCACAGGGAGGCAGGCAGTGGCCCTCAAGGACTCTATCTCTTACCCGATCAACTAATTCACCTGCAAGGGTTATCAGTTCAAACTTGTCTGGGTTGACCAACATTCTCAAATCTCTGGAAGACCAGATCCCTGGATCGCTCCATATTGTCCTTGTATAGCCTGGTGATCAGCCAGTCATCCAGATAGGGATACACTCTGCACCCCTGTGCTGCAGGAATGCTGCCACCACTGTCATGTAATTGGTAAAGACCCTGGGCATAGATGGGAGGCCAAAGTGCATGACCTGGAACCGATAGAGAATCCCTTTTGTGCAGAATCAAATGTACCTCCAGTGGGACTGATGGACTGGGATGTGGAAGAACACTTCCACAGGTACAGGGATTAAAGTAACATGCCCTGTTCCGGGGATGGAATGATTTAATTCAGAGTTACCCTCTTGAACATGCACTTCTGCATGTACTGGTTGAGATCTTGTAGATGCAGTATGGGGCGCTAGCCCCTCTTCCCACCCATTTCAGGACCAGAAAGTACCTGGCCACATACCCTTGACTTGCCAGGGTGTCTGTAACACAGGCTATAGCCCCTTTCACATGGAGCTGAGCGATGTCCTCATTAGGGCATAGGACAGTATGTCCTGCGACACCGTGGACTCCCAAGAAGTGTGGGACAGGTAAGGCAGGAGAGCCTCGAAATCTAGAGGCAACTTTCTGCTTACCACTTCTAAGGCCCCGTTCATTCTGGGGCATTTGAAATGGTTCTCAGTGCTTGAACCATTTCAGATGCGTGCTGGCCCGGATTGCATTTGCACTTAACCCACTTCCAGATCTGATTTATGGAACCGTGCTCAAACCCTGATAAGACCTGGGCTTGAGCGCAGTTCCGTAAATCGTTTTGGAAAATGAATCTGTTTACTTGCAGTGCAAATGATCCAGTCCATGTTGGCTGGTGGAGTGCACGGTGTATGATAGTAAGTAGCTTCTACCAGCTGCTGAACTGGGCTTGCACTGCACATGGATTATGGCCATAATGTGAATGCTGGAGACCGCTTCTCCTGAAACAGATCAGAGAATGGAGCTTCAGTGCAAATGCAACAGCACAGTAAGCACAAATCTGTTTTTGAAAACAAATTTTGCAACTGTGCTGTAGTGTGAATGGGGCCTAAGACTGACATGTTTGTGGTAATAATGGACCAATGTGTCCCGAAGTGGTGAAGCCAATTCTGACCCCACCCCATCCCAAGCTGGGTCAGGGACTGGACAGACAGGAAGATGACTCTCTCTGACCCATCACTGAGCAGCTTTGGAGCTGGAGGAGCACCTTGTACCCTACCCCAACCTCATTTTGGTCCCTGGCCAGGAAACATGGCCTTGGGATGCCAGGCTTGGTCCTGCCCCTGGTGAGGCTGCTGCCACAGATGATGTGCCTGAAAGGACCAATACTGGAAGGTCTTCTTTTTAGGCTTCTGAATCTTGGGTTCCTTCTGGAACAAAGCCACAGAATCTAGAGAGGCACTGGACTTCTCGGTCCTTTTGAGATGTCCTTCCACCTCTTGTTAAAGAGGTTGATGAGCATGAAGGGGACATTTGCCAGCTTGTGCTGAATGTTCACTGTGAAGGTGACAACCTCAGCCAGACCCTATAACGCATCACAATGGGTGCTTCCATGGCACAGGAGTCATCCATGTCTAAGGTTGTCCGGAGCTGTTTAGTCAACGCCTGCCCTTGCCCTTGGTCTCTGACCAATTTCACCAGCATCTGCTTATCCACAGGCAGGACTTCATCCAGACCTCTCCTCAGGGAGTGACTAAAGCTGGCTATCATCCTGGCATAGCTCACCCGGTGGAGACCAAGACAGGAAGCAGCATACACCTTCTTGGCCTCATGGTCATGCTTCTTAGACTCCTTGTCTGGGGGTTTTTCTACGTCCTCTTGACCTTCCAGATGGCAGAGTTCTCAACCAGTCCCTCAGCTGAGAGATGGAGAACCTCAGAAGGAACCCCATAGTGAGTGCATACTTGCAGATCATACAGGGAGAGGGTACCGGGAAGAATGCTGCCAGAGCTCCAGGACTGGTCTCAAAGTGGCCTCACTGATAGGAAAGGTGAGCCCTGCAGAATCATCCTTGTCCAAGATATCAATAAATGTATACTTAGCCCACTTATGGACTGGCTCCAAGGACACCTGTGTGAGGTTCTGCTATTGCAGTGGTGATGAGCACCAAGGTTCGAATGAATAAGGGTAGATGGAATTTACCCAACAAGGAGAGGCAGGAGTTGTCCAATGAGTTTGATGCCCACTGTGCTTTATTCAATAGGGATAGGATGACATGGTCATAGAAGGGGATAATATAAAACTAATAAATGGACAACTTATCACAAAACACTATTTTGCATCTACTGAATCTTTATGAAATTAGGTTATAAAAGCAGGTAATTAAATCAGATTCTCAAAAGATAGATGAGGTGCACCTCTGCCTAGTGCCACCATACTCTATGTTTACCCTTAGTATATTCTATGGTACAATAACTACTCCTTGGGAGACTCTACCATCACTAACTTAGGTCAATTGCATCCATATACATTCAAAGACATACCAGAATCTAATTGCACCTGACGTTTTCATGTGCACCATTGAGTAGAGTTAGGCTAGTTGCTACAGAAAGATGAAGATAAAGGAATTTCCTGCAACATTAAAATTATAGTCCCAGAACAGACCTAGCTAAGGCCACTGTGGGTGGTGAGAGTTTTTTTCTTTTTGACAGACCATGTGTTTCTTGGCATAAAACCCACTCTTGCCAAGGCTGCCAGCATAAAAGAATGAGTGGAACAGGTTCCTGAAATGAACCCACTTGAGGGCAATATGAATCAAACTAGCTGTAGAAACTCCTGGCCAAAACCCACTTTGGTGTTGCCAAAGATGTGAAGGAACAATGAAGATTCTTGGTGATGAACCCACTGGAAGATTACCAAGGACTTGACGATGCTGCAGAAATTCTGATGCAACCAGAAAAATTCAAGGTGAAGATGGATGATCCCGAAGTGTCAGCACAGGAAACTAGAACAAAATGATACAATGGTGGACTCAACCTGCACTGGGCTTCGACAGACTCTACTTGCGGCAAACAACCAGGGGATGCAGACAAGGTTCTTCCAGGATGAGCACACTCTTCAGAGGGCAGCCAGCTTTGGGACATCTGGATCAGGAACCGTGAAATGATAATGGAACAGTGGAAGCAATACACACTGGGCTTTGGCGTACTTGACTTTGAACTGAAGAAAACAAGAAACTTTGGGTGTGACTTGCACTGCGCTTTGATGTACTCTACTTTGGCAGATGACGGGAATGTTGTTGAGGATCTTCTGGATGGACACCCTCTGGGGAAGAAAGATGTCGAAAGATAGAGATTAATTCCATGGAGGTAGGATGGCAGGCAACAAGATAGAGTGGTATTGTGGCAGATGATTTGAGTCCATACACATAGGTCAGCAACAATAAAGCTGGCAGATACACTTCCACACTGCACCAAGGGAACTGTTCGTTGCTGGGGCAATTTGCCAGGAAGGAGCAAATTACGAGAATCTGGGGCAATTGCTTATTGCAGGGGCAAATAACCAGCATTCCAGGGCAATTGTTTGCTGCAGAAGCAATGTGCCAGGAACAGGGGCACATTACCAGAATTGGGGCAGTTCATTGCAGGGGTAAATAACCAGAGTTACAGGGCAATTGTTCATTGCAGGGGCAAATAACCAGAGTTCTGGGGTAATTGTTAATTGCAGGGGCAAATGACCAGAGTTCTGGGGCAACTGTACATTGCAGGGGCAAATAACCAGAGTTATGGGGCAATTGTTAATTACTGGGGCAAAGAACAAGAGTTCCAGGGCAACTGTACATTGCAGGGGCAAATAATCAGAGTTCTGGGGCAATTGTTCATTGCAGAGGCAAATAATCAGAGTTCTGAGGCAATTGTTTGTTGCAGGGGCAAATAACCAGAGTTCCGGAACAGTTTATTGCAGGAGCAAATAACCAGAGTTCAAGGGGAACTGTGCATTGCAGCGGCAAATAACCAGAGTTCCATGGGAATTATTCATTACAGGGGCAAATAATCAGTGTTCAAGGGCAAATGTCCATTGCAGGGGCAAATAACCAGAGTTCCGGGGCAGTTGTTTATTGCAGGAGCAAATAACCAGAGTTCAAGGGGAATTGTGCATTGCAGGGGCAAATAACTAGAATTCTGGGGCATTTGTTTATTGCAGGGGCAAATAATCAGAGTTCTGGGGCATTTGTTCATTGCAGGGGCAAATAACCAGAGTTCCAGGGCAACTGTTCATTGCACGGGCAAATAGCCAGAGTTCCAGGGGAATTATGCATTGGAGGGGCAAATGAGTTTTCAAGGGGAATTGTGCATTGCAGGGGCAAATAACTAGTGTTCTAGGTATTTGTTCATAGCAGGGGCAAATAAAAAGAGTTCCAGCGCAGTTGTTCATTGCAGGGGCAAATAACCAGAGGTCCAGGGCAATTGTTCATTGCAGGGCAAATAATCAGAGTTCCCGTGCAGTTGTTCATTGCAGGGCAAATAACCAGAGTTCCGAGACAATTGTTCGATGCAGGAGTAAATAATCAGAGTTACAGAGCAATTGTTCATTGCAGAGGCAAATAACCAGAGTTCCGGGGCAGTTGTTCATTGCAGGGGCAAATAAGCAGAGCTCAAGGGCAATTGTTCATTGCAGGGGAAATAACCAGAGTTCAAGGGGAATTGTTAATTGCAGGGGCAAATAATCAGTGTTCTGGGGCAATTGTTCATTGCAGGGGCAAATAACCAGAGTTCTGTGGGAATTGTTCATTGCAGGGGCAAATAATCAGAGTTCCAGTGCAATTGTTCATTGAAGGGGCAAATAGAGTTCTGGGGCAATTGTTCAATGCAGGTGCAAATAATCAGAGTTAAGGGGCAACTGTTCATTGCAGGAGCAAATAATCAGAGTTCTGGGCAATTGTTCATTGCTGGGCCAAACAACCAGAGTTCCAGGGCAATTGCTTACTGCAGTGGCAAATAACCATAGTTCCAGGGGAACTGTGCATTGCAGGGGCAAATAACCAGAGTTCCAGTGGAATTGTTCACTGCAGGGGCAAATAACTAGAGTTCTGGGGCAATTGTTTATTGCAGGGGCAAATAATCAGGCTTCTGTGGCAATTATTGCAGGGGTAAATAACCAGAGTTCCAGGGGAATTGTTCATTGCAGGGGCAAATAACCAGAGTTCCAGGGGAATTGTGGATTGCAGGGACAAATAATCAGTGTTCCAGGGCAATTGTTCATTGCAGGGGCAAATAATCAGAGTTCTGGGGCAATTCTTTATTGCAGGGGCAAATAATCAGAGTTGTGAGGTAATTGTTAATTGCAGGGGCAAATATTCAGTGTTCCAGGGCAATTATCTATTGCAGGGGCAAAAACCAGAGTTCCGTGGGAATTGTTCATTGCAGAGGCAAATAATCAGAGTTCTTAGGCAATTGTTTGTTGCAGGGGCAAATAATCAGAGTTAAGGGGCAATTGTTCATTGGAGGAGCAAATAATCAGTGTTCTGGGGCAATTGTTTATTGCAGGAGTAAATAATCAGAGTTCTGGGCAATTGTTCATTGCTGGGGCAAATAACGACAGTTTCAGGGCAATTGTTCATTGCAGGGGCAAATTACCAGAGTTCAAGGGGAATTGTTCATTGCAGGGGCAAATAACCAGAGTTCCAGGGGAATTGTGGATTGCAGGGGCAAATAACTAGAGTTCTAGGGGAATTCTTCATTGCAGGGGCAAATAACCAGAGTTCAAGGGGAATTGTTCATTGGAGGGGCAAATAATCAGTGTTTTGGGGCAACTGTTCATTGCAGGGGCAAATAATCAGAGTTCTGGGGCAATTCTTTATTGCAGGGGCACATAATCAGAGTTGTGAGGTAATTGTTAATTGCAGGAGCAAATAATCAGTGTTCCAGGGCAATTGTTTATTGCAGGGGCAAAAACCAGAGTTCTGCGGGAATTGTTCAATGCAGGGGCAAATAATCAGAGTTCTGGGGCAATTGTTTGTTGAAGGGGCAAATAATGAGTTAAGGGGCAATTGTTCATTGGAGGAGCAAATAATCAGTGTTCTGCGGCAATTGTTTATTGCAGGAGTAAATAATCAGAGTTCTGGGCAATTGTTCATTGCTGGGGCAAATAACGACAGTTTCAGGGGAATTGTGTATTGCAGGGGAAAATAATCAGAGTTCCAGGGGAATTGTTCATTACAGGGGCAAATAACCAGAGTTCTGGGTCAATTGTTCATTGCAGGGGCAAATAACCAGAGTTCTGTGGGAATTGTTCACTGCAGGGGCAAATAATCAGAGTTCCAGTGCAATTGTTCATTGTAGGGGCAAATAATCAGAGTTCTGGGGCAACTGTTTGTTGCAGGGGCAAATAATCAAGAGCTATGGGGCAATTGTTCATTGCAATGGCAAATACTCAGTGTTTTGGGGTAATTGCTTATTGCAGGGGCAAATAATCAGAGTTCTGGGGCAATTGTTCATTGCAGGGGCAAATAACTAGAGTTCCAGGGGAATTCATTGCAGGGGCAAATAATCAGTGTTCCGGGGCAATTGTTCATTGCAGGGGCAAATAACCAGAGCTCAATGGGAATTGTTCATTGCAAGGGCAAATAATCAGAGTTCCAGGGCAATTGTTCACTGTAGGGGCAAATAATCAGAGTTCTGGGGCAACTGTTTGTTGCAGGGGCAAATAATCAGAATTGTGGGGTGATTGTTCATTGCAGGGGCAAATAATCAGAGTTCTGGGGCAACTGTTTGTTGCAGGGGCAAATAATCAGAATTGTGGGGTGATTGTTCATTGCAGGGGCAAATAATCAGAGTTCCAGGGCAATTGTTCATTGCAGGGGCAAATAACTAGACTTCCAGGGGAATTCTTCATTGCAGGGGAAATAATCAGTGTTCCAGGGCAATTGTTCATTGCAGGGCCAAAAAATCAAAGTTCTGTGGGAATTGTTCATTGCAGGGGCAAATAAACAGAGTTCTGGGGCAATTGTTCATTGCAGGGGCATATAATCAGAGTTATGGGGCATTTGTTCATTGCAGGGGCAAATTACCAGAGTTCAAGGGGAATTCATTGCAGGGGCAAATAATCAGCATTCCGGGGCAATTGTTCATTGCAGGGGCAAATAACCAGAGCTCAATGGGAATTGTTCATTGCAGGGGCAAATAACCAGACTTCTGGGGCAATTGTTCATTGCAGGGGCAAATAACCAGAGTTCCAGGGCAATTGTTCACTGTAGGGGCAAATAATCAGAGTTCTGGGGCAACTGTTGCAGGGGCAAATAAGTAGAATTGTGGGGTGATTGTTCATTGCAGGGGCAAATAATAAGAGTTCCAGGGCAATTGTTCATTGCAGGGGCAAATAACGACTTCCAGGGGAATTCTTCATTGCAGGGGAAATAATCAGTGTTCCGGGGCAATTGTTCATTGCAGGGCCAAAAAATCAGAGTTCTGTGGGAATTGTTCATTGCAGGGGCAAATAAACAGAGTTCTGGGGCAATTGTTCATTGCAGGGGCATATAATCAGAGTTATGGGGCATTTGTTCATTGCAGGGGCAAATTACCAGAGTTCCAGGGGAATTCTTCATTGCAGGGGCAAATAACCAGAGTTCCAGGGGAATTGTGGATTGCAGGGGCAAATAACTAGAGTTCTAGGGGAATTCTTCATTGCAGGGGCAAATAACCAGACTTCTGGGGCAGTTGTTCATTGCAGGGGCAAATAACCAGAGTTCAAGGGGAATTGTTCATTGCAGGGGCAAATAATCAGTGTTTTGGGGCACCTGTTCATTGCAGGGGCAAAAACCAGAGTTCCGTGGGAATTGTTCATTGCAGGGGCAAATAATCAGAGTTCTGGGGCAATTGTTTGTTGCAGGGGCAAATAATCAGAGTTAAGGGGCAATTGTTCATTGGAGGAGCAAATAATCAGTGTTCTGTGGCAATTGTTTATTGCAGGAGTAAATAATCAGAGTTCTGGGCAATTGTTCATTGCTGGGGCAAATAATGACAGTTTCAGGGGAATTGTGTATTGCAGGGGAAAATAATCAGAGTTCCAGGGGAATTGTTCATTACAGGGGCAAATAACCAGAGTTCTGGGTCAGTTGTTCATTGCAGGGGCAAATAACCAGAGTTCCGTGGGAATTGTTCATTGCAGGGGCAAATAATCAGAGTTCCAGTGCAATTGTTCATTGCAGGGGCAAATAATCAGAGTTCTGGGGCAACTGTTTGTTGCAGGGGCAAATAATCAAGAGCTATGGGGCAATTGTTCATTGCATTGGCAAATACTCAGTGTTTTGGGGTAATTGCTTATTGCAGGGGCAAATAATCAGAGTTCTGGGGCAATTGTTCATTGCAGGGGTAAATAACTAGAGTTCCAGGGGAATTCATTGCAGGGGCAAATAATCAGCATTCCGGGGCAATTCTTCATTGCAGGGGCAAATAACCAGAGTTCCAGGGCAGTTGATAATTGCAAGGGCAAATAATCAGTGTTCCAGGGTAATTGTTCATTGCAGGGGCAAATAACCAGAGTTCTGTGGGAATTGTTCATTGCAGGGGCATATAATCAGAGTTCTGGGGCAATTTGTTGCAGGGGCAAATAATCAGAGTTAAGGGGCAATTGTTCATTGCAGGGGCAAATAATCAGAGTTCTGGGGCAATTGTTTATTGCAGGGCAAATAACCATAGTTCCGGGACAATTGTTCATTGCAGGGGCAAATAATCAGTGTTCTGGGGCAATTGTTTATTGCGAGGCAAATGACCAGAGTTCCAGGGGAATTGTGCATTGCAGGGGCAAATAAAGCAGAGTTCTGGTGGAGCTATTCATTGCAGGGGCAAATAATCAGTGATCCGGGGCAATTGTTCATTGCATGGGCAAATAATCAGAGTTCTGGGGCAATTCTTTTTTGCAGGGGCAAATAATCAGAGTTGTGAGGTAATTGTTAATTGCAGGGGCAAATAATCAGTGTTCCAGGGCAATTGTTTATTGCAGGGGCAAAAACCAGAGTTCCATGGGAATTGTTCATTGCAGGGGCAAATAATCAGAGTTAAGGGGCAATTGTTCATTGGAGAAGCAAATAATCAGTGTTCTGGGGCAATTGTTTATTGCATGAGTAAATAATCAGAGTTCCAGGGCAATTGTACATTGCAGGGGCAAATAACCAGACTTCCAGGGCAATTGTTAATTGCAGGGGCAAATAATCAGAGTTCCAGGGGAATTGTTCATTGCAGGGGCAAATAACCAGAGTTCCAGTGCAATTGCTCATTGCAGGGGCAAATAACTAGAGTTCTGTGGGAATTGTTCACTGCAGGGGCAAATAACCAGAGTTCCGGGGCAACTGTTCATTGCACGGGCAAATAGCCAGAGCTCCAGGGGAATTATGCATCGGAGGGGCTAATCAGTTTTCCAGGAGAATTGTGCATTGCAGGGGCAAATAACTAGTGTTCTGGGTCTTTGTTCATTGCAGGGGCAAATAAACAGAGTTCCGGTGCAACTGTTTGTTGCAGGGGCAAATAACCAGAGGTCCAGGGCAATTGTTCATTGCAGGGCAAATAATCCGAGCTCCAGGGCAATTGTTCATTGCAGGGGACATAACCAGAGTTCAAGGGGAATTGTTAATTGCAGGGGCAAATAATCAGTGTTCCAGGGCAATTGTTCTTTGCAGGGGCAAATAACCAGAGTTCCGTGGGAATTGTTCATTGCAGGGGCAAATAATCAGAGGTCCAGGGGAATTGTGGATTGCAGGGGCAACTAACTAGAGTTCCAGGGTAATTCTTCATTGCAGGGGCAAATAATCAGTGTTCTGGGGCAAATGTTTATTGCAGGGACAAATAACCAGAGTTCCGGGGAATTGTTCATTGCAGGGGCAAATAATCAGAGTTCCAGTACAGTTGTTCATTGCATTGGCAAATAACCAGAGGTCCAAGGCAATTGTTCATTGCAGGGCAAATAATCAGAGTTCAAGGGGAATTGTTCATTACAGGGGCAAATAACCAGAGTTCCAGTGCAATTGCTCATTGCAGGGGCAAATAACTAGAGTTCTATGGGAATTGTTCACTGCAGGGGCAAATAATTAGAGTTCTGGGGCAATTGTTCATTGCAGGGGCAAATAATCAGAGTTCCATGGGAACTGTTCATTGCAGGGGCAAATAATCAGAGTTCCAGTGCAATTGTTCATTGTAGGGGCAAATAATCAGAATTCTGGGGCAACTGTTTGTTGCAGGGGCAAATAATCAAGAGCTATGGGGCAATTGTTCATTGCATTGGCAAATACTCAGTGTTTTGGGGTAATTGCTTATTGCAGGGGAAAATAATCAGAGTTCTGGGGCAATTGTTCATTGCAGGGGCAAATAACTAGAGTTCCAGGGGAATTCTTCATTGCAGGGGCAAATAATCAGTGTTCTGGGGCAATTGTTTATTGCAGGGGCAAATAATCAGAGTTAAGGGGCAGTTGTTCATTGGAGGAGAAAATAATCAGTGTTATGGGGCAATTGTTTATTGCAGGAGTAAATAATCAGAGTTCTGGGCAATTGTTCATTGCTGGGGCAAATAACGACAGTTCCAAGGCAATTGCTCATTGCAGGGGCAAATAACCAGAGTTCCAGGGCAATTGTACATTGCAGGAGCAAATAACCAGACTTCCAGGGGAATTGTTAATTGCAGGGGCAAATAATCAGATTTCCAGTGGAATTGTTCATTACAGGGGCAAATAACCAGAGTTCCAGGGCAATTGCTCATTGCAGGGGCAAATAACCAGAGTTCTGTGGGAATTGTTCACTGCAGGGGCAAATAATTAGAGTTCTGGGGCAATTGTTCATTGCAGGGGCAAATAACCAGAGTTCCGTGGGAATTGTTCATTGCAGGGGCAAATAATCAGAGTTCCAGTGCAATTGTTCATTGTAGGGGCAAATAATCAGAGTTCTTGGGCAACTGTTTGATGCAGGGGCAAATAATCAAGAGCTATGGGGCAATTGTTCATTGCATTGGCAAATACTCAGTGTTTTGGGGTAATTGCTTATTGCAGGGGCAAATCAGAGTTCTGGGGCAATTGTTCATTACAGAGGCAAATAACTAGAGTCCCAGAGGAATTCTTCATTGCAGGGGCAAATAATCAGTGTTCCGGGGCAATTGTTCATTGCAGAAGCAAATAAACAGTTCTGGGGCAATTATTCATTGCATGGGCAAAAAATCAGAGTTCCGGGGTAATTGTTGCAGTGGCAAATAAGAGTTCTGGGACAATTGTTCATTGCAGGGGCAAACAACCAGAGTTCCAGGGCAATTGTTCATTGCAGGAGCAAATAAACAGTTCTGGGGCAATTGTTCATTGCAGGGGCAAATACCAGAGTTCCTGGGCAGTTATTTATTGCAGGGCAAATAACCAGAGTTCCATGGGAATCGTCCATCGTAGGGGCAAATAACCAGAGTTCCAGGGGAATTGTGCATTGCAGGGGCAAATAACCAGAATTCTGAGCTTTTGTTTATTGCAGGGGCAAATAACCAGAGTTCAAGGGGAATTTTTCCTTGCAGAGCAAATAAACAGAGTTCTTGGGCAATTGTTTATTGCAGGGGCAAATAATCAAGAGTTATGGGGCAACTGTTTGTTGCAAAGGCAAATAATCAAGAGTTATGGGGCAATTGTTCATTGCATTGGCAAATAGTGTTCTGGGGTAATTGTTTATTGCAGGGGCAAATAATCAGAGTTCTGGGGCAATTGTTCATTGCAGGGGCAAATAACCAGAGTTCCAGAACAATTGTTCATTGCAGGGGCAAATAACCAGAGTTCAAGGGGAACTGTGCATTGCAGGTGCAAATAATCAGAGGTTTGGGGCAATTTTTTGTTGCAGGTGCAAATAATCAGAGTTATGGGTCAAATGTTCAATGCAGGGGCAAACAATCAGTGTTCTGGGGCAATTGTTCATTGCAGGGGCAAATAATCAGAGTTGTGGGGCAATTGTTAATTGCAGGGGCAAATAATCAATGTTCCAAGGCAATTGTTCATTGCAGGGGCACAAAACCAGAGTTCTGTGGGAATTGTTCAATGCAGGGGCAAATAATCAGAGTTCTGGGGCAACTGTTTGTTACAGGGGCACATAATCAAGAGCTATTGGGTAATTATTCATTGCACTGGCAAATTCTCAGTGTTTTGGGGTAATTGTTTATTGCATTGGCAAATAGTGTTCTGGGGTAATTGTTTATTGCAGGGGCAAATAATCAGAGTTCCAGGACAATTGTTCATTGCAGGAGCAAATAACTAGAGTTCAAGGGGAATTGTTCATTGCAGGGGCAAATAACCAGAGTTCTGTGGGAATTGTTCATTGCAGGGGCATATAATCAGAGTTCTGGGGCAATTTGTTGCAGGGGCAAATAATCAGAGTTAAGGGGCAATTGTTCATTGCAGGGGCAAATAATCAGAGTTCTGGGGCAATTGTTTATTGCAGGGCAAATAACCATAGTTCCGGGACAATTGTTCATTGCAGGGGCAAATAATCAGTGTTCTGGGGCAATTGTTTATTGTGAGGCAAATGACCAGAGTTCCAGGGGAATTGTGCATTGCAGGGGCAAATAAAGCAGAGTTCTGGTGGAGCTATTCATTGCAGGGGCAAATAATCAGTGATCCGGGGCAATTGTTCATTGCATGGGCAAATAATCAGAGTTCTGGGGCAATTCTTTTTTGCAGGGGCAAATAATCAGAGTTGTGAGGTAATTGTTAATTGCAGGGGCAAATAATCAGTGTTCCAGGGCAATTGTTTATTGCAGGGGCAAAAACCAGAGTTCCATGGGAATTGTTCATTACAGGACAAATAATCAGAGTTAAGGGGCAATTGTTCATTGGAGAAGCAAATAATCAGTGTTCTGGGGCAATTGTTTATTGCATGAGTAAATAATCAGAGTTCCAGGGCAATTGTACATTGCAGGGGCAAATAACCAGAGGTCCAGGGCAATTGTTCATTGCAGGGACAAATAACAGAGTTCCAGGACAGTTGTTCATTGCAGGGGCAAATAATCAGTGTTTCGGGGCAATTGTTCATTGCAGGAGCACATAACCAGAGTTCCCTGGGAATTGTTCATTGCAGAGGCAAATAATCAGAGTTGCAGTGCCATGGTCCATTGCAGGGGAAATAATCAGTGTTGTGGGGCAATTGTTTATTGCAGGGGCAAATAATCAGAGTTCTGGGGCAATATTTCATTGCAGGGGCAAATAATCAGAGTTCAAGGGGAATTGTTCATTACAGGGGCAAATAACCAGAGTTCCAGGGCAATTGTTCATTGCAGGGGCACATAATCAGAGTTCTAGGGCAATTGTTCATTGCAGGGGCAAATAAAGCAGAGTTCAAGGGGAACTGTTCATTGCAGGGGCAAATAATCAGTCATCCGGGTTAATTGCTCATTGCAGGGGCAAATAATCAGATTTCCAGTGCAATTGTTCATTGCAGGGGCAAATAAACAGAGTTCTGGGTCAGTTGTTCATTGAAGGGGCAAATAATCAGAGTTCTGGGGCAATTGTTTGTTGTGGGGCAAATAATCAGAGTTATGGGGCAATTGTTCATTGCAGGGGCAAATAATAAGTGTTCTGGGGCAATTGTGCATTGCAGGGGAAAATAATCAGAATTCTGGGGCAACTGTTCATTGCAGTAGCAAATTACCCGAGTTGTAGGGGAATTGTTCATTTCAGGGGCAAAGAACCAGAGTTCTAGGGCAATTGGTCATTGCAGGGGCAAATAAACAGAGTTCCAGGGCAGTTGTTCACTGAAGGGCCAAATAATCAGAGTTCCAAGGCAATTGTTCATTGCAGGGGCAAATAACCAGAGTTCAAGGGAAATTGTGCATTGCAGGGGCAAATAAAGCAGAGTTCCGGGGAACTATTCATTGCAGGGGCAAATAATCAGTGATCCGGGGCAATTGTTCATTGCAGGGGCAAATAATCAGTTCCAGTGCAATTGTTCTTTGCAGGGGCAAATAAACAGAGTCATGGGGCAGTTGTTCATTGCAGGGGCAAATAATCAGAGTTCTGGGGCAATTGTTTTTGCGTGGCAAATAATCAGTTATGGGGCAATTGTTCATTGCAGGGGCAACTAATCAGTGTTCTGGGGCAACTGTTCATTGCAGTGGCAAATAACCCGAGTTGTAGGGCAATTGTTCATTGCAGTGGCAAAGAACCAGAGTTCTAGGGCAATTGTTCATTGCAGGGGCAAATAATCAGAATTGCAGGGCAATTGCTCATTGCAGGGGCAAATAACCAGATTTCTTAGGCAGTTGTTCATTGCATGGCCAAATAATCAGAGTTCCAGGCCAATTATTCATTGCAGGGGCAAATAACCAGAGTTCAAGGGGAATTGTTCCTTGCAGGGGCAAATAATCAGAATTCTGGGGAAACTGCTTGTTGTAGGGGCAAATAATCAAGAGTTATTGGGCAACTGTTCATTGCATTGGCAAATACTCAGTGTTCTGGGGTAATTGTTTATTGCAGGGGCAAATAACCAGAGTTCCAGGACAATTGTTTATTGCAGGGGCAAATAATCAGAGTTCTGTGGGAATTGTTCATTGCAGGGGCAAATAATCAGAGTGCCAGTGCAATTGTTCATTGCAGGAGCAAATAAACAGAGTTCTGGGGCAATTGTTCATTGTAGGGGCAAACAACCAGAGTTCCAGGGCAATTGTTCATTGCAGGAGCAAATAATCAGAGTTCCAGGGCAATTGTTCATTGCAATGGTAAATAACCAGAGTTCCAGGGCAACTGTTCATTGCACGGGCAAATAGCCAGAGTTCCAGGGGAATATTGCTTGGAGGGGCAAATAACGAGTTTTCCAGGGGAATTGTGCATTGCAGGGGCAAATAACTAGTGTTCTGGGTATTTGTTCATAGCAGGGGCAAATAAAAAGAGTTCCAGTGTAGTTGTTCATTGCAGGGGCAAATAACCAGAGGTCCAGGGCAATTGTTCATTGCAGGGCAAATAACCAGAGTTCAGGGACAATTGTTTGTTGCAGGAGTAAATAATCAGAGTTACAGAGCAATTGTTCATTGCAGAGGCAAATAACCAGAGTTTTGGGGCAATTGTTCATTGCAGGAGCAAATAACCAGAGTTCTGGGGCAGTTGTTCATTGGAGGGGCAAATAATCAGAGCTCCAGGGCAATTGCTCATCGCAGGGGAAATAACCAGAGTTCCAGGGGAATTGTTAATTGCAGGGGAAAATAATCAGTGTTCCGGGGCAATTGTTCATTGCAGGGACAAATAATCAGAGTTACAGTGCAATTGTTAATTGCAGGGGCAAATAAAGAGAGTTCTGGGGCAATTGTTCATTGCAGGGGCATATAATCAGAGTTCTGGGGCAATTGTTTATTGCAGGAGCAAATAATCAGAGTTCTGGGCAATTGTTCATTGCAGGGGCAAATAGCCAGAGTTCCAGAACAATTGTTCATTGCAGGAGCAAATAACTAGAGTTCAAGGGGAATTGTCCATTGCAGGGGCAAATAACCAGAGTTCCAGGGGAACTGTGCATTGTAGGGGCAAATAATCAGAGGTTTGGGGCAATTGTTTATTGCAGGGGCAAATAATCAGAGTTGTGGGGCAATTGTTAATTGCAGGGGCAAATAATCAGTGTTCCAAGGCAATTGTTCATTGCAGGGGCACAAAACCAGAGTTCTGTGGGAATTGTTCATTGCAGGGGCAAATAATCAGAGTTCTGGGGCAACTGTTTGTTACAGGGGCAAATAATCAAGAGCTATGGGGCAATTATTCATTGCATTGGCAAATTCTCAGTGTTTTGGGGTAATTGTTTATTGCATTGGCAAATAGTGTTCTGGGGTAATTGTTCATTGCAGGGGCAAATAATCAGAGTTCTGGGGCAATGTTTCATTGCAAGGGCAAATAACCAGAGTTCCAGGACAATTGTTCATTGCAGGAGCAGATAGAGTTCCAGGAGAATTGTTCATTGCAGGGGCAAATAACCAGAGTTCAAGGGGAACTGTGCATTGCAGTGGCAAATAATCAGAGTTTTGGCGCAATTTTTTGTTGCAGGTGCAAATAATCAGAGTTCCAGGGCAATTATTCATTGCAGGAGCAAATAATCAGAGTTCCACTGCAGTTGTTCATTTCAGGGGCAAATAACCAGAGGTCCAGGGCAATTGTTCATTGCAGGGACAAATAAGAGTTCCAGGACAGTTGTTCATTGCAGGGGCAAATAATCAGTGTTCCGGGGCAATTGTTCATTGCAGGAGCACATAACCAGAGTTCCTTGGGAATTGTTCATTGCAGAGGCAAATAATCAGAGTTGCAGTGGCATGGTCCATTGCAGGGGAAATAATCAGTGTTGTGGGGCAATTGTTTATTGCAGGGGCAAATAATCAGAGTTCTGGGGCAATATTTCATTGCTGGGGCAAATAATCAGAGTTCCAGTGGAATTGTTCATTACAGGGGCAAATAAAGCAGAGTTCCAGGGGAACTGTTCATTGCAGGGGCAAATAATCAGAGTTCCAGGGCAATTGTTCATTGCAGGGGCAAATAAAGCAGAGTTCAAGGGGAACTGTTCATTGCAGGGGCAAATAATCAGTCATATGGGTTAATTGTTCATTGCAGGGGCAAATCAGATTTCCAGTGTAATTGTTCATTGCAGGGGCAAATAATCAGATTTCCAGTGTAATTGTTCATTGCAGGGGCAAATAAACAGAGTTCTGGGTCAGTTGTTCATTGCAGGGGCAAATAATCAGAGTTCTAGGGCAATTGTTTGTGCGGCAAATAATCAGAGTTATAGGGCAATTGTTCATTGCAGGGGCAAATAATAAGTGTTCTGGGGCAATTGTGTATTGCAGGGGAAAATAATCAGAATTCTGGGGCAACTGTTCATTGCAGTAGCAAATGACCCGAGTTGTAGGGGAATTGTTCATTTCAGGGGCAAAGAACCAGAGCTCTAGGGCAGTTGGTCATTGCAGAGGCAAATAAACAGATTTCCAGTGGAATTGTTCATTACAGGGGCAAATAACCAGAGTTCCAGGGCAATTGCTCATTGCAGGGGCAAATAACCAGAGTTCTGTGGGAATTGTTCACTGCAGGGGCAAATAATTAGAGTTCTGGGGCAATTGTTCATTGCAGGGGCAAATAACCAGAGTTCCGTGGGAATTGTTCATTGAGGGGCAAATAATCAGGTTCCAGTGCAAGTTGTTCATTGAGGGGCAAATAATCCAGAGTTCTTGGGCAACTGTTTGATGCAGGGGCAAATAATCAAGAGCTATGGGGCAATTGTTCATTGCATTGGCAAATACTCAGTGTTTTGGGGTAATTGCTTATTGCAGGGGCAAATCAGAGTTCTGGGGCAATTGTTCATTACAGAGGCAAATAACTAGAGTCCCAGGGGAATTCTTCATTGCAGGGGCAAATAATCAGTGTTCCGGGGCAATTGTTCATTGCAGGAGCAAATAAACAGTTCTGGGGCAATTATTCATTGCATGGGCAAAAAATCAGAGTTCCGGGGTAATTGTTGCAGTGGCAAATAAGAGTTCTGGGACAATTGTTCATTGCAGGGGCAAACAACCAGAGTTCCAGGGCAATTGTTCATTGCAGGAGCAAATAAACAGTTCTGGGGCAATTGTTCATTGCAGGGGCAAATACCAGAGTTCCTGGGCAGTTATTTATTGCAGGGCAAATAACCAGAGTTCCATGGGAATCGTCCATCGCAGGGGCAAATAACCAGAGTTCAAGGGGAATTGTGCATTGCAGGGGCAAATAACCAAATTCTGAGCTTTGTTTATTGCGGGGCAAATAACCCAGAGTTCAGAGAATTTTCCTTGCAGAGCAAATAAACAAGTTCTTGGGCAATTGTTTATTGCAGGGGCAAATAATCAAGAGTTATGGGGCAACTGTTTGTTGCAAAGGCAAATAATCAAGAGTTATGGGGCAATTGTTCATTGCATTGGCAAATAGTGTTCTGGGGTAATTGTTTATTGCAGGGGCAAATAATCAGAGTTCTGGGGCAATTGTTCATTGCAGGGGCAAATAACCAGAGTTCCAGAACAATTGTTCATTGCAGGGGCAAATAACCAGAGTTCAAGGGGAACTGTGCATTGCAGGTGCAAATAATCAGAGGTTTGGGGCAATTTTTTGTTGCAGGTGCAAATAATCAGAGTTATGGGTCAAATGTTCAATGCAGGGGCAAACAATCAGTGTTCTGGGGCAATTGTTCATTGCAGGGGCAAATAATCAGAGTTGTGGGGCAATTGTTAATTGCAGGGGCAAATAATCAATGTTCCAAGGCAATTGTTCATTGCAGGGGCACAAAACCAGAGTTCTGTGAGAATTGTTCAATGCAGGGCAAATAATCAGAGTTCTGGGGCAACTGTTTGTTACAGGGACAAATAATCAAAACTATTAGGTAATTATTCATTGCACTGGCAAATTCTCAGTGTTTAGAGGTAATTGTTTATTGCATTGGCAATAGTGTTCTGAGGTAATTGTTTATTGCAGGGGCAAATAATCAGAGTTCAGGACAATTGTTCGTGCAGGAGCAAATAACTAGAGTTCAGAATTGTTCATTGCAGGGCAAATAACCAGAGTTCTGTGGGATTGTTCATTGCAGGGGCATATAATCAGAGTTCTGGGGCAATTTGTTGCGGGGCAAATAATCAGAGTTAGGGGCAATTGTTCATTGCAGGGGCAAATAATCAGAGTTCTGGAGCAATTGTTTGTGCGGGGCAAATAACCATAGTTCAGGACAATTGTTCATTGCAGGGCAAATAATCAGTGTTCTGGGGCAATTGTTTGTGCTGAGGCAAATGACCAAGTTCAGGAATTGCATGCAGGGGCAAATAAAGCAGAGTTCTGGTGGAGCTATTCATTGCAGGGGCAAATAATCAGTGATCGGGCAATTGTTCATTGCATGGGCAAATAATCAGAGTTCTGGGGCAATTCTTTTTGCAGGGCAAATAATCAGAGTTGTGAGGTAATTGTTAGTGCAGGGGCAAATAATCAGTGTTCAGGGCAATTGTTTGTGCAGGGGCAAAACCAGAGTTCCATGAAATTGTTCATTGCGAGGCAAATAATCAGAGTTAAGGGGCAATTGTTCATTGGAGAAGCAAATAATCAGTGTTCTGGGGCAATTGTTTATTGCATGAGTAAATAATCAGAGTTCCAGGGCAATTGTACATTGCAGGGGCAAATAACCAGAGGTCCAGGGCAATTGTTCATTGCAGGGACAAATAACAGAGTTCCAGGACAGTTCATTGCAGGGGCAAATAATCAGTGTTTCGGGGCGATTGTTCATTGCAGGAGCACATAACCAGAGTTCCCTGGGAATTGTTCATTGCAGAGGCAAATAATCAGAGTTGCAGTGCCATGGTCCATTGCAGGGGAAATAATCAGTGTTGTGGGGCAATTGTTTATTGCAGGGGCAAATAATCAGAGTTCTGGGGCAATATTTCATTGCAGGGGCAAATAATCAGAGTTCAAGGGGAATTGTTCATTACAGGGGCAAATAACCAGAGTTCCAGGGCAATTGTTCATTGCAGGGGCACATAATCAGAGTTCTAGGGCAATTGTTCATTGCAGGGGCAAATAAAGCAGAGTTCAAGGGGAACTGTTCATTGCAGGGGCAAATAATCAGTCATCGGGTTAATTGCTCATTGCAGGGAGCAAATAATCAGATTTCAGTGCAATTGTTCATTGCAGGCAAATAAAGCAGAGTTCTGGGTCAGTTGTTCGTGCAGGGCAAATAATCAGGTTCTGGAGCAATGTGTTTGTTATGGGGCAAATAATCAGAGTTATGGGGCAATTGTTCATTGCGGGGCAAATAATAAGTGTTCTGGGGCAATTGTGCATTGCAGGAAAAATAAGCAATTCTGGGGCAACTGTTCATTGCAGTAACAAATTACCGAGTTGTGAGGAAGTGTTCATTTCAGGGGCAAAGAACCAGAGTTCTAGGGCAATTGGTCATTGCAGGGACAAATAAACAGAGTTCCAGGGCAGTTGTTCACTGAAGGGCCAAATAATCAGAGTTCCAAGGCAATTGTTCATTGCAGGGGCAAATAACCAGAGTTCAAGGGAAATTGTGCATTGCAGGGGCAAATAAAGCAGAGTTCCGGGGAACTATTCATTGCAGGGGCAAATAATCAGTGATCCGGGGCAATTGTTCATTGCAGGGGCAAATAATCAGAGTTCCAGTGCAATTGTTCTTTGCAGGGGCAAATAAACAGAGTCATGGGGCAGTTGTTCATTGCAGGGGCAAATAATCAGAGTTCTGGGGCAATTGTTTATGCGTGGCAAATAATCAGTTATGGGGCAATTGTTCATTGCAGGGGCAACTAATCAGTGTTCTGGGGCAACTGTTCATTGCAGTGGCAAATAACCCGAGTTGTAGGGCAATTGTTCATTGCAGTGGCAAAGAACCAGAGTTCTAGGGCAATTGTTCATTGCAGGGGCAAATAATCAGAATTGCAGGGCAATTGCTCATTGCAGGGGCAAATAACCAGATTTCTTAGGCAGTTGTTCATTGCATGGCCAAATAATCAGAGTTCCAGGCCAATTATTCATTGCAGGGGCAAATAACCAGAGTTCAGGAATTGTTCATTGCAGGGGCAAATAATCAGAATTCTGGGGAAACTGCTTGTTGTAGGGGCAAATAATCAAGGTTATTGGGCAACTGTTCATTGCATTGGCAAATACTCAGTGTTCTGGGGTAATTGTTTATTGCAGGGCAAATAACCGAGTTCAGGACATTGTTTATTACGAGGGCAAATAATCAGAGTTCTGTGAAATTGTTCATTGCAGGGCAAATAATCAGAGTGCCAATTAAGTATTCATTGCAGAACAAATAAACAGAGTTCTGGGGCAATTGTTCATTGTGAGGCAAACAACCAAGTTCAAGGGCAATTGTTCATTGCAGACAAATAATCAGAGTTCCAGAACAATTGTTCATTGCAATGGTAAATAACCAAAGTTCAGGGCAACTGTTCATTGCGGGCAAATAATGAGTTCAGAATATTGCTTGCAGAGGGCAAATAACAGAGTTTTCAGAGATTGTGCATTGCAGGGGCAAATAACTAGTGTTCTGGGTATTTGTTCATAGCAGAACAAATAAAAGAGTTCAGTGTAGTTGTTCATTGCAGGGGCAAATAACCAGAGGTCCAGGAGCAATTGTTCATTGCAGAGGCAAATAACCAGGATTCAGGGACAATTGTTTGTTGCAGGGTAAATAATCAGAGTTACAAAGCAATTGTTAACAGAAGCAAATAACCGAGTTTTGGGGCAATTGTTCATTGCAGGAGCAAATAACCAGAGTTCTGGGGCAGTTGTTCATTGGAGGGGCAAATAATCAGAGCTCAGGGCAATTGCTCGCCATGAGAAATAACCAAGTTCCAGGGGTAGTGGTACAGGAAAATAATCAGTGTTCGGGGCAATTGTTATTGCAGGGACAAATAATCAGAGTTACAGTGCAATTATTAAATGCAGGGGCAAATAAAGAGAGTTCTGGGGCAATTGTTCATTGCAGGGCATATAATCAGAGTTCTGGGGCAATTGTTTGTGCAGGAGCAAATAATCAGAGTTCTGAGCAATTGTTCATTCGTGACAGAAAATAGCCAGGATTCAGAACAATTGTTCATTCAGAGGCAAATAACTAGAGTTCAAGGGAATTGTCCATTGCGGGGCAAATATCGAGTTCACAGGAACTGTGCATTGTGAGGGCAAATAATCAGAGTTTGGGGCAATTGTTTGTGCAGGGCAAATAATCAGAGTTGTGGGACAATTATTAGTGCAAGGGCAAATAATCAGTGTTCAGGCAATTGTTCATTACAGGGCACAAAACCAGAGTTCTGTAAGAATTGTTCATTGCAGGGCAAATAATCAGGATTCAAGGCAACGATGTTTGTTACAAGGCAAATAATCAAGAGAAACTGTAGAACGGTATTCATTGCATTGGCAAATTCTCAGTGTTTTGGGGTAATTGTTGTGCATTGGCAAATAGTGTTCTGGGGTAATTGTTCATTGCAGAGGCAAATAATCAAAGTTCTGAGGCAATGTTTCATTGGACAAATAACGAGGTTCAGGACAATTGTTCATTGCAGGAAGATAGAGTTCAGGAGAATTAGTTCATTGCGGGGCAAATAACCAGGTTCAGAACTGTGCATTAGCAGTGACAAATAATCAGGTTTGGAAGCAATTTTTTGTTGCAGGTGCAAATAATCAAGGTTCCAGGGCAATTATTCATTGCAGACAACAAATCAGAGTTCCACTGATTGTTCATTTCAGGGCAATAACCAGAGGTACCAGAACATTGTTCATTGCAGGGACAAATAACAAATTCCAGGACAGTTGTTCATTGCAGGGGCAAATAATCAGTGTTCCGGGGCAATTGTTCATTGCAGGAGCACATAACCAGAGTTCCCTGGGAATTGTTCATTGCAGAGGCAAATAATCAGAGTTGCATTGGCATGGTCCATTGCAGGGGAAATAATCAGTGTTGTGGGGCAATTGTTTATTGCAGGGGCAAATAATCAGAGTTCTGGGGCAATATTTCATTGCTGGGGCAAATAATCAGAGTTCAGTGGAATTGTTCATTACAGGGGCAAATAAAGCAGAGTTCAGGGAACTGTTCATTACGAAGAACAAATAATCAGGTTCCAGAGCAATTGTTCATTGAGGGGCAAATAAAGCAGGTTCAGAGACTGTTCATTGAGAGACAAATAATCAGTCATATGGGTTAATTGTTCATTGCAGGGGCAAATAATCAGATTTCCAGTGTAATTGTTCATTGCAGGGGCAAATAATCAAATTTCCAGTGTAATTGTTCATTGCGGGGCAAATAAACAGAGTTCTGGGTCAGTTGTTCATTGCAGGGCAAATAATCAGAGTTCTAGGAGCAATTGTTTGTGCGACAAATAATCAGAGTTATAGAACAATTGTTCATTGCAGAGGGCAAATAATAAGTGTTCTGGGGCAGTGTATTGCAGGGAAAATAATCAAATTATGGGGCAACTGTTCATTGCAGTAGCAAATGACCCGGGTTATGAAATTGTTCATTTCAGGGGCAAGAGACAGAGCTCTAGGGCAGTTGGTCATTGCAGGGGCAAATAAACAGAGTTCCGGGGCAGTTGTTCACTGAAGGGCCAAGTAATCAGAGTTCCAAGGCAATTGTTCATTGCAGGGGCAAATAACCAGAGTTCAAGGGGAATTGTGCATTGCAGGGGCAAATAAAGCAGAGTTCCGGGGAACTATTCATTGCAGGGGCAAATAATCAGTGATCTGGGGCAACTGTTCATTGCAGGGGCAAATAATCAGAGTTCCAGTGCAATTGTTCTTTGCAGGGGCAAATAAACAGTTCTGGGGCAGTTGTTCATTGCAGGGGCAAATAATCAGAGTTCTGGGGCAATTGTTTTTGCATGGCAAATAATCAGTTATGGGGCAATTGTTCATTGCAGGGGCAAATAATCAGTGTTCTGGGGCAACTGTTCATTGCAGTGGCAAAGAGCCAGCGTTCTAGGGCAATTGTTCATTGCAGGGGCAAATAATCAGAATTGCAGGGTAATTGCTCTTTGCAGGGGCAAATAACCAGATTTCTTAGGCAGTTGTTCATTGCATGGGCAAATAATCGAGTTCCAGGCCAATTATTCATTGCAGGGCAAATAACAGAGTTCAGAAATTGTTCCTTGCAGAGGCAAATAATCAAATTCTGGAAACTGCTTGTTATGAGGACAAATAATCAAGTTATTAGGCAATTGTTCATTGCATTGGCAAATACTCAGTGTTCTGAGATAATTGTTTATTGCAGGGCAAATAACCAGAGTTCAGAACAATTGTGCATTGCAGGGAAAAGTACCAGAGTTCAGGAGATGTGTGCATTGCAGGGGCAAATAACTAAATTCTGAGGCATTGTTTTGTGCAGGGGCAAATAATTAGAGTTCAGGGTAACTGTTCATTGCGGGCAAATAGACAATTCCAGGGGAATTATGCATGGGGGCAAATACTTGAGTTTTCCAGAATTGTGCATTGACGGGCAAATAACTAGTGTTCTGGTATTTGTTCATGAGAGCAAATAAAGAGTTCAGTGCAGTTGTTCATTACGAGGGCAAATAACCAGAGGTCCAGGGCAATTGTTCATTGCAGGGCAAATAATCAGAGTTCCCGTGCAGTTGTTCATTGCAGGGCAAATAACCAGAGTTCCAGGACAATTGTTTGTTGCAGGAGTAAATAATCAGAGTTACAGAGCAATTGTTCATTGCAGAGGCAAATAACCAGAGTTTTGGGGCAATTGTTCATTGCAGGGGCAAATAACCAGAGTTCTGGGGCAGTTCATTGCAGGGGCAAATAATCAGAGCTCCAGGGCAATTGTTCATTGCAGGGGAAATAACCAGAGTTCCAGTGCAATTGTTCATTGCAGGGGCAAATAGAGTTCTGGGGCAATTGTTCATTGCAGGAGCATATAATCAGAGTTCTGGGGCAATTGTTTGTTGCAGGTGCAAGTAATCAGAGTTAAGGGGCAACTGTTCATTGCAGGAGCAAATAATCAGTGTTCTGGGGCAATTATTTATTGCAGGAGCAAATAATCAGAGTTCTGGGCAATTGTTCATTGCTGGGGCAAACAACCAGAGTTCCAGGGCAATTGCTCACTGCAGTGGCAAATAAGCATAGTTCAGAGAACTGTGCATTGCAAGGACAAATAACAGAGTTCCAGTGGAATTGTTCATTTGAGGGGCAAATAACTAGAGTTATTAGACAATTGTTTATTGCAGAGCAAATAATCAGGCTATATGGGGCAATTATTCATTGCAGGGCAAATAATCAAGTTAGAGGCAATAATTACAAATGAGGCAAATAACCAAAGGTCACAGGAAATTGTTCATTGCAGGAGCAAATAATCAGAGTTCAGCAATTGTTCATTGCAGGGCAAATAACTAGTGTTCAATGAAATTATTCATTGCAGGGGCAAATAACCAGAGGTCTGGGGCAATTGTTCATTGCAGGGGCAAATAACCAGAGTTCCAGGTGAATTGTTCATTGCAGGGGCAAATAATCAGTGTTCCAGGGCAATTGTTCATTGCAGGAGCAAATAATCAGAGTTCTGGGGCAATTCTTCATTGCTGGGGCAAAAACCAGACTTCTGTGGGAATTGTTCATTGCAGGGGCAAATAATCAGAATTAAGGGGCAATTGTTCATTGGAGGAGCAAATAATCAGTGTTCTGGGGCAATTGTTTATTGCAGGAGTAAATAATCAGAGTTCTTGGCAATTGTTCATTGCTGGGGCAAATAACGACAGTTCCAGGGCAATTGTTCATTGCAGGGGGAAATAACCAGAGTTCCAGAGCAATTGTTCATTGCAGGGGCAAATAACCAGACTTCCAGGGGAATTGTTAATTGCAGGGGCAAATAATCAGAGTTCCAGAGGAATTGTTCATTACAGGGGCAAATAACCAGAGTTCCAGTGCAATTGTTCATTGCAGGGGCAAATAACCAGAGTTCTGTGGGAATTGTTCACTGCAGGGGCAAATAATCAGAATTCTGGGGCAACTGTTTGCAGGGGCAAATAAGAGCTATGGGGCAATTGTTCATCGCATTGACAAATACTCAGTGTTTTGGGGTAATTGCTTATTGCAGGGGCAAATAATCAGAGTTCTGGGGCAAATGTTCATTGCAGGGGCAAATAACTAGAGTTCAAGGGGAATTCTTCATTGTAGGGGCAAATAATCAGCGTTCCAGGGCAATTGTTCATTGCAGGGGCAAATAACCAGAGTTCCAGGGGAATTGTGCATTGCAGGGGCAAATAAAGCAGAGTTCCGGGGAACTATTCATTGCAGGGGCAAATAATCAGTGATCTGGGGCAATTGTTCTGGGGCAGTTGTTCATTGCAGGGGCAAATAATCAGACTTCTGGGGCAATTGTTTTTGCGGGGCAAATAATCAGTTATGGGCCAATTGTTCATTGCAGGGGCAAATAATCAGTGTTCTGGGGCAACTGTTCATTGCAGTGGCAAATAACCCGAGTTGTAGGGCATTTCATTGCAGTGGCAAAGAGCCAGAGTTCTAGGGCAATTGTTGATTGCAGGGGCAAATAACCAGATTTCTTAGGCAGTTGTTCATTGCAGGGGCAAATAATCAGAATTGCAGGGCAATTGCTCATTGCAGGGGCAAATAACCAGATTTCTTAGGCAGTTGTTCATTGCAGGGACAAATAATCAGAGTTCCAGGCCAATTATTATTTGCAGGGGCAAATAACCAGAGTTCTGGGGCAGTTGTTCATTGCAGGGGCAAATAATCAGAGCTCCAGGGCAATTGTTCATTGCAGGGGAAATAACCAGAGTTCCAGGGGAATTGTTAATTGCAGGGGAAAATAATCAGAGTTCCAGTGCAATTGTTCATTGCAGGGGCAAATAAAGAGAGTTCTGGGGCAATTGTTCATTGCAGGAGCATATAATCAGAGTTCTGGGGCAATTGTGTGTTGCAGGTGCAAGTAATCAGAGTTAAGGGGCAACTGTTCATTGCAGGAGCAAATCAGTGTTCTGGGGCAATTATTTATTGCAGGAGCAAATAATCAGAGTGCTGGGCAATTGTTCATTGCTGGGGCAAACAACCAGAGTTCCAGGGCAATTGCTAACTGCAGTGGCAAATAAGCATAGTTCCAGAACTGTGCATTGCAGGGGAAAATAACCAGAGTTCCAGTGGAATTGTTCATTACATGGGGCAAATAGTGTTCCAGGGCAAATGTGCATTGTGGGGGCAAATAACCAGAGTTCCATGGGAATTGTTCTCTGCAGGGGCAAATAAGTAGAGTTATTGGGTAATTGTTTATTGCAGGGGCAAATAATCAGGCTTCTGGGGTAATTATTCATTGCAGGGGTAAATAACCAGAGTTTTGGGGCAATTGTTAATTGGGGCAAATAACCAGAGTTCAAGGGGAATTGTTCATTGCAGGGGTAAATAACTAGTGTTCTGAGGGAATTATTCATTGCAGGGGCAAATAACCAGAGTTCTGGGGCAATTGTTCATTGCAGGGGCAAATAACCAGAGTTCAAGGGGAATTGTTCATTTCAGGGCCAAATAATAAGAGTTCCAGAGCAATTCTTCATTGCGGCAAATAATCAGAGTTGTGAGATAATTGTTAGTGTAGGGGCAAATAATCAGTGTTCCAGAAAGTTGTTTTATTGCAGGACTAAAACAGACTTCCATAGAATTGTTTGTGCAGGGGCAAATAATCAAATTAAGAGGCAATTGTTCATTAGAGGAGCAAATAATCAGTGTTCTGGAAACAATTGTTTATTGCAGTAGTAAATAATCAAGTTCTTGGCAATTGTTCATTGCTGGGGCAAATAACGACAGTTCAGGGCAATTGTTTAGTGCAGGAAAAAACCCAGAGTTCAGAGCAATTGTTCATTGCAGGGGCAAATAACCAGACTTCCAGAAATTGTTAATTGCGAGGGCAAATAATCAGAGTTCAAAAATTGTTCACTACAGGGCAAATAACGACAGTTCCAGAGCAACTGTTCATTGCAGAGAAATAACCAGAGTTCCAGAGCAATTGTTCATTGCAGGGGCAAATAACCAGACTTCAAGGGGAATTGTTTATTGCAGGGGCAAATAATCATAACTGCAGGGCAATTGCTCATTGCAGGGGCAAATAACCAGAGTTCTGAGGCAGTTGTTCATTGCAGGGGCAAATAACCAGAGTTCCAGGATAATTTTTCCTTGCAGAGCAAATAAACAGAGTTCTGGTGCAATTGTTTATTGCAGGGGCAAATAATCAAGAGTTATGGGGCAACTGCTTGTTGCAGGGGCAAATAATCAAGAGTTCTGGGGCAATTGTTCATTGCATTGGCAAATAGTGTTCTGGGTTAATTGTTTAGTGCAGGGCCAATAACCAAAGTCCCAGGACAATTGTTCATGCAGGAGCAAATAACTAAGTTCAGAATTGTTCATTAGCAAGGAGCAAATAACCCAAGTTCGGGAACTGGCCATTCCAGGGCAAATAACTAGGGTTCTGAGGCAATTGTTTTGCAGTACAAATAATCAAGTTCTGGGGCAATTGTTCATTGCAGGAGTAAATAACCAGAGTCAGGCAATTATTCATTTACAAGACGCTAGTAGAGTTGCAGTGCCATTGTTCATTGCAGGGGCAGATAATCAATGAGGCAATTGTTTATGGGGGCAAATAATCAGAGTTCTGGGCAATGTTCATTGCAGAGACAAATAATCAAATTCAGGGAATACTCATTGCAGGGTCAAATAAGCAGTGTTCCATTGATTGTTCATTACAAGCCAAATAATCAGGTTCAGGGCAATTGTTCAATGCAGGGCAAATAATCAGAGTTCAGTGCAGTTGTTCATTGAAAGACAAATAACAGAGGTCAGGACTATTCATTGCAGGACAAATAATCAAATTTCCGTGCAGTTGTTCATTCCAGAGAAAAACTGAGTTCGGGACAATTGTTCATTGAGAACAAATAATCAAGTTCTGGGGCAATTGTTGTTGAGGGCAAAGATCAAGTTATGGGGTAATTGTTCCTGCAGAGCAATAATCAGTGGGGCAACTGTTCATTGCAGGGCAAATAACCACCATTCAGGAACTGTTTGTTGCAGTGGCAAATAATCAAGTTGATCCAATTATTCATTGAAGGGCAAATAATCAGTGTTCTGGGGCAATTGTTTCTTACAACGACAAATAACCAAAGTTCGGGGCAGTTGTGCACTGAGAACAAATAACCAGAGTTCAGTGGAATTGGCATTGCAGGACAAATAAGCAGAGTTCTGGAGACTATTCATTGCAGAGACAATAATCAGTGATCTGGGCAGTTGCTTCTTTGGGAAATAATCGGTTCAGTGCAATTCTTCATTGGGGCAAATAAACAGAGTTCTAGGGCAATTGTTCATTTGGAAAATAATCAAATTATGAGACAATTATTTGTGCAGGCAAATAATCGGTGGGGCAACTATTTATTACAGTAAAAAATAACCAAGTTATGAGGCAATTGTTCATTGCAGGGGCAAATACTCAGTATTTTGGGGTAATTGTTTATTGCAGGGCAAATAATCAGAGTTCTAGAACGGTATTCATTGCAGGTGCAAACCAAGAGTTCCAGGACAATTGTTGTTCGTACGGGGCAAATAACTAGGTTCCAGGAATTGTACATTGCAGACAAATAACCAGGTTCAGAACTGTGCATGCAGGGCAAATAATCGAACTGGGGCAATTTTTGTTGCGGTGCAGATAATCAGGTTATGGGCAATATTCATGCGGAGCAAACAATCAGTGTTCTGGGGCATTGTTTATTGCGGGCACATAATCAAGTAGTGGGGCAGTTATTAATGCAGGGCAAACAATCAGTGTTCACGACACTGTTCATTGGGACAGAAAACAGAGTTCCGTTGGAATTGTTCAATGCAGGGCAATACTCAGTGTTTTGGGGTAATTGTTTGTGCAGGGGCAAATAATCACAGTTCTGTGGCAATTGTTCATTGCGAGGCAAATAACTAGAGTTCAGGGCAATTGTTCATTGCAGGGCAAATAATCGAGTTCCAGACAATTGTTCATTGCAGGGCCAAACAACCATAGTTCCAGGAACTGTGCATTACCAGGGCAAAACAGAGTTCAGAGGTGTTCCTTGCAGAAAAAACAGAGTTCAGAAATTGTACATTGCAGGGCAAATAACTAAGTTCAGGGGCAAAGTTGTTTTATGGGGGCAAATAATCAAGTTCCAGAAACTGCATTGCAGGGCCAAATAACCAGAGTTCCAGAGAACTGTGCATTGCAGGAAAATAACCAGGTTCAGAATTGTGCATGCAGGGCAAAAAACAGGTTCAGAATTGTTCATTGAAGGCAAATCAGTGTTATGGGCAATTGTTCATGTGGGCAAATAATCAGAGTTCAAGTGATAGTTCTTTGCAAAGGAGCAAATAACCAGACCAGGACAATGTTCATGGCAGGAGCAAATAACCAGAGGTCAGGGCAGTTGTTCATTGCAGGGACAAATAACGGAGTTCTGGGGCAGTTATTCATTGCAGGGCAAATAATCAATGTTCCAGGGCAATTGTTCATTGCAGAACACATAACCAGAGTTCCTAAATTTTCATTGCGAACAAATAATCAGAGTTACAGTACACTTTTCATTGCAGGACAAATAATCAGTGTTCTGGGGCAACTGTTAATTGCAGAGGCAAATAAGCAAGTTCTAGAGACAATATTGTGGGCAAATAACAGGTCAAGGCAACTGTTCATTGCAGGGCAAATAACAGTTCAGGGCAATTGTTCATTGCAGGAGCAAATAATAAGAGTTCAGGGCAATTGTTCATTGCGGGGCAAATAACCAGAGTTCGGGGAATTGTTCATTGCAGAGGCAAATAAGCGAGTTCCATGCAATGATCCATTACGAAATAATCAGGTTCAGGGCATTGTTTGTGGGAGCAAATAATCAAAACTCAATGCAATTTCATTGCAGGGTAAATAACCAGAGTTCAGACAATTGTTCATTGCTGAGACAAATAATCAAGTTCCAGTGACACTTTTCATTGCAGGGCAAATAATCGTATTGTGAGATATTGTTTGTGCAGACAAATAATCAAGTTCTGGGACAATATTTCATGGGGGCAAATAATCAGGTTCAGAATTGTTCATTGCAGGGCAAATAATCAGGTTCCAAACAATGTTCATTGCAGGGTAAATAATCAGTGTTCAGAACACTGTTCATTGGGGGCAAATAGTAGAGTTCCATGGGAACTGTTATTCACAGGGCAAATAATCAGAGTTCCAGGGCAATTGTTTTGGGACAAATAATCAGTTCTAGAGCGTGTTCATTGCGGGGTAAATAAACGAGTTCCGGGGCAATTGCCATTGCTGGGACAAATAATCAAGTTGCAGTGCACTGTTCATTCCAGGGCAAATAATCAGTGTTGTGAGATATTGTTTGTACAGGCAAATAATCAGGTTCTGGAGCAATTGTTCACTGCAGGGAATAAATAGTTCGAGGATTCGTTCAGGGCAAAATTGGAGATCGGGGAACTGTGCATTGCATGAGCAAATAACCAGAGTTCAGAGGGTATCCATGCGGGGCAAAATAACTAGGTTCTAGAGCAATTCTTGTGCGGAAAAATAATCAGATTCTAGGACAATTGTTTGTGCAAGGGCAAATAATCTGAGTTCTGGACAATTTGTACTGAGGGCAAATAACCAAGTTCCAGTGGGTGTCGTGCGAGGCAAACAGAGTTCCAGAAATTCTGCAAGGGGCAAATAACTAGGTTCGAAATTGTTCATTGCGGGCAAATAAACGAGTTTTGGGACAATTATTTGCAGGAGAAAATAATCAGGTTCAGTACAATTATTCATTGAGGGCAAATAACCAGGGTCCGGCAATTGTTCTGGGGCAAATAATCAAGTTCTAGGTAATTGCTATTCAGGGCAAATAACAAGATTCTGTGGTAAATATTCATTACAGAACAAAAACCAGAGTCCAGGGCAGTTGTTCATTAAGGGCAAATAAAAAGGATTCTCAAACAATTGTTACAGGAACAAATAATCAGAGTTCCAGGGCAATTGTTCATTGCAGGGGCAAATAACCAGAGTTCGGGTCAATTATTCATTGCAGGGCAAATAACCAGGTTCAGGAAGTGTACATTGCGGGTCAAACAACCAGGTTCCAGGTGTGTGAGGCAAATAACTAGGTTCTAGGGCATTTGTTTGTGCAGGGCAAATAAGAGTTCAGGGCAATTGTTCATTGAAGACAAATAACCAGGTTCAGGGGAACAGGCTTGCAGGGCAAACCAGGTTTCAGAATTGTGCATGCAGGGCAAATAACTAGAGTTCGAAGTTTGTTCATTACAGGGCAAATAAACAGAGTTCTTGGCTAATTGTTCATTGCAGGGCAAATAATCACAGTTCCAGTCAATCGTTCTTTGCAGACAAATAACCAGAGGTCAGGACAATTGTTCATTACAGGGCAAATAACAAGTTCATGCAATTGTTCATGGCAGGAAATAATAAAGGGTCAGGGCAGTTGTTCATTGGGACAAATAACAGAGTTCCAGAGACGTTGTTCATTGGGGCAAATAATCAGTATTCGTGCAACTATTCATTGCAGCACATAACCAAACTCCTAGAATTTTTCATTGCGGGCAAATAATCAAGTTGCAGTGCCATTGTTCATGCAGGAAATAATCAGTGTTGTGAGGCAATTGTTTGTACAGGTGAATAATCAAGTTCAAGAATTATTCATGGGGGCAAATAATCAGTGTTCTGGGGGCAACTGACAATTGCAGGCAAATAAGCAGAGTTACATTGAATTGTTCATTGGGGCAAATAAGCGGTCAGTGATTGTTCATTGCAGGACAAATAATCAAGTGCAGTGCCATTGTTCATTGCGAAATAATCAGTGTTGTAGGCAATTGTTTATGCAGAGGCAAATAATCAAGAGTTATGGGGCAATTGTTCATTGCATTGGCAAATACTCAGTATTCTGGGGTAATTTGTTTGTGCGGGAAAATAATCAAGTTCTGGGGCAGTTGTTCATTGCAGGGTAAACCAGAGTTCAGGGCAATGGTTCGTGGGGTTAATAACCAGGTTCTGGGGCAATTGCTCATTCAGGGTAAATAATCAGGTGCAGGGCAATGGTTCATTGCAGGGCAAATAACAAAGGTCCAGAAGTGTACTTTGCAGGGGCAAATAACAGGTTCTAGAAGTGTGGTTGCAGGCAAATAACTAGACTTCTGAAATCTTCTTGCAGAAAAATCAAAGTTATGGGGCAATTGTTCATTTATTGGAAATACCCGTAATTCTAGGGCAATTGTTTATTGACAAGAAAACAACAGAGTTCAGGACATGGTTCATTCCAAGACAAATACCAGGTTCTGGGGCGGTTGTTCTTTGCGACAAACAATCGAGTTCAGGACAATTGTTCTTCAGAGAAAATAATCAAGTTCAAGAAGAAGTTTCCATTGCAGGGTAAATAACTAGGTTCAGAATTGTGCATTGCAGGACAAATAACCAAGTTCAGAACTGTTTATTGAAGGGTAAATAATCAGGTTCAGGGCAATTGTTCATTGCAGCGACAATAATCAGTGTTCTAAGCATTGTTTGTTGCAGAACAAATATCAGAGTTCTAAGGTAATTGTTCATTGCATGGGCAAACAACCAATTCCAGGGTGTGCACTGCATGGGCAAATAAATAGCATTCCAGAGAATTGTGCATTGCAGGACAAATAACTAGCATTCTGGGGTAGTGTTTGCAGGGCAAAAATCAGAGTCTCCAAATTGTTTATAGGAAATCAGGTTATAGACATTTTCATTGCAGGTGCAAATAACAGTTCCGGGAATTGTTCATTGCAGGCAAGCAACCAGAGGTCCAGAACAATTGTTCATTGCAGCCACATAACCAGAGTTCAGGGAATTGTTATTGCAGGGGCAAATAATCAGATAGCCATTGTTCATTGCAGGGCAAATAATCAGTGTTGTAAGCAACTGTTTATTGCAGGCAAATAATCAGTGCTGGGCAATGTTCAATACGGGCAAATAATCAGAGTTCCAGAAATTGTTCATTGCAGGCAAATAATCAGTGTTCTGGGCAACTGTTCATGCAGGCAAATAAAACTCCGGGCAGATGTTATTGCAGGGACAAATAACAGAGTTCTGGGGCAGTTGTTCATTGCAGGGCAAATAATCATGCTCAAAGGAATTGTTCATTGAGGAGCATAACCAGAGTCCGTGGAATTGTTCATTGCAGGGGCAAATAATCAGAGCTGTGCCATTGTTCATTGCAGGTAAATAATCAATGTTGTGGGCAATTATTTACTGCAGGGAAAATAATCAGATTCTGGGCAATATTTCATTGCAGGGGCAAATAACGAGTCTGTCAATTCGATTGCGGGCAAATAACCAGAGTTCAGAACATGCACTGAGCAAATAACTAGGACTGGGCCAATTGTTTTGCGGACAAAAATCAGAGTTCTGGGCAATTCTTCATTGCAGGGGTAATAACCAGAGTTCTGGGTAATTGTTAGTACAAGGCAAAAACCAAGTTCCAGGTGTGCATTGAGAACAAATAACTAAGTTCTGGAGCATTTGTTGTGCAGGCAAATAATCGAGTTCTGGGCAATTGTTTATGATGAATAATAACCAGAGTTCAGAATTGTGCATGCAGGGCAAACCCAGAGTTTCAGAATTGTGCATTGGAGGCAAATAACTAGAGTTCAGGTAGTTGTTCATTGCAGGGCAAATAAACAAGTTATGGGTAATTATTCATTACAGAACAAATAATCAAGTTCAGTGCAATTGTTCATTGCAAGGGCAAAACAGAGGTCAGGGCAATTGTTCATTGAAGACAAATAATAGAGTTCGGGGCAGTTGTTCATTGCAGGGACAAATAACAAGATTCTGAGACGTTGTTCATTGCGGGGCAAATAATCATTGTTCTGGGCAATTGTTCTTGCAGGCATAACCGAGTTCATAGGATTGTTCATTGCAGGGACAAATAATCAGGTTGTAGTGCCATTGTGCATTGCAGAGGCAAATAATCAGGTGTGGGGCAATTGTTTATGCAGGCAAATAATCAGAGTTCTAGACAATATTTCATTACAGGACAAATAATCAGGTTCAAGAATTGTTCATGCAGGGCAAATAATCAGTGTTCTGGGGCAACTGTTCAGGGGGCAAATAAGCAAGTTCCATAAGATTGTTCATTACGAGACAAATAATCAAATCCAAAACAATTGTTCATTGCAGGAGCAAATAACCAGAGCTCCGTGTCAATTGAGGGCCAGAACCCAGAATTCAGGGAACTGGCTGAGGGAAAATAACTAGGGTTGGGAATTGTTTTTGGGACAAATAATCAAGTTCTGGGGCAATTCTTCATTGCGGGGTAAATAACCAGTTCTGGAACATTGTTTACTGCGGAAAAATAATCAGACTTACAGTGCCATTGTTCATTGGAAGAGCAAATAATCAGTGTTCTGGGGCAATTGTTTATGCAAGAGTAATCAGTTCTGGGGCAATTCTTAATTGCAGTGGCAAATAATCAGTGTTCAGGGTAACTGTTCATTGCAGGGTCAAATAAGCAAGTTCCATAAATTGTTCATTGCAGGCAAATAATCAGAGTTCAGAACATTATTCTAAGAACAGAACCATATTCAGGAACTGTGCATTGCAGGGCAAATAACCAGAGTTCAGGTGATATTTGAGAGACAAATAATCAGTATTCAATGAAATTGTCCATTACGAACAAATAACCAGAGTTCTAGGGCAATTGTTCATTGCAGGGCAAATAACAGAGTTCAGTGGAATTGTGCATTGCAAGGGCAAATAACAGAGTTCAGAAATTGTTCATTGCATGGGAAAATAAGTGTTCTGGGACAATTGTTATTGCAGCGCAAATAATTAGGTTCCAAGGCAATTGTTCATTGGGCCAAATAACCATAGTTCAGGGAACTGTGCATTGCGAGCAAATAACACAGTTCAGAAGTTGTTCATGCAGGGGCAAAAAACAGTTCAGGGTGGCATTACGGGGCAAATAACTAGATTAAGACAATTGTTTATGCGGGGCAAATAATCAGGTTCTGGGAAAGTGTGCATTGCAGGGGCAAATAACCAGGTTCAGAAGTGTGCATTGGAGGGCAAGTAACCAAGTTCAAATTATTCATTGCAGGGCAAATAATCAGTGTGGGCAATTGTTCATTATAAGGGCAAATACCTGAGTTCAGGAACAATTGTTCAATAAAGGGCAAATAATCAGGTTCAGTGCGTTGTTCATTGCAGGGCAAATAAAGGGAAAGGACTATTGTTCATTACAGGGCAAATAATCAAATTTCAAATGCAGTTGTTCTTGCAGGGCAAATAACTAAGTTCGGGACAGTTGTTCGTGCAGTACAAATAATCAGGTTCTGCAAGTGTTCATTGGAGGTAAATAACCAGAGGTCCGGGCAATTGTTCATTGAGACACTAATTAGAGTTGCATTGTTCATTGCAGGGCGATAATCAGTGTTATGAGGCATTGTTTTACAGGGCAAATAATCAGAGTTCTGGGGCAATATTTCATTGCAGGGCAAATAATCAGGTTCCAGGGTGCTCATTGCAGGATCAAATAAGCGTGGTCCATTGTTTGGGGCAATGTCATTGCAGGGCAAATAATCAGAGTTCCGGAGTTGTTCATTGCAGGGGCAATAATATTGTTCTGGGCAGTTGTTCATTGCAGGGGCAAATAATCATTGTTCTGGGAATTGTTCATTGCAGGGCAATAATCAGAGTTGGGAATTGTTCATTGCAGGGCAATAATCAGAGTTGTGCCATTGTTCATTGCAGGTAAATAATCAGTGTTGTGGGGCAATTGTTTGTTGCAGGGAAAAATAATCAGATTCTGGGGCAATATTTCATTGCAGGGCAACAATCAGAGTCTGTGTCAATTGATTGTCAGTAACAACCAGAGTTCCAGGGAACTTTGTATTGCAGGGCAAATAATAGGTTCTGGGCAATTGTTTTTGTAGACAAATAATCAGGAGTTCTGGGCACTGTAGGTAATAACCAGAGTTCTGGAGTAATTGTTCATTACAAGGGCAATAATCAGAGTTCCAGGGAATTGTGCATTGCAGGGCAAATAACTAGAGTTTGGGCATTTGTTTATTGCAGGGCAATAACGAGTTCAAATTGTTTCGCATGGGCAAAAATCAGAGTTCAGGGAATTGTGCATTGCAGGGCAAATAACCGAGTTTCAGGGGAATTGTGTATTGCAGGGGCAATAACAGAGTTCCAGGTGTTGTTCATTGTAGGGCAATAAACAGAGTAGGGTAATTGTTCATTGCGGGGCAATAATCAGAGTTCCAGTGCAATTGTTCATTGCAAGGGCAATAACCAGGGTCAGGGCAGTGTTTTACAAATAATAGAGTTACGGGCAGTTGTTCATTGTAGGACAACAACAGAGTCTGGGCAGTTGTTCATTGTAGGCAATAATCGTTGTTGGGCAATTGTTCATTGCAGGAGCACATAACCAGAGTCTGTGGGAATTGTTCATTGTAGGGCAATAATCAGAGTTGTAGTGCATTGTTCATTGTGGGCAATAATCTGTGTTGTGGGGCAATTGTTTATTGCAGGGCAACAATCAGAGTCTGCAAATTTCATTACAGGGCAAATAATCGAGTTCTAGGGAATTGTTCATTGCAGGGCAAAATTCGTTCTGGCAACTGTTCATTGTAGGCAAATCAGAGTTCCATGGGAATTGTTCATGTAGGGCAAATAATCAGAATTCCAGAGCAATTGTCATGAGGAGTAAATAACCAGAGTTCCGGTCACTGATTGCCCCACACCAGAGTTCCAGGAACTGTATTGCAGGGGAAGAATTAGGTTCTTGGGCAATTGTTTTTTGCAGACAATAATCAGTGTCTGGGGCAATTATTGCAGGTTAAATCAGAGTTCTGGGGCAATTGTTTATTGCTGGGCAATAATCAGACTTGCAGCCATTGTTCATTGAAGAGCAAATAATCAGTGTTCTGAATTGTTTATTTAGGGGAAATAATCTAGTTCTGGGGTATCTTCATAGGGCAAATAATCGTGTTCCAGGGAACTGTTCATTGCAGGGTCAGTCTACAGAGTCTATGGAATTGTCATTGCAGAGGCAACAATCAGAGTTCCAGGGTACTGTTATTGTAGGAGCAAAGCATCAGTTCCAGGGGAACTGTGCGTTGGGGCAACAACCAGAGTTCCAGGTGAATTGTTCATTGCAGGGCAAATAATCAGTGTTCCAGTGAAATTGTTCATTGCCGGGCAACAACTATTGAGTTCTAGGGCAATTGTTCATTGCAGGGGCAAATAACCAGAGTTCCAGTGGAATTGTGCATTGCAAGGGCAACTAACCAGAGTTCCAGGGGGAATTGTTCATTGCATGGGAAATTCTGTGTTCTGGGACAATTGTTCATTGCAGAGGCAAATAATTAGGAGTTCCAGGGCATTGTTCATTGCAGGGCCAAATAACCATAGTTCCAGGGAACTGTGCATTGCAGGGCAATAACCAGAGTTCCAGGGGAATTGTTCATTTCAGGGGCAAAAAAACAGAGTTCCAGGGGAATTGTACATTGCAGGGGCAAATAACTAGAGTTCAGGGGCAATTGTTTATTGCAGGGGCAAATAATCAGAGTTCTAGGGCAATTGTGCATTGCAGGGGCAAATAACCAGAGTTCCAGGGGAATTGTGCATTGGAGGGGCAAGTAACCAGAGTTCCAGGGGAATTGTTCATTGCAGGGGCAAATAATCAGTGTTACGGGGCAATTGTTCATTGTAGGGCCAAATAACCTGAGTTCCAGGGGAACTGTGCATTGCAGGGGCAAATAACCAGAGTTGCAGGGGAATTGTGCATTGCAGGGCAACAACCAGAGTTCCGGGGAGTTGTTCATTGCAGGGGCAAATAAACAGAGTTCTGGGGCAATGGTTCATTGCAGGATCAAATAATCAGAGTTCTAGTGCAACTGTTCATTGCAGGGCAAATCATCAGAGTTCCTGTGCAGTTGTTCATTGCAGGGCAAATAACCAGAGTTCTGGGACAATTGTTCATTGCAGGAGTTAATAATCAGAGTTACAGAGCAATTATTCATTGCACAGGCAAATAACCAGAGTTGTGGGGCAATTGTTCATTGCAGGGCCAAATAACCAGAGTTCCGGGGCAGCTGTTCATTGAAGGGCCAAATAACCAGAGTTCCAGGGGAATTCTTCATTGCAGGGCCAAAAAAGCAGAGTTCTAGGGAATTGTATTGCAGGAAAGTAACTCAGAGTCTGGGGTCAATTGTTTATTGCAGGGCAAATAATCAGGTTCTGGGTACCAGCATTGCAGGGCAACAACCAGAGTTCCAGGAATTGTGCATTGAGGGCGAGCAACCAGAGTTCCAGGGGAATTGTTCATTGCAGGGCAACAATCAGTGTTACGGGCAATTGTTCATTGTAGGGGCAATAACCTGAGTTCTAGTGGAACTGTATTGCAGGGGCAATAACCAGAGTTGCAGGGGAATTGCATTGCAGGGCAACAACCAGAGTTCGGGAGTTGTTCATTGCAGGCAAATAAACAGAGTTCTGGGGCAATTGTTCATTGCAGGATCAAATAATCAGAGTTTCAGTGCAACTGTTCATTTGGGGCAAATCATCAGAGTTCTGCGGCAGTTGTTCATTGCAGGGCAAATAACCAGAGTTCTAGGACAATTGTTCATTGCAGGAGTTAATAATCAGAGTTACAGAGCAATTATTCATTGCACAGGCAAATAACCAGAGTTGTGGGGCAATTGTTCATTGCAGGGCCAAATAACCAGAGTTCCGGGGCAGCTGTTCATTGAAGGGCCAAATAACCAGAGTTCCAGGGGAATTCTTCATTGCAGGGCCAAATAGTGTTCCAGGGCAATTGTTCATTGCAGGGGCAAATAACCAGAGTTCCAGGGGAATTGTTCATTGCAGGGGCAAAAAAGCAGAGTTCCAGGGGAATTGTGCATTGCAGGGGCAAGTAACTAGAGTTCGGGGTCAATTGTTCATTGCAGGGGCAAATAATTAGAGTTCCAGGGCAATTGTTCATTGGGGGCCAACAACCATAGTTCCAGGGGAACTGTGCATTGCAGGGCAACAACCAGAGTTCCAGGAATTGTTCATTGCAGGGCAAAAGCAGAGTTCCAGGGAATTGTACATTGCAGGGGCAAATAACTAGAGTTCAGGGGCAATTGTTTATTGCAGGGGCAAATAATCAGAGTTCTAGGGCAATTGTGCATTGCAGGGGCAACTAACCAGAGTTCCAGGGGAATTGTGCATTGAAGGGGCAAGTAACCAGAGTTCCAGGGGAATTGTTCATTGCAGGGGCAAATAATCAGTGTTACGGGGCAATTGTTCATTGTAGGGGCAAATAACCTGAGTTCCAGGGGAACTGTGCATTGCAGGGGCAAATAACCAGAGTTGCAGGGGAATTGTGCATTGCAGGGGCAAATAACCAGAGTTCCGGGGAGTTGTTCATTGCAGGGGCAAATAAACAGAGTTCTGGGGCAATTGTTCATTGCAGGATCAAATAATCAGAGTTCTAGTGCAACTGTTCATTGCAGGGCAAATCATCAGAGTTCCCGTGCAGTTGTTCATTGCAGGGCAAATAACCAGAGTTCTGGGACAATTGTTCATTGCAGGAGTTAATAATCAGAGTTACAGAGCAATTATTCATTGCACAGGCAACTAACCAGAGTTGTGGGGCAGTTGTTCATTGCAGGGCAACAACCAGAGTCTGGGCGCTGTTCATTGAAGGGGCAGTCAACCAGAGTTCCAGGGAATTTTCATTGCAGGGCAAAAAGCAGAGTTCAGGAATTGTACATTGCAGGGGAAAGTAACTAGAGTTCGGGTCAATTGTTTGTTGCAGGGCAAATAATCGTTCTGGGGCAATTGTGCATTGCAGGGCCAAATAACCAGAGTTCCAGGGGAATTGTGCATTGGAGGGGCAAGTAACCAGAGTTCCAGGGGAATTGTTCATTGCAGGGGCAAATAATCAGTGTTCTGGGGCAATTGTTCATTGTAGGGGAAATAACACTGGTTCCAGGGATTGTGCATTGCAGGGGCAAATATCTAGAGTTGCAGGGAATTGTGCATTGCAGGGCAAACAACCAGAGTTCTGGGAGTTGTTCATTGCAGGGCAACAAACAGGGATTCTGGGGGAATTGTTCATTGCAGGATCAAATAATTAGAGTTCCGTTGCAACTGTTCATTGCAGGCAAATCATCAGAGTTCCCGTGCAGTTGTTCATTGCAGGGCAAATAACCAGAGTTCTAGGACAATTGTTCATTGCAGGAGTTAATAATCGAGATACAGAGCAATTATTCATTGTACAGGCAATAACCAGAGTTGTGGGGCAATTGTTCATTGTAGGGCAACACCTTGAGTTCGGGGCAGTTGTTCATTGAAGGGTGTAATAACCAGAGTTCCAGGGAATTGTTCATTGCAGGGTAAAATAGTGTTCCAGGGCAATTGTTCATTGCGGGGCAACAACTGTGAGTTCCAGGGGAATTGTTCATTGCAGGGGCAATAAGCAGAGTTCCAGGGAATTGTGCATTGCAGGGGCAAGTAACTAGAGTTCGGGGTCAATTGTTTATTGCAGGGGCAAATAATCAGTTCTGGGGCAATTGTTCATTGCAGGGGCAAATAACCAGAGTTCCAGGGAAACTGTGCATTGCAGGGCAAATAACCAGAGTTCTAGGGCAATTGTTCATTGCAGGGGCAAATAACCAGAGTTCCAGGGGAATTGTGCATTGCAGGGGAAATAACCAGAGTTCCAGGGGAATTGTTCATTGCAGGGCCAAATAATCAGTATTACGGGGCAATTGTTCATTGCAGAGGCAAATAATCACAGTTCCAGTGCAATTGTTCATTGGAGGTAAGCCAGAGTGCCAGGGGTGTGCATTGCAGGGCAAATATGACAGTATTCTAGGGAATTGTGCATTGCACCGTAAATAACTAGAGTTCCAGGGGAATTGTTTATTGCCGGGGCAACTAACCAGAGTTCCGGGGCAATTGTTGATTGCAGGGGCAAATAACCAGAGTTCCAGGGGAATTCTGCATTGCAGGTGCAAATAACCAGAGTTCAGGGGCAGCTGTTCATTGAAGGGGCAAATAACCAGAGTTCCAGGGGAATTCTTCATTGCAGGGGAAATAGTGTTCTGGGGCAATTGTTCATTGCAGGGCCAAATAACCAGAGTTCTGGGGCAATTGTTCATTGCAGGGGCAAATAACCAGAGTTCAAGGGGAATTGTTCATTGCAGGGGCAAATAATCAGTGTTACGGGGCAATTGTTCATTGCAGGGGCAAATAATCACAGTTCCAGTGCAATTGTTCATTGCAGGTGCAAATAACCAGAGTTCTTGGGCAATTGTTCATTGCAGGGGCAAATAATCAGAGTTCCAGTGCAATTGTTCATTGCAGGGGCAAACAGCCAGTGTTCCAGGGGAATTGTGCATTGCAGGGGCAAATAACCAGAGTTCTAGGGGAATTGTGCATTGCACTGGAAATAACTAGAGTTCCAGGGGAATTGTTCATTGCAGGGGCAAATAACCAGAGTTCCAGGGCAATTGTTGATTGCAGGGGCAAATAACCAGAGTTCCAGGGGAATTCTGCATTGCAGGGGCAAATAACTAGGGTTCTGGGGCAATTGTTCATTGCGGGGTAAATAACCAGAGTTCTGGGGCAATTGTTCATTGCTGGTGCAAATAACCAGGGTTCCAGGGGAATTGTGCATTGCAGGGGCAAATAACCAGAGTTCTAGGGGAATTGTGCATTGCACTGGAAATAACTAGAGTTCCAGGGGAATTGTTCATTGCAGGGGCAAATAACCAGAGTTCCGGGCAATTGTTGATTGCAGGGGCAAATAACCAGAGTTCCAGGGGAATTCTGCATTGCAGGGGCAAATAACTAGGGTTCTGGGGCAATTGTTCATTGCGGTGTAAATAACCAGAGTTCTGGGGCAATTGTTCATTGCTGGTGCAAATAACCAGGGTTCAAGGGGAATTGTGCTTTGCAGGGCCAATTAACCAGAGTTCCAGGGGAACTGTGGATTACATGGGCAAATAACTAGAGTTCCAGGGGAATTCTTTATTGCAGGAGCAAATAATCAGCATTCCGGGGCAATTGTTCATTGCAGGGGCAAATAATAAGTGTTCTGGGGTAATTGTTTATTGCAGGGGCAAATAATCAGAGTTGTGGGACAGTGGTTCATTGCAGGGGCAAATAACCAGAGTTCCAGGGCAATTGTTCATTGCAGGGACAAATAGTGTTATAGGGCAATTGTTTATTGCAGGGGCAAATAATCAGAGTTCTGGGGCAATGGTTCATTACAGGGGCAACTAACCAGAGTTCCAGGGCAACTGTTCATTGCAGGGGCAAATAATCAGAGTTCCAGTGCAATTGTTCATTGCAGGGGCAGATAATCTGAGTTCAAGGGGAACTGTGCATTGCAGGGGCAAATAACCAGAGTTGCAGGGGGATTGTGCATTGCAGGGGCAAATAACCAGAGTTCCGGGGAATTGTTCATTGCAGGGGCAAATAAACAGAATTCTGGGGCAATTGTTCATTGCAGGATCAAATAATCAGAGTTCCAGTGCAACTGTTCATTGCAGGGCAAATAACCAGAGTTCCGGGACAATTGTTCGTTGCAGGAGTTAATAAACAGAGTTACAGAGCAATTATTCATTGCACAGGCAAATAACCAGAGTTGTGGGGCAATTGTTCATTGCAGGGGCAAATAACCAGAGTTCCGGGGCAGCTGTTCATTGAAGGGGCAAATAACCAGAGTTCCAGGGGAATTCTTCATTGCAGGGGCAAATGGTCAGTGTTCCGGGGCAGTTGTTAATTGCAGGGGCAAATAACCAGAGTTCCGTGGGAATTGTTCATTGCAGGGGAAAATAATCAGAGTTCCAGTGCAATTGTTCATTGTAGGGGCAAATAATCAGAGGTCTGGGGCAATTGTTCATTGTAGGGGCAAATGATCAGAGTTCTGGGGCAATTTTTTGTTGCGGGGCAAATAATCAGAGTTATGGGGCAATTGTTTATTGCAGAGGCAAATAATCAGTGTTCTGAGGCAATTGTTATTTGCAGGGGCAAATAATCAGTGTTCCAGGGCAATTGTTCATTGCAGGGGCAAATAACCAGAGTTCTGTGGGAATTGTTCATTGCAGGGGGAAATAATCAGTGTTCCGGGGCAATTTTTCATTGCAGGGGCAAATAACCAGGTTCTGTGGGAATTGTTCATTTCAGGGGCAAATAATCAGAGTTTCAGTGCAATTTTTCATTGCAGGGGCAAATAATCAGTGTTCTGGGGTAATTGTTTATTGCAAGGGCAAATAACTAGAGTTCGGGGCAACTTTTATTGCAGGGGCAAATAATCAGAGTTCTGGTGCAATTGTTCATTGCAGGGGCAAATAACCAGAGTTTCAGGGGAACTGTGCATTGCAGGGGCAAATAACCAGAGTTCTAGGGCAATTGTTCATTGCAGGGGCAAATAACCAGAGTTCCAGGGGAATTGTGCATTGCAGGGGCAAATAACCAGAGTTCCAGGGAAATTGTTCATTGCAGGGGCAAATAATCAGTGTTACGGGGCAACTGTTCATTGCAGGGCAAATAATCACATTTCCAGTGCAATTGTTCATTGCAGGGGCAAATAAACAGAGTTCTGGGGCAACTGTTCATTGCAGGGGCAAACAGCCAGAGTTCCAGGGGAATTGTGCATTGCAGGGGCAAATAACCAGAGTTCTAGGGGAATTGTGCATTGCACTGGAAATAACTAGAGTTCCAGGGGAATTGTTCATTGCAGGGGCAAATAATCAGAGCTCAAGTGCAATTGTTCATTGCAGGGGCAAATAATCAGAGTTCCAGGGCAAATTTTCATTGCAGGGCAAATAATCAGAGTTCCCGTGCAGTTGTTCATTGCAGGGCTAATAACCAGAGTTCCGGGACAATTGTTTGTTACAGGAGTAAATAATCAGAGTTACAGAGCAATTGTTCATTGCAGAGGCAAATAACCAGAGTTCCACAGCAATTATTCATTGCAGGGGCAAATAAATACAGGTTACTCACCTGTAACAGGAGTTCTAGGAGTGGTATATGTTGCTCATCCACACTGGCAGCTTCCTTGCCACTTTAAGACAGGCCGGCACGTCTTCAAGCCGGCTCTTCCCACCTACACAGGTGGTAAAACCCTCAGCTCCACCTCATGACACCAGATGAAGCCAGGTTGCGCATCGGAGGCGAGTGGGTAGTGTGGATGAACAACATATACCACTCCAAGAACTCCTGTTACAAGTGAGTAACCTGTATTTCTAGGGACATGGCTGTTGTTCAATCCACACAATCTGGCAGACTCCTAGCAGTTCTCTGGGAGGAGGGAGGCAAGACGCGCACGCCCAATACCTACTTGGGAAATATGGACTGGAGAGCAGAGGTCCCAAAACCAGCATCCTGGCATGACTCTAGGTCAATGTAGTAATGGAAATAAAGCTGTGTGCAGATTTCCTGGATAGGGACATCCCTAAAAGCAGCAGTAGTATGGCAGGTAAAATAAGTTCTTATCCCTTTGGGTGGCTCCATGCCGACCAACCTATAGCAGAGATCTATGCAGGAGGTAACCCACCTGCTTATCGTCCACTTGGCTGCAGGTCTACCAGGTGCGGCTTCAGCGTAGGTGACAAACAGCTGGCGAACCTCTCCCCGAACTTCAGCCATCCGCTCCCTATAATAAGCAAGCGCTCTTCTAGGGTCCAAAGTATGGAGCCTATATTCAGCCTCCGAGGTGTGATTGGGGTAGAACACCGGCAGAGTCAACACCTGATTCAGATGAAACTCCACCACCTTCGGAGGGAATTTTGTGTGGGGGCGAAGGACAACCTTGTCCCTGTGGAAGACCAGATAAGGAGACTCGATAGAAAGTGCCGGAAGCTCTTCCATCCTTCTGGCTGACGTTATAGCCACCAAGAAGGCGGTCTTCCATGACAGGTGGGAGATATCGCACCTGTGCACTGGTTCGAATGGCTAGCCCATGAGCTTAGCCAATACCAGCAGTAGATCCCACAGAGGTGGAGGTTCTTGCACCGGAGGGGATATGTGATCAAGGCCTTTGAAAATGCACCCGACCACCATCTCCTGCACCACGGATTGCTTGCCAGCCCATGCCCGGTAAGCAGAGATGGCTGCCAGGTGCACCTTAAGGGTCATCAACCGAAGCCCTAGCTGAGACAGGGACCACAGGTAGTCCAAAATGCTAGCCAATGGACAGGCAGAGGTGTCCAACCCCTTGTCCTGACACCAAATGGAGAATCTCTTCCATTTAAAGGCATAGCACTTTCTGGTCGACTCCTTACAGGACGCCTCGACAATGTTGAGGACCTCGTCGTAAAGACCCACTGCCTGGAACTCTAGCCACTCAGGAACCAGGCCGTCAGGTGCAGGGGTTGAAGGTCCAGATGGAAAACCTTCCCCTTGTTGACTAAGATCAGGTCCAGGTGGGCTGGAAGCCTCTGTGGGAGCCTGGAGCTGAGGCTGAGGAGATCTGAGTACCAGAACTGGCAAGGCCAATCTGGGGCTACCAGAATCACCTGCACCATGTCCCTCTTCACCTTGAGAAGTGGATCAAGGGAAATGGAGGGAAGGTGTGGAAAGGGCCCGGGGTCCACGGCCTCGAGAAGGCATCCCCCCTGCAGCGAGCCCTGCTGAGGGGGGTTGGCATGAAACAGCCTCAGCTTCGCGTTCTCCCAGAAGCGAACAGGTCCACCTGAGGGGTGTCCCATTGGGAAAACAGGTCTTGAACTACCTCCGGCAGGAGAGACCAATCGTGAGATGCAGCACCTATCCAGCTGATGGCATCGACCAGACTGTTCGAGGCTCCTGCCACATGAATGGTTAGGAGATCCGCCTCCAGGCTGATCACGAGAGACCAAATACTGAGAGTTTCCTTGCACAGAGGCAAGGAATGCATCCCGCCCTGACAGTTGAGATAGTACATGGTCGTGGTGTTGTCCGTCTGGACCTGAACCACCTGATCTCGTACAAACGGAGCGGAGGCGGTGAGAGCTAGTCAAACCATTCAAAGCTCAGCATCACCGATGGCGGGTCAAAGAGGGGGCAGGGGAAACCTGCTCATCCCCTGGTTCAGGGTCCTTGACCAGGGACTTCGGCATGGGAGGCAGAGGCAAGTCCTCAGTTAACCACCGAGGGTACCGGTGAAGAAGGGTTATCAACTTCTCCAGTTGACAACTCGTCCAACAGGTCGAGAAGAATCTCGACTGCATCGAAGGGTATCTCGGCCGGCTGACCTGATGGGGACAATGTGAAGTCAGCACTTTGACCTGATCGAATGCAGGCGCTCGAGAGCGAGATCTCCCGCTCCCATGAACGTCAACGGTGGGACTTACCTTTCAGTTCCTTTTTCTTCGACCTACTCATTTGAGTCCCTGAGGGCCCTTCTCCCTTGGTGGAGAGGGATTGACAAAGCTCCTTAAAAGAAGCAGTATAGGAGGAGCCCAAGGAAAGCAGGATAAACGCCGATGCTGAGGAAGTAGAAGTGGCCAGGGCCGCCTCCTCCTTGAGGGCGATTAACTGCTCCAGCTGCTCCGTGGAGCCCGCAGCTGCGGACACCACCCAACGGGCCTCCTTCGACTTCACCGTCAGAAACCATTTCTCGGGGCACCCCAGTTGAAGTCAGGCAGCGCGGTCTTCCAGAACTGAAGCTGTAAAAGAATTGCAGAGATCACAGGCCTGTGGGTCATGGGCAAGCCCCAGGCAGAAAATGCACGTGACGTGCAGGTCGGTCCAAGACATCTTCTGCCTGCAAGGGCACTGACAGAAGCCGGCAGTAGATTTTGAATCCATCGCAGCCGCGAGGGAAGTAGAAGACTTTAGTCTTGTAAATTTTAAAACAATTTTTGGAAAAACCGAAGAATTAGGATCCAGGCCTAAAGACGCAAGAGTCCTAAGGAGGGAACCTGAGCTTCCAAGCAGTAAGGAAGATCTGGAATCATGGGGCGGAGCCGAGGGTTTTACCACCTGGGTGAGTGGGAAGAGCCAGCTTGAAGAATTTCTGGCCCATCTTAATGTGGCAAGGAACCTGCCAGACTGGATTGAACATCATATCCATGTCCCTAGAACCAGAGTTCTGGGGCAACTGTTCATTGCAGGGGCAAATAACCAGAATTCTGGGGCAACTGTTAGTTGTGGGGGCAATTTGCCAGGAATGGGCAAATTACCAGAATCTGGGGCAAGTGTTTGTTGCAGGGGCATATAACCACATTTCCAGTGCAATTGTTCATTGCAGGGGCAAATAACCAGAGTTCAGGGGCAATTTACCAGAATCTGGGGCAACTGTGTGTTGTGGAGGCAATCTGCCAGGAACAGGGGCAAATTAGCAGGATCTGGGGCAGTTGTTCATTGCAGGGGCAAATAACCAGAATTCCAGGGCAAATGTTCGTTGCAGGGGCAAATAACCAGAGTTCCACAGCAGTTGTTCATAGCAGGGGCAAATAACCAGAGTTCAGGGCAATTGTTCATTACAGGGGCAAATAACCAGAATACCGGTAACAACACAGTCTTGGTGCTTTGCAATAAACATAACAGTTTGGATACTAGTAAACAATATACATTCTCATCAGTTGACAGTCACCAGATGGCAGTTGTGAGCTAAGCACCTTTCTTTCACTGACCCTTGATGACATACTGTACTTGTGGGGCCCTTCTTGTACCAGGACCTGGCTACCCCTGAAAACCTTAGGCTTGATGCCCTGCTTTCCCCTAGGTCTTCCTTGCCCTTTTAACTATGGGGCCACTTTAAGGATACTGGGCTTATTGTGACCGAGCCCCTTTTAACATACTTGGACCTTTTGTGGCTGGGTCCCTTGAAAAACTCTGGGCCGTGATGCCCTTTCAAATCTAAGGCCTAGGTTGCCCTTTTAAACCTTTGGGCCTATGTTGTCCTCTTAAATTTTTAGACCTGCCCAAGGCCTTGCTGCCAGTCATTCTGGGCTGTCCACCTTTACTCTGCCCCTTCTTGAATATTTATTAGCTCCCCGATGGTCTGCCTGGACTGGCCCCTCCCCATGGGTGTCACCGCACCCTGAATATTTAAATTGACCCCTGGCCTACGCCACTGCTCTCAGACGTCTTCCAGGTGCCTTGAGTGCTTTAAAACAATTTTTTTTTTTTTTTTTACTTTAAATAAATCTGGTGGTCAGCACTCGTCTTGTGTTGCCAACGACTCACCAGCCCAGGGTGAAGTAGCTGCTTCAGGGAGGCAGGAGGTGCCCTGACAGTGGGAGGTACCATGTGGCGGATGGCTGGGGGGCCTTGGGAGGACTGGTCCGGATCTTTTCAGCAATGCGGCGCGTCACAGCTGCTGATGAGGGACTGGAACACTCCGGGCAATGAAAAATAATAAGCGGGGCAATCAAACAGCCCACACCAGCACCAGAGACTTCTTTTGGGAACTGCTGAACTGAACCTCAGAAATGATTGGGGTGCACAGCAGGAGCAGCAGTCTTCTTTCCTCTTCGCTGGCTGGAGACTGGAAAATCCACCACAGAGCCAACGGGACTGGGTACACTCCACCGTGTAAGCCACAAGTCCCCATTGCAGTTCTGTGATCCTCTCTCTCTCCACAGCCCAGCCTGATCTGCCCAGAGAAAGGGTTCTTCTCCTTTCAAAAAAAATGCTCCAAGTTCTGCTTCTAGAACTCTGAGCCCGTGCCACCTCAAACGGCAGAATTTTTTGAAAATGGCACCACCTGACGGCCAGGGACAGCAGTCCCAGTGCATGGGTACCCACTCTCATACTGCCTGCTTAGGGGGTGGGAAGCAGGCAGCAGCAGGGAAAGAAAACCCAGGTTACTCGCCTGTAACAGTAGATCTTCCATGGAATGGTCTCTTGCAGTAAGTCATTACTTCTGGGAGTTCCCGATTGGTGGCGCTGCAGCACGGAAGTTTCTTCCAGCAGTCTCCACACCAAGGACCACCCATGCGACCTCGCTTCCTGGACTGTACCTATAAAAGTAGGTGGTTCCTGGTAATCTCCGTTCATTTTCCCGCCGGCTTCAGCTCTGATAGCATCTCTTCTACAGCAGTATACAACGTGGATTGAACTCATAGCCTGTGGTGCCTGGGCATCATACATGGCACCAGATTTCTGTACTCTATAAGAGTGCTACAATGGATGTTTCCTTGTCATACGTGCAGGGTACTCAATCAAAGGGCTCAAAAAACTCAGAGTCCTTTTCAAGAAATAAAACAGGGAAGGAAACACCTTCACCTAAAGTCCTGCTTGACCACCTTTCAGCGGTCATACCTTCGAAACATGGATCATCAAGAAGACATTCATCATCGATGGGCAATACACCCCCATCGATGGCAGGCACTTCATCAAAAGAACACAGAGGTACAACCTCTCACGTAAAGGAACATTCCTCGTTGATGGGTCGTCATTCCTCAGTTCCCCCGTCGATGAGGCCACATACACCATTGACGACAAAGGTCCTGCTACCTTCCCCATCAACAGGGCCCTACAAGACATCCTCATCGATGATAACACCTCCCCCATCTACGGAGCACACACTACATGCTTCATCGTCTACGGGACATACTCCCTATGCTCCATCGTCGATGAGAAGCCTACCACCATTGATGGAGCATGCACTCATCATCAAGGACAGAATTTCCATCATCAATGAAGCGTGTACTCACTATCCCATTGTTGTCGGAGAGCATCCCACCATCGACGGCACATGTACTGTTTTCCTTATCGTCGACGGAGTGTATTCCACCGTTGATGGAGCACGCTTTTACTTACCCTTCATCCATAAGACACAGTACATCATTGACAAGGCTGATACCACCATCAACGGAGCAGCCCCTGCACCATAGAACAGCACCTTTACCTGCATATAATACAACTATGGAGGATCCCAATAAAAAAGCCTACCATGAAAAACCATGAATACACTCAGAAATACGTATCAAAAGCTACTCATGGGGCTGCATTACCACAAAATAAAGAATTATATACTACAGATCGCAGAGGCAAACCAGCCTCGTTTGCACTCATGCATGGTACTCACACACCAGTCGGTGGTGAACAAAGATGCCAAAAAAGCACTGGATCACTCTACCAGGAGGCACGAATTGGTCCCCCGTCACCACGTACACTGGATTCAGAACCAGCTTACATGGCTATTCCATCTTCACAAGTTCCAAATGTTGAAGAAATAGTAAATAGAGTGTTAGATTCTATGGGCTTCGATCATACACACACTCCGAGACATAACCCTCAATCACAGACTATGTCTCCGCCTCCATCTAAACAGGCACACACAGAGCTAGAACGCTTGCCAGTCCTGCCTCCTAATGAATATTCAGAAGAATATTTTTCAGATTATCATACAAATTCAGAACATCACACAAACGATGATGCTTCTCCTAGTACAAGAGGTTATGAGTCCCCTTATGATGTACCATCTTACTGGGACGAAGGGCTACTACAACCACTAAAGGTAATTTCTCCACCGGATGACCCCTCATTCCCTGAAATTATGTTACAAATACAAAAAACAATGGGGTTTACCACAACGGAACAGGACAGATTAAGTGAAGATATGGCAGAATAGCTAGGCTTTCCAGAAGAACCTATCCGGGCAGTCCCTCCTTTTATACCATCATTCAGAAATGCGATTACTGAAGCATGGAGTCAACCCATAGTGGCACAGGAGGTACCTAGAAAAGCACACAGGCTATATCAGGCACCTCTTATCAATATTTAACAAATACGCCCACTGCGGATTCTGAAGATATTGCAGCTGCTCACAATCGCACTGGCAAACCTAAACATACAAGTACAATACCTCCAGAGAGAGACTCTAGACGTTTTGATTATATGGGGAAGAAGGTGTTTGCTCTAAACACACTAAATATCAGAATACTTAATTACATGGGACATATGCTGAAATACCAACATATGGTGAGCACCTCTGCTGGGGACATTATGAAAAAATTACTTACCATAGTAATGTTGTTTCTTCTAATGGAATCTTGCTGTATTCTGACTAAATGCAGTTATCCCCAGCACTTGAACTGCCCCGGAGAGTAAAGAGTTAACTCTACGTAGAAGCATAGAACGTTGAGCTCGAGCTCGGTTTTCAAACCTCTGTCTCTAGCACTCTGAAGTGTAACCATCAGATTATTACGAGCACTAACTAATAAAAGTAATAGATGGAAATTATTTCACTCTTGCAAGCCAAATGGCTGCACAAATTGTTTTTAGGGTCAAAAGACTCAAGTCAAAAACCCCCCAAAAGAAAGCTAAATATAAAACCAAAGTAGGCAGAGAGCTGAAACATAACTAAAACCCATAAGATAGGGCAAGCCTAGTACACCTCTGGGGTGCAGCACTGTGCCTGCCCACCCACATCCCAAAACTATTGGGTTCTAGGAGGGGAGGCAGGGAGGGAGGTCAGAATACAGCAAGACTCCATTAGAAGAAACAACATTACTATGGTAAGTACTTTTTTCTTCAAACAACATGAAGTCTTGCTGTATTCTGACTAAATGCAGACTACCAAGCAGTACCCCCTTGGAGGAGGGAGTGGCAGAACCTATTTTGGGAACAGGCTCTGCAGCACAGCTGTGTCAAACCTAGCATCACTTCTAGACTGAATGTCCAGAGAATAATGCTTGGTAAATGTGTGAACAGTTTTCCAGGTGGCTGCTTTACAAATTTCCACTAAAGGTATATCCCTAGCTGCTGCGAGTGAAGCAGCTGTACCTCTGGTAGAAGGAGCCCTCAGGCCTGAGGGAGGTTCCTGCCCAAGTTTTGAATAGCAGAATTGGATACAGGAGACAATCCACCTGGCAATAGTTCTTTTGGTGGCTGGTTTGCCCTTTCCCACCTCACCATAGGTGAGAAATAACTGAGAACATCCATTCCTATAAGCCTTAGTATGCTCCACATAGTAACTAAGGGCCCTTTTCACATCGAGACTGTGTAATCTTCATTCCCCAGAGGAAGAATGGTCAGTAAAAAACACAGGCAATGACAGATTGGTTCAGATGACAGTGTGAGACCACTTTGGGAAGAAACTTTCTGTTAGTTCGAAGGACCACCTTATCCCTGTGAAAAGAAATAAAATCAGGTTCCATTGATAAAGCCTGGCAGAGGTAATGGCTACCAGGAATACAGTTTTCCATGTCAAGTATTTCAGCTCTACTGGAGGCTCAAAAGGGGGCTGCATAAGCTGCGCTATACAGATGTTCAGATCCCAAGAAGGGGTAGGGGCTCAAAACGGAGGATTAACATGCATCAGACCTTTGAAGAATTTCTGGAACACTGAATGAGAGGCTAAGGAAGAGCCCTTCCCAGCTAAAAGGAAGGCAGACACAGCTGCCAAATGCACCTTAAGTGTAGTGGACCGAAGGCCTAAACTATTAAGATGCACCAAATAGTCCAATACAGTAGCAATGTCAGCTAATTCTGGCTGAACAGTTATTTGGGAACACCAAAAACCAAATCTTTTCCACTTGGAACTGTAAGTTTTTCTGGTAGCAGTTTTCATGCTAACCTTCAGAATATCCAAAACCAATTGAGAAAGGTTTAAATGTGCATATTCTAACTCTTCAAGAGCCGGGCCTTGAGCCTGAGAGCCTGTAGATTGGGATAGAGGATCCTCCCCTGAGAGGATGTCAGCAGATTGAACTGTCTGGGAAGACACAGAGGCCTTGTCACTGACAATGATATTAGTAGAGGATACCACGGCTGTCTGGCCCAGTCTGGTGCCACTAGGATCACCCTACAAGGCTGAGATCTGGTCTTGCTCAGAACCCTGAAGATCAAAGAGAAAGGAGGAAATGCATACAGGAACCTGCTTGTCCAATCCAACAATAGAACCTCCTGGTGCACAGAGCCCAGTAGAGGAGGCCTGCAACAAAAAAGAGGAAGTTGATGATTGTCTGGGGCTGCAAAGAGATCTATCTCTAGAGTCCCCCACCTGTTGAAGATAACCTGAAGGACCAGGGGATTCAGAGTCCATTCGTGATGACCCTGAGAAATTCTGCTGAGAGCATCTGCTAAGATGTTGTCCTTCCCTGGCAGGTGTACAGCCACCAGGGAAGCGTGAAGGGAATAAACCAGAGACCATACCTTCGTGGCCTCCGTGCACAAGGCCGAGGACCGAGTGCCTCCCTGCTTGTCTGTCCTGATTTGTACTACTTTCACCTGAACAACAGTTGAGAATGTCTGCAGAGCTAGAAAGACAGCCCTCAACTCCAGAAGGTTTATGTGAAGAAGGGACTCCTGGTGATACCAGGTTCCCTGAGCTGTAAGCTGGTCTGGATGGGCCCCCCAGCCTAGGAGGGAGGTGTCCGTGGTGAGGATCACTGAAGGAGCCTGACTGATGAATGGGACACCTTGCTGAAGGCTGTCCTCCAGTCACCACTGGAGTGCCTGAACTAGAGTCTGGGACACTGGAACCAATTTAGAGAGAAGGTCCTTTTTCTGAGACCAGTAAAATCTGAGATGAAATTGAATATCTCTCATCTGAAACCTTGCTCCCTGGACCACAGCTGTGGAGGCTGCCATGTGGTCAAGTAACTGAAGAAAATGTCTGGCTGGATGAGAAACTAGAGGTTGAAAAGAGGAAGCCAGAGTAACTAGAGACTGAACTCTTGAAAGAGGAAGGAATGCTCTAGCCTGGGTAGTGTCTATGTCCACCCCTATGAAAGTGAGCAGCTGAGTTGGTTCCAGAACTGACTTTTCTAGGTTTAGAATGAAGCCCAAGGACTCCAGAAGCCTTTGGGTGACCTCTAAGGCTGACCTGACTTGGCCTGGGGACTGACTTACTAGGAGCCAGTCATCCAGGTATGGGAACAGAAGGATACCCTGTCTCCTGAGGAATGCCACCACTACTGCCAGGCACTTGGTAAACACCCTTGGAGCCAATGTTAGGCTGAAAGACATGGCTCTGAACTGATAATGGCCTGAGGGCAATTCAAACCTGAAGTACTTTCTGTGGGAATGTCTGATGGGTATGTGGAAATAGGCATCCTTGAGATACAGGGAGGCTAGCCAGTCTCCTGGTCTCAGAGAGGGAAGAATTACTCCCAGAGTCACCATCTTGAACTTTGGTTTTGTTAACTGTTTGTTGAGGTACCTTAAATCTAGGATGGGTTGCCACTCCCCTGTCTTTTGTGGGGTAAGGAAGTATCTGGAATAAAGTCCTTTTCCCCGTGACAAAGAGGTACCTTCTCTACTGCTCGCATGAGCAGAAGAGAGGAGAGGAGAGGAGACTCTTACCTCTAAGGCCTTTGTCTCCAAGGGGGAGAGGGGGCTGAAAGATCATGCTGTCATTTTTGGGAACCTTTTGAAGCTGAGAACAAGTCCCTGGCTCACTACTTCCAGGACCCATTTGTCTGAGGTAATGGAATCCCAGGGCTGGGAATAGTGAGCCAGCCTGCCCCCTACAGGAATTGGGGAGGTGACCCTGACTGACACTTCAGGGTGTCTGTTTGGCAGGGGGCTTGGACTGAGTGGATGCTGGGGTCCTGGTCATCCCTCATCTGCCTCTTCCCCTGAAGAACCCCCTCTGCTGGAAAGAAGAGGAAGCCTGGGCTTGGTAAAAAGGTCAGTTAAAAGGCCTGCCACTGCCAGCCCTAAACTGCTGCTTCTGATGAGTGGTCTGCTCCTCTTTTGCTGCAGTACTCCTGTAAGTGGTCCTGTACTCATCCATCTTCTTCATGTAAGCCTCTGTTTGTTCACCAAACAGAGAGTTACCAGCAACAGGAAAATTCATGGCCTTAGTCTGGGTATCCTGTGATAGACTGGTACATCTGAGCCAAGCTAATCTCCTCATGGAGACAGATGTAGCCATGACCCTGGAATGCACATCATTTGAGTCAACAGCAGCATGAAATTGGACCTTGGATGCCTCAATACCATCTGCAGCCACCTTCTCCAGCTCCTTGGCTAGCTGGGGAGGGGCATTCTTAGCCAGTTCCAGAACCATATCCCACCTAGATTTCTGGTACCTGGCTGTATATGCCATGTAATTGGCCTGTCTGAGTCCCAAAAAGGATGCCAAGTATTGTTTCTTGGCCATGGCATCCACTTTCCTAGAATCCTTATCTGGGGGGTGAGATGCCAGGGGACTATTAGCCTTATCACAGGATGCAGCCTGCACTACCTCAACATGGCTGCAATGAGTTGTAAGAAATTCTGTTGTAGGACCTGACAAGGTATATCTCCTGTCCATCTTTTTATCCACAGGAGATACAGAAGTTGGAAACTGTAAAATTTTTTGTGTGTTTCCCAAGGGATTTATGCAGAGGGACAGACACTCTCTTTGACTCTGGGACATCCATCATTTCCATAAAGTCAGGTTCCTCCTGATCCTGTTCAGCCTTTTCCACTGGGAGCTGAAGAGTATCAGCCACTTTCCTGTAAAACAAGAAATGGGAGGGGGACTCAAGAGAGTCTGGGAGGAGACGCATTGGAAGGCCTGTCTAGGGAGATGTCAGGCTCTACAGGCTCATCTAGGCCTTCATCTTCCTCTTCATCATAATCTTCTTCTTCATCCCAATTGCCCTCATAGAAAGCCTCTGGATCAATGTCAGAAGCGACTATGTCCGACCGAACCGAACCTCTATGAACCGTTGCTGGTTTGGTCGGAACTGGGCAAAGCGACTAAACAATAGAAATCGCTTTAGCAATCTCCTCAGCAGACGGACCATGGGAAGTAGGATCCGAACCAGCTGTTTTTCATTTCCTTTTGCTAGGAACCAATTCCACAGAGTCGGTTCTCTTTTTGCCCGAGGAGGTATCACCCAGGTCAGTGGGCACCCCCTCAGGTTCGGCAACCACCAAACCGGGCTGACCATCTGGGTCAGCGGACTTCTCGGCCTCCGTCTCCCTTAGCCTACTCAAACATTTTTCCAGAGTGGCTTTGGGAAAGTTTTTACAGATTTGGTAGTCTTCTTTGAGGTGGTCAAACCCCAGACAGTAAACACAGACGAGGTGAGGGTCGGCCTTGGCAAAGGCCTCCTTACACTCGGTACAGTGCTGAAACCCAGTGGGACTGGTTTTCTTTTGGGGTTTCTCAGACATGCCGGAATACTGAAAAGTTACTCTTACCAGCTATTACGCCAGGCAACTAGAAACTGATCAGCTCCAACCGTGTCACAAGTCAGTTAAAAAAAAAAAAGAAATCAGAATTTTTTTTAGGAACTGATGAGTACTGGAAACCACAGTAATATTTAGAAACAAGACAGAAACAGAATGGGGTTCGGTTCCAAATCGGACTGACCGGAGAAGAACTGAAGGCAAAAAACAATTTCCACAATAATACAATAACTACCTACTACTACCACTTACTGTTACTGAGACAGAGGTAAGAAGACCAAAATAAAGAAACAGGTAAAACCGATCTGTTTCAACTGATACTGAACCGAAGTGCAGGAGGAATCTCCGGATCGACTTCACAGTTAGGCGGAGTAAAAATCTGATGGTTACACTTCACAGTGTTAGAGACAGAGGTTTGAAAACCGAGCTCGAGCTCAACATTCTATGCTTCTGCATAGAGTTAACTCTTTACACTCTGGGGCAGTTCAAGTGCTGGGGATAACTGCATTTAGTCAGAATACATCACGACTTCATGTTGTTTGAAAAATAGACTACCAGCATCCCCTGAAAAAGAGCAACTCACATCAATAATAAATACTTTCACTTCTCTTTCTCGACATTTATTAAGATCAGGATACGATATCGACGACGCTTCAGCCAGAGCTTCTGCATTCGATGTTCTTATACGCGGCCAGGCATGGCTCCAACTCTCAGGGCTAGCACCTGATATTCAACAAAAAGTGGCTAATGCACCCTTTTCAGGCGATCATCTTTTTGGCCCAGGGGCACAAACGATACTGGATGACCTACAAGCTTCAGGCAGACAACTAAAGACAGTACAATACATGTACTACAAACCACACCCTCAGTATAATTATTCATACAAAACTGGACCTAATTATACCCAACGAGAAACCTTTAAGGGCAGAGAACAAGTGACAAGAAACACAACAAAGCCAACCTGTGGCTGCCCCTCTGGAAGGCCCGGCGCCTCTTCCTCTCACTAAAGACTTCAGGCTTCGCCCCAGTCTCCTCTCCTAGGCCTCGAAGACCTCTTGGGGCTTCAACCAAAGATCAGACTGAGACCTTTTCCAAAAGACTCTATACATCTAGCCACTTTCTCAGAGGTATCACTGTTACAGACCATCACGGCCATTCCATAATGATGCCTCTCGGCCTGTTGTGCGCCGGACTCCATGTCCCTCCCACGAACAGGTCCACCTATTACTACTCACATACTGATACATAATCAATATTTCCTGGTATGGATTATATTATTCTTTCAACCTTCTACTGCTATAAGTGGATTTCACTTGATCATGAACAACAATTACATGAACAAGGGTGAGTACATATACAGAGATTGTAAATCTTAAAAACTCCATGTCTTTTGTGCTTGGCAAAAAAAAAAAAAATATATATATATATATATATATATATATACACACACACACACATATGTGGTTTACTAATCTCAAGAATGAGATCCACTGCCTTATGATTTTGATTATACTGTTCATTATTTTAGCATCTGTTTTTCCAAACAGTACACATAATGGACTTACCATAACATTTCAGATTTATTCCTAACAAGGTTGCAGGCCCTGACGTACCTGGGACCCCCTTGTAAGTAAAATTACAAATACAAGATGGATATGTCAACATTACTCTATTACTTCACATGTTGCTTAAAACCAAATGCAAAATTGACTATAGCTACTGATTCTAAGAATCACTGACTTCTTTTATGTCATAGATACATTGTTTCATTTTGCAACATTATCTGCTACTTAAGTATCCTATTTATGCCAGATGGATACATTTTCTACTATCTTGACTGACGTAAAAATTCTTAGCTTGCTACATTGTTGCACTTCTAAAGAATACCATTGTATTATTTGAGCTACTGTTACAACTTGGAACACAGTAGCCTTTGGCTGAGACTGTCTTTTCAGTGCAGATCACTGAAAGCAACTATTCACTCCATAATATAGCGGAATTCCTTCTGATTCATTGATATAATTGACATGTCTCACCCTGATCGGGCTGTTATTCTCTTATCACATCTGATAAACACCTAATAATAGCAGGTCTGGCTTATATCTTAGCTATAATCCTATAACAGACAAGATAATGGAACAACTTACAAATACAATACAAAAATTATTCTATATGCTGATATGCTACTCGCAGCATTTATTGGTCCTATGACCACATTATCCTTACGGCAGAATGCCATATTTGGCCACCCACTGCCATATAACTGCTTGGGAATCTCCCAGAAGTAATGACTTACTGCAAGAGACCATTCTGTGGAAGACAGTTACGCAAAGACTTTTGTCGTAACAGTAGATCTTCTAGGAATGTCTCTTGCAGTAATTAGCTTCCCTCCGTCCAACCCCCTGCCATTATGCAACAGGAAAAATGATGTAGGGTTGGGGAGCTTCAGTACATCGGTTCCCCTCGTTCCCTCACTTTCCTGAGCTGAAAACGGTGGGGAACGGAGATTACCAGGGACCACCCCCTTTTATAGGTACAGCCCAGGAAGTGAGGTCGTGTGGGTGGTCCCTGGTGTGGAGACTGCTGGAAGAAACTTCCGTGCTGGAGTGCCACCTATTGAGAACTCCCAGAAGTAATGACTTATTGCAACAGACAATCCTAGAAGATCTACTGTTATGACAAAAGTCTTTGCGTAACTAACTTTCTAGGAGTGGTTTATGTTGTTCATCCACACTTGTTGGCATGCCCTTTCCCTTTAAGTCTTACTAGATGGTCTAAAAGCTGGCTCCTCCCACCCACTCAGGTGGTATATGCCTCGGCTCCACCCCTTGACACCAGATCCTGCCACTGAAAGCAGTGGTTGTGTGTCAAAGCCGGGGAGGTTGGGTGGGTCAGTGTGGATGAACATATATCACTCCTAGCACTACTGTTACAGGTGAGTAACCTGTGTTTCTAGGGATGTGGATATGTTGTTCTTAGCCACACTTGTTGGCAGACTCCTAGTAGTTCACCAGGAGTAGGGAGGCAAGATGCACACCCCTTACTTAGGAAACAGATTGGAGAACTGAGGCTCTAAAACCAGCATCCCGGCATGACTCCAGGTCGATGTAATGGGAAATGAAGTTGCTGACTTCCAGGAGGCAGCCCTGCAGATATCCTGGATAGGGACATCCCTAGAAGTAGCCACCGATGCAGCAGTATGGTGGGTGGAATAAGCCCTTAGCCCTACAGGAAGCTCCCCACCCACCAACCTATAGCAGAGATCAATGCAAGAAGTAATCCATCTGCTTGACTGCAGGTCTGTCAGGTGCAGCTTCAGCATAGGAGACAAACAGCTGGTGAACCTCTCCCCAAACTTCAGCCATACGCTCTTTATAATAAGAGAGCACTCGTCTCAGGTCCAAAGTATGGAGACTGTACCCGGCTTCTGAGGTGTAATTGGGGTAGTACACCGGCAGAGTCATCAACTAGTTATGGTGAAACTCCGACACAACTTTTGGAAAGAACTTCAGGTTGGGGTGCAGGACAACTTTGTCCCTGTGGAAGACCATATAAGGAGACTCAACAGAGAGCACCTGGCAGACGTGATAGCCACCAGGAAGGCGATCTTCCACAACAGGTGTGACATCTCACTGCTGTGCATCAGTTTAAATGGCTTGCTCATGAGCTTTGCCAAAACTAGCAATAGATCCCACGGTGGTGGTGGTTCACACACCGGAGGGGAAATATGGTCAAGGCCTTCGAAGAAATGTCAGACCACCTTCTCCTGTGCCATCGTCTGCTGACTGGCCCAAGCCCGGTAAGAAGAGATGGCTACCAGGTGCACCTTAAGGGTCATAGATTGAAGACCCCCTTTGGAGAGAGACTAAAGGTAGTCAAGAATGCTAGCCACTGGACAGAACAAAGGGTCCAGGCCTTTGCCCGGACACCAAATGGAGAATCTCTTCCATTTGAAGGAATAACACTTCCTGGTCGATTCCTTCCTGGATGCCTCAACTACAGTGAGGACATCTTTGGAGAGACTCAAACCCTGGAACTCTAGCCACTCAGAAGCCAGGCTGTCAGGTGCAGGGATTGAAGGTCAAGGTGGAGGACCTTCCCCTGATTGGGGGCAGGTACGGGCATGCTTAAAGATGCCTCGGAAGCCTGTTGCTGAGGAGATGTGGGTACCAAAACTGGCAGGGCCAGTCTGGTGCCACCAGGATCACCTGTGCCTTGTCCCTCTGGACCTTGAGGAGCACTTTGTGGATCAAGGGAAATGGAGGAAAAGCATAGAAGAGGCCTGGGGTCCATGGCCTCAAGAAGGCATCACCTGCAGTGAGCCCTGCTGAGGGGGGCGGGCACAAAACAGCTTCAACTTTGCGTTCTCCCTGGAGGCAAACAGGTCCACTTGAGGGGTACCCCACTGGGAGAACATGCTGTGTACTACCTCTGGATGGAGAGACCACTCGTGGGATGCCTCGCCCACATGGCTGAGAGCATCCTCCAGCTGATTAGAGGCTCCTGCCACATGAATGGCTAGAAGATCCACCTCCAGTCGGCTCACAAGAGTACAGGTGTGGACAGCTTCCCTGCAGAAAGGCTGACAGTGTGTTCCGCCCTGTTTGTTCAGATAGTACATGGTCATGGTATTGTCCGTCTGGACTTGAACCACTTGACCCCGAAGGAATGGAGCGAATGCAGCCAGCACCAGTCGAACTGCTCGGAGCTCCAGCAGGTTGATGTGGCATCGGGATTCCTCAGGGGTCCAGAGTCCGTGGACTCTGTGACCTCCATGTGGGCACCCCAGGCTGAGAGAGAGGCGTCGATTGTCAGAGTGACTGTCGGCTCGGGCGGACAAACTGGATCCCTTCCTGCAGATGCTCCATGATGGTCCACCATTGGAAAGCATCCCACATCTTCTGGGTCACAGTAACCTAGTTGCTGAGTCCACTGGCTGGCCAGCTCCCATTAAAGGGGGCACATATGCCACCGGGTCCATCGGACCATGGAGGTGCAGACTGCCATGTAATCCAGAAGTCGCAGGATGTCCCGGGCAGGGTGCAAGTGCTCAACCAGAAATGATTGGGCAAAGGAGGAGAGAACCTCCACCCTGTCTGCCAGGAGAGTCAAGCTCTGCTCCAATGAAGCAGATCACCTATGAAGACATGAGTTCAGACTTGGCCTCATTGATCAAGAGGCTAAGGTTGATGCAGGTCTGGAGGGCCAGATCCCTAGACCTCTCCACCTCCAACCTGGAGGGACCCGCTACAAGCCAATCATCCAGCTAGGGGTACACTCGGGCCACCACCACTGCAACACATTTGGTGAAGACCCTGGGGGCCGATGACAGGCTTAACGGCATGGCTTGGAACTCATATAGGGTTCCCTCTGCCCTGAAGTGGAGGAACCTTCGGTGGGATGGAGGGATCACATCTTGTAGATACAGTGAGCAGAAAGTACAGTTACCATAACAGTAGATCTTCGAGAACAGCTCTTGCAGTAGGTTACACCATAAGAACTGAAGCCGGCAGGCACCAGGACCCCACAGAAAAATTCTAGCTAGCAATATCCAGCAGGGCACCACCCCCAACGTCCGGCATCATACAAAAGGGGCGGTCCCCAGCATCCCTCAGTTCTCCCACCGGAGACTCTCGGCATAAAGGTGAATTCTGAAGGGGAGACTGAGGATCCGCTTCCAAAGGAAGACCCATGAAAACAATAATCTGATAGCATCTGAGATGCCAAGTCTGAAGACCAAACCTCCTGAGAGGAAGGTGGAGGGGAAACTACCTGCTGCAAGAGCTGTTCTCGAAGATCTACTGTTACGATAAGTTCTTGCGTAACTGTACTATCTTACTTCAAGAAACAGCTCTTGCAGCAGGTTACACCATAAGTACTGATTCCCAAGCAGTAAGGGAACAAAATACCCTATTCGGGAGGAGGATAGGAGGGATCCTAGAGTAAACCGTATTGAGGACAAAAGTCCTTGAAGGACTGCAAGGCTGAAACCAGCGCTACACCTAAAAGCAATGTCCAAACTGTAATGCCTGATAAAGGTATGTACAGTGCTCCAAGTAGCGGCTGCACAAATGGCTAATATGGAGATGTTCTTAATCGCTGCGAAAGAGGTAGCCACCCCTCTCGTGGAATGTCCTTTCTCCAATCCCGGTAAAGATTTATTGCACTTTTGATAACAGAACGTGATGCATTTAACCAGCCACTTGGAGAGAGTTTGCTTCGATACAGGTGCTCCTTGCATCCTGTGAGCAAATGAGAGGAAAAGCTGATCTGACCGGCGATGGGATTTGGTTCTGGTTAGATTGTACCTGAGGATCCTATGTACATCTAATGTGTGCAAGAGAGCTTCCCCTCGGTTAGAGTGGTTGGGATAGTACACCGGAAGATCAATGTCCTGATTGAGAGTTAAGGTTGAGACCACCTTGGGAAGAAACTTGGGATTTGTCCTTAAGGACACTCTGTCCTTGTGAAAAACCAAGTAAGGTTCTTTACACATGAGCGCATGAAGCTCAGAAACTTCTGGCGGAAGTAACCGCAACTAAAAATAGCATCGTCCAAGAAAGAAGATGCAGCTCACAATCCATGGGTGGTTCATACGGGGCAGCGTGAGCTGCTCTAGGATGAAAAGAAGATCCCAAGGGAGAATCGGATCCTTGATAGGAGGTCTCAAATGGAGGATGCCACGTAGGAAAGCGCGGGAGGCCTCTAGCTATGCTAGTGACCTCTGATCTACTGGGGAATGGTATGCCAAAATGGCACAGAGGTGTAGCTTTATGGAGGAATAGGCTAGCCCTGATTTATACAGAGATAGGAGGTAGTCCAGCACTGACTTCTCAGGGCAGTCAAGTGGGGCTAAGCCACAGGCCTGAGCTCAAAGACTAAACCTGCGCCATTTCATGGCATAGGTGGCATGAGTGGAGGGTTTTCATGCCACTACTAAAACATCCGCCACCTCCTTCGAAACCCCGTGTCCAAGGACTGCTATGTCCTTAGGAGCCAGGTGTGTGGGTTCAGTGACCCGAGGTTCAGGTGGACCAGGGAGCCGGCTTCCTGGGACAACAGGTGTGAGCTGACTGGCAAAGGAAATGGTGGTTCCTGGTCCAGTTGGTGCAGGAGTGGGAACCAAATTTGCCTGGGCTAAAAGGGCACCAATAGTATCATTGATGCTCCTTCCACTCAGAGCTTCAAGAGAACCCTCTGGATCAAAGTGAAGGGCAGGATAGCGTAGAGGAATCTGCCCATTCAGGAGAGGGACAATGCGTCTCGACAGAAAACACCAGGCCCTGGATCTAGCGAGCAGAAATTGGGCAGTTTCACTTTGGATGGGGATGCGAATAGGTCTAAATCTGGTGTCCCCCATCTGCGGAACAGATCCTCTACTACTTCTTGCAGCAGTTCCCATTCATGAGCCTTGACCTGCGACCGGCTCAGGCAATCTGTGATGGTGTTGTCCACACTAGGAACATGCACTGCAGTGATCTCTGCACCGTGCTGTAATACCCAATACCACACCCTCTTTGCCTCCCTGCAAAAAGGGTAGGAGTGACTGCCTCCTTGCTTGATGATGATGTAGTACATCACTGAGGTATTGTCTGTAGGGTTACCACCTTTTAAGAAGCCCAAAGTGGGACATTTCTTACTGAAACATGATTTTTCACAGGACAGTACGTAACCTCGACCAATGCAACAGACTTGTTTTCTCTATATAGTCAGAATTAAGGCTAAGTGCAGTAGTTTCCCAGTTGCTTCGATTGTTTCTTATCATTTTAAGGTGTTTTAGTTAAGGTATTATAGTTTCCTGCAACATTTAATGGAAATTTATAAAATATTTTTTCTACTATAAAATCAGGACATTTAGTATTTTTCATGTTTTTTTGCAGGACACAGCTGCCCAAATCAGGACTGTCCTGCGAAAATCAGGACAGGTGGTAACCCTAATTGTCTGTTTGCAACAGCAGGAGACCTGGTGTGATCTCTGACTGAAAGGCCTGTAGGGTATACAGGACTGCCTTCATTTCGAGGATGTTGATGTGGAAGTGAGACTCCAGGGTCGACCAAGATCCCTGGGTCCTGACTCCTTTCAGGTGGGCTCCCCAACCAGAACCCGAAGCATCTGTGGAGAGTCAGAGTTGGAGCAGGCACTAAAAAGGGGACTCCTATAGAAAGGTGCTCTGGACGAGCCACCATTGCCAGTCTCGGATGATGGCATTCATGATCCAGACTAGCTGATGCAGTTAATCCTGTTTTTGATCCAATTGAGCTCATAGCATCCATTCGGTAATCCTCATATGAAATTAAGCTAGGGGAACCATCGCGATGGCTGCCGCCATGTGTCCGAGCAAGCAAAGAATGGTCCTGGCTGGCACCAACTTCTTTTCCATCATATCCTTTATGAGGGATCGGATGCATTCCACCCTGTCCTGAGGCAGGAAAGCCTTTCCTTGACCAGTGTTGAGAACTCCACCGATAAACTGCAATCTCTGTGAAGGGATGAGGCACAACTTCTCCTGATTGATAGTAATGCCCAGTGACCCAAAAGGGGAGTGTGCGTCTTAAATTGCTGCTATCAAAGCCTCCCAAGAGGGGGCCATGAGGAGCCAGTCATCTAGTTATGGGAACGCAGTGACCCTGTCTCCTGAGGGCCACTGCCATGACGGCCAAGCATTTTGCAAACACATGAGGTGCCGAGGACAGTCCGAAGGGGAGTGCTCAGAATGGATAGTGGTGTCCCAGGAACTTGAAGTGCAGGAATTTCTGGTGTAATTGAGTGATGGGGAGATGGAGATACGCATCCTGCATGTCCAGTGATGTGACCCTTGCACCCTGCTTGAGCATGGGGATGAGACCCGGAGATGTGACCATGCGGAAGCATTTATACAACATGAAGGTGTTGAGGTCACGGAGGTCAAGGATCATGCGCAAGTCCCTTGTCTTTTCTGGAACCAGGAAAAAGTGTGAATAATATCCTTCTCCTCTCTGGTTTTGTGGCACTGGTTCTATGGCATCCTTGTCCAGATGTGCCAAGATCTCTTGCTGAATGAGCAAGACATGCTGACCCAAATAATGGAAGAGCGTCACCCGAGAGGGCACGAGTTCTGACTTGGCCTCATTGATCAGGAGGCCGAGTTGGGAGCAGGTTTGGAGGGCCAGATCCCTGGACCTCTCCACCTCCTGAAGGGAGGAACCTGCCAAGAGCCAGTCATCGAGATAAGGGTAGATTTTGACTCCTCGACGCCGAAGGTGGGCCACCACCACTGCAATGCATTTGGTGAAGACCCATGGGGATGATGACAGGCCCAACGGCATGGCTCGGAACTCGTACAGGGTCCCTTCAACCCTGAAGCGGAGGAATCGCTGATGGGACGGACGGATTGGGACATGAAAGAATGTGTCCTGTAGATCTAGTGAACAGAACCACATGTTTCACTCCAGGGATGGTATGATCTGGTTCAGAGTGACCATCCGAAAGGTGCGGGACCTGAGATATTGATTGAGGTCGTGGAGATCTAGGATGGGGTTCCAACTCCCCATCCACTTGGGCACCAGGAAGTACCTGGAGACAAAGCCTGGGTCTTTCAGAGGATCTGGCACTGTAGCTACTGCCTCCTTGCAGAGGAGCTGAGCCACGTTGTCTCAAAGAGCTGACTGGGTGCAAGCAGAGATCTGTTCCTCCCGAGGGGCACAGACTTGGCTGGGAGGGTACTGCTTGAATTCCAGAGGCAGTCCCTGACCAACCACTTCGAGAACCCACCTGTCAAAAGTGATTGTGGACCAGGCAGAAAGGAAGTGGTGGACCCGACCCCCCCATGGGAGGACCCAGAGCTGGCGTGACGGGTGTAAGGGTGGCCACCCCAACCCGTCACTGGGCAGGCTTAGAAAAGGAGGAGGAGGCTCCAGGACCTGAGCCTCAGCCTCCTTTACGGGGCTGATGAGGGCCCTGCTTGGGCTGTGGGCACCAAGCTTAAGCCTGCTGCTGCTGTTGTTGCTGACCTCCTTGATAGGAGGGCTGCCGGACTGCAGGGGAAGAGTGACGAAATAGCTTCTTCTTTCTGTTCTGCTGGTTCTTGCCCTAAGAAACCTTGGCAGGAGTAGCATCCAAGGTGGCACTGGACTGCTCTATACACTGAAGGTGACCAGCCACTCCTGGACTAAACAAGTCAGTGCCTAGGAAGGGCACATCAGCAAGCTTATGCTGAGTATCCGCCAGGAAGGAGGAAAGCCTCAGCCAAGCCCTGCGGTGAGTGGCCACTGCGGCTGCTAAAGAGTGGGCACAGAAATCTCCTATGTCCAGGGCCATCTGGAGCTGCTGTTTTGTGACAGCATGGCCCTGGTCATGGACTTGCTTAACCGTGGTCTGCACGTCCGCTGGGAGATGAGGGGGGACTTCATCCAATGACCCAAGAAGGGCATGAGAGAAGTGTGCCATAATAACAGTCGAGCTGCCCTGACGAAGACCCAGAGAAGAGGCCGCATAGACCTTATGGGCAGAGTGGTCCATATTTTTGGACTCCTTGTCCAGGGGTCGGTCAGTGTTGGCCAAACTACCATTACGCCTGAACACAGAGGTGGTCACCAGGCTCTCAGCCGAAGGGTGCTCTGTGAACCCCACAAGGGACCCCAAGGGCACCGCATCCTTGCGGGCCATGTGGGCAGATGGTGCTGGGCAGGAAGCAGGACGCTGTCAAAGTTCTAGGGCCGGGCCACTGGAAAGGCCTTTGTCGGGGTATCCCCTCTCTTGAGGATGTTGGTGACAGGTTACTCGCCTTTTTCTGAATGGACTCCAGGGACATTCTGGTAGAGTCAGAGATGAGGCGGAGAGTGCCCTGGAAGGAGGAAGGGCCTTCCTCCAGCCCTGCTATGGACAACTCATCATCCCCGGATGTGAGTACAGTCCGGTGACGTCTGAGTCTGAAAAATCATGGTACAACGGTCTTCCGCCTAAGTCACCCTCGATGTGTTGAGGGTGATCTGGGGTGACTGTAATTGACAGGCGTCGGAGAAGCCCGGTGTCCTGTCGGTCCTCTTTAGAGGGCGCCCCTACCTCAGGCTGTTTGGGCAGTGGTTCCACCTGAATAGGTGGAGAGACTAGGATAGGCCAAGTTGGGATACGGGCTGGCCCCTCGAGCAGAGGAACCAATGGTTTCATTTCTGGAGAGGTCAGTGTCAGCCTAGGAGGTGGGAGACAAGTTATGGCCAGGGTAGGTGGCAGAGCCAGCTTCTGCCCGGTCAGGATCAGCTGCTGCCACATGAGGTCTTCATAGCACCGACAGAGCTTCCGCGGAGCCTCTCCTCGTCCGAAGAGGATGAGGACCTGTGGCATCGCCTCTTCTTAGAGAGCTTGTGGCTCTTTCTCGGTCATTTGGCCAAGGGGGTTCTAGACCTCAACCGAGATCGGGGAGGCCAACTCGGTCGATCAGGAGACACTGGGGTCAGTGAAAACTGAGGGTCCGGAACCGGGTCCTTGATGGGGACACCAGCAGGCTGGGTCTGCTCATCAGGGAATACAAGGACCGGAGTCCTTTCCAAGGAGTTGTCGGGATTAGCCGGCAACAAAGGGTCAATTGGGTCGAGGATGATTTCAACCTTGTCGGCCACTTCCTCGGACCCCTGGCCCAATGGAAGATCCATGAAGCCGGCAGTTGAGGATGCGATCTTGACCGAAGTCGAGACTGCGTGTTTCTGGGACTTGGACCTCTCTCGGTCCCAAGAACATCTTTGCCAAGATGAAGACACAGGGTCCTTATCTCTCTCTTCCGAGAGTGGGAGGAGTGCGAGCCCGAGGGCCCCTCACCCTGAGTGGGGAGAGACTGGTACAACTCCTTGAAGGAGCCCATAAAGGTGGAGCCAAGTTTCAGAGGAACAAAGAAGCTTTGATTGGCCAAAGCGTGAGCAGCTTCCTCCTCGAATGCCTTCATCTGTTACAGCTGTTCAGCGGATTCCGCAGCCATGGAAACCGCCCATCTTGCCTCCTTCGATTTCACCGGTGGGTTCCTTTTCTCCAGTCTCCCCAGCTTCAAGCGAGCCTTGTGGTCATCCAGGATGTTGAGATGGAAAGCCAGGCAATAACTGCATGACTAGGTGTCATGGCCGACACCTAGGCAGTAAATGCACGTGAGAAGAGGGTCGGTACATGACATTTGGCCGCAGGAGCACTGGCAAAATTTGGGGGAAGCTTTTTCCTCCATGGTAGATGCGACAAAAGCGCGATCACTAACTCTAACGAGTTTAATTTTCGGTAAAAATAGATGGTTAGAATCCAGGGCCTATGATATGCTGAGAGCACAAGGGAACCTGTATCTTCCAGCGGAAGGGAAGATCTGGCGTCATGGGGCAGAGCTGAGCTATACACCACCTGGGTGGGTGGAAGGAGCCAGCTTGAAGACTTCTGGCAAGATTTACAATGGAAGGGGACATGCCAAACAGTGCGGATGAACAACATATCCATGCTCCTAGAACACCTTTTATTTTTTTTATTTACTGCCCTGCCTGGCTATTGTGAGGGGAAAACACACTGTAAGGAGCCCCAGGACCTTCCCCATAAACCATAACAACAACGAGGACTCCAGGGCAGTTTAATAAAACCCCATTTTCTGTGGTGCCCCATACGTTGCCTTCTATATTTTGGGGCACTACACCTGCATGGACTCAGACATCAGTTGGAGAAGACCCCAAATGATACAAGTCCAGAGTTGGTAGTCAGCTCCTTAACCAAGGTTCAGCCAGAGGTGTGCATCCTCAATGACACATGAACAAGTTATCCGAGAACTCTTCAAAAATGGCAGATGATCATTTGCCATTGTGGGCCACTCAAGTGGCTTCCGACTGGGTGATTTCCATCGACAGTTGGCCTGACAAGCTGGCTGCAACATGGGGGTCCTTGGTTGGGGCTCCCACCAAAGGCTGCAGTGGAGATGGCTCCACTCGCAAAGGTGAAACAGCAGATACCAGTGACAGCTGTCAAAGGTAGACTGGTGTGGGCATGACTGGTGCTTGCCAGTCAACCATAAGTGTCAGGGGTAGAACCCTACCCCACCCCGCAATGGTCTCTTGCTGCAAGAGGATTTCCTTGTAGCATTGCTGCATCTTGGGGCGGTGCTTCTCCTGGACCAGGGATGAGGAGGTCAAGAAAACTTGATGATAGTACCTCCTGGTTGAGGGGGATAGACAGTGCAAGCAGTGCTTCAACCACGATCTTGACCTTGAGCATTAACCCAATGGGTGACGCCAAGGAGGAGGGTCAGTACAGACAACGTGCTGAGGTTCATGGACAAGCACTGGGTTTGGCGGCACAACCACCAGAGAAGGCTGATCCAAAGTTGAGCCAGCAGGGGACACCAACCAGTCCATACCCTCCTGGATGAGGTCTGGGAGAACTGGAGTCTGGGAGATAGATTCCTCATTGATCCCCTCTGGCAACTGGTTATTGAGGTCAAGAAAAATCTTGACTGCCTAATCCACTGGTATCAGGGCCCACAAGCCTAACGAGGGCGCCGTGGAGCTGTCGACCACAGGAAGCTTGACACGTATTGAGCGGTTGGGGGAGTCATGGAACAGTAGGACCTCAATCTCTCCTGGTCCCACGACCAGCACTGGTGCTGCCATGTTTCTTACTGTAGCAAACAGGGCTCTCATCATAGGCCTGAAGGGCCTGACACATTTCACAGAAGGCCTCTATGAATGATCTTGTGACACTGGCGACAACTGGGAGCAGTGCCAAGGCTGAAGAGGTGCCTGCCGCAGCAGTCATCCCCGCTGCTTCTCCCATGACTGCAAGCTGTGAAGCAAACCCTAGTGCAGCAGAAGCCAGCTTGAGGTTCTTTGGCCAGACCTTCAGATCCCTGTTGGCTGGCTGGCTGAGAAAAAGCCCAGCCACATGATCCTCCGCAGAAGGGAGCATCGTGTGACACATGCCACAACCAGAAATGAAAATGATGTACCTACCATAATTCTTGATCTTTCTGTGTATCTTCACCATTCATCACTTTTTGGGTTATAGCCCTCTGGAGCTAGGTCCCCACGGGTGACTCCCCATGGTGGAATCAATGCAGGACGGCACAGCCTTGAGGCCGACGTTCTCATGTGGCCACTCACGGTTGGCTGTTAACTGTCATCAACTCCACCCCGACTCAGTTCTGAGACGCCAGAGAGACAGGAAGAAAGAAGTGGAGGGTGCGGCAAGAGAGCCCAAGGGATAGACAAAAGGAAAGGATATAAAAAAACAAAAGGAGAAATAATGACAGAGAGGACAGAATAGGAGAAAAACTAGTTTAAGGGATTGGGAAAGGGGCCCCAACCTCAGGAAAAAGAGGAGGGAGGGAGGAAGAAAGAGAAACAAATGGGGAGAGGAGAGGACTCTGCTCTTGACATAAACGGACCTGGACCCTTAAAATGTAAAACAAGATTTGATGGCAGGCAAGGACCACCTGGTCCACCCAGTCTGCCCATTTAGAAGGAAGGAGAAATTGTTTGCCGAGGAGGCGAAGCCCTGAAGTTTGGCAGCAGCAATAGCCCACAGGAGCCAACAGCTTTGAGAAAAATATAATGAGTTCCAGATAGACAAAGAGCATGTCCTTCTCCCCCTCAAATGAAGAAGAGAGCTCCAAAAGGAGAAAACCCCTAAAAATATAAAAAGGGATTAGTCCCAAGGGACTTCCAAAATAAGAAAATGAGGGGTCTGGGAAAAAAGAGAGGGTCCCTCAGGAGTCTGCCAGTCCCTCCACCCCCACCCCAGATTCAAGGAAATGGGGAAAGAACCGCCAAAGGCGAGAGAGAGAGAGAGGACCCCCTTACCCAAGACCCCTATCAAGGAGAAACTCCTGCCTGTGTGTCTCCAGAGTCCCCTCCCACCCTCCTGACCACAAGGGAAAGGAGGGTTGAAATAACAGGGAGACACACAGGGGGAGGGGGTGCCCAGAGACTGGGGCCCGAGGTGGACGGTGGGCGGGATTTAGTGATGAATGGTGAAGATACACAGAAATATCAAGAATTACGGTGGGTATGTAATTTTCATATCTTATCTGTGTCAGTCTTTACCATTCATCACTAATTGGGTGAGTACCAAGACCCCCGAAGGGGGCCCAATATGTCCCTAAGGGACTAAGTCCCTTAGCCTCCAGTGGGAGAGACACCAGAGGGGAGAACCCTTACAGGCCTGGGGAGGCCTGAGACTGGTCCGGGTGAGACAAGGAACTCCCAGTGGGAGAGGGAAGGCACCATGAAAGCCACTGTCTCACCATACGGGAGAAAAGGTGGGTTCTCCAGAAGGCAGAGGAAATCACCCTACACTGGGCCAGGGATGACAACCGGGATAGGTGAAGCCATGCAGTCCGCCTAGTGCAGATCACTGTCTCTACAATCCTGGAGGCTACCTCGTTGGCATCGTAAGATGCCCTTGCTTGGTGCCTTGCTGGCTCCAGGCCTTGAGCAGAGAGGGCGATGGCCTGCCTGGTTTCCTCTGTGTCAGACATTGAGGCTAGGAGTTGTCCTAGCCTGGACCACATGTACCAGTCATAGGAAGCATAGTGGGCCTGATGCAAAGCTATGGAAAGAAAGGATCCATGCTGAATAGAAGGTCCTTCTCCCCCAGAAATCAAAATCTGCAAAGTCTGAGTATGGGGGTCTTTCACGGTGTGGGGTGTGAAGCCCAGAAGGCGTGTCCAGGCATGTCATACCCGAAGAAGGGTGAGGCATAATACCTGGAGACTCCAGGGGAGCTCAATACCGCTGGCGCAGGTCCCTTGGGGCTGGAACAGTGGAAAAGGAACATTGCCAGAGCCGAAGTGACGCATCCTGGAAGGGGACAGGCCAGGTGGGAACCACCAGGTTGGCCGCACTGTACTCGCCCAGGAAGGCGTGCATCAATTGGTCAGGATTGCCTGCAGAGGATGGGGTAAGGTGGAGCTTGTCAATCATCCTCGTGAGGAAGTGCTGATATGGTGAGAGATCAGACACTGTGGAAAGGTCGTGTGGACAGAGAGTTCCTCTCCCTCTGAGGAGGCTGACGAGTCCAACAATTCAGGGTCAGGCTGTGCAAGAGTGCAGTGGAATACCTGCTTGTCCATGGCCCTGAGGTAGGTGGGGAAACATGTCCCCTAGGACCAGGAATACCTGGGAGAGAAGGAGATGGAGATCAAAGCACAGGGGCCAAGCTCCTAGGAGGAGTGCAGCCTCTGCCAGGGCAGAAGGGCTGGAGACCCGGAGTTCCCAGCAGCTAACAATCATTCAACCAGATCGGAACTGCTAGAGCTGTACCTGTGGGAAGAAATCCACCTGTGAGGTGACCAGGAGAGCCCAAAAGGATGGCCCCCTGGCCTCCAACGCAGAGTCCCCTCTCAAGAAGTGAGCAGGGGAAGGGCAAGGATCTGCACTACAGCTCCTCCCAGAACCTGGGCAGGTCCCAGGAAGGGGCCGCTGTGCCAAACCCTGACTCCTCGACCCTTTAGACTCCAAAAGAGCCCTCTTCCTCGCTACCACTAGCCTAGGTAGCTGGCAACTCTTAGCCAACTCCGAAGACTCTACCCAGGATGCAGTACCCTCTCTCCCTCCTGGGGTGCACTGGGCTATCCCAAACTTGGACTGTCCAGGCACACCAAGGAAGGGGGTGCCCCATCTAAGGGAAAGATGAACCAGTGACTCGGGCAGCTCAGTGGTGGCAACCTGGATCACCACTGGCTGGTCAGTACCACTGATCCCAGAATCAACGAGAATTGTCCAACCCACAGAGGGAGGCCGAGTGGGGGCTGAGGTGCTGGATAACAAGGGATCAGAGGATTATGAAGAATCCGGAAACCAATCTGGATCAGACCCAGAGTCCCCCTCCAAGGAGGTGGACAAAGAGGTCCGATGCCAGACCACTCCCCAATCCCTGCCAGTTCCTGGACTGTGAGTTGCACCGCCCTCAGCCCTGGCACAGCAAGTGGCACCAGAGCCAAGCACGACACCATGCCCTGCACCACAGCCCTCCTCGGCTCCATACTCCCATGCCACAGGTGGCACCGGAGTCGAAGGTGCCACTGACTGTGCTGCCGCGAATGGCACCAGGGTCGGAAACACCACTGAGAGCAGAAATGGCGTGGACACCAGTCCGAAACCAGAAACGGCCCCAAGACTTGTAGCCGCACCTCCCATGGCACTGCCCTCATCCCCGGGATCAGGAACGGTACCAGGAGAGCAAGCGGCACCAAGCGATGGTCCGGCACCGTCCAGGCACCCGGCACCACAAATGGCACCAGAGTTAAGGGCGGCACCGACAGACGGCGTTGGCCTGGGCCTACAGGCCCCAGGACGTGACACCGGGGGAGCCTTTACCTCCAAAGAGGCGACTGCCAAAGCGGTGCCTCCCATCTGACCCCCAAGAGGGCTGGACTGGGCCTCCTGCACCGTGGAAGAAGACCCCGCCACGGCAAGGCTGGAAGTGGCGGAGGCCCCCTCCTCCATGGGCCATATAGGAGTGGGAGGGGACCCGGAGGAAGGGTCAAGAGTCCTGACTTTGGCCCACTGACTGCAAACCCACCCTCCTGAAAGTCGGCAGCGCACTTCCAAATTTAAACATGCGCAACTCAAGAACTCGGTGGTCCACAGAGAAGCAGGTGTCACAGTTGTCCATGTCATGGGCTGGGCCGAGGCAGGAAAGACAGCAGTCATGCTGGTCTGAGATGGAAAAAAGGCAGCCACAGAGACACCGACGCATTGATGGCAGCCCCGCCTTTGATGTCTTCTTGCTCTCGGGATGAGACATGACTGAGCGGTAAACAAAGTAGAAACAGTACTCGATGTCACTTTAATAAAAAAAGAACGTTCTTACCGGTTACCAGGAAAGCGGCTTTGAGCAGGGCGAAACAGAACCAAGACAAACACTAGTGGACGAATTAGGCCCCTCCAGCTTCATCACATGCCCCCTGGTCCTTGTTCCCATTTGAAAGAGACTCCCCACCTGCATCTCTGTTCACCCTGCGAGATAACTGTAGGTTTTGATCATATCCCCTCCTCTCTCTCCGCCCTCTTCCAGAGTGAATACACTGAGATCTCTGTCTCAACTCAGGGATTCTCATACAAACCCTCCATCATTTTAGTTGCCCTCCTCTGAACTGCCTACACCCTTTTCTATGTGCTTTCTGAGGTGTGGTCTCCAAAACTGGATACAATATTCAGATAAGTCACACCAGCAAGCAATACAGTGGCAACACCACCTCCCTCCTCCTGCTGGAGATACCCCTTCCTATGCAACCCAACATTGCACAAGCCTTGCTCACTGCCTTGTCACACCACCTTGAGGTCCTCAGATTTGATGACCCTAATGTACCTTTCCTGTCTCATGATTGTTACTACCACTTCCCCCCCCCCACGCTATACTCAGCTCCAAAGTTTCTATGTAACTCTCCCATGTTCTGGTTCCCACAGGGTTCTAGTGTCGCTGGCTCAAAGACCAAAGAGTGGTGCTCTATGGAGAGGACTGACTCCTAGAAGATGCTACAAAATAAAAAAGAAAACTTCCTTCATAATCAGTCCCCCAGTTTCCTGCCCCACTTGCAAAATTACACAGACCTGCAAATGTCAACTGAAACAGTTATACAAAACTCCATTCTGGGATACTGCATACAAATGCTGCTCCTTTGGCCATGAAATGATAAGATCATCCCTGGTGTAACATGACTGTGTGAATATTTTCACTGCAACCACAACAGAATTAAGGAGTTGTTATCCATGGCTGAGTTACGAAATCAAGATACTGGAATGTACATTTGGTGGTTTTTAATTACTAGTTCTCTGTGCCAACTCCCAAAATGTTGATAAAACAGGCACTGGTTTCAGCAGTGCATCACTAAACAAGAGCAAAACAATGCTCTTTACATAAGCACGCATTCTACAGCTACTTTCCATAGACGTGGGTAAAGAAGTGGGTATGCAAATGAAGTGTTAAGTATTCGCTAATAAAGCCTCAAGAATTAGCATTTATCCCAGTCGCCAGCAAGAACAGGTTACTCACCTGTAACAGTAGTTCTAGGAGTGGTATATGTTGTTCATCCACACTGTTTGGCATGTCCCATTCCCCTTTAAATCTTGCTGGAAGTCTTCAAGCTGGCTCCTCCCACCCACTCGTGTGGTATAAACCTCGGCTCCACCCCATGACGCCAGATCTTCCTTTACGCTGGAAGATACAGGTTCCCTCGTGCTTCACAGCAATTTGTAGGCCCTGGATTCAAAGCATCGGTTTTTACTGCAACTTACCATAAAACTCATTCGAGTTGTCGATTCCAATAGTAGCGCATCGGACATGGAGGATAAATCTGCTCCCAAATTTCGCCAGTGCTCCTGCGGCCAGAAGATGTCACACACCGATCCTCGCGCGTCTACTGCCTTGGTGTCGGACATAACACCTCCACCTGCACGTTCTGACTGGCCTTCCATCCCAGTGTCCTGGATGACCACTCGGCGCGCCTAATACTGGGGAGACCGGAGAAAAGGAACCCACCGGTGAAATCGAAGGAGGTGAGGTAGGCAGTTTCCACGGCTGTGAGATCCGCCGAACAGTTGGAGCAAATGAAGGCTTTCGAGGAGGAAGCGGCTCAAGCTTCGGCCAGTCGGAGCTTTTTTGTTCCTCTGAACCTCGGTTCCACCTTTTCGGGCTCCTTCAAGGAGTTGTGCCCGTCTCTCCCCACCAGGAGTGAGGCACCCTCAGGCTCGCACTCCTCCTACCCTCGGAAGAGGGAGAGGGAGAAGGACCCTAAGTCTTCGTCCAAATGGAGACATTCCTGGGACCGAGAAAAGTCAGAGTCCCAGGAACACGTGGTCTTGGCCGCTGGCTTCACGGATCTTCCATCTGGCCAAGAGATTGAGGAAGTGGCCAATGAGGAAATGGTTCTGGACCCTCGGTTTTCACTGACCCTGGTGTCTCCCAATTGACCAAGTTGGCCAGCCCGATTGGAAGCCAGCGCAGAAGCGCGCTAACATTCTGATTGGATGGCTGCTAATGCCATGCTTTATTAATGGAGAGCCCCGAGCTTAGGTTCTCAGGTGGCGGTAGAGGCAGCGCCGACTGCCCAGTGCCCGGGTTTCCCAAGCCTATGGGCAGGGAGCCTATGGAGAGCATATCCTTGGCAGGGGATGGAAGAAGGGGTCGGTACTAAGTACTGGGCCATGGACAATGGAACATCTGAACCAGTGGGAGGACCAGGACAACAGAATTGGGTATTCCTTGACACCTAAAGACTGGCCCAACCACAGAAATTCAGAAAGGAGTATAATCAGAGTCGCAACTCGACACTCTAAACAGGAAAAAACAGAGGTGATTACTGTTAGGCAATAAGTAAGTACAGCTCTTTTTTGTGCAAGTTTTAGACAGAAAATCAGACTTTAGCTCAGTATTGAGGGAGACACAGGAGTAGACTGCAGAAGTCAATCAGACGCCAGAGCAGAAAACGCTCACATTCTGATTGGGTATCGGCAAGGCCGCACGTCGCTAGTAAGGAGTCCAGTCTAGGTGTCTCAGGCAGCGGCTGTGAAAGTGACAACAGCCCGGTATCCGCATTTCTCCCACCTGAGGGGCAGGGAGCCCCTGAAGGGCTAGTCTATGGCAAGGAAGAGAGGAGACAAAGGAAAGAGATAGTAAGAGTGGAATGCAGTGGAAAGGGAATACGAAGATGAAATAGGGTAGTTAAATGGTACAGGGTAGGGGAATAACAGCCACAGAATAAGCAATATGTAAAAGACAGCAGGGTGAGTAAGGTGTAGAGGCCGCGAAAGTCATGAAGAGATAATAACCCTACAGGGATTTCTAGAGGGGAAAAACATTTAAGGCATAAGACGCTCACAGAGTTAAGGTCACCAAAGGTTATAAGCGATCATAAATTCAACTATGCTCAGAGGGCAGCCTGATGCTTCGGACTAAAATTAGGGGCTGAGGTAGCAACTGCAAGGCTCACACACATACCGAGCATATAGGGATTTAAAGGCATTCATACTGTGGAGGCAGCTTAATTTCAATAATTTTTGTACTTTGTTCCACAATGTTGGCAACAGGAAACTAATGGCCACTCTGCCATAGCGAGAGGAATCCTTGGGGATACATAATGTGATGTAGGATGCTCTTCTTAGGGCATACAGTCCTGGCTCACTTAGTTGGAGACAGTCTATTATATATTGTGGGAGCCGCTTCAAGAAGACCCTAAGTCCAAAGGACTGTGTTTCTATTACACCTAAACATAAGAGAGAACCACCCTACGGCTTTGTACAAGGAACAATGATGGGTAGAGATGGGGAGACCAGTAATAAACCGGCTGGCCCTATGGTAAAGCATATCCAACTTTGCAAGCAAGACTTTGGGACATTTGAAACCCGGGGCCGAAATCCCGCGCATGTGCAAAAGGAATACGCTCTTGCACATGCGTGGGATCTTTGAGAAGTCTTCTGTTGCACATGCGCAGGGATTTATCCCGGTTTCAAATGTTATTAGAAGAACTTACAGCGCTTGGTTTCTTTTCGGTAACCCCACCAACACTTTGGATTACTGTGTCAGACCGGCAGAGCATGTTTTTAAACCATGCTTGTGAAAAATATGCAGTTCGGAACAGCGCTCGTGGCAGATGCGCGTTCCTGAGCTCTCTCTACTTCTGGTAGGTGTGGGATTTCAGCTCGTCCCGGACAATAAACATACAATGTAAAAAACAGCAAAGCAGGTAAAAAGTCTGAATTTTCAGACATAGAGGGTGATTCTAGAGTACTCATTTCATAGGAGGGTGACAAGATATACACTGATAGGATGTAGGAAAAAACGGAGGGGTAAAGCTGACAGTGCCCCTTTAATATCCAATTGAAGCATGAGGTCTTCAACCTCTTTCAGAGAGACTGGGTGGAATGAGAAGCCACGCAGGAGAGTCTGAGCATGGGACACTTAATTGGGAGTGGACCAGGGATGCAGGGGAATTGTCGAAAGCTAGACCAGCTGTGGCAAAATGATTGTTAAATGCATCTAGGATTCCCCGTTTATCATTGATAGTAGTACTCCCAGTTGTAATCTTAGGTGGCAAGGAATTACCAGGCATATATCTGGACATGTCCTTGACTGTCCTGCAGAATTTGGAGGAGCACTTTGCTGCAGAATCCAATTCGGTAAGACAAAATGCTGCCTTGGCATTTCTGACCATTTTCGTACAAGCATTGCGTGCTCTTCTGAACTGACACCAGTTTAAGTCAAGCTTAGTCTGGTGAGCTTTTTTCCACAATTTATCCCTACCAAGCAATGCAGCTTTCTGCTCGGCAGAGAACCAATGACAAGTTTTGTTTTTTACTCAAATTTTTACCATAGGGGCATACATATTTAAGGCCCCAACAAGTATATCATGGAAAATATCATATGCCGAGTTAACAGTGTTAGCTAAGCAGAAGTCTTGCCAATGTGGCCAGTGTTCTAACTCATAGACATAGGAAGCCACATCAAAGTTATGACGGGACCTTTTTGTAAGAAATTTAGCTGAAGGTCCTGTATGATGCAGTGATCTGACTGCAGCAATGAAGCAATGGTCACTGTCATCAGCAAAGAAGATTCCAGCATGTGAGAAGAGATGAGGCTTATCGAGTAAAATAACATCCAGCAGTGTGTTGTTGCTCATGTTCTTTTTGTTTGGACGTGTGGGTTCATGAATTAGTTGCACCAACCCACAGGAATCGCAGAAAGTGTTTAAGGGTGAAGCAGTGTAAACACTGAATAAGTGATTCCTGGGATTAGAACAAAAAAAAGCAAAAGAAAACTACAAAAGACTAACGTTAAACATAATTGACAACTGTTGAACTCTAATAGTTTTTAACTATTTATTATAGCAGAGAGCTGCTCTTTAAGGCAGAGTACTGTTCCACACATCACACCTAGTACTGCCAAGAGGATTGTCTTCTAATTAGCAAAATGAAAAGTCCTTCTGCTATAACATGTAGCCACTGTGCTTTTTTGAAACATTAGTAGTATTTTCAGAGAATGTACAAACTCTTTAAACAGCAAACATCCACTTCAGCATAATCATTTCCTAAACATACTCTAGTCAGCTACTATTTACTAGAACACTACCTTTTAAAAATTTCACTTCTGTTTCCCATGGTTGCTGTGGTACATTTTTGCCAACTGATCCATGAAGTCTGCAAAAAAAATATAAAAACTTTCATCAGCAAGTTCAGACTTCCTAACACTTTTTTTTGTTACAATTTACCATGACAGGGGGCGCTGTCGAGCCCGAGCAAAGCCGTCACTAAGAACTACAACTCTCTACAATAACAACTTAAAGAAATAAAATTAAGTACTTAATTAGTGGTTCTAACCAGCAAGAGCTATATAATTGAAAATCAGAAACTGCAGAGAGACACAATGGGGAACCCAAAGAAAGACAAAGGGTCACAAGATGGAATAAAAAGTAAAAGTACTCATGGACCCCCTACCACGAGGTCTGTGCAAGGCCGCAGTGTTATGGAGGAAGATGCGAATGGAGAAGAGGCGCTGTAATCCTTAGGCCATAAAATCAACAGGCTCATCAGTACTGTGTCTAGATTATCAGAAAAAATTGATTCCTTGACAGCCAGAGTAACTTGAATAGAAGCGGAGGTAAAAGTAATAAAACTAGAAGCTTCAGAATTACATAAATGCTCCGAAGCAGCGATGGGACCTCAGCCAATTTAATAAAGGAAAACACTCATCTGAGAGCCCGGCTTGAAACACTCGAAAATCAAGCCAGGGCCGCAAATCTCCATATTATAGGGATCCCCGAAAGAAGTGAGGGGGATCACTTAATTCTATTCCTTTTGGACTGGCTGGAACAGCAGTATGGGCAACCCTTTTTGGACAGACACATTCAGATCCAGAAGGCTTATCGGGTGGTATCGAGGGGCAGGCAAACCAACACAGATGCCCCTAGAGCTACAGTGGCAATATTGGATGGCATTGGATCAAGAGATTTTATATTAGCCCTGGCCAGACAGAAAAAAATCCTGCTTTACAAGGGAATCCAGGTGCAGTTTTACCCAGATTTGAGTTTTGCCACCCGACAAAAGAAGAAACGCTACAATGGCATCAGGGCTGTACTTCAAGATGCACAAATCCCACATAATATGCTTTTTCCAGTGCGGTTGCATATTCTGCATGAGGGAAAGGTCTATATCTTTTCGGATCCCGCCAAAGTTGTGAGATGGGCACAAAAGCACAAACCAGCACAGAGACATAGAGGCTCAATGGATCAATCCGACCTAGATGAAGCTGAAGAGGGGCAGACCTGATCGTAATAACACAAGACTAAACAGCAGGTCTACTGTGAGTGACACTAAAGGGGGAATAGTTAAATATACCCCAGATTCTTTGGTTAACTCTGGTTAATTCTTTAATTTCCAACCATATACGGACAATTTACAGCTGACTGTTTAAAAGATGCAACAGTGATCGAAATACCCTATACAGTCATCAGCTAGTTGGAGCTGTTATAAATTAAGATTTATTTCATTGTGTCCACGGAGATTCGTGGTACATCATTATATCCCATGTTATGTTTTTACTGTTGGAACCCTAAATGTACTCTTATAACATAGACTTTGATGGCAGATAACAAGGGACAATGTTGTAGTTTTAGTATAAAGTTCTGATGTTACCAGTTTGGTACCTTATGTTGGTAGAAGCATGATCATTTATTTCCTTAATTAAGGAGTCAGTATTTGTATCCCTTTTAGGATTAAAACAGAATTTAAAATTACATGCTGCTCATGGGCTTATAAACAGTGAACAAAGTCTAACTAAAACATTGAATTTTTATGTTTTTGACTGAAAACCCTCCAAGGGTGTATCTAATGGAAACAGTACGAATCTTGTAACGTGCTTGTATTAAGAGGGGTGGCGCCCTCTGCTGGAACAGGTGTGCTATAATTCCTAATGTACTGTATCAGGAATTTCCTTAACTGTATGTTAATGGTAAGACCAATAAACATAAAGTATATATAAAAAAAAAAAAAAAATTACCATGACTAGCCCAGACCCACTTTACCCTGGCATCTCTGTCATTTGCTTCCTGCTGTTTTCAACCTTTCAGGTTCCCTCCTCCCCTGTGGGGGTCCAGCCATGCTGGATCTAACCTTCCACCTTCTCCTGCAAAGGGAGCTAGAAGTTCCCAGGGTAGAGCAGTGAACAGACACTAGCCAGGGTGAGGATCCAAGATCAATTTTTTTTTTTAATGAAAAATGCAAATGAAACATGCAAAGAATTTCAGTTGCAAGCCAATGCAACAAGAAATGTTTAACTATACTAAGAGTTGCCTGTTGTGAGAACCTTTTCCAGGTTCTGGAAGGGGAGGTAGGGAATGGATTATCAAGAATAGTGAGGTATCCCTTTGGAAGAAACAACATTACTACGGTGAGTAATTTTTTTTTTTCTTCATACTCCAGGAATCCCTCACTATCGCTAGACAACTGCAGATTCCACAGCAGTACCATGGGAGGCTGGGTACAGAATCTAAGGAAAAGGTTCTGCAAGACAGCAATGCCAAAACTGGCATCCCTTCTGGACTGTATGTCCAGATGGCAGGTTTTCCATGTAGCTGCTTTACAAATATCCTGAATGGAGACACCCTTAGATGCTGTCACTGAGGCACAGGCACCCCTGGTGGAATGGGCCATTAGGCCTTCAGGTGGAAGTTTTCCAGCTTTGCTGTAACAGAACTGTATGCATGCCACCATCTACCGAGCAATGGTCCTCCTAGATGCTGGATTCCTTGGCCTACATCCCCATAGGTGACAAACAGTTATGTTGATGTGGCTCTACCATTCTTTGTGCAGTTGAAGTAGTAGCTTAAAGCTCTTTCAACATCCGGGCTATGGAGCCTCTGCTCCCCCTGGTATGGATTTTTCAGTGAAGAACACAGGGAATGTGATAGATTGGTTGAGGTGAAATTCTGAAATCAAATTACGGAGAAATTTCCTGCTGGTCCTGAAAACTACCTCATCTCTGTGGAAGAAAATGTAGTCAGAAAGAAAGGAAAACAGAGTACACGCCCAATGGTCATAGGAGACAGAATGGCGGGAAAAACACTGTGTGGCTCAAAGGAGCCAAAAGTAAACAGTCCTCAAACCAGCTCAATAGTGGAAAAAAATGAAAATTACATACTTACCGTAATTGTTGATCTTCTTGGACACAGTCTCCATCACTCATTCACACTAGTGGGATAGCGCCGGAGGCGCTAGGACCAAACGGGAGCCAGAAATTGTCTGAAGGGTCGGCGCTGAGACAGGACCACGCATGCGCAGCACTGAGAGACTAGCTCGTACCTGTGTAGGCTATCCCAGCGTCGACCCGCCAACTGCCTCAGTACCTTTTCGACCGAGGAGGTGCAGTGTAACTAATGAAAATAACTTATCCTGACTTTCTGGGCCTGAGAGGGCCCGGATGGCTCTTGCAAGAAGGGTCAGAGAACAATGTCTTCACAGCCTGAACCATAGGACCGTGAAGATCAAGAAAGAAAATGAGTGAGCCCAGGGGATGGAGGGCGGGTGTGTGAATGAGTGAAAGAGACTGTGTCCAAGAAGATCCAGAATTATGGTAAATACGTAATTTCCATATCTTCCTGGACTCAAGTCTCCACCACTCATTCACACTAGTGGTAGAGTACTAAGCTAAAACCAACAACCCTGAGTAGGGTGGTAGGAGATAGGGCTCACTCAGAAAGGACGGCCAAGGACTGTCCTAATAAAAAGAGCTGTCTTGGAAAGATCATCTAGAACATACAGCTTACAAGGCAAACGCTTGAGTTCTGACTCACCACTGTGCAGAAAACTGCAATGGACACAAAATGAAACTCTGCCAGGAGACCGCAACCACTCTAGGAGAGGGGTGAGAACCTGGCCCCATAATGTGATCTAGGACAAAAATTAATGGCATCAAAGACATGTACCAATCTAACATAAAAGGACCTCAGGAACTGAAAGAGCCAGAGGTAAAGTCTACTGGTTCAGGGTAGACCAGAAAGCGCAGATGGAAACCCCCATTACCAAGTATGGCTGGCCTGTGATCAACAGGTCCAGGAGCACCTGAATCCCTTACTTGGTGAACAAAAGGGGGTCCAGGTGGGGTTAGCCCATCAAGGAGAATGGTTTCCACTTAGTCACTGAAACCTTCCTGATGGAAGGCCAAGCACAACATCGAAGCCTCTTGTAGTGGTCTAGTAAAATCAGATCCTACCCACTTCATATTCCAAAAGAAATCATTCTGCCCATGTACCTACAACTGTAGTAGCAGTCTCTGCAGTAAGGGAAGAGAGGGAAAGTGTACAGGAGGACATGTCCACTGCGGAAAAACTTTCTGACAGAAAAAAACAGGGTCTGGATTTCTAAGGCAAATAGAGGCAGATGTGTGTCAAGGGGGGAAGCAGCAGGACCAAGTTGGGGCTAACCCATTCATTGAAAGTGACTGAATAATGGCAGAAGTGACTCAATGTGGTTAGGCACCACTCGCTCCCTTCCTGAGAGTAGGAAAGAACTCTAGTTTGCTTGCTGATGAAAAACAAACATCCCAGTTTCATCACCCACTCGAAGTGGGTAACTTCGTGAGCAACTGGAATGGAACCATGGTCAAGAAAGGAGCATGCCATCTGTTAACTTGAAGCAAGCAAGGAACTAGAAACCTGAGTTCCAACTCGCTGGAGAGTCACTTCTGTTGCTCTGAGGCTCTGATCAAGAGAAGAAAGCCTGATTAAAAAAATGGAACCCAACAGACTGGGCAGCAACCTAGGCCTAGGGAATATCTTTGAATAAGAGAAATTTCTCTTGGAGAAATGAGATAACCCATACCTCCACTGGATCGGACTTCCCCTAGGGGCAGAAGAAGTCAGGTACTCTTCACTGTAGTTTAGAGAAGACTGCCTCAGGGGCTGAGGCAGAACCTGGCCAGATCCAAAAGGATGGCATTGGGTAATTTCAGGCTAGGCCCTGTACTGTCATGATTTTTTTTTTACCATTAGTCTGAGCCTGACAAGGCTTTCAGGCTGCTATCTCACAAAGATTGCCTGATACAAAAATGACAAAGATGTCATCCATCTGAGGGGCAGGAGGAGCCTGAGCGTCCATAACTGAAATCATGACCGGACAAATAATCACAGCTGAAGAGATGTTAACCACCTGTTGCCAATGATGCCACTGAAGTGGCAGTATCACAAGGGGGCTATACACCCCTATCAAAGGAGCGGAAGAGCCTTTACAGCTCCCGACCACTGAATTAGAATGTTCCACAGAGTGCAATTGTCCTGACGACTGAAAAGAGTCTAGACGCAGAAGCGTTTGGTCCACGGATGCAGTCTGAAATACTATAGTGGACCCCATCACTGAGGAACAACTGAAAATATCTTCCATCACGGACTCTGGTGATAGAGAAGGCTTGCCTTCCAGTCTATAAAATGAGTCAACTGCTGTGTCACCGACAAGTAGGACAGGAAGGGAGAGACTCATCCAGATGCACTTCTAACCCAGAAGGACCCCTAAAGGGAGGTCTAGGTCAGAGCCACTAGAGACTCCACCACTAGGAAGGGTGTTGAGGAGCTCGGCACCATGTAAGGAGCCAAGAAAGTGCTGAGAGTAATGAGGGATTCCACTGACAGAACAGCACAAAAGAGTTCCATCAGCAGAAAACCGCTGGATGTTACAAGATCCCATGCAGACCGCCACTCACTAAGATCTGTGGAAAAATAATCTGCAGAACAGGACTTCATTCTACAGAAAACATCTCGCCACAAGTTCTGTGGAATAAGAGGTCTGCAGAAGGAAAAATCTGCAGTTCTGCTGGACAGCACCAACTGGCATCCCCCATGGCACCAGCATCACTCATGGCACAGGACGGCACCAAGCAGTGCCTATGCCATCCTGGGTGACATCCGAGGGCACCCATAGTGGTACCCGCAGGCACCTCCATGGCACTGTGGCACCTGTGGAGGTACCCACAGGCACCCTGGCACTCATGGCACCCATGGGTGCCCTGTGGCACCCAGCACCACCCACTGGCACCACAACACCTGCAGCACTGCCAGTAGCACTGGGAACCAACAGCACCCACAGCGTCACACAGCAGCAACAGTGCCACCCATGGCACCAACACCAACACCAGCGGTACCACCTATTCTTTGGCTGGAGGGTCAACGCTGAGATAGCCTACACAGGCATGAGCTAGTCTCGCAGTGCCGTGCATGCATGGTCCTGTCTCACCGCCGACCCTTCAGAAAATTTTTGGCTCCCGTTTGGTCCTAGCACCTCCGGTGCTATCCCACTAGTGTGAATGAGTGGTGGAGACTTGAGTCTAGGAAGATCTGCCAAAAACTACGGAAGACAGGAGAATCTGTTCTAGTCAGAGGCAAATTTCTCACAGACAGACACCATGTGGACTGACAGAAATAAAGGGTGAGTCCACTCACAAACAGAGCCCAAGTTAAAAAAAAAAAAAAAGGGAGGTCCCCAATCAGGATGAAAACAAATGCCAAACAGATAAAACTTCTGAAAGGAGAAGAAAGGGGGAGGTACCGACACCTGAAGAAGGTGGGGGGGGGGGAAGAGACCCAAGAAGCCCTAGCTATGAAGAAAAGACAGATACTACCTGAGGCACCATGGAGTTTTTTTTGTTTGTTTAAATCGGAGACCTCTCAAAAACCATGAGGCAGAAGTGGTCCCCAGTCCATGCACAGGCAGTGGAAATGGCGAAAGCAGGACAGCCAATCTGAATGTCACAGCTTAACAGGCATGATTTTAATTTAGGAGTGCTCCCTGTTACCAGGTAGCCCCAACCTGCTATGCAGAATTGCAGTCCCATGGTCTAGAAGCCAAAAAGTTCTTCAGAGAAGCTTGATAGATGTGTCCCCTTCAGTGGCACAGCTAAGACTGGAGAGTTGCTGTTGTCCAGATTCCTCATGTGCCCAAGCAACATTCTAACATTTTGGGCTGTGCCATTTTCCTCTAGTAGGGGTGCACGGTACCCAACTGTAATGACTACCCACTGACAATGTGGAGTGCTACAGAAACATATGCTGTGCAGTGTTTTTGATTTTGTGTATGTAGTCCTGTTTCCTTCCCTTTATTAGTATTTTTTTTTAAATTAGCCTGCTACTTTTATGGTAATATTATGGCCCCTGGGGATCTCCACCTTAGGAAGGGTTACTGCTCTTCTTGTTCCTACAATACTTCCTGTCCCATGTGATAGTGATGTATTCAGGACCGTGGATTCAGCAAGCACTGGTTAAGCGTCAATTTACAATGGTAGAGCTGTGATATTAAGTAACCTTCCTTATCAGTGAGCACTAATAGCTACGTTTACAGTTCAGCAAATACCAGATGACTAATTGAATGGGTTATTCTGTAAGAAAATAGCTAGAGCCTTTAGTAATTATAGCAATGATGATCTGGGGTGATCTGTGTGCTTTTTACAGCTGTGTTTAGTTTGATGAAAAGTTTTAATAGTAAAACATTTCCTCCTGCTGGCTAGACTTGAAACACACATGAAAAACAAAAAAATTGAATTAGAGCTATACAGTGGAGGCCAGAACTTCAGGTTCCTATCTCTAGTACTTGCTGAATCAGTGGTCTGGGATGCATCACTGTGACATGCGACAGGAGGCACCGCAGCAGGGGCAATGAACCTTGCTAAGATGGAGATCCCAAGGGGCCACAAAACTACCATACAACTAGCAGGCTAATTTAGGGGGAAAAAAACTCTTAATAGCAAACACCTGGAATTTACACACACAAATCAAAACACTCAGCACAAATATGGTTTTGCTAATCTCAACTGTACTACTCCTTTAAAATACCACTGCTAGCAAATTTTGTTTGACCTGTTTTTTTTCCTGCTTGCAATATATTTTTTACAGTGAAATACTACATTTCAACCACCAGAGGGCAGTCTGCCAAAACATCTGCGCAGTAAAAAAAAAAGGCACAATTGATTGGCCCAAAATGGATTTTCAGTGCTGGATTGCTTTTTGCACTGACACTGCAGTGTACACAATTTATAATCCTACTATTTAGGCCAGAAAAAAAAAAAAATAGGCTAATCCTTAGGTTTTCTGGGTACTTTCCTGAACTGGTGAGTAAAATGTTTCTCCACCCACTTTCTTATGACAACTACAGTCTTGCTGGGGGAGGGGTTACCTATTCCATACTGACATCCTGCGACAAGATAATCCACTAAATAGTCATGCAAAACAGTAAAAAAAAATACATATTTTTAAAATAACAAATGGTAAATATAAATCAAAAATTATTTTTGGCTACAGCCTTAGCCTGGTTCATGTATATTCTGCCCCCCACACACATTAGTTGGGACATCTGCGATGGAAAGAACTTTGTCACTTACAATTTCATCTATTTCTGCTGCTCACCTATATACCCAAGCTCATAGATAACCCTTGGTTTACAACCTCAGCATGCCGGAGTCATTAATAATAAAGACAGAGGAAAAAAGTACAAAACAGGCAGGGGGCAACTGAACTGGGTCTACATATGACATGTCAAAGTTTTCTTTTTTGTCGGGGCACTTCAATTTATTTATTTGAGTTTTGGTGACCGGGTAAGTCCACTGAGACAATTACAGTCCCTTTTTCAGGAGCGACCAAGGGTTACAATAAGTACAAAACAGTGCAAACATACAGAGAAGTAATGAAAGCAATAAGTACAAGAATAAGAAATGCAATAATAAGTACAATCATTTGTATATCAATGACGATCTAGAAGAACACATTAATAAAAGTCTTGGGATTTCCTTTCTTTACTGTTGTAATCAGCTGAATTTGGGTCCTATGACCATTTTTAAAACAGTACTATACTACCCCATGGTTTAATGCAATATTTTTCCAGTATGAGACCCAAGAATGAAAATGCTGAAGGAAAATAACTGACCATAACTAACAAAGAAAAGGTGACTTGTCTGAATGTATGGAGCTCAACTATTTTTCTATTAAATGCGGTCTATCAAAACCAGTAACAAATCCAAATAGCAGGGTTGGTGAGTTATTGCCTACTAAAGGTCAACCCTTCAGGTTTATAAAGGATTTTGTTAAATAAAAGATGGATCTCAACATATGTTTAACTTAAAACTTACTTCTGCTAGTTCACATTCGGAAAGTTGTTTTCAGCTGAAAACATGCACCGCATTACGCTGACCTGGCTAGGTTCCATTTACATTCTAGCAGTTCTGTGAAAACTCAATGCCATTCTCAGGTGAGAGTTTACTACTTCTGCTACAATCACTATTAAATGTGTTGGTAACACCTGTCCACCCTCAAAACTCAAGCAGACAAATCTCAAATAAGGATGTCATGGTATACTATGGTATTAAAAGTGATAGCATTGAAAAAATAATTTATTTTTCATAGACATCATACTGTGAAAATTCCATACCATGACTTCCCTCCTGCTAAAACACTTCTTTTACACAAAGTTATTAGTAAAGCATCAGCTTTTAGTCTTGCAGGGATTCTTTTTTAAATCTTTATTTATTCTTTTTGCAAGCAAAACATTACAACAAAGTACCCACAGGAGGATAATGCAGAATAAAATAGCAAGGTGAGAACATACTTACAGAGGAGAAAGGTGGCCACCTCCCCATTTTATGCTACATTAGGGGAAGTACAGGTATTATTATTAGCAAATAGTAAAATTTAACATTTGCATACAGCCAAAGGAATGTTAAGGGGACTATGTTCCGAAGAGAAACATAGCAAGAGTACCTATTTAACAAATGGACCACTGGCCCATACTGTCCCCCAAATCAAAAGGATAAACATATATTCTGATCTCTTCCACCAGTCCCAGAGAGAAACATAACATGCCAACTAGCTTACTGTAAGAAATATAGACAGTAGCATTAACTGGAATACATTGGTCCCAACACATACTATAAGAAATAGGGCAAGGATGTCTGTTTTCAGCCCAGGATTCAGTACAAGACCCCTCAAAGGCTATAGATAAATGTTCCAAAGGGCAGAATTCCATATAGCAATAAGGAATACAAGGCAGTCCTTGCTGTTTGCAGAGAAGTGGAAATCCGTCATGTGTTCAACCACACTACGCCATCAGTTAACTGTTAAGAGTCAAACTTGTTAAACTACCAAAACAGAACTAACCATTCAAAAGGTATAACAGTTGGCAGCGAATATCAAGGACTTTAGAACACACTCACAGATCCACCCAAAACGAGCTCAGTCCCCATCTTCCGATTTCTTGTCTTCATTGTCAGCTGTAAGTTCTGCTTCGATGCAAGCTATCAGCTTGTCAGCTTCTTTAGGCTCCGTGAACAAGTACGACTGACCATTCCGGACTATGCAAAGTTTCACAGGCATCAGTAGTTGATGCTGGAGGTTTAGGACTCTTCAGTCAGCTTCTAGCACCATCAAAGGTTTTTCTATTGAGTCTGGTGCTGTAGAAAATGTCAGGAAAAACATGAATTATGGCTTCTCCATACTGAAGCCGGCGACATCGCTTCACCATAGCAAGAGCCCGATCTCTGTCCCCCACACCAGTGAGGACAATCGGGAACATGCAGAGAGTGTTTGCATCCATGGGAGCCCTGTGAAGAGAGATTTGATAAGCCTTTACTATGGAGAAGGTGCCACTGTCCTCCAAGGAGCCAAGCACTTGCGACAGAAACATCCATGTGAAGCCAAAGGAGTCTTCCCCCTCTGCACCCTCAGGCAAGCAGACTACCCGGACATTTCACTCCCGGGCCTGATACTCAACGGCCTCTAGCGGTTGATGGAGCAAAGAGTTCTCCTTAAGTTTGGTGGCCATGTCTACGGTGCTCAGCACAGATGACTCAGATCGTGTTGTGGTCTGCTCACATGCATCCATTCTGGCTTCAAGATCAGTAACCCTCGGAGTGATGGTATTGAACTTTCAGTCCAAGTCCTGCGCTGTGTGGATCAGTTGAGCTAGGGTGGTAGTAACTGTGGCTAAAGTCACTTCTCCCATTGGCGCAGTAAGCGAAGCAGAGGCCGTGGCCTGTTGCATCTTCTCTCCATGCTGTTGACCTTTTGGTTTAAAAAAAATCCACACCAGCTGCTGTAGCATTTCTAGTTTTGCCCATATTCAGTCTTGCAGCGGGTCCGATGTCCAAAGTGCACAAATCCACCAGATGTTCTACCGTTATATATACTAAATTAAATAAAATGTGTCTCTCTCGAGGGGGCTCGAGGAACCCACGTCTTCCCTTACAGGCTGCTCAGCAGCACCCCATCTAGCACAGATTTAAGGTTGTTACAACTTCATGTTTCTGAAACAGACTGCAACACCACAGTAAATGCATCCCAAACATATGGAAGTCACCTTTGCATTCCTTTGATTACAATGGTATATTTCTGAAATTAACTTCAAGCTTTTTTTTTTTAAATATAAAAACATTAACAAACCAAAGAAAACTAAGCTTTAACCCAAGAGTGTTTACACGGTTTATTTAGGTGGATGAAGGCCATATGACCCATCAAGTCTACCCCCACACTTTGTGGGTCAATCAATAATTTCCCCAATTCTGCAAATATATTATCTAAATTATTTTTAAATTGTTCAATAGTGACTGAACAAACTACTGATTGTGGCAGTTTATTCCATTGTTTAGTTGATCTTATGGAAAAGAAAAATGTTCTTTTATTCTTTGATGCTCTTGGTACAAAAGGCTGGAGTTTATTACATCGAAGTTTAATATATTTTATAGCATATTGTATCCCACATTCCTGCATTAAATGTCCATCTTGAAGAATTTTATAGAGAAGCAACAGAAGATCTCTCATATGCCTAACCTCAAGTGAGTACAGGTTCAACTCTTTACATCTAGTCTCATAATGTAAATTTCTCAGTCTTGGAATTAACTTAGTTGTTTTCCTCTGGATGCCCTACAAGAGCTTTCTATCCTTTGTCACAAACGGTGCCCAGAAAGCTTCTCCATAATCCAAATGAAGTCTAGTATAGGAGTTGTATAGGGCAAGAAATGGAAATTACGTACTTACTGTAATTCTTGATTTTCTTGGACGAAGTCTCCACCACTCATTCACACTGATGGCATCTACACCGGAGGCGCTAGGACCCAACGGGAGCAAACTTTTTGCAGGAGGGCCAGCGCCAGAGATGGAGCCATGAGGAGCGGTGCCATGAGCCTCGGCTCATGCGGCAATGACTATCTCGGCGTCGACCCTCCAACCGTCTCAGTACCTTTTTTTCCTGAGGAGGTGCAGCGTAACTAACCTAGAAGGATAGCCTAACAAAACACCCGGACATAAGATAGCCCAGATGACCCGTATAAGAAGGGTCAACAAAGAAGTCTTCACAGCCTAAAGATTGAGGGCATGAAGACCAACAACAGAGGTGAGCTCGGGGGATGGTGGGTGGGTGTGTGAATGAGTGGTGGAGACTTTGTCCAAGAAGATCAAGAATTACGGTAGGTACATAATTTCCATATCTTCCTGGACATGAAGTCTTCACCACTCATTCACACTGATGGGAGAGTACCAAGCTAATAATCCCCCAAGAGGGCAGCAGAAGAGACCAAGAGCTCACAATTTTAGGACAGAAGTCCATTAAGGATGGTTCTGCTAAATGAATGATGCCACCTGGCATGGACATCCAGGGCATAGTGCTTGATGAAAGTATGCACTGAGCTCCAGGTAGCCGCATTTCAAATATCTGCAATGGGCACATTGCAGATTTTTGCCAGGGATGCCGTGACTGCTCTAGTACAGTAAGCATATACTCTGCCCTCCAGCTTAACCTGTGCCATGGAATAACAGTGGCGAAGGCATGCCACCAGCCATGCTGAAATGCATCTGATAGCAACAGGTTGACCCAGCCGGGTCTCACTAAAGGAAACAAACAGTTGTTGAGCTTTGCGAATTTGTTTTGTTCTATCTAAATAGAAATGCAGAGCTCTTTGACATCCAAAGAATGAAGAGTACACTCTCCTTCATTTTGAAAGTTCGCAAAGTAAGTAGGTAGGACTAAAGGCTGGTTTAGATGAAATTCTGAGACAACCTTAGGGAGAAACTTAGGATGGGTCCTAAAAACTACTTTGTCCTTGTGAAACACAGTATACAGAGGGTCTGTGACCAAGGCATGTATTTCAGAGACCCTGCGGGCCAAGGTAATGGTCACCAGGAAGGCTGTTTTCCAAGTCAGAAATTTCAACTCACAGGTAGCTAGAGGCTCGAAAGGCTTTCAAGTGAGCATGTTTAGCCCAAAATTAATGTCCCAGGCTGTGACTGGATGTCTGATAGGAGGTCTGGTATGCAGAATACCCTTAAGAAACCTCTTAACTACTGATAACTGAGCCAGTGACAAGGAAAGTACTGGCTCATGATAAGCTGAAATGGCACAAAGGTGAACTTTGACTGTAGAGTATTGTAGACCTGAATTTGAGAGGTCTAAAAGGTACTCTAGAACTTTATTTGGAGGGCTGGAAAAAGGATTCAAAGAGGATCTCGCACACCAGAGAGAAAAACGCTTCCATTTGGCTGTTTAAGTTTTTCTAGTGGCTGGTTTACGCGCATATCTGAGACTCTGTGAGAGACATTGAACCTGTTCACTTCTATCTCTTCAGGAGCCAAACATGAAGGTGAAGCGACCTCAGATTGGGATGGACTACAGGCCCCTGAGTCAGAAGGTTCGTCTGAATGGGAAGTGCTTTCATATTGGTTTCCAACATACTGTTGAGTAACGGAAACCATATCTGTCCAGGCCAGAAGGGAGCAATGAGGATCATTTTGTCCCCCCGGGACTTGAACTTGAGAAGCACCCTCTGAATTAGAGGAAGAGAAGGAAAGGCAAATAGAAAGCGTTTTGTCCACTGCAGCCTGAATGCATCCTGACAGAAAATGCCAGGCCCTGGATTTCTGGAGCAGAAGAGAAGCAGTTTTGTGTTGAGTGGGGATGCAAAAAGGTCCAGGTCTGGAGTTCCCCACTCTGCGAATAGTGACTGAACTATGGTTGAGTCTAGAGACCACTCGTGAGGATCTGTCTCTGTTCTGCTGAGATGGTCTGCCAGTTCGTTCTGCACTCCCAGCAGGTAGACCACCTGAATTAGAGCACTGTGCTCTAGACACCATTCCCACACTCTCATTGCCTCCCTGCATAAAGGGTAAGAGTGTGCACCACCCTGCTTGTTGATGTAATACATCACTGCTTTGTTGTCCATTTGAAGGAGAATGTTCTTGTGACAGAGAATGTCCTTCAAAGCTCGGACTGCATAAAGGACAGCTCTCATTTCTAAGACATTTATGTGAAGCTGGGACTCGTCCCAAGACCACGTACCTTGGATGTGGAGATTCTGACAGTGAGCTCCCCATCCCATCAGGGATGCGTTTGTGGTAATGGAAATCTGATGATCCAGGTGAACAAAGGGATACCCTTCCAGAAGATTGTCCTCTTTCGAACACCAGGTGAGTGGCCTCTTCAGAGGTTCTGTCACCTTGATGAGAAAGGACTGAGGGTGAGTGGTTGGGGACCACTGAGTACTCAGCATCCATTGGGAGGTTCTCATGTGGAGGCGTGCTAGGGGTACAGTGAACACTGAGCATGCCATGAGACCCAGCATCCATTGCATCGAGATAGCTCGAACTGAGCTGTTCTCTCTGATGTATTGGGCCATCTGTAGGATATCGCTCCTTCTGTCCTCTGGTAGAAAAGCTTTCGCACAGGAGGTATCCAGAAGAGTTCCTATGAACAGGAGCTTCTGAGAGGGCTGCAACTGCAGTTTCTTGAGATTTAGCAGGACTCCCATGGACATGAGAAAGTCCGAGGCCGTGGCTACGGCGTCGAGAGTTCCTTGCCTGGAAGGGCTTGCTAGAAGCCAGTTGTCCAGATATGGGAACACTTGTATTCTGATATTTCTGAGGTGTGCTGTGAGAATTGCACAACAGTTTGTAAAAACTCGCGGCGCCGAGGATAGCCCAAAGGGCAGGACTCTGAACTGATAATGCATGCCCAAAGCGACAAACCGTAAGTATTTGTGATGTTTCGGGTGAATGGGAATATGCTGGTAAGTATCCTGCATATCTAGGGAGGCTAGCCAGTCATGTTGATGAAGCAAAAGTAGCAGGGTTCCTAGCAAAATAATTTAGAACTTTTCCTTGGGAAGAAATCTGTTCAATTTTCTGAGGTCCAAAATAGGGCGCATGCCCCCGGTTTTCTTTGGAACCAGAAAACAATGGGAGTAGAACCCTGTGTTCCATTGATCCAGCGGAACTATTTTTCTACTGCCGTGCTGTTCAGAAGGCCTTGTATCTCATAAGCAAGAAGCTCTGACTGAAAAACTGACATCCTGGGCTGTCGTTTGGGGGGACGATCCGGAGGGGTCTCTGAAAGACTGAGGGAATACCCCCTCGCAAATTATCTGAAGGATCCATTTGTCTGATGTTATGGACTCCCACTGGTTGTAGAACTGAGTCAGATGACCTCCCACCACTGAAACAGAGTATCCCCCTTGGGCAGCTGAGGTGGGACTTGGGCTAGAAACTCAGAAGGCGGCACTGGGCCCTTTGGGGCCTTGTGCTTTCTGTTGGTTTTCTTTTGAGGCTGGGGGGCTTGGTTTTTATTAAAACCTCCCCTGCCCTTGCCTCAAAAGGACCAACAGTTGTGAAATTGACACTTATTAACACCCCCCCGAGAAGGTGTGGGAGCAGGTCGAGCCAATTTAATTTCAGACTTAGTCTTTTGTGTAGCCTCCAGAGCTTGCTCTACTTGAGGACCGAAGAGATACATACCATCGAAGGATAACGCCATGACCTGTTGCTGGGCATCATTCGTGAAGCCTGAAGTGCACAGCCAGGAGTGACGGCAGGTACAAATGCCCACCGCCACTGCTCAGGAGGCAGTATCAAAAGCGTCCATAGCTGCTTTAACCTGCTGGTTGTTGGACTCAATACCCCTGGTTATGGTTTGAAGAAGCTCTGAATTAGTGTCCGACTCCGGTAGAGCTTCTACCATTTGCTTGAGTGAATGAAAAAGAACATACTCATATTGAGAGAAATAACCCTGGTAGCTGGCAATACGCATACCCAGGGTGGATGCAGCAAAGACTCTCTTGCCTAAAGTATCTATCTTACAAGATTCTTTGTTTATATGTCAGGCTGTAGTAGCCTGAGGGAGGACAACCTTATCATTCTCTGCCAAGACCACAATAGGGTACACAAAGCCTTGGGAGGCCTAAATGGGTCGATCCTTGGGAGAAGCCATACTTTCTATCTATGGACTTTGCCACAGAAGGAATGAGAGCGGGATTATTCCATACCATTTGAGAAAGCGTCTCAAAAGAAGGCTGTACTGGGGGAGTTAAATCCATAGGGATCTCTGGGACATGAAGATATTGGAGCCTTAAAAGCTTCCCAGGATCGATATCTGTAGTCTGGAGAGAAAGAGTGGAATTCAAATTTTTCAGCAGAGACTTAAATGACAGGTCCTCGACCACAGGCTCGGCAATAGGATTAGATCCTGTTCCTTTCATGTCATCACCCAGCCTAAGGTCTGGGTCAGGCTCAATATCATCTCCTGACAGCCCAGGAGGGACTGTATGGACAGGAAGGGAGTGAAAATCAGAAGGGAAAGAGGAAGGGAAAAGGTTCGGAATCGAGAAGCCCTGAAGACTGGAAGGGGGGGGGACCACCCCTCCCCTCGGGCATTGGACCGTCCGTTGTCAGACCCCCCCCTCCGGAGAGGGTGGCGGACTGGACCCAGCCCGGCTGACTAAACAGCTTTCATACAAAGTCTCCCTACCATCACCTGACCCGCTCATGGTCGACCACATCAATGTAGGATGAGACTTCTTTCTTAAGTAAGAATAATTTATAGTAAGCGGTACTTATTCGAGATATACTACAAAATAATAAACTGAAAACTATGCTGCTAGTTTGAAGTTTAACTCCCGGCGGGTGAGTGACGTCATCACCGAAGTGCACTCGACAGCAGGAAAAAAGGAACTGAGGCAGTTGGAGGGTCTACACCGAGATAGTCATTGCTGCACGAGCTGAGGCTCGCAGCGCAGCTCTTCATGGCCCCATCTCTGGCACCGGCCCTCCTTCAAAACGTTTGCTCCCACTGGGTCCTACCGCCTCTGGCGTAGATCCTGTCAGTGGGAATGAGCGGTGGAGACTTTATGTCCAGGAAGATCACATGGTTCCTGTCTACTAACAAATGATTTTTTAATGGCGTTTAAGATGTAATTAGCTCTAAGAAAGGCACAATATAAATAAAGCTTTATTATTAATAGCAAATTTGTATACAGTGATTACCTGGAAGTAAGTGGTTGTTAATCAGGATACCTAGATTTTTTTCTGCTGTAACTTGCTTTAACAATTTATTATTGAGATAATCAGAATTCAGATTTTGTTTGCCTAGATGCATTACTGCACATTTATCCTCATTAAAGGACATAGTATTTACTGCCCACTTTTCCAGTACTTCAATGTCCTTTTGTAGAGATAGGATTTTGCTGCTATTATCAACTTCTCCACTGATTTTAGTATCATCAGTAAATTTACTACTATGACATGTGGTTCCCTTGTGTAAGTCTGCTATATAGATACCGAAAAGAACTGGGCCCAAAATAGATCCCTGTGGCACTCCACTTAACACCTGTATAGGCTGGGATAGCACATTATGTATTTTAACAACTTGTTTTCTGTCAGTTAACCAATTGGCTATCTGATCTATGGTATGTTGATCCAATTTGATATCAACCAGTTTTTTAATCAAAATGTAATGAGAGACCTTATCGAAGGCCTTTTTAAAGTCCAAATATATCACATCAACCAGTATGCCCCTATCCAATGAGCCACTAATGGGTTCATAAAAAGTGATTAGGTTAGTAGTGCAAGACCTTCCCTTAACAAATCCATGCTGCTTGTGATCCCTTGTTCCATTTTTTTCTATCTGAATATCAATTCTGTTTTTAAGTATCCTTTCCATTGCTTTACATACTGCCGATGTAAGACTAATCAGTCTATAGTTCTGTTTCTTTTCTAGCTCCCTTCTTTTTATAGATAGGGACAACTATGAAAAAATTACTCACCTTAATAATGTTGTTTCTTCTAATGGAGTCTTGCTATATTATGACAATTGCAGTATGACCGTAGGTTAGAACTGCTCCGGAGGTGAAATAGTTAACTTTCCATGCAGGCATGGAATCTTGAGCGCGAGCTCGGTTAAGGAAGCTCTGTCTGCTTTCTTTCAAACCCAAACCATCAGATCTTTACGAGCAAACTCACTAAGGTTCTGTGTGGAAGCTGTAAACCTACACTTGCCAACTGGCTACTAAACATAAGAACCCATTTTTTGGTCCCAAAACAAAGACTCAAGTCAGGAGACCCAAAAAATGAAAAACACAACACCCAGTCACCCCAAAAAAGGAGGGGTGAAAACAAAGGTGGGCATCTACTAAGTGCCAACACTGGACTGCCCACCCACAGCCCAAAACAAGGTTCTGAGAGGGGCAGGCAGGGAGGGAGGTCATAATATAGCAAGACTCCATTAGAAGAAACAACATTACTAAGGTGAGTAATTTTTTCTTCAAACAACATGAAGTCTTGCTATATTATGACAATTGCAGACTACATAGCAGTACCCCCATGGAGGAGGGACAGAACCTACTTAGGGAATAGGCTCTGAAGGACAGCTGTGCCAAACCGAGCATCACTCCGAGCCTGGATGTCCAAGGAATAATGCTTGGTAAAAGTGTGAACTGTTTTCCAGGTAGCTGCTTGACATATCCCCAAAATAGGGATGTCTCTGGCGGCAGCCAGAGAAGCAGCTGTACCTCTGGTAGAGTGAGCCCTCAGGCCTGAGGGGGGAACCTTACCCAGCTTTTCATAACAGAACTGGATACAAGAGACGATCCACCTGGCAATGGATCTTTTAGTGGCAGGTTTCCCCTTCCCAACCTCACCATAAGTGAGGAACAGTTGAGGAGTCAAACCTATGACCCTTGGTGTGCTCAATGTAGTAACTAAGGGCCCTTTTCACATCTGTTGTGCAGCCTCCTCTCACCAGAGGAGGAATGATCAGTGAAGTAAACTGGGAGAGAAATAGATTGGTTAAGGTGGAAATCTGAAACCACCTTAGGCAGGAACTTTGTATTAGTCCGAAGGACTACCTTATCTCTGTGAAAGGAGATAAAGTCTGGCTCCACTGACAATGCTTGTAATTCACTTATGCATCTGGCAGAGGTGATAGCTACCAGAAACACAGTTTTCCAAGTCAAGAACTTAAGCTCAGCTGAAGGCAAGGGCTCAAAGGGAGGTTGCATGAGCTGAGCAATGCAAACATTGAGGTCCCAAGCAGGGGCAGGGTCCCTGAGTGGAGGGTTGGTGTGAAGCAAACCCTTAAAAAACTTGGAAAACACAGGGTGAGATGAAAGAGGAGAGGGTTTACCTGCTGAAACAAAGGCAGAGACAGCTGCCAAATGTACCTTCAGGGTAGCTGGTCTCAGCCCCAAAGTGTTTAGATGGACCAAATAATCTAGAACTGTAGGTAGATCAGCAGAGTCTGGAGAAATACTCTTTTCCGAGCACCATATGGAAAATCTTTTCCATTTGGAGTTGTAAGTAGCCCTGGTAGAAGGCTTCCTAGAAGCCTTGAGTATATCCATTACACCTTGAGAGAGGTGTAGGCTAGCAAACTCTAGCTCTTCAAGAACCAGGCCTTGAGATTGAGAGACTTGAGGTTCGGGTACCAAACCCTTCCCTGGGCACAGGTTAAGAGATTGTGATTCTTGGGAAGGCACAGGGGAGGATGGACTGCTAAGGACAGAAGGAGAGGATACCAGGGTTGTCTGGCCCAATCCGGGGCAATCAGAATGACCCTGCAGGATTGGGATCTGATTTTGACTAGCACCTTGAACAGGAGAGGGAAGGGGGGAAAGGCATAGAGAAACTTCCCTTCCCAACTGAGGGCCAAGGCATCCAGAGGGACTGAGCCCAAGACTGGGGGCCTGCAGCAAAAGAGAGGAAGTTGATGATTGTCTGGAGCTGCAAAGAGATCTATTTGCGGGGTGCCCCATTTGGCAAATACCACTCCCAGAACCAGGGGATCCAGGGACCACTTGTGATGGCCCTGAGAGATCCTGCTGAGAACATCTGCCAGGACATTGTCTTTGCCTGGGAGGTGAACTGCCATAAGGGAAGTGTTCAGGGAGTAGGCCAGAGACCACAACTTCATGGCTTCGGTGCACAAGGCCATAGACAGAGTGCCCCCCGTTTGTTGATGTACCACATTGTAGTGGTGTTGTCTGTTCTGACCTGTACAATTTTGTTCTGAACAGATTTGGAGAAAGCTTGAAGTGCTAGAAAAACTGCTCTGAGCTCCAACAGGTTGATGTGGAGCAGAGATTCCTGTGGGGACCACAGTCCCTGGGTAGTGAGGTTGCCCATGTGGGCCCCCCACCCCAAGAGGGATGCATCTGTAGTAAGGATTAACGAGTGAGGCTGAGTGATGAAGGGAACTCCTTGTCTCAGGTTGCTCTGATCCTGCCACCACTGTAGGACTTGGATCAGGGTGTGAGTTACTGGGATCAATTTGGTAAGAGGATCCTTTCTTTGGGACCAAAAGGCCCTCAAATGGAACTGAATGTCCCTCATCTGAAATCTTGCTCCTTGCACTACTGCTGTGGAAGCAGCCATGTGTCCCAGGAGCTGCAGAAAATGCCTTGCTGGTCGAGAGACCTGCACGGTGAATGAGGAGGCCAGGAAGACTAGGGTGTTTGCCCTGTCTAAGGGGAGGAAGGCCCTGGCTTCCTGGGTGTTCAGTTCTGCACCTATAAAGGTTAAGAGCTGGACAGGCTCCAGCACTGACTTTGGAAGATTCAGAACGAAACCTAGGGAAGTAAGCAGTTGCTGAGTTATCTGAAGATGTAGGTTGACCTGATCTGGGGATTGGCCTACTAAGAGTCAATCGTCCAGGTAAGGAAAGATGACAATGTTTTGCCTTCTTAGGCAAGCTACTGCTACTGCCAGGCATTTGGTGAATACCCTTGGAGCCGAGGTGAGACCAAAGGGCATTGCTCTGAACTGGTAATGGCCTGAGGGCAGCTCGAACCTGAGGTACTTTCGATGGGAGCTTCTGATGAGACTGTGGAAGTAGGCATCCTTGAGGTCTAGGGACGCTAGCCAGTCCCCTGGCCTTAGGGAGGTTAAAATGATCCCTAGAGTCACCATTTTGAACTTTGGTTTTAAAAGGTGCTTGTTCAGGTATCTGAGATCCAGGATGGGCCGCCATTCTCCAGTCTTTTTGGGTAAGGAAGTACCTGGAGTACAACCCTTGGCCCTGGTGTAGGGGTGGAACCCTTCCATGGCTCTGAGCGTGGAGGGTAGGACCCTGACTCTAAAGTGAGTGCCTCTGATGGAGATGCAGGAGGAAAAGATCTGGCTCTCATCTTCGGAAATTTTTTGAATCTGAGAACCAGTCCCTGGCTTACTACTTCCAGGACCCACTTGTATGATGTGAGAGACTTCCAGTCCTGGACAAAGTAAGCCAGCCTGCCCCCTACGGGTAGAGGAGAAGCGGCCTTGGCTACCCCATCAGGGTGCCTGCTTGGCAGGGGCTTTGGGCTGAGGGGTAGAAGCAGGCCTGCTTGAACCCCGTCTGCCCCTCCCTCTAAAGAATCCCCTTTGGGCATAGGAGGAAGAGGAGGCCTGAGCCTGGTAAAAAGGCCTATGAAAAGGCCTGCCCCTGCCCTTGGGAAGCTGCTTCTGAGGAGTGGCCTGCCTTTCCTTGGCCTGCGCACTCCTATATTCATCCATTTTCTTCATGTAATTCTCTGTTTGCTCCCCAAACAAAGAATTGCCAACCACAGGAAAATCCATAGCTTTTGACTGGGTATCCTGTGACAAGGTGGTGCATCTGAGCCAAGCCATTCTGCGAAGTGCCACAGATGTAGCCATGACCCTTGAAGATACATCATTAGAGTCCACCGCAGCATGAAATTGCACCTTTGATGCCTCAATACCATCCATAGCCACCTGTTCCAGCTCCTGGCAAGCTGGTCAGGGACTTGTTTGGCTAGAGCCAGCACAGTATCCCATCTGGATTTCTGGTATCTGGCAGCATAAGCCATATAATTTGCCTGTCTGAGTCCCAAGGATGCTGCCATGTATTGTTTCTTTGCCATAGCATCAATCTTCCTGGAGTCCTTTTCAGGAGGGTGTGAAGCTAGGGGAATATTTGCCTTGTCACAGGCTGCAGCCTGCACTACCCCCACATGGCTGCATTGCTCTGTAAGGAATTCCGTGTCAGAACCTGATAAAGTATACCTTCTGTCCATTCTTTTATCTACAGGAGGTATAGAATGAGGAGTTTTTAAAACTTTTACTGTCTGCTTCCTAAAAGATTTGTGAAGAGGAATAGACAGTCTCTTAGATTCTGGAATATCCATCATTTCTACATAATCAGGCTCTTCCTGGTCATCAACAGCTTCCTCAACAGGGAGCTGAAGAGTTTCAGCAACCTTTTTATAAAACATAAAATGAGAAGGGGACTCAGAAAGCCTTGGAGGAGAAACCCCTAAAGGCCTGTCTGGAGAGGTATCCGGTTCAATAGGAGCATCCAGATCTTCCAGATCATATTCACTCTCCTCATACTCCTTTTCCTCCTCCCACGGTTCATAAAATTCCTCAAAATCATAATCTTGAACCGGTGGGACCGGTTGAACCGAACGTCTCCCAGATAGTGCCGGTTCAGGAACCGGGGAAAGAGACTGGACAATTTGGATTGCTTTAGCTATCTCTTGAGCTGTTGGGGAATGAACTTTTTCCACAGCAGCTGACTTTCTAGTCCTTTTTGCAGGAACTGGCTCCTCGGAGCCAGCTCTTCTTTGCCGAGTATCGCCCTGGTCAGAGGGCACTCCCTCCAGTTCGGTTGGCACCGAACCGGGCTGGCCATCCGGGTCAGCGGACTTTTTGGCCTCCCTTTCCCTGAGCCTACCAACTCTCTTTTCCACGGTGGCAGCAGGGAAATTCTTGCAAATCTGGCAGTCTGTATCGAGGTGGTCAAACCCCAGGCAATAAACACAGATGGTGTGAGGGTCAGCCTTGGCAAAGGCTTCCCCACAGACACTACAGTGTTGAAACCCAGTGGGCCCGGTTTTTCTTTTGGGTTTCTCAGACATTATGCCAGCCTAACCAAACTTGCCCGTTTACGGCAATCCACCAAGTAAGACTCTCCTATCAGTTCCCACAGACAGAGCTTGAACTGAACGGTTGCGGTTAATTTCATACGAAAACTGAATATTTTTACATTTTAAAACTGCGAAAATGAACCGAGCAAAAGGAGAAATCTCCGGAGCGACTGTTCAGTGAGGCGGAGTAAAGAATCTGACGGTTTGGGTTTGAAAGAAAGCAGACAGAGCTTCCTTAACCGAGCTTGTGCTCAAGATTCCATGCTTGCATGGAAAGTTAACTATTTCACCTCCGGAGCAGTTCTAGCCTGCGGTCATACTGCAATTGTCATAATATAGCAAGACTTCATGTTGTTTGAATACTTGTTTCCAGTCTGAGGGAACACTACCTAGAATCAGAGACTTATCAAATAGTAATTTAAGCAGATAAACAATGGAGGAGATTGTGTTTTTTATTAAATTGGTGTTCATTCCATCAGGCCCTATTGCAGAATCTGCCCTCATCTCCTTAATAGTTCTAACTATTTCATCTGTAGTTATTGGTTCAACAGAAGAATTTCCTGTATTTAAAAAAATCAACCTTTGGATCATTATTGAACACTGATCCAAAAAATAAATTCATTTTGTTACCTATATCCAATGGGTCAGTTAACTCGTTCTCTTTATCAATCAAGGTGATAGAATCTAAGCTTTGTTGTTTGTTATTATTTATATATGAATAAAAGGCTTTTGGGTTTTTTGTTATTGCCAGTTTAAATTCAACCTTTCTTCTTTCCCTTCTGATTATATTTTTAGTCTTTTTAAATTCAAACATATATTTGGAAATATTTGCTGGGGTCTGGTTATTTTTCATTCTTAAAAAAGCTTTTTCTTTATTAGAGATTTGATTTTTGACAGCATTAGTTAACCATGGTGGAATTTTTTTTCCCTTTTGTGTGTTTTTTTTTTTTTATAGGAACATACAAGCATTCTAGTTCTGCAATGATGGATTTAAATATGGTCCAGCATTGTTCAATACTTAAATCTTTAAACAATGTTTCCTAATTATACCCAAAGATTACCTTATTGATTTTATTATCATTAGCTGTGTTGTAATTATAACTGTAGCATACTTTACTTGGACATTGTTTCTGCTTATTAATATTAAAATGTATAGTGTTATGATCACTATTACCAATGGGACCAGTAACTGCAGGAATTGATATCGCCGATACCAAATTTGTTAATACCAGATCTACTATATTAGGTTCCCTAGTAGGTTCATGAACCAATTGTTCCAGCCCTGAATTTATGAATGAATCCAAGAATAATCCTTCATGGGTTGTGTTTGTAGTAAGTTTCTCCCAATTGATTCCTGGTAGGTTAAAGTCCCCAACCACTATTACATCTGATTCTGAGGCTATCTGCTCTATTTCTGAAATTAACAGTTGATCGTAGTGTAAATCAGCAGATTGGGGGGTGGGGTTCTGTAATAATTTGCTATTATAAAACTCTTGCCATTATGTGGTTTAATTTTAACAAACATTCCTTCTAACTCTGCCATGTGATTTTTTGGTATGTACTCAATTGCATTAATTTTATTGGACACAAACATAACCCCATCACCCTTTTTGTTTCTGTTTTTACTGAAAGTAGCATAGCCCTGTACATTGGTGAACTAACCTGATGTATCATCCCAAGTTTCAGTTATTGCCACAATATCTATTACTTTATCCATTAATATCTTTGTTAGTTCATAAAGTCTTGTTACCGTCAAACTTCTAGCATTAGTTGCTAGGAACATGTAATTACCTTCTACATGTGTAGATTTAACATAAATCATCCCTATTTGCCCCCCTATTAGTGAGTTTAAAGTGACTTCGATGTTTTTTGTGATGGAACGTCCCAGTACTGCTGCCCCCTTTTTATTAAGATGTAGTCCATCCCAGCAATAAAGACTGTTTTCTCCAGTAAATCTTTCCCAATGAGTAATGCATCCATCCATTTGTAGTATATCAGGCTGATTCATATTTTTAGTAGGACCTGATGTAGACATCGTATTAATTTTATCACGTTAATTATCATTTTGAAGCTCACTTATTTTTTGTTTGAATTTTTTTAATCTTTTCTTTCAGAGACTGTATTTCTAAGCATTCCTCACATTTTAAACCATCAAATCCTGTTAGGATTTCCAGACAGAATTTATTACACAGTATACTGACTGAAGGGTTTGGAATGTTCTCAGGTCTCCTGGTGCTGTCGGGTCTGTCTGACCGGTGTTGGACATGCTCCTGATGGCCCTAAGGGGGGATTGTTGGATTCTGTGCAGATCCGCTTACGGGCCTGACGGAATCAGGCTAATGTGAATTCATCTCCTAAGATCTGATTTTCTCAGGGAATTGTCTCATTTAAAGAACCTCCTACATCTCGCCAAGTGAAACTGGATGTGAGCTCGTTTGCTAGTGGCTGCAAGTATTAGATGAATTGGCTGTTCTTTGAATATTTCATTGGATTTATGCATCCTTAAGACTAAGTTAGGAGGCAGTGAGAGGGCTTCCTTTTTTGGTTTCTGACTTAAAGTCACAAAGTATAACTCTGAAGAGGTGGCAGTGAGAAGACTACCTTGTTTGGACAAAGTTTTTGATAAGGGGTGGTGAGAGCTCTCCCTTTTCATTTCATATTTCTTCATGGAGTTGTGGCATGCTCCTCTGAACTGTTAAAGATTCAATACTGCATATAGCGGATAGTAATATTATACTAATATCAAACTATAGTTATTCCTTATTATAGGATTTTTTAAAAAATGTTTTAATGTCTTTTGCTTTATTGTTGTTCTTTAAGAAGAGATTTGTGGGGTTTGTTGATTTAGGGTTGATATTTTTGGGGTTAGGAGGTGGTATTTGTTTGTTAAAGTGTGGGTATTAGTATGTTTAAGTTGTCCTACAACCTGAGAGAGACTGGTAGGGTGTAGTATTATTTTTGTTTATTTTGTTGTTTATTTAGTATTTGTGAATTTGAGTGTTAGGCTCCTGGTTGTGTGTAGACAGACTTGTGTTTTAAGGATGTGTAGGGAGGGTCTAAAGTTGGTCAGGCAGTATTCCCCCACCAGGCTCAGGGACCTGCGCTCCTTTGACTGCCCCTTTTTACCAAGAGACTTACAAGCAGTGTCAATCCCTTGGGATTGCCAGGAGGTGCAGGAATTGGGGCAGAACTGGGCCTGGTGGGGAAATGGAAAGGGTGGGATGTATTGGGGTGGTAGGGACCAGGTGATGCCCTAGGGCGAAATGGTGCCAGGACAGGGGTAATCCCTGTCTTGTTCCCATACCCAAGGGCCCAGCAGTTGATGCTGGTCAGGAGTCAAGTTCTTCCCTAACATCTCATCCAACCCGGGCAGTGTTATGTAATGCTAGGTCCATCAAAAACAAGACAGCCATTATAGCTGATCTTGTTGAAAGGTGGACTTGGCATGCATTACCGAGACCTGGCTGGATGAAAATGCAGGCCCAGTATTGGCCTCTGCAATTCCAGCTGGGTTCTCGGTAATTCACTGCCCGAGGTTGGATCAAGGGTGGGGGGTGTAGCCATATTTTTTTAAGACCGAACTGGGTCTTGTGGATGTTCCAATGGGGACCACTAGATCCTTTGAGTGTGTCATGGGTGAGGGTGTAGGCTGTAGGATACTCCTCATTTACCATCCACCAGGTGATCGGGTTTATTCCTGTAGGAGATTGTGGATTTCATTGTCGACATGGTGTTCGAGTCTCCCAGATAGATATTTTTGGGAGACTTCAATGCCTGGATTGACAATGAACTCTCGCAGTTTGGTCAAAATCTCCTCCAGCTAATGGCAATGCTGGACCTTACACAGGTTATTACCTCCTCTACCCATATAGGAGGTCACTCATTGGATCTACTGTTCCTCCTGGGGATGGAGATCACTGACTTGGGGGTGGAACCAGTCAGTTGGTCTGACCATCACACCTGTAAGCCATGGCTGTATCCACTGCTTTTCTTTTACCATGCCTGTAACCATGCCTGTATCCACTATTTTTCTTTACTCTAACCACCTCATGATGTAACTCACAATGCCTCAAATGTTCCTTATGTCCTTGTTCATTCTTATAACTTGTATTGTTATCCTGGGTCGCCCCTGAAAAAGGGACCTTCGGGGCTCAGTGGGCCTACCCGGTCACCAAAATTTAATAAATAAAATAAGGTTCAGTTTCGGGGTCCCCTAAATGGACCTACCCCATCAGAGATGGTCCGGTACTGCCCTTTAAGGGGCATTATCCCAGATGATCTATCAGCGGTGCTTGACCTATCGGGATTGCCGGGTGAAAGCACAGATCCAGGGGACCCCATACTAGCCTATAATAAGGCAGTGGGAGATGCCCTGGACTTGATTGCTCCTGTTTGTGTTCGACCACTCACTCTCCACCAAAGGTCCCCTTGGTATGATGGATCCTTGAAGGAGCTGAGGTGGGTTGGTCGAAGGCTGGAGAGAGCATGGCGGAAGTCTGGGCTGGATGGTGACAGGCTTAGATTGATGGAACATTACAAGGGCTATCAATCAGAAATCGCCATAAGAAGGCAGAGTTCCTGTCCACGGAGATTTCTGCTGCACAGAACCGACTGGCTCAGCTTTTTCGAACTGTGGACAGATTGTGCAATCCAATCTGTCTCCAGTCTGGAAGAGCTTTTTCACAAATTAAGTGTGAAGAGCTAGCTCAATTTTTCACAGATAAGTTTGCCAGCATCAGGTCTGGAAGCGGCCTGGCCCTCTCTACGAGGGGTTGCGATGGTTGATGGGGGTGGTGGTGAGCACCTGGTCTGTCTGGACGAATTTCAACTGACTGGAATTCGTGGACATTGTGAAGACTGTCTAGACTTTGCGCCCAACCTGTTGTAGTTTGGATCTGGGTCCTACCTCCCTTTTAGTGGGTTGTGTAGATGTTATCTGCCTGATCCTAGCTGAAATTATATGGAGATCCTTGGAGAGGGGAATCTTTCCAGATCCCCTAAAGGAGGTGGTCATTCGACCACTCCTTAAAAAAAACTCCTTGGATCCCGATGATTCAGCTAACTACCGACCTGTCTCTAACCTGCCCTTTGTGGGGAAGGTTATCGAGAAAGTGGTTGCGCTGCAACTGGACGATAACTTGGTTACTCACAATGTCTATGAAGCTCTCCAGTCTGGTTTCAGAAAGAGGCATAGCACGGAGACTGCCCTTGTTCGGGTATTAAATGACTTCCTACTGGCGAGAGATCAAAAGGCTAGTACCATCTTGGTCCTTCTCGATCTCTCAGCAGCTTTTGACACTGTGGACCATGAGGTGCTTTTGGAGACCCTGCAGTTTTTTTTCGGACTGTCAGATAAAGCCCTTGAATGGTTTATATCTTTCCTCATAGGCAGATCTCAGAGGGTGGTCACTGGAATTTATTCCTCGGACACCTCCCCATCCTGCAGAGTGCCGCAGGGCTCCACACTGGCACCCATGTTGTTTGCAGTGTATATGCTGCCATTGGGAGATATCATTAGGAGATACGGCTTGAGTTTTCACTGCTATGCAGATGATACTCCGCTGTATATGTCCTTTGTGCCTGGACAGGTTGATGCAGTCTCTATGCTAAATAGCTGCCTCTCTGAGATCAAAGACTGGATGAGCTAGAGTTGGTTGAAACTGAATCCGGATAAGACTGAGGTGTTGGTTGTGGATCCAGGCCACTCGGGGGTGGGTTCTGGTGCTGGGCACATGTCGGGCCTGTGGCTCGATGAGGTCCAGCTCATTACCTCAGATTGGGTGCGTAACCTGGGCATTATTTTTGATGATGGCTTGACCCTGAAGTCTCAGGTGTCAGCTGTGGTCAAATCCTCATTTTATCATCGGAGGAATATTGCCTAGGTGAAACATCCAATTCCCACGGGCGACCTTCCAATATTGGTCCACGCTTTCATTACTACCCGTCTTGACTACTGTAATGCCCTCTACCTAGGGCTGTCTGGGGTTGATATCCGCCGCTTGCAGCTGTTGCAGAATGCTGCGGCCAGGGTTGTTGACTGGTACCTCTAGGACCAGTCACATTAGGCCTATGCGGCACAAACTGCACTGGCTGCCAGTTCAGTGGCAGATCACCTATAAGGTAGGCCTGCTTACCTTAAAAGCCCTACATGAACAGGGACCTGACTACCTTAAAGATCTCCTGAGTTCCTACTCCCCCAATCGCCCTCTCCGATCCGACGAGGGATTGAGATTCCCAGGGTTTGTCTTAAAACATCTGGAGCTTGTGCTTTTTCATTTGCAGCACCGACCCTGTGGAATTCTCTACCTTGTCGGTTAAGAGAATGCCTGACCATTAGCAGTTTTAAATCTATGCTGAAAACGTATTTATTCTCTTTGGCCTTCCCGGGTTAATTAATGAATTGATTTTAAATACTTATCTGCTTTTATACTGTATTTCATAATTTGCACAGCGCCTTGACTTTGAAAGGCGCTATAAAAATATTGATTGATTGATATACAGAGCATAGCTATCTCACCCGACTGAAATGTAATAAAGCCTTCACTTATATCCATGTTAGGGCTAAAGCGCGTACTCCGAGTCATATCTGTTACCTTGTGTATAATTCCTGTCAGGTGCCCAGAGGAACCAGGGGACACAGCAGACACACGTGTCTCCACTTGCTGTAGCGAGCCTTAAGTGTCACTGAACTGGAAGTGTAGCAGCTTCCTGCTTCTGGTTTAGTGCTCCTAACATGGAGTTAAAACTCCTTACTTTAAAATAAAACTGTTCAAACAGCTCTTAAAAGAGCAGTACAGACCGCTATTGATCCCACTATATGGCTTTGTGCTGTTAAAAAGACACTGGCTCCATGGAGTGTTTTTCCAGTTGTCAGATACCCCCTGTATCACTGGAGTGCTCTCTGCAGTAACACTGAACTGGTACACAGTGGTAAAGTCACACCAATTCACACATGTGCAGCAGATATTTTTGGTACTGGCCATGTTTTTTTTGGATAGATGTTAGATGTACAAAGAAGGCAAACTGGAAGATGCAAGGAAATAGGACTAACTCACTACAGTTTAACACAGTCACTTTTATAGACAGTACAAAAATCCAAAAAGGATACCTGTCCCTGAATGGAACCGTTCAATGTGTAAAATTCATTCAACTCAGTTGAAGAATTACAATGTTCTAAACACTTATTTCTAAATCCCAAAATAAACCAGGTCAAGCATTACTGCTCAGTCCTGGATTAAGTGTGCATAATAAAACTGAAAGGTGGTTGCACTCCGTAAAGTACAAATCTGACTGGTTCTATAACAGGTTCATTATGACGGGCTCAAAAATCCATGGTAGACTCACTTCAGAAGACACTGATCTCAATGGAGTTCTGAAGAAATATTCCAATCTTGGACCCTATACATACTAGCGTAATTAAAACTGGTTAATAAGTAGGGATGATCAGAATCAGCTCAATCCATGGGGTTGTTGGAAATTCCAATTTCAAATCAGATATTGTTCCGATGTCGGTTAAGGCACTGGACTCAGTACTGGACATGGAATTTCTGATTCTGCAGCTGATCAAGGAATCTTGATTACAAATTTGCAGACCAAGCCGAGTAGATACAATTACACGTTCACTCAGCCAGAGGCCTGCCTTAATAAACAAAAAAAGACCCCACCCTACCTCACAGAAACATAGAATATCATGGCAGATAAGGATTGCTTGGCACACCCAATCTGCCCATTTTCCCCCCTACCTATACGGTTACCCCAGACCCTACTTGATCTCCGCCCCCCCACCTTTGGTTTCCCCTAAGATTCCATTATGCTTATCCCATGCATTGTTGAATTCCACCATTTACACCACCACCACCTCTGCTTGAAGACTGCTCCAGGCATCCACTACTCTTTCAGTGAAGTACTTCCTCACATTACCTCTTGAATTTACCCCCCTTCCAGCTTCGCTGCATGTCCCCTTACTCTCATGCATCTTTTACTCAAATGATCATTCAGCCTTAAAAACCCATTCTTCCCATTACTTACTATGCCTCCCAGTGGCAAATCATCGACATCAGACTTGGTAACAGCAGATCAGGTCAGGTAGATGGTGGGTGGGAGGACTCACTGTTGGGCTAGCTATTAGTGCTGCTGCCAATCAGCATCAGTCTTGTGTCTATTTTTTAATGTAATAACTTTTATTAGAAGAAAAAAATACATGTTCTCATAAATTTATATATATATATATCTTGTAGACATTGCAGATTATAAAAGGTTCAAGGAAGGTCTTCATCCATTACATATTGCATTCATACTGACTGTACCATAATCGATAACCCAAAATCATAAACCCCCCCCCACCCAACATCTCAACAATACTTCGTCCCCTAAGAATTAATTTAGACAGTAGAGATCTCCTACTTGACTTATATTAATAATATATTGGAATAATCTATTCTATAGCCTTCCAATTGGTAGCAAAAAATTTCATTATATTCTTCATCTAAACAATAAATGAGTTTCTCATAAAACAATGTTTCTCTCAGAATTGCCCACCATTGTATAAAGTTAAAGTTTTTAGGTCCTGCTCCTTCCAGGTTTTCAGTATAATTCTTTAGATGGCCATCCCAGCTAATGCTATATTTTTTTGTTGCACAGGTTCAAAAATGAGATTATAGTCATGATTAAATATATATATATATATATATATATATCTTTTACACATGGAATGTTCACACCTAGCCAGTGTGATACTGTCCGATTTACCTTGATCCACCAGGGCAGGATCTTAGGGCAATCCCATAAACAATGTATTAATGTAGCTTTTTGCCTACAATTATGCCAGCACAAATCAGGGTATTCCTTATTTATTTTATAAATTTGCGCAGGTGTGTAATATGCTTTATCCATTATGTTCCTTTGAACCGATTTGTTCTTAGCTGAAACATATATTTTGTTTCCTTTAGTTCTTAAATGTTGTCATTGTATATGATCAAATTTTACTGCCACCTCAATATTCCATTTATTATTTTATTTGATGCATTTTGAAATTTTGAAATAAGTTGATGATAAAAATAGGCTATCTTCTTTATTGTCCCTTTATCCACACTTTTTTTTGCTGAGTACAATAAATGTTCAGTTCATGCCCTGGGGGATCAAAGATATTCTGCATTTTACTAAATTTACTTCTTAGAGTATAATAATGTAATATATTCCATTTTTGTATATTCAAGAGATTCAAACACTGTGGGTAAGAAGGAAATTGGTTAACAACTACCAGGTCCTTCCATATAAAAATGCCTTTTGTTTGTAAAAGCATGAAGTCTATGTTAGGGTTTTTACCCCAGATTCTTATGCCATGATTTACTTTAAATAGTAACCAGGGCAGCTCTAAGAGTTTAGGGTTTTCTGATAATCTTTTTAAGAGGTGTTAGCCATTGTGCGAGAAAATCAATATGACCAGAATATACCTCAGGACTTAACCAAAGGTCAGCAATACTATAACCGCTATGTGGCATAAATATCTCTTGAAAAAGGTCCTGGTCCTTGTGATTTAAGAATGCCCATTGGAAGGCTAGAGAAAGAGTTGCCTCTGAATAGGGTTTATGGTCTGGGCGACCCAAACCCACTAACCTTCTAGGAATTATAAGTGGTGCCCATGCTATCCTTGGTTTACCCCCTCTCCAGATAAATTTCTTAAAGCTTCTTTTAAGATCTTAAAACCATTTAACATTAGGGGCTCCCAGCAGATTCTGCATCACAAAAATTAAATGTGGCAAGGCCATTATTTTAATGGTGTCTATGAGGCCCCAAATTGATCAGATAAGATTCTTCCACAAATCCAATAAGGAAGTGATTTTCACTTTATTAAAATTAATTTTAATATTTCTGTTTTGATATGGGGTTAAATGTATCCCAAGATGCTTAATGTAGTCCTGAATTTTAAACTCATTTTTACATTTTTCTAAATTTACAATTCCATGATTAGAAATTTGCACAATCACAGATTTGCTTTTATCAATAGTGTAACCAGATACATTTTAATAGTTTTGTGTAGTTTGTAAAAAGGCATCGAGGGATGTATTTATGTTTTTAACAATCAATAAAATATTGTCTGCAAAGACACTAAGCGTAATCTGTTCCTTGTCTAACTGTATACCTTCAATTTGGGAACTGCATCTTACTGAATTTAGTAATGGTTCCAGGGATAATAAAAACAGAGCTGGAGAAAGTGGGCAGCCCTATCGCACCCCATTAAACACATCAAATTCTTCTGACAGCATGTTATTAATTTGAAATCGGACTTTAGTTCTTTATAAAGTTGGGAAATTAGGGTTATAATTTCGTTAGGTATAGCCCAGTGCTCTAAAGTGAGTATCATGAATTTTCTATTTATTAGGTCAAAGGCTTTAAATGCATCTAATGCAATAGCAAAAAAAGTATCCTGTAAATATCTCTTATTAGTACTGATTAAATTAATCACAGCTTGTATTTTAATGTTGGCGTCAGATATTTTTCTACCCTGCATGAAACCATACTGATTAGAGTGAATATAGTTGTGTAAACGTATTTGAATCCTAGCATTAATTTGGCTAGAAGCTTACAGTCTGAATTTAACAACGTTATTGGGCGGTAACTCTCCGGATTTTGTGATGGTTTATCTTGCTTTAAAATCAATATACTCAGCTTGTTGCATGGATGATGGTAATTTTTTTTTTTTGGATTTAATAACTCAGCAATTAGCAGCTTGATCCATGGGCGCAAGTTCTTTGGCAAAGGCAATATAACATTCGTTGCATCGGTCTTGTGTCCTGAAGATGTTCCCACCCTTTCACCCATCACAGCATGCCACAGACTGTCCGCTTCCAACTAAGTGCCACCTCTTCTACTGCCTTCCCTGCCCCTAAAGACTGCTGCCCCCAGTGCCCACCCAACCTGGACCACCCACTACTGATCAAGTGCCCAACACTAGTGTGCCCAATGCGTGCTGCCCACAACTGCCCAAATTCTGTCCAGGACACCACATTCATCTGACTTCCTGACTCCTAGTCCCACGATGCTGTCCTGTGGGAAGCAAGAAGGGACCAACTATTACAAATCCTGGGCTATTACCGTGGTCAGATGCTGTGCCTCCTGAGGTGGTGATCCAGTGTGTGTGTGATGGCCGACCCCTCAAAAAAGCATCATGGGACTCCTACGACAGACTTGAAGTTTGGACTCTAAGGATGTCAGATGGATAAAGGGCATGGGCACTGGAAGCAGCAGTCTGTTTAGGCAGGGGGCACTAAAGTGGCAGTGCTTGGTTAGGGCAGGCAGTCTGTGGTGTGATACCATGGATGTACACGAGGGGACATCTTCAGAAGGACAGCAGATGGATGGTCACTGACACCATCATCAACAGCCAGGCAAGCAGTTACTGCACCCATCTAGCGGACCCAGCCTCACCCAGTGGCACCTACCAAGTTCAAATTCTTTGACCACTAACCACACGGAGAGAGACAGTGAAGTTATGGGAGTGGGGAAAGGGTATGCAAGGTGGGGGACTTTTTTCAAGGCCAGCCTGCAGCCGAGTATACTTGTTGGCCGGGTGAAAACATTTGTAATCAGTAGTCAGACACAGAATCAAATTCGGAATCTGATCACTTTTTGGCATCAGGATTTTTGGTCTTCAATTCCAAAAACAGAGATATCCAATTCTGTGATTCTGATCCCGAGCAACCCTATTAAGAAGCCTAAACCATTTAATAGCCACTAAACTTAAGTTTGCATCCTCATTAAGGAACAGTAAAATTATTTTTAAATCTTACAGTGTTCAAACCTTGGAAGACGGTAGGTTTAACAGTTTATGCTACAATAGTACTACCTAACTTGGTATAGCCTCATGGAAGCTACACTTGTTCAAACACCTTTCTGTTTCCCATCTTGGTATCCCCCGGATGTCTAGTACGTGCATTCCACAAGTCAAGACAACACCAGTTATAAAGCGTAGTGTAGTATGGTTGTGATAACTTGGTAAGAGTAACCCCATTTTAGAAACATTTTCAATTATGTTGAACAATGTGTATGGGACCTTGAAGAAGAAACTCAATCAGACTTACTGTAATTTAATTTTCTGTTAGTTCCAACATTGTCTCTGGGGTAGTCATTTACTGCTGGGTAAATATATGCTCCCCTACTAGTGCACAACACACTCCAAAATTGCGACATCATCACAGAACTCCTAGCTCCACCCCATACTGGGACAGTTAGCTTTGAACCATCAATCTTAAAGGGACACAGTCAGCTGTACATGGACATTTTTTTGTCCAATTATAGCAAAAGTGCCTGCACTCCCTGCAGCCTTCTTGATGGCCCTGAAATATAAATACCTGCTTGGGATGTCCAATAGTGAAATATTTTGGTTCCTTCTTCATGAAGTTTAAAACGCTGGTGGACTGCCCTTATCTGTGGCTGACTGACGTTGATGTGTGCTCACATACTAAAAACGACAGAAGCACCGGCAGGCAAGTCCATGGACAAGGACAGTGTTAGCTTCTTCGGCCAAGAAACTTGTACATGTATGAGTAGTACATGTATCTTGTTATATGTGATTTTTTTTGTAACATCAACAGCTGATGCACATGCTCAGAGTAACGGCTTCAGAGTTCAGTTCTGCATTTCTGGATGTTTGAGCACTCGTTTTCTTTTCTACGATAGTCTGCTAAGTTTAGGGGACTATTGGTGTTACAGACATGAAAAAATCACATATAACAAGTTACAGGAACTACTCGTGCATGCACGAGTTTCCTGGCCCCCTAGTCCCTGTCCCCAGAGTCACTGCCCCTTTAAATTTGTTAAAATTCATCCATGGATGAGCCTAACAGCTCTTCTATGTCATTTTAAGTAGCGCATCAATGTCAGGTGGCTGAAGAGAAGAGCGGTCCGCCAGCGTTTTAAACTACATGAAAAAGTAAACAAAATATTTCACTATTGGACATCCCAAGCAGGTATTTATTTATATTTCAGAGCCATTATGAAGGCTGCAGCGGGTGCAGGCACTTTTGCTATACAGGGACAAAACACATCAGTGTACAGCATGACAGTGTCCCTTTAAGTGTGCTGGCAGCATTGCTAGAGTTCTCTTGCCTCAAGAGTTTCTTCTAAATCTTTTTTTCCTCAGAATGTAGTAAATGGAAATTACATACCTACCGTAATTCTTGATCTTCTTGGACAAAGTCTCCACCACTCATTCACACAGATGGGATCTACGCCGGAGGTGCTAGGACCCAGCAGGAGCCAACTTTTTGCAAGAGGGCCGGCACCAGAGATGGAGCCATGAGCCTTGGCTTGTGTGGCAATGACTATCTCAGCGTCGACCCTCCAACCACCTCAGTACCCCCCCCCCCCGAGAAGGTGCAGCGTAACTAACCTAGAAGGATAGCCTAACAAAAACCGGACATAAGATAGTCAGAGCGACCCCGTATAAGAAGGGTCAACAAAGAAGTCTTCACAGCCTAAACATTGAGGGGGTGAAGACAAACAACAGAGGCGAGCTCGGGGGATGGTGGGTGGGCATATGAATGAGTGGTGGAGACTTCGTCCAAGAAGATTAAGAATTACGGTAGGTACGTAATTTCCATATCTTCCTGGAAATAAAGTCTCCACCACTCATTCACACTGATGGGAGAGTACCGAGCTAATAATCCCCCGAGAGGGCGGCAGGAGAAACCAAGAGCTCCCAAATTCAGGACAGAAGTCTTATAGGATAGTCCTGCCAAACAAAAGATGTCACCTGGCATGGACATCCAGGGCATAGTGCTCAAGGAAAGTATGCACTGAGCTCCAGGTGGCCGCACTGCAAATGTCTGCAATAGGCACGTTGCGTATTTCCACTAGGGAGCGCAACTGCTCTAGTAGAGTGGGCGTACACTCTGCCCTCCAGCTTAACTTGCACCATGGAATAACAGTGGCAAAGACATGCCACCAGCCATGCTGAAATGCATCTGATAGCGACAGGCTGACCCAGCCGGGCCTCACTGAAGGAAACAAACAGTTGTTGAGCTTTGCGAATTTCTTTTGTTCTGTCCAAATAGAAACACAAAGCTCCTTTGACATCCAAAGAATGAAGGGTACGCTCTCCTTCATTTTGGAAGTTCGTAAATTAAGTAGGTAGGACCAAAGGTTGGTTTAGATGGAATTCTGAAAAAACCTTAAGGAGAAACTTAGGATGGGCCCTAAGAACTTCTTTGTCCTTATGAAACACAGTGTACGGAGGGTCTGTGACCAAGGCATGTATTTCAGAGACCCTGCGGGCCGAGGTAATGGCCACCAGGAAGGCAGATTTCCAAGTGAGAAATTTCAGCTCACAGGAAGCTAGAGGCTCGAAAGGTTTTCAGGTGAGCATGTTTAGCACAAGGTTAATGTCCCAGGCTGCGACTGGATGTCTGATAGGAGGTCTGGTATGCAGAATACCCTTAAGAAACCCCTTAACTACTGGTAACTGGGCCAGTGATAAGGAAAGTACTGGGCCAGTGATAAGGAAAGTACTGGCTCATGATAAGCTGAAATGGCACAAATGTGAACTTTGACTGTAGAGTACTGTAGACCTGAATTTGAGAGGTCTAAAAGGTACTCTAGAACTTTATTTAGTGGGCAGGAAAAAGGGTTCAAAGAGGATTTTGCACACCAGAGAGAAAAACACTTCTTTTGGCTGTGTAAGTCTTTCTAGTGGCTGGCTTGCACGCAGCCAAAGGAATATCTGAAAACTCTCCAAGAGACACTGAACCTGTTCACTTCTATCTTCAGGAGCCAAGCGTGAAGGTAAAGCGACCTCAGATGGGGATGGACCACAGGCCCCTGGGTCAGAAGGTTCGTCTGAAGGGGAAGCACTTTCGGAGGGGTTTCCGACATATTGTTGAGTAACGGAAACCATATTTGTCGAGGCCAGAAGGGAGCAATGAGGATCATTTTGTCTCCCTGGGACTCGAATTTGAGACATACCCTCTGAATTAGTGGAAGAGGAGGAAAGGCACATAGAAAGCGTTTTGTCCACTGCAGCCTAAACGCATCCTGACAGAAAATTCCAGGCCCTGGATTTCTGAAGCAGAAGAGAGGCAGTTTTGTGTTGAGTGGGGATGCAAAAAGGTCCAGGTCTGGAGTTCCCCACTCTGCGAATAGAGACTGAACCACGGTTGAATCAAGAGACCACTTGTGAGGATCGGTCTCCGTTCTGCTAAGACGGTATGCCAGTTCGTTCTGCACTCCCGGCAGGTAGACCGCCTGAATTAGAGCCGTGTGCTCTAGGCACCATTCCCACACTCTCATTACTTCCCTGCATAAAGTGTAAGAGTGTGCACCACCCTGCTTGTTGATGTAATACATCACTGCTTTGTTGTCCGTTTGAAGGATAATGTTCTTGTGACACAGAACGTACTTCAAAGCTCGGACTGCATAAAGGACGGCTCTCATTACTAAGACATTCATGTGAAGCTGGGACTCGTCCTGAGTCCATGTACCTTTTGTGTGGCAATTCTGACAGTGAGCTCCCCACCCCATCAGGAACGCATCCGTGGTAATGGAAATCTGATGATCCAGGGGAGCAAAGGGATACCAACCCCGAAGATTGTCCTCTTGCGACCACCAGGTGAGTGACATCTTCAGAGGTTCTGTCACCTTGATGAGAAAGGACTGGGGGTGAGTGGTTGGGGACCACCGAGTACTGAGCATCCACTGAGAGGTTCTCATGTGGAGGTGAGCTAGGGGCACAGTGAACACCGAGGACGTCATGAGATCCAGCATCTGTTGCATTGAAATATTGGGCCATCTGCAAGATATCGCCCTTTCTGTCCTCTGGTAGAAAAGCTTTCGCGCACAGGAGGTGTCCAGAAGAGTTCCTATGAAAAGGAGCTTCTGAGAGGGCTGCAACTGTGATTTCTTGAGATTTAGCAGGACTCCCATGGTCGTGAGAAAGTCTGAGGCCATGGCTACGGTGTCAATAGTTCCTTGCCTGGAAGGGCTGGCTAGAAGCCAGTCGTCCAGATATGGGAACACCTGTATTCTGATCTTTCTGAGGTGCACTGCGAGAATTGCACAACACTTTGTAAAAACTCACGGCGCCGAGGATAGCCCAAAGGGCAGGACTCTGAACTGATAATGCTGCCCCAAAGCCACAAACCGTAGGCATTTGTGGTGCTTTCAGTGAATGGGAATATGCTGGTAAGCACCCTGCATGTCCAGGGAGGCTAGCCAGTCGTGTTGATGAAACAAAGGTAACAGGGTTCCTAGTGAAATCATCTTGAACTTTTCCTTTGGAAGAAATGTGTTCAATTTTCCGAGGCACAAAATGGGGTGCATTCCCCCAGTTTTCTTTGGAACTAGAAAGTAATGGGAGTAGAACCCCGTGTTTCGTTGATCCAGAGGAACTATTTCTACTGTCCTGTTGTTCAGAAGGCCTTGTATCTTGGAAGTGAGAAGCTCTGACTGAAATACTGACAGCCTGGGCTGTCGTTTGGAGGGACAATCCGAAGGGGTCTCTGAAAGACTGAGGGAATACCCTTCGCAGATTATCCGGAGGACCCATTTGTCCGATGTTATGGACTTCCACTGGCTGTAGAACTGAGTCATATGACCTCCAACCGCTGAGAAAGAGTCCCCCTCAGGCAGCTGAGGTGGGACTTGGGCCAGAAACTCAGAAGGCTGCACTGGGCGCTTTGGGCCCTTGTGCTTTCTGTTGCATTTTCTTTTGAGGCTGGGGGGGGGGGCTTTGTTTTTATTAAAACCTCTCCTGCCCTTGCCTTGAAAGGACTGAGGGTTGTGGAATTGACGCTTATTATCACCCCCTTGAGAAGGGGATTCGTGAAGACTGAAGTGCGCAGCCAGGAGTGACGGTGGGTACAAATGCCCGCCGCTGCCGCTCGGGAGGCAGTATCGAAGGTGTCGTGTCCATAGCTGCTTTAACCTGCTGGTTGTTGGACTCAATACCCCTGGTTATGGTTTGAAGAAGCTCTGAATTAGTGTCCGATTCTGGTAGAGCTTCTACCATTTGTTTGAGTAAATGCCAAAGAACATACTCATACTGAGAGAAATAACCCTGGCAGCTGGCAATATGCATACCCAGGGTAGATGCAGCAAAGACTCTCTTACCTAAAGTATCTATCTTTCGAGATTATTTGTTTATAGGTCAGGCTGTAGTAGCCTGTGGGAGGACGACCTTATCATTCTCTGCCAAGACTACAATAGGGTCCGCAAAGGCTTGGGAGGCCAAAATGAGTCGATCCTTGGGAACGGTGTACTTTCTATCTATGGACTTTGCCACAGAAGGAATGAGAGCGGGATTATACCATACCATTTGAGAAAGCATCTCAAACGAAGGCCATAGGGATCTCCAGGACATGGAGATACTGGAGTCTTAAAAGCTTCCCAGGATCGATATCTGTAGTCTGGACAGAAAGAGTGGAATTCAAATTTTTCAGCAGAGACTTAAATGACAGGTCCTCGACCACAAGCTCTGCAACAGGATTAGGTCATGTTCCTTCCATGTCATCACTCAGCCTAAGGTCTGGGTCAGGCTCAATATCTCCTGACAGCCCAGGAGGGACTGTATGGACAGGAAAGGAGTGAAAATCAGAAGGAAGAGAGGAAGGAAAAAGGTTTGGAGTTGAGAAGCCCCCATGAAGACTGGAAGATGTCACACCAAACCTCGGTGCCGAAAAAGAGCACGGCGCCCTCTGACCCAGCACCTATGGCACAGACAAGCTGCATGGCGCTGACAGACGCGATGGCGCAGAGTGACCCATCGATGCTGACAGCATCAAAACCAACACAGAGCTCTGAAAATGAAAATTACGCATCACCTGTAAGGTTAATCTTCTTGTATCTTCACCATTTCATTACTGCTTGGAGTTTGTGCTGGGCGTGCACCCGTTATTGGAGATTTTTTGAGTCGGCCCAATGGCGCCACCCCCTAAGAGCCGACGGCTGCATCATGTGCGCGAGGGTGGCCAAGAGAGCGGCAGACTCCTCCTCCATTTCAGTTCTGTAGCCGGAGAGGCGAAAACAAAGGGTAAGAAAGAAAAAATTACTCACCTTAGTAATTATGTTTCTTCTAGTGAAGTCTTGCTGTATTCTGACAAGTGCAGTTAGCCCCAGCCTTTAAACTGGCCAGAACAATGGGTTAACTTTTCTATGCAGGGCATAGAATGTTGATCTTAAGCTCGGTTGATGTCTCTGCCTGTTGTATTTTGAACTGCAACCGTCAGATCTTTACGAGTAAAACTCACTAGGTGTTCTGTGGGGAAACTAAAATTTTTACGAGTCAACTGGCAGAAAAATAATCTTTTGGGTTCTCAAAGGAAGACAAGTCAGGAAACCCAAACACAAACACCAATAAAACTGAAATAACATCTCACCCCATGAGTAACAGAGGGTGTAAGGGGGCACCAACACTGCACCTGCCCACCCACATCCCAAAAAATCCAGGTTCTGAGAGGGGAGGTGGGGGGGGGGTCAGAATATAGCAAGACTCCACTAGAAGAAACATAATTACTAAGGTGAGTAATTTTTTCTTTAAACAACATGAAGTCTTGCTGTATTCTGACAAGTGCAGACTACCAAGCAGTACCTCCATGGAGGAGGGACAGAACCTACTTTGGTAATAGGCTCTGAAATACTGCTGTGCCAAACCGAGCATCACTCCTAGCCTGGATATCCAGAGAGTAATGCTTGGTAAAGGTATGGACTGTTTTCCAGGTGGCTGCTTGACAAATTTCTAAGAGAGGGATATCCCTGGCAGCAGCCAGGGAAGCAGCTGTACCTCTTGTGGAATGAACCCTCAGGCCTGAGGGTGGAGTTTTTTCCAGTTTTCATAGAACTGTATACAAGACACAATCCACCTGGCAATAGATCTCTTGGTGGCAGGTTTGCCCTTTCCCACTTCTCCATAAGTGAGGGACAACTTGAGGGAGTCAAACCTGTCACCCTTGGTACACTCTATGTAGCAGCAAAGGGCTATTTTAACATTCAAACTGTGTAGTCTCCTCTCTCCTGAGGAAGAATGATCAGTGAAGAAAACAGGGAGAGACATAGACTGATTCAGGTGGAAATCTGAAACCACTTTGGGCACAAACTTTCTGTTAGTTTTAAGGACCACTTTATCTCTGTGAAAAGAGATGAAATCAGGTTCCACTGACAGGTCTTGCAATTCACTGATACGTCTAGCAGAAGTAATGGCTACCAAAAACACAGTTTTCCAAGTCAAGTACTTAAGCTCTGCTGAGGACAAAGGCTCAAAAGGGGGTTGCATAAGCTGAGCAATGCAAACATTAAGATCCTAAGTAGGTGCAGGATCCCTAAAGGGGGGGATTGGTGTGAAGCAATCCCTTGAAAAACATACAGAATACAGGGTGGGATGACAGTGAGGAAGACTTGCCTACTGACAGGAAAGCAGAAACAGCAGACAAGTGTACTCAGAGTAGCTGTTCTGAGGCCCAGGCTATTAAGATGGACCATATAATCCAGAACTGTAGGCAATTCAGCAGTATCTGGGGAGATATGCCTCTTGGAATACCAAATGCTGAATCTCTTCCATTTGGAGTTATAAGTCTTTCTGGTGGAAGGCTTTCGAGAAGCTTTGAGAATATCCAGAACTCCCTGAGACAGATGCAAATCTGCAAACTCTAACTCTTCAAGAGCCATGCCTTGAGATTGAGAGACTGAAGATTGGGGTACCAAATCCTCCACTGAGAGGAGGTTAACAGGTTGTAATTCCTGGGAAGAGACAGGGGAAGATGGACTGCTAGGGACAGCAACAAGGGGTACCATGGCTGCCTGGCCCAGTCTGGAGCAATTACATAGATACATAGACAGTGTCAGCAGATAAGGGCCTATGGCCCACCCAGTCTGCCCATTTAAGTTTGTAAGTTCAGTTTATGTTTTCCAGGAAGTCTGTTGTATAAAATTAGAATCACTTTGCAAGGTTGTGACCTTATCTTGACTAGAACTTTGAACAGGAGAGGAAAGGGGGGGAAGCATACAGAAATTTCCCTTCCCAGTTTAGAATCAGAGCATCCAGGGGGGACTGAGCCCAAGACTGGGGGTCTGCAATAAAAGAGAGGAAGTTGGTGATTGTCTGGGGCTGCAAAAAGATCCATCTCTGGAGTGCCCCATCTTGAGAAAATCACCTTCAACACCAGAGGATCCAGGGCCCATTCGTGATGGCCCTGAGATATTCTGCTCAGTGCATCTGCTAGAACATTGTCCTTCCCTGGAAGGTGAACTGCTATCAGAGAGGTTTGCAGGGAATAAGCCAGGGACCACAACTTCATTGCTTCTGTGTGCAAGGCCGTAGACCGACTGCCTCCTTGCTTGTCGATGTACCACATGGTGGTGGTGCTGTTCTGTACTGATTGGGAAAAAGCTTGCAGTGCCAGAAACACTGCCCTGAGTTCCAAGAGACTGATGTGTAGAAGAGATTCCTGAGGCGACCACAGTCCCTGGGTGGTGAGGTCCCCCAAATGGGCTCCCCAGCCCAGCAGGGAAGCATCTGTGGTAAGGACCACTGAATGAGACTGAGTGGAAAATGGAACCCCTTGCCTCAAATTGTCCTGATCCTGCCACCATTGCAGGGCTTGGATCAGAGTTGGAGTCACTAGGATTAGTTTGGTAAGGGAATCCTTTCTTTGGGACCAAAAAGCTCTTAAGTGGAACTGACTGTCCCTCATCTGGAATCTTGCGCCTTGGACCACTGCTGCAGAAGCTGCCCTGTGGCCCAAGAGCTGAAGGAAATGCCTTGCTGGTCGAGACTCCTGAAGACTGAATGAAGAAGCCAGCTTCATGAGCGCTCTTGCCCTTTCCAGGGGAAGGAAGGCTCTTGTTTTTACCGTATCCAGCTCTGCCCCAATGAAGGTGAGGAGCTGCACTGGTTCGAGAACTGACTTTGGTAGGTTGAGAAGAAATCCTAAAGAAGTGAGCACTTGATGGGTCACTTGCAGGTCTGACTTGACTTGGTCTGGGGACTGGCCCACTATGAGCCAGTCGTCCTAGTATGGAAAAATGGAAATCTTTTCTCTTCTTAGGAAGGCAACAACTACTGCCAGGCACTTTGTGAAAACCCTTGAAGCTGAGGTTAGGCCAAAGGGCATTGCTCTGAACTGATAGTGGCCTGAGGGCAACTCGAACCTGAGGTACCTTCTGTGGGAGCACCTGATGGGAATGTGAAAATAGGCATCTTTGAGGTTCAGGGAGGCTAGCCAGTCCCCTGGCCTTAGAGAGGGAAGGATAATTCCCAGAGTTATCATCTTGAACTTTTTTTTTTTTTTTATTTTCATCTTTATCCTCCTCCTTCCGTCCGCTCATGTCCCCCGTTTCCTACCTTAGGGATCTGCTCCTAGAGTGCCCATCCTCCACTCCTCGCACACACAGTGGGGTCTGTCCTTGGTGGTCGGGTGGACTTAGGCGACCTTCATCTAGGGCTGCGGAGGATTTTCCATTTTTTCTCCCTTCGTCCCCACTCCCCTAGGGCGCCTGGGGCCGTCGTCCCGGAGTGGTGGCGATGCTTACGCATACAGACCCTCATGCGCCAGCAGCGTCCCCCCTCCCGGCTCCGACAAGTGAGCTGCCTCCCATCCCTTCCCTGCGGTGCTTCCACCGCTATGGAAGGAATGCAGAGCGCAATGCGCTCTTGGTAACTCCCGCCCTGAGGGAGGAGAGCATCCGTTGGGGCGGGTCGATCCTCTCTCTCCCCACCAACCCCGAGTCCGTCCCGAACCCGGGTCACCGCGCAGCGCGAGGTGTGGCGTCCAGCGCCTCAACCTTCAGCGCCACCGGGCCGGCCCATTGAACTTTGGTTTTAAAACATGTTTGTTCAGATATCTTAAGTCCAGGATGGGTCGCCACTCTCCTCTCTTTTTGGGGGTCAGGAAGTACCTGGAGTACAGTCCTTTGCCCCAGTGTAGGGTAGGTACTCTCTCTATAGCTCTTAAAGCTAGGAGAGAAGAAACCTCTGCCTCTAGGGCAAGGGTTTCCGAAAGATTTGCAGGTGGAAAAGATCTGGCTCTCATCTTTGGAAATTTTTTGAAGCTGAGAACCAGTCTCTGGCTTACTATTTCCAGGACCCACTTGTCTGATGTAATAGACATCCAGTCCTGGACAAAGTAAGCCAGCCTGCCCCCTTCTGGGATAGGAGAGTCGACCCGGGCAGACCCATCTGGGTGTCTGCTTGGCAGGGGCTTTAGGCTGAGGGGTGGATGCAGGCCTGCTCATCCCCCTTCTGCCTCTCCCTCTGAAGAACCCCCTCTGCGAAAAGGAAGAAGAGGCCTGTGCTTGGTAAAAAGGCCTTTGAAAAGGCCTGCCCCTGCCCCTAGACTGCTGCCTTTGAGGAGTTGCCTGCCTTTCCTTGGCCTGAGCACTCCTGTAAGTGGTCCTGTACTCATCCATTTTCTTCATGTAATTCTCTGTCTGCTCCCTAAACAGAGAATTACCCACTACAGGAAAATCCATGGCCTTAGCCTGGGTATCCTGTAAGAGGCTAGTACATCTGAGCCAAGCCATTCTCCGAAGAGCCACAGATAGAAACATAGATTTTGACAGCAGATAAGGACCGCTTGGCCCACCCAGTCTGCCCATTTCCCTACCTATTGGATAAGCTGCAGATCCTAGTTAACCAGCAGCCTACTTCTTCCTACCCCAACCCCCTAGAATTGCCTTATGACTGTCCCATGCATGCTTGAATTCCACCGTTTTTGACTCCACAACCTCCTCTGGAAGTCCGTTCCATGCATCCACAACCCTCTCTGTGAAAAAATACTTCCTTAAATTACCTCTGAGCAGCCCCCCTTCTATCTTCAAATTGTGCCCCCTTGTTCTTTCACACCTCTTTTTTTGAAAGATGCTACCCTCTTGGACTTTGTTGATTCCCTTGAGATACTTGAAAGTTTCTATCATGTCCCTCCTCTCCCTCCTTTCCTCGGTAGGCTATACATATTCAGCTCCTTAAGTCTCTCTTCATATGTCTTCCGGTGCAGACCCTGCACCATTTTAGTTGCCCTCCTCTGGACAGCCTCCATCCTGTCTATGTCCTTGCGGAGATTGGGTCTCCAGAACTGCACGCAGTACTCCAGATGGGGTCTCACCAGCTGTCTGTACAGAGGGATAATAACTTCCTGTTTTCTACTGGTGATGCCTCTCCTATGCATCCCAGTATCCCCCAGCCCTCCTTGCCCTCTCACATTGCTTGCCCACCTTTAGGTCATCTGATATGACTACCCCAGGTCCCTTTCCATTTTTGTTGTTGTTAGTATCTCACCCCCATTGTGTACTCTTCCCTGGGTTTTGTTTCCAGGTGCATTACTTGCACTTCTTAGCATTGAATCTAAGCTGCCATACCATTTGACCATTCCTCTAACCTTGCCAAGTCCCTTCTCATCCTTTCCACCCCACCTTGTGCATCAACTCTGTTGCAGATCTTTGTGTCATCTGCAAAGAGACATACTTTTCCTTCCAGTCCCTCTGCAATGTCAGCTTACAAAGACATTGAAGAGGACGTCTAATACTGAACCCTGCGGTACCCCACTAGTAACTCCCTTTCTTCAGAGTGGACTCCATTTACTATTACTCTCTGTCCTATTCTCCAGCCAATTCTTTACCCAGGCTGTCATCTTGGGACCCACTCCCAGGCTGGCTAACTTGTATATTAATCTTTTGTGTGGGACTGTGTCAAATGCCTTGCTAAAGTCTAGGTAGGCCATGTCCACAGCCCCTCCCTGATCTACTACTTTGGTCACCCAGTCAAAGAAATCTATCAGATTTGTCTGGCATGACCTTCCCGCTGTGAATCCATGCTGCCTTGGGTCCTGGGCCCCTCTGGCCTCTAGATACTCAACAATTCTTTCCTTCAGAAGTGATTCCATCATTTTCCCTACCACTGAGGTTAAACTAACAGGTCTGTAGTTTCCTGCTTCTGCCTTGCTCCCACTTTTGTGAAGGGGAATCACATCTGCCCTCCTCCAGTCCTCGGGTACCACCCCATCCTCCCATGATTTGTTAAAGAGGGTAGTCAGTGGTGTCACTAGTTCTACCCTTAGTTTAGAATTCTGGGATGAATCCCATCAGGCCCCATTGCTTTGTCCACCTTCAGTTTTAAGAGTTCTTTCAGAACCCCTTCTTCTGTAAATGGGCTGGATGTAGCCATGACTCTTGATGACACATCACTGGAGTCCACAGCAGCATGAAACTGAACTTTTGATGCCTCAATCCCATCTGCAGCCACCTCCTCCAGTGCCAGTACAGTTTCCCACCTGGACTTCTGGTATCTGGCTGTATAGGCCATATAATTTGCCTGCCTGAGTCCCAAGGAAGATGCCATGTACTGCTTTTTTTGCCATGGCATCAATCTTCCTGGAGTCCTTGTCTGGGGGGTGTGATGCCAAGGGAATGTTTGCCTTATCGCAGGCAGCAGCCTGTACAACCCAACATGGCTGCATTGCTGATAAAGGAACTCCATATCTGAGCCTGAAAGAATATACCTCTTGTCCATTCTTCTATCCACAGGAGGTATGGAATTGGGAGACTTCAAATTTTTGTGTCCTTTTCCCAAAGATTTGTGGAGGAGAACAGACAGTCTCCTGGACTCTGGGATGTCCATCATCTCTACATAGTCAGGCTCCTCCTGATCCTCCACTGCCTCCTCCATAGGAAGCTGGAGGGTCTCAGCCACCTTTCTGTAAAACATGAAGTGGGAAGGGGACTCAGAAAGCATAGGAGGAGAAACACCTGAAGGTCTGTCTGGGGAGATGTCCGGGTCAATAGGCACATCCACACTTTCACCATCACCATATTCATCATCCAACTCTCCTTCCTCCTCAAACTCTGGTTCATAAAATTCTTCCAGGGTATAATCGTGAACCGGGGGAACCGACCGAACCGAGCCCCTGCCAAAAGGTGCTGGATCAGTCTGAAATGGTCAACAATTCCTAATCTGATCGCTTTGGCTATTTCTTCATGATCGAATATGAGATTCTGGATCCGAACCGGACAATTTTTCATGCTTTTTGCTGGAACCGACCCTCGGGATCGGATCTCCTTTTGCCCGAAGAAGTATCGCCCTGGTCAGAGGGCACTCCTTCTGGTTCGGTTGGAACCAAACCGGGCTGGCCATCCAGGTCAGCGGACTTCTCAGCCTCCCTTTCCCTCAGTCTACCTAATCCCTTTTCATGGGTAGATTTTGGAAAATTTTTACAAATTTGGCAGTCTAAATCGAGGTGGTCAAACCCCAGACAATAAACACAGGTGGTGTGGGGATCGGCCTTAGCAAAGACCTCCCCACACTCACTGCAGTGTTGAAACCCAGTGGGCCGGTTTTTTTTCTTGGGTTTCTCAGACATGGCCAACCTAACCAAACTTACCCTTTTTTCGGCAACCGTCAAGCAAGACTCCCTTATTGGTTCCTGACCCTGTCACGGGTCTTGGAAAAAAAAGTACTAAAACCCTTTTTTTTTTAGAACCGACGCGGACCAGTAACCACACACTAAAGTAAGATACAAAAATTACCTGAACGGTCAGTTCAACCGAACCGATCCACACTTTTTACAAGTTGCACAGAGAAAACAGAAAAAAACCTATCTAGTACTCATGGTACCACAGACAGAGACTTGAACAGACTATGCGGAAACTAAATTTCGGTAGAAAACGGACTGAAAACCGACACTTCAACCGACTTCGAACCGAGCTGCAGGAGAAATCTCCGGAGCAACTGTTCAGCGAGGAGGAGTAAAGAATCTGATGGTTGCAGTTCAAAATACAACAGGCAGAGACATCAACCAAGCTCGAGATCAACATTCTATGCCCTGCACAGAAAAGTTAACCCATTGTTCTCTGGGGCACTTTAAAGGCTGAGGCTAACTGCACTTGTCAGCATACAGCAAGACTTCATGTTGTTTGAAAAGGGAGAGAGAGGCAAGACAGCCGAGGGACAGAAAAAGGAAAGGATATAAACTGAAAAAGGAATAAGCCTGTAGAGGACAGAAAGAAAGAGAGAGAATGCCTACCCTAAGGGACCGTAGGGCCTCACTTCTGGGGCAGCTCCAAGGGAGGAACAGATAAAGAGAAAGAGAAAAAGGGGGAAGAGGAAGAAGAAGAAATGGAAGGAAACAAGGGATGTTGAGAGGGGAGAACACTGCCCATAGATATACTGGTTGAGAGGCTTATAAGCTTGGAACCAAAAACAAGGGAGCAAGAATCTCTCCTGAGAGAAGGTTCAACTAAACCGCTTGTACAGATTGGACACAAAGGGCAGATTCTCTAACCTCCTGTCATCCCAACCCCCTACACTCTAGCTGAGAGCTCACAGACTGCCCAGGCAGAAATTCTGTTCCGGAAAGAGAGCGCCTAACTAGGAAGGGGAATAAGCCCCTTAGCACCTTAAGTGCTAACACAAATGTGTGTGGGAAGGGGGTAAGCCCTACAGAAGGCAGCTTTGTATAAAAGGATAGAGTGGGAACTCAATCGGACTCCCTGAAGGCAAGGCAGGAACAACAGCTCAAGGTAAATGAAGTGCCAGAAACACCAACCAGAAGAAGCTGACACAATATTAATTAATACCTGCCAAAGGGAACCTGAAAATTGGGCGAGCCATAGAGGGACAGTCTCTTCAGCTGTGAACTGAACAACATGGCTAAGAAGCCAAGAGGTCACCCCTAGGGGCAATCAGAAAGAGTTCCCTCAGAATAGAATAAATCCTACTCATTCCCCTCTACCCTGAGGAAAAAGGATCCGTCCAGAGAAGAACGGAAAATCAAGATAGTTTTTTTTTTGGCTTAAAGGTCAATGAGGAAGGGACAGGAGCGAGTAGGGAGGGGGAGACGCCGCAGTAGAAGGTCACTGAAGATACAAGAGAAGATCAACAATTACAGTAGGTACGTAATTTCCTTATCTTCTCCTGTCAATCTTCACCATTCCCCAAGGGGGGATTATAGAAACCCTGTGGGAACAAGACCCTCAGCCTCCTGCTGGTGGGAAACAGGAGGGGAAGACCCTGGGCTAATCAGACGAGAAGCCTATGGCAGAGGAGAGCTAGGAGGTGTCCCCCAGGGATGGGGTGATGGAGGAAACCCCTGCAGAAGCCTCCTAGCCCTGGAGGAAAAAAGATGGGTCCCCCGGAAAGCGGAGCGAATCACCCTACGCCGGGCCAAGGGTGATGACCTTGATAGACGGAGCCATGCTGTCTGTCTAATACAGATCGCTGTCCCTGCAAGCCTGGAAGCCACCTCACTGGTGTCGTAAGATGCCCTTGCTTGGTGTCTTGCCAGCTCCAGGCCTATAGCAGAGAGGGCAATGGCCTGTTTAGATTGCTCCGAATCAAGCATTGATGTTACAAGCTGGGATAACATCGACCACAAATGCCTATTGTAGGCAGCATGGTGCACCTGATGTGAGGCAATGCACAGCATTGCACGAGAAGAAGAGAACACCCTTCTCCCCCGCAAGTCAAATTGTAAGGAATCTGAATTCGGTGGATGGTCGTGCACCACGGGACGGCACCCGAAGGGAGTTTCTAGGATTGCCAATCCTGAAGGCGGGTTGGGAAGGGAACCTAGAGACTCCAATGGGGCAGAATACCTTCTCTTGCAGTCTGCCGGGGCTGGAACAGGGACAGCTGGCGACTGCCAGGAACGGATAGACGCCTCCTGGAAAGGAATAGGCGAGGACAGTACCACCAAATGCTGGGCACTGAATTCACTAAGGGCCCATGAATTCACGTGTCTCCCATTTGATATTGTCTCACCTAACAAAGGAGATACGAAGATCCCTCACCATCCTCGAAAGGAATCACTGATATTCAGTGAAATCAGCATCGTAGGAGAGATGAGCAGGGGGTTCCTCTCCCTCCGAGGAGGGAGACGAGGATGATGGGGAGCTCAAATGTCCAGAGGACTCCTGCGTCGGTGGGGATAGGTGAAACACCCGCTCATGCATACATCTAACGTATGAGGGGAAGGCCGCTGCAGAGCCTCTGAACGTCTCCCAGGATAATGGGCCCATAGGACCGACATGGCCTGGGAGGGGGGGTGGCTGCAGAGGAATGAGAGAGGGACACCTACGACGAGGCAACTGTCCTCTGCTGAGGCTCTGAAATCCAGAAAATGGAGCCTGAGCTGGCGGGATCCTGGACAACAAACCAGGTCGCAGAACGGGAACCCTGGGGATGCGAAGCCTGGAAGAGCCTAGTAGTGGATCCTCCCCTGTGATGAACCTGGGGCTGCATGGCTCCAGAAGGGCAGCCCACAGCAATGCCACCAGAGGGGTCCCTGGAGCCTGAGAGGGAAAAACTGGGCCCAGCGCTACGGTTCCTACCCGCACCACGAGGGGTGGCAGGTGAAGACCGAGGCGCCTCAACCCGGTCTCTCAGAATGCCCTCCTCCTCGACCCCAGCGACAACTCACCCTGAGCAGGTGCAGCAGCACCAGGATCGGCAGCTACCGCAACCCCCTCAGGAGAATGAGCCCCTCCCCCCGCCTCCACGCCATCCCCCTCCAGGGACCCCAGTCCACCCCAGTCTGGGAGGCCTCAGGAGAGGACAGCAGAGGAGACAGAGGAATAGGCGCGCTAAGCCACCTAGCACCTCATCTCACTGGAGACCCCGACCCCGAAGAGTCAGGGTGTCAGGATGGGTCCATGTCCGAATCACCCTCCTCCTCTGAGGAAGGGAGCAGCTGGACCTCAATACTGGCCACCCCAGGGGTCTCCAGAGAAACGCTGCTGCAAACACGCCATGCCAGCTACAGAGCCAGGTGGCTTCGGCGCACCAGATACACCAGAACCCGGCCCTGACTCACCAACGGCACCGGTCAGACCCCCGGCGCCGGGACACAACACGGCGCCGCTAGAAGAATCGACCAGGCCCACAGCACTGCTGGCGGTGCCAAGAGCCAACATGGTGCAGCGAACAGTGCCCCCCATCACCGGCGCAGGATCCGGAATGGTGCCGGAGGGCGGCGTCGAGGGTCCACCGGTGCCGGGCCCAACAGATCTGGGCTTTGACACTGGGGGAGCTTGCACCTCCGAAAAGGTGACTGCCAAGGTGGTGTCTCCACCGCGGCCCCGGGTGGGACCGCAGCATTCCCCCGACACCGCGAAAGAGGCCTCCTCCTCAGCAAGACCAGAAGATGAATAGGCCTCCTCCTCTCCAGACCGTATAGACCTGGGAGGGGACCCAGAGGAAGGGTCTAAAGATCTTACCTGGGAAGCCCTGGAGTGACGCCGTCCCCGGAAAGTCGGCAGAACCTTGCCGATCTTGAACGCGCGGACTTCTAGGACGCGACGGTCCATCGAGAAACAGGCGTCACACGAATCCATATCATGGTTGAGTTCCAGGCAGCGAAGACAAACATCATGCTAGTCTATAACGAAAAAATGCCGGCCACAGGAGCACCGACGCATAGGGGCGCAGCCCGCTTTAGATGTACGCTTTGCTCCCGAACCGGACATGATGCGAAAACAATATAAAACACAGAAAAAAGCTCCCGGTGCAGTAGAAATAAGGAACGGTCTTACCAGACTGAAAACGGTTCAATGGCATTGGGAGGAACTGGAGAAGGAGTCGCAGGAAGGCCTATGACGCAGGTTCACAATCTCACACACGTGGTAGCAGGTGCAGTCTCGATAGCAGGAGAAACAGAACTGAAATGGAGGAGGAGTCTGCAGCACCTAACGGCCCGTCGCGCCATGGCCCAGTGTGTAGCTCTCTCAGGAGGACGCCGTTGTAGCTTGACTCCAAAAGAAATAAAAAATCTCCCATAGCGGGTGCGCGCAAACCCAAGTAGTAATGAATGGGGAAGACTGACAAGGGAAGATCTAGGATTTGAGGAGAAAGAAGGAAGAATACCAGGAGATAGAGGAATCGATGTGGCCCCCTGCGCCGCAGCCATGTGAGGGGGGAAAACACCTGAGCGCAGAGTCGACGGCACTGAAGAAGGTGCCGCACGACTAGGGAGTCCCAACCGCCCTACTCGATCCCCCAAAGAACCAGGGGGCCCTGGAGTGACCGGTCCAGGCAGCTGGACCAATCACCGAGCCCACTGCTCCATAAGAGTGGCCCACTGATGAAACTGCTCATCTGGAGCCCTACCAGAAGGCAAGGAAGGGCTCTGATTTCGAAGAGGTCGGTGACCAGAAACAGAAACCGGTGACTCTGGAGGAGGAGACCGGCGACTGACCCCAATGACTGACCGTCAACGTGCAGACATACCAGAGGGCGACCTTGAGTGATGCCTTCTTTTTTTTGACCTGTGGGCTGAAGAAGAGATAGAGGCCGAACGGTGCCGAGAGTGCGACCGTTTTCTTTTATGCTTCCGGGGGGACCGCCCCTCCCCTCAGGCATTGGATCGTCCATTGTCAGACCCTCCCCTCTGGAGACGGTGGTGGACCGGACCCAGGCCGGCTGACTGAACAGCTTTCGTACAAAGTCTCCCTACCGTCACCTAACCCGCTCATGGTCGACTCCGTCAATGTAGGCTGAGACTTCTTTCTTCAACAAGAATAAATTATAGTAAACGGTACTTATTTGAGATATACTACAAAATAATAAACTGAAAACTATTCTGCTAGTTTGAAGTTTGACTCCCGGCGAGCGAGCAATATTGTTACTGAAGTGCACTCGTCGGCGGGAAAAAAGGAACTGAGGCGGTTGGAGGGTCGACGCCAAGAAAGTCATTGCCGCAGGAGCCGAGGCTTGTGGCGCCATTCCTCGCAGCTTCATCTCTGGTGCCGGCCCTCTTGCAAAGTTTGCTCCCGCTGGGTCCTAGCACCTCCGGCGTAGATACCATCGGTGTGAATGAGTGGTGGAGACTTTGTGTTCAGGAAAATCTCTCAGCACAGAATCCCGTTTAGTTTTACACAACAAATTCTTAACTCTTAACCCTGTTGTTTGTTTAGTTGGCTTCTGCTTTTAAACTCAGATTTCTGTTGGAGGCTGGGTGTTTTGCCATTCTGCCAGAGATCTACTCATAACACTTCAAGGGTATAAGATAAGTGACAATGGTCGTGTGATTATGATCTGCATTTAGTCTGGTACCAAGGTGAACTTATATATGTTTTTTCCTTCCAAACAATTTTCCTTCCTTCTCTGTGTCATCTGCTTGTTTTTTTCCTCAGCACAGACTTGCTCAGGTTAGGTTCCCTCTCACAGATTAGAGTTTTTGGTAACCCAGTAGGGTTCTTTGACTTTTTTCAGGTTATTTTTGTTAGTTTTACTTTCCAATCATTGCGTCCATGTTTTTTTTCTGCACAGTTGCAGCATTCTTTTGTACCAATTTGCATCATGCTGTTAGGGTTTGGCACAACTGAGTAAACTAAAAGTGCACAGAGAATTTGGCACAAGTGGCTAAAGCCAGTCAAGCAGATCCTCCTTTGGTAGTTTTGGCAGTGAACCAATTTTAGAATGCACCATGTTGTTCCACAGGCCCTTTTCAGCTAATAATAAAGCATGTTATATAGTCGCAGCTTGTTACTCTTACTTCCAGGTTATCTTGCCAGCCCCATATCAAAAGAGTAACAAGCTGTGACGGAGTTTCACACAGCCAGCGCACCTTGGTTTGATTTCCGTAATCTCCACTTGCATACTGTGTTACCCTGCACAAGTTACTTTAATCTCCCCGGTTGCCCCTAAAAATAGGCCTTGGGCCTTACCTGGTTATAAAAACAAGAAACAACAAAGAATATGGCCAGTCTCTGTAGGAAATGTTTTGTCCATTCTGTACTAGCAACACCAATGTAATGCTACCACTCCTAAAGATAACACACTTAAGATTGATGATTCAAAGCTAACATGGGGTAGTGCTAAGGATTCTGTGATGACAACACATCTTTGGTGTGTGAAGGTCAGTTTACGACCCAGCATTAAATAACCACCCAAGGGACAATTTAGAAACACAACAGAGGTGATTTATTCACCATCAAAAAATCAACTGGAATCACCAAACTCAGTTACACAATAATCTGCCCCCAAAAAAAAAACAAAGAACTTTTGGCATGTTTTGAAACCTGTGGGCCCCGTTTGTCTTTTTAGGATTTTGTTTTTATTCCATCTGAGGCATGAGATACTGTACATACTTACATACTCGTGTACAAGTTGAGTTTTCAGTGCCAAATATAGGCACTGAAGAAAGGGGACTTGACTTATACGTGAGGTCGACTTATTGGTGGAGCTTTTGCCACTGTTCGAGAGCTCATTACTATTACAGTACATTTACCAACAGCTGCAACAGATTTCATTCTTGCCTGTTTTCCAGCCACTCTTCTGACATCCTGGCACTTAATTCACTGCTGTTTGACAGCCCTTTATTATACTATAAAACTAATTTTGCACACCTTTAATTTCTTGCAATGAACCCTGCTGTCTTATTTGAACAAATTCATGTTCGCACTCATGAGAGCGTGAAGGCAATGATGGGAATGTTCGTTAAACATCTGGCATTCAGGGGACGCAGCAACACTTGACATCAATGGTACAGCAACAAATTTTTTTGCAGCAAGATTTTGCACATACAGCAGTTTATCCAGGAGGTACATGACAACTTGTGCAAGACTTGTGTCGGTAAGGTTAGGTCAGGGATGCTGATCAGTGTATCAGCACCATGTGTTTTTGGTGTTTCAATGTCTTTGGGACCTCAAACAGCACTGTAAACAAAAAATGACAAAATAAATATGAAATATGGACACAGAACTTCAGTGATCTGCACTGGTGAGGATGGGTTAAGGAAAGTGGTACCGTTAGCACCAGTGTGTTATGCTGGTTAGAGTGGATTAGGGAGGGTTTACTGCAACGTTTTACAGTATCACTGTCTGTTTTTGAGGGGGACAGAGTATGTTAAAAAGGAAGGAAGGGATTTTTAAAAAGTAGGATTCCCGGTGGTGTTGAGGTGTACAAGTAGCTATAAAGCAAAAAAAAAGGAGGGGGGTGTTAACCTTTATGTGAGACGTATCTAAAAATCTACTAAAATCCACAAGAAAAAGGGAGGTCGACTTATATGTGAGGTCAACTTTAAACGCGAGTATATACGGGTAAGGAAATGGCATCTCAGTAAAAACCCAAGACCTCATTTGTTGACAGTTGACCATGTTTAGTTCATCTGACCACAGTCATAAGTACATAGCAGTTTGCAAATGCTGTAAAAAAACAAACAAGCAGAAGCACTTTACTGTCGACCACAGTCGTTATGAGACAAGTTTTTAATCAATTGACCAAAGTCATTGTGTGCTGAAAAAACATTCTAAAGTGCTTAAAAAATTAAAAACACTTCATTGTCTTTTTTATTAAAAGTGGAACCGTTAAAAAGGAACTGCTAGGTTGCTGATCTAAACTGCAAACTCCACCACAGTCACAGTGTAGAGAGCCTTTAGCAGTGTAGGGCACTGTTCCTGGAACTGTTCAGAAATCATATAAAAATGCCAAAAATCACGTTTGCCTAAAACAAAATTCAGAAGAGACAGCAAACAAATGTTAACTGACTAAACTTAAAACTTTATAAACAACAAATCTTTAGGACTTATCCGTCGAATTAGCTGGGAGAACTGCTCGGGGTGACAATCTCTTCTGCTGAAACTAAAGATGTACTATTGGAATGCTGGAGATCAGTGAGAGGGAGAGAGAAAATCTTTGAAAAAAGATTGTAAGTTGCAGGGCACCATGCACCTCACAGAGAAGATGCAGAACTTTGACTAGGCTGTTATAATTCATGTAGTTAGAATGAACTGGTTGTTGTTTTTTGGGATGCAGCATAATTCAGCAGTGCTGATGCCGACTGTGCTTGTTTTCTCCTGGTAATCATATCTCCTCTTTAAGACAGTGAGTCCACTAATGTTTCTAAATTGTACCTCCTAAGAACATTACAGCCCAACCATGTCATTCTGCTGGGCAGAAAAAAGCAAAACATATCCTCACTTGTAGAACAAAAGACAATCATCTTACAGTCTTATAAAAAGTTCAGTTACATACAACATCTTTCTTAACACAACAGAGGAAGACTATACATTTTTCTAAAGCAACAGATGAAAGTGACATCATAATTCAGATGCTGAAGGTAATCTGCTGGCCAGATGCTTCTGTAATGCTCATTTGCTACCACCTTTATGCAACACTGTCTACAATGGAGCACACAGCAAATGAACTGATGGCAGCTCTGCTGAAATCTGCAATACCACTGGGTGTCACTGTTGAACAAGACTTCAGTGAATGAAGACCCATCCACACGGCAGCAAAGACCTTCTCTTCACAACTGAATTTTCAAGGTTGCCACTGTTAAGTTAGATTTCTAGGCACAGCCCTAATCAGGCTAACATGCAGAAGGAAACTGCTCAGATTTCTTTAGGGTTTTCTTGCTGTAATGTAAGAGGTAGCTACTCTGATGGGCTGTGTAGGAAAACTGGCAGTACTAAAGGTTACATTCCCACCAAAGGCAAGAGGCTGGTTACCAAGGTTATCAGCATCTTTTGGACTAGGCTTGGCTTTTGGGAAGGCCAGACATGGCATCTGCTGTTTGGCCAATCACTGCTTCAGCTAAAAGAAGCTTGAAAAAATGTACTGGGTGGGGAGACGGGAATTAACTGACTGGCATCTTACAACCAGCCTCATTCCAAAGCAGAGCACATGTGCAGGCTATCTGCTTAAGTGTGAAATATATGCAAGCATTACTGTTGCATTATGCAAACACTCCTACTTCAGATCTAATTACACCCTGTTCTCTTTCTGCATATAATGCTTCTTTTTTGTTTTTCTGTCTACAAAGCCACTTCAGTATGTGGCTCCCCTCTCCCACAACTATGGCACTCCAACCAGTTAGTGGCCTGATGCTGACTCTGCTGTCCAGACGGTTCCATGTGAAAACGGCAAATCAATTAGAGATAGCATCAAAACGGTGATTTCAAAAAAAGTGACCGCAATAAGGGCGACATGAAATTACAGCGACCGACACAAACAGCGATTTTCATGTAATTAATCTCCAGAAACTGGTGCCTACACTTGAAATTGAAAATTGTAGGTGAGCCACACACCTCCAACAGGTTTTGTCTGGTATCTCATCACGGTGATACAAGAATCCACCATGCAGAGGAAAACATCTTCCCTTCTGGGACACAAGGTATTGTGCTGCCATCTTTTGATTACTTCCATTCATACTGCTACCATTTTCCTGCCTTTACTGACGTGGGGGGCTGTGCCCCATGGACCCTCCACTATTTCTACATATACCACTCTGAGATGCAACTGGACTACGGGGATTGCACAACCATGGAATCGCCTAAAAATACCAGTCGCTGTTTTTTGTATGTTGCCCTTATTATCTTCGCCTATATGCCGTCGCCCTTATTAATTCGCCTTTATTACGTGCTACCGTCCAGTTACTTTGATGACAAGTGAGAATACTGAGAAACTGCTGCTTTTTTTTTTTTTTTTGCACTATAGCAGCCCACGCAGGTAGCAGTATCAGAGGTCACTGATTATGTCACTGGTCAGAGCACCTAAAATAGCACAGCTTCGGGGGGGAAGAGACATACAGAGCTTACACTTTAAAGGGCCAGGCAGACAGAAAAAAGGAAGAGATATACAGTACAGAGAATAGAGGTTAAGAAAAATGAATTGGGAACATTACAATGCTTCCTTCCCCCTTTAACAAATGTTGCCAAGATGAGAAGATCAGCTACACTAGGTTTTACAAAAACACAGGTTACTTGAAACAGTAGTTCTAGGACTAGCATATGTTGTTCATCCACACTATCTGGCAGTGTCCTTTCCCTTTAAGATGTGCCGGAAAGTCTTTAAGCTGGCTCCTCCCACCCACCCGGGTGGTATATGCCACGGCTCCGCCCAATGACGCCAGATCTTGCCTGCTGGAAGCAGAGGTTGTGCAAGTGAGCCAGGGGAGGTGGGTGAGTCCACGTGGATAAACAACATATATCACTCCTAGAACTACTGTTACAGGTGAGTAACCTGTGTTTCTAGGGATGTGGATAAGTTGTTCTATCCACACTATTTGGCAGACTCCTAGCAGTTCTCCAGGAGGAGGAAGGCAAGGCGCACACCCCCTATTTAGTGAACAGAGACTGGAGAACTGCGGCCCCAAAGCCAGCATCCTGGCATGACTCGAGGTCAATGTGGTAATGGGAAATGAAGGCGTGTGCTGACTTCCAGGTAGCAGCCCTGCAGATTTCCTGGATAGGGACGTCCCTAGAAGCAGCCACCGATGCAGTGGTATGGCGGGTGGAATGAGCCCTTAGCCCTCTGGGAGGCTCCCTACCCACCAACCTATAGAAGAGATCAATGCAGGATGTGATTCATCTGCCAATCGTCTGCTTGGCTGCAGGTCTGCCAGGTGCAGCTTCAGTGTAGGTGACAAACAGCTGGCGACCTCTTCCAGAACTCCAGCTGTGAGCTCTTTGTAGTATGCAAGTGCTCGCCTCAGGTCCAGAGTATGGAGCCTGTGTTCGGGCTCTGAGGTGTGATTTGTGAAGAGTACTGGAAGAGTCATCATCTGATTCAGGTGAAACTCTGACACAACCTTCAGGAGAAACTTCGGGTTGGGGCGCAGGACAACCTTGTCCCTGTGGAAGACCAGGTGAGGAGACTCGCCGAAAGCATCTGGAGCTCACTGATCCTTCCGGCTAACGTGATAACCACCAGGAAGGCAGTCTTTCATGACAGGTGAAACATGTCACACCTGTGCATCGGTTCTAACGCTCTGCCCTTGAGCTTTGCCAAAACCAGCAACAAGTCCCACGGTGGTGGTAGGTCATGCACCGGATGGGAAATGTGATCTAAGCCTTTGAAAATGTGCCAGACCACCTCCTGCATCACTGACTGCTGAGCAGCCCACGCCCAGTAAGCACAGATGGTGGCCAGATGCACCTTAAGGGTCGTCGACTGAAGTCCCCCTTTGGAGAGGGATCATAGGTAGTCCAAAATGCTGGCCACCAGACAGGACAAAGGGTCCAGCCCCTTGCCCTGACACCAAATGGAGAAGCTCTTCCATTTGAAGGCATAGCATTTTCTGGTCAATTCCTTTCTAGATGCCTCCACCATGGTGAGGACATCTTCAGACAGACCCAAAGCCTGGAACTCTAGCCGCTCAGGAACCAGGCTGTCAGGTGCAGGGATTGAAGGTCCGGGTGGAGTACCTTCCCCTAATTGATATAGAGTAGGTCTGGGCGGAGTGGAAGACGCCTCGGGAGCCTGCTGCTGAGGCTGAGGACACTGGGATAGCCGGTCTGGAGCCACCAGGATTACCTGTGCCTTGTCCCTCCTGACCTTGAGCAGCACCATGTGGATCAAGGGAAGGCACAGAAGAGGCCTGGTGTCCAAGGCCTTGAGAAGGTATCCCCCTGCAGCGAGCCCTGCTGAGGGGAGTGGGGTCAGAACAGCCTCAACTTTGCAGTCTCCCTGGAGGTGAACAGGTCCACCTGAGGGCTGCCCTACTGGGAGAACAGACCGTGAACTACCTCTGGATGAAGAGACCACTCATGAGATGCCTCGGCTACCTGACTGAGGGCATCCGCCAGCTAACTGGAGGCTCCTGCCACATGTATGACTAGGAGATCTGCCTCCAGGCTGCGCACGAGAGTCCATACGTGGAGTTTCCTTGCACAAAGGCAGGGAGTGCATCTCGCCCTGCTTGTTGAGGTAGCACATGGTCGTGGTGTTGTCCATCTGGACTTGGACCACTTAACCCCAAACATATGGAGCGAATGCAGTCAGCGCCAGCCGAACTGCCCAGAGCTCCAGCAGGTTGATGCGCCATTGGTACTCCTCGGGGGTCCAGAGCCCATGGACTCTGTTTCCTGCCCCCCACCGATAGGCACACCAGTCCATGACAGAGGCATCGGTCGTCTAGATGACTATCGGCTTGGGGCGGACAAATGGGATCACTTCCTGCAGATGCTCTGGGACTAGCCACCACTGGAGGGCATCCCACATTTTCTGGGTCACAGTGACCAGCTGGTCGAAGTGACCTTTACACTGAGACCACTGGCTGGCCAGCTCCCACTGCAGGGAGCATATATTCCAATGGTCCCAATGGACCGCGCTAGTGCAGGCCGCCATGTAACCCAGAAGGTGCAGGAAGTCCTGGGCAGGGCGCAATTGCCTGACCCGAAATCATCGGGCAAAGGAGGAGAGAACCTCTGACCTATCCAATGGGAGCCAAGCTCTGGCTTGGCAAGAGTCGAGCTCTGCCCTGGTGAAGCTGATCACCTGCATGAGCACGAGTTACGACTTGGCCTCATTGACCAGGAGGCCAAAGGAAGTACAGGTCTGGAGGGCCAGATCCTTGGACCACTCCACCTCCTGCCTGGAGGGACCTGCAATCGGCCAGTTGTCCAGGTAGGGGTACACCTGGACCCATCTGTGCCTCAGGTAAGCTGCCACCACTGCTATGTATTTGGTGAAGACTCTGGGGGCCGAAGAGAGGCCGAACGGCATGGCCCGGAACTCACAAAGGGTTCCCTTGGCTTGAAAGTGGAGGAAACTTTGGTGGAACAGATGGATCGGGACGTGAAAGAATGCATCCTGAAGATCTAGGGAGCAAAACCACGTCTTGCTCTAGAAATGGTATGATCTGAGACAGAGTTACCATCCTGAAGGTGTGCGACCTGAGGAACTTAATTAGGTTGTGCAGATCTAGAATGGGGCACCACCCCCCATCCGCTTTGGCACCAGGAAGAACCTGGAGACAAATTCTGGGTGTTCTGGAGGATCTGCTACTCTGACCACGACCTCCTTGCGGAGGAGTTGGGCTATGTTGTCTCGAAGAGCTGACCGAGTGTCTGTGGATACCAAGTCCTCCCATGGGGCGTGGGCTCAGCTTGGAGGGTACTGCTCATATTCCAGAGGCAGACACTGACCGACCACTTTCAGAACCCACCTGTCCGTGGTGACAGCAGACCAGGCGGAAAGAAAGTGGTGGAGCCTGCCCCTCACAGGAGGACCCAGGGAGGCAGGACAGACATGAGGGTAGCACCCTCATCCCGTCACTGAGCAGGCTTGGAGGAGGACCCGGCTGAGGAGCCACCGGGTCCCTTCCCTCCGGGCTTACGGACTACCGAGACCACTGACTTGGGCCTGGGTCGCCAGGACTGAGCCTGCTGGCCCAGCTCATGCTGGGCTGGTTTTGCCTCAGGAGTGGAGGACCGAAAGGGCTTTTGCTTCTGCTGCCTGGAGCCCTTAGGATCCTTCTGTGCAGATGTTACAGAGTCGAAGGCGGCACTGGATTTCTCGATATGCTGGAGATGACCCTCCACACCGGACCCTAACAGGTCAGTGCCCAGGAATGGAACATTCGCCAGCTTGTGCTGAGTGTCTGCTGTAAAGGTCGAGATCCACAGCCAAGCCCTACGGTGCATGGCAACTGCAGCTGCCACTGAGCGGGCACAGGAATCCCTCAAATCCAGAGCCATCTGAAGTTTCTGCTTGGCCACAGCCCAGCCCTGATCTCGGACCTGCTCGACCATGGTCTGGAGGTCCACAAGTAGGTGAGGAATCACCTCATCCAAAGAGCCCAAGAGGGCATGGGAGAAGCATGCCATCAAGACGGCCAAGCTTGCCTGATGGAGACTGAGCGAGGAGGCAGCTTAGACTTTTTTCGCTGAATGGTCCAATTTCTTGGACTCCTTATCCAGCAGCTTACTGACGTCCCTGATATTACCCGAAGGCCAAAACACGGAGTCAGCCACCAGCCCCTTGGCCGTGGGGTGCTCCGTGAAACTTGAGTGGGTACCGATGGGCACCGCATACTTGTGGGCCATCTGGGCCGAAGGCGCCAGGCAAGACGCGGGGCACTGACAAAGCTCCAGGGCTGGACCGACAATGGCCTTGTCCACTGGAAAAGCCTCCGTTGAAGAGTCCCCTTTGCCCAGAATCTCTGTAAGGAGATAGCAAGCCCACTTCTGAACAGGCTCCATCTTCATCACTGTGGACTCGGAAGTGAGGCAAAGGATGTCCGGGAAGGAAGTGGGCCCTTCCTCCATCGAGAGATCCCCCATAGACTCCTCGTCGCTTAGACGGGAGTGCACTGAGGATTCGTCAGAGTCTGCATAAAGTGGCCAACCACCCCAGTCACCTTCAACCCTCTGTGGGTGGTCAGGTGTGAGGGTGACCGACAGTCAATGGGGAAACCCCTTGGCCAGCCGAGACTCCTTAGTCGGAGTGCCGGTTGGCAGTTCCCCCATGATCGGTGGAGAGGCGGGCTTGTCTCGACTGACCCCACAAGGGGAGTTGGTGTCGGCCTCTTGGGCAACAGCCAAGTGAAGGATGGTGTGGGAGCTGGGGTCAGCCTCGGACCAGCTAGCACCGTTGCCACATGAGTTCTTCGTAGCGTCGACCCAACTTGTGCTGAAGCCTCTCCTCACCCGAGGAGGACAAAGACAAGGAATAGCGGCAGCGCCGCTTTCCATGGCACCGTGAGCGGGAGCACCGATGATGGCTGGAGCTGCTTGACACACTGGAGGCGGACCGAGACCTTGACCTCGGCCACTGGGGATCTCAGAGGGAGCCAGTAAGTGCCGCTGCTCCTCCTGGTCTGGGTCTGTGACCATAGGGTTCTGTTCAGTGGACTAAGCAGCCCCTTCTAAGGTCACAGGCAGGACCGGAGTCCTGAAAAGAGAATTGTCTGCCTCTTCAGACGACAACTGGTTGATAGGGTTGAGAAAAATCTCAGCCACATCACCAGCCGGCATCTCGACCAACTGGCCTGATGAGATTTACGTGAAGCCAGCGGCCAAGGCCTCGGTTTCGACCGTGGTCAAAACCTGGGAGTCCCGAGACTTAACATTCCCAGTCCCAGGAACGTCGATGGTGAGTTTTCTCTTTCTTCGACTCCTTTTTGTCTTTGCAAGAGCGGAAGCTGAGAGACCCAGAAGGGGCCCTGCCCCTTAGTTGGGAGGGACTGGCACAGCTCCTTGAAGGAGCCCGAAAAAGTGGAGCCCAACTGGAGTGGAACAAAGGCAGAAGCCAAGGAAGACTGTGCGGTGGCCCAAGCCTCCTCCTTGAAGGCTATAAGCTGTTCCAGCTGCTCGGCAGACCCCGCAGCCATGGAGACCACCCAATGGGTGTCTTTAGATTTGACTGGCAGATATTGTTTTTCAGGTGGCCAACTTAAGGCGGGTCAGGCGGATCTCGATGATCGTCGTGTGAAACGACCGACAAATGTCGCAGGCCTGGGTATCGTGATTGTGGCCCAGGCAGTAGACGCACGTGGCATGTGGGTCGGTACGTGATCTTCTGCCCGCATGGGCACCACTGAAATCTGGGAGCAGATGTATCATCCATCATGGTCGGGAGCTTGAAGACGATTACCAAAACAGTAACACAGTTTTAGAAAGCAATCCAAATGGATTAAAAGTGCTAGGGCCTACAATGTGGAAGCGCGAAGGAGGAAACCTGCTTCTTCCAGTAGAAAGGAAGATCTGGCATCGTGGGACGGAGCCGAGGGATATACCACCTGGGCGGGTGGGAGGAGCCACCCTGAAGACTTTCCGGCACATCTTAGAGGGAAAGGACACTGCCAAATAGTGTGGATAGAACAACATATCCACGTACCTAGAAACGTCAATTAATAACATCCTAGAAGCATGAAATTAGATACATGTACTAAAAAAGATTTAACTTGCTAAGCACATTATATAGAAACTGACTCATCCTCTTCAAAGCTGACATTTACACTTTAAATATGAGAAGCAAGTGTTTGCAAAATACTGTACTTTGAAATCATACAAGTACAGTAAACCCTCAGAACCATTTAAAAGGTTTACAATATCTTTGATGGGCTTGACAAAACAGAAAGATTAAAAAAAGTACAAAGTACGTTGAACATGTCTGGCTGAGAGGTAGTAAGCAAAGCACTGCAACTGAAGAGGAATCATCATCTATTGGTTTACAGGGTTCACTCTTGAGGTAATTGGCTGTATTTGAGTCATGTGATAGTGGGATGAGTTTAATTTATTAAGAGTTACAGCAGTGGTGACGGTGACAAGGAACTGCAGTCCAGGAACACTTCCCACATCTTTTACTGACACCCTTTTCTGCCTGGGTTAATAAGTGTAAAAATGTATGAGGCTTGCTGGTTTTTAAAAAGATGTTGAAGTTTCTTAACTGGAGGTGTCAGAGTGAACACTTCCTGGGCCGCCAGGCGGTGAGGTTACCGAAGACGGGGTATCAACATCCTGCCAGCTTCCATTAGCCTAGAAAACACAGGAAGAGACAGAAGTGACTCAATTTATTAAAGAGGTTTATCCTTAAATTTGTTACTTTTAAATGTTTTACATCACATCTTTTTTTTTTAAATCACATTTACTGAATTTTGCAAAAATCTAACAGCATATAAGAAAAAATTACTCACCTTAGTAATTGCTTTTCTTCTCATGGAGTCTTGCTATATTATAACAATAGCAGTCAGCCACTGCAGCTGAACTGCCCCGGAGAGGAAGGAGTTAACTCCAGAAGATCTGGAGTTCTACAGCGCGAGGGCGCTGTGCCTAAAGTTTCCATCTGGCAGTTTCAAATGAAACTGTCAGATCTTTACGAAGCCAACATCAAAGGACGGAAAAAGTCTGTGGAAAACCTACACTAGCCTAGTTACTACCTACTAGTAGTAATAACAACAATATAAACAACAAAGAAACACCCAGAACCATAATAACAAAGATTGATGGTATATGGTTCATTTTACCACCCTTGACAAGAAGATATGAACCCTTCCCCCAAGACTCAAGTCACAGAAGGGGCAATAAAAAATAACCTAAAAGAACATCTAGATCCCTAACCCAAAGGAAAACAGGGTTAGGGGAAAACTAAAATGGCATGACACAGTGCTTGCACCAATTTGCCACCTCTACCCAAGTAGGAGTTCTGAGAGGGCTGGAGGAGGGTGGTTATAATATAGCAGACTCATGAGAAGAAAAGCAATTACTAAGGTGAGTAATTTTTTCTTCAAACACCATGAAGTCTTGCTATATTATAACAATAGCAGATTACACAGCAGTACCTCCATGGAGGGAGGGTCAGAACCTACTTAGGAAATAGGCTCTGAAGCACAGCTGTGCCAAACCGAGCATCTCTCCTGGACTGATATCCAGGGAATAATGCTTGGTAAAGGTGTGAACTGTCTTCCAGGTAGCAGCTTGACAAATCTCCAGAATAGGAATGTCTCTAGCAGCCGCTGAGACGCAGCTGCACTTCCCCAGGAGTGGGCCTCAATCCTGAGGGGGGTACTCTACCCAGTTTCTGATAACAAAATTGATACAAGAGACAATCCACCTTGCAATTGTTCTCTTAGTGGCAGGTTTCCCTTTGCCAACCGCCATAGGTAAGAAACAGTTGGAGGGATTCGAACCTATGACCTCTGGCGCTCTAGATAGTAACTTAATGCCCTTTTGACATCCAAGCTGTGCAGTCTCCTCTCACCTGAGGAAGAATGCTCAGTGAAAAATACTGGAGGGAGATAGATTGATTCAGGTGGAAATCAGAAACCACCTTAGGCAAAACTTTCTATTAGTCCTAAGGACTACCTTATCTCTGTGAAAGAGATAAAATCTTCTTCCACTGACAGGGCCTGTAACTCACTTATGCGTCTGGCAGAGGTGATAGCTACTAGAAAACGGTTTTCCAAGTTAAATACTTGAGTTCTGCTGAAGACAGAGGCTCAAAGGAGGTTGCATTAACTGAGCAATGCAAATATTCAGGTCCCAGGCGGGAGCTGGTTCCCGAAAGGAGGTTAGTGTGAAGTAACCCTTTAAAAAACTTGGAGAACACAGGGTGAGAAGGAAAGGAGGCAGGCTTCCTGCTGACACAAAAGCAGAGACAGCTGCCAGATGAACCTTCAGGGTAGCTGGTCTAAGGCCTAAGGAATTCAGATGGACCAAATAGTCCAAAAGAATGGGAAGATCAGCAGATTCTGGGGTAATCTGCCTCTCAGAGCACCAGATGGAAAACCTCTTCCACTTAGAATTATAAGTGGCTTCTAGTGGAAGGCTTCCTTGAAGCCTTTAAATATCCATAACACCTTGAGAAAGGTAAATCAGATATCCCTAGCTCCTCAAGAGCCAAGCCTTGAGGTGGAGGGACTTGAGGTCCGGATACCACACTCTCCCTGTGCACAGGCCAGTAAGTCGTGAACTCTGGGCAGGTCAGGGCAGGTGGACTGCCAGGGACAGGAGCAGAGGGTACCAGGGCTGTCTGGCTCAATCTGGGGCAATCAGAATCACTCTGCAAGGTTGAGATCTGATTTTCACTAGTACCCTGGAAAGGGGGAAGCATACAGGAACTTCCCTTTCCAATCCAACAGAAAGGCATCCAGAGGACTGAGCCCAGTACTGGAGGCCTGCAGAAAAGAGGAAGTTGGTGGTTGTCTGGGGGTCAAAAGATCTATCTGAGGAGTGCCCCAACTGGCAAAGACGGACCCCTAGTACTTGTGGATTCAGAGCCCATTCGTGATGGCCCTGAGAAATTCTGCTGAGGGGCCTCGCCAGCATTGTCCTTCCCTGGGAGATGAACCGCTATCAGGGAGGTGTTCAGGGAATAAGCCAGAGACCACAACTTCATTGCTTCGGTGCACAAGGCTGAAGACCGAGTGCCCTTGCTTGTTGATGTACCACATTGTGGTGGTATTGTCTGTCCTGACTTGAACCACTTTGTTCTGGACAGAATCTGAAAAGATCCGAAGAGCTAAAAAGACAGCTCTGAGTTCCAGAAGATTGATGTGGAGCAGAGATTCCTGAGGAGACCACACTCCCTGAGTGGTAAGGTCGCCCAGGTGAGCCCCCCACCCTAACAGGGAGGCATCCGTGGTGAGGGTGAGGGAGGGAGAAATGGGAATGAAGGGAACCCCTTGTTTCAGATTGCTTTGATCCTGCCACCAGTGTAGGGCCAGGATCAGGGATTGAGTAACTGGGACCAATTTGTTAAGGGGGTCCTTCCTCTGAGACCAATAGGCCCTCAAATGGAACTGAATGTCCCTCATCTGGAATCTTGCTCCCTGCACAACAACTGTGGAAGCAGCCATGTGTCCGAGGAGTTGCAGGAAATGCCTTGCTGGTCGAGAGACCCGAGGGTAAAGGAGGATGCCAGGCGATGAGTCTGTCCACCCTTTCCGAGGAAGAAAGGCCCTGGCTAACCTTGTGTTCAATTCTGCGCCTATGAAAGTTAGGGCCTGAACTGGTTCCAGAACTGACTTTGGTAAGTTTAGCAGAAATCCAGAGAAGTGAGAAGCTGCTGGGTGACTTGTAAGTGGGATTTCACCTGACCTGGAGACTGACCCACAATGAGCCAGTCGTCCAGGTAGGGAAACACAGCAACTCTTTGCTTCTTAAATGAGCCACTACTACAGCGAGACATTTGTGAATACCTTTGGCGCAGAGGTAAGGCCAAGGCATTGCCCTGAACTTGGTAGTGGCCTGAGGCAGTTCAACCTGAGGTATTGGTGGGAAGGCCTGATCAGAACATGAAAATAGGCATCCTTGAGGTCCAGGAAGCTAGCCAGTCCCTGGCCTTAGGGAAGGCAATATCATTGCCAGGGTTAACATTTTGAACTTTGGTTTCAACAGATGCTTGTTCAAGTATCTTAAATCCAGAATGGGCCGCCATTCTCCTGTCTTTTGGGGTAAGAAAGTATCTTGAATAAAGCCCCTTGCCCTGATGGCAAGGAGGAACCCTTTCCACTGCTTTGCAGACCAGAAGAGAAGAAACCTCTGCTTCCAAAGCAAGGGCTTCTGAAGGACTTGCAGGTGGGAAATGCCTGGCTCTCATCTTTGGAAAATATCTGAAGCTGAGAACCAGACCCTGGCCTATTACCTCCAGAACCCATCTGTCCGAAGTTAGGGACAGCCAGCTCTGGCTGAAATAGGCCAACCTGCCCCCCACTGGTACAGGAGAATCGGCCCTGGGCACCCCATCAGGGTGCCTGCTTAGCAGCAGCTTAGGCTGAGGGAGGGAGACAGTCTACTAGCGCCACGCCTACCCCTGCCTCTGAAGAAACCCCTTCTGCAGACAGCAGGAGGCTTGAAATTGGTAAAAGGCCTGAAAAGGGTCTGCCCCTACACTCTGGGAGCATGCCTTTGTGGCATGGCATGCTTCTCCTTAGCCTGGGCACTTTTGTAGGTAGTTCTGTATTCATCCATCTTTTCATATAATTTTCTGTTTGCTCCCAAACAGAGAATTTCCCACACAGGAAAATCCATAGCCTTTGACTGAGTATCTTGGGACAGATTAGTGCATCTGAGCCATGCCAACCTACGGGAAGCTACAGAAGTGGCCATGACCCTAGAGGAAACATCATTAACATCAACAGCAGTATGAAATTGAACTTTAGAGGCTTCAATGCCATCAGCAGCCACCTGTTCCAACTCACTAGCCAGCTGGCCATGGGCCTGCTTGGCTAACTGCAATACTGTGTCCCACCTAGATTTCTGATATCTAGCCACATAAGCCTATAATTTGCCTGCCTGAGTCCCAAAGAAGCTGCCATATACTGTTTCTTCGCCATGGCATCAATCTTCCTAGAATCCTTATCAGGAGGATGTGAGGCCAGAGGAATATTAGCCTTGTCACAGGCTGCAGCTTGTACCACACCTACATGACTACACTGCTCAATAAGGAAGTCTGTATCCGAGCCTGACAAAGTATACCTTCTGTCCATTTTTTATCTACAGGAGGACAGAATGAGGATTTTTAAAATCTTTGTTGTTTGCTTCCTAAATGACTTATGCAAAGGAATAGACAACCTCCTAGACTCTGGAATATCCATCATTTCCACATAATCAGGCTCCTCTTGCTCATCCACAGCCTCCTCTAAAGGAAGCTGGAGGGTTTCTGCAACCTTTTTGTAAAAAATAAAGAAAGAAGGGGACTCAGACAGAATAGGGGGAGATTCTAAAGGTCTGTCTGGAGAAATGCCCGGTTCGATGGGCACGTCCAGACCCTCCCAGCCACACATATATTGATCAAATTCCTCCTCCCCCTCCTGTGGTTCATAAAAATCCTCAACTTCAAAATCCTGAACCACTGGGACTGAACGAACCAACCTTTTACCAACTGTTGGTGGTTCTACAGATCCCTGAGACAAGTGACTGGACAATCTGAATGGCTTTAGCTATCTCTGCAGCAGTTGGACACAATTCTGGACTCCAAACCTCCTGATTTCTTTGTCTTTTTACTTGGGACTGGTTCCTCTGAACCAGTCTTCCTTTGCCGAGGAAGTCCTAGCCCTGGTCAGAGGCACTCCCTCTGGTCCAGTGGGTACTGAACCGGGCTGGCCATCAGGTCAGCGGACTTCTTGGCCTCTCGTTCCCTGAGCCGGCAATCTCTTCTCAGGGTGGCTGCAGGGAAATTTTACACACCTGGCAGTCTGACAGGAGGTGGTCAGCCCCAGACAATAGGCACAAAGTGGTGTGTGGGTCAGCCTTGGCAAAGGCGTCCCCAGAGACATCACAGTGTTGAAACCAGTGGGCCGGTTTTCTTTGGGTTTCTCAGGCATAATGCCAGCCTAACCAAAACTTGCCCTTTTTGATGGCAGTGCCAGGGCAAGACACCCTTATCGGTTCCCAACTGCGAATCACGGGTATTTGAAAAAAACGTAAAATTTTGAAGTTTTTTTAGAACCGATAAGAACCGGGAACCGCACTCTAAAACCCACAGTACAGTTTAAAAGACAGAAAAATCCAGCGATCGGTTCAAAACCGAACCGATAATTAATTTCCACACAGACTTGAATTTTTGTATTTACGGTTTACCAGATAGAGCTTTAGAACCGAAATGTGTAAAAATAATGATTTTTGCCGTTCAAATGAACCGAAAACTACTTTTTAAACCGAGAATGAACCGAGCTGAAGGAGCTGATCTCCGGAGCGACTGTTCAGTGAAGCGGATTAAAGAATCTGACAGTTTCATTTGAAACTGCCAGATAGAGCTTTGGGCACAGCGCCCTCTCGCTGTAGAACTCCAGATCTTCTGGAGTTAACTCCTTCCTCTCCGGGGCAGTTCAGCTGCAGTGGCTGACTGCTATTGTTATAATATAGCAAGACTTCATGGTGTTTGAACTATAGCTATGAAGTGCACAACAACAAAAATACAAGCTAATATAATCAAGGACTTATGAGTGCAGTAAAACAAATCCATAAAAAAATATGTTGGCTGGCCCGCCGGTGCAGTGGTAGCACTACTGCTCATGACCCGGGTTCTGGAATGAGCCTGGGGAGCGAAAGCTGGGGAGGGAGGAGGCTGAGTGTCCATGGGATCGCTTCGCCTTCTCCGAGAGAAACTGAGGCTCAGCTGACTGGCCCCAGGTGGAGGCCTGGGATACAGAAAAAGAGGAAGGGTGGATAGCGGACGTTGCGTCACGCCATGCGCTAAGAGTACGCCATGCCCAGTAGAGAACAAAGGAAATGGCTCCTTGCATTATGGGGAGATGGAGCACCCAGGCGCAGATAAATGGCTCCTTTGCCTGTCCTCGACCGATGCCCTGACAAAAATGGAAGATGTTCAGGGTGTACAGGCACCCACCTCGTCCCCACCTGGGGGTGCAAACCATGGCTACATGGAGGGACTACCATGGGCTCCAGGTAAGAAGGGGCAGGACAGACGCCATAGGTGACTCCCGAGGCAGTGGAGTACGGGGGACATTTTAACAGAAAGATATATATATATACACAGATCTATATATATAGATCTATATATATATATATATATATATATACACACACATATGGTGTATAACATATTCCCTTATGAAATGTCATTTCTTCCCAAATATACTTGAGAGGAGAGGGGGAGACAGACAGAGAGAGAAAAATACAAGGAAAGACCAAACTGAATTAATATCTATCACAGAATATGTTCCAAGGGTGGTCAATAAAAGAGGAAGTCTGAGATAAGGAAAGAAGACTACAGATACTTATGGGGAGGTGGAAAGAGTACAGAACATAGAATAAATCAATTAAAAACAGCTTTTGTGAATTCATTTTATCTTATTCTAGTGAGAGTAAGAAAATGATCTTAAGGCAGCAGTATTTGCTAGTCAGCAAAGATTTTCATCCTGAAAATGTACTTCTGACATCGTCTTATTCATAATCGGTATATTTTAAATTTACTCAGATATTTATTCAGTCCGGGGTGGCAGCAGTACTGCTATGGCACCAGCGACCTGAGTTCGGGAACAAGCTTGAGTTGTCGGGGGGCTGGCTGGGGGAAGAAGGATCAAGCGTCCCAGAGAACACTCTCCTCCTCTGGGGAGGGAGGGGGAGGGCAGGCAACTCTGCTGCTATACTGTCACCCGATGACCACAGTTGGCAGTGCAGCTGCAGCAGTTTGTGGGTGAAAGGATGCAGACAAGTGCTGCACCACACATGCTTGTGTGTGTACCTGCTTGGCACGCCCTTGCGTCAATATCCTGGGGAACAGGGAGAAAAATGAAAAGGCACCCCCAGCAACTTGAAGCCAACCTGCTTGCAGGCCCCACACCTGGTTGCCTGGACACTGCCTCCCTCAACCGGATCTGTTACATGGGGGCTCCACTGCCCCTGCCAGAGGGGGAACTCTGAAGGAACACAGGGAGGTAAAGGTAAGACCTGGAGGACACCAGGGTGACAGGGCTGGGGCAAGGTAAAGCAGATGGGGGCCAACCAGAGAGAAGGGGACATTTAAAAAAAAAAAAAAAATCTTTCAGATATTTAAACAAACGTTTTTTAAAACTACTTCTGCATTTAATGACTCAGGTCATTAAAGATGGCTGTGTGTTACTGGCAATATTTCAAAATCATTTCAGTTGAGGATACCATTTGTCTGTAAACACTGAATTTACAGTCAGTTGGCTGGTGTACCTGGAGGCAGTACTGCCTGTGGCACCAAAAACCCGGGTTCGGGAACAAGCCAGAGCGTCAAAGAGTCAGCCGGGGGAATGAGCATTCAATGGACAGCTCTCCTCCTCCAGGGTGGGTAGCGGTAGTTGGCAACAGCCTGACACCTGGCAGTGAATGGGTTTTGGTGCACTGGACTCTTCTAGTGCCTCCTGGAGTTGGTGGCTTGGCAGGTATTAACATGTTCATGCAGGAAAGCATGCATGATGTGCCTCTGACCCCACTGTATGCCAAGCCACTGGGGGGCGCCACAAAGAATCTCCCTCTGGTCCATGCACTTGATTCTCCATCAGCTTAATTGACTTCTGCGTATGCCATAGCTAGGAACATAGGATGGTCAAGGGCAGAAAAGGGGTACATCCTTGCCTGGCCCGAGAGCCTAAATCAGAACTGAAAAGAAAAAAATACAGACTTTGTGCTATGGCTGTATTATGATGGTGAAAGCACATTTTTCAGATTATAAACAGCACAGCACCACACCAAAATAGTGGGTCCTGCAAGGAAGCAAGAACTTTAAAAAATTTCAATCATGTATCTCAGTTCCGGAATCAACAAAAAGAAAAAGAAAAAACAATATATTAATATTTTTGGCAGAAATACATTATCATTTAAAAATGTCATGCCTAAAAATACTGCTGCTTTAAAAATACTGAGAGTTTTATAACATTTTAATTTTTTTCTGCATTACTATGTATAAATTCCAAGTTTTTTATAAAATTTACTGTGGTTATTATTGAGCCCATGTGAGAATCATTTAAATCCTACATCGCTATGTAATGAATTTTCTATGCATGACACAGATGGAAAATCCTTTTCAGATTTGCAGGATATAATAAAAAGACATTCTACAGTGCATCTTTTTAAACCTGCATTTCAAATTTGCTAAATCAAATACAAAGTTACAACACCACAGGCATCTTCTACTTTGCATCTGGAACGCCTCCTACTACAATTATCTCACACACACACACACACACACACACACACACACACACACGCACTACTTCAGCTCAGCTATGCTGATTTACCTTATTTAAAGTGAAATGTCCGCTCAGGCCCCACCTCACACCAAGGAGGGGCCTGATTAGCATTTGCACAAAAAGTGTACATATTTTTTTTTTTTTTAACACTTATTTGGTGGTGTCTTAAGCTTTTATCTGATGATCCTGCCATCCCTCCCACTGGCATTTTGAAAAGACGTGCTCCTAGTGGTGCACCCATAACGAGAATGACATAAGAGACAGGGACCAGTCGCAGGAGCATGCACAGGTTTACTGTACAGTTGGAACCATTAATAGCTCCGGTTTGGAATGTACATGTCTCAGTGGCAGTCTACACCTGATCTCATTATAGCACCAAGACATGTACGTTCCAAACCAGAGGTATCAATAGCTCTGATTATACAGTATACCTACGCACACTCATGTAGCTGCTCCCCGTCTCATACTTCATTCTTGGGAGAGCTGCAGGAGGTTGTGGGTGCGCCACTAGGAGTGCTTCTTTTCAAACTGCCAGCAGTGGGGACAGCAGAATCAACCAGATAAAAGCTTAAAGAGCAGCTGCCGAGTTCCCACCCCTCCAAACATATGTCAGCCTACCTGGCCCCGAGTGTCCTGGGACAAAATTTCCGCACATCTCTGCCCTGTAGTAAAACCATTATGTAACACAATCCCCAAAGAAAATATCCAAGGCAGCCACTTCCGAGCGTGCGATCACTTTACGTTCGTGATGTCACCAAGCGAAACACCGTGTGTGTGTGTGTGTGTGCCCCATAGACTTCAATGGAGACTATTTTTATAGACATTTTAATACCATTTGAAATTACGATTATAGCAAATCAAAGCAACCGTCTGACTAACAGATTGCTACAAAATGTATTTTATTAGAGCATGAGAAACCGCAGCAAAGGATAGGTGATAAGATCGAAAAACTCTACTCAAGAAAGAATCAAGTTGGATTTATAGTTTGAATGCTGTACACCCACAGGCTCTAAACAAGGAATTAGACCTTACTATGTACCTTTAATTATCTTACATTACATACTTAGAACAAATGTCTTTCTAAATAATTGCCTATCGGCTGTTTTGTTTGTAAAGTCTTTCTCCGCCCCCGGGTGTTCCCACAGTATACTGAAGTGCTCTGGTTGGTCAAACTCTTACCCAAATTTATTTTTTGTTTCTTAGAACTACATACAATATAGATAATTTGCATTTAATCTTTGAAAACAAAACAGAATATAACATGCTATTTATATTGTGAAATAATTTGTATATTGACGTAAAATGAACTCGAAGTATTCTGAATGATGTTATAATTCTTTATGTTTCATGTACCAGATGTGGCCCTTGATACTTTAATCCTCTGCTCATTTTTGGTGTTTTGGTATAATAGTATTTTCTGACATGCAGCTGTAATGGTGCACCGTTTATAAAAGATGAGTTTTAAAAAAAATAAACTGAAAAATTTGGCGTCTAAAATTAAAATAAAACAGAACTGTCTATTTTGCCTTACTTCTTGTGCCATAACACCTCTAATGTATGCTATTTCTAACCTTTTTTTGTTATTTTATTTTCTATTTTTGAAAGAAGTACTGATCTGCTTTAGGTAATAATATGTGTAGGACTAATAACCAGGAAATTCCTTTTACCAAAATGTTTAAGTGACTTGAATCATGTGACATACACGTCATTAATGATTACTCCTTTTAAACACATGCAAAGGGGGTGCTGTTGAGCACACCTACCAACAAGTCCTGGGAAAGGAGAGCGCCTAGGAATAGAAGCTGTAAGGCTGATAAAAGTTAATATTTTTGATCCAATACCGCTTTGAACAACAGAATCAAATTCTCTTCACTACAAGGAGTCTGTTGATATCAAACTTGGATGATGGGTCGCAATTCTAAAGTGGCAGGAGCCACTGCCAAAACTCAGCCACCAGCAGAACCGACCACGTCAGGAGAGTCATAGATACAACCCTACTCAGGGCCTGAACCACCTTGGAAGGCCCCACAGAAAGCAGTGCAGGCCATAGATGGTAAAATTGAGTTGGTCCTAACTTGTATGGCTGAGCAGGATGTCAGGATAGACATTGCTACAAAAACAGCTGGAGTGGCAGAGCTGATGGCTACTAAAGCTTTGGCCTACTACACTACAGATTAGAAGCCCTTGAAAATGCACAGAGGGCACAAAATGTCAGAATAGTTGAGCTGCCAGAGTACATCAAGGGGGAGAATCTGCTCAAATTTCTAAGTGACTGGTTACCTGCAACTTTGGGCTTAGAGGGGAATCTCTTGACATGCTTTCTTACAGCATATTGCATCACTTCTAGAGCAGCCGCTAACCAGGGAGATGCACCATGGACCATCCTGCTTCAAATGGTAGGAGCTGCGTCGAGGGACACGATTTTACAAGCTGCCAGAGGAGCAGGGACTCCCAATTATCAAGGAAAGACTGTACACTTGTTTCCCTGATCTATCTTTCACCACCCACGCCTAAGGAAAGATTTGATGGGGTATATGCTAAACTCAAAGAGTCTCGGTGTTGCACACTTTCTGTTGATGCCTGCCCACTTGAGAGTGTTTTACAGTGGGCACATGTATCAATACACTGACCTTGAAGAGGCCAGAAAGAAAGTCAAATCCATCGGGAGGGAGTTTGCTAGATCGAGACCGGAGGAATCCGAATCAGAAGAGGATGACTGAACAGTTATTTAACTGGTTGGACTTGATTTAACACCCTTTTTTTCTTCAATTAACCATCTGTTTGATTACGCCTGCTTGTAATGGGGATATGATGGGGAATGCAAAGTTAAGACCATGGGGAGTGTAGCCCAAATCATAGCTAATGCCGGATGCTAAAATATAATAACCGTTGGAAGGGTTAATGCCTGGAGATCTAACTGATTATTCCTTACTGTTAAAAGGGGTAAACAAGTTTGTAGGGTATATGGGGCTAAACAGCTAACTGGTACCTTGTCTTTTGCCTTACTTTGGGTGCTAGAAGCAGTGAGTTTGACTGGATAGTTTTACTAGTATAGCCTGATTTTTTCCTTTTTTCAGTCTTGTAGCTTTGAATGTTTAACAGCCTAACTGTTGAAAACAAAAGAACACTTTGTACTTTATTGATCTGAACTTCTCCATAACCACATAACATGTTAAGCAGCACCAAATGCAGGAAGGGGTCACATCAGCACTGGTTGCTGAGTCTGTATTTCAGAATGTCCACATGTTCGGTTTGAAATGGCCACCCATAGTTCTGTAGGGTGCAGCATATTTTGGACTATATGATCTCTGAAGTAATGTTGTAGCAATACCTCCATATCCGCAATCCTGATTGCATAGACTAGATATACTAAATACATTGGATGTATCTATCGTCTGACAATATATGGAGATCTCTTGCATGAGATGATCATATGTAATTGTTTCTGTTTCAAAAGCAATAAAATATAAATAATTAAAAAAAAACACATGCATTTAAATTTGACTCCACCCCTTAAGAAGACTAGATCAAGCACTGGGGTAACCCCTGTGTGAAAGTTGAATACATTTATGTGATTTTTCCAGAGCCGTGTGTAGCGCTGTTTTTTGCTTGTGTTTATGAACTTCACCTAGAAACGAGCCTAGACTCAGTGTGCCTGTCTGTCTCTCTCCGAAGTACCCTTTCCCCGAGGTTGCACCTAGCAATCAGTGTGCTTTTCCCATGTACCCCTCTCTCAGTTACACCTGGAAACAAGTCCAGACTCAGTGTGCCTGTCCATGTACTCTTTCCCTAGGTCACACCTGGAAACAGGTCTATACTCTCGTGTGCCTGTCCATGTGTCCTTCCCCTGGGTCACAACTGGAAAGTAGTGTAGGCTCAGTGTGCCTGTCCATGTACCCTTCCCTTGGGTCATACCTGGAAAGTAGTGTAGGCTCAGTGTGCCTGTCCATGTACCCTTCCCTTGGGTCATACCTGGAAAGTAGTGTAGGCTCAGTGTGCCTGTCCATGTACCCTTCCCTTGGGTCACATCTGGAAAGTAGTGTAGGCTCAGTGTGCCTGTCCATGTACCCTTCCCTTGGGTCACATCTGGAAAGTAGTGTAGGCTCCGTGTGCCTGTCAATGTACCCGTCCCTTGGGTCACACCTGGAAAGTAGTGTAGGCTCCGTGTGCCTGTCCATGTACCCGTCCCTTGGGTCACACCTGGAAAGTAGTGTAGGCTCAGTGTGCCTGTCCATGTACCCTTCCCTTGGGTCACATCTGGAAAGTAGTGTAGGCTCAGTGTGCCTGTCCATGTACCCTTCCCTTGGGTCACATCTGGAAAGTAGTGTAGGCTCAGTGTGCCTGTCCATGTACCCTTCCCTTGGGTCACATCTGGAAAGTAGTGTAGGCTCAGTGTGCCTGTCCATGTACCCTTCCCTTGGGTTACACCTGGAAAGTAGTGTAGGCTCAGTGTGCCTGTCCATGTACCCTTCCCTTGGGTCACACCTGGAAAGTAGTGTAGGCTCAGTGTGCCTGTCCATGTATCCTTCCCTTGGGTCACATGTGGAAATGAGTATATGCTCTGCATATCTCTCTCATGTACCCTTCCCCAGGTAACACCTGGGAACAAGTTCAGGCTCAGCATCTCTCTCCCATGTACCTTTCCCCGCGTCACATCTGGAAGTGAGCCTAGGCTCAGTGCATCTCTCCCATGCAACCCCCCCACCATCCAGGTCAAACTTGGTAGTAAGTCTAGGCTCAGGGTACATTTCCCATGTACCACCCCTGTCACAGAGCCTAGGCTCTGTGTAGCTCTTTCATGTACCTTTCCCCGGTTCACACTTGTAAACGAGCGTAGGCTCAGTGTATCTCTCCCATGTATCACCATCCCCCGTCACACCAGGAAGTAAGCCTAGGCCCATCTACCCCCTCCCCATCAGGAACTGCGCCCTAAGCTCAGTGTTATCTCTCTCATGTAACCCCAGGTTACACTTGGAAGTGAGCCCTAGGCTCAGTGAATCTCTTCCATGTGTTTTCCCCTAGGTCATGCTTGGGAAACGAGGACTCGACTCAGTGTGTCTTTTCCATGTACCCCCACCGGTCACACCTGGAAGTGAGCCTAGGCTCAGTGTTCTCTCTCCTATGTACTTTTCCCTCGGGCTGCACGTAGAAGCCAGCCTAGGTTCAGTGTGCCACTCCCATGTACCCCTCTTCAGTAACACCTGCAAACAAGCAAAGGCTCAATGTGTTTCTCCTTGTACCCCTCCCTGCAGGCTGCACTAGAAATGTGCCCAAGCTCTACGAGTCTCTGCTATGTACCCTTCCCCCAGGTTACAGCAGAAATGAGCCTAGGCTCGGTCTGTGTTCGCTTCTCTTTCTCCCCCCAGGCACCCTCTCACTGGGTTTCACGAGAAACAAGCCCAGGTTCAGTGTATGTGTATCTTTCTCTCTCTCTCCAATGTACCCTCCCCCCACAGGGCTGCAGGCTCAGTAAGTCTCTATATACAAACATTCTAAATTGCCAGCAGAAACAGGTCATAATGGTCTATTGAGTCTGCTCAAGTGCGCAGCTCAGTTAGTTTCCTGGAGCTGCCCCACCTACCCTACTCCTCCTGGAGTCCTCCCCCACCATCCCAATTCCCTCCCCTTCCACTTCTCAGTAATGCCTCCTTCTGTCCTAATTTTCTTTTTAACCCTGCCCCCCCCCAACGACACTGGTGACCATCTTTGTTGCCAACACCTTCTCTGGCAACTCATTCCACCCCTTCAGCACCCTGTCAGTGAAAAAGTGCCTCCTCATCTCTTTCCTGAACATACCCCCCCCCACCAGTTTTAGGCTATGTTTTCTTGTTGTACAGTCCTTTCTTAAGTTAAAGAGGCCCTCAGTATCAAATCTGTGCATGCCCTTAAGGTATTTGAAGGTCTCAATCATATCTCCCCTCTCTCTTCTTTCCTTCAGGGAGTACATGGTTAGTTCCCTCAGCCTCTCCTCATGTGTTCTGTCCCCCATGCTCCGGATCATTTTGGTTGCCCTCCGCTGGACCCCTCCAGTAGTTTGATATCCTTCAGGTAAGGGCATCAGTACTGGACACAGTATTCCAGGTGTGGTCTCACTAGTGACCTGTACAGTGGCAGAATAACTTTCTCCCTCTTAGAGGTGATTCCCCTGGTGATGCAGCCCAGCATTTTGTTTGCTTTGGCTGCTGCCTTTCGGCACTGTGCTGTGTGTTTAGTATCACTACTGACCATTACTCCAAGGTCCTTTTCCTTTTCAGTCACTGTCACCTGTATTCTCCCCAGCCAGTATCTGGCCTTTGGGTTTCTGGCTCCTATGTGCATTACAGTACAGTTACGTAGGAACTTACCGTAAAGTACAGTTACCTAAGAACTTACCGTGACGTAACAGTAGATCTTTGAGAGCAGCTCTTGCAGCAGGATATAACAGTAAGGACTATGCAGCTCCACCTCCACCCCCTTTTGTATCAGGGCTGATGTCAAGGCGGGGCCGACATCGGGGGCGGTCTCTGCTGTGTACTGCTGGCTGAAAAGTTTTCCAGAGGGTCCTAGTGCCTGCAGCATAGTCCTTACTGTTATAACCTGATGCAAGAGCTCCCACCCGAAGTAAGATCAGTAGATCTTCGAGAGAGGTTCCTTCAGTAGGTTATCACAAATAGACTAACGCTGCCAGGCCGCATGCGCAGACTTTTTCGTAGCAAACCCTGACGGGGACCACCACCGGATGTCAAGTGACAGACATCAGCATGATGGTATACAGTGGGCTGTCCCCACGCCTGCCCTCCAGTTCTCCCGCCAGAGTCCAGAAGAGGCCTGACAGCAGGAGCGAACAAGATTTGGAGGTCCTGAAAAACATAAAAGAGTGGAAGGAGGGAGGGAGGGAAAATACAACCTACTGAAGGAACCTCTCTCAAAGATCTACTGTAACAGTAAGTTCCTATGTAACTGTACTATCTTACTTCGAGAGGGTTACTTCAGTAGGTCATCACAAATAGGACTGAGTCCCAAGCAGTCCCTCCTCAGGGGAGACCGACAGAAACTAGGGAGGGGGCAAAACAAGGCCAACGGAAAAAAATGAAGTCCGAAAGTACCCAGTCTAGGACAGCAGACCCTGCAGTACGGCTAGGCCAAAACCAGCCCTCTGCCTAGAAGCAACGTCCAAACTACAGTGTTTGGTAAAGGTATGGACAGAACTCCAAGTAGCGGCAGCACAAGTGTCAGCTGCAGAAACGTTCTGAGGGAAGGCTGCAGAAGCGGCCAGGCCCCTAGTAGAATGACCCCTGACAGAACCCAGCAGAGGTTTATCATACTTGTGATAACAGAATCTGATGCAGTTGCCCAACTATTTGGAAAGGCCCTGCTTGGAAACCGGTTTGCCTCGTGTCCTTTTCGCGAAGGAGACAAACAATTGATCGCAAGAGCGAAACTCCTTGGTTCGGTGGGTGTAACACCAGAGAATCCGATGGCTATCCATCGTATAAAGGAGTGCCTCACCCCTGTTAGCGGGGACAGGATAATATACCGGAAGCTCTATCGATCGGTTCAGAGTAGCTTCCGACACCACCTTAGGAAGGAACCTTGGATAGGTTCTGAGGACAGCCCGGTCCTGGTGAAAAATAAAATAAGGCTCCTTGCAAACCACAGCGTGGAGCTCCGAAATTCTTCGAGCCGATGTGATAGCCCCCAGAAACAACGCTTTCCAAGATAGGAAGCGTAGGTCACAACACATGGCTGGCTCGAAAGGAGGCAAGGTGAGCTTTTCCAGGATGAAGTTCAAGTCCCAAGGTGGGGTTGGACTGTGGATGGGGGGGTTTCAGATGGAGAATCGCTTTCAAAAGGTTTTGAGATATCCAACTATGCCACGGCTTTACCATCCACCAGCTCGTGGTACACCGAGATAGCCGAGAGGTGCACTTTCAGGGAGGAATGGGCTAGAACTGAGTCCAGTAGGTGAAGGAGGTATTCCATGACTTGTGGGGCCGAGCAAGAAAAGGGGTTCCAGCCCTTCGCGGTCGTCCAAATGGAAAACCGTTTCCACTTCAGGGCATAAGTGGAACGGGTGGAAGGTTTTCTGGCTTCAACAAGGACCTGTGCCACTCGAGAAGATATCCCAAAACGAGAAATGGCTATGTCTGCAGGAGCCATGCATACAGATGTAGGGTCCTGTGCCCCAGATGAACCACACGGCCTTGATCCTGAGTCAGGAGGTCGTGTGTCAATGGAAGTGGAACCGGTGGTACCCTGGATAGCTGTTGAAGCAGTGGGAACCAAATCTGTCTCGGCCAAAGAGGAGCGATGAGGATCATCTTGGCCTTCTCCTTCTGCAGTTTGAGTTGAACCCTCTGCAGAATGGGAAATGGAGGGAAGGCGTACAAAAATTTCCCTGTCCAAGACAGCGACAATGCATCGCTCCAGAAAGCACCTGGCTCTGGAACAAGCGTGCAAAACTTGTGAAGCTTTGCATTGAATTGAGAGGCGAATAGGTCGAGTTCTGGTCGTCCCCAATTTTGGAAGATGGATTCCGCCACTTCCTGATGAAGTTCCCACTTGTGAGCAGGGGTCCGCCATCTGCTGAGACTGTCCGCCAGGACATTTAGAACTCCCGGTACATGCACGGCCACTAGGAACAAGTGGTGTTGGACCACCCAGTTCCACACCCTGGTCGCCTCTCTGCAAAGAGGGTACGACCGGGTTCCTCCTTGTTTGCTGATGTACCAAACCCCCAACATGTTGTCTGTTTGGATCAGGAGTGTTCCCTCGGGCAGTAGGGGTTGAAAGGCCTGTGAGGCATACAGGATCGCCCTGAGTTCCAGAACACTGATGTGAAGAGATAACTCCAAGCCGGACCAAAGTCCCTGTGCTTGATGTTCCCCAAGATGAGCACCCCACACCATGTGCGAGGCATCCAAAGTGAGAGTGGCGACAGGTGCTGGGCTTGGAAACGGAAGCCCCAAGGAAAGACTGTGTGGATTCATCCACTATAAAAGATCCTTCCGGACCGCTGAAGAGATGAGGACCGGATGGTCCAGGTTGTCCAGAAGCTGGTCCCATTGCACCCTCAGGGACCACTGAGTGATCCTCATGTGGAGCCTGGCTAGGGGAACCGTAAAAATGGAAGCTGCCATAAGGCCTAACATGCGAAGGACCTACCGGGCTGGAATAGTCCTGCAAGAAGCCACCTTGGAGGCCTGATGGCTCAGTCTCTACTCTGTCCGGAGGAAGGAAAGCTCTGCACTGGACTGTGTTGAGGACCGCAGTTTCTGGGTGGGAATAAGGGATGACTTGGGCATGCTGACCGTGATTCCGAGTCGACTGAACAGGTCCAGGGTAAAAGACAGAGCCTTCATCAAAGAATCCCTGGACGGGGCCGCTAGGAGCCAATCGTCCAGGTAGGGAAACACCGCAATCCACCTGCGATGTAGAAACGCCGCAACCACCGCTAGGCACTTGGTAAAAACCCAAGGTGCCGAAGACAGCCCAAAGGGGAGTGCCTGGAACTGGAAGTGCTCCCCCTGGAAAAGGAAACGCAGGAACCGACGGTGGCTGGGGAAAATAGGGATATGTAGGTAGGCATCCTGCATATCCAGGGCACAGAGCCAATGATTCTCCGAAAGGAGCGGAAGAAGGCTCTGGAGTGTCAGCATGTGCAAAACTTCTTGTACTCAACATAGCAGTTCAGCTGACTGAGATCTAGAATGGGTTGGAAGTCCCCGGTCTTTTTTGGAACCAGGAAAAAATGGCAGTAGAAGCCTTTTCTGTTTGCCCTGGGCTCGCTCGTTTCGCTTTAGAAGGCGAGTTTACTTCCTCTTGAACAAGGATAGCCTGATCCGAGTACGAGGACTTCAATGGAGGATTTCCGGAGGAAGCTCCAGTAATTCTATGGTGTGACCTAAGGCCACTATTTGCAGGACCCACCTGTCGGAGGTAATCGCCTGCCACTCCTGCACATGGAGAGTGAACCTCCTCCACCTGCTCCTCGCTGTGAGGCTGAGGAGGCAGTGGGGCCAGGAATCAAAAAGTAGGGAGCGCTCAGGAGGAGCCCTGAACATTGCAAATTCTTGGAGGCAGATGGAGTAATGGTACCATGGCCTTCAAGCTTACCCTGGTGACATGCCTGAGTGGTTTCCTCTGCCTCCAGGTCCTCTTCCGAAAGGTTGCTGCTGCTGTTGTTGTGACGAACACCCAATCTGGTACATTGACCGAACAGACCTAAGGGCAACGCCTTTGTCCTGTAGCTCTGTAATGATGTCCTTGGTGTCACCTCTGAAAAGGACAGAGCCCGGGCAGGGCGTCCTGAATCGCCGACTGGACCTCGCTTAGGAGACCCGAGAGGCGAAGCCAGGAGTGCCATCTCAGGGCAACGGCTGACGCCAAGGTACAGGCCACGGAGTCGACGGAATCGTAGGTGGCCCGTAAAGCATGCCTACAAGAAATCTTGGAGAGGCGGAGATCCTTGGCAAGTTCCTCCTTGAGAGGTGAAGGATCCATAGACTGGACCTTCGACTCCAACCTGGCCATAGTCGCTTTTTGGTGGGACACCATGTGGGCCACGTAACTGAGGGAGCGGAGCATGCATGTGGCAGAAGAGTAGATTTTCTTGCCGAACTGGTCCATCTGCCTCGACTCCTTGTCTGGAGGAGTAGTGCTCAAGTGCTTGGGAGTAGCTGAGCGATCATGAGCCGCCGAAATGACTACGGAGTCCGCCTTCGGATGGGTCTTCAAAAAAGGAGCATCCTTAGGTGCCCGGTAAAGCCTGTCCGCCCGCTTGGGGATAGCCGGGATAGAGTGAGGTATCTGCCAGACAGTGGTGGTGAGGTCTTGGTGGGGGGGCCATCCACGGAAGAACTGGGATAGGAGACAGAGACTCTAAGTCAAGATGTTCCGTGAGTCTCTGTCTCATCGGGTCCTGTTCCTCCGACTCCCAATCGAAATAGTCTCAGGGCCCTCATGAGGTCTGAGAAGAAGGATCCTCAGGTGGCGATTTGGTGAGGTCTTACCTCTGGCTCGGTTCCTCCACAATTTCCTCCTCAAGAGTCCTCCTCCATCAGAACTGTCGTCATCGGCCTCCTCAACTGGACAGCGTTCAAAATGAGAAAGGGGATGTCCTGTCGAGTCTTCCCGAGGTGGACAGTCAGGATCGAACTGCTCGGGGAAGGGGACCTATGAAGCTGCGGTTGTGGAGCCTCGCTTCCAGGTCAAAACCAACTCGACCTCGCCCCCTGCCACCAAGACTGTAAGAAAGACTTGTAATCCAGCGAAGCTGGGAGGGAGGCAGAGCTGTTTGAGGCAGGGGAGGAGGAGGGAGGAGGTGGAGGAACAGCGACTGGAGGGTATAATACCCATGTGGAGACCATGTAATGGGTATAGGGATTATAACCCTGGTAAAACTGTCCCATTGGACTCCATCCAGGAGTGGGAGCCTCCGGTAAGGACCCCAGGATACCCGTGGGGTAATGGGGAACAGTGAGAGACAGTTATAAGCCCCGTCGTCAGCCCTGACGTCAGGGAACCCCATGTGGACCTGCTGTTATGTAAATCAGGTTAGGATCCAGCGTCGGGACAGTCCACGTTAGAGGGACCATCGGGGGAACCCACGTCGGACCTGCTGTTGTGTAAATCAGGTTAGGATCCGGCGTCAGGACAGTCCACGTTAGAGGGACCGACATCGGTACCGGCACAACCCGATCCGGTGCCAGAAGGGGATCTGGCGTCGGAGGGGCCGTCGTCGGCACCAGACGAGGGCTCAGACGTAGGAGTTGGGGCCGGAAGAACTGGCCTGACCACGGTCCTGGCGTCAGGACGTCGTAGGGACTGGCGGCATTGGAGCGCCAGCAGCCCACCCCCAGGCTGAGGAGGGGCCTCCAGGGAACAGAGCCATCCAGCCGAGGAGGAGCCTCCTGACCCTGGTCCCTGCCAGGGGCGAGGGAAGAACCCCAGATCGGCAAGTTCACCAGCGTCTCATCGGCCTCACGGACATGTCTGTGAGTGAATGAAGGACATGGGCGAGGGAACAACAGGAGGAGTGGGACTGTCTCCTTGAGTCCCGCGCGGACGCCGGGTGAGGCGCCCGTTAGGCCCAGCAGGAACCGAGCCTGTGCGGTCGTCAGGGACAGCCAGAACTTAGCGGGCGTGGTCGGGCGGTCAGGGAAGGACCCCAGCCGACAAAGACTGATGCCAGATGACATGCCCCAGCCGGGAGGTCAACTTAACGCCGCCGGGCGGTCTCCGGAGGAGCCGGAGGCCGACTTACCGGCCGGAGCAGCGCGGTCACCGGAGGAGCCGGAGATCGACTTACCCTCCTGAAGTTTCTCCTTACCTTCTGGGTGCTTCGACGGTGGCTGGGCCTTGCTGGTAGAGGGCCTGACGTCGTCCGTGCAGCGAGCCCGCTCCCTAGCCCTCTCCTTATGCTTCTTAAGGGAAGATTTCGCGGACGAGTCCCTAAGCTTGTCCATCTTCTTCTCAAGTGAAAGTAAATGGACCTTGAGAAAATGGGCCTCCAACGCCTGCTGTCTCCGCTTTTTGCTGGCCTGGTTGAAGGACTGACAGTTGGGGCACGAGGAGACTGGATGGTCTGGGCCTAGGCAGATGATGCACTTGGAATGACCGTCTTTGTGCGGGATCTGTGTGCCACACTTGGAGCACTTCTTAGGTGAAGACATGAAACAAACGAATTTTGAAGAAAATAGCGAGTTTTGAAAAACTGCAAAATCTTCCAACGATCGCCGAGCGTAAGTCTGCGAGCGACTCTGCACGAGGTGACAGCGGAAGAACTGAGTAGGGATGGGGGACCACCCATTATATACCATCACGCTGACGCCTGTCACGTGATGTCGGTGAGCGGTCCCCTCGTCAGTGATTGCTAGAAAAGTCTGCCGTGCGGCCCGATGTCAGTCCTATTTTTGATGACCTACTGAAGGAACCCTCTCGAAGTAAGATCTTGCATTTCTTAGCATTGAAACCCTACTGCCAGATTCCTAACCATTTCTCCAGTTTAGCCTGGTCCTCCTGTAAATCCTGTCTCCTTCTCCTAGGTGACACCAGGAAACGAGGAGAGGATAACCCAGATCATCTTAATCTATTGGCCTAACAGGCAAGTGCGGCTGATCCCCATGATGTTGGTTCTGGGAGAAAAGGGATGTCCCCAGAATGGGGCATTCATGGCCTTTCACTGGGCGACTGGATCTAAACAGGTTAGGCCTAGTGCCCCAAGGTGTCAGTAGAGACGTCACTCCCACTGTGGGATGACAGATCCCCAGGAGACCCAAGAGGAGCCTGGTATTTTGCCAGGACACCCCTTGGAGCTGGAGGTGTTAAACAGCGTGTGTACTCCCTAAAATCAATATTAACTTTTTATAGTAGTCAACTATTTTTTTTTTTGTCTTTTTTTAATATCTAAGGCACTTTTTGTTCTCCCATCTGCTAAATAGATTTTCTACCTGACAATACTTGGTGTGATTTGTGGAACAGCACTTATTTATTTAAGCGTTTAACCAGGAAGGCATGCTGAGCAGGCTACTGCTCAATTCCAGAAGCGCCCTGGGGGAAGGGGAAACAAATACACAGGTGAATGACAAACAGTGCAACTGAGATTCATGAAGGGTAAACAATACACAACGGTCCCGATATAAGGACATAATGGAACTGGGGAGCAAGCAGAGATACAGGCATAGTTTACATATATTGGCATAAATAAAGCTCAATAAGTATAGCAAATCAATGGTAATTACACAGAATGATTTAACAAAACTGCCTAGGCACAAGTGCAGGTAGTGGAGAAATTAGCTTGGAGCAAAGAGCTAAGGTGCAGGGGCGAAGAGAAGTGCTGAATGTGTATAGAAAGGGAATTCCACAACTCAGGAATGCGGTAGCTGAAAGCACCCTGTCCCACACATGTGGCCCTATGTGGGACAGATAAAGACTGGGAGTCAAGTTTTCTGAGGGAATATGCTAGGGTGCAGGGGTTGTCTAGGGCAGCGGTGAGGTGGGGGGGGGAGTGACTGGGACCAATACTTGGCCGAGATCTTGGCGCAGTGGAGCTGCCTGCGATTGTCTAGAGATGTGGGATTCATTGAGTAGTAGAGGGCACAGTAGTGTGTGGAGTAAGGACAATTTAGTACGAAAAGACAGAAAGAGTGGAAAAGGGGGTCCAGCCCGGCTAAGGTGGACTTGGGACCGGCACTGTAGACTACGTCCCCGTAGTCGAAGACGGGAAGGAACATTTTCTGCACAATGGCCCTACGGGAAGGTTCTGGGATGTTGTCTCAGTTATGGTAGAGTGCACTAAGCCTGGGGTGAAGCTTCTCAAGTATGGAGTCAATGTGAGCAGAAAAGTTGAGGTGCTGATCAAGCCAGACTCCGAGGTATCTAAAGGAGGTACAAGCCTCAAGGGGCGTTCCTTCCAGGGTGTGGAATGTGAGCTGGAAGGGGAGCCTCGCTAGTCTCTGCCATGTGCTAAAGGTTACCGAGACTGTTTTTTTGCTATTGAGGAAGAGCTGATTGGAGCGAAGCCAGTGCCGGACTGAGTTAAAGTCCTGCTGCAATCTGGTCGTAACCTCTGAGGCTGAAGGGCCAGAAGTATACAGTACAGTGTCATCTGCATACATGTGCATTGAGGTGTGTGGGCAGGCAGATTTCAGGTCATTCAGAAAGATGGAGAACAGGAGCAGGCCTAGGACCGAGCCTTGTGGTACTCCTGTGGTGACAGGAAGGGGTGCCGAGGTGAAAGAACTGATTCTGACGGATTGGGACCTGCCTGCTAGGTACGAGTGGAACCAACTCATAGCCCAGCTGCAAAGACCAGCTTTGGTGAGTCTGGTCAGGAGGAGTGAGTGGGAGACAGCGTCAAACACCTTGGCCAGGTCAATAAAGATGGCAGCCGGGATGTGACCAGTATCCATCCCAGTAAGAATGGAGTCAGTGAGCCTGAGGAGGGAGGTAGTGGTGGAGTGGGATTTCCTAAAGCCAGACTGGAAGGGGGTGAAAAAGGAGGAGGAATCCAGAAAGGGTGATAGTCGAGCAAGAACTAGACGCTCTTGTAGTTTTGCCAAGATTGGGAGTAGGGAGATGGACCGATAGTTGCCTGGGTTTGAAGCATCCCTGCCCTTGGGAAGGGGGATTACTGTGGCATGTTTCCATTCAGAGGGGACTTCTGCAAGGGAGAAGGATAGATTGAAAAGGGAGGTCAGTCGAATGGCTATGGTGGGCGCTGAGAGGTGGAGCATTCTGGAGTCCAGTCCAGTGGGACACTTGCCCCTGTTTGGATTAAGGGCAACCAGCGCCTTATATACCTCATCTGGGGTGACCTGCAGGAAGGAGATGGAGTGAGCTGAGGGTGTGAGACTGGCTGGGGTGGAAGAGGTGGTGTGCTGACGGAGGAGAGGTGAGGACAAAAGGGTGGCATGGCTGTTTATGAAGTGGGAGTTAAACAGCGTGACCACTGCTGGAGGGTCAGCTATGGTGAGACCACCTTTCTGGAGGGTAGGAGTGGGAGGCTGCGATGGAGGGCTGAGAAGCGATTTTACCACTTTCCAGAAATTGGCTGGGTGATGGGATGTGGAACTGAATGAGACTTTGAAGTAACTGGCTTTCGCTTGGCGGAGTTTCCTAGTGCAGGCATTGCATAATGCATGATATTCCGGGAGAACAGCTGGTGAGCTGGAAGACTTAAAAGATTTCCAGGCCTTGTCCCTGCTTCGGAGGGCGGCTAGGATTTCGGTTGTGATCCAGGGGAGGTGAGCACATCTGACCCTAATGCGCCTGAAGGAGGGCGTAACGATCCCAAACAACTGTGAACTTGGTCTTAAAGAATACCAGGGCCTCATCTATAGAGATGGATTGACTGATGTGTGACCAGTCAGAATTAGCCAAGTCATTAAGTAAGGAGGTGAGGTCCAGTGATTTGAAGGATCTGGTCATAAGAATTCTGGGTGAGGGAGATTTTGGTCTGAAGATTTTTCTTGCCAAATAGATTCCGTGATGGTCGCTAAAGGAGTCTGGAAGGAGGCCTGAGGCTAGGATCCTATGTGGGTGTGAGGTGAGGGACCAGTCAAGGAGAGCGTGGTTCGATGATTTGTGGTTTAGACAGGTGGGTTCTGAAATTAGTTGAGCTAGGTTAAGGGCAGTCACCTTGTCCTGAAGCTTGGAGTTTACTCCGGCGAGCCAGTTTTTGTTAAAGTCCCCAAGTATATGGAGCTCTCCTCCTGCGGCCAGAGAGTTAAGTGTGCCCAGGTGGTCCAGTATCACAGGTGAGTTGGTGTTGGGAGCACAATAGGTACCCATAATAAAAATTGGAATTGAGTGGGGGAGGGAGAGTTTTACCATTATAGCGTCGATGGAGTCCGAAGGTGGGGATAGGGCGACTGGGGAAAACTGGATATTGGAGGCAATGTACATGGCTAGGCCACCCCCTCTTTTACCCATGTCGGATGAGTGTGTAACCTGGTATAGAGAATTCGGTGTCCAGGTTATGGGGCTTCAGCCAGGTTTCAGAGATAATTAGGATGTCTGGTCTGAGGGACAGGGCGAAGGGTTGAAGCAAGGTTATTTTACATAGAAGGCTACATATATTTAGATGAACCAATTTTAGGCCTGAGGTGAGTTGGAGTGGTAAGGAGGTGTTTGGGGCGCGTGAATAGGTCTGGAGTTTTGCTCAATATCACCCGCTAGAAGCAGCAGTAGTGTGAACAGGAATTTGGTATTATGTGTAACCCAGTGTAGCTTTCTGGTGGTGGCAGTAGGCTTGGTGAAGGCAGCTGCTGGCCTACGAGCATGGGGCAGTAGGGCTAGGTGGCTAGTTTGGAAGCTGGGTGGGAGCACAGCGGGGCTGAGTGAGTGTGTGTGGAAGTGGCATCCAGGGTGGGTGTCAGCTTTGGTAGCAGCGGTATTAATGTACAGTGGCAGCTGATGTAAGGTGCCTGGCAGACCACCGAATCAGGGTAGGAAGACGCCGGGAGGGACACCCAGGGGACAAGGGTAAATATAGTAGTTAGGTACAGTGGAAACATATTGGAGAGACAGTTGTGAGAGATTTAGAAATTAGTTATATATTTTTTTGGTTTTTTTGTTGTTATTAGTGTGGAGGCCACTAGTGGTTGAAAGGTATAACCTGCAGATGGTGGAATAGGCTGATTGTTTTTTTTTCAGCATATGACTACGCCTATATAAGTAACAGTTTACCAAGGTTGGTGGTGGTGGTGGTGGTGGCGGCGGTAGTGGGGTAGCTCACGCAAAGCGTCAGCGGGGTTTAGCTCTCAGCTGAGCTGCTGATGGATGGGAGGAAGCCGTACCTGCTGGATTGCGTGACGGTGGGGGCGGGTCTTCTTGGGACCCTCTCAACCTCCTGCACTGCTGAGGAGAGCTGGGGAGGAAGAGGGAACAGGAATTTAATGGGCAAAAAGCAAGGGAGGGGCTAAGCTGTACTGCAGCAGTAATTAAATGCTTAAACAATTTAGCACACAAACGTTTCCTAGTCTGTACACTTAAGTTCAGTAAAACAGCATTAATACAGATTTTAGATCAGGAGCAGTAAAAACAGCATTTACACAGAGTTCAGATCAGGAGGAGCACAGTTAACCCTGCTAAAATTTAAGGCGCCCTCCTGCAGGCTGAGAAATCCTCCCGACTGTATTTTCTTTTTTTTTTTTTTTTGAGGTTTTTAAAGGCAAATGGAGTAAAGGTTTTAAAGGCAAACGGAGTAAAAATTAAAGTGTCCAATCGAGGGCTGAGGATTCTCCGAAGTAGTGCAGGGAGCAGAGTAGAAAAAAAATATCTCCACTCGTCTGCCGACTGAACTAAGTTCAAATTTGAGTTTGGCGCCCAAACTCTTAGCTCCCGGCTGAGCTGCCGATGCATGGGAGAAAGTCGTACCTGCTGGATTGCGTGACAGTGGGGAGGAGCTCTCCGGTTCGGGGGAGGGCTTCTTGGGACCCTCTCGACCTCCTACACTGCTGAGGAGAGCTGCTGGATTGCATGACGGTGTGGGAGCTCTCCGGTTTGGGGGAGGGCTTCTTGGGACCCTCTCGACCTCCTGCACTGCTGAAGAGAGCTGCTGGATTGCGCGACAGTGGGGGAGGGGCTCTCCAGTTTGGGGGAGGGTTTCTTGGGACCCTCTCAACCTCCTACACTGCTGAGGAGAGCTACTGGATTGCGTAACAGTGGGGGGGAGCTCTCCGGTTGGGGGGAGGGCTTCTTGGGACCCTCTCGACCTCCAGTGGAGCCAAACACCTGCTGTAAGATCAATCACTTCTGATTTCACAGTGACTGAGGTCATAATGTTGATGAAGTGTGAAGACTATAACTAAAAATGTTAGCTGCCAGGAAAAGCACTGCTCTTCAGGTCACATCACACATAATATTATCAGATAGAAAGCTTTCTAATAAGCACAGGAAAAAATACTTCAGGAATAAAAAGAACTACTCTTAAAAATAAATTCTATTTTTTACTTCTAGTTTGGGTGCTACAGTACTTGCTCTTTAAGAAAGAGCATTTCCAGCCAGAGGTCGAGCTATCACTCGTGATGCCAGCAACCATTGTTCAGGAACAAGCTCAAGTCACTGACGGGCCAGCTGGGGAAGGAGGATCCAGTGTCCCACAGGATACTTTCCTTTGGGGGAGAGAGGGTCCGTAGATTCCACTGCGCTACCGGCACCTGGGTAACCACAGCTGGGGGTGCAAGCTGATGCAACAGGAGGAAGGATGCTGACAGGGCTATGACGTGCATCCACATGCGTGTGTCAAGCCTACATGTCAGTGTCCTATGGGGAAGGGAGAAAAACAGCAGAACACCCACCTCCCCAGCAGTATAATGCTGGCCAGTTTCTGCACCACCGTTCGAAGTACCCACCTTCACACCGAACATGATGTCCAGCAGGGGATCCTGTCAACCCTGATGGCCTTGCCTTGGGGGACATGCCAGGGATGAAAAGGCGGTGGATAAGTCCAGGAGAAGGCAGGTGACACGGCTAGGTGGTGGCATGGCTAAGTGGGGCAAACTGAGTGATGGGAGAAAATAAACGGGTGTGCATTCCAGACTGCCTCACCTAGTATAGTATGCAAAGGAAGGACCATCATGGTGTCTTGACTAGGCCACAAAAGTAACCTTAGTGGCACGGAAAAAAGGTTAGTGGACATCAAGTTGGGCTTGCATTCCTCATGAATTGCTAAAAATGCAGGTCTTCAGCATCAAAGGAAATATATAAAGAACATTCGCTGTTTTCAGAAGGGCATGACAAGGGACAGGAGGACAGGAACCCTGAAGGAAGGTGCTGAAAACTGCCAGGCTGGTCTCCCTACAGCAAGTCTGCATGTTCTCTATCCACTGCCGGAACCGTTACTGAGACAGCAAAGCTAGAGGTCTGAGGGTCTCAGCCACCCTGCCAAATAATGACTGGGACACATAAGGCAGATGCCTAAAAGGGATGGGGTGGAACAATGGTCCACCGTACCTGTGCCAAGTCCTGCACAGCTCGCTTAGGGTCCTTGCTCAAAAGGAGCACAAGGAAAACCTTTCAGCCCAGCAGTTCCACTGCCAGTGGCGTCTAGTGGGTGGGTGTCCATGCGAGTGGGGCTTGGCCGGATGACTGGTCGGTTCTGAGAAAGCCTGGTTGCAGGGACTGCTCCGTATCTAGAGTTCATACTGATATCAGCACAAGTGGAAGCTGCAGCACTGGGACCAAAGCCAGCCCTAGTGCTACACTGACACTGAGGCCCTCATTGACACATGCACCAAGAACCCCACCCGCACCGATAGCAACGACAACCCTAGCACAGCAAGTGGAGCTGGCACTGAGGCCCACTCTAATGCCTGTGCTGGCATCCGCACAGCTCTGGCACCACAAGCAACATAGTTGACATCGATGTTGTCACAGAAGTTGACACTGAAGGTACCGGCCCTGGCAACAGGGCTGTCCAGTGCTGCCTGCTTCTGGATTTTGGTGGGTGTTTCCTCGACTACCCAGCAGGAGCCAAGGGATCTTCTCTGAAGAGTGGTGACGGGGGCGGAGACAGTTCAGGGACTCATGCAAGGAAAACCTGTAATGATACCTACTCTTGATGTCTGGGACTGGACAGCCCAGCCTCAAGGCCTGATACTTGAATGTCTAAATAATCAAACCTGGCACAGGAATCACAGACCTCCTGTTGTGGCTGGGTCCCTGGCAGGCAATATACAAAGTATGATGGTCAGTACAGGTGATGGCCTTCCCACACCTATAATGCCGAAAAAGGGGTCACGAAGGTTTGGGCTTCAAGGACTGGATCTTTTTATCTAACATACTTGTGTAGAAAACAAGAAAAAATGAGAACCAAGACAGTTGAGGTTTTCTTCTACGTTGCACATTCGATGGCAGGAAAGAAAATATTATTCACTGTAGTAATCTTCTTTCTTCCAAGGTATTCTTCAATATCATTAACTCTAGCAGTCAGCCTCCTGGATTGCACTGCCCCGGAGATAAATGGAACTTTATGCAAATAATGGAACAGTAATTGGCTCGTGCCACTATTCAAATCTGTTGCCTACCAACTGTAGGCATTCCAAGACGCTCAGATTTTGACAAAGCCTGTACCTAGGTCTTATACTATGCTATCCTAACATTTTATAACAAAGTAACAATAACATTTTAGTTAGATTAAACCCCTCTTTTCATTTTTATTCCCTGAGCCAACTGGCAATATTCAAAAAGACCAATGAAACAGAACTGGGCCTACTGGTTTAAAAAAAGATTTTGTGCCAGTAGAGGCCAACCAAAACACAGTAACACTTGTAATATTATACTGACAGGTTCTGGAAGAGGAGGTAGGGTGCGAGTGTTAATGATACTGAAGAAAACCTTGGAAGAAAGAAGATTACTATGGTGAGTAATATTTTCTTCTAACCCCAGGTATTCTTCAATATCATTAACTCTAGCAGATTATAAAGCAATACCTTTGGAGGAGGGTCCAGAACCCTATTTAGGGAACAGACTCTGCAGCACTGCTGTGCCAAACCTGGCATCACTCCTGGACTGGATGTCCAGACTGTAGTGCTTTGTAAAGGTATGTACAGATTTCCATGTGGCTGCTTTGCAGATTTCCAACAAGAGAATATCCCTAGGTGCTGCTGCTGTAGCAGCTGTACCCCTAGTGGAATGTGCCCTCAGGCCGACTGTGGGTTCCTTGCCAGCTTTACTGCAACAGAACTGTATGCATGCCACAATCCAGCATGTAACCGTCCTACCTTTGCCCAATTCACCATACGTCAGGAAGAAAAAATTACTCACCTTAGTAATTGTGTTTCTTCTAATGGAGTCTTGCTGTATTCTGACAATTGCAGTCAGCTCCAGCACTTGAACTGCCCTGGAGAGTGAAGGGTTAAAATTCTATGCCAGGCATAGAACGTTGGGCTCGAACATGGTTGAAAACTCTGTCTGTAACACTTTGAAACCAAACCGCCAGATTCTTGCGAGCTAAAACTCACTGACAATATAATGTGGAAACTGTAAAATTCCTAGTAGCCAACTGGCAACAAAGACTTTAGATTTCTAAAAGACTCAAGTCAGGAAACCCAAAGACCAAAAACCAAGCAATAAGGCATAAAAAAAACTCTTAACTAATCAAACACAAAGTACCCAACACAACAGAAAGTGGTCTGAAGACACCCCTGGGGTGCAACACTGCATCTGCTCATCCACTTCCCAAAACAGGTTCTGAGAGAGGAGGCAGGGAGGAAGGTGAGAATACAGCAAGACTCCATTAAAAGAAACACAATTACTAATGTGAGTCATTTTTTCTTCAAATAACATGAAGTCTTGCTGTATTCTGACAACTGCAGACTACCAAGCAGTACCTCCAAGGAGGAGGGACAGAACCTACTTTGGGAATAGGCTCTGAAGTACTGCTGAGCCAAACCTAGCATCACTCCTAGCCTGGATATCCAGAGAGTAATGCTTGGTGAAGGTATGAACTGTTTTCCAGGTGGCTGCTTGGCAAATTTCTAACAAAGGAATATCCCTGGCTACAGCCAGAGATGCAGCTGTACCTCTAGTGGAATGAGCCCTCAGGCCTGAGGGTGAAGTTCTTCCCAGTTTCTCATAGCAGAATTGGATACAGGACACAATCCACCTGGCAATGGTTCTCTTGGTGGCAGGTTTGCTCTTACCTTCTTCCCCATAAGTGAGGAACAACTGGAGGGAGTCAAACCTGTGACCCTTTGTACATTCTATGTAGTAGCTAAGGGCCCTTTTAACATCTAAACTGTGTAGCCTCCACTCTCCTGAGGAGGTATGATCAGTGAAGAACACAAGAAGAGACACTGATTGGTTTAAGTGGAAATCAGAAACCACTTTGGGTAAGAACCTTCTATTGGTTCTAAGGACCACCTTATCTCTGTGGAATGAAATGAAGTCAGGCTCAACTGACAGGGCTTGCAATTCACTGATAAGTCTGGCAGAAGTAACAGCAACCAAAAACACAGTTTTCCAAGTCAAATACTTGAGCTCTGCTGAGGACATAGGCTCAAAGGGGGGTTGCATAAGCTGAGCAATGCAAGTATTCAAATCCCAGGCAGGAGCAGGATCCCTAAAAAAGGTATTGGTATGAAGCAATCTTTTGAAAAATTTACAGAATACAGAGTGAGACGACAGAGAGGACGACTTCCCCACTGACAGGAAAGCAGAAACAGCTGACAAATGAACTTTGAGAGTAGCTGGTTTGAGGCCTAGGCCATTACGGTGAACCATATAATCCAGAACTATAGACAACTCAGCAGTGTCTGGGGATATATGCTTCTTGGAACACCAAATGCTGAACCTTTTCCATTTGGAGTTGTAAATTTTTTCTGGTGGCAAGCTTTTGAGAAGCTTTGAGAATATCCGGAACCCCTTGGGACAGATGCAAGTCTGCATACTCTAACTCTTCAAGAGCCATGCCTTGAGATTGAGTGACCGAAGACTGGGGTACCAAATCCTCCCCTGAGAGGAGGTTAACAGGTTATGATTCCTGGGAAGAGACAAGGGAAGATGGACTGCTAGGGACAGCAACAGGGGGTACCAAGGCTGCCTGGCCCAGTCTGGAGCAATCAGTTTCACTTTGCAAGGTTGTGACCTTACCTTGACTAGAACCTTGAACAAGGGAGGGAAGGCATAAATAAATTTCCCTTCCAAGTTCAAAATCAGAGCATCCAGAGGGACTGAGCCCAAGACTGGGGGTCTGCAACAAAACAGAGGAAGCTGGTGATTGTCTGGGGCTGCAAAGAGAGCTATCTCTGGAGTGCCCCCCTTGAGAAAATCACTTTCAACACCAAAGGATCCAGAAACCATTCGTGATGGCCCTGGGAAATCCTGCTCAATGCATCTGCTAGCACATTGTCCTTTCCTGGGAGGTGGACTGCTACCAGAGAGGTCTGTAGGGAATAAGCCAGGGACCATATTTTCATGGCCTCTGTGCACAAGGCCGTGGACCGAGTGCCTCCCTGCTTGTTGATGTACCACATGGTGGAAGTGTTGTCCGTCCTGACCTGAACCACCTGGTTCTGTACTGACTGAGAGAAAGCTTGTAGGGCAAGAAGTACTGCCCTGAGCTCCAGGAGGTTGATATGAAGAAGGGATTCTTGAGGGGACCACAGTCCCTGGGCCGTGAGAGTCCCCAGATGGGCTCCCCACCCCAAAACGGAAGCATCTGCGGTAAGAACAACAGAGTGAATCTGAGTGACAAATGGAACACCTTGCCTCAGATTGTCCAGGTCCTGCCGCCATTGAAGGGCCTGAATTAAGGTCTGAGTAACAGGAACTAGCTTGGTAAGAGGATCTTTTCTTTGGGACCAAAAGGTCCTCAGATGGAATTAAATGTCCCTTATCTGAAACCTGGCCCCTTGGACCACTGCCGTGGAAGCTGCCATGTGGCCCAAAAACTGAAGAAAATGCCTTGCTAGTCGAGAAACCAGAGGGAGGGAGGAAGAGGCCAGCTGAGAGATGGCTTTTGCGCTTTCCAGAGGAAGGAAAGCTCTTGCCTTGAGCGTGTCCAGTTCTGCTCCTATAAAAAAGTGAGGAGCTGTACTGGCTCGAGAACTGACTTGGGAAGACTGAGAAGAAACCCCAGGGAAGTCAGAACTTGCTGGGTAACCTGCAGATCTGACTTGACTTGGTCTGGGGACTGGCCCACAAGGAGCCAATTGTCCAGGTATGGAAAGATAGAAATCCTTTTCCTTCTTAAAAAGGCCACCACTACTGCTAGGCACTTTGTAAACATCCTTGGAGCTGAAGTTAGGCCAAAGGGCATTGCTCTGAACTGGTAATGGCCTGAGGGCAATTTGAACCTGAGGTACTTTCTGTGGGAGCACCTGATGGGAATGTGAAAATAGGCATCCTTGAGGTCCAGGGAGGCTAGCCAGTCTCCTGGCCTGTTATGTTATTGCATGCATTGTATATTTGTTGTAACCATGCACCCAGGACCTCTTTGTGAATGAGCTTGCTCAATGGAGCTTTCCTGCAATAAACTTGAACTTGGCCTCAGAGAGGGAAGAATTGTTCCCAGAGTAACCATTTTGAATTTTGGCTTTAGCAGGTGCTTGTTTAGGTATCTTAGATCTAGGATGGGTCGCCACGCCCCTGTCCTTTTTGGGGTAAGGAAGTACCTGGAGTACAGACCTTTGTCCCTGTATAGGGTAGGAACTCTCTCTATGGCTCTTAAGGCCAGTAGAATGGCAACCTCTGCCTCTAGAGCAAGGGTTTCTGATGCATTTGCAGGTGGAAAGGATCTGGGTCTCAGTTTCGGAAAATTTTTGAAACTGAGAACCAGCCCCTGGCTTACAACCTCCAGGACCCACTTGTCTGAGGTAACAGACATCCAGTCCTGGACAAAATAAGCCAGCCTGCCTCCTACCGGAATGGGGGAGTCAACCCGGGCTGACACATCAGGGTGTCTGCTTGGCAGGAGCCTTAGGCTGAGGGGTGGATGCAGCCCTGCTCATCCCCCTTCTGCCTCTCCCTCTGAAGAACCCCCTCTGAGAAAAGGAAGAAGAGGCCTGCGCTTGGTAGAAAGGCCTGTGAAAAGGCCTGCCCCTGCCCCTAGCTTGCTGCCTTTAAGGGGTTGCCTGCCTCTCCTTGGCCTGGGCACTCCTGTAAGTGGTCCTGTACTCATCCATTTTCTTCATGTAATTCTTGGTCTGATCCCCAAACAGAGAATTACTCACCACAGGGAAATCCATGGCCTTAGCCTGGGTATCCTGTGAAAGGCTAGTACATCTGAACCAAGCCATTCTCCGAAGATCCACAGATGTAGCCATGACCCATGACTCTTGACGACACATCACTGGAGTCCACAGCAGCATGAAATTGCACCTTTGGTGCCTCGATCCCATCAGCAGCCACCCGCTCCAGCTCCTTGGCTAGCTGGGGGGAAGCCTGTTCAGCCAGTGCCAGTACAGTGTCCCACCTGGACTTCTGGTACCTGGCTGTATAGGCCATATAGTTCGCCTGCCTGAGTCCCAAAGATGATGCCATGTACTGCTTCTTTGCCATGGCATCTGTCTTCCTGGAGTCTTTGTCTGGGGGGTGTGAAGCCAAGGGAATGTTTGCCTTGTCACAGGCTGCAGCCTGCACTACCCCAACATGGCTGCACTGCTGATAGAAAAACTCTGTATCTGAGCCTGACAAGGTGTACCTCTTGTCCATTATCTTGTCAACAGGAGGTACAGAGTTAGGAGACCTTAGAATTTTTTGTGTCTGTTTCCCAAATGACTTATAGAGGGGAATAGACAGTCTCTTGGACTCTGGGATGTCCATCATCTCAACAAAATCAGACTCTTCCTGATCCTCCACAGCCTCCTCAATAGGAAGCTGGAGGGTTTGAGCCACCTTTCTGTAAAACAGAAAGTGGGAAGGGGATTCAGAAAGCCTAGGAGGGGAAACACCAGAAGGTCTATATGGGGAGATGTCTGGTTCCACAGGCACATCCAGACTTTCCCAGTCATAATCATCCTCTTCAAAATTCCCCTCCTCATCAAACTCCGGTTCGTAAAAATCTTCAGGGGAATAATCCTGAACCAGGGGAACCGACCGAACCAAGCCCCTGCCAGAGGGCGCTGGATCAGTCAGAACCGGACCAAGTGATTCAACAATCCGAATCGCTCTGGCTGTCTCTTCAGCGGTCGGAACATGAAGTTCTGGATCCGAACCGGCCGATTTATCCTTGCGCTTTCTCTTTGTAGGAACCGATCCCTCAGGATCGGCTCTCCTCTTGCCTGAAGAAGTATCGCCCTAGTCAGAGGGCACTCCTTCTGGTTCTGTAGGAACCGAACCGGGCTGGCCTTCCAGGTCAGCGGACTTCTCGGCCTCCTTTTTCCTAAGTCTATCTAACCTTTAATCCAACGTAGACTTAGGGAAATTCTTGCAAATTTGGCAGTCTGAATCGAGGTGGTCAAACCCCAGACAGTAAACACAAGTGGTGTGTGGATCGGCCTTAGTGAAGCCCTCCCCACACACACTGCAGTGTTGAAACCCAGTGGGCCCGTTTTTTTTCTTGGATTTCTCAGACATGGCCAACCTAACAAAACTTACCCTTTATACGGCAACCGCCAGGCAAGACTCCCCTATCGGTTTCTCACCGTGTTACAGGTGTTGAAAAAAAAAAAACTTTCAATTCACGTTTTTTTTTTTAAAACCGATACGGACCGGTAACCACACACTAAACTTTTTCACAAACATTTTTTCTAAAGGATCGGTTCAGCTGAACCGATCGAAAAAGCTTTACAATTTCCACACAGTAACTATCCTACATACTTACAGTACCACAGACAGAGTCTTGAACCAATAAATGGAACTTATTGCGGACTAAAACCGACAACTTTAACTGACTTTGAACCAAGCAGAAGGAGAAATCTCCGGAGCGACTGTTCAGTGAGATGGAGTAAAGAATCTGACGGTTTGGTTTCAAAGTATTACAGATAGAGTTTTCAACCGAGCTCGAGCCCAACATTCTATGCCTGGCATAGAATTTTAACTCTTCACTCTCCAGGGCAGTTCAAGTGCTGGAGCTAACTGTAATTGTCAGAATACAGCAAGACTTCATGTTGTTTGAAAGTACAGATACGCAAGAACTTACCGTAACAGTAGATCTTCAAGAGAGGCTCTTGAAGTACGTAATTACATACAGGACTGAAGCCAGCAGGCATCAGGGCCCTATGGAAACATTTCTAGCTAGCAGTCTTTGGTGGGGGACCACCCCATGTCAGGTGACCAACGTCAAGAGGTCAGTATAAAGGGGCGGTCCCCCATGCCCGCCTTCTGTTCTTTCCTGCCAAAGGCTAAAAGGCAAGACAAGAGAGAGAAGCAGCTATTTCCCATCCTGGAAAAGGAGCTGAAAAAGCTAAGGGGGATGGAGGGCGGGAAGGTATTACCTACTGCAAGAGTCTCTCTCGAAGATATACTGTTACGGTAAGTTCTTATCTAACTGTACTATCTTACTTCGAGGGGGCTCTTGCAGTAGGTAATTACATATAGGACTGAGTCCCAAGCAGTCTGGAACAAAGAGAAGCTCACGGGAGGAGGAAACTACTCATACACAGATCCTCTGGCTGTGAAGGTTTTAGGAAAGAAGACCTTGCAGAACAGCCAACCCGAAGCTAGCTCTACGGCGAGAGGCAATGTCCAAACTGTAATGTTTCGTAAAGGTATGGACAGAAGTCCAAGCTGCGGCTGCACAGATGTCAGCCGCCGACACATTCTTTAAACAAGCAACAGAGGCAGCTACACCTCTAGTGGAGTGACCTCTGACTTGACCAGGCAAGGTCTTGAGATACTTGTCATAACAGAAAGTGATACAACGAGCCAACCATTTTGAAAGGCATTGTTTAGAAACAGCATTGCCCTCTCTTTAGCGAGCAAAAGAGACAAACAGTTGATCAGTCTTTCTGAGATTCTTTGTCCTATTGGTATAGTATCTCAGAATCTGGTGAACATCCAAAGTATGTAGGCGGTACTCCCCTTGATTGGAATGTTGCGTAAAACACACAGGCAGTTCCATGGATTGATTCAGCGTAGATTCCACTACCACCTTAGGGAGAAACTTAGGGTTGGTACGCAGAGCCACATGTTCCTTGTAGAAAATCAAGTACGGGATTTGGCACATTAAGGCCTGAAGCTCGGAAATTTCTTCGAGCGGAGGTGATGGCCACCAGGAAGAGAGTCTTCTAGGAAAGGAACTTTAGGTCTGCTGATGCTGCCGGTTCAAAAGGAGGCAGGGTAAGCTTCTTGAGAATGAAATTCAAGTCCCAAGGAGGGGCAGGTGCGCGAATAGGGGGTCTCGGGTGAAGAACCCCCTTAAGGAAGATCTTAGCAACTTCCAACTGTGCAAAGGGCCTGCCCCCGAAAGGAACATGGTAAGCGGAAATGGCTGCTACGTGGACCTTCAAAGAGGAGTGGCTGAGACCCAGGTCAAAGAGATGACGCATGTAATCCAGAAGCCTCCCAACAGGGCAGGAGAATGGCTCGAAAGCTCTGGAAGAGGCCCAAATGGAGAACCTTTTCCATTTCATGGCGTAAATGGAACGAGTGGAAGGCTTTCTGGCCTCCACTAGGATCTCCACCACCTGCGGTGAAACCCTGAACCGGGTTTGAACTACGTCTGCAGGAGTCATGCATGCTGCTAAAGGGATCTGAGTCCTGGATGGACCAGGGTCCCCTGATCCTGGGTCAACAAGAGTTGCGATAGAGGAAGAGGAAGTGGAGGTTCCTCTGAATAATGTTGCAGAAGAGAGAACCAAAGTTGCCTGGGCCAGAACGGAGTGATCAGAATCATGCGAGCTCCTTCTGAACAGAGTTTGTGTAAGACCCGCAGAATCCACAGGATCGGGAGAAAGCATAGACGAATCTGCCCTTCCAGTTTAGAGACAGAGCGTCTCTCCAAAAAACTCCATGCCCTGGAGCGAGCGAGCAGAAGATGGGAAGTTTTGCGTTGAGCGGAGAGGCAAACAGGTCTACCTGAGGGGTTCCCCAGCATAGGAAGACATCGTCTACTACCCCCTGATCCAGTTACCATTCGTGAGCTTGGGTGGACGACTGGCTGAGGTGGTCTGCCAGCGTGTTCTCAACCCCGGAACATGAACCGCCGTGAGGTGAAGATTGTGAAGTACAGCCCAATCCCAAACCCGCACCACTTCCCTGCAAAGAGGGTAGGCACGAGTTCCTCCCTGTTTGTTGATGTACCACACTACGCACATGTTGTCGGTCTGGACAGCCAGATGACCAGGAAACAGATGCAGAGCTTGCAAGGCGTACAGCATGGCCCTTAGCTCGAGCACATTTATGTGTAGAGTCTGTTTGAGTCTGGACCAAGAGCCCTGGGTCCGTTGAGACAACAAATGGGCTCTCCAACCCTCGCCCTAGGCATCTGTCAGCAGAGTTTGGGAGGGGGGAGAAAGACAGAAGGGAACTCCCCAGCAAAGGTTCTTCTGAACCATCCACCACTGCAAGTCCCAAACCATCAGAGAGGAGACCAAGATTGCCCGATCTAGGTCGTCCACCAATTGATCCCACTGAGACCGAAGCGTCCACTGAGAGATTCTCATGTGGAGCCGAGCACGAGGCACCATTGGAATGGCAGTCGCCATGAGCCCAAGGAGGCGAAGGACTGACCTGGCAGTGACCCATCTGCGGTTGGACAACAGACTGGCCAGAGCCTGAAGGGTGACCACCCTGTCCAAAGGCAGGAAGGCCATACCGGAGGTCATATCCAGGATTGCCCCGATAAACTGGAGTCTTTGGGATGGGATCAAATGGGACTTGGCCTGGTTGATGGTAATACCCAAGCTGGTGAAAACCTGCAGGGTAAGGGAAAGGGAGCGCAGGAGGTCCTCTCTGGATGGGGCCGCCAGGAGCCAGTCGTCCAGTTATGGGAAAACCTGAACCCCCTGGGTATGCAGGTGGGCTGCTACCACAGAAAGGCATTTGGTAAATACTTGGGGAGCTGAGGAGAGACCAAATGGGAGGGCCTTGAACTGGCAGTAGTCTCCCTGAAAAGAAAACCGAAGGTACTTGCGGTGGGATGGGCAGATAGGGATATGCAGGTAGGCATCCTGCATGTCCAGAGCGCACAGCCACTGTCCCGGCCAAAGGAGGGGCAAAAGGCCCTGCACAGAGGGCATTCTGAACCTCTTGTACTCCATGAACAGGTTCAGGGAGCCGAGGTTTAGGATTGGCCTCACGTCGCCTGATTTCTTCGGAACCAGGAAGAAATGGGAATAGTAACCATCGCCTGGAGAAGGGGAAGGACGGGTTCTATCGCCACCTTCAGAAGAAGGGCGGAGATTTCTTCCTGAACCAGAAGGTGTTCCGGGGAGTAAGACGACCTTGGAGGGTTTTTTCTGGGAGGTTTCTGAAGAAACTCTGTTGAGTGTCCTTCCGCTATCAGCTGGAGCATCCAAATGTCTGAAGTGATCCTTTCCCAACCCGGCAGATGCAGGGAAAACATCCCTCCTACCGGTTCCTCTGGGAAGCCCAGAGGCTGTGGGAGAGGAAAGGAGTCAGGAAGTGGGAGGCAGCGCTATGGCTGGAGCTCCCGCTGCTCATTTGGGCGGGGCTTGGCAACCGGAGGCCAGACGCTTGTTGGCCTGCTTCCCTTGGGTTCTCGCCTGGCCTGTGCACGCTTGAAAGGGACGGCGCTGAGGCTGAGGGGCTCTGTACAAGAAGTCAACCTCCTTGAGAGCAGTGCCCTTCTCCCACAGGCCAGTGATGATATCCTTGACATCACCACTGAACAGCACCAAATCCCTGAAGGCCGCGTTCTGAATAGCGGACTGCACTTCAGGGACCAAACCTGACACACGGAGCCAGGCATGACCGAGCTCCTTCCTGCAGCATCCACTGCATCGTAAGTAGAGCGTACCATGTGCCTACTGGCCGAACGAGAAGAACGGACCAGGTCTGCCACTTCCTGTTTGGTCTGCGACTCAGGAAGGGAGTCCAATTTAGCTTCCACCTCGCTAAGGATGGCCTTCTGGTAATCCCCCATGTGAGCGACGTAGTTCATGGCCCTAATACCCAGATTGGAAGAAGCGAAAACCTTCTTCCCATACTGGTCCAGAAGGTGGGACTCCTTATTGGGTGGAGACGAGCTCAAATGCTTTGGGTTGGCTGTACGGCTGTGGGCCTTGGGGTGTGAGGTAAGAAACTCAACACCCTCCGGAGCCTGATACAGCCTGTCCACCTTCCTCGGAAGGTGGGCTATGGCAGACGGCTGTTTCCAGATGGTGGAAACAAGGTCCGCATGAGGCTCAGTCCAGGGTGGAACCAAGGTAGGAGCGACCTCGGGCAGATCCAGATGTACAGCTAGCTTCTGCTGCTGTGGATCTGGCTCCAAAGATTTCCACGGATGCAACCACTGGATCTTGCGCAGCAACTCCGTGAAGGAAGGATCCTCTGGAAGGGACTTCAGAGGAGTCCTAGGCCGGGGCTTGACTGGAGTTCGTGGCTCATCATCGAAGTCGGAACGTCCATCGGAGTAGTCCGAGGAAGATGGAGGAGATGAAGACCTCCCCCACTTGGGGGGAGGAACGGACCCCTTGGGGAGCTCCCGGGATAACGTGCAACCCCCTGTCGTGGAACCGGAGGGGACACCTCTGGTAACAGGAGGGGGTCTCTCGCCCTCGACGACGGGGGGTCCGGAATGGGTTCCGACGTTGGGAGGCGGCTCTCTACTTCCCTGGTGAGTTCAGCCTTGGCCTAAGCCCACCAGGAAGCCAGCGTCTCCCTCAGGTTCACCGGCTTGGGGGGGGGCGGTGGAGGAGAGGGAAGGGGAGGGATACAGATATTGGGGATATCCGTATGGCGGTATCCGACTTCTGATGGTAGGAAGTCTGCCGGGTACTGAGGCGCCAGATTTCGCAGCGCTGGGTACCGCGGTGTCGGATACTGTGGACCCGGTAAGACGGCCGGATAAGATGGCGATACCCGGCCAGGGGCTCCAACGGGCGGAAGGCCTTGAAATGCCCCCGCAGGCGGGCTGGGAATGGGAGGTCCGGCAGTAGGGGTGGCATCTGGGAGGGGAATGTCACCTGGCATCAGCAAGGCCGTGTTGGTGCCAGCATCCGAGGGACTGATGTCAGGTCGTCCGGCCCAGCGGGAGGGAGACCTGACGGGAGCATGCCTGCATCCTCCGTATCGCCCGGGGAAGGAGGATTAAAATCCCCGGGGTCTAACTGAGGAGACACTGGGGCCTTGGAAGGCAGCGGCGAACGCTGTGGGGAACCAGGTATGGCGGACTGGACAACAGGGTCTGGGTCGGCTCCAATGCCGTATGACCGTCGGACGGGCCAACTGTCGCCTTACCAGTGGGGTCCGGGCAGACGTCTGAAGAGCCGTCGTCCAACTTATCGGAACCAGCGCCCAAGGAAGGCCGTGAAGGAGGGGCAGCTTTGTCGGCAGATGAGAAACCGTGGCGGCCACCCTGAAGGGTCGAGTGACTTAGCGGTCTTCTCCGAGCGGGAGTCAGAGGAGCTGACGTCTGGCTTACCGGAGCCACTCACACTGGAGGGCCGCACAGCGGCGGCCTTGCCGGGAGTGGAAGCCTCCTTTAACCCAGAGACTCCCGAAGGGCCCGAGCCAGACGGGAGGGTCAACGCCATCTTGGACACCTCCAAGACGGCTGTTGCAGAACGGTCCCTGGGGGGGTACGTTGTCTTTAGCATGGCGACTCCAGCCGAAGTTGCGGTGGCCGAGGAAGAGGAGTCCCGGTCCTTCCCCTTGTCCTCCTTTTTACGGTGACCCTCGGGCGGAGTTGAGGCCTGACAAAGCTTCTTCAGCTCTTTTCCATGGAGGTCATTTTCTTCTTAAGTATATGGGCCTCAAGGGACTGCTGCCTCCATCTCCAGGTGGCGGCGTTGAATTTCAGGCAATGCTGGCACTTCTCCACTGGGTGATCCGGGCCTAGACAGAAGAGGCACTGGGAGTGTCCATCCTTGTGCGGGAGTTGGGCGCCGCATGAGATGCGCTTGTTCTTGTGCTCGAAGGGAGTCGGGAACGACATACACAGCACAAAACCTGACGAAAATTTGAAGAAATCGAAGAAAAAATAGCGGTAAAACTACCGAACGACTGATGAAGCAGTGGAACTTAACCATGAGGTGCTTTCACAAGCTAACGGTGGGAAAGAACTGGAAGGTGGGCATGGGGGACCGTCCCTTTATACTGACGTCTCTTGACGTCGGTCACCTGACATGGGGGCGGTTCCCCGCTTAGAGACTACTAGCTAGAAATTTTTCCGTGGGTTCCCGATGCCTGCTGGCTTCAGTCCTATATGTAATTACCTACTGCAAGAGCCCTCTCGAATTAAGATCAGCTGTTGCTTTTCCTGTCTATGCTCCTTTGTATGTTCGATGTAATAGGTCAGGGCTCTCTTTACATCGAGACTATGCAATCTACGCTCCTCAGAGCTAGACTGCTCGGTGAAGAAGACCGGCAAAGTAATAGACTGATTCAGATGAAAGTCAGAAACTACTTTAGGAAGAAATTTCCTGTTAGTTCTGAGCACCACCTTGTCTCTGTGGAAAGAAATGTAGTCTTGTTCCAGACACAGAGCTTGTAACGCACTTATTCTTCTTGCAGATGTGATGGCTGCTAGGAAGAACTCTTCCAAGTGACAAATTTCAGATGGGCACTGGCCAATGGCCCAAATGGGGGGCTCCATGAGCTTGGCAATACAAACATTCAGGTTCCAGGCCGAAGCTGGCTCCCTGTGAGGGGATACAGATGGGCCAGCCCTTTAAAGAATTTCCTTAAAATAGGGTTAGCTGCTAAGGAGACCCCTTTACCAGATGACAGATATGCAGAACTGGATGCCAGATGGACTTTAGAAACATAGAAGTTGACGGCAGATAAGGACCGCAAGGTCCATCCAGTCTGCCCATTTCTTTTTCCACCTTAGAAATGTGCCATCGGGCCTTTGCTCTGTCAGTGGCCTATCTAGTCATACTCATCTGTATTGCTCCCTTATGCCTATCCCATGCCTGTTTGAAGCCCTGCACTGTATTCATATCCACCACTTCCTGAGGTAGGCCATTCCATGCATCCACTACCCTTTCTGTGAAAAATAATTTCCTCACATTCCTCCTTAATCGGCCTCCCTCTAGTCTCATGCCGTATCCTCTTGTCCTGCTATTTTTCTTATATTTAAACATGTTAGACTCCTTCATCTTGTGAATGCACTTAAGGTGTTTGAATGTTTTGATCATATCACCTCTCTCCCTCCTTTGCTCAAGGGTATACATATTGAGCTCCGTTAATCTGTCCTCATATGTCTTTGGATGCAGTCCCTGCACCATTTTAGTTGCCCTTCTCTGGACTGCCTCAATTAGGTTAATGTCCTTGTGAAGGTGTGGCCTCCAGTACTGCACACAGTACTCCAGATGGGGCCTAACCAGTGTCTTGTAAAGAGGATTATTACCTCCCTCTTACGACTTGTGATACCCCTACTAATACACCCTAACATCCCCTAGCCTTACCTACTGCTTTAGAGGTCTGCTTGATGATTTCAGGTCATCGGTGATGATGATGCCCAAGTCTCTTTCTTCCTTTGTGACTGCCAGCAACTCCTCCCAGCCTATAGGTGGCTTCAGGGTTTCTTCCCTATGTGCATGATCTTGCACTTCTTTGCATTAAATCCCAGTTGCCACTCTTCTGACCATTTTGCTAGTTTATCCAGATCTCTTCTCATTCTGCCCACCCCATCTGGATCATCTACTCTGTTGCAGAGCTTGGTGTCATCTGCAAACAGACAAGCCTTACCCTCTAAAATCTGCAATTTCACTAATGAAGATACTGAAGAGGACTGGCCTCAGAACTGATACCTGAGGTACCCCACTTGTGACTTGCATCTCTTCTGATTGTATACCATTTACCACCACTCTCTGCTTTCTGCCCATCAACCAGTTTGCCACCCAGCTGACCAACTTCTGACCCACCCTGAGCCTACCCAGCTTATTTATCAATCTTCTATGTGGAACAGTGTCGAAAGCTTTGCTGAAGTCAAGGTAGGCGAGCGTGGATGGCTGAAGTCCCAGAGTATTTAGGTATGTCAGATATTCCAGAAAGACTGACAACCCAGCCTCTGTGGGAACCACCCCTTTTGAAGCACACCAGATGGAAAACCTCTTCCATTTGGAAGTATAGGTTTTCCTAGTTGAAGGTTTCCTGAAACCTCTTAGCATCTGCAGGACATCCTCTGAAAGGTGTAGGTCAGCATACCTCTTAGCACCTGCAGGACATTCCCTGAAAGGTGTAGGTCAGCATACCTCTTAGCACCTGCAGGACATCCCCTGAAAGGTGTAGGTCAGCATACCTCTTAGCACCTGCAGGACATCCCCTGAAAGGTGTAGGTCAGCATACTCTAGCTCTTCAAGAACCATGCTTTGAGCCTGAGAGACCTGAGGTTCGGATATAGAATCCTCCCCTGGGAGGATGTCTGGAGATTGTCTCTGTGAGGGAGATATATTGGTTGAGCCACTGACAGAGAAAGCAGCAGTGAGTACCATGGCTGCCTGGTCCAATCTGGAGCTTTCAGAATCATTGTGGCTGACTGGGACCTGAGCTTGATCAGGACCCTGAGCAATAAGGGAAATGGAGGAAACCCATACAGAGCTTTCCCTGTCCAATTCAGCACCACGGCATCCATGGGAACCAACCCCTTGGCTGGGCGTCTGCAACAAAATGTTGGCAGCGGATGATTCTCTTCTGAGGCAAAAAGATACATCTCTAGAGTGCCCCACCTCCTGAACACTATCTACATCCAGCACCTGTCTGTAGAAACACCATTCATGATGGTTCTGGCCGATTCTGCTTAAGGCATCTGCCAAAGCATCGTCTTTCCCTGGAAGGTGCACTGCCACCAGGGACACTTGTAGAGAGTATGCCAAGCCCCAGATTTTCACTGCCTCTGTGCACAGCAGGTCAGACCTTGTCCCACCCTGCTCGTTGATGTAGTACATGGTAGTGGTATTGTCTGTTCTGACCTGTACCACCTTTCCCCTTATCAGGGATGCACAAAACTGTAGTGCTAGAAGTACTGCCCTGAGCTCCAAAAGGTTTATGTGTAGCAGTGACTCCATGGGGGACCAAGTGTCATGCACTGTGTGTTCCTCTAGATAAGCCCCCCAACCTAGCACGGAAGCATCTGTTGTGAGTACCATGGTAGGAGACTGAGTCTCAAATGGTACTCCCTCCCTCCCTCAGGTTGCTTCTGTCCTGCCACCACTGCAGGGCCTGTATCAGGGTCCCTCTTTTGGCACTAGTGGGCCCTTAAGTGAAATTGGATGTCTCTCATCCGGAACCGACATCCCTGCACTGTGCTTATAGCTGCAGCCATGTGTCCCAGCAGTTGCAGAAAATGTCATGTAGGTCTTGGTTTGTTTTGGACAGAAGAACCTGCCATGCTCACAATACTGTCTGCTCTGTCTTTAGGAAGGAAAGCCTTTCCCTGGACAGTGTACAACTCTACTGCTGTGAATTGCAGTACTTGAACAGGTTGCGACAAAGACTTCTGAACGTATATAAGTCGTCCCAGGGACTCCAATGTCTCCTGAGTGAGACTCAAGGCATCTCTTACTTGTTGTGGGGTTTTTCCCACCACTAACCAGTCGTCCAGATAAGGGAACACCAAGACATCCTGTCTTCTCAGGTGTGCCACCACTGCTGCCAGGCACTTCGTGAATACTCTTGGGGCAAAAGTCAGGCCGAAAGGAAGAGCTGCAAACTGGTAGTGTCCTGATAGTAGTCTGAACCTCAGGTACTTTCTGTGGGATTCCCTTATTGGAATGTGGAAGTAGGCATCTTTTAGGTCCAGTGAAGCCAGCCAATCTCCTTGTTGCAATGTGGGTAAGATCATTGCCAAAGTAATCATCCGGCATTTTGTTTTTTGGAGATGCTTGTTTAGGGATCTCAAATCCAGTATGGGTCACCACTCCGCGTTTTTCTTTGAGGTCAGGAAAGAAAAAATGACTCACCTTAGTAATGTTGTTTCTTCTAATGGAGTCTTGCTATATTATGACAATTGCAGTATGACCCAATCTTGGAACTGCCCCGGAGATGAAATAGTTAACTTTTCCATGAAGCATGGAACTCTGAGCTCGAGCTCGGTTAGGAAGCTCTGTCTGTTGTGCTTCAAACATAAACTGTCAGATCTTTACGAGCTAAAACTCACTAAGGTTCTGTGTGGAAGTTGTAAACCTGCACTAGCCAACTGGCTACTAACCTAAACACACATTTCCTGGTCTCAAACAAAGACTCAAGTCAGGAGACCCAGAAAATGAAAAACACAACACCAATTCACCCCAAAAAGAGGGTGTAAAATCAACAAGGTGGGCATAAATGAGTGCCAACCCTGTAAGGCCCAGCCACACCCCAAAACGGAGGTTCTGAGAGGGGCAGGAAGGGGGAGGTCATAATATAGCAAGACTCCATTAGAAGAAACAACATTACTAAGGTGAGTAATTTTTTCTTCAAACAACATGAAGTCTTGCTATATTATGACAATTGCAGACTACACAGCAGTACCCCCATGGAGGGAGGACAGAACCTATCTAGGGAATAGGCTCTGAAGAACAGCTGTGCCAAACCGAGCATCACTCCTAGCCTGGATGTCCAGGGAGTAATGCTTAGTAAAAGTGTGAACTGTTTTCCAGGTAGCTGCTTGACATATTTCTAGAATAGGAATGTCTCTGGCAGCAGCCAGAAAAGCAGCTGTACCTCTGGTAGAGTGAGCCCTCAGGCCTGAGGGGAGAACTTTACCCAACTTTTCGTAGCAGAATTGGATACAAGAGACAATCCACCTGGCAATGGATCTTTTAGTGGCTGGCTTCCTTTACCAACCTCGCCGTAAGTGAGGAACAGTTGGAGGAGTCAAACCCAGACCCTTGGTACGCTCTATGTAGTAACTAAGGGCTCTTTTCACATCTAAGCTGTGCAGCCTCCTCTCACCAGAGGAGGAGTGGTCAGTGAAGTACACTGGAAGAGAAATAGATTGATTAAGGTGGAAATCTGAAACCACCTTAGGAAGGAACTTCCTGTTAGTCCGGAGGACCACCTTATCTCTGTGAAAGGAGATAAAATCCGGCTCCACTGACGACGCTTGTAATTCACTTATGCGTCTGGCAGAGGTGATGGCTACCAGAAACACAGTCTTCCAAGTCAAGTACTTAAGCTCAGCTGAAGACAAGGGCTCAAGGGGGTTGCATAAGCTGAGCAATGCAAACATTAAGATCCCAGGCAGGGGCAGGATCCCTGAATGGAGGGTTGGTGTGAAGCAACCCCTTAAAAAACTTGGAAAATACAGGATGAGCTGAAAGAGAAGAGGATTTACCTGCTGAAATAAAAGCAGACACAGCTGCCAAATGCACCTTCAGGGTAGCTGGGCTCAGCCCCAGAGAATTCAGATGGACCATATAATCCAGGACTGTGGGTAGATCAGCAGAGTCTGGGGAAATAGGCTTTCCCGAGCACCATATGGAAAACCTTTTCCATTTGGAATTGTAAGTAGCCCTGGTGAAAGGCTTCCTTGTGGCCTTCAATATATCCATTACACCTTGGGAAAGGTGTAAATCAGCAAACTCTAACTCTTCAAGAACCAAGCCTTGAGATTGAGAGATTTGAGATTCGGATACCAAACCCGTCCCTGGGCACAGGTTAACAGATTGTGGTTCCTGGGAAGGCATAGGGGAGGATGGACTGCTAAGGACAGTAGGAGTGGATACCAGGGTTGTCTGGCCCAATCCGGAGCTATCAGAATGACTTTGCAGAATTGGGATCTGATTTTGACTAGCACTTGAACAAGAGAGGGAAGGCATAGAGGAACTTCCCTTCCCAGCTGAGGGCTAAGGCATCCAGGGGGAGTGAGCCCAACACTGGGAGCCTGCAGCAAAAAAGGGGAAGTTGGTGATTGTCTGGGGCTGCAAAAAGATCTATCTGCGGGGTGCCCCATCTGGCAAATACTACTCCCAAGACCAGGGGATCCAGTGACCATTCGTGATGGCCCTGAGAAATCCTGCTGAGAGCATCTGCCAGGACATTGTCCTTGCCTGGAAGGTGGACTGCCGTAAGGGAGGTGTTCAGGGAGTAAGCCAGAGACCACAACTTCATCGCTTCGGTGCACAAGGCCGTAGACCGAGTGCCCCCTTGCTTGTTGATGTACCACATTGTAGTGGTGTTGTCTGTTCTGACCTGTACAATCTTGTTCTGAACAGATCTGGAAAAAGCTTGAAGTGCTAGAAAAACTGCTCTGAGCTCCAACAGGTTGATGTGGAGCAGAGATTCCTGGGGAGACCACAGACCCTGGGTGGTGAGGTCGCCCACGTGAGCTCTCCAAGAGGGATGCATCTGTAGTAAGGATTAGGGAGTGAGACTGAGTGACAAAAGGAACTCCTTGTCTCAGGTTGCTCTGATCCTGCCACCACTGTAGGGCTTGGATCAGGGTTCGAGTTACTGGGATCAACTTGGCAAGAGGATCCTTTCTTTGAGACCAAAAAGCTCTCAAATGGAACTGGATGTCCCTCATCTGAAATCTTGCTCCCTGCACAACTGCTGTGGAAGCAGCCATGTGTCCTAGGAGCTGCAGAAAATGCCTTGCTGGTCGAGAGACCTGCAGGGTGAATGAGGAGGCCAGGGAGACTAGGGTCTTTGCCTTGTCCAGAGGAAGGAAGGCTCTGGCCTCCTGTGTGTTCAGTTCTGCGCCTATGAAGGTAAGAAGCTGGACAGGCTTTAGAACTGACTTCGAGAGATTCAGAAGGAAACCTAGAGAGGTAAGCAGTTGCTGCGTTATCTGAAGATGTAAATTGACCTGTCCTGGGGACTGGTCTACTATGAGCCAATCGTCCAGGTAAGGAAAGATGGCAATCTTTTGCCTTCTTAGGTAGGCAACTGCTACTGCCAGGCATTTGGTGAATACCCTTGGAGCAGAAGTGAGGCCAAAGGGCATTGCTCTGAACTGGTAATGGCCTGAGGGCAGCTCGAACCTAAGGTACTTTCGATGGGAGCTTCTGATGGGAATATGGAAGTAGGCATCCTTGAGGTCCAGGGAAGCTAGCCAGTCCCCTGGCCTTAGAGAGGGTAAGACAATTCCCAGAGTCACCATTTTGAACTTTGGTTTTAAAAGGTGCTTGTTTAAGTATCTGAGATCCAGGATGGGCCGCCATTCTCCTGTCTTTTTTGGGGTAAGGAAGTACCTGGAGTACAAACCTTTGCCCTGGTGTAGGGGAGGAACCCTTTCCACGGCTCTGAGAGCCAGGAGGGTAAAGACCTCTGCCTCTAGGGCGAGTGCCTCTGATGGAGCTGCAGGTGGAAAAGATCTAGTTCTCAGCTTTGGACATTTTTTGAAGCTGAGAACCAGTCCCTGACTTACTACTTCCAGGACCCACTCGTCTGATGTTAAAGACTTCCAGTCCTGGACAAAGTAAGCCAGCCTGCCCCCTACAGGTAGAGAAGAATCGGCCCTAGCAACCCCATCAGGGTGCCTGCTTGGCAGGGGCTTTGGGCTGAGGGGTGGGAGCAGGTCTGCTTGTACCCCGTCTGCCTCTCCCTCTAAAGAACCCCCTCTGGGCATAGGTGGAAGAGGAAGCTTGGGTTTGGTGAAAAGGCCTATGAAAAGGCCTGCCCCTGCCTTTAGGAAGCTGCTTTTGAGGAGTGGCCTGCCTTTCCTTGGCCTGTGCACTCCTATAGGTGGTCCTATATTCATCCATTTTCTTATAGTTATTCTGTTTGCTCCCAAACAGAGAATTGCCCACAACAGGAAAATCCATGGCCTTAGACTGGGTATCCTGAGACAGGGTAGTACATCTGAGCCAGGCCATCCTGCAAAGCCACAGATGTAGCCATGACTCTTGATGAAACATCATTAGAGTCCACTGCAGCATGAAATTGCACCTTGGATGCCTCAATACCATCCATAGCCACCTGTTCCAGTTCCTGGCAAGCTGATCAGGGACTTGTTTTGCTAGAGCCAGCACAGTATCCCATCTGATTTCTGGTACCTAGCAGCATAAGCTATATAATTTGCCTGTCTGAGTCCCAAAGATGCTGCCATGTACTGTTTCTTTGCCATAGCATCAATCTTCCTGGGTCCTTCTGGGGGTGTGAAGCTAGGGGAATATTAGCCTTGTCACAGGCTGCAGCCTGCACTACCCCCACATGGCTGCATTGCTGAGTGAGGAAATCAGTGTTGGAACCTGATAATGTATACCTCTTGTCCATCCTTTTATCCACAGGAAGTATAGTGTGAGGAGTTTTTAAAACTTTTACTGTCTGTTTCTGAAAGGATTTGTGTAAAGGAATAGACAGTCTCCTAGACTCTGGAATATCCATCATTTCTACATAGTCAGGCTCCTCTTGGTCATCAACAGCTTCCTCAACATGGAGCTGCAGAGTTTCAGCAACTTTCTTATAAAAAATGAAATGAGAAGGGGACTCAGAAAGCCTGGGAGGAGAAACCCCTAAGGGTCTATCTGGAGAGATGTCCGGTTCAATGGGCACATCCAGATCCTCAAAACCATATTCACTCTCCTCACATTCCCTTTCCCCCTCCCCCGGTTCATAAAAATCCTCACAATCATAAACTTGAACCGGTGGAACCGGCCGAACCGAACGCCTACTTGATGGTGTCGGTTCGGTCGGATGGGAAAGAGACTGGACAATTTAAATTGCTTTAGCTATTTCTTCAGCAGTTGGGGAGAGAACTTTTGGCTCTACGCTAGCTGACTTTCTAGTCCTTTTTGCTGGAACCGGCTCCTCAGAACCGGCTCTTCATTTGCCCGAGGATGTATCGCCTTGGTCAGAGGGCACTCCCTCCGGTTCGGTTGGTACCGAACCGGGCTGGCCATCTGGGTCAGCGGACTTTTTGGCCTCCCTTTCCCTGAGCCTACCAACTCTCTTTTCTATGGTGGCAGCAGGGAAATTCTTACAAATCTGGCAATCTCAATTGAGGTGGTCAAACCCCAGACAATAGACACATGTGGTGTGTGGGTCAGCCTTAGCAAAAGCTTCCCCACAAACATTACAGTGCTGAAACCCAGTGGGTCCGGTTTTTCTTTTGGGTTTCTCAGACATAATGCCAGCCTAACCAAACTTGCCCGTTTATGGCAATCCGCCAAGCAAGACACCCTTATCGGTTCCCAACCGTGTCACGGGTCGTGGAAAAAAACGTAATGAAATCCGTTTTTTTTAGAACCGATAAGGACTGGGAACCGCACTCTAAAAAAGGACTAGCAATTTTACAAACAACCTGATCGGTTCAAACCGAACCGATAAATGTGTGCAAGTTCCACACAGAAAATTCAATGTAAAACCTATCTATTACTTACGTTACCACAGACAGAGCTTGAACCGACCGGTTGCGGTTTAATTTCGGTTAATTTTCACTGAAAACCGATAAAATAACACTTTTTAAACCGACAAATGAACCGAGCAGAAGGAGAACTCTCCAGAGCGACTGTTCAGTGAGGCGGAGTAAAGAATCTGACAGTTTATGTTTGAAGCACAACAGACAGAGCTTCCTAACCGAGCTCGCGCTCAGAGTTCCATGCTTCATGGAAAAGTTAACTATTTCATCTCCGGGGCAGTTCCAAGATTGGGTCATACTGCAATTGTCATAATATAGCAAGACTTCATGTTGTTTGAATATCTGGAGTAGAAACCCCTTCCCTTTTGAGAGGAAGGAAGAAACTGGTTCTACTGCCTTTGCTTCCAACAGTGAGGAAACCTCTTTTTCCAGTAGTTTCCTCTCTTCTGGGTCTGGGCACCCGAATAATCTTGGTTTTAACCTGGGAAAGGTTTTGAAACTGAGTACTAGTCCCTGACCCACCACCTTCAATATCCACTTGTCTGTGGTGATGGATTTCCAGTTTTGGAAGTAGTGGGTCAGTCTGCCTCCGACTGGAACAGAGGAGGTGACCCAGACTAACACATCAGGGGTTCTGCTTCAACTGTGTGGCAGGTTAAAGGGACTGCTCTCCCCTTCTGGATCCTCTGCGACCCTACCCCTGTAGTACCCTCTCAGTGAGCAACCAGCGGTAGATTGTGCTTGGTAGAAAGGTTGCGTGTAACCCCTGCCTCTACCTTCCCTTCCACAGGGCCTGTACAAAGTACAGGCCCTCTTTCTGACAGAGTTACTTTTGTAAATGGCCTTATATTTGTCCACTTTTTTTCATATACTCCTCCGTATTATAAGTATTATTCTCCACCAGGAAATCCATTGCTGTGTTTTGGCCATCTTGAATAAGATTGGTTGCTCTAAGCCAGGCAAATCTTCTGAGGGCTATGGACAAAGCCATCCATCTGGCTGCACTGTCATTCGCATCCACAGCCATGTGGAACTGATATTTTGTGGCTGCCAGGCCACACCTGGCTGTTTCCACAAGGTCAGCATGCAGGCTTGGGGGTGTCTTATCAGCAATGGCCATAAGGGAGTTCCATAGGGTTTTCTGATATTCTGCTGCATAGCCCATGTAGCTAGCTCCCCTAATGCCCAAGGAGGCTGCCAGGTACCCTTTTTGTTGCCATCCCATCCAACTTCCTGGAGTCTTTCTCCGGTGGATGTGTAGCCAGAGGTACTTTAGCCTTACCGCAGGCTGCTGTTTGCACCACCCCCTCAGGGTCTGGGTGAGAAAGTAGGAATTCTGAGCCCAATAGATCAAGCTAATATTTCTTGTTGGCTTTCTTGTCCACAGGCAAAATGATGTTTGGGGTATCAAGAATTTTAAGTACTTGCTTCTTGAAGCATTTGTTAATAGGCAACACCACCTTTCTTGTGGGTGTTGGCCCCACCATATCCATAAATTGCACCTCCTTCTCATCCTGTTCAGGCTCATAAGGAGTGAGGTCCAGAGCTTTAACCATTTGCCTCACAAAAATAAAGTGTGAGGAAAAATCCTCAGTCACTGGAGGGGGTGGGGGGGTCAAACCCATGTTCAGGAGAAATTTCAGGTTTGATCAGTTCATCCTCACATTCCTCCCCTAAATCATCCTGGGAGGGATCCATACAGAGGACACAGACATAGGTGCTGAAAGACGACCCAGTTGCTGGTTAAACAGAGCCAAACCAGTCTGCAAAGCCTGCAATATTTGGAGAGCCTGTGCCACCTGGTCGGCGGTTGGCATACAGCCCGGAACAACTGACAGCCTCGTTGCTTTTTCAGCCAAGAAATCAGTGTTCTTTTTCTTGTACAGCTTTTTTTAAAGGAGGTGAATCCTTTACCAGTTCTCCTGGCCTTTTCAGTCCAGATATCTCACCTTTGTTGGGGGCGTATGAACAGACATCTTTAGACATATTTTTTTACCAACATTCAGATCCTTCGGATCCGAAACAGATCTTGTGGAAGTTCTTTCTTTTTTAAACTTTTTTTTTTACATTTTTCCAAAGTTTTCTCCAGAAAACTGGTACATATTTCACATTCAACATCAAAATGTTCAACTCCCAGGCAAAACAAGCAAAGTTCATACTTGTCCGCCTTGGCGAATATTTCTTGATATTTGATACAATTCTTAAATCCGGAAGGTCCAGTCTTTTTGGGGGGTTTATCAGACATTGTTATGGTAAACTTAAGACCTTAAATAAGAAGTCTAAAGTTTCCTGTATCGGTTCATGAACCGAGAAGAAACCGGAGAGTAACCGCAAGTTTTAAATGTAAATAGCTTGCGGTCGGTTCCTCAACCAAGAAAACTGTCAAAATCACAATAAAAAGTTACCCAAATAAACCGGACAGGAAATAATCACTACAATTCAAACTAAAGAAATAAGACTATGATGGTTCCTTACCGGCTACAGAGAACCAACGAGGAACCGCAAAACTAACTAAAATAAACTAAATGACACTAAAATAAACTAGAAACTACAGCGGGCCGCAGAAATGAAATAAAATAAAAACGATACTTATGGTTTTTGTTGACAAAAACTAAGTTCTCTCGCTAACGCTGAGGAGCAGTCTCCCAGGTGACCAACTAGGCAGGCGGAGAAAGAAATCTGAGCATCTTGAAACGCCTATAGTTGGCTGGGCAGCAGATCTGAACAGTGGCATGAGCCAATTAATGTTCCATTATTTGCATAAAATCCTATTTATCTCCAGGGCAGTGCAATCCAGGAGGCTGACTGCTAGAATTAATGAAACTGAAGAATACCTGGGGTTAGAAAACAACTGAGGCAGGGTATAGACAATGGTTACTGGCTGTGCACACAGTGTCACGTGTGCATCAGTGTCAAAACTGTTGTTGGCCCCCAAGCAAAAATTTACTCCCGCAGGATCCTAATGCTTCCAGAACCAAGACCAAAGAAAGGGGCTCTAGCGAGAAGACTGATTCTTGGAAGATGCACTCTCCATGACAGCTGTAAATTGACAGAACTGTTTATCCAGCACATTCCCAAAGGCAGTATAAAGACAAAAAAAATAGCAGTCACATACAGTGATAGACACATGACGAACTAAATTAGAAAACTATTGGTATGAAAACTGGTGTTCTGTTACTTGATGAGGAAAGCACTGCACTTACTTGGCGGGGGAAAATGGTACTGAGGCAACTGGGGCTTGCACCACTTTATACCCCGTGGGTGCATGGATGCTGCACACTGATGCTGCCGGCTCCAAAAAGTCTGGTTCCTAGAGAGTCCTGTCACCTCCAGCAGTAAGATCAAAAAGTGGGACTCTGGAGAAGACTGATTCTTGGAAGCTCGAGATATTGCATCTCAAATGAACTATCCTTGGTATTAACAAACAAACAAACAAACAAAAAAAACAACAAAAAAAAACCCCAAAAAAACAAATAGAGAACCCTGACAGCACAGCCTTAATTTATGAAGCTTTGAAGACTTACAGCCATGCGTTGTGGAGTATACAAGGTATTCCCTCCAAGGGCATCATATGTCTGGTGTATAACACGGCAGAGGGTATTCACCTGAAACAAACAACCTTTGTTACTTAAAAGTAATTTAATATTGATTACAAATCTTAAAATTAACATTTAGAGACAAACGCTCCTATACTATACTACACTTTTTATTTAACAGAAATTTCCATAATCAATCTTCTAACTAGGGTGTACATCAATATTGTACCACTGCAGAAATTATTAGTTTTCTGCTGGTGCCCACAAAGAAAAGACTAGAAAAGCAGCCTTTCTACATGCACGTTTTCAGCCAATCAATGAAAAGCAGCCATTCTACATGCATATGTTTTCAGCCAATCATTGAAAAGCTGCCTTTCTACATTCACATGTTTTTGGCCAGTCACTGAAAAGTTTTTGGGAAATAATTTCAGCAGCTACTTTGGGTCTGGCCTCATCTTCTGTACTTGTGGAGCAGTACAATTGAAAAATGAAATCTGTGACTACAGATCTTCGGGGCCTCCAATGTGAAGGCTGGGGAGGACTTAAGGTTAAACTATTAATTCACTGCTAGTAATCTACTTTTTCTTTAAACATTTTGTTTTAATCATTTTCAGCATACAGATTTACTTAGTCTTCTTTCTAGAAACACTGGAAGCAACAGTATAAAATGCAGACTTTTATTCCTGGCATTCTTCCTTTCCCTTTCCCTTTACATCCAGCCAGAACATCTTCGAGAGAAGCTCCTCCCACCCAGATGGTATCCTCCTCGGCACTGCCCTGTAATGTCAGATCTTGCACGCTGGAACCAGGGATCCGTGTGCCACTTGCCAGGGGGAGGTCGGATGGGTTGTGTGGATGTGCACCATATACCACTCTTAGAAATGAAAATTAAGATTCCTATGGTAATTCTTGATCTTCTCTTGTATCTTCACCATTCATTATTGTTGGGTGTAAGCTGGATGTGTGCACCTGCCACGGGAGTTTTTTTATTTTTTGGAGGGAGGAGTTGGCACTGACGGCACTGCCTACGTAAACGACGCACTGTGTGGTGTGTGTGGGACGGCCATTAGGTGCCGTAGACTCCTCTTCCACCCCACTTCTGCGCAGCCAGAAAGGCAGAAACAGATTATAGGAAGAGAGTGAGGCAAGAGAGCAGAGGGACAGTAAAGGAAAGGAAATAAACTGAAAAAGGAATAAGCCAAAAAGGGGACAGAAAAAGAGAATCCTACCCTAAGTGACCACAGGGCCTCAATCCTCGGGCAGTCCTAAGGGAAGGAGAAGGGAAGGAATAGGAAAAGAGAGAGGAAGAAAGAAGAAAGGGATAAATGGGAAGGAAGGATGGAAATCTGCCAAGGTAGATTGGAAGGCCCCTGGCTTGAAAGTTTCAAATTCCCAGCAGGGACTGAAGACAAGAGAGCAAGGATCCCGCCAGTTAGGGGTTAAGAGTCCAAGGTTGTGGACTCCAGGTCCTGACTGCTCTGAAGGGCAGACTTCTCTTCCTCTCCATTTATCCAAGATTTATGTAATCCAGCCTAGACTCACAAAGTGCCCTTGAAGAGGAAGCAACTCCGCTAAGAAGAGGAGTGAGACCTGGCTTAGGTGTAGAGATTAAATTTCTTACAGTACCCTAAAGGAGTACTGATGTAGCCCCCATTTCCAAGAGAAATAGGGGACAACCAAAGAGGAAAGAGAGAGAGAGGGGAACTCCCACGGACTCTCTTAGAACTGCATTGATGAAGTGACGGTTATAGGGCGACAATCCGGAGGATGAGGACCCCCAAACCGGCAGACACCCTAGGGGTAAGAGAATCAGAGGAAGTCCCCTCAGAGGGTAAGGGGAAAATACCCTACTCACCATCCTCCAGAGTGAATGCTCTGTGACTTGAATAAGGAACAGAGAGCTCTGAGGTACCAGGGGGACTCAGCCCCCAACTGGCCTCAAGGAGGGGGAGGAGGACGAGCAGGGAGGAGGAGACGCCCAATAATTGAGGCCCATGAGGGGAAGGTGGGCAGGATTCAGTAATGAATGGTGAAGATGCAACAGAAGATCAAGAATTACGGTAGGTACGTCATTTTCATATTTTCCCCTTGTCAATCTTCACCATTCATTACTGTTGGGTGAGTACCAAGCCCCCCGGAGGGGGCTGCTGTTCAGCTGTGAGGGAACAGATCCCTCAGCCTCCTACTAGTGAAAAGCAGAAGGGGAAGACCCTAGCCAAGTAGACTGAAGCAGTCTAAGGCTGCTGAGGATTAGGAGGTGTCCCCCGTGGCCGAGGGATGGAGGGTGCTCCTGAAGAATCCTCCTCACCCTGCAGGAAAACAGGCGGCCCCCCGGAAAGCAGAGGAAATCACCCTACGCCAGGCAATGGGTGACAGACTGGATAGACGAAGCCATGCCGTCCGCCTAATGCAGATCGCTGTCCTTGCCAGTCTGGAAGCCACTTCACTGGCATCATAAGACGCCCTTGCCTGGTGCCTTGCAAGGTCCAGACCCTGTGCAGAGAAGGCAATGGCCTGCCTAGACTGTTCCGTATCAGGCACAGATGCCAGAACCTGAGCCAGCATCGACCACAGATGCCTGTTGTAGGCAGCGTGGTGTGCCTGACGCGAACCTATGCACATCAACGCACAAGCCGAACAGAACATTCTTCATCCCCACCAGTCAAACTCTGCTTAATCCGGATCTGGGGGTCAGTCGTGTGCCAGGCACTGAGGCCCAGAAGGAGTGTCTAGAGACGTCAAGCCCGAAGGTGGGTGAGGCAGAGAACCTAGAGACTCATGGAGGGCACGATACCATCTCCTGCAGTCTGCTGGGGCTGGAGAAAGGGCGGCTGGAGACTGCCAGATGCAAACAGACGCTTCCTGGAAAAGAACAGGCCAGGAAGGCACCACAAGGTGGCGAGCACTGAATTCACTGAGGAATGCACGTGTCTGCCGCTCAGTACTGTCCCTGGAACAAAAGTAATATGGAGCTCCGTGACCAGCCTCAAAAGGAACCGCTGATATTCAGTGAAATCAGTGTCAGAGGACAGGTGGACAGGAAGTTCCTCTTCCTCAGAAGAGGAAGAAGAGGAGGAGGTGAAGCTCGAATGTTCGGAGAACTCCTGTGGCAGAAGGGACAGGTGAAAGACCTGTTCGTTCATGGCCCTAACGTAGGAAGGAAAGGCCGCCGCAGTAGCCCTGAATGTTTCCCAGGTTAAAGGCCCCATAGGATCCACATGGCCTGGCAAAGGGGGAGGTGTCTGCAGAGGGATGGGCGATGGGCACAGAAGTGAATGTGTCCGGCCTCTGCCAGGGCTCTGAGATCCAGAGGACGATGCCACCGTGATTGGGGGCCCTGAGATCGTACCGGGTTGCAAAGAAGAAGTCTGAGAAGGCAAACTCCAGAAGAGCCCAGAAGGGGATTCTCCCCTGTGACGCGCCTGGGGTTGCATGTGTCCAGAAGGGCAACCCTCTGTGCTGCCACCCAAAGGTGTCCTTTGAGTCCTTAGAGGAAAGACGGGGTTCAGTGCTGCGACTCCTTCCCACCCACCGCAAGGTGGTGGGGGAGTGCCGCCACCCACTGCCCCGACCTCTCAACCCACCAGACTCTGAGGCAGCCCTTTTCCTCGAGACCAGCGTAGGAGTCCCTGGTCCCGCAGGTCCCCACGGGGGAGGCCACAGAAGCAAGGGTCCCCGCCCCCTCCCTGGGGCCCGCAACAGCACTAAAGACAGCAGCTGCTTGGGCCTCCGCAGAAGAGAGCACTCCCTCCCAAATCCCTGAGAGGTCACCCCCGGGGGATCCAAGGCCACCTATAGCCGAAGGATCTCCACTGGTAACTTGCTCCGGGGACTCGGAATAGGAACGCTGGGCCACCTGACACTGCGTCCCACTGAGGCTTCAGATTTCGAGGCATCAGGTTGCCAGTCCGGGTCCAGCTCCGAATCGTCCCTCTCCAAAGAGGAGGCAACCAGAAGGACCTCCAGAGATGCAACCCCAGGAGACCCCCTGGTAGCAACGCTCTGAAAGGCACCGCCAATGGCCCCGGAACCCAGAGCAGCGCCGCCAATGGCACCGCCCCAAGTCACCGGTGCCGCGAACGGCCCCGGAACCCAGAGCAGCGCTGTCAGCGGCACCGCCCAGGTCACTGGTGCCGCGAATGGCCCTGGAACCCAGAGTAGTACCGCTGACGGTGCAGAGTGAGTCACCAGCACCACCAATGGGGCCGAAACTCAGGGCATCATCGCTTGCAGTGCCGCCCCGATCACCGGCGCCGCGAACAGCACCAGGATCCAGAGCGGCACCGAGGATCTGCCAGAGCTGGGCCCAGCAACCATGGGCCACAACACTGGGGGAGCCTGCATCTCCGTGGAGGTGACTGCCAGAGCGGCACCAGCGATGTGACCCCGTGAGGAATCACGCCGCTCCTTCAGCGCCGCAAAAGAGGCCTCCTCCTCGGCAAGACTTGAAGTGGAGGAGGCCTCCTCTTCGCCGAGCCATACAGACCTGCGAGGGGACCCAGAGGAAGGGTCTAAAGTCCTGGCCTGGGAAGCCCGCAGGCGACATCATCCTCCGAAAGTCGGCGGGGCCCTGCAGACTTTAAACGTGCAGATTTCCAGTATGCGGCAGTCCATGGAAAAAACAGGCGTCACAATGATTCATATCATGGTTGGGTCCCAGGCACCTAAGGGAAACATCATGCCGATCCGAAATGGAAAAATACTGGCCACAGGAGCAATGACGCATGGGGGCACAGCCCACTTTGGATTTATATTTTGCCCCCGAACCGGACATGATGCGAAAACAAGTAAATAAACAGAACAGATCCCAGCGCCATGAAATTAATAAATGAAACAGTCTTACCGGCTTCAACGGCATCGGGATGGAGTACTGGGATGAGTCGTCATCGAGAAGGCCTAATGATGTACTTTTTTTTGAACTCGCACAGCAGGTGCGGCCTCGACAGCAGGAGAGACAGAACTAGGATGGAGGAGGTACCTAATGGCCATCCCACACATTTCACGCAGTGCGTCGCCTACGTGGGCAGCGCAGTTGGCGCCGACTCCTCCCTCCAAAAAAAACCAAAAAACTCCTGTGGCAGGTGTGCGTCCAGCTTACACCCAACAGTAATGAATGGTGAAGATTGACAAGAGAAGATCTATGGCTACAGGCAAGTAAAAACAGATTACTCGCCTGTAACAGTAGTTTTCACCCCAGGAAATCTTCAGCATGTACTTACAGGTGCTGTATGCCAGCCGGGTTAAGCTGACCCAGAGAGGTGGTGTCAATGCAAATGAGGGAGGCATTGGTCGATCAGCATAGAGACAGAGCAGAGTGCTGCCTGCAGTCAGGATGAAGGACCTCAGAACTTTTTCTCCGTTGAACTGGCAACACTGCCCTGGAGCTCTCCCTCTTCAGAGATCTTGCTGCGACATTTTCTCATTTTTGAGTGCTGCCTAGAGGTATTTTGAGGTTATTTACTTAATTTCTACAATTTTTACCGTGACTGCGTTTGGTTCCACGCAGTTGATTTTTTTTTTTTTTTTTTACAGTTTTCATGCTCGGGCGCTTTTTTCCTGAGGTAAAAGTTGACCGCATGCACGATAAAACTGTGCTGGTTTTATTTTATTCGATAGTATTTAGTGTATAAGCTTGTATTTTTACCACTTTTGTGCTAAAAATCAATATTTTTATTTGTGTTCGAGCAGAAAAATTTTTTGCGCTCATGCGCAATTTTCTAGAACCATTTTTCCTTTTTATTTTGTATTTCATAACACTATCTGAAGGTTTATGCCCCTCTTTTCTCTGGGGTAACACCTGTAATTGTGCAGTGGGCTTCTGTTGGCAAGAGGTGTGGAAGTGGTTACTGTTTCCTTTCCACTGTTGTGGAAAAAATAATCTCTAGCAAGTTTAATTTCGATTGGCTTAGCTTTTTGGCCAAACTCTCATTAACATGGCCTCTCAGTCTGCCTCCTCCTCTTCCTCCTCTAAAAGCGCTGAGGAGGGAACCTCAAGTCAACACAAAAGTAATGACAAGTCCTCCAGGGACTCTAATGATAATAAGTCTGATAGAAGTAAAAATTCTAGCCAAGCCTCTAAAAGATAAAGTGAGAAGGGTTGCGATTCAGTCCCTGCTAGAAAGACTAAGAAGGATAACAACACTGCTGTCCCTCCCCCCGAAAGACCTACAGAGACAACAGAGGTTGATAAAGATATGCACTCTGCAAAAAAATTAGTTAAAGCTTGGTAATTGTATCAGACTTTACAATCTATGGGCAATATTTTCTTGGCTCCTTCGGGGCCTGGTACTCCTCTCCATGACAATACTTATGCCCAAGGTTTTTATTATGATGGAGAGGATGATGGTAATGAACTACCTCACGGGGACCCACTAGACCCAGATGGTCACCCTGGGGCTGACTTAAATGGTGACAGTGATGAAGTTTCTTTTTCACATTTCTGAAGCAGATGGTGGACACCCTAGAACTTCCCCTCCAGGACAACACCGACCAAGAGATGGAGGACGACTACGTAGAAATGATGGGTCGCATTCCTCCAAAGAAACTCATCCTTCTGATTCACAACTCTTTGAAGAAAGCGATCTTTAAGGTTCTGGAGACGTCTTCAATTTCCTCCAGGGTGGACAGAAAGATTGAGAGGAAATACCAGCTCGGTAAGTGCACTGCTGATTTTAGACAGCGGCCTGTGACAAAGTCAATGTGCCAGTGTCTGCTCTCCCCTCAGAGAAAGACTCAAGAAAACTAGAGTCTATGGGTACAAAATCTTATGCTACTGCTTCTTTGCTGTTACGCCTATCTACCTACCTACATGGCATACACAGCCAGATATCAGAGGGCTTTACTGAAATCTATCCTTGCCATAGTGCACACGGGGCACTATGCTCAGGGATGTCACTAAAACTGTCAAGGGGCTGTGGAAGCCACCAAGTACCAGTTTCACAAGGCCGTAGATAATAATGATAGCCTCAAGAATCATGGCACAGGCTAGTTCCCTCAGACGGTTTGCTTGGTTAAGAACTACCAGTCACACTCAGGATGTCCAATTGCAAGCTCTGGATTGTCCCTATAGGAACAACTCCCTTTTTGGGGACCAAACTGAAGCTTAAATGAAGAGAATGTATGAGTTCAAAACATACCTCTCAACCTTTTGTCCCCCAAAAGTGGAACATTGCCTCCCAAAACGTGGAACATATGAGTAATATGTGGAACACTTAATCAAATCTTTACCTAGGAAGCTCAGAACACTGTTAAAATGTTTGCATTTATGTTCAGAAAGTCTGTTATTAATTGAATAATACATTTTTTGCATCATTTACTATAGATTTTTGCTTTAAAATGTTAATACTGAATGTGGGACAAGTCCTCACAATGTGGAACAGGGAGCTTTTGTGAAGTAAAATGAGGAACGTTCCTCGTAATGTGGTACAGTTGAGAGGTATGGTTCAAAACTACTTACAAGAGTAACTCAGCTAAAGAAAAGTCCTCCTCCTCCCAGAAGTCTCAGAGCAGGGGAGGTAGGGGCAGGGATTATTTTCCCAGGACTTTCTATCCTATGCCAATGCCTATGGATTTTTCCCAAATGAGAGTTTTTTTTCAGAGGTAGAGGCAAGAGAGGTCAGAGAAGAGCCAATCCCACTCCTGTTATCTCTACACAGTTCAGACAGCAGTCTTCCTGACTCGTTTTAGGTCGCCTCGTCTCTCTCCCCCCCCACTACTGCCATCACTGGCGTCAAATCACCTCAGACAAGTGGGTGTTAGAGGTGGTGGAGTGGGGCCTCTCCCTTCAGTTCAAAAAATGTCCCCTTCGGGCTGGCCCGGTGGCACTGAAGGCTGAGGTGCTGGTCACCTGCACCTCGTGCCAAGCTGGCGACCAGTGTTTGGGAACAAGTACAGGTCACTGGGGGCTGGCAGGGGAGAAGAGGGACTGAGTGTCCGATGGACTGCTCTCCCTCTCTGGGCCCGCGACAGTTGGCGCATGCTTTCCCCCTGGTGGAGGCTGGGCGATAGGATGCACGCTGTGCTCAGGGGTGGAGCAGGGGGCAGACATCTGGAGGGAGTGCGTGCGGAAGCGTGTGCACTCCCCTCCATTGACGTCATTGCATGTCCTCAGCTCTGGGGTAGGCCAAATTGGAAAAAGGGCTGATGGCGCCTGTGTCATGCGGCTTGATGGCTGTCCGCAAGTTTTGCCGTGACACATGGCTCCCATCTGATCCATGTTCCGTGGAGGAGTTGGGGGCTCCCTTCGGCCCCTGCTACAGGGGGGAAGCCACAGAAGTTGGGGTGCCAGGTGGAGTGGTAGAGGTGGACGGCGGCTGGATTATCCAGCAGAAGGATGTCACGATGAGAGGAGAGAGCAGACCAGGCAGCCAAGGAGGTAAAAATAGATAGCAAAAAAAATTCCCCCTTCTCCACGTCTCCAAATGCTCAAATCCTCTCACTCCAACAGAAAAACAGCTGTTGGAATGAGAGGTCAAGAATCTCTTGGGGGCCAAAGCCGTAGAAAGAGTACCACTTCCCCAATGGGGAAGGGGTCTCAATTCCAGATATTTCCTAATTCTAAAGAAAAATGGGGAGTGGCGATCTATTCTGGACCTAAGGTACCTGAAAAAGCACCTGCTTAAACCAAAGTTCAAGATGGGAACCCTGACTCAGGTCATTCATTCGCTAAAGCAGGGGGACTGGCTAGTCTCCCTACATTTAAAGGATGCCTACTTTCATGTGCCAATAAGGGAATCCCACAGAATTCCTCAGATTCCGGCTGCCCTCGGGCCACTACCAGTTTGCAACCATGCCTTTTGGTCTGACTTCTGCTCCCAGAGAGTTCACCAAGTGTCTGGCAGTGGTGGCAGCTCATTTCAGAAGACAGGGAATTTCAGTTTTTCCCTACCTGGACAACTGGCTGTTCGTGGCCAAATCTCCTCAGGCTGTCACAGAGGCCTTAAGTCTGACAAAACACACTCTATGGTCTTTGGGCTTTATTATCAACAAGGAAAAATCTCAACTCCAGCTTGCCCTAATTCTGCAATTCATAGGGGCAGAGCTCAACACTCTGCAGGGGAAGGCTTTCCTTCCCTCAGACAGAGTCTAGAATTTTCTCACTCTGCTAAACTCATTCAGTCCAGGCCAACCAAAGCCGGCCAGACACTTTCTTAGACTACTCAGCCACATGGCCTCAATGACCGCAGTAGTCCCAGGTGCCAGATTCCAGATGAGGGACATTCAGTATCACCTCAGGTCTCATTGGTCCCAGAAAAGACACTCTTTCGCAAAGCTAGTACCAGTCACAGAAACTTTTCAATGAGCTCTGAACCGGTGGAAGGAAACAGACAATCTCAGGGTCAGGGTTCCCTTCCAAATTCCACAACCCTCCCAGATTTTGACTACAGATGCTTCCCTTCTAGGATGGGGTGCCCACCTAGGGGACCTGTCCATAAGTGGCACTTGGACGCCCATAGAGTCCACTCTCCACATCAATCTTTTGGAACTCAGAGCAGTGCTCCTAGCCATCAAGGCTTTTGCCTCACAGCTCAGGGGTCAGTTAGTCCAGATAAGAATGGACAACACGACTGCTATGTTCTACATCAAAAAGCATAGGGGCACAAGGTCGACCAAACTCTGCACAGAGGCTATGAGAATTTGGTCCCTGTCCTACTCACTGGATATGTCCTTGTCAGCCATCCATCTTCTGGGCAAGGACAACACTTTGGCAGACGCTCTAAGCTGCATCAGTCAGGGCCACCATGAGTGGACCCTCAACAAACAGGTCATAGCCACAGTTTTCAGGAGGTGGGGGGTTCCAGACCTGGACCTACTCACGTTCAGCCTGAACCACCAGTTACCTCAGTACTGCTGCAGGCCCCCAGCTCTGGCGACTATCCCAATGGATGCTTTGACCTTGGACTGGATAGGGAGGTTTCTTTATGCTTTTCCTCCCTTTCCTCTGATTTACAGGGTTCTTCTCAAACTCAAGCTCAGCCAGCCACGATGATTCTGGTGGCTCCGGATTGGGCAAGACAACCTTGGTACTCCCTGATCCTCGCCCTTCCAGTCAAGAAGCCCATCAGAATGCCCTCGTTCCACAGTCTCCTGACTCTCCTTCAGACAGGAGTAGCGTTCCCAACATCCAGTCCCTTCACCTCAAAGCCTGGTTCTTGAGAAGCTAGAGTTTCTGGAATCCCAGTACTCTGAGCAAGTTCTGAAGATTCTGTGGATGGCCAAGAAACCTAGCACTAGGAAAACTTATGCTTCCAAGTGGAAGCGGTTTTCTCTGTGGTGCAAGGACATAGAGCCTTTACAGGCTTCCTCTCCTACCTTGCTGGACTATCGGGTTCACCTTCAGGTGGAAGACCTGAAGGCTTCATCCTTAAGAGTACACCTAGTGGCCATTTTAGCCTATCTTTCCACCGGAAAAGAGAAATCTGTCATCTCACAGCCCATTTTCAAGAAGTTCTTCAAGGGGCTGCTGCACCTTCAACCCCCTCTGAGGGAACCAGTTCCTCCTTAGGACTTAAATCTCTACATAGCCAAGCTCATGGACCTCCCTTCAAGCCCATGCCTACTGCTGATCTCAAGTTTGTAACCTGGAAGACCGTCTTTCTAGAGGCCACCACCTCCACCAGACGGATTTCGAAGCTGCAGGCCCTTTGTGCACACAAAGTAGTCCTTAGGATTAATAGGAAATTTCTGCCTAAGGTGGTCTCTGAATTCCATCTTAACCAATCTATTTCTTTGCCGGTTTTGTTCACAGACAAGTCCACTGCAGGCGAACGCAAGTTGCATCGCCTGGACGTCAAGACAGCCCTGTCTTACTACTTAGATAGTACTAAGCAGTTCAGAGACTCTCACTCTCAGCTCTTTCTCACCTATGGTGATGTGGGCAGTGGGAAACCAGCAACCAAGAAGACCATTTCCCATTGGATTGTCTCTTGTATACAGTTCTGTTACAGCAAGGCTGATAAACAACCCCCTCTCAGGCTCAGAGCCCACTCTACCAGGGGAACAGCTGCCTCTGTGGCAGCCTCAAGGGACATACCTTTGCTAGAAGTGTGACAAGCAGCTACTTGGAAAATGGTCCACACATTCACAAAGCGCTACTGCTTGGATGTGCAGTCCAGATCTGATGCCAAATTTGGCAGAACGGTGCTACAGAGCCTCTTTCCTTAGTAGGTTTCTGTGCCCTCCTCCCAACTGTACTGCTTTGAAGTCTGTACCCGTCAATACATGCTGAAAAATTCCTGGGGTGAGAAGAAAAAATTACTCACCAAAGTAATATTCTTTCTTCCAGGGGATTCTTCAGCATTACTGACACTCCCACCTATCCTCCCCTGCGAAACCTTCCAGGGGCAACTCTGTTATGTAGTTTAGCCAAATTTGCTGAGTTTTATTGATTTTCTTGATAAATTATTTCACAGTAGTGGTTTGGAATTTGTAGTTTGTTTTTGCTAACAGTGTTTGCCCCTGTTGGGCACAGTTTTGCTCTTTTTCAGCTTCGAAACAATTCGGAGGTCCTTCAGGCTGACTGTAGGCAGCACTCTCCTCTCTCTACCCTGATTAACCAATGCCGCCCTCATCTGCATTGACTCCACCTCTCCAGAGCAGCTTAACCTAGCTGGCACACTGCACCTGTCAATAATGTTGAAGAATCCTCTGGAAAAAAGAACATTACTACGGTGAGTAATTTTTTCTTCTAGGAGTAGTATATGTTGTTCATCCACACTATTTGGCAGTGTCCTTTCCCTTTAAAATGTGCCAAAAAGTCTTCAAGCTAGCTCCTCCCATCCACCCGGGTGGTAACTCCCTCAGCTCCACCCCATTACACCAAATCTTGCCCGCTGGAAGCAGTGATGTGCGCCAAAGCCAGGGGAAGTTGGGTGGGTCTGTGTGGATGAACAACATATACCACTTCTAGAAAGTACAGTTACCTAAAAACTTACCATAACAGTAGATCTTTGAGGAGTGTCTCTTGCAGTAGGTAATACTTTTGGGTATCCGGCAGAGGTCGCTGTGGTGCACGGCAGCTCTTCTAGCAGTTTTTCACCAGGGACCGCCCACACATGACAACAGCTTCCTGTTTCCTATATAAGTGTGGGCGGTCCCTAGTATCCTCCGTTCCCCCGCTGGATTCAGCTCGCAAAGCGAGGACTGAGGGGAAGCCGAGGTACCAAAGGAGTCCCAACCCTAGTCACTGGACCAGAACTTGCTCTCTTAGAGGAGGAGGATGGAGGGTGGGAACTGACCTACTGCAAGAGACACTCCTCAAAGATCTACTGTTACGGTAAGTTTTTACGTAACTGTACTATTTTCCATAGAGTGGTCTCTTGCAGTAGGCAATACTTTTGGGATGAATCCCAAGCAGTAATGCCCACGTGGGAGGACAGTTATGATAGGAGACCGTGCCGGACTACACGGCTGAAGGCCGTCCTACGTCATGAGGCATTATCCAGATTGTAGTGCCTTGTAAATGTATGGATCATGGACCAGGTAGCTGCACTGCAGATATCTGAAATGGAGGCTCCCTTAAAGCAAGCTGCAATGGTGGCCATAGCTCTAGTGGAGTGGGCTTGGACAGGTCCAGGTAAAGGCTTGTTGTATGTTTTGTAACAAACTGTAATACAATGTGCGAACCAGGAGGAAAGAGTATGTATCACAACCGGGAGGCCCTCATGTCCCAGGGCAAAGGAGACAAACAGTTGAGATGTCTTTCTAATCGACTGTGTCCGATTAGTATAGTAGCGTAATATACGGTGGACATCTAAAGTATGTAAGAGATGTTCACCCTGATTGGAGTAGTCTGAATAGTAGACCAGAAGCTCCAAGGACTGATTTAAAGTATGTTTGGAGACTACTTTAACAAGGAAGGAAGGGTTGATACAAAGGACCAACCGGTCTTTGTGGAAAATCAAGTAAGGTTCTTTACACGAAGGCATGGAGCTTGGAATTATGTCGAGTGGAAGTGATAGCCACTAGGAATAAGGTTTTCCATGAAAGCAAACGGAGATCACAAGTGGCAGCTGGCTCAAAAGGCTCAAGGGTCAATTTTTCTATCATAAAATTGAGATCCCATGGAGGAGTGGGTGTTCTAATAGGAGGTTTAATATGAAACATTCCTTTCAAAAACATCTTACTTAGATGATGTTGGTACAGTAACCTGCCATCCAGAGGCTCATGGAAAGCGATGGCCGCCAGGTGGACTTTAATGGAAGAATAACTTAGACTGGACTCAGATAGTGAGGCCAGGTAGTCCAGAACCTTTGTCAGTGGGCAAGAGTAAGGGTCCACAGATTGAGAGGCTGACCATATGGAAAAGCGTTTCCATTTGGAATCGTATGTTGCTCTTGTTGCTGGCTTATGGGAAGCCAGGAGGATATTAGCCACAGGAGAAGCCACTTGCAAACGAGTTATGAAAGTGTCCTCAGGAGCCAAGCGTGAAGGTGAAGAGCCTTCAGGCTGGGGTGTAGCAGAGACCCGTGACACCGAGTCAAGAGGTCTGGTCTGATCGGCAATGGGATGGGATCCCATACTGGCAGCTGCAGTTGTAGGGGAAACCACAACTGGTGAGGTCACAGTGGGGCTATGAGAATCATTGTAGCCAGTTCTAACTGTAGTTTCCGTAGATTCTGTGGTAGGAGAGGGACAGGAGGGAAAGCATATAAGAAAAGACCTGTCCAGGGTTGGGACAGGGCATCTATAGTTTGTCCCTTTCTGTTCGGGATAATGGAAAAATACCTGGGCAGACGGTAATTCTCTGGGGAGGCAAACAGATCCATCTGTGGAGTGCCCATAAGTTGAAGATTTCTTGGAGCACTTGCCCGTGAAGTGTCCATTCATGAGTTGTGGACTGGCTACTCAGCCATCGGCTAACTGGTTGCAATGTCCCGGTAGGTGGACAGCTGTTAGCGTCAGGTGCTGCTGTATGGCTTCCTGCCAAACTGCAAGGGCCTCTCTCTGCTTAGGGTGTGAGACTTCGTACCCCTTTGCTTGTTGAGGTAGAACACCACTGCAGTGTTGTCTGATTGGATCAGTAACAATCCTGGGATGAGGTGGTTCCGGAAGGCCTGGAGGGCTAAACGGACCACTCTCATCTCTAGGAGACTGATATGAGACAGATGGGGAGAAGCGGACCATTGGCCTTGGGTCTGATATGGACCCAAGTGCGCCCCCCAGCCTAGCAGAGAAGCATCCGTAGTCAACGTTTGCATGGCATGGGCGGACCGGAAAGGCATTCCCTGATTAAGATCAATTCCGATTGTCCACCAAGTCAGAGAGGACCTCAGAGAGGGAGTGACCTTGATTTTGTCTTCGAACTGTCCTGTTTTTTGGGACCACTGATTCTGGAGGGTCCACTGGACAGGTCTCATGTGGAGACAAGCAAAGGCTACCAATGGGATGGCAGCAGACATGTGACCCAGTAGGCGCAGCATTTGTCTAGCTGTGACTATCTTCTGAGTCTCTATATGTAATGCCAGAGCTATGAGTGAATCCTGCCAGGTAGGCGGGAGGTAAGCCTTGGCTGTAACTGTATCTAGGACCGCTCCAATGTATTGGAGAGACTGTGTTGGGTTTGGATTGGACTTTGACCAATTTACTGTGATTCCCAGATCTGTGAACATTTTCAAGGTAGCATCTAGGGAGGCAATCAGAGCTACTCTGGAGTCTGCTTTTATTAGCCAATCATCTAGATATGGAAAGATGAAGTGCCCTTCTTTTCGCAAGGCTGCTGCCATCACCGCTAGGCACTTGGTGAACACCCTGGGGATTGAAGAAAGGCCGAAAGGAGTGTTCGAAACTGGTAATTTTGACTCATTAAGAGGAAGCGTAAAAAAGGAGCGACTGGGTGGAGCCGAGGGTTGAGGTGCTGGACACCACACCTCGCGCCACACTGGCGACTCGGGTTTGGGAACGAGCCGGGCCACCGGGGTCGGCGGGGGGAGAGAGGATCGAGTGTCTGAGGACTGCTCTCCTCTCTTGGGAGGCATCCAGGGTTAGCCTGGCACCGCAGTGGCCCCCGATGGTGACCAGAGGCACTGCAATACTCCAGGGCAAGCAGAGCCGCGACGGACATCCCTGGCATCAGTGCACGCTCGGGCTCTGCGTTGGGGAGGACGGAGGGTGAGCGTAACCACAAGCAGAAAAATCCCTGTCCCTGGGGATAGGCGAAGGCACCACCTCCCACAGCCACACTCCACTGAATGGATTCTCTCCGCTCCTGGGCTGAGCCCAGCCCGGCCTGAACTGTAGATAGAGCGCCCTGGGCAGATAGGGCGGCCCTACCTTGGGGGGCTCAGAGCTGGGGGAACAGCCGGGCTGGTGCCAAGAAATGGAGGAGTTTCAGACTCGGAGGTAGAGCTCGGGATCAGTGGATGCCTGAGAGAGTTCCCAGGTGACGGTGCCACAAAAAGAGTTTAAAAAAAAAAAAATGGAAGCGTAAAAATTTGTGGTGGGCAGGGTGGATGGGAATATGAAGGTAGGCATCCTTCATGTCCATGGCGCAAAGCCAATCACCCTGTTTCAGAACTGGCATGACGGCCGGTAGGGTGACCATGCGGAAATGTTTGTACTGAATGTAAAGATTCAGTTGTCTGAGATCCAATACTGGTCTAAGGTCTCCCATATATTTGGGTACCAGAAAGAAATGGGAGTAAAACCCTTTTTGATGTTCCAGAAGAGGCACCGGTACAACAGCCTGTTTGTTCAAAACGGCCGTTAATTCCTCCTGTAGAATGGGTATATGCTCTGGAGGATAATGAATCTTGCATGGAGGGCAAGGGCGTGGGGTGGAGAGAAACTCCAATGTAGGACCCTTCTGTATAATCTGAAGTACCCAACTGTCAGAAGTGAGTGTTTGCCAGGCCTCCAGATAGAGCGCAAAATGACCCCCCAGTCTGCAAGGCCTGGTCAAGGAGGCAGGGGAAGGAGTAGGTCACTGGGAGGCAGGCTGCGCAGCCCCACCTGAAGGGCGGGAACGGACACCCTAGGTGGTAGAGGTGTTGCCTCTGTTGGACTGAGCACGACCTCTGAAGCCAACATTGTTATTACCTCTGTATCAGCCACCTCTTTTGGAGTAAGAGGTGTGTTGAGTACGGTAGGTTGTAGCTGGAGTATGACACATGCCATGAACCATACGGAGGGTTCTGCCTGATGCCTGTAAGTCATCCAGTAAAGTTTGGGTACCTGACCTGAACAGCTTGAACCTGTTAAAGGGGGCATTGGCTACTTTATGTTGTATATCAGGTGTAAAGCCTGAAATGCGAAGCCAAGCATGGCGACGCAAAGTGATACCAGTGGCTGATAGTCAGGCTGAGGTATCAACGGCATCATATCCCAACCTGAGAAGGTGACGGGAACTGAATTACTAGTTGTCACTGTGGCCAATAATTTATCCCTTTCCTGTGAGGAAGTGAGTTTACTGAGAAGCTCAATGGCAGAGGACCCCAGGATACGCTGATATTTAAAATGACCCATATAGTTCAAAATTCTGATATTCATGGCACATGAAGAAAATACCTTTTTCTCCTCATAGTCAATTCTTCGGGATTCCTTATCAGGAGGTAGGGAGCTCATGTGCTTGGGTCTTTTGGTATGGTCATGAGTGGCAGTAATGACCACAGAATCCGCCTCTGGAGTACTAGACAGAAAGGGGTGATCAAGAGGAGCCTGATGTAGACAATCTGCTTTGTGGGGAAAAGCTGTAATAGCAGAAGGTTGATGCCAAGCAGGCAGCACGGCATTCTGGTAAGTTGGTATTAGTGGGGAACCACTAAAACAAGCTCCTCAGGTAACTCAAGGTATTTTGCCATATCCTTATGTGGCTTATCATGTTCCGTAGTGGAGAATCCCATGATTTTCTGAATTTGAACCATCATTTCACTAAAGGAAGGGTCATCTGGGGAGAGGCAGCTGCAGGTAAAGGCAGGTCCTCATTCTGGGAAGAGATGTCTGAATAGGGGGATTCCGGATTAGGGAAATCCAAATCTTGAAACTCTTCAACCTCCAGATCACCGATGAAATCAGGTGGCAATTCGTGGTCATCTGACAAATAGTCCTCTACAAATGGAGGACAAGACCAGGGTGGAATGTTATCCTGGTCACTGTGGAATCTTTTAGGCGGAGGAGGGGGAGGAGATCGGGTGAGATCACCCAGCCCTTCAGGGAACTGAGAATGCCCCATGGCATGCAAGACGTGTCGGACTACATTGGTGAGGTTTCTTTCCTGGGAAGGGAGAGTGAGAAGGGAGGTATGTTGGGAAACCATGGGGGTGACTGAGGGAATGGGACAAGTAGTCAGAGCAGGTCTTGCCCCTGGGTAGTAAACACCAGGGTCCCAAACTCTGTCTGCCTGACCCTATAAGAAGACACCTGAGTAGGTGGAAGGGCAGTCAATAAGGCGTAAGCTGTAGGCTTCCCCTGAGGATGCAGGATCTTGTTGATGAGCCGGCAGAGGAAGAGAAGTTATTTCTACTTAAACTGTCAGACGCCGTAGACGGGGGGAAAGAAGCCCCCGTTGATGGAGCAGCAGTATATTTTGCTGCATGTAAAGCGCTAGAAAGCATTGTTGACGAGAGGGTAAAAGCCTCAGTCGATGGAGCAGTCTCTAGTTGGACTGCAGTCAAAGCACTGAAAAGCGCCATCGATGAAAGGGTATAAGCCCCCCGTCAACAAAGAAGTGCTTGAAGGACATTCCGTCGATGGAGGGACACCAGAAAACGGTGGCCGTCAACAGACATGTAGGCAGGGAGTGTGAGGAGGGTTTCTCCTTCTTTTCTGCCTGGAACGGGAACCAGTAGAGGAGGAGCCCTCGGTATGAGCCCCCTGGTTCTCCAAGAGAGACATTTTTTGCTCCATCAAAACTTGTTGAATTTCAAGCAACCATTGTCAACAAGTTGCCTGATTGAAGTCCTGACATGAGCTACAGGAACTGGTTTCGTGTGTGGGTCCCAGACACCTTACACAAAGTGTGCGATTGTCAAAGCGGTATATCTTCCTACTGCAATGACAGGAACGAAATAAAGCTTATTTAGTTGAAGAATCAATAGACATTCGTCAATTCCAAGTTTCTTGTCGATGACTGCTACACAGAAGTTGCACTAGCCACAGCACGAGCTGAAGACGACGGGAAAATGAACTGAGGATACCAGGGACCGCCCACACTTATATAGGAAACAGGAAGCTGATGTCATGTATGGGCAGTCCCTGGTGAAACACCTGCTAGAAGAGCTGCTGTGCACCACAGCGACTTCTGCTGGATACCCAAAAGTATTACCTACTGCAAGAGACCACTCCGTGGAAGTTCTACTGTTACAGGTGAGTAACCTGTGTTTCTAGGGATGTGGATATGTTGTCCTATCCACACTATCTGGCAGACTCCTAGCAGTTCTCCAGGAGGAGGAAGGCAAGGCACACACACCCTACTTAGGGAACAGAGATTGGAGAACTGAGGCCCCAAAACCAGCATCCCGGCGTGACTCTAGGTCGATGTGGTAGTGGGAAATGAAGGTGTGTGCTGACCTCCAGGTAGCAGCCCTGCAGATTTCCTGGATAGGGATGTCCCTGGAAGCAGCCACCGAGGCAGCGGTATGATGGGTGGAATGAGCCCTTAGCCCTCCGGGAGGCTTCCTACCCGCCAACCTATAGCAGAGGTCGATGCAGGATACAATCCACCTGCCAACTGTCCACTTAGCTGCCAGTCTGCCAGGTGTGGCTTCAGCATAGGTGACAAAGAGCTGGTAAACCTCTCCCCGAACTCTAGCCGTGCACTCCTTGCAGTAGGCAAACGCTCACCGCAGGTCCAAAGTATGGAGCCTGTGCTCGGCCTCCGAGGTGTGATTGGTGAAATACACCAAGAGGTTAATCACCCAATTAAGGTGAAACTCTGGCACACCCTTCAGAAGGAACTTCGGGTTGAGGCACAGGACAACCTTGTCCCTGTGGAAGATCAACTAAGGAGACCGCCAAAAGCATCTGGAGCTAACTAATACTTCTGGCTGACGTGACAGCCACTAGGAAGGTGGTCTTCTACGACAGGTGTGACATCTAACACCTGTGCATCGGTTTGAATGGCTTGCCCATGAGCTTTGCCAAAGCCAGCAACAAGTCCCATGGTGATGGAGGTTCACGCACCGGAGGGGAAACGTGGTCAAAGCCCTTGAAAAAGCACCCAGCCACCTTCTCCTGTGCCACTGACTGTTGGTCCGCACCTGGTAAGCAGAGACGGCTACCAGGTACACGTTAAGGGTCAACGACCAAAGGCCAAACAGAGAGCGGGATCAGGGGTAATCAAGGATGCTAGCCACTGGACAAGACAAAGTGTCCAGCCCCTTGCCCTGGCACTAAATGGAGAATCTCTTCCATTTGAAGGCATAGCACTTCCTGGTTGACTCCTTCCAAGAAGCCTCGACTACGGTGAGGACATCTTCAGAGAGACCCAAAGCCTGAAACTCTAGCCGCTCAGGAACCAGGATGTCAGGTGCAGGGACTGAAGGTCCAGATGGAACACCTTCCCCTGACTAATGGAAAGCAGGTCCAGGTGTAAGGGAAGATGCCTCGGAAGCCTGTTGCTGAGGCTGAGGAGATCAGGGTACCAGAACTGGCATGACCAGTCTGGAGCCACCAGGATCACCTATGCCTTGTCCCCCCTGGCCTTGAGCAGCACCTTGTGGATCAAGGGAACTGGAGGGAAGGCACAAAACAGGCCTGGGGTCCAGGGCTTCGAGAAGGCATCCCCTGCAGCGTTCCCTGCTGAGGGGGGTGGGCACAAAATAGTCTCAGCTTTGTGTTCTCCCTGGAGGTGAACAGGTCCAACTGAGTGGTGCTCCACTGGGAGAACAGATTGTGAACTACCTCTGGGTGGAGGGACCACTCATGAGACGCCTCGCCCACCTGGTTGAGGGCATCCGCCAGCTGATTGGAGGCTCCTGCTACATGGATGGCTAGGCGATCCGCCTCCAGGCTGCGCACGAGGGTCCAGACATGCAGAGCTTCCTTGCAAAAAGGCATGGAGTGCGTCCCGCCCTATTTGTTGAGGTAGTGCATGGCCGTGGTGTTGTCCGTCTGGACTTGGACCACCTGACTCTGAATATAGTCAGCATGAGCCAAACTGCCCTGGAGCTCCAGCAGGTTGATGTGGCATCAGGACTCATCAGGGGACCGGAGCCCGTGGACTCTGTGTTCCCCCATGTGGGCACCCCAGCCCATGAGAGAGGCATCAGTTGTCAGGATGACCATTGGCTCTAGGCTTACAAACATGATCCCTTCCTGCAGATCTGCTGGGACTAACCACCACTGGATGGCATCCCACATCTTCTGGGTCACGGTGACCAGCTGGTCAAAGTGACCCCTGCGCTGAGACCACTGACTGGCCAGCTCCCACTGCAGGAAGCGCATTTTCCAGCAGGCCCACTGGACCACGCTGGTGCTGGCCACCATGTAGCCCAGCAGGCGCAGGAAGTCCCGAGCAGGGTGCAATTGCCCAACCTGAAATGATCGGGCACAGGAGGAGAGAGCCTCCGCCCTGTCCACTAGGCTCTGGCTCTGCAAGAGTCGAGCTCCGCCCTGAAGAAGTTGAACACCTGCGAGGTTACGAGTTCTGACCTGGCCTTGCTGACCAGGAGGCCAAGTTTGATGCAGGTCTGGAGGGCTAGGTCCCTGGACCGCTCCACCTCCTGCCTGGAGGGACCTGCTATCAGTCACTCGTGCAGGTAGGGATAAACCCGGACCCCTCTGCGGCTCAAGTAAGCTGCCACCACTGCGATGCATTTGGGGAAGACCCTGGGGGCCGAGGAGAGGCTGAAGGGCATGGTCCGGAACTCATAGGGGATTCCCTCGGCTCAAAGGTGGAGGAACCTCTGGTGAGACGGGCAGATCAAGACGTGACAGAACGCATACTGAAGGTCAAGGGAGCAAAACCACATGTTTTGCTCTAGAGATGGTATGATCAGAGACAGAGTTACCATCCTGAAGGTTAGCAACCTGAGGAACTTGTTCCAGTAGTGCAGATCTAGAATGGGGCGCTGGCCCCCCCCCCTCCGCTTTGGCACCAGGAAGTACCTGGAGACAAGCTCTGGGTGTTCTGGAGGATCCGCGACAGAAACCACAACCTCCTTGCGGAGGAGCTGGGCTATGTCGTCTCTGGGAGCAGACAGCATGTCTGTGGAAACCAAGTCCTCCTGTGGGGCACAGGCTTGGCAAGGAGGGTACTGCTCGAACTCTAGCGGCAGACCCCGACACACCACTTCTAGAACGCACCTGTCTGTGGCGACAGCGGACCAGGCAGAAAGGAAGTGGCAGAGCCAGCCCCTCACGGGGGGACCCAGGGGAGGCATGAGGGGGGCACCCCTCATCCCGTCATTGGGCAGGCTTGGAGGAGGGTCCGGCTGAGTTGCCACCGAAGCCTCTCCCTCCTGGCTTATGGACAATCGAGCCCAATGACTTGGGACAAGGTCACCAAGCCTGAGCCTGCTGATGGGCTGGCTTGGCCTCAGGAGTGGAGCTGGACTGAAAGGGCTTACATTCCTGATACTGCTTGGAGCCCTTGGCGTCCTTCTGGGCAGATGTCATGGAGTCCAAGGTGGCACGGACTTCTCGATGCATGTGAGGTGGCCCTCAACAACAGGCCCAAACAGGATGGTGCTCAGGAAAGGGACATCTGCCAGCTTGTGCTGAATGTCCATCATGAAGGTCGAGATCCTCAGCCAAGCCCTGCGGAGCATGGCCACTGAGGCCGCCACAGATCAAGCACAGGAGTCCCTAATGTGCATGGCAATCTATAGCTGTTGCTTGGCCACAGCCCGGCCCTGGTCTCGGACCTGTTTGACTGTGGTCTGAAGGTACACAGAGAGATGAGGAAGCATCCCATCTATGGTGCCCAGCAGGGCATGGGAGAAGTGGGCCATGAGGAGGGCCAAGCTCGCCTGGTGGAGGCCAAACAAAGAGGCAGCACAGACCTTCTTAGCTGCGTGGTCCAACTTCTTGGACTCCGTATCAGGCAGCTTGTCAACATCCCCGGTGTTGCCGGAGCACCGGGAAATACAGAGTCAGCCACCAACCCCTCGGCCGAGGGGTGCTCTGTGAATCCCGAAAGGAAACTGGTGGACGCCGCATACTTGCGGGCCATCCGGGCAGAAGGCGCAGGGCAGGAAATGGGGCACTGCCAGAGCTCCAGGGCAGGGCCAAGAATGGCTTCTGCCACCGGGGAAGCCTCCGTCGGAGAGTCTCCCCAGTCGAGGATCTCGGTCAATGGGTAACAAGCCTGTAAATGGGCTCCATCTTCATACTAGTCGACTCGGAAATCAAATGTAGAAGGCCCATGAAACAGGATAAACCTTCGACCATCAAGAGAGCCCCATGGACTCCACATTGACCAGAAGAGAGTGCAGAGAGGAACCTTCGGAATCCGAAGAGTTGTCAAAGAGCGGTCGAACGCCGGAGTCCCCACTAACATTCCGCAGATGATATAGCGTGATGGTGACCGACAGCCAATAGGGATGCCCTTGGTTAGCCAAGATTCCTTAGTCGGAGTGCCGACCGTCAGCTGTTTAAGAGGCTGTTTCACCACGATAGGTGGTGAAGCTGGAGTCGGCTGAGTCGGGATCATCTTATTCGGTTCAGTTGGCTGAGTTGGCATCGGCCGTTCGGGCGACAGCCAGGTGATGGCCGGCGTAGAAACCGGGGTCGATCTGGCACCAGTAAGCACCAACTGTTGCCACATCAAGTCCTCGCAGCATTGACACAACTTGCGTCGAAGCCTCTTCCCGCCCAAGGAGGATGAGGACGAAGAATAGCAGTGGGACAGCTTCATGTGGTGCCGAGAGCAGCAGTGCCAATGACGGCAGGACCAGCTTGACCCACGGGAAGAAGACTGAAACCTCGACTGCCGGGGGGACCTGTGGTGTGGTTTGGAGGGAGTCAGCGGTTCCTGAGGCTCCTCCTGGTCAGAGTCAGGGACCAAGGTGGCAGGTCAGCAGACTGATCTGTCCCTCCAATGGTCTGTGTCAGAACCGGGGTCCTAGACAAGGAAGTATCAGCCCCTTCAGTTGATAACTGGTCGGTCGGCTCGAGACAAATCTCGACTGGGACGTTGACCAGCATTTCGGCAGACAGGCCCGACCGAAGGGTTACCGTGGAGCCAGCAGCCAAGGCTTTGACTGAAGTCAAATCTGGAGAAGCGCAGGAATCGGAGGCCCTTGAAGGAGAGCACCCCCGATCCCACGAGCGACGATGAGTCTTTTCTTTCTTAGACTCTTTCTTAGATTTAGATTTGCTGGGGAGTCCCTAACCGAATGCTCAACAGAGACTGGCACAATTCCTTGAAGGAGCCCGTAAAAGTCGAGCCAAGCTGAAGCGGCACGAAGGCAGAAGCTGAGGAGGAATGGGCCGTGGCCTAGGCTGCCTCATTTTCGAAGGCCACAAGCTGCTCGGCGGACACCGCAGCTATGGAGACCACCCAATGGGCATCTTTGGATTTGACCGGTGGGTTGTGCTGTGCCGGGCGACCCAGTTTCAGGTGGGTGAGACGGTCTTCTAGGATGGTTGGGTGAAACAAGCGGCAAAAGTCGCAGGCCGGGGGATTATGGTCATGCTCCAGTAGATGCATGTGGCATGCAGGTCAGTCCTGAACATCTTCTGCCGCAAGGGCACTGGCGGAACCCGGGAGCAGACTTATCATCCATCGTGGTCGCAATCGAAGATCAAGTTGAAGACAAAACTCGCAAGAGTTGGTTTGGAAATAATTCCGGAGAATTTAAGTGCTAGGGCCTACTCAATGCAGGAGCGGTACGGAGAGAACCTGCTTCTTCCAGTGGAAAGGAAGATCTGGCGTCATGGGGCACAGCCGGGCGTTGCCACCTGGTTGGGGAGCCAGCTTGAAGACTTTCTGGCACATCTTAAAGGAAAAGGACACTGCCAGATAGTGTGGACAAAACATATCCACATCCCTAGAACCCTCATTTCTAGGGATGTGGATATGGTGCACTATCCACACATTGGCAGATTCCTAGCAGTTCTCTGGGAGGAAGGGGCAAGGCGCACACCCCTACTTGGGGAAAAAGGGATTGAAGATCTGAGATCACAAAATCAGCCCCCTGGCGTGACTCTAGGTCGATGTTGTAATGGGAAACAAAGGTGTGTGCTGACTTACAGGTAGCAGTCCTGCAGATTTCCTAGATAGGGACGTCCCTGAAAGCAGCCACTGAGGCAGCAGTATGACTGGTGGAATAAGCCCTAAGCCCTATGGGAGGCTCCCTACCAGTCAACCTACAGCAGAGGTCGATGCAGGATACAATACACCTGCCAGTCACCCATTTAGCTGCCTGTCTGCCAGGTGCAGTTTCAGCAAAGGTGACAAAGAGCTGGTGAACCTCTCACCGAACTCGAGCCCTGCGCTCCGTATAATAAGTGAGCGCTCGGCTCAGGTCCAACATACAGAGCCTGTAGTTGGCCTCCGAGGTTGGACTGATGAAGTACACCAGGAAACTGATCACCTAATTAAGATGCAACTCCGAAACAACCTTCAGGAGGAACTCTGGGTTGGGGAAGAGGACAACCTTGTCCCTGTGAAACACCAACTAAGGAGACTCCCTTGAGAGTGCCTGGAGCTCATGGATCCTTCTGGTGGAGGTGACAGTCACCAAGAAGGTGGTCTTCCACCACAGGTGAGAGATGTCACACCTGTGCATCAATTCAAATGGCTTGCCCATGAGCACTGCCAGTACCAGCAACAAGTCCCAAAGTGGTGGCGATTCAAGCCGGGGGCAGGTGGTCAAGGCCCTTAAAAAGCACTTGACCACCTTCTCCTGCGCCACCGGCGGCATACCAGCCCATGCCCAGTACACCAAGATGGCTGCCTGGTGCACCTAGAGGGTCACTGACCTCAGGCCCAACTAAAAGAGGGACCACAGGTAGACCAGGATGCTAGCCACGGGGCAGGAAGAAAAAATTACTTACCATAGTAATCTTGTTTCTTCTAATGGAGTCTTGCTGTATTCTGACAATATGCAGTTAGCCCTTCCAGTTCAACTGCCCCGGAGATGAAAGAGTTAACTCTATGCAGAAGCATAGAATGTTGAGCTCGAGCTTGGTTTTCAAACCACTGTCCCTGGTACATTCTATGTAACCGTCAGACTCTTATGAGCACTAAGTGACCTGACGCTAAGTGATTTCTAGTAATGAAAAAACCACTAGAGAAAAGTAACAATTGTAATAGCAATAATAATAATAATATTAAGAACACAGTCATCTGACTAATTACCAACCACTGGGCAGCAAAGACTCAAGTTGAAAAGCCCAAGAAAAATTATACCAGAAACCTGCACCCCTGAGGTGCAGCACTAGCAAATGCCATCCCTTGATAGGGAAAGTTCTGCAAAGGTTCTGTTAGGGGAGATAGGGAGGGAGGTCAGAATACCTCAAGACTCCATCAGAAAAAACAAGATTACTATGGTAATTTTTTCTTCAAACAACATGAAGTCTTGCTGTATTCTGACAATATGCTGACTATCAAGCAGTATACCGTGAAGGTGGGTACAGAACCTGCTTAGGAAACAGGATCTGCAATACTGCTGTGCCAAACCTGTCATCACTTCTAGCCTGTGTATCCAGGCAGTAGTGCTTAGCGAATGCGTGTATAGTTTTCCAGGTGGCTGCTTTACAGACCTCCAGAAGAGGGATATCTCTGGCAGCTGCTACAGAAGCAGCTGTCCCTCTGGATGGATGAGCCCTCAGGCCTGCAGGTGGCTCTTTCCCCAGTTTGTTATAACAGAACTGGATACACGAGACAATCCACCTGGCAGTGGTGCTTTTCGTAGCTGGCTTACCTTTGCCCACCCCACCACATGTGAGGAACACCTGGGTGCATTCCTTCCGATGGGCCTTTGTCTGGTCAATACAGTAGCTAATGGCCCTTTTTATGTCCAGGCTGTGCAATCTTCGCTCCCCTGAGGAACAGTGGTCAGTAAAGAACACAGGAAGAGTCATAGTCTGATTAAGGTGAAAATCAGAAACCACCTTAGGGAGAAATTTCCTATTAGTTCTAAGAACAACCTTGTCTCTGTGGAACAAAATATAGTCAGATTCCATTGATAAAGCCTGTAGCTCACTAATCCTCCTAGCAGAGGTGATGGCTACCAAGAAGACAGTTTTCCAGGTTAAGTACTTAAGCTCAGCTGAAGACATAGGTTCAAAGGGAGGTCACATTAGCTGGGCTACGCACACATTCAGATCCCAAGATGGGGTAGGCTCCCTATGAGGAGATTGAAAATGTAACAATCCCTTAAAGAATTTCTTAAAAATTGAGTGGGATGCCAGGGAAGGGCCCTTCCCTGCAGAGATAGGCAGATACAGCTACTATATGCACTTTAGAGTAGAAGGCCAAAGGCCTAGAGAATGCAAGTGAACCAAATAATCCAATGTACGAGCCAAACCTGCTGAATGAGGATCCAAATCCTTCTGAGTACACCAGATGGAAAATCTCTTCCACTTGGAAGTATAGGTTTTTATGGTGGCAGGTTTTCTAGAAACCTTTAAGCTATCCAGTATTCCTTGAGATAGATGCAATGCTGCATCTTCTAACTCCTCAAAAGCCAGGCCTTGAGCCCGAGAGACCTGTGGCTTGGATAACAGATTATCCTCCCCCTTCCCCGAGAGGAGGTTAGCAGGCTGTGCTTCCTGGGAAGGCAGATCGGACAAGTCACTGACAGAGACAGTAGCAAGGGGTAGCATGGCTGCTTGGCCCAGTCTGGTGCAATCAGGATCACAGTGCAAGGCTGACTCCTGATCTTGAACAGCACCCTGAAGAGAAGACGGAATGGAGGGAAGGCATACAGGAACCTGCCTATCCTTTCCAGGATCAGTGCTTCCAGAGGCACACAGCCCAGAACTGGAGGTCTGCAGCAGAACTGAGGCAGCTGGTGATTGTCTGGGGATGCAAACAGATCTATCTCTGGAGTACCCCATTTCGTGAATACTACTTGCAGTATCTCCTTGTTCAGAGGCCACTCGTGGTGGCTCTGGGTTATCCTGCTGAGGGCATCTGCTAGCACACTGTGAGAGACTTGAAGAGAGTACGCCAGACTCCAAATTTTTACGGCTTCTGTACACAAGGACGAGGACCTTGTCCCTCCCTGTTTATGTAGTACATGGCTGTGGTGTTGTCTGTCCTGATCTGCACCACCTTGCCCCGTACCTCCTTCAAGAATGCTAGCAAGGCTAGGAACACAGCCCTGAGCTCCAGCAGGTTGATGTGGAGAAGAGACGCACGGCGAGACCAGTTTCCATGGGAGGTGAGATTCCCCTAGGTGAGCTCCCCAATCCAGAAGGGATGCATCCGTAGTGAGTACTACTGAAGGGGACTGCTAAATAAAAGGAACACCTTCCCTGAGGTTGTCCTCCTCCTCCAACCATCATTGGAGAGCCTGGATCAATGTAGGAGTTACTGTTATTAGCTTGGCTAAGGGATCCTTCCTCTGATACCAAAAGGATCTGAGGTGAAACTGAATGTCCCTTATTTGGAACCTGGCTCCTGGGACCACTGCAGTAGATGTTGCCATGTGGCCCATCAGCTGAAGAAAATGTCTTGCTGGGTGAGACACTTGAACTCTGAAGGAGCTTGCTAGATGAACCAGATTGTTCACCCTCTGCACAGGCAGAAAGGCTTTTGCCTGAACAGTATCCAATTCTGCCCCATGAAGATCAAAAGCTGAGTTGGCCCTAGCACTGACTTGGGCAGATTTACCAGAAACCCCAGAGAGCTTAAACTGTCTTGAACCAAGACCAGGGCTTCTCTGACCTGCTCAGGAGACTGACCTACAATAAGTCAGTCATCTAGGTAAGGAAAAACTGACACCCCTTGCTTCCTTAGGAATGCCACCGCCACTTCTAGGCATTTCGTGAAGGTTCTGGGAGCAGAGGAAAGGCTGAAAGGCATTGCCCTGAATTGGTAGTGGCCTGAGGGTAACTCAGAACTTATATACTTTCTGTGGGAGTGTCTGATAGGTATGTGGAAGTAGGCATCCTTGAGGTCCAGGGGGGCTAACCAGTCTCCTGGCCTTAGAGAGGGAAGAATCATGTTCAAAGTCACCATTTTGAACTTCTTGTGAGATGTTTGTTTAGGTACCTGAGATCTAGGATGGGCTTTCTTTGGGGTAAGGAGGCATCTTGAGTACAACCCTTTTCCCCTGTGTATGGGAGGAACAGGTTTCACCGCCCTCAACTGCAGTAGGGAAGAAACCTCTGCTTTCAAGAGAGATGTTTCTAGCTGGTTTGCAGGTTTGAGAGTTCCTGCTCTGGATCTGGGAAATCATTTGAAATTCAGAGCAAGACCCTGGCTCACCATTTCCAGGACCCACCTTTCTGTAGTGACAGACTTCCAGGCCTGAAAATAATGAGCCAACCTGCCCTCTACAGGTATAAGGGAGGCAGCCCTGACTGACACATTAGGGTGTCAACTTGGCAGGGTTTTTTGGCTGGGAGGTGGATGCACCACTGCTCATCCCCCTCCTACCTCTCCCTCTGAAGAAACCCCCTCTGCTGTTGATAAGCAGAGGAGCCTGAGCTTGGCAAAAAAGCCTCTGAAAAGGCCTACCCCTGCCAGCCCTAGATTGCTGCTTCTGAGGGGTAGCAGCTTTTTATTTAGCAGCCGCACTCCTGTAGATTGTCCTGTATTCATCCATCTTTTTCATGTACATCTCTGTTTGCTCCCCAAACAGAGAGTTCTGGGTGACAGGGAAATCCATGGCCTTAGCCTGGGTATCCTGTGACAGGCTGGCACATCTGAGCCAAGCAAATCTCCTTAAAGAGATAGATGTAGCCAGCACTGTCGATGACATGTCATTGGAGTCCACAGCAGCATGGAACTGTACCTTGGATGCCTCAAAACCATCAGCAGCCACCTGCTCCAGCTCCTTGGCAAGCTGGGGAGGAGAATTTTTAGCCAAGTCCAAGACAGACTCCCACCTGGACTGCTGGTACCTGGCTACATAGGCCATGTATGAAGCTTGCCTGAGCCAGGAAGGATGCTAAATACTGTTTCTTGGCCACAGAATACATCTTCCTGGAGTCCTTTTCAGTGGGGTGAGATGCCAAGGGAATGCTAGCTTTGTCACAGGCCGCAGTCTGGACCACCCCTACATGGCTACAGTGGTTATAGAGAAACAGTGTACCTGAGCCTGAAAACATGCATCTCCCATCCATCCTCTTATCAACTGGGGGATAGAGGTAGGCATCTGCAGAATTTTGTTTGCTTCTTTAGAGACTTATGCAGAGGAACAGAAAGTCTCTTAGACTCAGGGACGTCCATTTCTAGGAAGTCCGCTCTTCCTCAGATGCTTCCACTGTAGGCAGCTGCAAGGTCTCTGACACTTTTTATAAAAAGTATAATGAGAAGAAGAATCCCCTTGCCTGGGAGGGGAAACTAAATCAGGCCTATCTGGGGAGATGTCAGGCTCTACAGGTTCACCCAAGTCTTCCCCATCTTCATCCTCATCATCCTCCCACTCTATCTCATAGTAGGCTTCTGGATCATAAGGATCAGTGGGGGCAGAACCGGAAACCGACCGAACTGGCTGGCGCGCATGGGAAGCCGGTTCGCTCGGTTCCGGATGAAGCGACTGTACTATACGAATCGTTTTAGCAATTTCTTCCATGGTAGGGGTCGGAAATTTAGGATCCGAACCAGCGGATTTCCTTTTCTTTTTAGCCAGTACCGAGGGCTCAGTATTGGCTCTCCTTTTGCCTGAAGAGGTATCGCCCTGGTCAGAGGGTACCTCTTCTGGTTTGGCTAAAATCTCCGAAACCAAACCGGACCGGCCATCCTGGTCAGCGGACTTCTCGGCCATTCTTTCCTTAAACCGGGCTAAACGCTTATCCAGCGTGGCCTTAGGAAAGTTAGAGCAGATTTGGCAGTCTGTTTTCAGGTGGTCAAGCCCCAGACAGTAAACACAGATAAGGTGAGGATCTGCTTTGGGAAAAGCATCTCCACACTCTGTGCAGTGCTGAAACCTAGTGGGTCCGGTCTTTCTCTTGGGTTTCTCAGACATAATGCATTATGAGCCAAAGTTAACCTTCAGAGGCAGTCAGGCTAGAGTAACCAAAAGTTTCTGGTTAGCAACCAGGTTAGCAGTTGGTGGAAAAAAACGACAAATTCATCCTTTTTTTTCAAACTGAAAACCGCAGGAGCCCAGAAAACACAAGAACTTGCACAATTTACCTCAAAAATGAAGAAAAGTCATTTTTTTCCTCCGGTTACGTGAACCGAAGAAAGTACCTAAACCTACTGATTTCTTCCCAATATCTAATCTAGTCTAACCTGTACCGTATACAGAGGTTTGAAGAACCAAAAAACAAACGCGGTTGAAAGAAACCGGTGAAAAACAGCAACAATAACAGCGAGGAGAAATCTCCGGAGCATCTTCACAGTTAGGCGGAGTAAGAAATCAGATGGTTACATAGAATGTACCAGGGGCAGTGGTTTGAAAACCGAGCTTGAGCTGAATGTTCTATGCTTCTGCATAGAGTTAACTCTCATCTCCGGGGCAGTTGAACTGGAAGGGCTAACTACATATTGTCAGAATACAGCAAGACTTAAGTTGTTTGAAAGAGGGTCTAGCTTCAGCTCGGCAACAAATGAAAAAGCGCTTCCATTTGAGGGCACAGTACTGGCTGGTCCACCCCTTCTGGGAGGCTTCCACAATCTGGAGAACCTTACTGGAGAGAGCCAAAGCCTGGAACTCTAGCTGCTCAGGAGCCAGGCTGTCAGGTGCAGAGACTGAAAGTCTGTGTGTAGGACCTTCCCACTGTGACAGGACAGCAGGTCTGGGCAGAGAGGCAAGTGCCATGGAGGCCTACTGCTGCTGAGACTGAGGAGATTTGGGTACCAAAAGAACTTTCGTGGCCAGTCTGGGGCTACCATGATCACCTGTGCCTTGTCCCTCCATGCCTTGTCCAGCATCTGGTGGATCAGAGGAAAAGGAGGCAAGGTGTAAGAGGACTGGGGCCCAGGGCCTTGTGAAGGCATCTGCCATCAGTGTTCCACACTGTGGAGGGTGGGCACAGAACTGCCTCAGCTCTGGACCTGCATAACCTGACCCTAATTGAAGAACCGAATGCCATCAGGGTTAGATGCATCACACAGAGATCCAGAAGATTGATGTGGTATCAGGACTCCTTGTGAGTCCACAGCCTGTGGGCTCTGTCGTCCCTCAAGTGGGCTCCCCATCCTACCAGAGACGTGTCGGTCATTAGAAAGACCGTTGTCTCTAGCCTGACGAAAGGGACTCCTTCCTGCAAAGTGTTCCGGGGCCAGCCACCACTGGATGGCATCCCATATCAACTGTGTCACCACAACCAACTGGTCCAGGTGAATGAGGCGCAGAGACCAATGAAAGGCCAGCGCCTACTGCAGGAGGCGCATCCACCAGTAGGCCCACCAGACCATGTTGGTGCAGGACACCATGTATCCCAGCAGACACAAGTGGTCCCAGACAGGGCGAGAGTGCCCAACCTGAAATGATCAGGAAAAGGAGGTACAGTTCGCCGCCCAGTCCGTTGGGAGTCAAGTTCTGCCCCAATGAAGTGGATGGTCTGAGAGAGGCTGAGTTCTGACTTGCCCAAGTTGATAAGAAGACCCAAGGCCGAACACGTCTGGAGAGCTAGATCCTTCGACCACTCCACTGCCTCCTGAGATGGACCGGCAATCAGCCAATCATCCAGGTAAAGGTAAACCCAGACCTCGCGGCTCCTCAGGAACGCTGCCAGCACTGCAGTGCACATGATGATGAAGACCCTGGGGCCGAGGACAAGACGGAAGGCATGACCCAGAACTCTTACAGCACCCCTTACACATGGAACCAAAGGTACTGCCAGAGGGACAAATGGACTGGAATGTGAAAGAAGGCATCCTGGAGGTCCAGAGAGCAGAACCACATGCCCTGCTCCAGAGATGGGATTATCTGGTTCAGAGTGACCATCCTGAACTTGCGCCTCCTCAAGAACTGGTTCAGTTCATGCGGATCCCGGGGACTAGGAAGCACCCGGATACAAAGCCCTGGCCAGTCAGAGCGCCTTCCTCAAGGAGCTGGGCAATGTCCTCCTTGAGGATGGACAGCATGTCCTAGGAACCCAATGCCTCCTGTAGGGCATGGGCCCGATAGGGAGGGAGAGCCTCGGATTCGAGAGGGAAACCTCGAACAACTATATCCAGCATCCATTTTCCATAGTAACAGTGGACCAGGCATGCCAGAAATGGCAAAGCCGACCCCTCACGGGAAGCTGAGGCGGGGGTGTGGCAGGCTGGAGGCAGATGCCCCAGAACCCATCACTGATCAGCCTTGGAGGAGGAGGAAGTGCTGCCAGCCAGAGAAGCGCTGCAACTCCGACCCACAGATTGCTTTGGGCCCTGGATAGTCGACTTGGGCTTGGACCACTAGATCTAGGCCTGCCCTGACTGGGGCTGCTGTTGCTTAGGCTGCTGGAAATGAAAGGGCAGAAACAAAAAGGGCTTCTTTGTTTGCTGGCCCTTGGGGTCCTTTTTCGAGGACGTGATGGAGTCCAGGGTGGCAATGGACTTCTCATTCCTCATAAGGTGACCCTCTACACCCAACCCAAAGAGGTTGGTGCCCAAAAAATGTAAATTACGTACCTACCGTAATTCTTGATCTTCTTGGATGAGTCTCCATCACTCATTCACACTAATGGTATCTGCGCCGGAGGCACTAGGACCCAGCAGGAGCAAACTTTTTGCTAGAGAGTCGGCGCCAGAGATGGAGCCATGAGGAGCAGCACCACGAGCCTCAGCTCGAGCGGTAATGACTATATCAGCGTCGACCCTCCAACCGCCTCAGTACCTTTTTTTCCCAGGAGGCGCACGGTAACTAACCTAGAAGGATAGCCTAACCAAAAACCAGACATAAGATAGTCCGGACGACCCGTATAAAAAGGGTCAACAAAGAAGTCTTCACAGCCTAAAGATTGAGGGAGTGAAGACCAACAACAGAGGTGAGCTCGGGGGATGGTGGGTGGGCGTATGAATGAGTGGTGAGACTCATCCAAGAAGATCAAAAATTACGGTAGATGTATGTAATTTACATATCTTCTGGGACATAAAGTCTCCACCACTCATTCACACTAATGGGAGAGTACCGAGCTAATAATCCCCCGAGAGGGCAGCAGAAGAGATCAAGAGCTCACCGTTTTAGGACAGGAGTCCATTAAGGATGGTTCTGTCAAAAGAAAGATGTCATCTGGCATGGACATCCAGGGCATAGTGTTTGACGAAAGTATGCACTGAGCTCCAGGTGGCTGCACTGCAAATATCTGCAATGGGCACATTGCAGATTTCCGCTAGGGATGCCGCGACCGCTCTAGCAGAGTGAGCGTTCACTCTGCCCTCCAGCTTAACCTGTGCCATGGAATAACAGTGGTGAAGGCATGCCACCAGCCATGCTGAAATACATCTGATAGCGACAGGTTGACCCAGCCGGGTCTCGCTGAAGGAAACAAACAGTTGCTGAGCTTTGCAAAAATCTTTTGTTCTATCTAGATAGAAACACAAAGCTCTTTTGACGTCCAAGGAATGAAGAGAATGCTCTCCTTCATTTTGGAAGTTCGCAAAGTAAGTAGGAAGGACCAAAGGTTGGTTTAGGTGGAATTCTGAAACAACCTTAGGGAGAAACTTAGGATGGGTCCTAAGAACTACTTTGTCTTTATGAAACACAGTATACGGAGGGTCTGTGACCAAGGCATGCATCTCAAGAGACCCTGCGGGCCGAGGTAATGGCCACTAGGAAGGCTGTTTTCCAAGTGAGAAATTTTAACTCACAGGTAGCTAGAGGCTCGAAAGGTTTTCGAGTGAGCATGTCTAGCACAAGATTAATGTCCCAGGCTGTGACTGGACGTCTGATAGGAGGTCTGGTATGCAGAATTCCTTTAAGAAACCTCTTAACCACAGGTAACTGAGCCAGTGACAAGGAAAGTACTGGCTCATGATAAGCTGAAATGGCACAAAGGTGAACCTTAACTGTAGAGTATTGCAGACCTGAATTTGAAAGGTCTAAAAGTACTCTAGAACTTTATCTGGTGGGCAGGAAACAGGATTAAAAGAAGATTTTGCACACAGAGCGAAAAAAGCTTCCATTTGGCTGTGTAAGTTTTTCTAGTGGCTGGCTTACGCACAGCCAGAAGAAAATCTGAAACCCTGTGAGAGATATTGGACCTGTTCACTTCTATCTCTTCAGGAGCCAAGCATGAAGGTGAAGCGATCTCAGATTGGGATGGACCACAAGCCCGAGTCAGAAGGTTCGTCTAAAGGGGAAGCGGTTTCGGAGGAGTTTCCAACATACTGTTGAGTAGTGGAAACCATATTTGTCGAAGCCAGAAGGGAGCAATGATGAAAATTTTGTCCCCCTGGGACTCGAACTTGAGAAGTACTTTCTGAATTAGAGCAAGAGGCGGAAAGGTGTATAGAAAGAGTTTTGTCCACCGCAGCCTGAACACATCCTGTCAGAAAATGCCAGGTCCTGGATTTCTGGAGCAGAAGAGAGGCAGTTTTGTGTTGAGTGGGGATGTAAAAAGGTCCAGGTCTGGAGTTCCCCACTCTGCGAATAGTGACTGAGCTAAGGCTGAGTCGAGAGACCATTCGTGAGGATCTGTCTCTGTTCTGCTGAGACGGTCTGCCAGTTCGTTCTGCACCCCCGGCAGGTAGACCGCATGAACTAGAGCCTTATGCTCCAAGCACCCTTCCCACACCCTCATCGCTTCCCTACATAAGGGGTAAGAGTGAGCACCGCCTTGCTTGTTGATGTAATACATCACTGCTTTGTTGTCCATTTGAAGGAGAATGTTTTTGTGACAGAGAATGTCCTTGAAAGCCCGGACTGCATAAAGGACGGCTCTCATTTCTAAGACATTTATATGAAGCTGGGACTCTAGCAGAGTCCACGTACCTTGAGTGTGGAGAGTCTGACAGTGAGCTCCCCACCCCATCAGCGACATGTCCGTGGTAATGGAAATCTGATGATCCAGAGGAGCAAAGGAATACCCTACCAGAAGATTGTCCTCTTGTGACCACCAGATGAGTGATCTCTTCAGAGGTTCTGTCACCTTGATTAGAAAGGACTGAGGGTGAGTGGTCGGGGACCACTGAGTACTGAGCATCCATTGAGAGGTTCTCATGCGAAGGCGAGCTAGGGGTACAATGAAGACTCAGGATGCCAGCATCCGTTGCATTGAGAGAGCTGAAACCGAGCTGCTCTCTCCGATGTATTGGGCCATCTGAAGGATATCGCTCCTCCTGTCCTCTGGAAGAAATGCTTTCGCACAGGTGGTGTCCAGAAGAGTTCCTATGAAAAGGAGCCTCTGGGAGGGCTGCAGCTGCGATTTTTTGAGGTTTAGCAGGACTCCCATGGACGTGAGAAAGTGTGAAGCTGTGGCTACGGCGTCTAGAGTTCCCTGCCTGGAAGGACTTGCTAGAAGCCAATCGTCCAGATATGGGAATACTTGTATTCCGATTTTTCTGAGATGCACTGCGAGAATTGCACAACACTCTGTAAAAACTTGCGGCGCCGAGGATAGACCAAAGGGCAGGACTCTGAACTGATAATGCTGTCCCAAAGCCACGAACCTTAGGTATTTGTGATGCTTTGGGTGAATAGGAATGTGTTGGTAAGCATCCTGCACTACTTGAGGGCCGAAGAGATACACACCATCGAAAGGCAGCGCCATGACCTGTTGCTGGGCATCATTCGTGAAACCTGAAGTGTGCAGCCAGGAATGACGGCGGGTACAAATGCCCGCCGCCGCCGCTCGGGAGGCATTATCGAAGGCGTCCATAGCTGCTTTAACCTGCTGGTTGTTGGACTCGATACCCCTGGTTATGGTTTGAAGAAGCTCTGAATTAGTGTCAGACTCCAGTAGAGCTTCAACCATTTGTTTGAGCGAATGCCAAAGAACATACTCATACTGAGAGAAACAGCCTTGGTAGCTGGCAGTACGCATACCTAGGGTGGAAGCAGCAAAGACTCTCTTAGCTAAAGTGTCTGTCTTACGAGATTCTTTGTTTATAGGTCGAGCTGTAGTAGTCTAAGGAAGGACGCCCTTATCATTCTCTGCCAAGACTACAATAGGGTCCGCAAAGGCTTGAGAGGCTAAAATGGGTCGATCCTTGGGAGCAGCATACTTCCTATCTATGGACTTAGCCACATAAGGAATGAGAGCAGGATTATTCCATACCATTTGAGAAAGCGTCTCAAAGGAGGGCTATTACCGGAGGAGTCAAATCCATAGGGATCTCCGGAAACATGGAGGTATTGGAGTCTTAACAGTTTCCCAGGATTGATATCTGTAGTCTGGAGAGAAAGAGTGGAATTCAAGTTTTTCAGCAGAGACTTAAATGACAGGTCCTCGACCACAGGCTCTGCAGCAGGATTAATCCTGTTCCTTCCACATCATGACCCAGACGAAGGTCTGGGTCAGGCTCAGTGTCATCTCCTGATAGCCCAGGAGGGACTCCATGGACAGGAAAGGAGTGAAAATGAGAAGGAAACGAGGAAGGAAAAGGATTCAGAGAAGAGGAGCCCTGAAGACTGGATGATGCCCTAACAGGCCTCGGTGCAGAAGAAGAGCACGGTGCCGAAAAAACGCACGGTGCTGAAGACGGCGCCGAGAAGCCACACGGTGCCAAGAGGCTACATGGCGCTGAGGACAGTGCCAAGAAGCCGCATGGCGCCGAGGATGGCACCAAAGAGGCGCACGGTGCCGACAACCCCAACAGCGCCGAGGATGGCGCCGAAGACGGCACCGAGCGCGCCATCAATGCCAAAGTCGTCGAAAACATCCCAAGGCTCCGAAACACAGGATCTGAGGTGTAAGTAGGATGAATACCAAGAGATGGAGACATTGGTGTGGCCCCCTGCGCCGCAGCCATGTGGGGGGGGGAGACACCTAAGCGCGGAGTCTACGGCACCGAAGACGGCGCTGCACGACTAGGGAAACCCAACCGCCCTACCTGATATCCCGAAAAGCTCGAAGGCCTCGGAGTGACCGGGCCAGGCAGCTGGACCAGCCTCCGAGCCCATTGCTCCATAAGAGCAGCCCACTGATGAAACTGCTCATCTGAAGACCTACCAGGGGGCGGGGTAGGGCTCCAATGTCGAGGAGGTCAGCCACCGGAAACAGAAACCGGCAACTCCGACAGAGGAGGAGACCGGCGCCTGGCCCCAATGACCAACTGTCGACGCACAGACATACCAGAAGGCGACCTTGAGTGATGCCTTCTCTTTTTCGACTTGTGTGCTGAAGAGGAGCTCGAGGCCGAACGATGCCGAGAGTGGGACCGTTTCCTTTTATGCTTTTGGGGGGACCGCTCATCTCACCAAGCATCGGACCGTCCATTGTCAGACTCTCCCTCCAGAGAGGGCGGTGGACCGGACCCAGCCCAGCTGACTGAACAGATTTCATACGAAGTCTCCCTACCGTCACCTGACCCGCTCATGGCCGTCAAAGGAGGGCTGAAGACTTCTTTCTTATAATAAGCAAAATTAAATCTAATCGGTACTTGTTTCGAACATAAATTACAAAACAATAAACTGAAAACTATGCTGCTAATTTGAAGTTTGATTCCTGGTGGGAGAGCAACGTCATCACTGAAGCGCACTCGGCGGGAAAAAAGGAACTGAGGCGGTTGGAGGGTTGACACCGAGATAGTCTTTACTGCACGAGCCGAGGCTCACAGTACCACTTCCTCGCAGTTCCATCTTTGGCACAGACCCTCTTGAAAAGTTTGCTCCCTCCGGGTCCTAGCGCCTCCGGCATAGATCCCATTAGTGTGAATGAGTGGTGGAGACTTTATGCCCAGGAAGATTGGGATATCCACCAACTTGCGTTGGGTATTGCCATCAAGGTGGAGATCCAAATCCTGGCTCTGCAGCGCATGGCCACTGCCGCCACCACAGACTGGGCGCCAGAGTCACCTATGTCCAAGGCCATTAGGAGCTGATGCTTAGCCAAAGTGCAGCCTTGGTCATGGACCACTTTTACCACAGACTGCAAATCTGTGGAAAGGTGTGGAATAATGTGGTCCAGGATTCCCATGAGCGTGTGGCCGAAGTTCGCCATCATTATGGTGGCGCCCGCCTGCCTGAGGCCTAAGGAGGACACAGCATACACCTTTCTGGTGTCATGGTCCAGCTTCTTCGACTCCTTGTTTTGGGGGGGGACTTGTTGATATCTCAGATACTGCCCATCCAACAGAAAACTAAGTCTGCCACTGACCCCTCAGCTGAAGGATGATTGGAGAACCCTATTTGCACACCTTCTCGTCGTAAGGTGCAATGCAAGAAGCTGGATGCTGCCACAACTCCAGGGCGGGACCCAGAATGGCTTCCGCCACCGGAAAAGTCACCCTTGGGGAGTCATCCCTATCCAGGATCTCAGTCAGGGGGTGCCTGGCCCTCTTCTGGACTGGTTCCAGCAGGATCTCCATAGACAGAGATAAGCCAGAGCAAGACCCTGAAGGACACAGGGGCCCTGGTCGGAGGCAAGGACCTTGAAGGACTCCCGATCAAAGCCTGGGGTTCTGAAGGAATGCACAGAGGAGCTGTCCATCTCAAACAGCTCCTCAAACACCGCCCGTGGTCCTTGGTCCCCATGAACCACTCTGGATTCACCAGAGTGGGTAATCTGAACTAAAAGTCAGCCAGAGAGAACAGAGGCCTACCGATTAGCCTTGGACAGGGCCCTGTGCAAGGGCTGCTTGGGCGGAGGCTCCACCAGACTGGGTGGAGAAGCCGGAGAAGGCTTCAGCGGCCTAGACTGGGCCAGAGCCGGCCCCACTGGGGTAGATCATGGAAGTGCCGGGCTGAGAGGACTGGAGTTCAGGAGAAAAGAAAGAGTTGGTCCCCAACTCATCTGACAATGGGTTGATCAGGTTGAGAAAAATCTTGGCCAGCTGGATGGTCCACGTCTTGGCCAACAAGCCTCATGGGGACACAGAGGAGCTAGCAGCCTATCCTTCAGCCCTGGTAGGATCAGCCAAAGCCCTGTGCTCAACAACTGTCGAGCGGTTGGAGTCCTGTGTGCCGGAAGAATGAGCCTGCTCTCAGTCCCTAGAGCTACAGAAGGACTCAAGCAGCATCTCGGAAGAGTGATCCCCTCAGGAAGGGCCCTCCCTGAGGATCTCGAAGGACCGACACACATCTCTAGGGGACCAGGTGAATGAAGCCCCCCAGAGGCACCCATCAGGAGCAGTGCTGGGGCAGAGGAAGAGACCACTGTGGTTTGAGCTGCCACCTCAAGGGCGGCCAGCTGACAGGCTGAGCCTGCTGCTGCCAAAATGACCTTGCAGGTGTCCTTGGATCGATCCGGATGATCCTGCTTGTCCAGTCCAGCCAAGCAAAAGATGGGCGCCCTTCTGAAGACTTGTGAGAGTCGAGGAGCTAGTGGATAGTGCGGGAGGAGAAAGAGAGATGCTGGATTACTTTGTGAAGGAAAGCAAATGGATGCCTTTGCCAGAATAAATACTTTTTTTGCTTCGATCTCAGCATTTATGCTTGCGTGAGTGCCACTACTATTTGACTGGATTGTTTACTGTCTGGGGTAAGCTGCCCTGTTTGTAGTGAGCACCATTCATTCTGCTGCATCGCCTCTATAATTTGCCTGGTTCTGACTCGAAGGAGGAGGGGAGCAGGGTCTTGCATAGACTGCAAGCATGCGGGTCATGCTATGCCGCCAAACAATATACACACGAGGTGTGGGGGTCGATGTGTGACATTTTTTGAATGCATGTCAAGCACAGTTTAAACTTGGGGCCAGCTCAGGATTCATCTCGGAAGGGGTGCACTATATCGAAACGAACTGACAAAGAAAGATGAATATTTGTCAAAAAACACCTGAAGATGAAAGGAAAACAGGGCCTACAATGTGCACAGACAGTTGCAAAGGCAGAGATCTGGCTCTTCCAGTGGAAATGAAGATCTGATGACACAGGGCGGTGCTGAGGAGGATACCACCCGGGTGGGTGGGAGAAGCTTAGCTTGGAGAAGTTCCGGCTGGATTTCAAGGGAAAGGAAAACTGCCAACGTGTGGATTGTGCACCATATCCACAACCCTAGAAATAAAAATTACTCACTGCAGTAATGTTTCTTTCAGAGGGATCCCTCACTAAGTTTAGCAAGTGCAATTATTCCCCTGGAATGAGCAGCCACAGAGCTTTTAGAATTTTATGCAAATTATGGAATTTAAGAATTAAATTAAAACTCTGCTATGTGGTCACACTCACCCCTGCACCCTAACTTCAGATTTATTTCTAAAGCTAAGGTAAGCTGTGACCACTAAAACTTGCCAAATGGCTACCAAAAATTCTAGAATTGTTTCTCAAAAAATGTTAAAAATTTGTTAAAACAAGGCAGAACAAATGAATTTGTCATGAAAAAATAAAGTCACTCGGACAACCCAACAACAAATGTAAAGGCACTTTAACAAGTAGTGCTCAAGCAAGTAGAAAATAAACTGATTCTTGTTTGAACTTTTTCCAGGTTCTGGAAGAGGAGGTAGGGATTAGGGACTGTTAAACTTAGTGAGGGATCCCTTTGGAAGAAACAACATTTCTACGATGAGTAATTCCTTTCTTCAAATCCCAGGACTCCCTCACTTAAGTTCAACAAGTGCAGACTCCGTAGCAGTACCTTGGAAGTGGAGTATAGAACCGATTTAGGGAAAAGGTTCTGCAAGACAACAGTGCCCAGAACTGTCATCCCTTGTGGACTGTATGTCTAGACAGTAGTGTTTTGTGAAAGTGTGTAACGTTTTTCAGATAGATAATTTACAAATCTTTTGCAGGGGATATCCCTTGATGGTACCTTGTATAGAGTGTGCCCTGAGCCCTCCAGGTGGCAATTTACCAGCTTTGTCATAATATAATTATATGCAGGGGACTCTCCAGCAAGAAATGTTTCTCTTGGATGCTGGTTGCCTTTTCCCACTTCACCACAGGCAACAAACAGCTGAGTGGTAGTGGACCTTACGTCCATTGTGTGGTCCACGCAGTAACTCAGTGCCCTTTTCACATCCAGACTGCGGAATGTTAATCACCTGTGCTGGATTCTTTTGTGCAGAAAACTGGAAGGGCAACTGACTGATTCAGGTGGAATTCAGACACCACTTTTGACAGGAATTTCCTGTTCCTTAGGACTACTTTTTTCCTATGGAAAATTATGTAGTTAGGATCTGTGCAGAGGGCTTGTGGTTCGCCCACCCTTCTGGTAGATGTCACTGCCACCAGAAGCACTATTTTCCAGGTGACATACTTCAGTTCAGCAATGGCCATGGTCTCGAAAGGGGCCTCCATCAGCTGGGCAATGTACACATTCAAATCCCAAGGAGGGGGCACTGTGGAGCCCCAGCATAATGGCTGCCTTCAATTAGAGCGCCTCAATTGAATGCATCAATACCTATTAAAAGTGCTGGTTTTTAGCCTCGAAGTTCGATGATAACTTACTCTATATGGAGCTAAAGTGTTGCAGGAAAAGATGGGGACTCCTCGTAAGGAAAAAAACACAAGCGCGGGAGCAGACCAAAAACTCCCTCTGGAGTGCCGTCCACGTCGTCTGTCCAAGGCCGCAATACTGAACAAGGGGACACACTGCAAGAAGAGACCCTTCAAACCCTTGGACTCAAATTAAACAGCCTGACTGCATTGGTGTCTGGTCTATTGGACAAATGCGATGCTCTAACCGAGTGGCAGGAATCGAAGCAACAGTAGAGTCGGTACAGGGAGCATCATCTGAAGCTATGAAACGGGCTGCTGCAGCTATGGGTGCTGTCACAACTGTAGTCCGGGAAAATACACACCTGAAAAAACGCCTGGAAACACTGGAAAATCAGGCCAGGGCTGCAAACCTTCATATCCTGGGATTACCTGAGGGATGCGAAGGTGATCATCTGCTGCTGTTTATTCAAGAGTGGCTTGTTCAACAACTTGGTGAGGAGGTCTCTCTCCGGGCCCAACACATAAACACATACAAAAGGCCTATCAAGTTACTCCTAGGGGCTGTCTCGATAATCCAGAGTCGCCCTGAGCGGTGGTGGCAGTGATGGACGGGGTGGGCACTAGAGACTTTATGTTGGCTTTGGCATGGCAGAAGAGGATATTATTGCAGGATGGGGAACAAGTTCGGCTCTTCCCTGACATCAGATATGTGACTCGCCAGAAGAGGAAAAAATCTGACGACACCAGAGCTATGCTACGGGAGGCAAATATTTCTCATGGCCTCATCTTTCTGGCTAGGCTCCAGATCGCATAACCAGGCAAGATTTTCTTGTTCTCAGACTCCAACGAGTCTTTGAAGTGGGCCTAGCAGCATGCAGTAGTTGGACCTAGGGAACTGGACCAGGAGGAACCCTCGTCGGATGAAGATGAAGCTCCATGAAGATTTTTGGGTCACAGTATTTCTGGTGAAGTTTCGTGGGGCCTTGACTGCTTCAAGGTACACTAATATTTAACTGTCAGAGACACTGTCTATATAAAATTTAAAACTTGGGAGTACTTCATGTTCACCCTAATGAAACTTTCAGTTCAAGCAATACTGAGTTGCTGTTTCATGTTTAAACCAATGTCTGGGTTTAGTGTCAGACCCACTTAGGGGAGCTACTTCTTGTTGTTAAATGTGTTTTTTTTTTTTCAAATCTCAAGGAGGGACAGGTTCTCTCGCTGGAGAGTACAGGTGATTAGGCCCCTTCAAAAACGTTTTGAAAATGGGTTGCAAAGCCACCGACAGAATGTACTTACCGTAACAGGAGAGCTTCAAGAGAATCTCTTTAATCAGGCCACACCTATGGAACTATAAGCTGTCAGGCGCTAGGATCACACGGAAACTTTTTGCAAGCAGTTCCCCAGGGGCCACCCACGATGACGTCAGACACTGGCTCTCCCATATAAGTGTGGGCGGCCCCTTCTCTCCTCAGTTCACAGCCAGAGATTATGCTTGGAGGACATCCCTGTAGGGAACCAGGGGAGAACGCAGGACTCTGCTGACCAGGCAAGGCAGTAAGCAGCAGACAGACCCTCATGGAGGAGGAGACAGCATTCCTCATATTCTCGGGATCCAAGAGAGGGTTGAGGTGTGGGACGGGATGGCCTGATGAAAGAGATTATCTCGAAGATCTGTTACAGTAAGTACACAACTGTTCTATCTTCTTAGAGGACATCTTTTTCATCAGGCCACACCTATGAAATTAATACAAACCACTGACCATAAACAGTCTGGGTGGCAGGAGCTGACAGACCTAAGAAAGTAGGCATTGGAGCATAGCTAGGCCGAAGCCAGCCTTCCTTCTTGAAGCTATGTCCAGACTGTAATGTTTGGTAAAGGTGTGGACAGTACTCCAGAGAGCAGCTGCACAGATTTCAGCAGCAGACATATAGTTTAAAACATGCAACAGATGTGGCCATGTCTCTAGTGAAGTGACCACGAATAACCCCAGAAGTTCCTTACCGTACTTCCTATAACAAAAAGTATTACGTTTTCCAACCATTTGGACAGGCATGGTTTGGAGACCGGAGCACCCTTTTCCCTGGGGGCGAATGAAACAAAAAGCTGTGAGGACTTTTTGCAGTCCTTCGTGCAGTGTATACAGTACCCAAGTATTTTATGTACATCTCAAGTATGGAGCAATGCTTCTCCTGGATTGGCATGCTCAGGAAAATAAAATTGCAGGTGGATGGTTTGATTTAAAGTAAACTCAGACACCACCTTTGGTAGAAACTTAGGATTAGTATGTAAAGACACCCTGTGTTTGAGGAAAATCAAGTAAGGAGGCTCACACATTAGAGCAGACAGCTCTGAAATCCTTCAAGCAGAAGTAACAGAAACAAAAAAAAAGAAAAGAAAATTACTGTATTCACCGCAATTCTTGATCTTCTAGAATATCTTCATCATTCATCACTGTTGGGTCTGTAATGGAGGCACTAGGACCCCGCGGGAGCAGATAGCTTGAAGATTTTTGGAGTGGTGGAGCCAAAGTCGGTGATGGCGCTGCCCACAGGGCAGATGTATGACGTGGCGCTCGTGCACTGGCCAGCAATCAACGTCAGCTGCCCACCTCCTCAGTTCTGTCCATCTAATGAGGAAAGGGTAAGAAGACAGAAAGGATGGGGCAAGAGAACCCAAGGGATAGGGAAAAGGATACAGGATATAAACCAAACGACCCAATAAAAACTGACCAGAGGAGAGTATACAGGAAATTCTGGTTGGAGAGACTTTGGGATGGCCAAGGATGACCAGGATAACTGTGCAAGCCGGGGGGAGAGAGGAGAAGGGAAGAGGGGATGGAGGGAGAGAGGAGGACCCCGTGCCCTTGGTCAGGAGGAGGTGTGTCAGTAAAGGTGGCCAGCTCTCGTGCCAACTGGAAAAGCGACTGACACTAAGATTCTACTTAAACAAAGAACTGCCCCTGGAAATTTAGGGACCAGTCCAGAAGGGCTGTAAGAAAAAGAGTGCTTCTGTAAGTGTGCAACATTAGAAGACCCATGAGCTCTGGGAAAAATTATCTAAATCTAAGAGTCCATCTGCAAAAGAAGGATGTACAGGGCTAAGGCTGTCAATCCCATATGACCAAGGCATAAATGGGAGAAGCAGCCTTTGAGTTGAAATGTCTGAGGGCTAAAGCTAGTGCTCAGATTGTTAAGCAGATCCCAGTTGCTGTGAATGAGAATATGAGAAGATACTCACATAAAAACTGGCCAGGGACAGGGGCCCTCACAAAGGCATAGTAGCGAGCTGTCACAGCAAGCTGTGTCCCTCAAGGGGACAGGACAGATAAGCCAACAGCAAAAACACAGATCCCCTCCCACAAGGGGGGGGGGGGAGACTGTGTTTTTTTTTTTCTGGTGAAGGATCGAAGAGATCCCCCAACTCAGGGAAGACTATAGAAAAACTATCTATATATTCACACCTATAAACACCCTTCCCTTTTTCTTGTTACAGAGGCACCAATGGTGCTAAAGAAGAAAGGGCAAAATGCCCAAGGCAGAGTTGTCTTCCCCCTACAAAAACTAATGGCTAAGCAAAAGCCAAACAAAAAAACAAAAACGCTTTTTTGGAGGACACTAAGTCAAGAAAGAACAAGTCCCTCAGGAGTTTGCCCTCAGAGTGTATCCCCTTTTTTTTTGCAAAGCAGGGGAGAGCAGCAGAAGGGAAGTGACACTCCCAGAAGCCTGGCCATAGCGGGGGATGGTGGGGGAGTAGCAGTGATGAAGGGAAAAGATATTCTGGAAGATCAAGAATTACAGTGAGTACGCAATTTTCATATCTTCCAAAAATCAATCTTCACCATTCATCACTGGTGGGTCAGAGTGCCAAGCCACCACCATAAGGTCATGATGGCAAATCAGGAGGTAAATGGTTGTTCCCACAGGCTCTTGTAGGGGAGACACAGAGAGGCGAGGGCCCCTCACGGGTCTGACAAGGCTCGAGACTGGTTAGGTAAGGTGGACTGGGAGCAGGAAGGTGCCCCTGAAGCTCACGCCTGGCCCTGTGGGAAAAGAAATGGCCTCCCTGGAATTGTGAAGCAATCACCCTACACTGGCCTAAGGGTGACAACCTAGATAGGTGAAACCACACCGTCTGCCTGATGCTGACCACAGTTCCCACTAATCTGGAAACTACTTCGTTGGCGTTGTAGGACGCCCTCAACTGGTGTCTCGCCAGCTCCAGATCCTGTGTGGAAAGGTGAATGGCCTGCCTAGTTGCCTCACAGTCAGGCATGGATGCTAGGAGCTGTCTGATCATCGCCCACAGGTGGCTGCCATAGGTAGCCTGAACAGCCTGGTGTGCTGCAATGCACAACACAGTGCGCGCCATCGAGAAAACTCTTCTACCTCAGCAGTCAAACTGGGTCGAGTCTGACTCAGTGGGATGGTCGTGCCGTGGATGATTATGCCCAGAATGGGTGTCCAGGAGCTGGATCCCAGAGACAGGGTGAAGCATGGCTCCTGGAGACCCCCACAGAGAGTAAAACTGGTTATTCACCTGTAACAGTAGTTCTAGGAGTGGTATATGTTGTTCATCCACACTTGTTGGCATGTCCCTTTTCCCTTTAAATCTTGCAAGAAGGTCTTCAAGCTGGCTCCTCCCACCCACCCGGGTGGTATAACCCTTGGCACTGCCCCATGATGCCAGATCTTAGCCAGCTGGAAGCCAGGTTGTGCGTCACAGCTGGGGAGGTCGGGTGGGTCAGTGTGGAAGAACAACATATACCACTCCTAGAACTACTGTTACAGGAGAGTAACCTGTTTTTCTATGGATGTAAATATGTTGTTCTTATCCACACTTGTTGGCAGACTCCTAGCAGTTCTCCGGGAGGAGGGAGACAAGGCACACACCCCCTACTTAGAGAACAGAGACTGGAGAACTGAGGCCCCAGAACCAGCATCCTGGTGTGACTCAAGGTCGATGTAGTAATGGGTGATGAAGGTGTTTGCTATCTTCCAGGTAGCAGCCCTGCAGAATTCCTGGATAAGGATGTCCCTGGAAGCAGCCACCAATGCAGCGGTATGACGGGTAGAATGATCTCTTATCCCTCTGGGAGGCTCCTTGCCCACCAACCTATTGCAGGATCAATGCATGATGTAATCCATCTGCCAATCATCCACTTTGTTGCAGGCCTGCCAGGTGCTGCTTCAGCGTAGGTGACAAACAGCTGGCGAACCTCTCCCCGAACTTCCGCCATCCTCTCCTTATAGTAGGAGAGAGCACGTCTCCGGTCCAGAGTATGGAGCCTGTACTCGGCATCCGAGGTGTAGTTCGGGTAGAACACAGGCAGTCTCAACACCTGATTAAGGTGAAACTCTGACACCACCTTCGGGAGGGATTTCAGGTGGGGACGCAGGACAACCTTGTCCCTGTGGAAGACCAGATAAGAACACTCCACCGAAAGCACCTGGAGCTCCCCAGTCCTTCTGGTGGATGTGATAGCCACCAGGAAGGCAGTCTTCCATGAGAAGTGTGACATCTCACACTTGCGGATTGGTTCAAATGACTTGCCTATGAGTTTTGCCAAAACCAGAAGTAAATCCCACGGAGGTGGAGGTTCACGCACTGGAGGGGATATGTGATCGAGGCCTTTAAAAAGCACCAGATCACCATCTGCTAATCGGCCCGCGCCCAAAAGCACCTGGAGCTCCCCAGTCCTTCTGGTGGACGTGATAGCCACCAGGAAGGCAGTCTTCCATGACAAGTGTGACATCTCACACTTGCGGATTGGTTCAAATGGCTTGCCCATGAGTTTTGCCAAAACCAGAAGTAAATCCCACGGAGATGGAGGTTCACGCACTGGAGGGGATATGTGATCGAGGCCTTTAAAAAGCGCCAGATCACCATCTGCTAATCAGCCCGCGCCCGGTAAGCAGAGATGGCTGCCAGGTGCATCTTACGGGTCGAAGACCAAAGACCCCCTTTGGACAGAGACCAAAGGTAGTCTAAAATGCTCACCACAGGACAGAGGGTCCAGGCCCAGGCCCTTGCCTGGTACCAAATGGAAAACCTTTTCCATTTGAAGGCGTAGCACTTTCTGGATGCTTCCACTACTGTGAGTATATCCTGAGAGAGACCCAAAGCCTGGAACTCTAGCTGCTCACGTACCAGGCTATCAGGCGCAGGGCTTAAAGGTCCGGATGGAATACCTTCCCCTGATTGACTGATACCTGGTCCGGGAATGCTGGAAGACGCCTCAGAAGCCTGGTGCTGAGGCTGAGGAGATCTGGACACCAGAATTGGTGGGGCCAGTCTGGGGCTACCAGGATCAACTGTGCCCTGTCCCTCCTCACCTTGAGAAGCACCCTGTGGATTAAGGGAAATGGAGGGAAGGTACAGAAGAGGCCTGGGGTCCATGGCCTTGAGAAGGCATCCCCCTGCAGCGATCCCTGCTGAGGGGGGCGTGCATGAAACAGCCTCAGCTTGGTGTTTTCCCTGGAGGCAAACAGGTCCACCATCGGTTTGTCCCAGTGGGAGAACAGGCTATGAGCTACCTCTGGATGGAGAGACCACTCATGGGATGTCTCACCTACGTGGCAGAGGGCATCCGCCAGTTGATTTGAGGCTCCTGCCACATGGATAGCTAGGAGATCTGCCTCCAGTCGGCTCACGCGTATCCAGATGCGGGGCGCTTCCCTGCACAGCAGCTGGAAGTGTGTGCCACCCTGCTTGTTGAGGTAGTACATGGTTGTGGTATTGTCCGTCTGGAAGTGAACCACTTGACCCCGAAGCTGCTACGCGAATGCTCATAACGCCAGTCTAACCACTCTGAGCTCCAACAGAGTGACATGGTATCGGGATTCCTCAGGGGTCCAGAACCCGTGGGCCCTGTTGTTCCCCATGTGGGCTCCCCAGCCCACGAGAGAGGCATCAGTCGTGAGGACGACAGTCAGCTTGGGGCAGACAAATGGAATCCCTTCCTGCAACCAGTCCAGGACGCTCCACCACTGGACAGCGTCCCACATCTTCTGGATCACAGTGATCAGCAAGTCGAAATGACCTAGGTGCGGAGTCCACTGGGTGGCCAGCTCCCACTGAAGGGGGCGCATATGCCACCAGGCCCAATGGACCACGGTGGTGCAGGCTGCCATGTAACCCAGAAGGCGCAGATAGTCCCGGGCAGAGTGCAAGTGCCCAACCAGAAATGATTAGGCAAAGGAGGAGTGAACCTCCGCCCTGTCCGCCAGGGGCCATGCTCTGGCTCAGCAAAAGTAGCTCTGCCCCGATGAAGCATATCACCTGAGAGGGCACGAGCTCTGACTTGGCCTCATTGATCAGGAGGCCAAGTTGAGAGCAGGTCTGTAGGGCCAGTTCCCTGGATCTCTCCACTCTTGCTGGGTGGAACCTGCCAAGAGCCAGTCATTGAGGTAAGGGTACAGTCTGACCCCATGACACCCAAGATGGGCTGCCAACACTGCCATGCATTTGGCGAAAGACCCGTGGGGCCAATGACAGGCCGAATGGCATGGCTTGGAACTCGTATAAGGTATCCTCTGCCCTGAAGTGGAGGAACTGCTGATGGGACAGACGGATTAGGACATGAAAGAACGTGTCCCAGAGATCCAGTGAGCAGAACCACGTTTTGCTCCAGGGATGGTATGATCTGGGATAGAGTTACCATCCTGAAGGTGCGTGGCCTGAAATACTGATTCAGGTTGTGCAGATCTAGAATGGGGCGCCAGCCCCCCCCATCCGCTTCGGGACCAGGAAGTATCGGGAAACGAACCCTGGGTTGACGGGAGAATCTCCCACTCGAACCACTGCCTCCTTGAGGAGGAGCTGGGCTATGTCGTCTCTCAGAGCCGACCGAGTGTGGGCTAATACTCTCTCCTCCTGTGGGGCGCGGGCTCAGCTGGGAGGGCACTGCTCGAATTCCAGAGGCAGACCCTGGCCAACCACTTCTTAGACCCACCTGTCTGTGGTAACAGCGGACCAGGTGGAAAGAAAGTGGTGGAGCTGGCCCCCACGGGAGGACCCAGGGCTGGTGTGACGGGGATAAGGGTGGCAACCTCTATCCCATCTCTGGGCAGGCTTGGAGGAAGAGGGTCTGGGGCCTGAACCCCGACCTCCTTGTCTGTGGGCCGGTGGAGGCCCAGACTTGAGCCGAGGGCATCAAGCCTGTGCCTGCTGTTGCTGTCCACCATGAAAGGAGGGCTGCTGGGCTGCAGCAGGGTGATGAAAAGGCTTTTTCTTTTTCTGCTGCTTCTTGGTGCCAGGAGCGCCTAGAGCAGAAGTGGCTGAGTCCAAGGAGGCATTGGACTGTTCGATTCGCTGAAGGTGACCATCCACACCTGGGCCGAAGAGATTAGTGCCCAAGAAATGAATATCAGTGAGTTTGTGCTGGGTATCCGCCGTAAAGGTGGAAAGCCTCAGCCAAGCCCTGTGGCGTGAGGCAACCGTGGCTGCCACTGAACGGGTGCAAGAGTCCCCAAGGTCCAAAGTCGTCTGAAGTTGCTGCTTGGCAATGGCAAAGCCCTAGTCCCGGACCTGCTTGACCGTAGTCTAAAGGTCCGCGGGGAGGTGTGGGAGAACTTCATTCAAGGACCCCAGAAGGGAAAGGGAGAAATGCGCCATGACGATGGCCGAGCTTGCCTGATGGAGACCTAGAGAGTAGGCTGCATAGACCTTCTTGGCAGAGTGGTCCAGTTTGTTGGACTCCTTGTCTGGAGGTCTATCAGTGTCAGCAGAGCTGCCTGTACATCTGAACACAGAGGTGGTCACTAACCCCTCAGCCGAGGGATGTTCCGTGAACCCCGAGAGGGACCCAATGGGCACCGCATACTTGCGGGCCATCCGGTGCTGGCTGTTTGGGAATCCTTCATAGGAGCCCCTCCCGAGGGCTGTTTTGGTGGCGGCTCCACCACTATCGGTGGAGAGACTGGTTCTGACTGAACCGGGGCAGGTTTTACTGGCTCCACGGGCGGGGGGACCAATTTTGTCGGTTCCAAGGGAGTCTGCTTCGGCCTAGGAGGTGAAAGCCACATAATGGCTGAGGCAGAAACTGAGGAAGGCTTCTTCCAGGGCAGAATGAGCTGTTGCCACATCAAATCTTCGTAGCGTCGACGGAGTTTCCACTGAAGCCTCTCCTTATCTGAGGAGGACGAAGATAAGTGGTGACATCACCTCTTTTTGGCACGCTTATGCGTCTTCCTTGGTGTGTCAGTTGAGGGAGTCCGAGATCTCGACCTTGATCAGGCTGGCTGACTGGGTCGCTCGGTAGACACCAGTGGAACCGGTGATTTTCCCGGATCTGGAGCTGACTCCTCAATAGGATTCCCAGCAGGCTGGGTCTCCTCACTGGGGATAAACAAGAACGGAGTCTTGTTAAGAGAGTCGTTGACCTCCTCGGCCGACAACCAATCGACAGAGTCGACAGTTAACTCGACTATGTTTTCGATCGGCTGGCCTGATGGCGGGACCGAGAAGCCAGTGGGCAAAGCCACAATCTCGACCGAGAGTGGCGATTCCTGGGACCAAGATCGCTCTCAATCCCAAGAACGTTTTCGCTGAGACGAAGAATCTTTCAGTTCCTTGTTCTTTTTACGGAACCCGGGAGGAATGCAAGCCCGCAGGTCCCTCGCACTTAGTGGGGAGAGAAAGGTACATCTCCCGAAAGGAGCCCAAGAAAGTGGAGCTCAAGTTGAGTGGAACAAATATTGGCCCGAGAGGAACGCTCCATGGCATGCACCGCCTCTTCCCCGAAGGCCTACATCTGTTCCAATTGCTCGGCAGACCCCGCAGCCGCAAAGACTGCCCACCGAGCCTCTTTGGATGTCACCAATGGATTTAGTTTTTCAGGCCTGCCCAGCTTCAAGCATACTAGACGATCGTCGAGGACATTCGGTTGAAATGAGAGGCAAAACTCGCAAGCCTGGGTGTCATAGCCATTCCAAGAGTAAACGCACACAGAGTGTGGGTCTGTGCGTGACATTTTCTGTCCGCACGGGCACCAGCGAAAACCGGGGAAAGATTAATCTTCCATTATCAAGAAGCAGCTACTACAATCGCTACCCCGAAGGAGCGTACTCTTCAGCGGTTCTGAAGTTTTTTGAGCTAGGGCCAACAACACGCGGTAGCAGAGAGGAGGCAACTTGCATCTTCCAGCGGAAAGGAAGATCTGGCATCTTGGGGTGGAGCCAAGTGTTATACCAGCCGGGTGGGAGGGAGGAGCCAGCTTGAAGACCTTCCGGCAAGATTTAAAGGGAAAAGGGACATGCCAACAAGTGTGGATAAGAACAACATATCCACATCCCTAGAATACCTATGCTGACAGTCCCTCAGGGCTGGAGAGGGGGCAGAGGAACAGAGCCAGACATTCTGTGACACCTCCGTAAATGACTGGGGCCAAAGCAGTATGAAAGTAGTGTTAGAACTGTACTCCTCAAGGAGGACAGTGTGGTTCGAGCAGGACTGCATCCAGCAAAGTTGGAGATGTGTAGTTCCTCCATCATCATAGAAAGGAAGCGTTGATAATTGGTGTAATCAGCACTGGAGGTGACATGGACAGAAGTATCCTCTTCCTCAGTGGAGGAAGACAAGAATTAAGAGGAGCTGGACTCAGAAGGTGGTGGTACTGGGAATGCAGGCTGGAAGATGGCCTTGTCCACTGCCCTAAGGTAGACTGGGAAAGCACTCATCATGGCCCTGAACTGCTCCCAGGTCATGGGACCTGTAGGGCCAGAGAAACCTGGGTGAGGGAATGGAGGAGGCAGGAGAAGAGTCATGGCAGACCAGGCCAGGTCCTCTGCCAGGGCTGCGGGAGTGAACAGGGAACCCCTTCCGAAGAAGGAGCTGTGCGACCCGCCCACCATGGAATGCTCAACTGTAGAGGGGAGATTGGGGTGGTGCCCTTGGGGGGAACCCCCAAGTGGGAAGGTCAGAGTCATGCAGGTCCCAAAGGGCAGACCCTTTCCCCACCTACCACAGAACCCAACGATTCCGAGGGGGTACAAAAGACCAGAGTCAATGCTACGACTCCTTCCAAACGCACCAGCCATTCTGGATGCGGAGCATAGCGCTGACCCAGACCTCCCAACCCCCACCTCACCTAAAAGGGTTATGCCTCTCTGAGAAGGCATAACAACAGTTGCAGAGACAGGAGTGTAGGAGTAACCAGTGCTGCGAACAGCATCAGCACCCCCTGTGGCACAGGAGTCCGAGTCGCTGCTGCGAACAGCACCAGAACTCGACCCAACATCAGAGGTGGCAATGGACCCCAACCCAGTGCTGCAAGCAGCACCCTGGGATGCAGGGGAGGTGGTGCCGCAGTCGGTACCAGGAAGGGGGCTCAAGAGGCTCCACAGATGCAGAAAACCTAGCACTAGGCCCAGAAGAGTCCACTGGCTTACCAGAGTCGGAAAGTCAATCAGGATCATCCTGATCCTCGTCCTCCAGGTCGGAGGACAAGATCAGAGAGACCTCCAGCTGTGCAACACCCAGAACCCTTCCTCTCCCGGCACAGCAAACAGCAACAGGAGGGGACCCAGCTGCATGGACAGCACTGGCCTCAGTGCCAAAAACCGAGGCGGCACCAGGCCACATTGCCGAGGGACCTGCCAGTGCAGGCCCAGCATATAGCTGCAACACTGCAATCGGGGGTGTCTGAGCCCCCGAGGGGGTACCGGACTGGGAGGGGTGCACAACTGCCCCCCCCGGAGGCCAGCTGTCCCACAGACCCCTCCTGCAAGCCTCCGATCTTGGCAAGACGAAGACTAGCAGAGACCTGCTCTCTCTCGGCATGTATAGAATCGGGGGGGGGGGGCCCCGGGGAAGAGCCCAGGGAGCTGACCTTGGAGTCCAGAGTGTGACGCCGGCCTCCAAAGGTTGGGGGGTCCTGCCCCAACCTCACAGCCTTAAGCTCAAAAGTACGGAGGTCCATCCATAGGCAGGCATTGCAACGATCCATACTGTGGTCACGACCCAATCAGGTAATGCAACAGTCAGGGTGGTTGCGAACAGCAACAGGCTTCCCACAGTGGCACTGACGCATCGGGGGAAGATCTGTTCCCTTAGAGTTATTGTATTTTCAGGCCCCCGACATGACCGAACTGGTACGGAAAATAAGAAAACGAGCAAAAATAGCTCTCAGCGCCGTACTAGAAGATACATAGATACATAGACACTGTCAGCAGATAAGGGCCTATGGCCCACCCAGTCTGCCCATTCCAGCTTGTAAGTTCACTTAATGTTTTCTTAGAAGTCTGTTGCCCCTTACCCCTGACCTCCAGAATTCCCTTATGTCTATCCCATTCAGCCTTAAATCCTGTGTTTGTTTTAGCCCCCACCACTTCCTCTGGCAGGGTGTTCCACCTGTCCACCACCTGTTCTGTGAAGAAATTCTTCCTGACGTTTCCTCTGAATCGCTCTCATTCCAATTTCATCCCAATTTCATCCCAATTTCATCCCATGCCCTCTAGTCCTGGAACATCTTTTTCCCCTGGAACATAAGTGTATTCCTGCACCCTGTTCCTCACTGTAAGGTACTTGTATGTCTCCATCATATCCCCTCTCTCCCTCCTCTCCTCCAGGGAGTACATATTCAAGTCCTTCAACCTGTCCTCATAGGACTTGTGATGCAATCCCTGTACCATCTTTGTTGTCCTCCTCTGAATCTTCTCTACCCTATGTCCTTAGACAGGTAAGGTCTCCAGAACTGTACACTGTACTCCACGTGGGGCCTCACCAGTGTCTTGTATAGTAGAATTATGACCTCCCTTTTCCTGTTGGTGATGCCCCCTGCCTATGCATCCCAGTATCCTATTTTCCTTACCTGCTGCCCTGTCACACTGTTTCCCTTACCTTGAGGTCATCAGAGATTATAACCCCAAGGTCCCTTTCCTGCTTGGTGCATGCTATATCCTCACCCCCCCCCAAACTGATATGTTGTTCCAGGGTTTGTGTGCCCCATATGCAATATCTTGCACTTCTCTGCATTGAATTTCAACTGCCAAACCCTTGACCATTCTTCAAGCTTCCGCAAGCTCCTCCTCATTCTGTCTACACCCTCTGATGTGTCCACTCTGTTACAGAGCTTTGTGTCGTCAGCGAACAGGGAAATTCTGCCTTCTAGGTCCTGTGTAATGTCACTGATGAAGACATTGAATAGGACTGGTCCCAGCACTGATCTCTGTGGTACCTCATTGGTCACTCTTTCCCCTGTGGAGTGACAGCCATTTACCACCACCCTCTGTGTCGTGCTGCCCAGCCAATTACCTACCCACTGCACTACTGTCCTGCCCACTGCCATATTCCCCAGTTTGTTTAATAGCCTTCTATGTGGCACAGTGTCAAAGGCCTTGCTGAAGTCCAGATAGGCCACGTCCACTACCCTCCCCTGATCCACCTCCCTTGTCACCCAGTTGAGAAATTCAATGAGGCTGGTCTGGCATGACCTCCCCCTGGTGAAATCATGCTGCCTTGGGTCCTGCAGTCCGTTAGCAACCAGATGTTCCACCAATCTTTCCTTCAGTAGTGCTTCCATGATCTTCCCCACTACCAAGGTCAGGCTGACTGGTCTGTAGTTCCCCACTTCTTCTTTGTTCCTGCTTTTCTATAAGAGGACTACATCTGCTGTCCTCCAGTCGTTGGGTACCTCCCCTGTTTCCAGTGATCGGATAAACAGGATTGCCAGGGTTTCTGCCACCACCTCTCTTAGTTCCTTTAGGACCCTGGGGTGCACCCCATCTGGCTCCATTGCTTTATCAACTCTTATTCCTTCCAGTTCCTTTAGGACCTTTTCCCGTGTAAAGGGACTGGTGTCCATTTCTGTGCCGTTCCAACCCCTTGTACTCCCTTCAGGCCCATTACCCTCCTCTTCCTCAGTAAAGACTGAGCAGAAATACCTGTTCAGTATGAAAAAATTACTCACCTTAGTAATTGCTTTTCTTCTCATGGAGTCTTGCTGTATTAGGACTATAGCAGTCAGCCTCAGCCTCTGAACTGCCCCGGAGAGGAAGGGTTAACTCCAGAGAAGTCTGGAGTTCCATGTGAGCTATTCAAAGCTCTATCTGTGCAGTTTGAAGTCAAACTGCCAGATTCTTCTGACTAAACTAATATAGCAAGTCTGTGTGGAAAAACCCTACACTAGCCATTGGCTACCTACCAGTAGTAGAACTACAAAACACACAACAATCACAGAATAGCAACAAAATTATTAAATATTGTTAGCATTACTGAAAAGAAACTTTAACAGACCCCTCTTCCCAAAAGACTCAAGTCTAGGGAGGGCCACCTACCACTCAACGAACAACAGAATTACCTGGTTCCTAAACCCAATAAGCAAGAAAAAGGCATGACACAGTGCTTGCACTAATTTTGACAACTCCATACAAGGAGGAGTTCTGAGCGGGGTAGGAGGGAGGTTGTCCTAATACAGCAAGACTCCATGAGAAGAAAAGCAATTACTAAGGTGAGTAATTTTTTCTTCAAACACCATGAAGTCTTGCTGTGATTCAGAACTACAGAATACACAGCAGTACCTCCATGGAGGAGGGTCAGAACCTACTTGGGCAATAGGCTCTGAAGCACAGCTGTGCCAAGCAGGCATCCTCCTGGATTGAACATCCAAGGAGTAATGTTTGGTAAAGGTGTGAACTGTTTTCAGGTAGCAGCTTGACAGATCTCCAAAATGGGAATATCTCTAGCAGCCGCTAGAGATGCAGCTATACCTCTGGTAGAATGAGCCCTCAATCCTGAGGGGCTCTTTACCCAGTTTTGGTAACAGAATTGGATACAAGAGACAATCCACCTTGCAATTGTCCTCTTAGTGGCAGGTCTCCCTTTGCCGACTTCCCCATAGGTAAGGAAGAGCTGGAGGGATTCAAACCTATGACCCTTAGTGCGTTCCAAATAGTAGCTTAGAGCTCTTTTGGCGTCCAGACTGTGCAACTCTCTCTCCCTGAAGAGGAATGCTCCAGTGAAAAATACTGGAGAGAGATGGATTGGTTGAGATGAAAATCCGAGACCACCTTTGGTAAAACCTTCTATTAGTCCTAGGACTACCTTGTCCCTATGAAAAGAAATGAAATCTTCTTCCACTGACAAGGCTTGCATCTCACTTATACGTCTAGCAGAAGTGATGGCCACTAGAAAAACAGTCTTCAAGTTAAAACTTGAGGTCTGCCAAGACAGGGGCTCAAAGGGGGTTGCATTAGCTGAGCAATGCAAACATTCAGGTCCCAAGCAGGAGCTGGTTCCCGAGAAAAGGTTAGTGAAGTAACCCTTAAAAACTTGGAAATTACAGGGTGAGAAGAGATGAAGCAGGTTTACCTGCTGACACATAAGCGGAGACTGCTGCCAGATGAACCCTAAGGTAGCTGGCTTAAGGCCTAGAGAATTTAAGTGGACCAGATAGTCCAATAAAACAGTCAAATCAGCAGATTCTGGGAGATTTGCTTCCCAGAGCACCAAATGGAAAACCTCTTCCACTTAGAATTATAGGTGGCCCTAGTAGAAGGCCTCCTGGCCGCCTTCAAAATATCCAAGACACCTTGAGAGAGGTGTAGATCAGCGAATTCTAGCTCCTCAAGAACCAAGCCTTGAGGTGGAGGGAACTGAGGTTCGGATACCACACTCTCCCCTGTGCACAGGTCAACAGGTCGTGGGTCCTGGGCAAGCTCAGGGAAGGGTGGACAATCAGGGACAGAAGGAGAGGGTACCAGGGCTGTCTGGCCCAATCTGGAGCAATCAGAATCACCTTGCAGGACTGAGTTCTGATCCTCACTAGTACCCTGAAAAGGAGAGGGAAGGGAGGGAAGGCATATAGATATTTCCCCTCCCAATCCAACTGGAAGGCGTCCAGTGGGACTGATCCCAACACTGGAGGTCTGCAACAAAACAGAGGAAGTTGGTGGTTGTCTGGAGCTGCGAAAGATCTATCTGAGGGTGCCCCATCTGGCAAAGACTGACCCCAGCACTAGAGGGTTCAGGGCCCCATTGGTGGTGGCCCTGAGAATCCTGCTGAGGGCATCCGCTAGGACATTGTCCTTCCCTGGAAGGTGAACTGCTATCAGGGAGGTATTCAAGGAGTAAGCCAGAGACCACAGCTTCATTGCCCGATGCACAAGGCAGAAGACCAGGTGCCCCTTGCCTTGTTGATGTACCACATTGTTGTGGTATTGTCTGTCCTGACTTGAACTACCTTGTTCTGGACAGAAGCTGAAAAGGCCTGGAGAGCTAAGAGGACAGCCCTGAGCTCCAGAAGGTTGATGTGGAGCAGAGATTCCTGAGGAGACCACACTCCCTGAGTGGAAAGGTCGCCAAGTGAGCCCCATCCTAGGAGGGAGGCATCTGTGGTAAGTGTGAGGGAGTGAGGAATGGGTAAGAAGGGACCCCTTGAGTTAGATTGCTCTGGTCCTGCCACCACTGAAGGGCCAGGATCAGAGACCTTGTCACTGGGACTAATTTGGTGAGGGGTCCTTCTTTGGGACCAAAAAGATCTCAGGTGGAATTGGATGTCTCTCATCTGGAATCTTGCTCCCTGCACGACAGCTGTGGGCGCAGCCATGTGTCCTAGGAGTTGCAGGAAGTGCCTTGCTGGCCGAGAGACCCGCATGGTGAAGGAAGATGCCAGGGCAATGAGTCTGTCCACTCTCTCGGAGGGGAGATATGCCTGGCAGACTTGTGTTCAACTCTGCACCTATGAAAGTTAGTACCTGAACTGGTTCGAGAACTGACTTTGGAAGATTCAACAGGAATCCCAGAGGTGAGAAGCTGCTGGGTGACCAACAAGTGAGATTTTACGTGATCTGGAGACTGACCCACTATGAGCCAGTCGTCGAGGAAAAACGCCACCCCTTGCCTTCTCAGATGAGCCACTATCACAGCCAGACATTTTGTGAAAACCCTTGGGCAGAGGTAAGGCTGAAGGGCATTGCTCTGAACTGATAGTGGCCAGAAGGTAGTTCGAACCTGAGGTACTTTCTGTGAGAAGGCCTGATCAAGAAATGAAAATAGCGTCCTTGAGGTCCAAGGAAGCTAGCCAGTCTCCTGGTCTCAGGAGGGCAAAATCATTGCCAGAGTTAACATTTTGAACTTTGGTTTCAGAAGATGCTTGTTCAGGAACCTTAAATCTAAGATGGGCCGCCATTCTCCTGTCTTTTTGGGGTAAGGAAATACCTTGAATAAAGACCCTTGCCCTGATGGCAAGGAACCCTCTCTACTGCTTTGCATCCCAGCAGAGAAGAAACCTCTGTTTCCAAAGCAAGGGCTTCAAAGGATTCATGAGTGGGAAATGTCTGGCCCTCATCTTTGGGAACTGTTTGAAACTGAGGACCAGACCTTGGCTTACCACCTCCAGAACCCACTTGTCCGAAGTTAGGGACAACCAGTTCTGGCTGAAATAAGCCAACCTGCCCCCCACCGGTACAGGAGATTCGGCCCTGGGCACCCCATCAGGTGCCTGCTAGCAACTGTTTTTGGCTGGGAAGAAGGGCAGGTCTGCCAGAGCCCGTCTGCCCTGCCTCTGAAGAAACCCCTCTGAACAAAGGCTGAAGAGGCTTGAGCTTGATAAAAGGGCCTGTGGTAAGGCCTACCCCTACCGCCCTGGGCATGCCTTTGGGGAGGGCATGCCTCTCTTTAGCTTAGGCACTTTTGTAGGTAGTTCTGTATTCATCCATTTTTCATGTCATTTTCTGTCTGATCACCAAACAGAGAGTTACCTACTACAGGAAATCCATAGCCTTTGCCTGAGTGTCTTGGGACAAATTAGTGCATCTGAGCCATGCCAACCTACGGAGAGCTACAGAGTGGCCATGACCCTAGAAGAAACATCATTAACATCAACAGCAGTATGAAATTGAACTTTAGAGGCCTCAATGCCATCAGCAGCCACCTGTTCAACTCACTAGCCAGCTGACCCTGGGCCTGCTTGGCTAACTGCAAAATAGTGTCCCATCTAGACTTTTGATATCTAGCCACATAAGCCATGTAATTAGCCTGCCTGAGTCCCAAAGAAGCTGCCATATATTGCTTTTTGCCATGGTATCAATCTTCCTGGAATCTTTGTCAGGGGATGTGATGCCAAGGAATATTAGCCTTGTCGCAGGCTGCAGCTTGAACAACACCTACATGACTACACTGCTCAGTGAGGAAGTCTGTATCTGGGCCTGATAAAGTATACCTTCTGTCCATTTTTTGTCTCAGGAGGGACAGAATGAGGATTTTTAAAATCTTTGTTGTTTGCTTCCTAAATGATTTATGCAAAGGAATAGACAACCTTCTAGACTCTGGAATATCCATCATTTCAACAAAATCAGGCTCCTCTTGCTCATCCACAGCCTCCTCTAAAGGAGCTGGAGGGTTTCTGCCACCTTTTTATAAAACACAAAATGAGAAGGGGACTCAGACAACAGAGGGGGAGACTCTAAGGGTCTGTCTGGAGAAATGCCCGGTTCAATGGGCACGTCCAGACCTTCCCAGTCACAAATGCACTGATCAAATTCCTCCTCCCCCTCCTGTGGTTCATAAAACTCCTCAATAACATAATCTTGAACCACTGGACCTGGGCGAGCCACCCCTCTGCCACTTGTGGAGGGCTCTCCAAGTCCCTGCGACAAAGACTGAACAATCTGTATGGCTTTTTGCTATTTCTGCAACAGTTGGAGAAACTATCTTAGACTCTGAACCTGCTGATTTCTTTGTCTTTTTGCTGGTGCTGGTTCCTCTGAACCAGCCTTTCTCTTGCCCAAAGAGTAATGCCCTGGTCAGAGGGCACTCCTCTGGTCCAGTGGGTACTGGACCGGGCTGGCCATCCGGGTCAGCGGACTTTTTGGCCTCTCGTTCCCTGAGCCGGCCCAATCTCTTCTCCAGGGTGGCTGCAGGGAAATTTTTACATATCTGGCAGTCTGAAAGGAGGTGGTCAGCCCCCAGACAATAAACACAAGTGGTGTGTGGGTCAGCCTTGGCAAAGGCTTCCCCACAAACATCACAGTGTTGAAACCCCGTGGGCCCGGTTTTTCTTTTGGGTTTCTCAGACATAGTGCCAGCCTAACCAAAACTTGCCCTTTTCTTCAGGCCGTGCCAGAGCAAGACACCTATTGGTTCCTAACCGTGTCACGGGTATTGGAAAAACCCTATAAAAAAGCGAGGGTTTTTAGAACCCGATAAGAACCCGGGTACCTCACGTCTAAAAATTCATAAAATACAAAAGCGATCGGTTCAGACTGAACCGATAATTATTCCACACAGACTAAATTTTCGTTTTGCCACGGTTACCAGATAGAGCTTAGCAAAACGCGGTAATTTGAGACTTTTGCGGTTTCTGAACGAAGGAACCAACCGAAAACCGCGTAGTGAACGAGCTGAAGGAGCTGATCTCGGAGGCGACTGTTCAGTGAAGCGGAGTAAAGAATCTGGCAGTTTGACTTCAAACTGCACAGACAGAGCTTTGAACAGCGCCCTCGCGCTGCGGAACTCCAGACTTCTCTGGAGTTAACCCTTTCCTCTCCGGGGCAGTTCAGAGGCTGAGGCTGACTGCTATAGTCCTAATCACAGCAAGACTTCATGGTGTTTCAAGTAATCTTTACTGTTGTCATCCTCCATGCGGCCCCATCTTCCTTCAGTCTCACTATCCCTCCCTTTGCCTTTCTTTTTTCACTTATGTACCTGTAAAAGGTTCTGTCCCCTTTACCTACTGATTTTGCTATGCGCTCTTCTGTCTCAGCTTTGGCTTCCCTTACTGATCTCCCTTTTCTTCTTCTGGTACTTCTCCCTATCCCCTGCGTCTTTTTGTATTGCCTGAATGCAATCTTTCTGGCTTTCACTTTCTCCGCTACCTCCTTGGAAAACCATAATGGCCTCCTCTTCCCCTTGCTAACCTGCTTAATGCATAATTCTGTTGCTCTTGTAATCCCGGTTTTAAATATTGCTCACTGTTCCTCAACCTGCTTCCAGCCCCATTCCCATTAATGCCTCTTTCAAGCATCTCCCCATTTTCCCAAAGTCTGCCCACCCCCAAAATCCAGGATACATGTTTTTAGTGCGGTTTGGGTCTGTTCCTTCTGTGATAGTGGAAAATAAAGAAAGGGTTCTGGTGTCAAATGTGGCATTGAACTGAGGTGCGGTGTTGATGACCAGGCAGCAGAACTGTGATGCAGTTATGCAAAACACTTTCATGGAGATGCAGCCTCTATGACGGGAAAAAGAGAACTTAAGAAAGGGGGGAGCCGGCATCAGTTACTGGCCACTATACACGCACCACATCATACGTCTGCCTTGTGGGTGGCACCATCTCAGACGTCAGCTACCGCACTCCAAAAATCTTAAAGCTAAAAGCTCCCGCAGGGTCCTAGCGCCTACTGCAGGCCTGCATCTAACAAGGACTGTAAATACTCTACAACCTGATTTATTGGACAGGTAAATGGGTCCAAATGGTGAGAACCTGCCCACAAAGCCAACCACTTCCACTTCATGGAATAAGTGGCCCTGGTAGAAGGCTTTCTAGTAGCCACCAAGACATCAGCCACTTTTTGGGACACACCAAATCTAGCAATGGCTAGGTTTTCAGGAGCCATGCATGTAGATGAAGCAATTCGAGGTCCAGATGGACCAGAGTTCCCTGCTCCTGTGACAGATGTCCCTGGCATAAGGGCAGAAGTTCTGGTGGTTCCACTGCCAGCTGCTGCAGTAGGGGGAACCAGATCTGTCAAGGCCATAGGGGATCAATGAGGATTAGAGTTGCCCCCTCCATTTGAAGTTTGAGTAGTACCCCTTTCAAGAGAGGGACAATGCTTCTCACCAGAAAACTCCAAGGTCTGAAACAAGCGATCAGAAACATGGCAGTTTTGCATTGTGTGGGGACACAAAAAGGTCCAGCTGTGGATGACCCCATTTTTCGAACTGATCGTCCACTACTGAGCTCAGCAGTTCCCACTCGTGCATTCTGGACTGTGACCTGCTTAGTCTGTCTGCCAATGCGTTTTGTGTGCCTGGAACATGTACTGCTGACAGTTGTAGACCATGTTCCAGAGTCCAATACCATACTCTCATTGCCTCCCTGCACAGGGGGTAAAAGTGAGTTCCCCCTTGCTTGCTGATGTAATGCATCACACTGATGTGTGTCTGTACCAATAGCAGACCTGGGGACAGGTGAGCCTGGAAGGCCTGTAGGCCATACAGAACAGCTCTCATCTCTAGAAAATGTATATGCAGGGTGTTCTCCACTTTGGTCCATACATCCTGTGTCTGATGGAGCCCTAAATTTTCCCCCCAGCCCATCCCCGAGGTATCTGTTAAAATCTGACAAGGGGAAAGAATCAGAAAAAGAACCCCCTTCAGCAGATTGCTGGGATCCATCCACTAATTGATCACCCTGCATACTGGAGAGTTTACTAGAACCTTCTGTTCTAGATCATCTGTGAGTTGATCCCACTGGACTCTCAGGGTCTACTGAGGGATCCTCTTATGGAACCAGGCCAGAGGTACTGTAACTATGGCTGCTGCCATTTGGCCCAGAAGCCGAAGAAATGTTCTGGCTGTGACATATCGCCTATTGTGAACTAGCTGGGCCTGTGCCATCAGACGCTCGGCCCTGCCCAGGAGCAGAAATGCTGAGAATGTGACCATATCCAAAACCGCCCCTATATACCGCAGATGCTGGCAAGGAGTCACAATGGACTTTGGCACGACTGACAGTGATCCCCAGAGCATTGAACAGTTGCCTGGTTCGAGCTAGAGTGTGTGTGAGTTGCTCCCTGAAGTGAGCTTTCGGAAGCCAGTCATCCAGGTAGGGGAATACATAAAGGTCTTCCCTGTGAATGGCTGCTGCCACCACAGCCAAGCATTTGATAAAGACCCGAGGTGCAGATGACAAGCCAAAAGGCAATACTCTGAACTGGAAGTGTTCCCCCTGAAATAGGAACCTTAAATATTTCCTGTGAGGTTTAAGCATCCTTCATGTCTAGAGAACAGATCCAATCCCCTACCTGCAGTAGTGGCAACAGGCCCTGCAGAGTCACCATCCTTAACTTCTTGTATTCTATGAAAGAGTTCAAGTCCCTGACATCCCAAATAGGCCTTAGATCCCCTGTCCATTTTGGAACTAGGAAGTACTGAGAACAGAACCCTGTGTCTCTCTTCCAGAGGTACAGGTTCTATTGCTCTTTCCTGGAGCAAGGTGTAAATTTCCTCCAGAAGTCAGGGAATGTGCTCTTGAGGATAATGTGCAGGCACTGGTGGATGGTCTGAAGGTAGCTCTAGAAACTCCAGAGCATATCCTTGTTTTATTGTTTCTAGGACCCAGGCATCTGGTCCCAGGCCCTGCTGCTAGCCTTTGGAAGACAGAAATCTTGCTTGTAGAGCAAAAAGCAGCAAACTAAAAAAAGCTACCACTTTCTTACTAAATTAACACTTCTATCTAAGACAGATACTTTATTAGAAGTACAGTAGAAGAGGTCTTATTTAGGGTTAAAAAAAGAAAAGAAAGAAAGTGTGTATTCTGTGCTGGGAAGGGTACTTTATCAACTTACTTTGCTAAATCAGTAGGAGGATTGGGGTGTGGCCTAGACAATATAAAAGCAGGTGACTCCAATTACAACTTCCTGTTGCTAGCCTTTTTTCTTACTAATTGCCCTCCATCCCACCCACCCACCGTAAACCAGTTCTACTTTTATAGCCACTGGACTTGACTGACAACAGGAACTTCCTGTTTGGCAGTAGGAAGGGAAGTATCATACAGAAACATTAGTTTTGTCAACCCTAAAGGAAAAAAGTAGCTCACTCCTCCCTTCCCCCCAGCTGCTGGTGGTCTGACACTGAACAAGGAAGAAGAAGGCTACTGAAGAATATAGGAAGTTGCTGTCCCAGAACAGGAAGGGTGAGAGTTGTAAGGAGAGGAGAGAGTAAGCATACAGAGAAATAGGAGAGGGGACACAAAATAAGACATGATAGGAGTGGTGCAGTGCAATGGCTGTGGGCGGCAGTGTTCCAGGAGACATTCTGAAGGCTGCGATGCTGCCCTATTTGCAAGCACCTCTCTGGTCTGAGGGAGGAGGTTGCCCGCCCCAGGCTGACCTGGCTAGGATTGTGAAACCTCCTCCCACCCAGGATCACCAGGCCAATGCCACTACCTCAGAGGTTGCCAAGAAAGAGGAGAGGCTGGACCAGGGTGGGCTCAGAGAGGGAGAGGGTGGTGGAACAGAGTTGCATCCCTCCAGCTGTACCTCTCCACAATTCATACGCTCTTCAGGTGGATAGTAGTTCCTCTATGGAGGCACCTGCAGTGGAGACCAAGGAGGATGCTGGGAACCTTCACAAAGGAGACCCACAGGAGGGTGGCATGGGACCCCACAGGGAAGGAAACAACTCCTGGTGGGGGACTCAATCATTAGGGGGTAGAAGTGGGGGAGGAAGGGGAAAGGGAGGTAAGGTGCCTGCCTGGTGCCACTGCTTGGAGGGACAGGAAGCGAATCCTCAGGATCATGGGAGCAGCTGCACGAGGGAGGGAGCTGGATGTCATTGTCCACCTAGGGACAAATGACCTGGCTAGGAATGGGATCAGAGCAGTACAAGAGGAGTCTGTAGAGTTGGGGAGGGGCCTTAGACAAACAGCGCATACGGTAACCTTCTTGGAGTTACTGCCTGTCTGTGGCAAGGGTGATGCTAGGGTACTCCTCACCAGGGAATTCAATGAATGGTTGAAAAAATGGTGTGGAGCTCAGGGTTTTGGCTTCACTGGGGACTGGGGAGCCACTTGGAGGGATGCAGACCTATACTGGCGCGACAGTCTGCATCTGTCAAGGGGGGAACCAGGATCCTAGATGAGAGGTTTAAATGCTTCATTGGCAAGCATTTAAACTAGCCAAGGGGGAGGCACTGAAAAGGAGCAGGGAAATCCCAGCCTCCCCCCAAGTCATTAGGGAGCAGAACAGAGGCAAATGTTACAAAAAGGCAAAGGCAATAAGGACAGGGATGGGGCTAAAAGGGGTAAGGCCATCAAAAAGTGGAGGGTGATGAGTACCAATGCTCGTAGTCTGTGTAACAAGCTCCCTGAACTAGTGGCCTTGATGGAAGAGGGTTGCCTGGATATTGTGGCAGTCACAGAAACATGGTACACAGAGAACCATGACTGGGATGTCAACATACCAGGATACACAATCTACAGGAGGGACAGGCAGGGTAAAAGAGGAGGAGGAGTAGCTCTCTATGTAAAGGAAGGGATCAAAGCAACAGAACTAAAGAGTAAACAGGGAGCAGATGAGGCACTTTGGGTCACCCTGGAGACAGGAAATGGCACCAAAATCCGCATGGGCGTTGTATACAGACCCCAATCTCAGGAGGAGGGAATGGACAAAGAAATGATAGCAGGTATCCTTAGAATGGCAAAAAAAGGGGAGATATTGTTGATGGGGGACCTGAATATGCCAGGTGTTAACTGGAGCACCTCTGCTGCAGCACATCCAAGAGCAGGGTCATTCTTGATGTCCTACAAGGGGCATGCTTCAGACAGCTAGTATTGGAACTCACTCAGGAGGGAGCAATCTTAGACCTGGTTATCTCAAATGGGGACGGAGAAAGAATCTCAGATTTAGAAGTGGGTAGCCATCTGGGAACAAGCGACCACCAAACAGTGTGGTTCACGATAAACACAGCCATACAATCAAGCCATACAAAAGCAAGAGTGTTGGACTTCAGCAGGGCTGACTTTGGGAAAATGAGAGAGTGCCTCAGAAAAGCACTAGCAAACAGGCAAGAAGGAGGGGTGGAGGAACAATGAGGAGTAATCAAAACAGCCATCATAGAGGCAACAAGCCTTTGTGAAAAGCAAATCAACAAAACACAATGAAGGAAAAAAACGCTATGGTTCTCAAAAGAGGTGGCAGGGAAGGTTAAGGAGAAAAGGATAGCATTCAGGAAATATAAGGAAACACAGAAGGAGCAGGACAGAGAACTTTATCAGTTAAAGCAGAAAGAGGCAGGAAGGCAGTCAGAATAGCAAAGGCCCAAACAGAGGAAAGGATAGCCAATTCTGTTAAGAAGGGGGATAAGACCTTTTATAGGTAGATTAGGGAGCGAAGAAAGACCAAAGGAGGGATACTGAGGCTTAATAAAGGGAAGGGAATGTGGGCAGAGGGTGACTGTGAAAAAGCAGGGATACTGAACGAATATTTCCGCTCAGTATTTACAAAGGAAGAGGAGGGTGAGGTACCTAAACCAAACAAGAGAAACACTCTGAAGACAGGGGTCAATACCGGTCCATTTACAGAAGAAAGGGTTCTGAAAGAACTAATAAAATTGAAGGTGGACAAAGCAATGGGGCCTGATGGGATTCACCCAAGAATTCTAAAAGAACTAAGGGTAGAACTAGTGACACCGCTGACTACTCTCTTTAACAAATCATGGGAGGATGGGGTGGTACCGGTGGGCTGGAGGAGGGTGGATGTGATTCCTCTTCACAAAAGTGGGAGCAGGACAGAGGCAGGAAACTACAGACCAGTCAGTTTGACCTCAGCGGTAGGGAAAATGATGGAATCACTTCTGAAGGAAAGAACTGTTGAGTACCTAGAGGTCAGTGGGGCACAGGACCAAGGCAGCATGGATTCACGATGGGAAGGTCGTGTCAGACGGATCTAATAGATTTCTTTGACTGGGTGACCAAAGTAGTAGACCAGGGAGAGGCTGTGGACATGGCCTACCTAGATTTTAGCAAGGCATTTGATACAGTCTCACATAAAAGATTAACACACAAGTTAGCTAGCCTTGGAGTGGTTCCCAAGGTGGCAGCCTGGATAAAAAACAGGCTAGACAACAGGACGCAAAGGGTAGTAGTAAACGGAGTCCACAGTGAAGAAGGAAAAATTACTCACCTTAGTAATTGTGTTTCTTCTAATGGAGTCTTGCTGTATTCTGACAATCTGCAGTTAGCCCCAGCCTTTAAACTGCCCCGGAGAGTATAGGGTTAATTTTCTATGCAGTACATAGAACGTTGAGCTCGAGCTCGGTTGAGGTCTCTGTCTGCAGCACTTTGAAACCCAACCGCCAGATTCTTACAAGCAAACACTCACTGACTAACTGTGGAAATTGTAAAATTTTTTAACTAGCCAACTGGCAACAAAAAGTTTTGGATTCCCAAAGGAAGACTCAAGTCAGGAAACCCAAAACCAAAAACCTATCCAAATAAAGATTATAATATAAGCACCCAAGTAAAAAGGAGGGTGTGCTGAAGACACCCCTGGGGTGCAACACTGCACCTGCCCACCCACTTCCCAAAAACAGGTTCTGAGAGGGGAGGCAGGGAGGGAGGAAGGTCAGAATACAGCAAGACTCCATTAGAAGAAACACAATTACTAAGGTGAGAAATTTTTTCTTCAAACAACATCAAGTCTTGCTGTATTCTAACAATCTGCAGACTACCAAGCAGTACCTCCATGGAGGACGGACAGAACCTAGTTTGGGAACAGGCTCTGAAGTACTGCTGTGCCAAACCGAGCATCACTCCTAGCCTGGATATCCAGAGAGTAATGCTTGGTAAAGGTATGGACTGTTTTCCAGGTGGCTGCTTGACAAATTTCTAATAGAGGATATTCCTGGCAGCAGCCAGGAAGCAGCAACCACCTCTTGTGGAATGAGCCCTCAGGCCTGAGGTGGAATTTTCCCAGTTTCACATAGCAGAATGTATACAAGAAACAATCCACCTGGCAATAGTTCTCTTGGTGGCAGGTTTGCCCTTTCCACTTCCCCATAAGTGAGGAACAACTGGAGGGAATCAAACCTGTGACCCTTGGTACGCTCTATGCAGTAGCTAAGGGCTCTTTTAACATCTAAACTGTGTAGCCTCCTCTCCCCTGAGGAAGAATGATCAGTGAAAAAAACAGGGAGAGGCATGGACTGATTCAAATGGAAGTCTGAAACCACTTTGGGCAAGAACCTCCTATTGGTTCTAAGGACCACTTTATCTCTATGGAATGAGATAAAATCAGGTTCCACTGACAGGACTTGCAATTCACCGATACGTCTGGCAGAGGTAATGGCTACCAAAAACACAGTTTTCCAAGTATTTAAGCTCTGCTGAAGACACAGGTTCAAATGGGGGTTGCATAAGTTGAGCAATGCAAACATTTAAGTCCCAGGCAGGGGCAGGATCCCTAAAGGGAGGATTGGTATGAAGCAATCCCTTGAAAAACTTGCAGAATACAGGGTGAGATGACAGTGAGGAAGGCTTTCCCACTGACAGAAAAGCAGAAACAGCTGACAAGTGTACCTTGAGAGTAGCTGGTCTGAGGCCTAGACCATTAAGAATGACCAAATAATCCAGTACTGTAGGTAATTCAGCAGTGTCTGGGGATATATGCTTCTTGGAACACCAAATGCTGAATCTTTTCCATTTGGAGTCATAAGTCTTTCTGGTGGCAGGCTTTCGAGAGGCGTTGAGAATATCCAGAACCCCTTGGGACAGATGCAAATCTGCATACTCTATCTATTCAAGAACCATGCCTTGAGATTGAGGGACAGAAGATTGGGGTACCAAATCCTCCCCTGAGAAGAGGTAAACAAGTTGTAATTCCTGGGAAGAGACAGGGGAAGATGGACTGCCAGGCCCAAACTGGAGCAATCAGAATCACTCTGCAGGGTTGTGACCTCACTTTGACCAAAACCTTGAACAGTAGAGGAAAGGAAGGGACGGCATAGAGAAATTTCCCTTTCCAGTTCAACATCAGAGCATCCAGAGGGACAGAGCCCAAGACCGGAGGTCTGCAACAAAACAGAGGAAGCTGGTGATTGTCTGGGGCTGCAAAGAGATCTATCTCTGGAGTGCCCCACCTTTAGAAAATCACTTTTAATACCAGAGGGTCCAGGGTCCATTCGTGACGGCCCTGGAAGATCCTGATCAGTGCATCTGCTAGCACACTGTCCTTCCCTGGAAGGTGGACTGCTATCAGAGAGGTCTGCAGAGAATAAGCCAGGGACCACAATTTCATGGCTTCCATGAACAAGGTCATGGACCGAGTGCCTCTCTGCTTGTTGATGTACCACATGGTGGTGGTGTTGTCTGTTCTGACCTGAACCACCTTGTTCTGCACTGACTGAGAAAAAGCTTGCAGGGCCAGAAAAACTGCCCTGAGTTCTAGGAGATTGATATGAAGAAGGGATTCCTGAGGGGACCACAGTCCCTGGGCTGTGAGAGCCCCCCAGATGGACTCCCCACCCCAAAAGGGAAGCATCCGTGGTAAGGACCACCGAATGAAACTCAGTAACAAATGGGACCCCTTGCCTTAAATTGTCCTGGTACTGCCACCCTTGAAGAGCTTGGATAAGTGTCCGAGTCACTGGAATCAGTTTGGTAAGAGGGTCCTTCCTTTGGGACCAAAAGGCCCTCAGATAAAACTGAATGTCCCTCATCTGGAATCTTGCCCCTTGGACCACTGCTGTAGAAGCTGCCATGTGGCCCAAGAGTTGAAAGAAATGCTTTGCTGGTTGGGACACCTGAAGACTGAAGGAGGAAGCCAGTTCTATAAGAACTGTTGCCCTTTCCAGGGGAAGAAAGGCTCTTGCTTTGACAGTATCTAGCTCTGCCCCTATAAAGGTAAGAAGCTGCATCGGTTCAAGAACTGACTTGAGGAGGTTGAGAAGAAATCCCAGGGAGCAGTTGCTGGGTCACTTGCAGGTCTGAATTGACTTGGTCTGGAGACTGACCCACTAGGAGCCAGTCGTCCAGATATGGAAAAATGGAAATCTTTCGCCTTCTTAAAAAGGAAACTACTACTGCCAGGCACTTTGTGAAAACCCTTGGAGCTGATGTTAGACCAAAGGGCATTGTTTTGAACTGATAATGGCCTGAGGGCAACGTGAACCTGAGGTGCTTTCTGTGGGAGCACCTGATAGGGATGTGAAAGTAGGCATCTTTGAAGTCCAGGGAGGCTAGCCAGTCCCCTGGCCTTAGAGAGGGGAGAATTATTCCCAGAGTCACCATCTTGAACCTTGGTTTTAAAAGATGTTTGTTCAGGTATCTTAGATCTAGGATGAGTCGCCACTCCCCTGTCTTTTTTGGGGTAAGGAAGTACCTGGAGTACAGACCTTTGCCCCGGTGTAGGGTAGGAACTCTCTCTATGGCTCTTAATGCCAGAAAAGATGAAACCTCTGCCTCTAGGGCAAGGGTTTCGGAGAGACCTGCAGGTAGAAAAGAACTGGCTCTCATCTTCGGAAATTTTTTGAAGCTGAGAACCAGTCCCTAGCTTACTACTTCCAGGACCCACTTGTCTGAAGTAACAGACATCCAGTCCTGGATGAAGTAAGCCAGCCTGCCCCCTACAGGGATAGAGAGTCGACCCGGGCAGACCCATCATGGTGTCTGCTTGGCAGGGGCCTTAGGCTGAGGAGTGGATGCAGCCCTGCTCATCCCCCTTCTGCCTCTCCCTCTGAAGCACCCCCTCTGTGAAAAGGGAGAAGAGGCCTGTGCTCGGTAGAAAGGCCTATGAAAAGGCCTGCCCCTGCCCTTAGATTGCTGCCTTTGAGGAGTTGCCTGCCTCTCCTTGGCCTGAGCACTCCTATAAGTGGTCCTGTACTCATCCATTTTCTTCATGTAATTCTCTGTCTGCTCCCCAAACAGAGAATTACCCACCACAGGAAAATCCATGCCGTTAGCCTGGGTGTCCTGTGAGAGGCTAGTACATCTGAGCCAAGCCATCCTCCGAAGAGCCACAGATGTAGCCATGACTCTTGATGAAATATCACTGGAGTCCACGGCAGCATGAAACTGTACCTTTGATGCCTCAATCCCATCAGCAGCCACCTCCTCCAGCTCCTTGGCCAGCTGGGGGGAGGCCTCTTTAGCCAGTGCCAGTACAGTGTCCCACCTGGACTTCTGGTACCTGGCTGTATAGGTCACATAATTAGCCTGCCTGAGTCCCAAGGAGGATGCCATGTACTGTTTCTTAGCCATGGCATCCATCTTCCTGGAGTCTTTGTCTGGGGGGTGTGAAGCCAAAGGAATATCTGCCTTGTCACAGGCTGCAGCCTGCACTACCCCAACATGGCTGCATTGCTGGTATAAAAACTCCATATCTGAGCCTGATAAGGTGTACCTCTTATCCATCCTTCTGTCAACAGGAGGTACAGAATTAGGAGACTTTAGGATTTGTTGTGTCTGCTTCCCAAAGGACTTATGAAGGGGAACAGACAGTCTCCTGGACTCTGGGATGTCCATCATTTCAACAAAATCAGGCTCCTCCTGATCCTCCACAGCCTCCTCCATAGGGAGCTGGAGGGTTTCAGACACTTTTCTGTAAAACAGATAGTGGGAAGGGGACTCAGAGAGTCTAGGAGGGGAAACACCAGAAGGTCTGTCTGGAGAGATGTCCAGTTCCACAGGCACATCCAGACTTTCACCATCATCCTCAAAATCCCCCTCCTCCTCAAACTCCGGTTCATAAAATTCTTCAGGGGTATAATCTTGAACCAGGGGAACCGACCGAACCGAACCCCTGCCAAAAGGTCGAAACCGGGCAAAGCGATTCAACAATCCGAATTGCTCTGGCTATTTCCTCAGCGATCGGAACATGAACCTCTAGATCCGAACCGGTCGATTTCTCTTTGCGTTTTCTTTTTGTAGGAACCGATCCCTCAGGATCGGCTCTCCTCTTGCCCGAAGAAGTATCGCCCTGGTCAGAGGGCACTCCTTCTGGTTCGGTCGGAACCGAACCGGGCTGGCCATCCGGGTCAGCGGACTTCTTGACTTCCTTTTCCCTAAGTCTACCTAATCTTTTTTCCAGGGTAGACTTAGGAAAGTTTTTACAAATTTGGCAGTCTGTATCGAGGTGGTCAAACCCCAGACACTAAACACAGGTGGTGTGGGGACTGGCCTTAGCAAAGACCTCCCCACACTCACTGCAGTGTTGAAACCCAGTGGGCCCAGTTTTTTTCTTGGGTTTCTCAGACATGGCCAACCTAACCAAACTTACCCTTTTTTCGCCAATTGCCAGGCAAGACTCCCTTATCGGTTTTTAACCGTGTTACGGGTACTGGAAAAAAACACTGAAAGCACGTTTTTTTTAAACCGATAAGGACCGGTAACCACACACTAAGAAAGTACACAAGAATTCAATATAAGGGATCGGTTCAGTCGAACCGATCGAAATACAAGTTTACAATTTCCACAATAATCAGAGAAACTATCTAAGTAGTCACGGTACTGCAGACAAAGCCTGAACTGACAATGCGGAATTAAATTCAGAATAAAACCGACAACTTTAACCGACTTTGAACGGAGCAGAAGGAGAAATCTCCAGAGCGACTGTTCAGTGAGGCAAAGTAAAGAATCTGGCGGTTGGGTTTCAAAGGGCTGCAGACAGAGACCTCAACCGAGCTCGAGCTCAACGTTCTATGCACTGCATAGAAAATTAACCCTATACTCTCCGGGGCAGTTTAAAGGCTGGGGCTAACTGCAGATTGTCAGAATACAGCAAGACTTCATGTTGTTTGAAAGGAGGTTTACTAGTGGGGTACTGCAGGATTCAGTACTGGGACCAGTCCTTTTTAATGTCTTTATAAGTAACATTGCAGAGGAACTGCAAGGAAAAGTATGTCTCTTTGCAGACGACACAAAGATCTGCAACAGGGTTGATACACAAGATGGAGTAGAAAGGATGAGAAAGGACTTGGCAAGATTGGAGGAACGGTCAAATGTATGGCAGCTCAGATTCAATGCAAAGAAGTGCAAGGTAATGCACCTGGGGGAAAAAAAAACTCAGGGGAAGAGTACACGATGGGGGGTGAGATACTGACAACAGTAAAAATGGAAAGGGACCTGAGGGTAATTATATCAGATGACCTAAAGGTGGGCAAGCAATGTGAGAAGGCAGTAAGGAAGGCTGGGGGGATACTGGGATGCATAGGGAGAGGCATCAATAGTAGAAAACAGGAAGTTGTTCTCCCTCTGTACAGACAGTTGGTGAGACCCCATCTGGAGTACTTTGTACAGTTCTGGAGACCCCATCTCCACAAAGACAGACAGAGTGGAGGCTGTCCAGAGGAGGGCAATCAAAATGGTGCAGGGTCTGCACCAGAAGACATATGAAGAAAGACTAAAAGAGCTTAATATGTATACCCTTGAGGAAAGAAGGGAGAGGGGGGACATGATAGAAACTTTCAAGTACCTCAAGGGAATCAACAAAGTCTAAGAGGGTAGCTTCTTTCAGAAAGAGAGATGTGCAAGAACAAGGGGGCACAATTTGAAGATAGAGGGGGGATGGCTCAGAAGTAATGTGAGGAAGTATTTTTTCACGGAGAGGGTTGTGGATGCACGGAACAGCCTCCCTGAGGAGGTCATGGAGTCAAGAACAGTGGGGGAATTCAAGAATGCATGGGACAGACATAAGGCAGTCCTAGTGGGGGGTAGGAGGAAGTAAGCTGTTGGTTAACTAGGATCTGCAGCTTATCTGTTAGGTACGAAAATGGGCAGACTAGGTGGGCCAAGTGGCCCTTATCTGCCGTCAAATTCTATGTTTGTATCTGAGGTCAGCTCCTTCCATTGGTCTAGGTGGAGGGAGAGACGACCCCCGAGAACCACCGCTGGGGGCAACAGTGGCTGGTGTGTGTGAAAGGAGTCAGGTTGAGCCAGCTGCGGCTCCTACCACACTGCCACCTCTAGGGGCTTTTAAATGGGCACCTGGAGTGGCTGCTGGAGTAGGCAGGCTCCTGCTCCTTTACCCTTTCCTGAGCGTCTGCTGGTGGTATGCTGTCTCGCACCAGCCCAACGAAAAGGCACCCTCAGTCTGCTCCCTGGCTAGGTGTGATAGGGGGTATGGATTGATTTGAAGGTTCTGCCTGCAGCCTGCAAAACTGGGTAGGATATTCTGCACATCTACAACAAATACTTTATAGCCTCTGAAAAGGGCATTTAGAAGTGACTGCTGGATGTCACTGGAGCTGGCAGTATAGCCTAGAGGTTAGAGTAAAGAGCTGTGAATAAACTTGGTATATCCATCAGGAAGACCTGGGTTTGATTCCCACAACTTCTACTTGTATATACTGTGTGACTCTGAGCAAGTCACAACCTCCCCAGTGCTCCCAAGTCGTCTAACTCAGTTATTATCCCTGCCACACTGCGATTAGCAGCACACCTCTCTCAGCACTCTCTGCATCACTAAATCCCTTCTCCACAACTCTACACTCCCTTTGCTGGCTACCTTGTCTTTCTATTCCAGACCTCTCCAGACAGTGCCTCCTCTCTAAATTACCCAGTGTAATTTAAGTGAGCTGCTCCTCTACCCCCTTCTGACTTCTATTCACCTTCAGGAACAGGTATACAAATAAAACAATTAAGTAGGTGAACATGTGAATTCTTCCCTACTACTATGTTACTTCTTATCCCTTATCTGCTCATCTTCCCTTCACCCTCCTCAGCTTTCTGGTACTGGGCAGTATAAGATATACAGGCTGCCTGCCTCAGCAGCAGGGAAGCAGAAGTATAAACCTTGTTCCCCATACTATCCAGCTTTCTGGAGTCTTTGTCTGGAGGCTGGGCACAGAGGGGAACCTTAGCTTTATCACAAGTCACAGTCTGCACTACACCTTCATGGTCAGGATGGGAATAGAAGTACTCAGCATCTCGCTTGTCGAGCTGGTACGTCTTTTCAATCTTTCTGTCAATGTCAGGTGTGGAGGTGGGAGTCTGCAACAATCTACAGGTTGCCTTCTTAAGGGGTTTATGTACCGGGAGGAGCAACCTCTTAGTTGGGATTAGACCCATCACGTCTAAGAACTCAATCTCATCTTCATCCTCCATAGTCTCCTGGGTGGAGAGGTTGAGGGCATTTCGTCATCTGCCTCACAAAAGCATAATGTGAGGAAAAATCCTCCTGGCCCCAAGGAGGAGAACCAAACTCCTGCTCAGGAGAACCATCAGGCTCTATGGGCTCTCCTACCTCTTCCTCCTCATCATAGTAGAACTCGGCCTCCTAATCCTCTGGAACTGGTGAGGGAACTGGAACCAGAAGGGGAACCGGCATGCCCACAAGTGACCCCATGGCTTGAAAGGCCTGGAAAAACTGCCATGCTTTATCAATGTCCTCCATAGAGGACATTTTATTTCTCTCCACTGACAGCTCTTTTCCTTCTTCAGGAGGAGGGGCAGCAACATGCTTTTCTTTTTGCTTTTTCTTAGCAGGAACCACTTCCAGAACCTGCTCCGAGGGCCTTTTATGTTTACTTCTATTGAGGTTCCCTCTTTCAGGAACCTTGAAGACTCTGGGACATCAGCAGACTTTTCCTTCTGCTTACAATGGAAGAAAGGGCCCTCATCAGTGTGCTTAGGTAACGCAGAAGAAGACTGACAAGCTATTAAGTCTTCTCATTTTTTGACCTTTTCTTAAGAGTTTTAGGGCAAATCTTAATGTAGTGCTCACAATCTGAAAAAGGTTATCAGGTCCCAGGCACCTTAAACACAACTTGTGGCAGTCTGCCTTAGCCAGAAGGTTGTAGCACTTAACACGGTTTCTAAAAGGTGTAGGTCCTGTTTTCTTTTTGGGTTTATCAGCCATGCCAAACATAACAAGACCCCCAGAAGAACGGTTCCCATGAGCAAAAAAATAAGATTGCGGTTTGGTTCCTAAGAAAAAAAAAACGAACCACTAAAAAAGGTATTTCTCTACCTTTTTTTTTTGATTTGCAGTTAGAAACAGAGCAACACCAATGCACCTCAATTCCTGGAGACCAGGAAACCGAAGAGAAAAACAGCTACAAATTGCTGAAGAAACAATAAAAAATAATGTCCTAAGAACCTCTGGGGAACCGGAGAAACTGCTGAAAAATGGCAAAACAAGGAAAACTAAGCTAAGCTTAACTAAACGGGCAGAGATTCAAAGAAAGAAATAAAATACTAAGAAAAATAAAGCAAAAAAAAATTGAAAACTAGAAGCTACACAAAGACAGCTGTTTGGGGTGACTTCTTCCTCAGGTTGAGAAATAAATCTGATGTTGCAGGTCTGGGAGGAGTATGACCACGTGGCAGAGATTTGAATTTCATTCCATCGTTCCCTAATTTACATAAAATTCCGCTCTCTGGGGCACCTCAAACCTGCAGGATGATTGCCAACAGTAAACAAAGTGAGGGATTCCTGGGGTTTGAAAACGTACTAAAGGTGACAGTATCCCCTTAAAGGAGCAGTATAACAAAAAAGTTATTCCAAAAAGCTAATTTTCTGCTATGGTTATGAAAAATATTGGCAGAACTGTTGCTTTGGGTTTTCTGGATGCTTCCTATGTTGTGTACTGTACATTTGCCTTTTTGTCTGGATTCTTACCCTCCTCAGGTCATCAGTATTATGTATATGCAAAAATGAGGCGGACATCTTTTTTTCTTGAGAAATAATTATTTTAAAACTTTCATAAAATTCTTAAATGATTACAGAAACTGAAAATTTCACCACCAAAATAAACTGGAAGACATCTGGCATCGATTAGGAGGAAAAAAGGTGGGGTCAAATTTTAGCCCATTTTCATTGCACTGCTGCTTTAAGTACTCTACTTTAGAATAGTCCTTGTTACAAGCTGTCTCAGAGGTTCTCAGTCTTTTTGATTTTCTTTGTAACAGAGGAACACTCTTTTGGGCAAAACACCCTGCAGAGATCAGTTACTGAATCATTATCAGGGCCCAAACAGCGTTAGCAGTCGAATGCCTATTTGCCTTGGGCAAACAGCACCCCTTTTGGTACTTTTTTTTTTTTTAAATCAACATGTGGGCCCAGTTTTCTTTTCCAGGTTATGTTTTAGTTCAGACTCAGACATGAGATCCGACCAGATGCCGCATTTGAAATTGACCTCCATCCTTGACGGCTGATAGTAATGCACCACAGTTGTTGTGAGCCAACTATACCAACTGTATTTTTTTTTTTTTTTAACAGTCTTTGGCCACAATCATTGTGAGTCAAAATTTAAAGCCTACAATGCTAGAAAGGTAGTAGTAGCACTAAAGGCACCACAGTTCAAATCAACCTCAGTCAGTAACGTCAACCACAGTTGTTAAAACTTTTTTTTAACAGTGTTCCACTTGAGTCACTGTGAGTCAAAATGAGTAGCCAATAGTGCTAAAAAAAATGTTCAAATAATCTGTGCCAGAAATGGGAACGGTTAGGCTGTCAAGTACTAAACTGCAACTCTACCACAGTCACTCAGAGCCAAGCACAAAAAGCGGTTTTGGCCACAGTTTCCAGAACCATTCAGGGAACTGTGAAAAAGACGAACAAGTAATACAATTATCAAAAAACAAAGTGTGGGAACCGGGAGCAACCTGTAGTAAATAAATTATAATGTTACACTTGTATAAAACAATAAACTATAGTGGCTAAGCATCAAATGGATTACAAAAGATGGAAATTATGTACTCAACGTAATTCCTGATCTTCTTGAATCATCTTCACCATCAATTCACACTGCTGGGTTCTCAGTTGGAGGCGCTAGGACCCTGCGGGATCCAAAAATCTTCAGAAGGGCCGGTGCCGAGGTAGGCTGCCCGCAAGCATGGCACCGCAAGACTGACTTGCTCTACACAGCCTATCTCGGCAATGGCCCTCAACCACCTCAGTACCTTTTTTAGCGAGGAGGTGCAGCGTAACCTAACTAAACAAACACCTAACCTAACAAGGTCATAAGACAGCCCTTGGGACCCGTGTAAGAAGGGTCAACAACAAGAACAGTGTCTACACAGCCAAACCAAACAAGGGAGATGAAGCCCAATAACCAGAGAGAGTGAGCCCGGGGATGGTGGGTGGGTTTGTGAATCAGTGGTGAAGATTGTCCAAGAAGATCAAGAATTACAGTGAGTACGTAGTTTCCATATCCTCCTGAACCTTACACCTTCACCACTGATTCAAACTGCTGGGTTAGAGTACTAAGCTCAGACAAAAAATATCCCCCAAGTAGAGTGGTAGGTGGTGGAGCTCATGCAGGACAAGAATTCATTAAGGAATGTCCTACCAAAAGAAGTATGCTGTCTGGCATGGACATCCAAGGCATACTGTTTGATGAACGTGTGCACTGTGCTCCAAGTAGCGGCTCTGGTAAATATCGACAATGGGAACACAGCAAATTTCTGCCAGGGATGTAGTGACAGCTCTGGTAGAGTGGCATGAACCTGGCCTTCCAACTTGACCTGAGCCATAGAATAACACTGGAGAAGGCAAGCCACTATCCAAGCAGAAATGCATTTGATCGTAACCGGCTGACCCATCCGGTTCAGACGGAAGGAGACGAAGAGCTGCTTGGACTGTCGGATGTCCTTAGTTCTATTAATATACAACCAAATGGCCCTTTTAACATCCAGAGAGTGAAGGGTGAGCTTCCCCTCATTCTGGAAATTGTGGAAATACGTGGACATCACCAAAGGCTGCTTCAGATGGAACTCCGAAACCACCTTGTCTTTATGGAAGACAGTATACAGAGGGTCTGTGACCAAAGCATGCATCTCAAGAGACCCTATGGGCAGAAGTGATGGCCACCAAAAAAGCGGTTTTCCAAGAGAGGTATCTGAGGTCACACATAGTCAGAGGTTCAAAGGGCTTACGAGTGAGCATGTTCAACACAAGGTTAACATCCCAGGGGGCTAGTGGTTTTCTCACTGGGGGCCTTGTGTGCAGGATACCCTTCAAAAACCTCTTGAAGAGAGGCGGTTGAGCTAGAGTAAGATTCTGGATTGGCTTATGGTAGGCACAGACAGCACACAGATGAACCTCGACAGAGAAGTATTGTAATCCAGCATCAGAAAGGTCCAATAAGTATTCAAACTTTGTCCGGTGGACACTGGAATGGATCCGAACAGGATTTGGTGCACCAGTCAGAAAAATGCTTCCATTTGGCTGTGTAATTCTTTCTGGTAGAAGGTTTATGAGCAGACAGGAGGATGTCAGGTACCCTCTGACAGACCTTAAATCTGCTCACTTCCATCTCCTCAGAAGCCAGGCATGAAGATGAAGGGAGCATAAGCTGGGATGGACCAGGGAACCCTGTGTCAGAAGGTCCATCCGCAGAGGTAGAGACCTTGGATGGACCATTGACAGCTTGCTGATCAAAGGAAACCAAATCTGCCAAGGCCAGTATGGTGTAATGAGAATCATCTCTCCCCCATGCGCCTCCAGCCTGATCAGCACTTTCTGAATCAGTGGAAGAGGAGGAAATGCATACAGAGAGCAATCTGTCCACCGCAGCCTAAATGCATCCTGACAAAAATGCCAGGTCCTAGATTTCTGGAGCAGAATCAAGACAGTTTTCCATTGAGTGGGGATGCAAAAAGGTCCAGCTCTGGAGTTACCCACTCATTGAAGAGAGACTGTACAACGTCTAGAGCTAAGGAAGTGAGGATCTGCTTCCGTCTGAGTTGGTCTGCCAGACTGTTCTGAGCCGCTGGCAGGTAAACTGCTTGGATCAGAGCATCATGCTCCAGATACCACTCCCACACCCTCATTGCTTCTCTGCAAAGAGGGTAAGAGCGGGCTCCCCCCCCGCCCCACTTGTTGAGGTATTACATAACTGCCTTGTTGTCTGTGTGAAGGAGGATTACCTTCTGACAGACAAAGTCCACTAAGGATCAAAGGGTGTAAAGGACTGCCCTCATCTCCAATACACTAATGTGAATATGGGATTCAATCTGAATCTAAACTCCCTGGCTGTGGTGACCCTGACAGTGGGCTCCCTATCCCAGGAGAGATACGTCTGTGGTAAGGGTTATTTGCGGTTCTGGTGAAGAAAAGGGGAGACCTTGAAGAAGGTTGTCCTCCTGTGTCCACCACGCAAGCGACTGAAACAGAGGCTTTGTCACTTTGATGGGGTAAAATTGGAGATGCGTTGTAGGAGACCATTGCATGCTGAGCATCCACTGAGTTGTTCTCATGTGCAGTCTTGCCAGAGGCACAGTGAAGCTGAGATTTCTCTAGATTCAGCAGGACCCCCATGAAGGTTAGGAACTGAGATGCTGTGAGCACTGCATCTTCTGTGCTCTGTCTGGATAGGCTTGCCAGGACCCAGTCATCCAGGTAAGAGAAGATCTATAGCCCAAGCTTTCTCAGGTGCGCTGTGAGAACTGCAAAGCACTTTGTAAAGACTTGAGGTGCCAAGGAAAGCCCAAAGGGCAGGACTCTGACCTGGTAGTGCTGACCCAAAACCACAAAGTGTAGGAACTTGTGGTGGCTGGAGTGCACCCGGATGTACTGGTAGGCATCTTTCATGTCCAGGGATGCCAACCAGCCTTGGGGGCTTCAGAAGAGGCAGAAGGGTTCCTAGGGAAACCATCTTGAACATCTCACGATACAGAAGCTTGTTCAGTTTTCTGAGGCTGACAATGGGACGCAAGTCCCCAGTCTTCTTTGGGATGAGGAAGTAATGGGAGTAGAAGCCTGTACTGTGTTCTGTGAGAGGCATTACTTCCGCTGCCCTGCTTTTCAAAAGGCCCGCTTTCGCCGTAGAGAGAAGGCCTGACATGGCAGCCGACAGAATATGGCACCTTTTGGGGGATTGTCCCGGGGGGGCGGTTTCTGAGAAGTTCAGCAAGTAACCCGCTCGGATGATCTGCAAAACCCACTTGTCTGTGGTGATGGACTTCCACTGACGATAAAACTGAATCAGATGTCCCCTCACTGGGTATGAGAGGTCTGCCTCGGGCAGCTGAGGCAGAGCCGGGACCGGAGCTTCAGAGGGTGGCACTGTGTGCTTTCGGGGCCTGTGCTTTCTGTTGCATTTTCTTTTGTGGCTGAGGAGACTGGTGCTGGTTTGGGCTCCTCTGCATCTTCCACAAAAGGACTGCTTGTTGCAGAAGAACAGACGCCCCTTCCTTTGTGGATGTGAAGGGACTGGCCTCACAGATTTGATGGCTGTCCTAGTCTTCTGAGAGACCATGAGAGACTGTTCCACTTGTTGCCCGAACAAGTAGGTGCCATGGAAGAAAAAAATTACTCACCTTAGTAATCTTGTTTCTTCCCAGTGACACTCAGGTATTCATAACTTTCTGCAGTAAGCCCTTTAGGTAGGACTGCCCGGAGAGAATAGAACATATGTAAATGATGGAATGCTTTGCACATGACAACTTTTCAAATGCTGCCCTATATTAACTGCCAGTGTTCTAAACTTCCTCAGATTTCCTAGAAGCCTGAATAAGCATACCCACGTAAGCAGAATACTGCGAGTATTTATGATTAAAAGAATTAAGAATTCAAAAACCCCAATCTCTTAATAAAGAAAAAACCTCCAACTGGAGAAAAACCCCAGCAATGTCAGAAACACCTAAAGGGGGTGAAGACCATAAACCTTGTTTACCAAACTTATACCACTATGTGACAACGTATATACAGTCATAGTGATGTACCTTTTTACGGTAGTGCAGCATGCGGGAAGGCAGAGGCTTAAGAAGGGGAGGTAGGGTGGGGTGGGAAGTTATGAATACCTGAGTATCACTGGAAAGAAACAAGATTAACAAGGTGAGTAATTTTTTCTTCTAACTCCAGTAATACTCAGGTATTCATAACTTTCTGCACACTACAAAAAAGTACCACTGGAGGTGGGCACAGAACATTTATTTAGAAAATAGACTTTGCAGAACTGCTGTGCCAAACCTAGCATCACTTCTAGACTGGATATCCAGATTGTAATGCTTCGTAAAGGTGTGTACTGTCTTCCAAGGTAGCTGCTTTACAGATGTCAACCAGTGGAATATCTCTTGCAGCTGTTCCCCTGGTGGAATGCGCCCTCAACCCTGTTGGGGGCTCCCTACCAGCTTTCGTATAACAGAAATGAATACACTGGACTATCCAGCAAAAAACAGATCTCTTAGAAGCTGGATTACCTTTTCTCACATCCCCATAGGTCAGAAAATGGAAATTACGTACCTACATTAAATTCTCGATCTTCTTGGACGAAGTCTCCACCACTCATCCACACTAATGGGAGTTCGCCGGAGGCGCTAGGACCCAGCGGGAGCAAAGTTTTTCAGGAGGGGCGGGCGCCAGAGATGGAGCCGTGAGGAAGCGGCACTGTGAGCCCCAGATCATACGGTAATGACCATCTCTGGGTTGACCCTCCAACCGCCTCAGTAGCTTTTTTTCCAAGGAGGTGCAGCGTAACTAACGTAGAAGGACTAACATAAGAATCGGACATAAAATAGTCCGAATGACCCGTATAAGAAGGGTCAACAATAAAGTCTTCACAGCTCAGCCACTGATGGAGTGAAGACCATAAACACAGAAGTGAGCTCGGGGGATGGTGGGTTAGCGTGTGAATGAGTGGTAGAGACTTCATCCAAGAAGATCAAGAATTACGGTAGTATGTAATTCCCATATCTTCCTGGACATAAAGTCTCGACCACTCATTCACACTAATAGGAGAGTACCGAGCTAATAATCCCCCAAGACAGGCGGCAGGAGATAAAAGGTTCAGGGTCCTGCCAAATGACAGATGTCGTCTGGCATGGACATCCAAGGCATAGTGCTTAATGAAAGTAAGCACAGAGCTCCAGGTAGCCGCATTACAAATATCTGCAATGGGCATGTTACGGATTTCCGCCAGAGATGCTGCGACTGTTCTGGTAGAGTGAGCGTACACTCTGCCTTCCAGCTTGACCTGTGCCATAGAATTGCAGTGACAAAGGCATGCCACCAGCCACGCCGAAATGCATCTGATAGCGACAAGTTGACCCAGCTGGGTCTCGCTGAAGGAAACAAACAGTTGTTGAGCCTTGTGAATTTCTTTCGTTCTCTCTAGATAGAACCTCAACGCTCTCTTAACATCCAGCGAATGAAAGATACGCTCCCCTTCATTCTGGAAGTTTGCAAAGTAGGTAGGAAGGACTAAAGGTTGCTTTAGATAGAATTCTGAGACAACTTTAGGGAGAAACTTAGGATGAGTCCTAAGAACTACTTTGTCCTTGTGAAATACAGTGTACAGGGGGTCTGTGACCAATGCATGTATTTCAGAAACTCTATGGGCCGAAGTAATGGCCACCAGGAAGGCTGTTTTCCAAGCGAGGAACTTCAACTCGCAAGTAGCTAGAGGCTCGAAAGGTTTACGAGTGAGCATGTCTAGCACAAGGTTAATGTCCCAGGCTGCGACAGGACGTCTGATTGGAGGTCTAGTATGCAGAATACCCTTAAGAAACCTCTTAACTACAGGCAACTGAGCCAGTGATATGGAAAGTACCGGCTCATGATATGCCGAAATGGCACAAAGATGAACTTTAACTGTGGAGTACTGCAGACCTGTATTTGAGAGGTCTAAAATATACTCCAAGACTTTATTCGGTGGGAAGGAAAAAAGGTTCCAAGAAGATTTTGCACACCAGATAGAGAAACGCTTCCATTTAGCTGTGTAGGTTTTTCTAGTGGCCAGCTTACGCGCAGCTAAAAGAATATCTGAAACTCTACGAGAAACATTGTACCTATTCACCTCTATCTCTTCAGAAGTCAAGCGTGAAGGTGAAGCGACCTCAGGTTGGGATGGACCACGTGACCCTGGGTCAGAAGGTTCGTCTGAAGGGGAAGCGTCTTCCGGGGGTGGGGGGGGTGTTCAGATAGATGGTTCCCGCTATTCAACCATCTCTGCCGAGGCCAGAAGGGAGCAATTAAAATCATTCTGCCTCCCTGAGACACCAATTTGAGAAGTACCCTCTGAATTAGGGGAAGAGGAGGAAAAGCATATAGAAAGCGTTTTGTCCACCGCATCCTGACAAAAATGCCAGGTCCTGGATTTCTGGAGCAGAAGAGGCGCAGTTTTGCGTTGAGTGGGGATGCAAAAAGGTCAAGGTCTGGAGTTCCTCACTCTTTGAAGAGTGACTGAACGACGGTTAAGTTGAGACACCACTCGTGAGAATCCGCCTCCGTTCTGCTGAGACGGTCTGCCAGCTCATTTTGTACTCCTGGCAGGTAAACCACCTAAATCAGAGCTTTGTGTTCCAGGCACCACTCCCACACTCTCATTGCTTCTCTGCATAATCGGTGTGCACCGCCCTGTTTGTTGATGTAGTACATCACTGCCTTGTTGTCCGTTTGAAGGAGAATGTTCTTGTGACAGAGTATGTCCTTCAAGGCTAGGACTGCATAGAGGATGGCTCAAATTTCCAGGACGTTTATGTGAAGTTGAGACTCGTCCTGAGTCCACGTACCCCGGGTGTGGAGATCCTGGCAGTGGGCTCCCCACCCCATCAGGGACGTGTCCGTGGTAATGGAGATCTGATGATCCAGATGGGCAAAGGGATATCCTTCCAGAAGATTGTCCTCCTGCAACCACCAGGTGAGCGACCTCTTCAGAGGTTCCGTCACCTTGATGGGAAAGGAATGAGGGTGAGTGGTTGGGGACCACTGAGCATCCACTGAGAGGCTCTCATGTGAAGACGAGCCAAGGGTACAGTGAACACTGAGGATACCATGAGGCCCAGCATCCGCTGCGTTGAAATAGCTCGAACCAAGCTGTGTTCTCTGATGTAACAGGCCATCTGTAAGATATCACTCCTTCTGTCCTCTGGAAGAAAAGCTTTCACACAGGAGGTGTCCAGAAGAGTTCCTATAAAGAAGATCCTCTGGGAGGGCTACAACTGCAATTTGTTTAGGTTCAGCAGGATTCCCATGGAGATGAGAAAGGCTGAGGCCATAGCCACAGCCTCCAGAGTCTCTTGCTTGGAGGGACCTGCCAAGAGCCAGTCGTCCAGATATGGGAACACTTGTATTCCGATTTTCCTGAGGTGTGCCACGAGAATTGCACAACACTTTGTAAAAACTCAAGGCACTGAGGATAGCTCAAAGGGCAGGACTCTGAACTGATAGTGTTGACCCAATGCCACGAACCTTAGGTATTTGTGGTGCTTTGGGTGTATGAGAATGTGCTGGTAGGCATCCTGTATGTCCAGGGAGGCTAGCCAATTGTGTAGATGAATCAAAGGTAGCAGGGTACCTAGTAATATCATCTTGAACTTCTCCTTGTGAAGGAACTTGTTTAACTTTCTGAGATCCAGAATAGGATGCATGCTGCGGGTTTTTTTCAGGACCAGAAAGTAATGGGAGTAGAAACTTGTGTTTCTTTGATCCACCGGCACTACTTCTACTGCCCTGTGGTTCAGAAGGCCTTGTACCTCAGAAGCAAAAATGTCTGACTGTACTGCTGACAGCCTGGGCTGTCGTTTGGAGGGATGATCCAGAGGGATTTCCTAAAGACTGAGCGAATACCCCTCGCGGATTATCCGGAGGACCCATTTGTCTGATGTTATTGATTTCCACTGGTTATAGAACTGAGTCAGACGTCCTCCCACTGATGAGGAGGGGTCCCCCTCGGACAGTTGAGGTGGGACCTGGGCCAGAAACTCAGAAGGTGGCACTGGGCGCTTTGGGCCCTTGTGCCCTCTGTTGCGCCTTCTTTTGTGGCCAAGGGTTGTGGTTTTTGTTAAAACCACCTCTGCCCCGAAAGGACTGACGGTTGTGAAACTGACGCTTGTTCCCACCCCCTCGGGAGGGAGCGGCTGCAGGTCTGGCTGTCTTAATGGCAGACCTAGTCTTCTGCATGGCCTCCAGTGCTTGCTCCACCTGAGGTCCAAACAGATACATACCGTCGAAAGGTAAGGCCATTACCTGCTGCTGGGCATCATTCGTGAAGCCTGAAGTATGCAGCCAAGAGTGGCAGCAGGTGCAGATGCCAGCCGCCGCCGCCCAGGAAGTGGTATCGAAGGTGACCACTGCAGCTTTAACCTGTTGGTTATTGGACTCAGTACCCCTAGTTATGGTTTGAAGTACCTCTGAGTTAACCTCCGATTCGGGCAGAGCTTCTACCATTGCTTTGAGCGAATGCCAAAGGACATACTCATATTGAGAAAAATAGCCCTGGTAGCTGGCAATGCACATACCCAGGGTTGAGGCAGCAAAGACCCTCTTACCTAAGGTGTCTATCTTTCGAGATTCTTTGTTTATAGGCTGGGCTGTAGATCCCTGAGGAAGGGCAGCCTTATCATTCTTTGCCAGGACTACAATGGCATCAGCAAAGGCTTGTGAGGCCAAAATGGGGCGATCCTTGGGAGGGGCATACTTCCTCTATCTATGGAGTTGGCCACGTAAGGAATGAGAGCCGGATTCCTCCACACCATCTGTGAAAGGGTCTTGAAAGAGGGCTGTACCGGAGGGGTGAAATCCATAGGGATCTCCAGGACATGAAGATATTGGGACTCGCAAAAGCTTCCCAGGATCGATTTCTGTAGTCTGGAGAGAAAGAGTAGAATTTTAATTTTTGAGCAGAGACTTAAAGGAAAGGTCTTCAACCACAGGCTGTGCAGGAGGATTGATCCCTTCTCCCAGGGCAGTGTCATCAACATCTTCACTCAGGCGAAGATCTGGATCAGGCTCAAAATCATCTTCCGACAGTCCAGGGGGGGACTGTATAGACAGGAAAGGAGTGAAATTCAGGAGGAAGAATAGAAGAAGAAAGAATTGGAGTCGAGAATCCCTGAAGACGGGACGACAACACACTAATCCCCAGCGCAGTGGAGGAAAATGGTGCAGAGAACAAGGAAGGAGGCACTATAGGAAACGGCGCCGACAGAGCCCTCGGCACCGCAGATGGCGCCGAAAGAGCCCGTGGTGCTGCAGACGGTGCCAACAGAGCCCCTGGCCCCGCAGACGGGGCAGATAGAGCCCACCCCATGCCGCATACGTCGCCGACAGAGCACATGGCACCACGGACAGCGCCGAGCGTGTCACAGGTCTGAAAACTGCGATATGAAGAAAAAGAGGGGAAAAATGGCAGGACATGGAGGCATCTGTGTGGACCCCTGCGCTGCAGTCATGTGAGGGTGATAAACACCCGAGCGCAGAGTCAACGGCACCGAAGAAGGCGCCGCACGACTAGGAAGGCCCAACCGCCCCTATGAAACCGAATGGCCCGAATGCCCCAGAGTCGGACTGACCAGCTTGGGCAACTGGACCAACCTCGGAGCCCACTGCTCCATAAAAGCAGCCCACTGGTGAAACTGCTCGTTGGAAGCTCCGTCAATAGGCAAGGAGGAGCGCCAGTGTCGAGGAGGTCGGCCACCAGAGACAGAACCCAGTGACTCCGACAGAGGTAGAGACCGGCACCTGGCCCTAATAACCGACCTTCTACACGCAGACGTACCAGAAGGCGACCTCGAGTGATACTGTTTCTTCTTTGACCTATGTGTCGAATAAGAACTCGAGGCCGAATGGTGCCGAGAATGGGACCGTTTCCTTTTATGCTTACGGGGGGACCGCCCATCTCCCTGAGCATTGGACCGTCCATTGCCAGACCCCCGCCCCCGGGAGTGCAGCGGACCAGACCCAGCCCGGCTGACTGAACAGCTTTCATACGAAGTCTCCCTACAATCACCTGACCCGCTCATGGTCGACTCCATCAATGGAGGGCTGAAGACATCTCTTGTACAATTGTTAGAATTAACAAATATAATCAGTACTGATTCAAAATAATCTACAAAACAATAAACTGAACTATTGCTGCTTGTGAAGTTTAACTCCTGGCAGGTGAGCAACATAGTCACTGAAGCGCTCTCGATGGCGGGGAAAAAAGGAACTGAGGCGGTTGGAGGGTCGACGCAGAGAAAGTCATTACCACACAAGCTGGGGCTCGCGGTGCCGCTTCCTCGCAGCTCCATCTCTGGCGCCGGCCCTCCTGAAAAAGTTTGCTCCCGCTGGGTCCTAGAGCCTCCGGCGAACTCCCATTAGTGTGAATGAGTGGTGGAGACTTTATGTCCAGGAAGATCAACTGTTTCCTGTCCTGCCTATGGTCCTTTAGTGACTGTCATGTAATAACTGAGAGCTCTCTTTACATCCAGACTATGAAGTCTTCTTTCACCAGAAGTGGAATGCTCAGTGAAACAGACAAATAGGGTAATGGATTGGTTAAGGTGAAAATCAGAGTCTACCTTTGGTAGGAATTTTCTATTTGTTCTCAAAACAACCTTATCTCTATGAAAAGAGATATAATCCTGCTCCACAGAGAGAGCCTGAAGCTCACTTATTCTTCTTGCAGAAATCATTGCCACTAGGAAAACTGTTTTCTAATTGACATATTTAAGGTGAGCTGTAGCCATAGGCTCAAAGGGAGGCCCCATGAGCTTGGCTATACAAACATTAAGGTCCCATACTGGCACAGATGCCCTGTGAGAGGGATGCAAAAGGGGCAAAGCCCTTGAAGAACCTCTTAAAAATGGGTTCTGAAGCTAATGTTACCCTGGCACCAGCAGAAATGTAAGCAGACAATGCTGCGAGGTGGACCTTGAGCGAACTGGGCTGTAGACCCAGAGAGTGTAAATGAGAGAGAGGTAATCCAGGACAGCTGGGACCCCAGCCTGTAGTGGAATCAAATCTTTAGTTGAACACCAGATTGAAAACCTTCTCCATTTTGAAGAGTAAGTTTTCTTAGTAGAGGGTTTCCTATAGCTCCCTCAGAATGTGAAGCACTGATTCAGAGAGTTGTAAATCAGCATATTCTAGTTCCTCAAGAACCAAGCTTTGAGGTTGAGGGACTTGAGGTTCAAGTATAACAGGGTCCCCTGATTGGAGGTCAATAGGTTGTGCCTCAGAGGGAGTTGTATTGGCTTGGCCACAGACATGGAGAGCATTACAGAGTACCATGGCTGCCTGGGCCAGTCTGGAGCTATGAAGATTAGAGATGCTGAGTGGGATCTGAGCTTGAGTAACACCCTGAAAACCAAGGGAAAGGGAGGGAAAGCATACAGGTACCTCCTTGATCAATCTAGAGTCAGGGCATTCAGGGGTAAAGTACCCTGATCTGGTGGCCTGCAGCAGTAGTGTGGCAATTGGTGGTTCTGATGGGATACGAACAGGTCTATCTCTGGAGTGCCCCACCGTCTGAAAATTACTTGTACCACCCGCTTGTTCAGAGTCCATTCATGATGGGCCTGGTTGATTCGACTTAAGGCATCCGCCAAGGTATTGTCCTTTCCTGGTAGATGGACTGCCTGCAGGGATACTCCTAAGGAGTATGCCAGAGTCCAAATTTTCATGGCCTCTGTGCAAAGGGGGCCTGACCTGGTGCCTCCCTGTTTGCTGATGTAGTACACTGTGGTGGTATTGTCTGTTCTGACCTTTACCACCTTTGTCTGTACTAGTCCTGAAAAAGCTTTCACAACCAGAAAAACAGCTCTGAGTTCCGACAGATTTATGTGCTGGAGGGACTCTGCAGCTGACCAGATACCCTGGGTTGTATGGTTTCCCAAATGGGTGCCCCAACCCAGGAGGGATACATCTGTTGTGAGAACAACCGAGGGAGATTCTCTCTGAAAGGGGACCTCTTCTCTTAGATTGACTTCCTCCTTCCACCACTGTAAAGCTTGCAGCAAAGTTCTTGTGACTGGAATGGGTTTTGAGAGAGAATCTTTTCTTTGACTCCAGTGAGCCATGAGGTGGAACTGGATGTCCCTCATTTGAAACCTGGAACCTAGCACTGTGCCTGTGGACGCAGTCATATGGCCCAGGAGTAGTAAGAACTGTCTTGCAGGCTTGCTTTTGTTCAAGGTGAATGAATTTGGCACTAGCTGAAGATTTCTCATCCTGTCTAGAGGGAGGTAGGCCCTGCCCTACAAGGTGTCTATCTCTGCCCCTATGAACTGCAACTTTTGTGCAGGAAAGAGGACAGACTTTTTGTGATTGATGATGAACCCCAAGGATTCCAGCAGGCCTTGGGTGAAGTTTAAATACTGAGTGACCTGTTGTGGTGATTTGCCCACCATCAGTCAATCGTCCAGATACGGAAAAACTGTCACCTTGCCTTTGAAGGTGTGCCACCAGTGGTGCTAGGCACTTTGTAAAAACCCCTGGGGCCAAAGAAAAGCCAAAAGGCAGGGTTGAAAACTGGTAATGGCCCGAAGGGAGTCTGAACCAGAGATATTTTCTGTGAGACTCCCTTATGGGAATGTGGAAATAGGTGTCTTTGAAGTCCAGTGATGCCAGCCAATTCCCTTTCTGGATTGTTGGCAGAAATCAGTGTCAAAGTTACCATTTTGAACTTTGGCTTTTTTAGATGCCTGTTTAAGGCTCTGAGATCCAATATAGGCCGCCACTCCCCACTTTTCTTTGTGGTGAGGAAGTACCTGGAGTAAAAGCCCCTTCCTGTCAGTAGGTTTGGAACAGGTTCCATTGCTTTGAACAGTAACAGTTTCTGGACCTCTGCCTCCAGCAGGTTCTTTTCTGCCAGAGAAGGTGTACTGAAACCCCTGGCTGCTAGAGGAGGAAGGTATCTGAAAGCCAGAGACAGACCCTGACCCACTACCTCCAGGACCCACTTGTCTGGTGATGTTCAGCCAAGCCCGGAGGAAGTGGGAAAGTCTGCCTCCAACAGGGAGTGAGGGGGCGGCCTGTACTACAGGGGGTCTGCTTGTCTTGGGGCTGAGGCTGTGCTTGAAACCCATGCCTAGAACCCTCTCTCGACCTCTGCCTCTAAAGTACCCCCTGCAGTGGTACTGTTGATACTGGGTGTGGCCACTGGCTGGAAAAAGGGCCTGGTGTGGAAGGACCTCCCCCGGCCTCCCCTTCCATAAGGCCTAGTGGATGGAGAAGCTCTCTCCTTACTAGAGTTGCTTCTGTATGTGGCCTTGTACTCATCCACCTTTTTCATGTATGCCACTATAGATTCTCCGAAAAGAGCATTTCCCTCTAGAGGAAAATCCATGGCCTTAGACTGAGTATCAGAAGTAAGATCTGTGGCTGTTAGCCAGGCATATATCCTCTGGGCTACTGTGTTTGCCATCCGTCTGGCTGCAGTGTCATTTGTATCAGCAGCCATCTGGAATTGGTATTTAGCAGCCTCTTGCCCAAACCTAGCTGTTTCAGCCAGGTCATCAGATAGGGGCGAGGGAGCTTTCTGTGACATGGCCAAAACTGACTGCCACAGAGACTTCTGATACTGCGTAGCATAGGCCTGGAAGTTAGTCTGTCATATAGCTAGAGAGGCTGACAGGTATCCCTTCTTAGCCATACTATCTATTTTTCTGGAGTCCTTATCTGGTGGGTGGGATGCCAGAGGGACTCTAGCCTTGTCACAGGCCGCTTGTTGAATAACCCCTTGATGATCTGGATGGGAAAAAAGGAACTCTGCCCCTTCCCTTTCCAACTGATATTTCTTATCCATCCTCTTATCCAGAGGGGGACAGAGTTTGGGGTTTGCAACAACTTAAGAGCATCTTTTTTGAAGAACTTGTTCACAGGGAGGAGGAGGAGAGCTTTGGTGGGAGTTAAACCCATCATCTCCAGATATTCTATCTCCTCCTCATCCTCCACCTCCTCTCTTGTGGAGATGTCCAAGGCATCTGCCATTTTTCTCACAAAAGTGAAATGAGAAAAATAATCTTAAGATGTTCTAGGGGGTGAACCAAATTCTCATTCAGGGGATACCTCAGGCAAAATAGGTTCCCCTTCATCCTCCTCAAATCAGGGGCGCCGGGGGGGCAGTCCCCCCTCCCCACTGCAGGCCATTGTTGTTTTCAGTACCTGGATCCACCCCATAGCCCCTCTGACCAGTTGTTGCCCCCCACTGAAAGCTGAAATGGCCCCCCCGCCTCACATTCACTGTACTCCTCTTCTTCAGGAAAAGGAATTCTGCCAGGCTGTCCTGCTGGAGCAGATGGTTTCTGAACAGGAGGCACCAGGCCCTGCAATGCCTGAATGACTTTAAAAGCCTGTGCAATTTCTTGAGGAGTAGGCATAATATTGGCAGGCAAAGAAGTCCCCGATCAGGATTTGGGGGTTCTGTGTGCTTTAATTTTCTTGCTTTCTTTGAGGGAACGGGGAGTTAGCCAGTTCAGAAACCCTCTTGGTACCCTTATCACCCATCTCAGGGGTGGAGGTAAGAACAGATGTGGGTTCGGCCACAGAAACAGGGGGTATCGGCTGGTCAGAGCCGGAGGGACCCTTGGGGAGTTTCTTTTTCAGCCGTTCCGGGCGTTTCTCAATGGTTTTCTCAGGCAGATTTGACAATCCTCTTTAAGATGCTCATATCCAAGGCAGGCCACACAAAGGGTGTGTTTATCTGCCTTGGCAAAAACATCCCCACATTGTGTACAATTTTTAAAACTGGGCTCACTGGTATTTTTCTTAGTTTTTTTCTGCCACTGAACCGATAAAAAGGTAACCGCTACGTCAAAAAGATTTAAAGAATAATACTAGCGGTTGCGGTCGGTTCCGGAACTGATTAGGAACAGATGGAACGGAACCGGGCTTGGCGGTTCAGTAACTGAAACAACAGTGATTACAAACCCAAAAACTTTTAAAACTAAATTTAGGCAAAACAATTTTTTTTTTTTTTTTAAGTCAGAAACCCAACAAACTTAAAACTAACCCGTTCCCTCCCAGCTATACCGAACCGAGAGGAACCAGCAAAACAACTAGATAACTACAAAAACTAAGTTTAAATACAATAAACAATACATATAAGGCAGCAAAAGAATAGAAATGATACTTATATATATTTTATAAATTTCTTCACATCAAAACAGTTGATTGAAGAGCGACACTCCGAGCGACCAGACTGTTCAGGCAGAGTGTGAAATCTGAGGAAGTTTAGAACACTGGCAGTTAGTACAGGGCAGCATTTGAAAAGTTGTCACGTGCAAAGAATTCCATCATTTGCATATGTTCTATTCTCTCCAGGCAGTCCTACCTAAAGGGCTTACTGCAGAAAGTTATGAATACCTGAGTATTACTGGGGTTAGAAGGGAACATTCATGACTTTCTGCTGGGCGTCAGAGGAAAACCCTAAAGTCTGAAGCCACGAATATCTCCTCATGCAGAGTCCCACAGCGGCAGAACAGGAGGCAGTGTCATATGCATCCATGGCTGCCTTCAGCTGATGACTGTTAGATTCTATACCATGAATGACAGTCTGCAGAATCTTTTGTTTAGTGTCAGACTCTGGCAAGGACTCCACAAGAGACTTAAGGGAGGTACAAAGGACATATTCATACTGAAAGAAATGTCCTTGATAACTGGCTATTCGCATATTCAAAGTAGCTGCTGTGAAAGTCCTCTTTCCCATGGTGTCAGTTTTATGAGACTCCTTATTGATAGGTCGAGCCCCAACATCCCGAGGGAGAATGGCCTTGTCGTTTTCAGCAAGGATAACAATTTTATCTGCAACAGGCTGGGAAGCCAAAATAGGTATATCCTTGGGAGGAATACACTTGACACTTGTGAAAAAGGTCACTTGTGTTCATCTCGCTTTCAAATATAAAAATTAAAAAATGAAAATGAAATGAAATGAATATACTTACGGTCCAACTGTTTAGAGACAGAAAGAACGGAAGCAGGCGTCACCCACATTGTCTCCGAAAGAGTTTCAAAAGCTGGAGGAATTGGAGGTATCAGGTTAACAGGAATGTTTGGAACATGAAGCCATTCCAGATGAAACCATTTACCTGGATCAGGAGCAGAAGTCTCCAGAGCAAGGGTTGCCTGCACGTTTCTCAGAAGGGTTTGAAAGGATAAATCCTCCTGAGGGAGCAGTGCAGGAGCTAGAGCTTGGTTCTCCAGACTGTAAAAAATGTCATCATCATCCCCAGCCTGTAAAATAATGAGGTTGAGGTCAGACTCACCCCCAAAAACACCTAATTTGGGCCTAGGAACTGAACAGGCGACACGAGCACCAGAACCGGCACCGACCTCGATAAAGCCAGCACTGGGCCCAGTACCAGCCCAAAACGAGCAGGCACCACCACCGGTGGAGTCGACACCAAAGGCAGTGCTGCCGAAGAACCCAAAGAAGGCAAAGCCGGAAGCTGCACTGGGCGCGCTGCCGGAACAGGCCTCAAAAGGCCTGAACCCAGCACCAAGCCCGACACCAATCCGGAGGGTCCAATCAGCACTGGAGTGAATGGAGAAGGTACCTGAGCTAGGGTCTGCAGAAAGATACTGCAAGGGGGTAAGACGAGTGGAACCAGCATCAGTGGCACGGTCACCAGCAAGTGATTAGAATCTGTTGATGGGGCCAAACGCTCTACCCAACTTGAATGCACCAGGTGTAAGTTCGAAGAGCCTAGGCCCAAAGGATCTGGGATCAGATCCACCAGAAGAAGCAAACAAGACAGACACTGTAACCACTGCTCCATATCAGCTGCCCAGTGGTGAAACTGCCCACCGGAATCCCCACAAGAGGACAACAAGGGGCTCCAGGCCAGAGACCTGGAAAGTCCACGAACAGAAGCCATTGAAGAAACTGACAGTGCCAGTGAAAGCATCCTGCTCATGGACCTGGAAGACCTCTTGGCAGGCATACCAAAGGGCAACCTCGAGTGGTACAGTTTCTTCCCCTTCCCACGGGAAGAGGAAGAACCCGAGGTTGGGTGGTGCTGGGTCTCCAACCTGGATTAAGAATGTGACCATCTCTTTTTGTGTTTATTAGAGGACTATCCTCCCTCCCTCCTGAACACAGTACCGCCCATCATCAGAACACTCCCTGAAAGGAGGTGGACCAGACATGGTCTTGCTGACAGAGCAGCATTCAAAGAGAGAGTCCCTATCATCACTGTCCATGGTCACAGGCCGCTGTTCGGTAGGGCTTGCAGAAACTTAATAAGTGTTTCCTTTTTTTTTTTTTTTTTTTAACTGAAAAAAAATAAACAAACTTTGGGTAAATAATAAAACTAGTCAAACTGAACACTGCTGTTGTATAAACGTGAAGATCTGACTCCCAGAGGGACGAGAGTCATCGTCACTGAAGCGCACTCAACGTCAGGAAAAAAGAAACAGAGGTGGTTGAGGGCCATTGCCAGGATAGGCTATGTAGCGCAAGCCAGTCTCGTGGTGCCGCGAATGTGCGCAGCCTTCCTCTGCAACAGCCCTTCATAAGATTTTTGGCTCCCGCAGGGTCCAAGCGCCTCGAGCTGAGAACCCAGCAGTGTGAATCAATGGTGAAGATAAGGTCCAGAAAGATCTAAAGATTTGAGGTTGCAACGCAGCGAGGCTCGAGACCAGCACAGTGCATAGAGCACAGCATCCATTGGATAACATTCTAAGTTATAAGGCACCACACATCAGCAGAAGATGATGCACCTGTTTGACAGGACTGTTCTAATTCATGTTGTTAAAACATCCTGCACTAACTGCATGTCAAGTTTACCTTGCTCAGACTGGGACTGATGTGTCTTGCATCAATTACAGATAATGGAAACATGTAGCAAATTAGGATGGCTCACTGCTGAAAATGCCAAATAGAAGTTATTTGCTAAGAGGGTATCTTCTGCAGTCAGCATCAAAATCATAACTTATGAACTTCTAAGTTCAACAGTAACAGTCAATTTGCCCCAACGGGTGTAGCATCTTGTCTTTTCCAATTTTAAACAAATAAATTTACTTGCACAATTACTCTGTCTTACTATAATTTTGAGGTAGCCATCTCAAGCCTTTTGCGTGCCAGAACTTTGTTTTGCTTTGCAGTTCTCTTACTTTATGAGCTGACAAATATACACTCTTGTGTAACTATGACAATGTAACCAGTCATATATTCCAAAGACCTACAATGATCCAATCTTATAGGTACTTTAAGAATGTTCAATAGATTACATTTTCAAATTATTACTCCTGCAAAGAAACATCATCTTTCTTACAGACCAGACTTTCTGTCTTGAGTGGTTTCCCAAAAAATGCTTCATTGTGAGCAGAAGTCCTGGCTGGCTGTGGCAACCCTAGGACCTAGGCCTACCTGTGACTGCACACTGGCTCCCACCCGAGAACTCTGGTAAGAATCCCCATTCAGTGACTGCGTGTTCATGAACAAGTCTCCAGGGTTAGTCATGTTAAAAGAACCTGGGAAAGGAAAGAGGCAAAGCACCTGAATTTGGTACTCAGTATTCCCACGCTAGGGTACAAGCACAGACTACCACGCAGTCCACTCTGAACAACATCTAATACAGAATGAGAACTCTCTCAGCTTACTGACTAAAATAAAAACAAGAACTGACCTCTGCTTTTAATAGTGGTTAGAATGGCATAGATGAAGTCCTTACCAACTGCAATGGCTAAGTTTACAACTATATTTATATACAAACACCCTAGCACTGCACATTTTTAGACTGTGTGAGTGTGCCTGTGTGTGCATACCTGTGTCTGCCTCTCTGTGTCTATCTGTATGTAAGCCTGTGTGTCTGTAAGAGTGTGTGTCTAAGAGTGTGCGTACCTGCGTGTCTATGTCATGTATGTCTGTTTTTGTGACACCAGACATGATGATAACTTCATAGTTCTGAAATCAGCTAAACTGTATGAAGCTATTTGTTTAACTGTTCACTCACAAAGCTAGCAAACAGCTGAGCTACATGAAATAGCTTTCTTTGAAAGTACGGAAAATAAATTAAGATTCATTCCATCTCTGAGGTGGAAAACTTCAACAAACCACTTGAATTTCACACACATGAATTAAAATTTCACCATAGGCCCTGGATGGAATGACAGCCATATAAAATGCACTTTGATGTATATCATACTATATATTACATGAAGTTGGATTACTTTATTCCTCATATAATTACACTAAGTGCAGTGCACACAAGCTGTGTTTAAACAAGGCAACTCCAAAGGCCCATAGATAGCTAAAATGGGACGGGAAGCCTCAGCTGGGCTAACCAGTGAGTCAGATATAAAAGTATAGATTACCCTGCCAACAGATAAGATACAGAGAAAACAATTATAATAAAAATTACATTACATTTAAGTTTGAGAACCATTAGAATAGCAGAGATTCACTCCAGAAACGGAGGCTAACGATTCTTCGGTAAAGCCTGTAGTTTTAACTGCTAGTTTATATTCATAAGTGAAAAGGCATTTGCTTACATAGCTCCTTATTCTAGGAACACGCTCCAATCTACAAACCTTAACCTCTTTAGATCTAATGACGATGTCAGTAATGCTATTTGTATGATGGCATGTTTTTAAGGAAAAGTTACTCACCACAGTACCATATTTTTTTCCTAATGGAGCAGAACAGCCAATTAAACTTGTTCATCATCTCTGCAAGGTGCACAGCGCACTGGAACACAGAATGTTTTTCAAAGGATGCTCTATGCACTGCACTACACTGGGCCTACCAGTATTCTAACCTCAGATCTTTCAACTGAAGAGACCAAGGTGACTCGAAACTTAATTTAAAAAAATTAAAGACTGAACTGACCAGATAAAACCTGGGTCTTCTCCTGCTGTCAAAATCTATATTGCATTTCTAAAACTACTCCAAAAAACAGCTATTAGAAAAACTGTTTACATTTTGCACTGTAAAACACCCAAAGAATTCTGAAGAATCGAATTACCATAACCTAAAAAGCAGAAGCAGGGAAGGGAAATTTGACTGACTTGTTCTAATCCAGTAGAAGAAAAGCTATCACTATGATGAGTAACTTTTCCTAGTAAAGTACAGTTACGTAAGAACTTACCGTTAACAGTAGCTCTTCGAGAGAAGCTCTTGCAGCAGCTAACACATATGTAGGACTGTCGTCACCTGGCGGCAAATCTCGGCATTTATTTTTCTCCAGCAGTACCAACGTGGGACCGCCACCCAATGTCAATGAGTATAAAGGGCGAGGCAGTCCCACATGCTCCAGTTCTGCACCAGACAGGCCAAACAACAGCCGTGTAGAGGAAAAAACATTCCACAGGAAAAACCAACAAAACAGGGCTAGGCCAGCAAAGGAAGCAGAACTTTGATCCAGAGCAGAAAGGTCCAATCCCAGGGGAAGGAGTGAGGGAGGGAAATCATACCTGCTGCAAGAGCTTCTCTCGAAGATCTACTGTTATATGGATTCTTATGTAACTGTACTATCTTACTTGGAAAGGAAGCTCTTGCAGCAGGTAACACATATGTAGGACTGATTCCCTAGCAGTATAAACTAAAGACAACTGCTAGGAAAGGGCAGGGGAAGGAAAGATCAGAAACATCTCCCAGAGGTAAAAACTTAAAGACGACCCCTGGGAAAAAGGGGTTAACAAACACATACCACATTCAAGGTCTAAACTTAAGACAACCCTGAATGGGAAGGAAAGGAGAGGCAGGAATCCTTGGGAGATGAGACCTCTCAGGAAATAAGGCCCTGGAGGACCGCCAGGCCAAAACCTGCGCGACACCTGGAAACAATGTCCAGACTATAATGTCTGATGAAGGTGTGAACCGAGTGCCAGTTGGCGGCAGCACAAATGTCCGCCGCCGAAACTCTCCTAAGGGCTGCGAAGGAGGTAGCCACCGCTCTGGTGGAATGAGCCCTAACTGAGCCAAGCAGGGTCTTGTTAGCCTGCTGATAACAGAAGGATATACAATTTACCAGCCAACGAGAGAGCATTTGTTTTGTAACCAGGCGCCCCAAGGACCTATCCGCGAAGGATACAAACAGTTGATCTGATTTCCGGGTTCACTTTGTTCTGGACAAAAAACACCACAGAGCACGGTGTGCATCAAGGGTGTGCAAGAGCACTTCCCCCTTATTAGAATGCTCTGGATAATAAACCGGAAGCTGAACCGACCGACTGAGTGTAAGCTCTGACACTACCTTAGGAAGAAATTTTGGATTAGTTTTGAGGTCTACCCTGTCCTTGTGGAAAATAAGGTAGCACTCACGACACATAACAGCATGAAGATCAGAGATGCGTCAAGCAGACGTGACCGCCACCGGAAGCAAGGTCTTCCAGGAAAGATAGCGGAGCTGACAAGACATAGCCGGTTCATAGGGAGGAAGCGTAAGCCTCTCCAGAACAAACAAGTCCCAAGGGGAATGGATCCTGGACCAGAGGACAGAGATGTAAAATCCCCTTCAGGAAAGGCTTGACCATCTCCAACTGAGCCATTGTTCTGTCCTGTCCTGAACAGAATAGTGATAAGCGGAAACAATGGCCAGGTGTACTTTAATGGAGGAGTAGCTAAGACCCAACTCCAACAGGGATAGCAGGTACTGTAAGACCGAGTTAACCGGACAGACCGGAGGGTCAAGCCTCCTGGTTGCGGCCCATAGGCAGAAGCATTTCCACTTCATGGCATAAGTGGCCCTGGTATAGTGGGCTTCCACGCCTCTACCAAAATCCGAGCAATATCATCAGAAACTCCAAAAATGAAGCTTTGCTAGGCCTGCAGGAGCCAAGCATGCAGGTGAAGGGAGAGTAGGTTGGGATGAACCAAGGTCCCCTGTTGTCGCGAGAGTAACTGACCCAAAACGGGAAGAGGCCACGGAGCTTGCACCGACAGATGCCGGAGAAGTGGGAACCAAATCTGTTTGGGCCACAGAGGGGCTATCAGGATCGTGGTGACCCTCTCTGATTGGGCTTTGAGGAAGACCCACTGCAAGAGGGGAAAGGGAGGGAAGGCATAAAGAAACCTCCCGCTCCAAGATAGGGACAATGCGTCTTGCCAGAAAGCTCCAGGCTCTGGATCAAGTGAGCAAAAACTGGGCAGTTCTGCATTGCAGCGAGATGCAAAAAGGTCCAAATCCGGCGTCCCCATCTTGCGAATAGCTTGTCTGCCACGGATTGTCTCAGGGACTACTCGTGACATAGCGGTCTGGCCCTGCTGAGTTTATCTGCGACCACGTTCACGGACCCTGGAACGTGGACTGCAGAAAGATGGAGATGGTGCTCCACCGCCCAGTCCCACACCCTCATAGCCTCCCGACAAAGGGGGTAAGAATGCGTACCTCCCTGTATGTTGATGTAAAACACTACCAAAGTGTTGACTGTCTGAACCAGGAGGTGACTGGGCAATAGAAAAGGAACCAGAGCCTGCAGGGAGTACAACTGCTCTGAGCTCGAGCACGTTGATATGCAGGTTCTCCTCTAGTGGAGACCACAGAACTTGAACTTGAGCCCTGTGGATCACCAGATGAGCCCCGCTGACACATCCATGGTGAGTGTCTGGACAGGGCTTTCCGGCTGGAAGGGGAGTCCTTGACAGAGATGCTGGGAGATGCCCACCAGCGGAGTTCGCGATGAACAGGCTCCGAGATCCTGACCGGCAAGTCGAAGTCGTCCTTGGTCTGGTCCCATTGGACACAAAGCGCCCACTGAATGGTGCACATGCACAGTCTGGCAAAGGGGACCGAGATTATGGCGGCCACCATGTGTTCCAGAAGCCTGAGGATGGACCTGGCAGGAACCCCCGAGGCAGAAAAGCTTTGGGACGCCAGAGCCTGAATGCGCTCTGCCCTGTCTGAAGGGAGAAAGGCTTTCCCTAAGGTGGTGTCCAACAGAGCGCCTAAAAATTGAAAATGCTGGGAGGGACAAAGCTGAGATTTTTCTGGATTTACCGTGATCCACTTGCGCTGACAAAGGGAGAGCGCAGCCAGGATGGTGTCCCAAAGACGAGATCTGGACCGAGCCAATCATCGCGATAAGGGAACAAAAAGTGTCCGTCTTGGCACAGGGTCGCTGCAACAACGGCGATGAGTTTGGTGAAGACTCTAGGAGCGGAGGAGAGGCCGAAAGGGAGGACCCTGAACTGATAGGCCCGGCCCTCAAACCTGAACCTCAGGAATCTCCGATGACTTTGGCAAATAGGAATGTGAAGGTAGGCATCCTGAATGTCCAGAAATGCCAGCCATTCCCCGACCGTGAGGATGGAGAGGAGATTCGGAAGCAACACCATACGGAATCTGTGGTAAGCAACCCATTGGTTGAGGTCGCTGAGGTCCAAAATCGGCCGCAGGTCCCCCGACTTCTTGGGAACCAGGAAGATGCGGGAGTAAAACCCAGAGTTTCTTTCCACCTCTGGGATGCACTCTATGGTGTCCTTGTCTAGAACAGACTGGATCTCCCGCCTTATGGGAGGCCTATGGTCTCTCAGGTAGTAAGACGGGGGCGGTGGTCTGTCCGGGGGAACAGACTCAAACTCTATAGAGTGCCCAAACTCCACGAGGTCGAGGACCCATCTGTTAGAGGTCACTTCTCTCCATGCAAGATGGTAGAGAGAGAAACAACCACTGACCCGCTCTCCCATCAGGTCTGGGGGGGGGTTGTTTGCATAGTCAGGAGGAAGGAGGGGGCGGAAGGGCAGCTGCTGGAGGTCTAGCCTGTCTAGAAGGGGCGGAGGCAATGCCTCGGTGACCTCCTCATCAACCACAGGCACCCCGCTGTGCATGAGGCGGAGCACGAGCTTGCTGAGGCTGGTGTCCCCCTTTGCCATGAAAACGGGGCGAACGAAAACGCTCCCGCTTTAGGCGATACATAGACTGCACTGTACAGACTGCTCTGCCAGAGTCCTGCAGTCTAACAATAACCTTCTCTGTATCTTCACCGAAGAGCACAGAGCCCTTGAAAAGGGTGTCCAGAAGTGTGGTCTGCACCTCTGGGTTGAACCCTGAGACCCAGAGCCAGGAGTGGCGCCAAAGACAAATCTCAGAAGCGGCCGCCCTTGCCGAAGTGTCCACAGAGTCGTACGCAGCTCGAAGAACATGGGTACACACATCTGAGCCCATCTGTAAAAGTTTAGCAAGCTCTGTCCACTGAGGACAGTTAGGCAACTTGTGCAGAATGTCCAATCCTTGGTCCCAGAGGGCGTTCTGGAATTGGACCATATGAGTAAAAAAATTCAGACTACGGATACTGCAGGTGGCAGATGCGTACACCCTATGACCTAATGAGTCCAGCTGCTTAGACTCCATGGCTGGTGGCTGGGTACTTAGGTGTTTCGGCCTCTGCGAACGATCATGCTCGGCCGAGATGACCACGGAATTGGCCGTGGGATGCTCAGCCAAGTAAGCATGGTCCTTGGGGGCCCGGTATAAGTGGTTTGCCTTCTTGGGCATGGCAGGGGATGCATGTGGATGCCTCCAGGTAGCAAGGTTAACGTCCTGGAAGGTGTCCACCAAGGCAGGGATGACCACCAACTTGGGATCCTTCTGGGGAAGGTATTTTGCCAGGCGCAAGCGTTCGGGGTCCAGGGCCTCCATATCCCAGCCCATGTTCTCCTGAATGTGCCGCATGACCTCAAGGAAACTGGGGTCGTCAGGAGGAGACTTAGGTTGGTCCTCAGTGTCCCAAGGGAGCGAACCCTGGGTCCAAATCGGGATAGCAGTCCGAATCGCCATAAGCGGAGGAAGAAGAAGATGAAACCCATCAATGTCTCCTCTTGTGCCTGGGCCGTTTAGGAGAGGGAGAGGGGAGAGCGAGAGGAGGAAGGAGACCTAGTCCTCTTGCGCTTGTCCCTGCGGCTTCCTACGGCTGGCTGGTGACTTATCACCCTCAGTTTCTGGAAGGGACAGGCAACGCTGGCCCGCCAGGCTGAGGGATGGGAGAATCAGGGCCCACAACATCCTGCTTAATCATCTCCCACCAGTGAGCAAAAAGCTCTTTGACCTGGGACATCCCCAGTTTTGGAGAATCCGGTCTCTGAGGTGGCGTCGGTTGGCCAGGAGGAGGACCAGCGTTGGTAGGCACCGGCGTCAGTGGGGCTGGTGAAAACTCAGTGACGTGGGGTAGCTCCGGCGTCGGGGGGGGACAGGCAAACGGTCATGCAGTGACATCAGAGGGACTGACGACGGCTGTGGAGCAGCTTTATCCGGCACCGGTGGAGGCCATGGAGCGACTGGTGTCGGTACTGAAGCCACGTCCGGCGGACGCCCCATAGCCGGTGGAGGACGGGGCGGTCAGAAGAACAAGGCTTAGAAGGCCAATCAGCCTTGTGCTTCTCGGAGGGGCATCAGTCCGACTTAGCGGACGGACGCCGGTCATGCTTGTGTTTTGGCGGCAAAGAAGAGGCCCGAGAAGCAGACTGGCCCGAGGGCTGCTTGGCCTCCCGGGGGTTGGCCGAAGCCGAGCGGGAGGATTGCTTACCTGAAGGAGGCACCGAGCTGGAGTCGGAGTGCCTCTTGTGACCAGAGGAGCCTGAACCGGACAGCTTCTTGGCAGATGCCCCAACGTCCATGGGCCTAGACACCACCGCGGAACCAGAATCCGTCTGGATCCTGATAGGTTGCAAGGCTGGCGCCTTGGAAAGAGAGGCGGGAAGTTTGAGGGATGTAACCCGGGCCTCATGTCCGGAGGAGTCGGAACGACCAGCAGAGCTGGAAGACCTAGGCCTGGAAGGCGAGCGGTCTCGATCCCGGCAGCGGTGCTTCTTTCCTTTCTGGGGAGTAGGGGAGCAAGACTCCCTCCCGGAGGACGTGACCTGCTGCATTTGGGTCAGTTGCTGCTGCGCTAGATGGGCCTGTAGCAATTTTTGCCTTCTGATCCTGGCCTGACTGTTGAAGGCCTGGCATTGGGAACAGGTGTCGATGCTGTGGTCTGGGCCCAGACAGAAGAGGTAGGCAGAGTGACCATCCTTGGCAGAGATCTGCATCCACAACAGCACTTGTTATGGTGCTCAGTCGAAATGGAGGACGTACATCATCGAAAAACCCTAAGTAAATTACTAAGGAACTGTTCTAAAGCTGAGGAACCCATAGGAGAGCCGAGAGTTGTACTAGAGAATGCTGTGGCGAGAAAGAACTGGAGCACATGGGGATCGCCTACGCCCTTTATACTACGTGACGTTGGGGCCGGGGTCAATGTCAGGTAGGTGGTCCCACGTCGGTACTGCTAGAGAAAAAGAAATACCGAGATCTGCCGCCAGGTGGCGTCAGTCCTACATATGTGTTACCTGCTGTAAGAGCTTCCTCTCGAAGTAAGATCTACATTAATTAGAACAGCCCTGTCAAACTTGTGCAGACTCCAAGCAGTTACCCTGGGTTGGAGGGTTTAGTATTTCTTTGGGAATAGGTTTTCAAGTTCAGAAATTCTAAATCTAGCATCCTCTCTTGCCTGTGTGTCCAGGCAATAATGAGATGCGAATAAGAGGACTGTGTGCCAAGTAGCAGCTTTGCAAATTTCTGCCAGTGGCACACTCCTTCTTGTTGCCACTGATGCTACTGTACTCCCAGTAGAGTGGGGCTTACTGCCATCTGGAGGTACTTTTCCAGACTTAATGCAGCAGAAATTTATTGTGCATACTGTATCTCTCGAGTTAGTCTGCTTAGAGGCTAGGTGTCTTTGGATCTTACACCATCCAGCTTGTTTACACTGTGGTGGTGTTGTCTGTTCTTATCTGCAGGACTTGGGAGTTCAGTGTTAAGTAGGACTTCAGGAACTGACCCTGCTCTGAGATCCAGCATGCTGATCAGTTCTTCCTTTCTTTGTTGGACTCTAGACCGGTAGACCCCATTTATTTTGTGGTCCAAGACATGCTCCCCCAGCCTAAGTCCTAAGTTGTGTGTGTGTGTGGGGGCATCTGTGGAAAGCGCTAATGTGTGCAGTGTGCCACCACTGGAGGAAGCTTACAAGATTCTCCTGCACAGTTAGGCGTCCTGCAGCACAGATTGGTACTCTTTCAGGTACCACTATACATTTCACATGTGTAGCCTTCCCATAGTATCACAAGGACCGTGGGTGACATGCGGCCTAGCAATCTCAGAAACTTCTGTGCAGACCTTTTTGTCCCTGTTAGAAAAGAGGCTGCAGACTGCATTTACTGCTGAGGGAAATGGGCCCTTGCTTACACTGTGTGCTTCTATGAAGTGCACGATCTGTACAGGTTCCAGATTCACTTTCTCTCAGAGGACACAACCCAACTTAGTCTTCAGGGGGATAGTTTGTTCTCCTGATGATAGGGCCAGTTTCATGGTTATCTCACACACTAAAAAAGATGTCTAAGTAAGACCAGACTGTCACCCTATTCCTCTAAAACACTGCTGCTATTACAGCTAAGCACTTTGTGAACACTCGTTGCAGAACTTAGTGTGAAATGCACTGCCCTGTACTGTACTGATACTGGTTTAGCCCTTCTCTGAAACATAGGTATTCTCAGTTGCTTGCTCTTAATTGGGATGCTGAAGTATGCATCCTTTGAATCCAGGAAGCATAACCAGTCTCCCTGCTGTAGGGATGGAATTACTGCGTGCAAGGTGACCATTCTGAACTTTTCTTTCTTTTAGGTGTTTTTTAGACTCCAAGGTGGAAGAGTGGTTGCAAGGCTCTTTTTCCTTTTTTAAGACAGTACCTCAAGAAAAATACTTTTCCAATTTCTGTTGCTGGTACTTTCTCCTCAGCATTAAGAGAATGCAGCTTCTGAACTTCCAGTTGTAGTTCCTGCATCTCTTCTGGTGAATTTAATTTGAATGTTTATAATTTCTTTTGTTTTGGAGTGTCTTCAGTTGAACTTGATTTTAATGTTTAAAATTTCTTTTGGAGCGTTAACAAAAGACAGACTGAAGCCTTTTCTCATTATCACCAGTACCCATGGGTCTGTTAACAGACTGCCAATGCTGGAGACTATGAGAGGTGTGTAGCCCCCACTGAAGGGTGAAGTACAGCAACCTTTTTGTTTGTGGTGGTTGAGCTGGAGCTGCTGCTCATCTCTTGCCTCTTCCAACTGTAATAACACTCTTCTGCCAGTAGGAGAGGCTTGTGTACAAGATAGCCAGATCATGAAGCCTGTCGACTAGTTACGTTTCTTACTGCCAGTGGGTGGAGCTACAGTGCCAGTTCTTGGAAGCTGGCAGATGTATGTCAGGATGGCATACCGACAGTACTCCCAGCTGAGTCTTCAGCTAGAAGCAGCGACATCCTGGATTCTCTGCAGGGGGCATTCCTCAGGCAACTAGTCAGCAAATACACTTGTGCATACCTCGCAACCTCTTGCCTCATGAATCAGGGACAAGGCTTACAAAATCAGTGACAAAGACCCCAAAATCAGGGACACATCTTAAAAACTGATACTATTCTCTCAGAAAGTTGACAGAATAAAGGGATTTGTCTTAAGATGCATTTTCTGAAGAAGAGCAAGTCTGTTACTTTAATGTTTGACATTATTTTGTGCATTTAATCCCCACTGTTCTGTCACAAAAACTCAAATTTTATGAGGGACAGATGAAAATTTTGAGTCAAAATCAGGGACAGTTGAGAGGTATGCACTCGTGGTGGGTAATACTGGACCTGGTACTCACTAACAGGGACAGTGTTGCAGATGTCAAGGTGGTAGGCCACCTAGGGACCAGTAATCACCATACAGTATGGTTCATAATAAGGACACCTGCAGAACACATGGATGAGTGTCCTTGATTTCAGAAGGGCATATTTTATAAAGATGGGTGAACACCTCAGAGATTACCTGTACAGGGGAGATGACCTGGGTGGGGTGGAGGAACAATGGGCAAAGTTAAAGGGGGCACAGTGAAGGCAAAAAAACTCCATGTCAAGCAACTAAGCAACGGCAAGAGGAGGGAAAAGAAAAAAAAAAGAGACCACTATGGTTCTCAAAGGAGGCAGCTGGAAAGGTAAAGACTAAAAGGGTGGCATTCAGAAGTTATAAGGAGATGCACAGGGAGCAGGATGGGGAGGTGCATCAGAGTGCACAAAGAGAAGCAGGGAAAGCAGCAAGGAGCGCAAAGTCTTTAACTGAAGAAAGAATAGCCCAAGTGGTAACAGAAGGGGACAAGACATTTTCTTGGTATGTTAGTGAAAAGAAGACCAGGAGAGGTAACATAAGCTTAAAAATGAGGGGGTGCAGCAGAGGATGACCAGGAAAAGGCAGACATCTTGAACAAATATTTCTGTTCACTGTTCAGAGGAAAGGGAAGGAGGCAATGAAAATTAACAGAAGCAATGACGGGAGGAGGGAGGTGGACACTAGTCCTTTTTTGAAGGAGAGAATCCTGAGGGGACTCGCTAATCTGAAAGTGGACAAAGCAATGGGACCAGATAGGGTGCATCCAAGGGTATTGAGGGAGGTCAGGGAGGTACTAGTTGCATCTCTGACAGTGCTGTTTAACAGCTCACTGGAAAAAGGAGTGATTCCAGAGGACTGGAAGAAGGCAGATGTAGTCCCATTTCATAAAAGTGGTAGCAGGGAGGAGGCTGGCAATTATAGGCCAGTCAGCCTTACATCAGTGGTGGGAAAATTAATGGAATCACTGCAGAAGGAAAGGACAGTGCAATATCTTGAATCCATTGCATTACAAGACCAGCCATTGGGGGGGGGTGGGGACATGAGAATCTGACAGATTTCTTTGACTGGGTAACCAAGAAATTAGATCAGGGTGGAGCGGTGGACATGGTCTACCTAGATTTCAGTAGTGGCAAGAAGGTGGTTGTAAATGGAGTTCATTACTAGGAGGGGAGGGTGACTAGTGGGGTACTTCAGGGATCAGTACTGGGCCCGGTCCTCTTTAATGTCCTTATAAGTGACACTGCGATGAGCTGGAGGAGAAGGTCTGCCTCTCTGCAATGATACAAAAATCTGCAATAGGGTGGGCACTCCAGAGGGAATGGAAAGGATGAGCAGAGACCTGCGAAAACTCAAGCAGTGGTTAAGGGTATGACAGCTGGGTTTCAACATGAAAAAGTGCAAAATAATGCACTTCCGGTACAGAAACCCAAGGGTGGAGAACAGAATGGATGGAGTGGTACTGACGCACACCAAGCAGGAAAGAGACCTGGAGGTAATCCCATCTGATGACCTGGAGGTAATCACATCTGATGACCAAAAAGTGGCCACGCAGTGTGACAAGGCAGTTTGGAGGACTAGTTGGGATGCTGGAGTGCACAGGGAGGGGTACTGCCAGCTGAAGGAGGGAGGTGGTGTTGCCTCTGTAGATCACTGGTAATATCCCACCTAGAATACTGTGCCCAGTTCTGGAGACCACATCTCTGGAAGGACATAGAGTGAAGGCAGTCCAGAAGACAGCAACTAACATGGTGCAAGGTCTACATCAAAAGCCCTACGAGGAGAGACCAAAGCAACTCAATATGTACACCCTGGAACAAAGCAGGGAGAGGAGGATATGATAGATACTTTTAAATACTTCATGTGGTAAATTAGGTAAAGGAGGACAGAATTTTTCAGAAGAAAAGATGCTCAACAACAAGGGGACATGCTATGAAGTTGGGGGGAGGGGTAGATTCACAAGGGTTCTATGTGATAATGGCGAGCGCCGAACGGCAACCCACATTATCGCGAAGTCAGGGCAGCGAAAAGAAAAAATTACTCACCTTAGTAATGTTGTTTCTTCTAATGGAGTCTTGCTATATTACGACAGTAGCAGTTTGATCCAGCTCTAGAACTGCTCCGGAGGTGAAATGGTTAAAACCATTCCAAAATAGAATTTTGGCCACGAGCTCTAAGAAGCAGCTCTATCTGTGTTATTTCAAACCTGAACTGTCAGATCTTTACGAGCCAAAACTCACTAAGGTCTGTGTGGAAGCTGTAACCTACACTAGCCAAATGGCTACCTAAATAATAACAACCATTGCTGGTCCCAACACCCAAGACTCAAGTCAGGGGACCAGAAATACTAACACCATTCTAATAATATGAGAATAAAACATAAGTATAACAGAACACACACACACACACACACCCAAAGCCCCAAAAGGCGACAAAAATGCTAACAGGGCATAAAAGGTGCCCACACCAAGTTGCCCGCACCCCACCCAAGTAGAGGTTCTGAGAGGGGTAGGCTGGGGGGAGGTCATAATATAGCAAGACTCCATTAGAAGAAACAACATTACTAAGGTGAATAATTTTTCTTCAAACAACATGAAGTCTTGCTATATTATGACAGTAGCAGAATACACAGCAGTACCTCCATGGAGGAGGGCAGAACCTACTAGGAATAGGCTCTGAAGAACAGCTGTGCCAAACCGACATCTCTCCTGGCCTGGACATCCAGGGAGTAATGCTTGGTAAAAGTGTACCGTTTTCAAGTAGCAGCCTGGCAAATCTCTAATATAGGGATGTCTCTGGCAGCAGCTAGAGCGCAGCTGTACCCTGGTAGAATGAGCCCTCAAACCAGGAGCTCTGCCCAGTTTCTGATAGCAAAATTGGATACAAGAGACAATCCACCTGGCAATTGATCTCTTAGTGGCAGGTTTGCCTTTCCCAGCTTCACCATAGGTAAGGAAAAGTTGGAGGATTCGAGACCTGTGATCTTTAGTGCATCTATATAGTAACTAAGAGCTCTCTTAACATCCAGGCTGTGCAACCTCCTCTCACCAGACGAGGAGTGATCAGTGAAAAATACTGGAAGGAGATAGATTGATTAAGATGGAAATCTGAAACCACCTTAGGCAAAAACTTCCTATTAGTCCTAAGGACTACCTTATCCCTATGGAAAGAAATAAAGTCAGTTTCCACTGACAAGGCTTGCAACTCACTTATGCATCTGGCAAGTGACAGCACTAGAAAACAGTTTCCAAGTTAGGTACTTAAGCTCTGCAGAAGACAGAGGTTCAAAGGGGTTGCATTAACTGGGCAATGCAAACATTCAGGTCCCAAGCAAGGGCGGTTCCCGAAAGGATGGATTAGTATGGAGTAATCCCTTAAAAACTTGGAAAACACAGGATGAGAGGAAGGGGATGACTTTCCTGCTGACACAAAAGCAGATACAGCTGCCAAATGAACTCTCAGGGTAGCTGGTCTGAGACCCAAGGAATTAAGATGTACCATGTAATCTAACACAGTGGGCAAATCAGCAGATTCTGGGGAAATATTTTTCCCCGCACACCAAATGGAAAACCTTTTCCATTTAGAACTATAAGTAGCCCTAGTGGAAGGCTTTCTAGAAGCCTTTAGGATCTCAAGAACACCCTGAGAGAGGTGTAAATCAGCAAACTCTAACTCCTCAAGAGCCAGGCCTTGAGGTTGAGGGATTTGAGGTCCGGATACCAAACCCTTCCCTGGGCACAAGTCAACAGGTGGTGATTCCTGGGGAGGCAAAGGGAAGATGGATTGTCAGTGACAGAAGGGTGGGTACCAGGGCTGCCTGGCCCAATCCGGGGCAATCAGAATCACCCTGCAAGGCTGAGATCTGATTTGACTAATACTTTGAATAGGAGGGGAAGGGAGGAAAGCATAGAGAAACTTTCCCTCCCAATCCAGAAGAAGGGCATCCAGGGGAACTGAGCCCAGCACTGGAGGCCTGCAACAGAACAGAGGAAGTTTGTGATTGTCTGGGGCTGCAAAAATATCTATCTGAGGGGTGCCCCATCTGGCAAAGACTATTCCCAGCACTTGAGGATCCAGGGACCATTCGTGATGGCCCTGGGAAATCCTGCTGAGAGCATCCGCTAGGACATTGTCCTTCCCTGGAAGATGAACTGCTATGAGGGAAGTGTTCAGGGAATAGGCCAGAGACCACAACTTCATTGCCTCGGTGCACAAGGCCGAAGACCGAGTGCCCCCTGTTTGTTGATGTACCACATTGTTGTGGTGTTGTCTGTTCTGACTTGTATCACCTTGTCGTGGACAGATGCAGAAAATGCTTGAAGAGCTAAAAGACAGCTCTGAGTTCCAGCAAATTGATGTGGAGCAGAGATTCCTGAGGGGACCACACTCCCTGAGTGGAAAGGTCGCCCATGTGGGCTCCCCAACCCAGAAGGAAGCATCTGTAGTGAGAGTCAAGTCGTGAGTAGGGAAATGAAGGGATCCCCAATCTTAAATTGCTCTGATCCTGCCACCACTGGAGGCTAGGATCAAGGTTAATCACTGGGACCAACTTGGAAAGGGGTCTCTTCTCTGAGACCAATAGGTTCTCAAGTGAAACTGAATGTCTCTCATCTGAAATCTTGCTCCCTGCACAACAGCTGTGGATGCAGCCATGTGCCCCAGGAGCTGCAGAAAGTGTCTTGCTGGTCGAGAGACCTGCAGAGTGAAGGAGGAGGCCAGAGCCACTAAATTCCTTACCCTTTCTAAGGGAAGAAAGGCTCTGGCTAGCTTTGTGTCAATTCTGCCCCTATAAAGGTGAGTACCTGGACTGGTTCCAGAACCGACTTTGTAGATTTAGGAAAGCCCAGGGAGGTGAGAAGCTGCTGGGTGACCTGCAGGTGAGATTTTACCTGTTCTGGGGACTGACCTACAATGAGCCAGTCATCTAGATAGGGAAAACAGCAATCCTTTGCCTCCTTAAGTGAGCCACTGCCACTGCTAGACACTTTGTGAATACCCCTGGGGCAGAGAGTGGGCCGAAGGCATTGCTCTGAACTGGTAATGACCTGAGGGCAGTTCGAATCTGAGGTACCTTCGATGGGAGCTTCTGATTAGGACATGGAAATAGGCATCCTTGAGGTCCAGGAGGCTAGCCAGTCCCTGGCCTTAGGGAGGGTAAAATCATTGCCAGAGTTACCATTTTGAACTTTGGTTTCAAAAGATGCTTGTTCAGATATCGGAGATCTAATATGGGCCGCCATTCTCCTGTCTTTTTGGGGTAAGGAAGTATCTGGAATACAGACCCTGCTCTGGTGCAGGGAGGAACCCTTCTACTGCTCTGAGAGCTAACAGGGATGAGACCTCTGCTTCCAGAGCAAGGGTCTCTGAAGCACTTGCAGGTAGAAAAAGTCTGCTTCTCAACTTGGGAAACTTTTGAGCTGAGAACCAGACCCTGGCTTACTACTTCCAGAACCCACTTGTCTGAGGTTAAAGAAGCCCAATCTGACTGAAGTAAGCCAGCCTGCCCCTACCGGCACAGGAGACCGGCCCTGGGCACCTACATCAGGGTGCCTGCTTAGCAGGAGCTTTAGGCTGTGGGAGTGGGAGCAGGTCTGCCCACCCCGCCTGCCTCTGCCTCTGAAGAAGCCCTCTGAGCATAGGCAGAGGAGGCCTGAGTCTGATAAAAAGGCCTGTGAAAAGGCCTACCCCTACCCCTGGGGGTATGCCTTTGAGGAGTGGCTTGCCGCTCCTTAGCCTGGGCACTCTTGTAAGTAGTCCTATATTCATCCATCTTTTTCATGTAGTTCTCTGTCTGCTCCCCAAACAGAGAATTTCCCACCACAGGAAAATCCATAGCCTTAGTCTGGGTATCCTGTGACAGACTAGTACACCTGAGCCAGGCCAACCTACGAAAAGCTACAGATGTGGCCATGACCCTAGAGGAAACATCATTAACATCCACAGCAGCATGAAACTGAACCTTAGAAGCCTCAATGCCATCAGCAGCCACCTGTTCTAGTTCACTAGCCAGCTGGCCATGGGCTTGCTTGGCTAATTGCATAACAGTATCCCATCTAAATTTCTGATACCTAGCTACATAAGCCATATAACTTGCTTGCCTGAGTCCCAGAGAGGCTGCCATATACTGTTTTTTTGCCATGGCATCAATCTTCCTGGAATCCTTGTCAGGAGGATGTGAAGCCAGGAGAATATTAGCTTTAGCACAGGCTGCAGCCTGAACTACCCCAACATGACTGCATTGCTGAGAAAGGAATTCTGTATCAGGACCTGACAATGTGTACCTTCTGTCCATCTTTTTATCTACAGGAGGCACAGAATTAGGAGCTTTTAAAATTTTTATTGTTTGCTTCCTAAAAGACATGTAAAGGAATAGACAATCTCCTAGACTGTGGAATATCCATCATTTCTACAAAATCAGGCTCCTCTTGCTCATCCACAGCTTCCTCTAAGGGAAGCTGAAGGGTTTCAGCAACTTTTTTGTAAAACATAAAATGAGATGGGGACTCAGACAGCATAGGGGGAGATTCTAAAGGTCTGTCTGGGGAGATGTCCGTTCAATGGGCACACCCAGACCTTCCCAGCCACATTCATACTGTTCATAATCATCCTCCCTCCTCTGGTTCATAAAATTCCTCAATATCATATTCCTGAACCACTGGGACGGACGAACCGACCTTTTGCCAGATAGTGGCGGTTCGGACGGACCCTGAGACAGTGACTGGACAATTTGTATGGCTTTTGCTATCTCTGCAGCAGTTGGAGAAGGGGTTTTGGACTCCAGACCTGCTGATTTTCTTGTTTTCTTTACTGGAAGTGGTTCCTCAGAACCAGCTTTTCTTTGGCCCGAGGAAGTCTCGCCCTGGTCAGAGGGCACTCCCTCCGGTTCGGTTGGCACCGAACCGGGCTGGCCATCCGGGTCAGCGGACTTTTTGGCCTCTCGTTCCCTGAGCCTGCCCAATCTTTTTTCCAGGGTGGCTGCAGGGAAATTCTTGCATATCTGGCAGTCTGACTGGAGGTGGTCAAACCCCAGACAATAAACACATGTGGTGTGTGGGTCAGCCTTGGCAAAGACTTCCCCACAAACATCACAGTGTTGAAACCCAGTGGGCCCGGTTTTTCTTTTGGGTTTCTCAGACATAATGCCAGCCTAACCAGAAAACTTGCCCTTTTAACGGCAGTGCCAGGCAAGACACCCTTATCGGTTCCTAACCGTGTCACGGGTATTGGAAAAAAACGTAATAAATCCGTTTTTTTTAGAACCGATAAGAACCGGGAACCGCACTCTAAAATGTTAATTTTTAGTTTTAAACCCAGCTGATCGGTTCAAAACCGAACCGATAACTTACAAGTTCCACACAGACAAAAACCTTTAATTTACTTACGGTTACCACAGATAGAGCTTGAACCGAACGGTTTTGCGGTTAAAATAAAACTATTCTCGGTTGAATCCAACCGAGAAAACACTTTCTAAACCGAGAAATGAACCGAGCAGTAGGAGAAATCTCTGGAGCGACTGTTCACTGAGGCGGAGTAAAGAATCTGACAGTTCAGGTTTGAAATAACACAGATAGAGCTGCTTCTTAGAGCTCGTGGCCAAAATTCTATTTTGGAATGGTTTTAACCATTTCACCTCCGGAGCAGTTCTAGAGCTGGATCAAACTGCTACTGTCATAATATAGCAAGACTTCATGTTGTTTGAACAATTTCGCCACCCTGACAACCTCGGCGCATGGAGGAACAGCGCTGGAGACTCAATACATTTGCTTTCTGTGAGGTGTCCCCCACCCCCTATAAGGATTCTCAACTCCAGTGGGGTGCATGTGGAGGGGGGAGGAACAGCAAAAAAAAAAAAAAGAGCCTGGGCCGGTGCAACAAAACGCAGTAGCACCCAGACCCAGACCCGAATCTCACGCACTGTAAGCAGAGGCCAATCCCTGACGAGCTCGGCCAGCTGACTGCAGCACCACCCCTACATCCCTCTGCCCCTCCCAGGCCAAGCTCTGCTCTCCCTCACCCAGTGTGTGTGTGTGTGTGTATATATATATACACATACAGCGACATCCTGTTAGGGTAGCCACACCACATCCTATTCCTTCGCCTTGCCTTTCAGGCTTTCGCCCACATCGCCGCCCGTTCGACGCGCCTTGATTCAGATGCCCACGTCACAGGCTATCACTCACAACAGATGTAAGGAAGTACTTCTTCACAAAAGAGTCGTGGATTCCTGGAACAGTCTACCAGTGAAGGTGACGGGGAACAACAGTGGTGGTGTTCAAGAATCATGGGACAGGCATAAGGGGATCTTAGCGGAAAGAAATGGGAGGAAGAAACAGCTAAAGGTCAAGCAGGGTCTGCAGTGATACTGTAGGTAAGCAAAAACGGGCAGACTGGATGGGCCAGGTGGTTCTTATTTACCAACAAATTCTATGTTTCTATGACAGGAGTGTACAGGTGTGCCTCCGGGGCACCTCTGGCTCAGGTCACTTGCCAGGCCACCTGAGGAGGCAGAGACCACTCTCTAGTAGCAGCTGTGTCCAATCTATGGGAACAACAGAACTCGTCTGGCCATCTTGACAGCCTCCAGCGATGGACACCAGGACAGAGGTGAAGACTCTGGGGATTTTGGAATCCAAGACCATTTAGTGAAGTTTGTCATTAATTGTGTTAACATGTAAGGGATCACTGGGAGGAAGGGAGTATCCTAAGGAGCTGCCCCCTCAAGGGAGTCTCCTGATGACCTTGAGGTGCACACAGATCTCAATGAAGCAGGTGTTACCCTTTGAGGGCTGATTTCGGTCCTGCTCCTGTGAAGAGAAAAAAGATGCCACCAGTGATGCTGAGGATGGTGAGAGCTCTGGTGCAAGATGTTAAACTGATGATGCAAGTAGGAGATATGTCTACTTAATTGTTAAAGGAGATCAATCACCTCCAAGAGCCCCACACTCAAGTGTGGGGCTGGTCTCAATGTGTACTTTGTGTTCAAAACCATTTTGGTTTATTTACTGTACTATAACAGATTGTATCAGACTAACTTTTCTTAGTTCCAGGATGACATCTACTTTTACTACAAAAATCCCAGAAGCCCCTGCTGATGACATCAGAGCTGTAGGCAGCAGTGAGAAGATTCTATGTCCTGCAGTGCATGTTAAAGTTTATATGAGCGTTGATCTTTTGTTTGCTGGTCCCGCTGTGCTCCGTGGGCTAGGTACATTCACAGGGGACTGTACTTAGTTTGACGGAGAAAAGCAGACCTGGAAAATACCTGATCAGAGATTATAAAAGCTATAACAGGCAATGCAGGCTATTAAATCTCCCACTGCTGCCTACTGCTGTTAGCTGAAGGGGATTCCGGGATTTTTAATAAGAGATGTCAGCTTACCCTAATACCTTGAAGCAAAATTAAGTCCGATTATAATTATATAAATATATAAAATCTACAATACTACAGCAAACAGTAAGTAAACCAAAATGTTTTTGCATACAAAGTGCACATTGGGACCAGTTTCACATCTGAGTGTGGGGCGCTTTGTGCCGACTCTTCCCCTTTAAGGAATTCCATGTTGGGAAGTGAATCAGAGATGCTGCCTCTGGCCAAGGGCATGTGGGGACTTCCAACCACTGCCAGAGGGTAGGCTGAAGTGGAAGCCACTGTGCTTCTGCCCAAAACACCATCTGGTGAGAATAAATGTTTGCGAAAGGGACCCTGAGGTTCTGACTTATGTCCAAGGTGAGAATCTAGCCTGCCTTCGTAATGTCGACAAGGAACCTCTGGTAATCTGTCACCATCAACATACCCCTAGACACGGAGGATAGCCCTGGGCCCATGTCCCACACCTCGGGCTTTACCTGACACCAAGAGAGAGTTAAGATGGGGCGACAGCCCTTGGCTGAGAGGTAGGACATGGTCAATGCTCCTGCTGCTGAAGGGGCTCTCAGGACTGCCTGCTATGTAGTCTGAAAGTGGGTAGCCCAGATGACTGCGAGTTGTATACTATGTGTACCTTTTCCTCTTTGGTAACCATGGAGTGTAATATAGGGCTGGTGTAGTACCCCTCCACTAAAAAAGTACAGTTACGTAAGGACTTACCTTAACAGTAGATTTTCAAGAGAATTTCTTGCATCAGGCCACACCTGTGGAATTATAGCCATCAGGCACAAGGACTACATGGAAACTTAATAGCTAGCGGTCTACTAGGGGGCTGTGCATGACAACATCAGCTGACGACGACCCTCCCATATAAGCATGGGTAGCCCTGCACCCTCCTCAGTACCCCTGCCTGAGACCATATACAGAGGATTTCCTCCTGGGGAACCGAGGGACAGCCAGTGGTTCACGCCACTAAGCAAGGTGAAACAGAAGATGGACCACCCTGGAGAGAGAGAGGGAGAGAGGAACAGAGAAGCCCTAAGGCCAAGGGGGACAGAGGGTGGGACAGCATGGCCTGATGCAAGAGATTCTCACAAAGATCTACTGTTACGGTAATTTCTTACGTAACTGTACTATGTTCTTTGAGGATATAGCTGGCATTAGGCCACACCTATGGAAGGAGTCCCAAGCAGTACTGACAGAGAGACAGGCTGGGTGGCTAGAGGCTACAGGCCTAAGACAGGAAGCCCTGAAGCACAGCCATTCTGAAGCCTGCCCTTTTCCTAGAGGCAATGTCCAGACTGTAATGTTTAGTGAAAGTCTGGACAGTACTCCAAGTGGCAGTGGCACAGATTTCAGCAGCTGACACGTTCCTGAAACAGGCAACAGAAGTGGCTATGCCTCTGGTGGACTGGTCACGCACAACTTCAGGGAGTTCCTTACCATACTTCCTATAGCAAAAAATAATACAGCTGGTCAACCATTTAGACAGACACTGTTTAGAAACGGTTTCTTTCACCCCTGGGAAAGATGGCGTTCCAAACAACTGCGAGGACTTCCTGCAGTCCCTCGTTTGATGAACACAATATCTGAGTATTCTATGTACATCTAAAGTATGGAGCAAGGCTTCCCCTGGATTGGCATGCTCTGGGAAATAAAACAGGCACGTGGATGGTTTGATTCAGGGTAACTCAGCTTCTCAGTCTCTACTCCAAAACAAAGCACACCAGTAAGTTTGCTGAGCACCCGTACTGCAGCTTAACATTTTGCTGACTGACGTACTTTCTCAAGCCTTTGGCTCAAGACCAGTAAAGTTGCAGAGCATCCTTTGAAATACAGTCTAGGTTCCAGGGCACCATTCATCTTATAAGGATGATGCACAAGTTTGACAGGGCTGTTCCAATTCATCTGTCTCCCTCTCACGCAGATGTATATTTTTCTCCATCATGGTTTTTCTACCCACCAACCTCTCGTCTCCCCTTTTGGGACCTCTACTGGCAAGCACCCAGTTCCAGCTCCCACTAGCAGGACCACTGTTGTCTGTATTCTGCAGGTTATTTCCCCTGCAAGACACACTGCAGTCCTTTGTCCCATACATACTCTCAGGATCTTGTTGCAGGTGGCCAGTTGCACGGTACAGGGCCTGATGCTTGGATCCCCCCTTCAGTCCCACTTTGTAGTGGCCCCTGCCACTACACCAGCAAGCATCGTCCATGGGTCTGTTGGCATGCAGCCCTCCCCTTATGAAGGAGGCAAACCTCCTTGACCCACTACAAGGGGTTGCCACAGCTGTGGAATGCAGTACAACTCTCCCCAGTCAAGGTCGTACTGCCACAAGAAGTCCACCTTGACCACAGCCAGCTGTTCACTGCGTCTTTGGCTTGCTCCTGAATCTGGACCACCATTCAACTGCCTGTCTCATAAATCAGGGGCAAGGCTTAAAAAATCAGCGGCAAACAACGAACATCAAGGACACATCTTCAAAATCTGTGCTATCACTCAAAAAGTTTAAAGAATAAGGAACGCAGTTTAAAGTGAATGTTCTGAAGAACAACAAGTGTGTAACTCTAACATTTGACATTTTGTGCTTAAAATCTCCACTGCTCTGTCATGGATACACAAACTACAGGAGGGACAAAGGAACACTGTCAGGGAAAATCAGGGATGTCCTTGAAAGTCAGGAACAGTTGAGAGGCATGGGTTGCTGGCATCAGCGCACATACCACTACCATTGATCCAATGTGTGGCTTCTTGTTTTATATTATTTAAAATGCTCACCTAAACCTCTTGTATCCATCAGATCATACTTGAAATGGAGCATTAACTCCACAGTATTCTCCTGGAATACAACTTTAAAATAAATAAATAAATAATATATACAATTTGCTGCCTATAACCTTTATAACTTGTTTTTATGTCCCACCAGTAACTTTGTAACACTTTGCTTCTGTTGCTCCATCTCTCTGGGTGACATGCCTAAATGTTGCCACTGTACCCAATAGCTCCATATGAAGTTTGAACCATCCATTCATTAACCTGATACAAAATGGTCTCCCAGGGTATGCGAAGGAATAAATAAATGCATGCTCCTTTAAAGAGCTACTGATGCCTCAAAGAAAGCTTTGGACAACACAATAATTAGGTACAATTCAGCTTGCATTTCATTTTACATATTACTCTTTCCCATTATTTATTACTCAGCAAATCTGTATGAATACATGATAGTTATCCCTCACAGTTCCCTTAGAGTTTATCTGCCTCTATAGCTTACTCCCTACTTCCAAGTCATAATCCTCTGTTGTGACATCACAATCTGTTGCCATGGGAGTAATTGTGATGTCACATGCAGTGCATTATGACCCTGGGTAGGGAGAAGGCAACATGAATAGATGAACTCTTCAGGAGCAAAGATCCTGTTTTCATGTAAATGACCTCAGTAATAAATAAAGGGGAGGAGGAATACATAACGAATGTGAAATGCAGGCTAAACTGTGTCTAAATATTGCATTTTGTTAAAGTTCTCAGAAGGTGTCAGCTGCTCTTTAAGTCAGGCGTTTTGGATGAACAGAGTATATATCACTAAGAAAACAATTTAGGGTGGTATCTGTGCCCATAATGTCTTGATACAGTTTTATCTACTGGTAACCACATATGGAAGAATATACTACATACACCTTTATTTTTAAAGCCACTGAGCAGTCTTAGCGCTGCTGATTCTGTGATGAACACTACTAGGTAACTGCATTATAAGCTGACAGCTAGGATTACCAGAGTTTGGTGTTGACGGGGAGTTCGCTTGGCTTCCGTGGGTCACTGCATTTGTAGCATCTACTGCTGTTTTGGCTGCATAAATGTTGGCTTCCTCTTGGAATTTGCTTATATTTTTCTTATATCGTATTCTCTTGTTACCAAACCAGTTAGATACCTGCATTGATTACAACACAGAAGAAGAAATGAATAGCAAGGATGAAGGTATTTTCCTATCATGGCCTTATGACAAACAAAAGGTATGTGATAAAACACCCTCAATAACAAAGAAAAGTTACTTACTGTACCTCTAGATCTTTACATATGTCTTCTCCATAGAGCCCCACTCTTTGCTGTGAGGCTCGAGGTGTGAGCAAACTTTATTGAGGGTGTGGAGGACTGCTACAGCACCAGTGCCTGCACAACACCGCGTGCTGCAGGCAATAACCATCATCGGTGCACCACTGGCATCAGTTCTGTTAGTAAGGAGCAAAGAACTAAGCACCATGTATAAAAAAAAGACATGGACAGGGAAAACAGAAGTAATAAAACTAAAAGAGGGGCGAGGGAGGAACTTCCTTCCCCCAAGGTACTACCTATTCCAAAGCGGTATTTATTTATTTGCTTTTGTTAACCAGGTAAGCACACTACACAGTCAACTGCCAATTTTCATGTGCGACCCGGGAGGATTACAAGGTACAAACATGAATGTCTGGCAAACACAGGGTACATACAATAGCATCAGGCACATAAAATACATCTGGAGGTAGTTAGCAGCTTAATACAGGCAGGGGCAACAGATGTCTACAGACAGCCCAGAATATCAACACGATACGATACATCAATAACAGGCGAATCAGGCTACATACAAGATCATCAGGCACATAGATAACATCAGGAGGTAGATAAAACAGCGTAATACAGGCATGGTCAAACAGACGTCTACATGTAGGGTCAGCTAAGGGACCCAGTATCTATGGTACCTCAGATGGCAACGAGCCATCCAAAACGACAAAGTGCTTGCAGTAGCCGGGGACTCGTCGCCCAGCAGTCGAGACCGGGTTATAGAAGCTTAGGTGCAGAGACAGGTGGAGGCCGATTTTAGGAAGCCCCATAGGGAGGCTTTGAAGCAGCGATGGGAGTGGGAGGAGCAGATACTGGCAGACAGGGAGTTCCACGGCCTAGGTGTGTAGGCAGCAAAAGCCCAATCACTCGTTTGGGTGTGGGTTTTAGGAACCAGGAGGACCCGAGATTCGCTGGATCACAGGTGGGAGGAGGGATCTGCTGGCTTGAGAGATGTGGCGAGTGCTGGAGGGATGGCAGTTCTGATGATGTTGTCGATGAAACTGCCAAGGATGAAGGTGCGGTGACTCTCTGGGGGAAGCCACTCCAGCTGGGAGTATAGATCACATCGGTGCGTGAGGCGAGGAGCAGAGAGTGCAAAGCGGCATACATTGTTGTACGTTGTGTCCCATTTGGAGAGACAGGATTTTGGGATGTGGGCAAAGGATACCAGGCCGTAGCAGAGTGTGGGTAGGAGGACCCCCCTGGTTAAGGTGAGCTGTGCTGCTGGGGTGAGACAATTTTTAGCTCTGTATGCCAGGCCCAACTTGCTTTTGGTTGCCTTGCAGGTGTTGCGAATGTGCAATGTGTGGTCCAATTGCGGGTCAAGGGTAACCCCCAGGTACTTGACGGCGTCAGCCACAAGCAAGAGGGAACCGTCAGCTCCTACAATTTTTAGAGGAGCAGAGCAGGCCTTAGTCTTGGCCGAGGAGCCAAAGAGCATGGTCAGAGTCTTTTTAAGGTTGATGGTTACCTTATGGGCCTCAAGCCAGGTCTGAATTTGGTTGAAATTAAAGTTTAACCAGTGGTTGATGGTCTGGATGTCCCGTGAGCTAGCCAGGATGACGAAGTCATCCGCGTATAGGGTGGAGTACCTGTGGGCTGAGGCAGAGGGCAGCTCGTTTACGAAGAGGGAAAACAGAATGGATCCAAGGACAGAGCCTGGGGGACCCCGCAGGTCACCGGGGATGAATCAGAGAGGGCCTTGTTAAAGCAAGTTTATTGCTGTCTCCCGGAGAGGTAGTTAGTGAACCAGGCATGGGCGGAGGGGGAGAGGCTCAAGGCCCAGAGAGAGGAGCGCATGAGCAAGTGGTCAACCCGGTCAAAGACTTTAGAGAGATCCACAAAGATGGCTCCAGTCAGTTTGCCTTGATCGGTCTCGGACCTGATCTCGGAGGTGACCACTGTAAGGGCAGTAGAAGAGCTGTGCCCTTTTCTGAAGCTGTGTTGTGCCTTGAGGCAACCACTTTTTCAAGTAACTTGCTGATTGCAGACAGGATTGCTATACGGCGGTAGTCATTGGTATTTTTTGGGTCGCCTTGTTTGAGGACAGGGACGACCTTGGCCACCTTCCATACGTCCGGTATGGTACCCGAGATTAAGGAAGTGTTGAATATGTGAGAGATGGGCCTGCCTAGGAGGGGTGCCCCTAGGTGCAGCAGTTTGGGCTCAAGGCCATCGTGCCCAGCCCCTGTGTGAGGGAAGAGACCAGCAAGGAGCCTCTGGGTCTTCAGGACAGAGATGGCTTTAAGGCAGAAGAAAGGTCGGCTGGAGACTCCACTACGGGAGGGACCCTGAGTCGTGGGGGCCGGGGATCGGGAGGAGGGCGCAGAAAGGTTGGAGAACTGGCAGTTAAGAGCGTTGGCAATTGTGAGGGGCTTATTGCAACTAACCCCTCCAACAGGCATCTATCAGAGACCTGGGTTCTGGCAGACCCTCCTACTGCATTTTTAATATTTTGTCAGAAGCTCCTCAGGTTTCTGGCCGAGGATAGCAGGGCAGATTGACAGAAATCACTCTTGGCAGAGTGGATGGCTCTTTTGCAAGAGTTTCTTAACTGTCTATATTCGAGGAAGTCGCAGCTGGAGTGGGAGGACTTGAGTCTCCACCAGCATTTGTCCCTTAGCTTCATGAGGGAAAGTAGGCCACCATGGAGCCACTTTGTGATGGTGCCCCTCACCCTCCCTTTCATGAGAGGTGCGTGTTTGTTTTGCAGGGGAGTAAGGACAGCAAGGAAGTTGTCGAGGGCCCCTGAGGGATCGCTCAAACCAGTGACCTGGGTCCAGTCCATTTGTCGTAAGTCGGCATGGTAGTCAACAATGTTAAAATTTGAGTAGTCCCGCACCTGGATTACTTTGCAGCAGGGGTGTAGCCAGGGATTTCAGATCTGCACACCAAGTGGACTCACAGCTACCCCGGGTGTAGCCAGACAATATACAAATATACACCAGGACCATGTTTGTTGCCTTATTTGGCAAAATAAATGCAACTTTTGTATCTCATGACAGTGGTTGTTGCAGTGCATGGGTAAATACAAACGCCATGCATTGTTCCCTAAGACACCCACATACCAGCCCAGAGCCTGTAAAGTTGTATTGTCCTTGGGTTGCAAAGAAAGTATTAGTGACCAGTACTTCTAGTTTCGACTCCTATGAATAAAATTACAGAAGGGTTCAGTATTTTCTTTGTTAGTTTTCATGGAAAAAGGAAGCAGTTCAGAGCCTATTTGCTACCCCCCTTAAATAAAATTGCACACCATGGAGTGCTTGGAGTATGCCTGCCTACACCCATGCTTTGCAGGGGATTTTGGGAGAGGAGACACCCCATGTGCAATAGGTAGGAGAGTGGTACGAGATGGTATCCGGAAGGATTCCTGAGGAGACTATTCTGTCCGGCCTGTTACTCAGTACCCAGTCAATGAGGGATCCTCTTCCCCCTCAGGAGAAGAGCCTCGTGGGTTCAGTAATGAGTTGACTAAGGGTGAGACCTGACAGCAAGGGCTCACAGAGCTTGGCGTTGCCCCCCCAACCAGTTTAAGTTGAGGTCGCCCAGGACTAGCAACTCATTTTAACCTACTTTGTCACTGAGACAGTCGAGTAGAGAGGACAGCCCAAGTGTTCCTCCCTTTGGAGGGTTGTAGGCACATACCAGGTGAACCTTTTTAGTACTGCCTAGCAGAGGGACAGCGTGCAAGAACTCATAGGCAGGGTGTATGTGGGGGATGTGCCTGATGACAGACACATTTAAGTGCCCCTTATAGTAGAGGAGCACTCAACCCCCATGCTTATTCCCCTCTCTGTCCCGTCTGATAAGGTTGTACCCCAGGAGGGCACATGCAGAGTCAGGGGTGTGTGGCTTCAACCAGGTTTCAGGATCCCCAAGATATCGGGGTAGTAGTGAGCCACCCAGGCTGTTAGCTCTGCTAGGTTTGGTAATAGACTTCTCACATTCAGGTGAACCATTTTTATGCTTCTGGCAGATTGCCAGGCCGGAGGAGACTTGAGAGAGGGCAAGACGGCCGGAGGCCAAGGGGTTTGGGCTGTGCCCCATCTAGGCCGGGGGGGACCGAGCACCTGCTCAGGGGCAGCATTCTGATTGGCCGTAATGGGAGGAGTGTGCAGGTCTAGTGCAGGGTATGTTGCCGCCTCGTGGCACAAGTGGGGGGGGGGTCAAGTCCCACGTCACTTAGGGTAGGGTTATTGTATCAGACATGGGGACAGGCCCCGATCAGCAACAAAAGCAGCAGAAACCAAGGACCAGCACAATACAGCAGCACGGGGTATCTGACCAGGCCTGAGGCAGCAGCCTAGCAAGGGTGGCACTACACTAACCAATGGACAGTCTGCTAACAGCAAATAACACTAAGTACAGGCACCCACTAACTAAGGGACAGTTAGCAACAGCAAAATAACACAATGTCAAGTTGTAGTAGCTCTGATGGCAGTGGGCTGCAAGTAAATAGCACTGGGTAGTTATACTAGCTCTAACATTCAGGTTACAATGAACTAATCTAGTAATGGCTATGCTAGTACTAGCCCAGTATGACAGAGAGAACGTTTTCTTGCACAAATAAAACAGTGAGAATTACAAGACCCCAGTAACCTGAGTAATTCATTCTAGCATTGAGAGGTAATGACTGTTAGCAAGTCAGTAAAAGGCAGATTCTTGCCTCATCTAACCAGGAGGGGAGGGGGGAGGGGAGACAGGCCACTGTATGATCGCCACAGAGCCGATCTGAGGGAAAAAAACAAATAGTAGCTCAAGGGCACTGGGAGAGGCAGCATTGAACCAGCTGCTGGAAAGTTAAAGTCGGTGGCCCAGGAGCTGGTGGGAGGGGCTAGAGAGCATTTAATGGGAGGAGGGAACAGAGTGGGTGGATGGGAAAATTTAACCCTGACGCAGCTGTGCAGCCTCCAATGCAAGTTCCCACCAAATCAGCACCGGTAAGTCCAAATAAAATATTTAGTCCAGGCAGCAAGGTACACAAAATGTCCCGAATCGGCTTTTACTTCAGGCATAGGATTTCGGTGTCAGGGGAGGACCGCCCGGCGAATGTAGGAAGCCGGCACCTCAATCCCGGGTCAACCGGTGTCGGCATCTTGAAGGTCGCGAGTTGGGGGAGGGGTCCCACTGAGTAAAGGGCTCCCAGTGCCTTCCCAGGGTCCAAGATTAGATCAGGTCTGAGCCACGGGGCTCACAAGAGCAGCCTTAAGTAGGGCTGAAGCGAGCAACACAGCAGAACAAGAGGAGCCAATCAGGTGCAAAGACGAGATTCAAAGTTGCCGCCTAAACTCCTCGGTCTCCGGGACAATTAAGAGCAAGATTTCCTGCAAATTTAATGCCGACCCAGCCATACAGCCTCCGATGCAAGCTCCCGCCGAATCAGCACTGGTAAGTCCAAATAAAATATTTATCCTGGAAATGAAAATTATGTACCTACCGTAATTCCTGAGCTTCCTGGATATCTTTAGCATTCATTACTGGTGGCTTCTAGCTGGAGGTGCTAGGACCCCGCAGGAAGCTTATAGCTTTAAGCTTTTCAGCTTTTCTTCTGGAGGATGGGCCAATGTCAAGGATGGCGCCACCCCCGAGGCTGACGTCTTACGTGGCACTCGCGGGTTGGCCTGTAACAGATGCTGACCCCTCCACCACCTGTTCTGCTCGCCAGAGAGGAAATTAGGGATAGAGGGGAAAAAAGGAGAGGACAGTGGGGCAAGGGAGTCCAAGAGATAGGAAAAGGAAAGGATATAAACTAGAAAAGGAATAAAGCCAGCCACAGGAGAAGGGGCAGAGCTCTAATAGTTCTGGGTAGGGAGAACCCAACCACTGGGCAGGTCAAGGAGGGGGTGAGAGGATGGAGATGGAGGAGGAAGGAAGGAAAGGGGGAGGAGAGAGAGAGAGAGAACATAGATAGAGAAAGAGGTGGGCCCAGCAAGGAGAATCCTAAGAAGGAGGGTTTTCCTCTGTGGACCAAAGAGAGGTGACTCCCTTTTTTTTGTTTCAGGGGTGGAGACCCAGGTGGTGAGTACACGAGGAATTCAAGAGAGACCAAGAGGCTTCACAGGCTCCAGGACCCATGCAGTAAGCACCACAGAATGTGTCAAGCAAGAGACAGATGATCCCTGCGCCCCTTCCATTTAAAGGTCACTACCCTTCCGGTCCACAGAGAGAAAAAGGAGGGATGTGCCAGAATCTCTTCCCTCTCTCTCCTATTGCATAGGGGTGGGGAAAAGGGCCCACCTTAGGGCAAGATCCCTCTGGACAGGGGAGTGGGGTGGGGGTAGTCACCTGGCTAGGTGAGTCCAGGATCCCTGAGTGGAGAGTCGAACCTCTTGAGCATATTACCACCTGAAACCTTATACACTACCCCAGAATGATAGCTTCTGTGCGATGGCTCTTAAAATGACTGCTCTATGTACTCCTGCCTGTGTTCTTAAGAATCTGATTTTTCCCTCCTGGTAATTGTGATGGTTGCTGTAAGCCTATGTATTGTAACTAATAATTATTGTGATCACGTTGTAATCTATGTCATTGCCCTTATACTATGGATTATGTGTGTCTACTGTTGTGATTCTTTGTAAATGTTATGCTATGTTTGATGTCTGTAACTAGTTCCAGGTCACCCTTGAAAAAGGGACCTCTGGTCTCAGTGGACTTACCCAGTTACCAAAATGCTAAATAAAAAAGTGGTGGAAGGCGAAGGACTTACACAGTACCTTCGAGAACAAGGGGTTTGGAAGTAGGAGGTCCGAGGGGACCTTGCCCCATGGGAAACCCAGGAGTGGGTTGTCAATGAGAAGAAAAGGAGCAACCCAAAGGCTCCAAAGTGGAAGAAGAAAAGGGTCCCCGAAGCCCCTGAGACCAAGACGGGGACTCGAGAGAGAGGGCAATCCTAGAGCTCCATGCACAAGGAAGCATGGGAGACAAGAAAGCTCAAGCGAAAAACAGGCAGGACTCACTGCCCATGCCGCTGCCCCAAAGGAATCTCAGTAAAGGTTGTGCAGGGCCCCGGGGAGCCCCTGGCAAATGGGGGCAAGAGCCCCTGCTGGCCTTCTCTCTAGAGATGGCTCCCTAGTGCTTCCAGAGAAAGAGTTAGGGAACCCAGAGGTGCCAGCAAGATTAGACCTGCAATTGGCCTCAGGCAGGGAGAAGGCAAGCAGGGAGGAGGCACTGCTGAAGAGACTGGGACCCAAGAGGGAAAGGTGGATGGGAAGCAGTAATGAATGGTGACGATATCTAGGAAGATCAAGAATTACAGTAGGTATGTCATTTTCATATCTTACCTGGATCAATCTTCACCATTCATTACTGGTGGGAGAGTACAAAGCACGACAAAGTGGCGCTGGCACCTCCCTGAGGGGAAAAAAAATCACCTGCAGCCTCCTGTGGGAAGCGCACAAGAGGAGGGGGCCCTCACAGACCTGGCTAGGCCTACGACTGGTCAGAGTCAGGTCGAGGCTCCTGACATGCAGGAAAAGGAGGGTGCCCTGATAGCACTCGCCAGGCGCTACGGGAGAAGAATCGGGCCCCTTGGAAGGATGAGGCAGTCACCCTACACCACGCCAAGGGTGACAACCGGGATACCCGAAACCATGCTGCCCGCCTAATGCAGACTGCTGTTCCTACCAGCCTGGAGGCTACCGCACTGGTGCTGTAAGAAGCCCTCGCTTGGTGTCTCGCCAGCTCCAAGCCACGAGTAGAAATCAAAATAGCCCGTCTGGTTGCTTCGCTATCAGGCATGGCTGCCAGGATCTGCCCCAGTGAAGCTCACAGGTGCCTTGCGTAGGCTACCTGGTGTGCAGAAATGGAGAGTACGAGGTGTGTGGAAGAGAAAACCCTTCTGCCACAGCGAGCAAACTCCACAGAGTCAGCCTCTGGGGGTCTCATGAGGGGCAAAGATGCCCCGAAGGGGTATCCAACCACTCCATTCCAGAGGTAGGATGGGGCAAAGCTCCTGGAGACCCAGGGAGAGCACAGTACCTGCATTGGCAGTCCCCAGGAGCTGGAACAAAGGAGGCAGGAAACTGCCAGACACTGCAATTCCTCCATGAAGCAACGGGGCCATGGAGGGATCTCAGCGGATTCCAAACTGTACTCCCCGAGGAAGGTCAGCATCGCATGCACAGGACTGCGGTCTACAGTTGGGGGAAGGTAGAGTTCCTCCAACACTGTCGCAAGGAACCGCTAAAAGTTTGTGTAATTAACATCAGAGGAGATGTGGACAGAGGTGTCCTCCTCCTCTGAGGAGGAGGAATCTGATGAGGTGGAAGGACTCTGCACAGGGGGTGGCAGTACATGGGCAGGAGGTATAAAAAACATCTCATCCACAGACCTGAAGTAAATGAGAAAGGCACTTGCCATCACCCTGTATTGTTCTCACGTAAGGGGACCCAGGGGACCGGAGAGTCTTGGGAGGAGGGGAGGAAGATGCAGAAAGGAAGGAAGAAGAGAGCAGTCCCGAGAGACCATAGCCCTCTGTTCGGGCTGTAGGAGCAAGCAGAGGACGCCTCCTGAGGGAGGGGACTGCGCTGTCCAGCCACTGACTGTTGCTCAACCTGCTCAGAGCTAACAGGGGGGTGCCCGGGGGGGGGGGAGACCCCTAGTGAGGAAGTCAGAGCCGTACAGGCCCAGACGGATGGCCCCTATCCCCACCAACAGCAAGGCTCTGACCCCCTTGCAGGAGAAGGAGAGCTCCTATCAGCACTCCAGCTCTGCCCCGGGGGGGTGGCCGAAGCCACAAGGACAGAGCAGGACATCTGATGGGACCCTACCAGGCTTGAACCAGAGGGCCAAGACCTGCCCCTCGAAAGAGGTCCCACCTTCAGAGAGGGAGGAAGGAAGAAACCATCACAAAGGTCAGCCTCAGAACTGCGCCTCGGCATCAGCATTGGCATCAACAGCCAAAGCGGCACCAGAGGTGGCACTGGCAACAGACAGTATCGAAGGTGGCACCATCACCAGAAGCAGCACTGACTGCGATGCCTACCTCAGAAGCAGCACCAGTCACAGCACTGTCCCCAGAGGCAGCACCAAACACAATGCTGCCCTCCAGCCCAGCGCTAGAATCTGCACCAGGAGCCTCCTTGGTACCAAAGATGGGATCAGCGGAGGGAAAATGCAGCATCGTGGACAGTGCCAGCCGGAGAAGAGGGTGAAAGGGGAGACCTCGGACTGGGCCCGGAAAGCACCCGGAGCTCCGGACTGCCAATCAGGATCATCCCAATCATCCTCCGATTCTGCGGAGGAGATATGAAAATTACGTACCTACTGTAATTCTTGATCTTCCTGTGTATGTTCGCCATTCATCACTGGTGGGTGTCAGTCGGAGGCGTAGCACCACGTGGGAGCTTTTTTTTCTGTTTTTATTCGCCTCAAGGGGAGGAGTCAGCACCATAGAGTCACTGACGTGATTTATCGCCATCAAGCACTCGTAGGTTGGCCATAATGTTTAAAAAAATACATTTCTGAGTCATTTTTCCAGAAACTAAGTGCAAAATCCACCTAACAGGGCCCCAATTAGCAAGATACATGTGTTTGTGCAGGATGAAATTTTTGTGAGTTTTGAAAAAATATATTTTTTTAAAAAATGGAAACAAGATGGTGGCCACACGAAATAAGATTTTTTCCTCACAAAAAAGGATTACCCCATACAAAGAAGACTCCTTTTTCGTATGGACCAAGTTCCTTTTTCCTTCTAAGCAGCTATCCAAAAGACTATACCGAGCATGCTCAAAACTAAAATTTCAAAATTTAATAACCCTGGACTGGATTAATATGTTTTCACCAAGCCAGCAAAAGACACATCTCTGTGGGCCAAGCCATTTCTCCCCTGAAAATTTCAGACCAAAATTCCACACTGACTAGGAGCTATGCGATGACAAAAAAACCCAGCAAAGAGCGATTTATTTACTTTTTTCGCTATCCAGATCTCGTAATTGGCACATCTGACTGGAACAAACTTGGCAATTCAAGAGACCCCCCCCCCCCGTGCATGCAAAATTTCGCACAAATCTGCTGAACAGCTGCAAAGATTAAATTAAAGTACAGTTTGTGGTTTGACATAGAACCCTCTCCTCAACCGTAACTATAGTAGTGCTACCACACCACTATAATACACACACACATACATATATGTATGCAAACGAGGGGGGGAGGTCAAACATGCACAGTATAGGCATAGGGGAATAATAGTAAATAAGCAGTGAGAGAGGAGGGTAGCTGGAGGCCAGTTAAGGTCTGTAGAGACAGAATAGGCAGGAAACATCTGGACAGACTTGGTGGGCTAAGTGGTTCTTTTCTGCTGATAAATTCTATATTTATATCTATACACACATACGCTCTATATATTTATAAAATGGTGAGGACCTCATCCTCAAAATCCAGTCTTCTGATTGCATAAAACACATCACAAGGCGTACGTATATCAGGGAGCGACCGCACACCTCCACTTTAACCCCCCCCAGAACAATTTTGCCATTTAAGATAGGTAAATCACTCTGAGGTGTGCAGTTGCGCTCTGATATCACTGCGCCTTGGGTGGCTGACACACAAGGCATGCGTATATCAGGCGCACTGCACACCTCAGAATGGTTTATCTATTACATATATATATATAGAGGATTTAGATATGCAGTCGTTTCGATATATGCGCACGCCTTGGGGGCTGACGCACACCAAGGCATGCGATATCAGAGCGCCGATGCACACCTCAGAATGGTTTATCTATTACATATATATATATATATATATCTATCATCTGTCTACCTACCTAGCTGTCTCTTTCTATATAACTACCTCTCCAATTTTATATATGTACAGTATATATGAGATAGATATATATACACACACACACACACACACACACACACACACACACACACACGTAATATACACATACATCTGTCTATCTTTGAATCCAAACCGTCAGATTCTTACGAGCTGAAAACTCACTGACCTATCAGAATGTGAAAATTGTAAAATTTCTACTAGCCAACTGGCAACGAACAGTCTAGGTTCCCAAAGGAAGACTCAAGTTAGGAAACCCAAAAACCAAACAAAAAACAGGTAATAAAGCATAACAAATTCTTAATAAGCAAACTAAAGCACCCAACAGGAAGTGTGCTGAAGACACCCCTGGGGTGCAACACTGCACCTGCCCACCCACTTCCCAAAAACAGGTTCTGAGAGGGGAGGCAGGAAGGGAGGTCAGAACACAGCAAGACTCCATTAGAAGAAACACAATTACTAAGGTGAGTAATTTTTTCTTCAAACATAATGAAGTCTTGCTGTATTCTGACAATTGCAGACTACCAAGCAGTACCTCCAAGGAGGAGGGACAGAACCTACTTTGGGAATAGGCTCTGAAGCACTGCTGTGCCAAATCTAGCATCACTCCAAGCCTGGATATCCAGGGAGTAACACTTGGTGAAGGTATGAACTGTTTTCCAGGTGGCTGCTTGGCAAATTTCTAACAAAGGAATATCCCTGGCCGCAGCCAGAGATGCAGCTGTACCTCTAGTGGAATGAGCCCTCAGGACTGAGGGAGGAATTTTTGCCAGTTACTCATAACAGAATTGGATACAGGACACAATCCACCTGGCAACAGTTCTCTTGGTGGCATGTTTGCCCTTACCTACTTCCCCATAAGTGAGGAACAACTGGAGGAAGTCAAACCTGCAACCCTTTGTACGGTCTATGTAGTAACTAAGGGCTCTTTTAGCATCTAAACTGTGTAACCTTCGCTCTCCTGAGGAAGCATGATCAGTGAAGAACACAGGAAGAGACATGGATTGGTTTAAGTGGAAATCAGAAACCACTTTGGGTAGGAACCTCCTATTGGTTCTAAGGACCGCCTTGTCCCTATGGAATGAGATGAAGTCCGGCTCAACTGACAGAGCTTGCAATTCACGGATACATCTGGCAGAGGTAACAGCAACCAAAAACACAGTTTTCCAAGTCAAGTACTTGGGCTCTGCTGAGGACATAGGCTCAAAAGGGGGGTTGCATAAGCTGAGCACTGCAACCATTAAAATCCCAGGCAGGAGCAGGATCCTTAAAAGGTGGATTGGTATTAAGCAATCCTTTGAAAAATTTACAGAATACAGGATGAGATGACAGAGAGGAAGGCTTTCCCACTGACAGAAAAGCAGAAACAGCTGACAAATGTACCTTGAGAGTAGCTGGTCTAAGGCCTAGACCACTAAGATGAACCATATAATCAGAACTGTAGACAATTCAGCAGTGTCTGGGGATATATGCTTCTTGGAGCACCAAATGCTGAATCTTTTCCATTTGGAGTTGTAAGTTTTTCTGGTGGCAGGCTTTCGAGAGGCTTTGAGAATGTCCAGAACCCCTTGGGACAGATGCAAATCTGCATATTCCAACTCTTCAAGAGCCATGCCTTGAGATTGAGGGACAAAAGACTGGGGTACCAAATCCTCCCCTGAGATGAGGTTAACAGAATGCACTTCCTGGGAAGACACAGGGGAAGATGGACTGCTAGGGACAGCAGCAGGGGATACCATGGCTGCCTGGCCCAGTCTGGAGCAATCAGAATTAGTTTGCAGGATTGTGACCTCATTTTGACAAGAACTTAGAACAACAGAGGAAAAGGAGGGAAGGCATAGAGGAATTTCCATTCCCAGTTCAGAACCAGAGCATCCAGAGGGACTGAGCCCAGTACTGGAGGTCTGCAACAAAACAGAGGAAGTTGGTGATTGTCCGGGGCTGCAAAGAGATCCATCTCTGGAGTGCCCCACCTGGAAAAAAATCACTTCTAGCACCAGGGGATCCAGAGACCATTCGTGATGGCCTTGGGAGATTCTGCTCAGTGCATCTGCTAGCAACTGTCCTTTCCCGGAAGGTGGACTGCAACTAAAGATGTCTGCAGAAAGTAAGCCAGAGACCATAGTTTCATGGCTTCCATGCACAAGGCTGTGGACCGAGTGCCTCCCTGCTTGCTGATGTACCACATGGCGGTGGTGTTGTCCGTCCTGACCTGTACCACCTTGTTCTGCACTGACTGACAGAAGACTTGCAGAGCCAGGAACACTGCCCTGAACTCCAAAAGATTGATATGCAGGAGGGACTCTTGATGGGACCACTGTCCCTGAGCTGTGAGAGCCCCAAGATGGGCTCCCCACCCCAAACAGAGAAGCATCTGTGGTAAGGACCACAGAGTGGGGCTGATTGACGAAAGGAACCCCTTGCCTGAGATTGTCCTGATCCTGCCACCACTGAAGTGCCTGGATCAGAGTCTGAGTCACTGGAACTAGTTTGGTAAGAGGATCCTTCTTTTGGGACCAAAAGGACCTTAGGTGGAACTGAATGTCCCTCATTTGAAACCTGGCTCCTTGGACTACTGCTGTAGAAGCTGCCATGTGACCCAGGAGCTGAAGGAAATGCCTTGCTGGTCGAGAAACCAGAAGGCGGAAAGAGGAGGTCAGCTCTGAAATGGCTGTAACCCTCTGCATGGGAAGAAAAGCTCTTGCCTTGACTGTATCCAGCTCTGCTCCTATAAAAGTGAGAAGCTGTACAGGTTCGAGAACTGACTTGGAAAGGCTGAGAAGAAACCCCAAGGAAGTGAGCACTTGCTGGGTCACTTGGAGGTCTGACTTGACTTGGTCTGGGGACTGTCCCACAATGAGCCAGTCGTCCAGATATGGAAACACTGAAATCTTCTTCCTTCTTAAAAAGGCCACCACTACTGCCAGGCACTTTGAGAACACCTGTGGAGCTGATGTTAGGCCAAAGGGCATTGCTCTGAACTGATAATGGCCTGAAGGCAATTTGAACCTGAGGTACTTTCTGTAGGAGCACCTGATGTGAATGTGAAAATAGGCATCCTTGAGGTCCAGGGAGGCTAGCCAGTCCTCTGGCCTTAGAGAGGGAGGAATTATTCCCAGAGTCAACATTTTGACCTTTGGTTTTAACAGATGCTTGTTCAGATATCTTAAATCCAGGATGGGTCGCCACTCCCCTGTCTTTTTTGGGATAAGGAAGTACCTGGAGTACAGACCTTTGCCCATGTGTAGGTAAGGCACCCTCTCAATGGCCCTTAGAGCCAACAGCGACGAAACCTCTGCTTGCAAGGCAAGGGATTCGGAGGTGCTTGCAGGTGGAAAAGATCTGGGCCTCAGCTTTGGAAATCTTTTGAAGCTGAGGACCAGTCCCTGGCTTATCACTTCCAGGACCCATTTGTCTGAAGTAACAGACTTCCAGTCTTGGACGAAATAAGCCAGCCTGCCTCCTACTGGTATGGGGGAGTCGACCCGGGCTGACACCTCAGGGTGTCTGCTTGGCAAGAGCCTTAGACTGAGGGGTGGATGTAGCCCTGCTCATCCCCCTTCTGCCTCTCCCTCTAAAGAACCCCCTCTGGGAAAAGGGAGAAGAGGCCTGCGCTTGGTAGAAAGGCCTGTGAAAAGGCCTGCCCCTGCCCCTGGCTTGCTGCCTTTGAGGAGTTGCCTGCCTTTCCTTGGCCTGTGCACTCCTGTAAGTGGTCCTGTATTCATCCATTTTCTTCATGTAATTCTCTGTCTGCTCCCCAAACAAAGAATTACCCACCACAGGGAAATCCATGGCCTTAGCCTGGGTGTCCTATGAAAGGCTAGTACATCTGAGCCAAGCCATTCTCTGAAGAGCCACAGATGTAGCCATGACTCTTGATGACACATCACTGGAGTCCACAGCAGCATGAAATTGAACCTTGGATGCTTCTATCCCATCAGCAGCCACCCCCTCCAGCTCCCTGGCCAGCTGGGGGGAAGCCTGCTTAGCCAGTGCCAGTACAGTGTCCCATCTGGACTTCTGGTACCTGGCTGTATAGGCCATATAATTAGCCTGCCTGAGTCCCAAAGAGGATGCCATGTACTGTTTCTTTGCCATGGCATCCAACTTCCTGGAGTCTTTATCTTGGGGGTGTGAAGCCAAGGGAATGCCTGCCCTGTCACAGGCTGCAGCCTGCACTACCCCAACATGGCTGCATTGCTGGTAAAGAAACTCCATATCCGAGCCTGACAGTGTCAGTGGCTCAGTAGGTAGCACACTCGCCTCTGAGGCCGGGAGATCAGAGGGCTGTGGGTTCAGTTCCCACATCTGGCACTTGGGTTAATATCCCAGTACTGACACTGTAGTGCAGCATGAGAGGGGTGCTGCACTTCTGAGGTGCCGTCTTTCGGATGAGATGTTAAACCGAGGTCCCATCTGCCTCGATTGGTGGTAGTTCAGGTGGATGTTAAAGATCCCATGGCACTTATCGAAAAGAGTAGGGGAATTTCACAGGTGTCCTGGCCAAATTTCCCTCATTCACTAAAAATACCACCAACAGCTTAATCTGGTTCAAGGTCAGTTGGCATGCACCTGTATCCCCCTTCCCCGGGTCATGCCTGAAAATAGGCAGGATTTGTCTAGTGCACTTACCCAGTCAACAAAAACTAAATAAAAAATCAAATAAAAAGAGTATACCTCTTGTCACAGGAGGTATAGAGTTAGAATACTTTAGAATGTTTCAAGTCTGCTTCCCGAAAGATTTATGAAGGGGAATAGACAGTCTCTTAGACTCTGGGATATCCATCATTTCAACAAAGTCAGGCTCTTCTTGGTCCTGCACAGCCTCCTCTATAGGAAGCTGGAGGGTTTCTGCCACTTTCCTGTAAAACAGAAAGTGGGGAGGAGACTCAGAGAGCCTAGGATGGGAAACACCAGAAGGTCTGTCTGTGGAGATGTCCGGTTCTATAGGCACACCCAGACTTTCTAAGCACTCATCATCATAATCCTCACATTGTTCACAGTCCCCCTCCTCAAAATCCAATTCATAAAAATCTTCAGAGGCAAAATCCTGAACCGGAGGAACCGACCGAACCGAACCCCTACCAACTGAGACCGGATCGGTCGGAACCGGACGAAGCGATTCCACAATCCGAATCGCTCAGGCAATTTCTTCCGTGGTCAGAACAAGGATATCTGGATCAGAACCGGCAGATTTTTCCTTTCTTTTCCTTTTTGCAGGAACTGACCCCTCAGGATCAGCTCTCCTCTTACCTGAAGAAGTATCCCCCTGGTCAGAGGGCACTCCTTCTGGTTTGGTGGTAACCGAACCGGGCTGGCCTTCTGGGTTAGCGGATTCCTCGGCCTCCTTCTCCCTAAGTCTACCTAATCTCTTATCCAGGATAGACTTGGGAAACTTCTTACATATTTGGCAATCCGAATTGAGGTGGTCAAACCCCAGGCAGTAAACACAGGTGGTGTGGGGATCGGCCTTAGCGAAGACCTCCCCACACTCACTGCAGTGTTGAAACCCAGTGGGCCCGGTTTTTTTCTTGGGTTTCTCAGACACGGCCAGCTTAACCAAACTTACCCTTTTTTCAGCAATGGCCAGGCAAGACTCTCTTATCGGTTTCTAACCGTGTTACGGGTGTTTGAAAAAAAAAACGCTAAAAACGTTTTTTTTGAACTGATAAGAACCATTAACCACACTCTAAAATAATTCAAATCAAAGACCTAAAGGATCGGTTCAGCCAAACCGATCGGGACTTTTACAATTTCCACAATCTAAAAACACCAAGTACTTACTGTACCGCAGACAGAGTGAACCGAATTGCGGTAAAATAATTTGGAAAACCGAGACTGTAACCGACACTTTAACTGAGTCTTTGAACCGAGCAACAGGAGAATCTCTGGAGCGACTGTTCAGTGAAGCGGAGTAAAGAATCTGACAGTTTGGATTTAAAGTGCTGCAAATAGAGTCTTCAACCAAGCTCGTGCTCAACGTTCTATGCCCTGCATAGAAATTTAACCCTATACTCTCCGGGGCAGTTCAAGTGCTGGGGCTAACTGCAAATGTCAGAATACAGCAAGACTTCATGTTGTTTGAAATGATTTATTTTTTCCCACCAAAAGGTAGGCTGAAATTTCTGCCAGGTGTAGCTTGAGTGAAGATGGTTTCAAGCCCAACGCCTGTAGGTCTACCAGGTAGTCTAGTAGCTGAGGGTCTGAATCTAATAGGGGTTCGACCTTTTCACTCTTGCACCAGAGGGAAAACCTTTTCCATTTGGCTGCATAAGTCTTCTTAGTGTTCTTTTTTTAGCCATCCTCAGTATCTTAAGGACCTGTTCAGAGTACTGTGGATGGAAACTCTAACTCCTTAAGAACCAGGCCTTGAGGTGAAGAGAGTATGTCTGGGTACTGCACTCCTGTCTGAGGAAGGGTCAGCAGGGAGCGAGTCAAAGGCAGGTGAATGAGCCTGTTGCAAGACACTGAGCGAAGGAGAGGGTACTAGGCTTGCCTGGGCCAGTCCGGAGCCACTAGGATCATTGATGCTAGCTGTTGTCTGAGTTTCAGCAAAACCCTGCATATCAGGGGAAAGGGAGGAAATGCATATAGGAACCTCCCTGACCAGTCCAGGATCAGGGCATCCAGAGGAAGTGTTGCCAGAACTGGGGGCCTGCAACAGCACTGAGGAAGCTGAAAATTGAGAGGAGAGGCACACAGATCCACGTCTGGTGTGCCCCACCGCCTGAACACTGTGGCTAGTACTTGCTTGTTCAGTGTCCATTTGTTCTGACCTTGACTGAAGCAGCTTAGAGCATCCGCCAGAGTACTGAGTTTGCCTGGGAGGTGAACAGCTGAGAGGCTGACTCCCAAGGAGAATACTAGAGACCAGAGCTTCAGAGCTTCCAAACAGAGTATTCCTGATCTGGTACCACCCCACCTGTTAATGTAGAACATTGCAGTGCTGTTGTCCGTTCGAATTTGAATCGCCTGCCCTTCTATGCTGGGAGCGAAAGCTTTGAAAGCTAGTAAGACTGCTCTGAGTTCCAAAAGATTTATGTGTAACTGTGACTCTTCAGGAGTCCAGTTGCCGCTTTACTGAGGCACTGTCTAAATGAGCTCCCCAGCCCAAAAGGGAGGCATCTGTGGTGATCACCTTTGTGGGAAGAGGAGCTTGAAAGGGAACCCGCCTGCAAATTTGCAGGGTTCTTCCACCACAGCAAGTTTTGGAGGAACTGCTCCGACACAGGTATCAACTTTGAAAATTTGTTGCTTCTCTGAGACCAGCGAGCTCTGAGGTAGGCTTGCAGGAGTTTCATCCTGTACCTGACCCCTGGGACTACTGCAGTCATAGAGGCCATATGTCCCAGAAGTCTGAGGAAATGTCTGGCTGGTCTTGGCTGTCCCTAGGCGAAAGAATCTGCCACTGAAAGGAAAAACTGAATTATTTCCTGCGGGAGGAAAGCATATTCCTTCTGAGTGTCCAGCTGGGAACCTATGAAGGTGAGCAGCTGGGTGGGTTCAGGGTGAGATTTCTTTAGATTTACCAGGAAACTCAGATACTCCAGAGTGCGTTCTGCGAGGGAAAGAGATTCCTTGACCTGGCAAGGAGACTTTGCTACTATGAGCAAGTCATCCAGATAGGGGTACAGAGCAACATACAGTCTCCTGAGATGTGCTGCTACCACTGCGAGACACATGGTAAAGACTCTTGGGGCCGAGGACAGACCAAAGGGCACTGCAGTGAACTGATAGTGACCCAAAGGAAGTTTGAACCTGAGAAACTTCTTGTGAGATCTCCTAATGAGTATGTGGAAGTAGGCATCCTTTAGTCCAGGGAGGCTAGCCAATCTCCCTGCTGTAAGGACTGTATGATCAGTGACAAGAGTGACCATTTTGAATTTTTTTTTTTTATCCCACAATTTATCCCCACCTACTACCCACTGGACCTGCATCATTGGGAGTCGCCCATTAAGCCTGGTCTCTGCCGGAGCCTTACCTGTCAGTCCCAGGTCCCTCCATTCTGCCGTGGATACCCCCCCAGGTGGGGTCAGAGTGGGGGCAATCCCCCGAATCTTGCAAATGTCAGGGTCCGTAGGGCTGCAGGCCTGGTTCCGGCACATAGAGACCCCGGCTCGTCGCTCCATCTTCTCGGCTCCAGTGTGGGTATTTCCAATTTTCTTCCTGCGCGACGTCGTGGGCCCTGTACATCAAGGCGTGAACGCCAATGTCGGCAGCGTCCCTCCCCCCCTCTATAGTGCTGAGGCTGATTGGTTGCTGACCTACATCCTCAACCAATCCAGCCCCTAGGACCCCGACTTGCTGTCATGCCCCCAGCCTCCGCCAGAGGTTGCCGCTTGCCGGGATAGAGAACCCTCCCTCCCCCGGAGAAGGCGAGCCGTTGTCGGATGCTCCAGCCTATCTCCCCCCAGTGGCCCGAGCTCGCTCCTGAACCCGGGTCGCCGGCATGGAGCGAGGTGTGGCGTCCAGCGCCTCAACCCTCAGTGCCACCGGGCCGGTTTCAGATGTCTGTTTAAATATCTGAGATCTAAGATAGGTCGACACGCCCCAGTTTTCTTTTGTGTCACAAAATACCTGGAGTAGAGGCCCTTGCCCTTCTCGTGGGTGGGGACCCTCTCCACTGCTCGTAAAGCCAGAAGGTTTTGTACCTCCATTTCCAACAGCAGTATCTGTGTTGGGGACAGAGGTCTTGACACCTGGGTATGCTTGAGGTCTGGCAGCTGACTGAACTGTAATGACAGACCCTTCTCCACCATCTCCAACACCTACTTGTCCGACATGATGAGGGACCAGTGCTGAAGATAGTGAGAGAGTCTGCCTCCAACCGGAAACAGGGAGGCGACCTGGACACTCGCATCAGGACTTAGACTGAGAGGCAGATAGCTGGGTAGAGGTGGCTCTTCTTTAGCCACTTCTGCCCCTGCCTCTGAAAGACACCCTGTACTGGCTAAAGTCAGATTGGGGATAATGATAGTAAGGCCTGGGAACAAAATGTCTGCCCTTACCATCCCGGGAACAGGATCTCTGAGAAGTGGCGGGTTTAGGCTTGGATGAGTGGCTCTGCCAGGAGGCCTTGTACTCATCGACTTTTTTCATGTAGTCAGTGGTTCTGTAATCAAACAACATATTTTGATCACAGGGAAAATCCATGGCTTTGTTCTGAGTGTCTGTGGTCAGACTGGTTGTTCTAAGCCAGGCGAAGCGTCTCGGAGAGATGGCATGGGACATCGCTCTAGATGCTGCATCACTGTTATCTGCCATGTGGAATTGGTACACAGTAGCTTACAGGGCAGTTTTTGACGTATCCACCAGCTCCTGTACCACAGAATCTGATCCACTGCAGACGATAGCCTGGACAGATTTCCAAAGGGCTTTCTGATATTTGGCTGTGAATGCCATGTAAGAAGAAAGCCTGAGAAGCAGGGAAGCTGTGGCATACATTTTCTTTGCTATGAAGTCTATTTTCTTGGAATCCTCGTCGGGGGAGAGGGCGACTAGGAGACTCCAACTTTCTCACAAGCTGCCTGCCGCACTATACTTTTGTGGCTAGGGTGTGCAGACAGGAACTCAGTACCATTTTTAGACAATTTATATTTTCTCTCAAGCTGCTTAACCCCCTGATACTGCAGTGGAGTGTTGAAACACCTTCATGGTATTTTTTCTAAATGCATTATAGAGAGGGATGACCAGGGTCTTTGAGGATTAGAGACCCTTCATCTCCCTAGAATCTTCATTTTCATCAACATCCTGGTTGGACTCCTGCGTAGGGAAGTCCAAGGTATCCAGCATATTTTCTATGAATGTAAACATAAGAGAAAGGATCCTCGTGGTCACCCGGGGGATCCCTAAGGTGAGGGTCTGGGGACTCCTGGGACTCAAGGCCCTCAAAATCCATATCAGCGTTATGATAAAATTGATCATCATCTGCGTCACCCTCACAGTCTGCAGAAGAGAGAACTGTGGAAGAGTGCTTGCCAGCCCCAGTAAATCAAGGACCCATCTTTTGAAGGGTCTGAAACAGTTGCCATGCTTTTTCCATATCTTGCACTGATGGAAGAACCTGCGCAGTTTGTAAAGGTTTTGTTCTTTCTGTATGCTTTAAGCTGCCTGTTGTCTCACTATTGGCTATCCCAGGAGCAACAGGAGCATATCTGTCTTGACAGAGTTTCTTTTTAGCCACTTCATCAGATGCTTGATCAAGCTTCCTTTTTTCCTCACTCTTATTTTTCAATTTGTGAGGAACTTCATCTTTGGAAGCTTTATTTTTTGGCTGGGATCTGGAGGGTTCCTCGGCACCTCTGCTTTTGGTATTAGTACCTTTGAATGACCCCTCGTCATAAGCCTTTGATTTATCCTCGGCCATAATAAATCAAAGGTTTGTCTGCTATGTTTGCCAATTTAAGCAGAGCAAACCAGTTCTGGACCTACAAACTGAGTGCAGGTTTCTCTGAAAATGCCACCGGCCAGTCCTGCCCCAGTTAATAAACTCTATTACTAGTGCCTTTTTTTTTTTTTTTTGTTGTAATACTGGGATTTATACCAGTGCCAATCTTAACAGAAACCCAGTAATACTCAACTGCGCACAGGTGGCTGCTGGACCCTTATGGACAGTCCTGACACAGATGATACCAAGGTCCAGTAATATAACAGAAAAGGTTTCCTTGTAATTGCCAATCTAGAGAGAAAACCCCCAGGCACTGTTTAAATTTGAAATCTACTGCAGGTGCCTCGCAGTAAACCCCGTGAGGTCTGAGGTAAAAAACAAGGCAACTGTCCCTAATTCGACAGTTTCCACAAAAATCTGCCCCCAAAAATTAAGGAAACAGTCGAAAATAAGCACCTGCGATAAAATTAGGTTTTAAACTAAATAGTCGCGGCAAAAATAAAGTCAAAATAACGCCATTGTGCTAAAATTAAAAAAATTACGCAGCACTAATGAAAAAGTAAAACTTTCATTCAGCATACTAAAGGAAATAAATTTATGAGGAAAACTTTACCCAGATAAGCACTATGAGGCTGCCAACAAGGAAAGCTGGGAGACACCTCAGAAGCAATATTGCTCAGTCCAGCAGAGAAAAAATTCTAAAGCATTCAACAGCTCTCACTCAGCTCACACCCCTTCCTGTCTTTTGACTGACTTGGCCCTATTCTCATTTAAATATCTCTTAAAGGCACACCTCCAGGGCAACTGCACCTAACCAGCTAAGTGCAAAACAGTTACTGATGCTAAAGGACTCCTAGGGTAAGAAGTGGCCTTCAGTAAGAGGTAATCGGGATATTTCTAAGTTCCAGTGTTGTTATAGCATGGCACAATGCCTCTGGCACCCACTAACAAGTAGGCAACTAATCGGCTTTGTGACAATGACAGTTCCCCCATCAACTAGGCAAACCATTTGTGTATGTTGACATTTCCTTTTTTTAAAGTAGGAAAAAATTAAAATTACGTACCTACTGTAATTCTTGATCTTTATGTGCATCTTCACCATTCATCACTGCTGGGTTCAGGCCGGAAAACAGGACCCCGTGGGAGCTATTTTTTTTTTTGCAAGAGGTGGAGCAGAAGATGGCACTCATAGGTTGGCCAGTAACCGACGCCGACTCCTCCTCAGACCCAGTCCTGCACGCCGGAGAGTAGCCTAGATAAAGGGAGGGCGGGGCAAGGGAGCCCAAGGGATAGAAAAAGGAAAGGATATACTGTAGAACTAAGGAAGGAATAAAGCCGGGTAAGAGGACAGAAGGAGAGGAACCTAAGAGTATGGGACAGGAGGCCCCAACCTCTGGGCGAGTAAGGGAGGTATAGGACAAGGGAGGGAAAAGAGATAGGTTAGGGAAGAAAGAGAGAAGAGAAGTGGGGGGGGGTGAAGGAAAACACCGCACTCCACACCACAGCAGAAGGACTGCTAGAGGACTACAGAAGTGCAATGCTGCTGAGCCATTTATGTTTCTTCCAAGAAGGAAACATCAAGGAGAGTGCAGCGGACGGCTGGCTAAGTTGAAGGGCGAGGCAGCGCACCGATTCTGAAGAGTCCTCATGGGATAGGAAACAATGTCTTCTCCCCCAACCCCCCAAAGCAAGGGAAAAGAGAAGGGACAGGACTCGTCCTGAAAAAGATACAAATTAAGCCCCCTGACTCTTTTATTCTAAACAACATCTCTCTGAGGAAGGACATGGCGGGAGGGGGTCCTGACTTGAAGGACTGAGCCACAGGAATCCCGGAGGGAAAAAACCCTCAGGGAAAAAACTCAAATAGAGGTGGAAGAGGGAAGGGGTCACCAAGGCCTCACCATCCCGGTTTAAACAGAATGTTAGGGCTTAGCTAAGCACGGAGATCAAGTTTCCGAACCAGAGGAGGGTCCCATAGGGAGAAAGAGAGCCCTGGTGACCAAGAAGTTGCCTCCCTGCTTATCTCCCCAAGTGCTCTAGGCACTCTAAAAAGTGACAGAGCTCGAGGTACCAGACTTACTGTCAGTACTGTAATTGGAAAGACAAACAGGGAGGAGGTATCGCCCAGAGGCTGAGGCCTAAGAGGGAAAGGTGAGCGGGAAGCAGTGATGAATGGTGAAGATACACAGAAAGATCAAGAATTACGGTGTGTACATGATTTTTATATCTTATCTGTGTCAGTCTTTACATTTCATCACTGGTGAGTTATTACCAAGCCCCCCCGAAGGGGACCTGGTACCTCCCTGAGGGACAGAAGTCCCTTAGCCTCCTGTGGGGGAGACACTGGAGGAGGGAACCCTTCTAGGCCTGGTTAAGCCCAAGACTGGTCTGGGTGAGGCGGTGTTCTCCTGTGACCAGGAGAGGGAAGTTGCCCCTGAAGCCCTCGTCTTACCCTGCAGGAGAAAAGGTGGGTTTCCTGGAATGAGGAGGCAGTCACCCTACGCTGGGCTATGGGTGATAACCTGAAAAGACGAAGCCATGCCACCCACCTAATGCAGATCGCTGTCCCCGCCAGCCTGGATGCTACCTCATTGGCATCATAAGATGCCCTTGCTTGGTGCCTCGCAAGTTGCAGGCCCTGCGAGGAGAGGACAATGGCCTGTTTGGCTGCCTCTGAATCAGGCAAGGATACTAGGATCTGTCCTAGTAGAGACCATAAGTGCCTGTTATAGACAGCATGATGGGCCTGATGTGCTGAAATAGACAAGGAGAGATGTGCCGTAGAGAACACTCTCCTTCCCCAAAAATCAAACTCAGCAGGGTCTGACTCCGGGTGTCGGTCACATCTCGGGCATCAATGCCCAAAGGGTGTGTCCAGTAATGTCACGCCTGAAGGAGAGTGAGCCAAGGCTCCTGGAGACCCTAGGGGTGCGCAATACCTGAGCTAGCAGTCCTTTGGGGCTGGAGAGAGGATTGAGGGACTTCTCCAGGCGCGATACGAGGGGGAGGGCCAGGCAGAAACCACCAGATTGACAGCACTGAACTCGCCTAAAAAGGCGTGCGTCGTCCGCTCAGGACTGCGACTTCCTAAACTGGATATGTGGAGCTCGCTGACCAACCCCGCAAGGAAGTGCTGATAGCTATACAAATTAGCCACTGGGGACAGGTGGACGGAGGAATCCTCTCCCTCAGAGGAGGAAGACGAGGGAGCCGACAAGTCCGGAGAATCAGGTACTGGCTGCACAGGGGAGGAATCAGGTACTGGCTGAACACCTCCTCATCCATCGACCTAAAGTAGACAGGTAAGAGTGCAGACGTGGACCTAAACTGCTCCCAGGTGAGAGGTCCCGTAGGACCGACATGGCCTGGGAGAGAGGGAGGTGTCGGCAGAGGTAAGGGGGCTAAACACCTCAGAGGAGGAGCGTGACCTCTGCCAGGGCTGAGGAACCGAACAGGAGACCTCAAGGATGGAGAAGATCTGTTGGTCAGAGCAGTCGAGGGCCGTTCAACCGAGTTGGAATGGTCAGGACTGAGCCCTAAGACAGCAAGGTGACCGGGGCCGCATGAGCTCAGAAGGGTGGCCCCTAGCCTATAGAGATAAGATCTCTCCTGGTGAGACCCCAGGGGTGAAAACAGGACCAGTGCTGCAACTCCTGCCCGGGCCCCCGTGGGCTTTCAGGGAAGGGCACTGCCCCCGATTCTGTCCCTTCAACCCCTCAGACTCAGAGAGGGACCTCCTCCTCAGAATCGGCTTAGGTAACTCAATCACCATGCCCACCTCCTAAGACAGCATCCTCCCCTGCCTGAGCCGCCCCAGCCAGCCTAAAGGTCAGGCCAGCCTGAGTAACCGAAGGAGGGCGTAAGCCTCTCAAGGGAGAGGGGAAATCACAGACTCCGGTATGTCCCCCCGTGCCACCCACAGCACCCGAGGACTGGTACGGACCACCGACATTGGAATTGACAGTAGCCACCGACTTTAAGGGAGGGGTCTGAACCGGAGCCGACTCGCTCGGTGAGGAGGAGTCGGAGGACTCCAAAGAGTCCAGGAGCCAGTCCAGGTCCGCCTCTGAGTCAACATCTTCACCAGAGGAGGCCTGGACCCAGACCACTCCGCGATCCCCTCCAGTTCCGGGGTCGCGAACTGGCCCTGCATTACTCATGGTGCCGACACAATCCCAGGTGCCGGGATCAGAGTTGGTGCAGGCAGCAAGCACCGTGCCACCCACAGCACCGCCCCAATCTCTGGCACCAAAGATGACGCCGACCGGGCTCGGAGGCCCTAAGCCACGACGCTGGGGAAACCTTCGCCTCCGAGGAGGCAACTGCCAGAACGGTGCCTCCTACCTAACTCCCGGAAGAATCAGGCAGGGCCTCCTGCATTGTGGAAGGAGTTGAAACTCCCTCCTCCATGGGCCATGTAGGACCGGGAGGGGACTCAGAGGAAGGGTCAAGAACCCTGCATTTGGCAACCCGGGTGCGAGCCTGTCCACCGAAAGTCGGTGGTGCACATCAGACTTTAAATGCGTACAATTCAAGAACTCGACGGTCCATGGAAAAACAGGTGTCGCATCAATCCATATCATGGTTTGGGCCCAAGCAGGTTAAACAACATTCATGCTGGTCAGTGACAGAAAAAAGTCAGCCGCAGGGACATTGCCGCACAGAAGGCCGACCCATCTTAGAGGATTTCTTCTTGTCCCCCTAACAAGACATGACTGGATGGAAAAACAAGAAACAAAAACAGCACTCGGCCTCGTCAAAATAAAATAAATGGAAAGGTCTTACCAGCTCGACAGCGCAAACAGAAGCCGTGCAGAACTAGGTGTCGACTAGGCCGCTGATGCAGGTTCAAATCACTCCACACGAGGTACGCGTCAACTCGATGGTGGGAGAAGCAGAATTGGGTCTGAGGAGGAGTCGGCATCCGTTACTGGCCAACCCGCGAGCACCACGCAATGCATCAGCCTAGAGGGTGGCGTCGTCCCGACGTCGGCTCCACCTCTTGCAAAAAAAAAAAAAAAAAGAGATCCCGTGGTGTTTTGGCCTCCGGCCTGAACTCAGCAGTGATGAATGGTAAAGACAGACACAGATAAGATCAGTATTTTTTCATATTTTTCCTTGGTTCACCAGCACTGCATCAATCTACTATTTGGACAACCTGTCTACCAAGACACCCCCGTTATCACTAACCCCATCCAACCACAAGGCCTCCCTCTCCACTGTGGTGGGGCTTAGGGTCAGCCTCCCTCTCAGGAGTTCCAGGGTTGGCCGGCAGGTGTGGTGCTGGAGAGTGCTCTGGCAGCATTCTAGAAGCTCTGGGACTTTTCCCTGTTCAGGTTGCCAACCCCAAAGCATCAACATTTTTGTGCCGCACTAGAGAACACAAGGTGCAACATTATGGAGCACTGTCAGCATCCTCCCTCCTGTGACTGGAGCCTTCAGCTGCACCACTTGTGGTCATCCAAGCAGTGACAGCACAGCAGGGCCCAGAACTCTACCTCCCTGGGAAAATGGCATCCCTGTGTGATGGACAAACGTCCTCCCCTGCTGGCCCTCCAACACTCCAGGCTTGTTTCAGAACCCTGGCCACAGGCACAAGTGGCAGCATTGCCAGCAGGCCAGCCAGCAAAAACAGTTTCCAAGGCAGGGTGATATCTGGGCTACGTGGAGCCTATTTTTCACTTTATAGCTCAGGTTGTTTTACCTGCGATACTGTAATGCCACCTTTCTTTGCCAGCTCTTCTTTGGCTTCCTCACTGGGATAGGGATTACTCAGGTGGGAATAGAAATACTCATTTAAGACCTCAGTGGCTTGCTTGCCGAAGTTACGTCGTTTACGCCTTTGGAAAAAGAAAAGTGCGACAAAAAATAAAAAAAAGATTTAGTAAGGCAGATATGTACCAGAAACAAAAGGCAACCTGTACAACCCATTCTCCAAAATACTCTGCGGTCTTGCTTAAGACAGCATACAATAGAGGCAGACCGGAGAAATTACAGAGAGGTTAAGCAACTTGCTCAGGGTCACACCTGTGCTCTCTAACCACCAGGCTAAATACCCCATCCCTCTCTTAATCATGCTTCCACATACCTTTCAACTGCCCACATTATGATGTACATCCCTCAACTCAGAAAGGAAAGCTACTGTAATTCCAGAAGAAAAAATTACTCACCTCAGTAATCTTCTTTCTTCCAATGGGTCCTTTAGCATCAGTAACTTTAGCAGTTAGCTGGCTAGGTGCAACTGCCCCAGAGGTGTGCCTTTAAGAGAAATTTAAATGACTTTAGGGCCATAGCCAATCAGAAAGCAGAAGAGGAGTGAGAGCTGCTTAAGGCTTCAGAATTTTTTCGAAGGAAAAATGAGGGCACATGACCGGAAAAAGAATCAACAGGATTCAAAAAACATGCAAATGTCCACAAAAAGTGGAAACAGAAACAAGAACATGAGTTAAAAACTCATTAATAAGAAAAACTCCAAATTTGGTAAAAGGTGTGATAAAAAGCCCTTCTCCGACAGGTGAACCGGGGAGGAAGAGTGGGAGCTTATTGATGCTAAAAGACCCCTTGGAAGAAAGAAGATTACTGCAGTGAGTAATATTTTCTTCTTATCCCAGGAGTCCTTTAGCATCAGTAATTTTAGCAGACTACCGAGCAGTATCAAGTGGGAGGTGGGCAGAGCAGGGGTGTAGCCAGGGATTTCAGATCTGCACACCAAGTGGACTCACTGCTACCCCCCCACTGCTACCCCCCATTAGGGTGTGCTGGTGTGCTACCCCCCCCCATGCATGGGTAAATGCAAATGCCATGCATTGCTCCCTAAGACAGCCACATACCAGCCCAGAGCCTGCTTAAAGTTGTATTGTCCTTGGGATGCAATGACAGTGACCAGTCCTTCTAGTTTCGACTCCTACAAATAAAATTTCAGAAAGGTTCAGCATTTTCTTTGTTAGTGTTCATGGGAAAAAGGAAGCAGTTCAGAGTCTATTTGCTACCCCCTTAAATAAAATTGTACACCATGGAGTACTTGGAGTATGCCTGGCTACACCCATGGGGCAGAGAACCTACTTACGAAAGAGGCTCTGCAGAACCGCCATGCCAAATTTGGCATCCGATCTGAGTCTGCACATCCGAACTGTAGTGTTTCACAAAGGTGTGCACAGATTTCCAGGTAGCTGCTTTGCAGACATCCAGTAGGGGAATGTCCCTCGCGGCTGCAAGTGAGGCTGCAGTGCCCCTGGTGGAGTGAGCCCTGAGCTCCACTGGAGGTTGGTGACCAGCTTTCTCATAGCAGAAACTAATTCAAGAGACCAACCAGCGGGAAATGGTTCTCTTGGTAGCTGGTCTTCCCCTGCCTACGTCCCCGTAGGTGAGGAACAACTGAGTGGAGGAGCCTCTGGACGGTCTAGTATGCTCTAGGTAGTAGAAGGTGGCTCTTTTGACATCCAAGCTGTGGAGCTTTTGCTCGCCAGGTGTGGATTTCTCAGTAAAGAAGACAGGCAGAGTAATGGACTGGTTTAAGTGGAACTCTGAAACAACCTCTGACAGACATTTCCTAGTTGTCCTGAGCTCAACTTTATCATTGTGAGGGATGATGTATTGTGGCTCAGTACACAGAGCCTGCATTTCCGAAATCCTCCTGGCAGAGGTAATGGCCACTAGGAAGACTGTCTTCCAAGTCACACACTTGATATGAGCAGTGGACATAGGCTCAAAGGGTGGTTTCATGAGTCTGTCTATGCAGAGGATCAGGCTCCAAGGGGGAACCGGCATCCTGACTGGAGGCTGAAGGTGCAAGAGGCCTTTGAAAACCTGTTTAAATATGGCGTGGAAGAAAATTTATTTTTTCTTCCTCACTGAAAGGTAGGCTGAAATTGCCACCAGGTAAAGCTTGAGGGAAGCTGGTTTCAAGCCTGACGCCTGTAGGTGTACCAGGTAGTCTACCAGCTGAGGGTCTGAAGCTAATAGGGGTTTGACCTTTTTGCTCTTGCACCAGAGGGAAAACATTTTCCATTTGGTTGCATAAGTCTTCTTAGTGTTCAGTTTTTTTTGCCATTCTCAGTATCTTAAGGATCTGTTCAGAGAACTGTGAGGATGGATACTAACTCCTCAAGAACCAGACCTTGATGTGAAGAGAGTGTATGTCTGGGTACTGCACTCCTGTTTGAGGAAGGGTCAGCAGGGAGCGAGTTGGAGGCAGGCGAATGGGCCTGCTGTACGACATTGAGAGAAGGAGAAGGAACCAGGCTTACTTGGGCCAGTTCGGAGCCACTAGGATCATCGCTGCAGGCTGTTGTCTGAGTTTCAGCAAAACCCTGAGTGTCGGAGAAAGGGAGGGAATGCATATAGGAACCTCCCTGACCAGTCCAGGATCAGGGCATCCAGAGGAAGTATACCCGGGACCTGGGGCCTACAACAGTACTGAGGAAGCTGAAAATTGAGAGGAGAGGCAAACAGATCCATATCTGGTGTGCCCCGCTGCCTAAACACTGTGGCTAGTACTTGCTTGTTCAAGGTCCATTCACTCTGGCCTTGATTGATGTGACTCAGAACATCTGCCAGGGTACTGAGTTTGCCTGGGAGGTGAATAGCTGAGAGGCTGACTCCCAGGGAGAATGCTAGAGACCAGAGCTTCAGAGCTTCCAAACAGAGTATTCCTGATCTGGTACCACTCTGCTTGTTTATATAAAACATTGCAGTGGTGTTGTCCATTTGACTTTGAACCACCTGCCCTTTTATGCTGGGAGCAAATGATTTGAGAGCTAGAAAGACTGCTGTGAGTTCCAAAAGATTTATGTGCAACTGTGAATCTTCGAGAGTCCAGTTGCCGCTTACTGAGGCACTGTCCAGATGTGTTCCCCAGCCCAAGAGGGAGACATCTGTGGTGATTACCTTTGTGGGAAGAGGAGCTTGGAAGGTACCCCTACCTGTAAATTTGCAGGGTTCTTCCACCACAGCAAGTTTTGGAGAAACTGCTCCGACACAGGTATCAACTTTGAGAAGTTGTTGCTTCTCTGAGGTAGGCTTGCAGGAGAGTCTCATCCTGTACCTGATCCCTGGAACCACTGCAGTCATAGAGGCCATATGTCCCAGAAGTTTGAGGAACTGTCTGGCTGGTCTTGGCTGTCCCTGGATGAAAGAATCTGCCACTGAAAGGAAACTCTGAATTCTTTCCTGCGGGAAGAAAGCATATCCTTCCGAGTGTCCAGCTGGACCCCTATGAAGGTGAGCAGCTGGGTGGGTTCCGAGTGAGATTTCTTAAGATTTACCAGGAAACCCAGAGACTCCAGAGTGCGTTTTGTGAGGGAAAGGGACTCCTTGACCTGACAAGGAGACTTTGCTACTATGAGCCAGTCGTCCAGAGCGACACCCAGTCTCCTGAGGTGTGCTGCTACCACTGCGAGACATTTGGTAAAGACTCTTGGGGCCAAAGACAGACAAAAGGGCATTGCAGCAAACTGACAGTGACTCAAAGGAAGTCTGAACCTGAGAAACTTCCTGTGAGATCTCCTTATGGGTTTTCTGGAAGTAGGTGTCCTTTAAGTCCAGGGAGGCTAGCCAGTCTCCCTGCTGTAAGGACTGTATGACCAGTGACAGAGTGACCATTCTGAATTTTAGTTTTTTCAGATGTTTGTTTCAATATCTGAGATCTTAGATAGGTCGCCACACACCCATTTTCTTTTGTGTTAGAAAATACCTAGAGTAGATGCCCTTGCCCTTCTCGTGGACGGGGACCCTCTACACTGCTCATAAAGCCAGGTTTTGTACCTCCAGTTCCAACAGTGGGATCTGTGTTGGGGACAGAGGTTTTGACACCTGGGTACACTTGAGGTCTAGCATTTGCTTGAACTGTAGTGGCAGACCTTTCTCCACTATCTCCAGCACTCACTTGTCTGATGTAATGAGGGAGCAGTGCTGAAGACAGTGGGAGAGTCTGCCTCCCACCGAAAGCAGGGAGGCGACCTGGACACTCACATCAGGACTTGCACTGCGAGGCAGATGGCTGGGTAGAGGTGGCTCTTCTTTTAGCCCCTTCTGCCCCAGCCTCTGAAAGACCGCCTGTACTGACCGAAGTCAGATTGGGGATAGGGACTGTAAGGCCTGGGAACAAAACTTCTGCTCTTATCGCCCCGGGACAGGATCTCTGAGGGGTGGTGGGGCTTAGGTTTAGACGAGTGGCTCTGTCAGGAGGCCTTGTACTCATCGACTTTTTTCATGTAGTCAGTGGTTCTGTAATCAAATAACATATTTTGATCACAGGGAAAATCCATGGCCTTATTCTGAGGGTCTGTGGTTAGACTGGTTGTTCTAAGCCAGGCAAGCCGTCTCAGAGAGATGGCATGGGCCATCGCCCTAGAGGTTGCATCAGTGTTGCCATCTGCCATGTGGAACTGGTACTTAGTAGCTTCCAGGGTAGTTTGTGTCATATCCACCATCTCCTGCAACACAGAATCTGATCCGTTGCGGGTGATGGCCAGGACAGATTTCCAAAGGGCTTTCTGAATATTTGGCTGTGAAAGCCACGTTTGAAGAAAGTCTGAGAAATAAGGAAGCTATGGCATACATTTTCATTGCTATAAAGTCAATTTTCTTGGAATCCTTGTCCGGGGGAAGAGGGGGACAAGGAGATTCTAGCTTTCTCACAAGCTGCCTGCTGCACTATACTCTCGTGGCTAGGGTGTGCAGACAGGAACTCCATACCATTTTTAGACAATTTATATTTTCTCTCAAGCTGCTTATCAACAACCCATTACTAAAGTGGGGTGTTCAGGCACCTTCATAGTATTTTTTCTAAATGCATTATAGATAGGGACGACCAGGGTCTTGGGGGGTTGAAAGACCTCTCATCTCCCTACAATCTTCATCTTCATCGACATCCTGGTTGGGCTCCTGCATAGGGAGGCCCAGGGTGTCCAGCATATTTTGTATGAATGTAAACATAGAGGAGGAATCCTCCTGGTCACCCGGTGGTTCCCCCAGAGGAGGGTCTGGGGACTCCTGAGGCTCAAGGCCCTCAAAATCCATGTCAGGGGCATCATAAAATTGTTCATCATCTGCGCCACTCTCACAGTTTACAGAAGAGAGAACTGTGGAAGAGTGCTTGCCAGCCCCAGTAAACAAAGGACCCATCTTTTGTAGGGTCTGAAACAGTTGCCATGCTTTTTCCCATATCTTGCACTGATGGAAGAACCTGCGCAGGCTTTGTTTGTAAGTGTTTTGTTTTTTCTGTATGCTTTAAGCTGGCTGTTGTCTCACTATTGGCTTTCCCAGGAGCAATGGGAGCATATCTGTCTTGACAGAGTTTCTTTTTAGCCATTTCATCAGTGGCTTGATCAAGCTTCCTTTTTTCATCACTTCTATTATTTTTTAATTGTGAGGAACTTCATCTTTGGAAGCTTTATTTTTGGCTGGGATCTGGAGGGTTCCTCAGCACCTCTGCTTTTATTATTAGTACTTTTGGATGGCCCCTCGTCGGAAGCCTTTGATTTATCCTCAGCCATAATAATCAAAGGTTTGTCTGCTATGTTTGCCAATTTAAGCAAAGCAAACCCGTCCTGGACCTTTGGAACTGAGTGCAGGTTTTTGTGAAATGCCACCGGCCAAGTCCTGCCCCAGTTAATTAACTCTGTCTATTTTAAGTGCCTTTTTTTTCAGTTGTAGAACTAGGATCTATAATGGTGCCAATTTTAATAGAAAACCCAGTAATACTGTTCAACCGCCACAGGTTGCTGATACCATGGGTTCATTTACATAACTAAGGGTTCCTCGTAATTGTTAACAAGAGAAACCCCCAGGTACTGTTAAGGTTTGAATTCCACTGCAGGTGCCTCGCGGGTCTGAGGTAAAAAAAAAACAAAAAAACAAGGAAACTGTCCCCAATTAGACGGTTCCCACAAGAATTTGTGTAAAAAAGAGAGGAACTGTGGAAATTAAGCACCCCGTTAAAAATAAGCAGTCGCAGGCCATTGATCCTTATTACCCCTATCCCTGTGGGGTGGCTTGAATATTATAAAAATGAATGTTTTGCCCCAGTTACTGTACCTTTTACAGATGTTCTACTTCACTTTACCTCAGTCATGGTTTAACCAGGTTCATAGAATCCTTACTTCTTTCCTATGGAAAGGTAGGGCAGCCCACCGGGATTTATCCAAACTAATGAGTACTAAACAGGATGGTGGCCTACAGGCCCCTAACTTCTTTTTGTACTGTCTGGCTGTGCATCTTACCAGACTCTCCTGTTTGGCTGAGACACCAGTGGAAACCCTCTCGGAACCCTATATTCCACATTGGTTGGATATAGAACGCTCCCTGTGCTCTGCTCAAGGACTGGTTTTCTGGTCACTCCTTTACCTCCTCAGGAAGAAAATTCCCCACCCATTTAAGGACACCCCTCCGGAGGCATCCATTATTGTATATTTACAATTCTGTTCCTTAATTAATGTTTGCCTGTACAGGGACATATCCCAACTTCTATTTGGGGATCCTAATCTTCAGATTGCTGGGCGGACTCTCCCTAGAGGGTTTTGGACAGGTATGGGAGTGGATACAGTGGAGGTTCTTACAACAAGAAACTCTTATCTTTCCAAGAAGCCTCTTCCCTATACCACTGGCCCAATTCCTTTTGCTTTCGATATTTCCAACTGTCCCACATGCTTCTACAATTTTTTGGCAATAGACTATGGTTTAGCTCCCTAAATGTTCTTGTTCTTCCTACTTTTTCCAATGCTCCCACTTCCCATCATATCTCGTATTACTACCGAACCCCGCAGGAACATTTGACTTCCATTGAAGGACCCAGCTCTTCCAGTTCACAACCCAAGAAACTGGGCCACTATCTGGAAGCACTTATACAAATACATCAAATGGGATTGATACTGGTTTATGCAATTTCAGGTCATCCATAACCTTTACTTCACTCCAGTTAAATTGCATAGGATGGGCAGACTACCCACAGATTTGTGTTCCAGATGTGGCAAAGAACCTGGCACTTTGCTCCACATCTTGTGGACTTGTGAGACTGTGGCCCCTTTTTGGGATTCAATTCAAAATTGCCCAGATTCCCTGCTAGGGTTGTCCGATGTGTTCTCTCCCGAAATATGTATTTTGGGCAAATATAATAACTCCCTCATTGGTAACCAGAAACCTCATATGGCCTTAATTTTGGCCTGTGCAAAAAAGGCCATTCTCTGCCACTGGCTGGATCAACACGCACCCCAGCTCCTTGAGTGGTACAGAGAGATCTTATTTGCCCTGCAGGACGAGCGCCTTATAGCTAGCATGTCGGGTAAGACTAACAAATATAAGAGTACCTGGGAACCGCTCTATGTTTTGTTAACAGTTTAAGGATTGTCTCACATTCGTAAATGCCCCCCTGTTGACTGGCCTAAATTGGGTCAGGATACTCTGACCCATGTCCCCTTCCATACCTTTGATTTGTACCTTCGGTGGCGGGATGGGTGGGGGTGGGAGGGTGGTGGGGTAGTCATCCTATTCATGCTATGCTCCTGGACTTGACTATGACCATTTTTATACTCATCTGTACTTCCAAGATCTGATTACTTCTACATGTATTGTCATATATCCTTTGTTTTTGTTTTAATAAAGTTTATTCAATTTGAAAAAAAATAAGCAGTAGCAGTAAAAATAAAGTCAAAATAGCGTGGTTGCACTAAAAATAAAAAATTAGTGCGGCACTAACAAATTTGTAAAACTTTCACTCAGCACACTATTAAAAAAGAAATATGAGGAAAACTTTACCCAGATAAGCACAAGGAGACTGTCTGCAAGGAAAGTTAAGAGGTGCCTCAGGGGCAATGTTGCTCTGTCCAGTGGAGAAAAAATTCTGAAGCCTTCAGCAGCTCAGCTTATTCCCCTTCCTGTTTTCAGATTGGCTATGACCCCAAACTCATTTAAATTTCTCTTAAAGGCACACTTCTGGGGCAGTTGCACCTAGCCAGCTAACTGCTAAAGTTACTGATGCTAAAGGACTCCTGGGGTAAGAGCTCCAAGAATTTCTCCATAGAGCCACACTGTTTGGTTTTAGGGATGGAGGGACTTGGATCCCACAGAAGTTAGAACTTTTGAGGCCGGCATACAACATCTGCATACACACGGCACAGAGTAGGGTGGCACATGGACAGACAGCATAAATAGTCATGCCAGTCCAAACTGCCTCAGTTTATTTTTCCCCATGGAAAGAAAAAGAATATATGTTATCGTGAGGTTACCCGAGGTCAAACTGCTCTTGTGCAGATAAATCATTTATTACACGAGTTTTCCATTGCATATTCCATTTATGTAATTCTTTTGTTTTTGCTTTTGTAGGGGGCATTTGATAGTCAAAAAAGTGAATAAAAATTGAATATTCTGCCATTTTTTGCTGATTGTAGAAAATATAAAAGGAATCTAGAAACAGAACACATCTCATTTTGTAGATATTTTTATACTGAACAACTTTTGTGCTCAAAGTACCATAATATCTTTTTGGTTTTTACGTTATTTGCATTAGTTTGATGAAACAGTGCTCAAAAATTGAATTTTTTGCTGTTTTTCACTAATTCTAAAAAAATTAAAAAGCATCTATAAATGTAACACTACTCATTTTGTAGATATTTCTGTGCCGAATAAACTTTGCGCTCACAGTACCATGCTATCGTTTTTCATTTTAAAGTTATTTACATTTGTGAAAAAAATATGAATCTTCTGCTGTGCTTTTGCTAATTATCAAAACATCTATAAGGTATCTATAAATGAAATACCACTCATTTTGCAGATAATTTCATGCTCATAGCACTATGCTATCTTTTTTCGTTTTAAAGTTATTTGCATTTGAATATAGTTATTACTGGTACTGAGGCTGGACATTCTAAATGAGTTCCGGAGTGATTGTGACATATCTACTATGTGAATAAATCTGGGATGATGCGTCTACTGTGTGGATAAATGTAGAATTTTGAATTTATCCCATAGTAGCTCAGATTTATCTCATAGGATTTATGACCACGCCTACTGCACAAATATATATATATATATATATATATACACACACACACACACACATATACATACATACACATAGCAGTGTCAGTGGCTCAGTAGGTAGCACACTCGCCTCTGAGGCTGGGAGATCAGAGGGCTGTGGGTTCAGTTCCCACATCTGGCACTTGGGTTAATATCCCAGTACTGACACTGTAGTGCAGTATGAGAGGGGTGCTGCATTTCTGAGGTGCCGTCTTTCGGATGTGACGTTAAACCGAGGTCCCATCTGCCTGGATTGGTGGTAGTTCAGGTGGATGGTAAAGATCCCATGGCACTTATCGAAAAGAGTAGGGGAATTTCCCCGGTGTCCTGGCCAAATTTCCCTCATTCACTAAAAATACCACCAACAGCTTAATCTGGTTCAAGGTCAGTTGGCATTCATCTGTATCCCCTTCCCCCGGGTCGTGCCTGAAAATAGGCAGGATTTGTCTAGTGCACTTACCCGGTCAACAAAAGCTAAATAAATAAATACACACACATATATATATATATATATATATATATATGAGTAGGTAGTGCCACTATAATTAGGGTTGAGGAGCCATTTTAAGGTTAAAGAGTCAAATTTTGCACCTTAATAAACTTTGCCACTGTTCAACGGATTTGCCTAAAATTTGGTATGCATGATTGGCCATGGTAGATCTTGGGATATGCCAAGTTTTGTACTGGTCAGATATACGGCTGCGGAGATATTAAGCGCCAACGAAATGTGCGTTTATGCTTTTTTTGCAAATTCTTTGCTCTCGCCTACAAGTCACACGGTTTGCGCGACCAGTCCGAAAACTTCAGGGAATGTGCAGCCGGGGTGCCTGATGTGCCTTTTGAAGATTTCGTGAAAAAATATTGAACGGTTCAAAAGTTATTCAAGTTCCCATTATAAGTCAATGGGAAAAGTTAACAAAAAGTTTTAAAGTGTCGCAAATGCAGTTTTTACTTTCGCAAATGGCCCTTTTACTGTCACAAAGCCGCCATTTTGTTTTCAGTTGGTCATCAGAAAAATGCTTGGCATTTAAATTTGGGACCCTCTAGCAACCTAATTCTTTTTGTATTCACCTAGTCGGACCCTGAGGATGCTAGGCATGTCTTTATTTTGGGGTAAAACACCCCAGAAATATGTTTTTCAAATTTCTGGAAAAAGTACTTTCGCATTTGCGACACTGTCGCATGAATCTGCGAAAGCTTTCGCAAAGTTCGACAGTACTTTTCCAGGCTGTGGCAAAATGACAGCTATTCTTTGCCACCCTGCTGCAAAAGAACGGTTTGGTCTTTGGGGCTGAAATTTGGAGAGAACGCAGCCAACATCTCACAGATGTGCCTTTCAGTGTTTTGGTGAAAAAATATTACAGGGCGGTAAAGTTACAGCACTCCAAAGTTGACGCTTTTTCCCATAGGATAACATTACGGCGTCCGTCGCATTACAGGAATCCTTTGCCGCCCTGCTACAAAATAACAGTTTGGTCTTTGGGCTGAAATTTGGAAGGAAGAAAGCCAACATCCCACAGATGTGCCTTTTAGTGGTTTGGTGAAAAAATATTACAGGGAGGCAAAGTTATGGCACTCCGAACTCTTTCTTCCCCCCCAGGATAACATTACAGCGTTCGCAGCGCCTTTCAGGGCCCGTATCTCAGAAACAGTGCAAGATACGGAATTTTCGTTGTAAAAATGTGGGGGCTAAGTACAAAACTATCCAGGAAAGTCCTAAATCATATGACTTTTAAATTTTTTTTCTACGTTGTACGGTTCCTGAGATATAAGCAATTTAGTATTCCAACTCCTCATTTTCTGCTCCGAGACCCATTATTATGCATACATTCTTTGTACTCACTGTCTTTCTCTGTGCAGCTTTTGTGGAAAACCAGTCTGTGAGCTTATATTACTGTTACCCTTACCGCTTCTGCTTGTGGTTCCGTACCCGTTTCACTTACTGTTCCTGTCTACGGCACCATGTGCATTACCCTTTGCGTTTTCATTTGCGCTTGCGTTATTTTAACCATTTGTGTCTACAGTACTGTTTATCTTTGTGTTTCGCTTTGCGTCACCATGTGCATTACCATTTGCGTTTGCGGGCACTGTGTTACTATGTGACAAGACATCACGTGGCGGGAGCGCGGGACCCCGCCGCATTACTTTCACTATTTCTCGTTATTCTCAAAAAGAAGGGAAATTAGAGGCAAAAAACTCTGTTTAATGCATTAGTTAGGATTGTTCCACAGCGACAAAAAGCAAGGACATTTGGTGTTAGGGTTAAGCCCCCTTGGACCCCCGCCCACACCCCAACTGGCATCGGTGCGCATTGGGTTGTCGGTCCTACCTCTCACCCCATTCTCCTATACCTCTGCTTCTTACATCTGATGGGGTGAGATTTGGGGCCGGCAACCCCAATGCCTGTCATGCCAGTTGAGTGGTCAGGGGCTTTCCAATCCTAACACCGAATTTCTTCGCTTTTGTCGCTGTGGAACAACCCTAACTAATGCATTAAACTGATTTTTTTGCCTCTAATATACTAGATATATATATGTATTTAAACTAAAAAAAAATGCCAATTAGCATTATAACCTATTGAGAGACCTAAGAATAAGACATATACAATATATTTTAGCATGCAGTCTTTTTTTTAGTCTCAGAAGTCTGTAAAACAACATAGGGAGCATGCATCAGATTTAAAATAACTCGTAGCTGTCAGTACGCTTAGACAACATTAATTTCATTAGACATGATCAGATGCTGGTTGGAAAAGTATCCTTTTAAGGGCCATCTTTCCCTTATTTGGGATTGGAGAGTACTGGTAGGTCCTGCTGAGAAGGGAGGCTGGTACCTAGATCCAAACCACTTAGCGAAGGGAAACTCTCCTGTTTACATTCAGGTACTGGCTGCATTAGCTAAATGTTCCTCCTCCTACTGTCTAACCACTGTACTTGAACCTTCTGTATACGCACCTTACACCCTCTTTTCTTATGATCATTAACAGCTCCAGTCATTTTTAAATATTTTTGTATGGAAAGTTATCAGTTTTGACCATTACTGTATGTACATATCTCTTTTTAAACTTTTTGTAAAGACAACAGTTCAACAACAAACTCTGAATTTTAGTGCTTAAGACAACGAAGATTCTGCAGTCTCAGTATGGCATGATTTTATTTTTCAAGGCTCTCATTGACAGCCTTGCTTGACCACATACCATTACAAAAATGTGACGATGATGGATCGTAGGCGGGACCCTGGGCCAGACAGTTTAGGGCACAGTGCTCTATTGGTCATCTCAGTGTCAAACTGGTAACGATGCGTGGCCTCCTCGGTAAAGCTATGTAGGTGCAGATCTGTCTCGAGTCCTGTTCTCTGCATCTTTTTGTTTTTCCAGCAAAAGAGTTTGTGTGAGAGCCAGATCAAGCACTAGGTGTTCTACTTTGTTAAGACAGGTGTCCAACTGCATTGGCTGCTGTTCATTGTCGTTCACAGGTGTTTCTAAAGATGTTAAAGGAACACATTCGTGTCCAGGGGTCAACACAGTTTGAAAGCCTATTAAAATGCTCTTTCAAAGAGGTACTGGGTTCACTGGTAGCTGGAAGCACACCAAAGATACAGATGACTGAGATGGATCAATATAAATACTACACTGCAACCATCTGTAGAACACTGAGATGTCATCGAGGAACAAGAGTTGTTTGACTCAGTATAGTTTGACACAACTTGTTACTCGATGACATCACAAAAAGACAGGTGATGCTCCTTTCATTTTTCTTTGTGAAGAGTGAAATGTTAGGGTATTACGTTATTCGTCAAAAGCTCAGAAGCAGAACCTTCCTAACTCACTGGTATCAGCAACAACAGCCAAGGAATATTAGTGCACAGTGTCCCCATGCAAAGCATTCTCTAAGTCAAAAGGCCACTGCCAAACACCATTAGAAACACTGTTTTTATTTTTATTTCAAAATGCATCCACTCGTGAAGCAACATCTTGTTTACACTGGGGTGGAGGGCCCTGCTTCGGCTTACTTTTTTGGTAGAGAGGTGGGATGAAGCAGGGGCAGGTCAAGGGACTTGATCAAAGTCACACAGTGAGTCAAAGGTCAAATGCTTTGATGGAATCTGAGCCTGTGGTTTTCTGGTTTACAGTTCTCTGAACCATGTAGCATTTAGGCTGTTTGAGTCTGCAGTTATATCTCCACTTCTGTACACTTAGCTAAGGGAGGAATCAGGAAATAATCAAACTGCAAAGTAAAAGAGCAGGTTTCAACTTTACAAACTTCTCCCCCCTCCAACACATAGGGTAAGCTTACTCTCCGGTTTACACATTGATCCAAAAACGACAACTTTTTTCTTGCTGTATTTCTCTGCAAAACACTCGTAAATTAGCTCTGGGGGGCTGTTATTCAAAACACTCCTATTTCCTTACTTGGAGCCACGCCCCCACGCTTGCACGTTTTGTGACATTAGTACTAGAATGGTGCGGGGGGGGGGGCACCATAGACTTCAATGGGGGCTATTTTCACACACCGTTTTTTATACTTTTGAGTGCAAAATAAGAGAAATGGATGCCACCTCTCAACTAACAAAGACTTTAGTTGAGCCCCCACACCATTCTAGTACTGACATCACAAAACGTGAAAGCGTGGGGGCGCAGCTCCAAGTAAGGAAATAGGAGCGTTATGAATAACAGCCTCAAGGAGTTAATTTACGAGTATTTGAGGGAGAAATACAGCAAGAAAAAAACTGTAATTTTTGGATTAATGTGTAAACTGGAGGGTAAGCTACCCTATGTGTTGGAGGGGGAGGGGGGAGAAGTTTGTAAAGTTAAAACCTGCTTTTTAAACCTGAAGAAAAAGTTAAAAACAAAACTCTTGTACTAAGATGGGGACCAGGGATGCTAGATCTTTAACCAGCATCTGGAATTTAGTGGCTCTACAGGGCGAAACAACTTAAATGCCATACCGCGCATCAAGAAATCGTGAGCGTAGAATCATTACAGCCTCGCATGTGCTCTGTTTCAACTGCATCTGGATGGAGCTGAATTTACTGTGAATGATGCCGACCATGCGCTCTATTTCCTTTGGTGAGACGGGCCTGGTACGACTCTGCTCTCGAAGAAGGTTCATGACATGTGTAGTAAACTCACTGCAGGCCTGAAGATCCATAACAGGGAAACAAGAATCAACATCAATTAATTTGGTAAAGAGTCAGAAAGAGATCCTTCAGAGGAATACTTTACAAATTCCCCCCAACTGACCTTTTCATCAAATACACATCAGCTGAAAGGACTGCAGTCATTCTAGTAAGTTTATTACAATTTTGTCAAACATAAACAAAGCTACATTTTGAATTGTCTGTTTCCACCTAAAATGGTTGTAATGTCAAGCTGCGAGTACGGCAGTGGAGAGAGAATGCTCCAGCATCATTACTGAACCTTATGGTACAGTGAGACTAAATAAAGAACGAATAAGACACAAGGGGGTGTGCATTAGACATTTCTAGTGCACGGCCAGGTGCACAGTGAGGCTTGCGGCCACAGGCCAAGTGCCTTTGGCCGTTGGACGTGCTTTGTAAATGTCTAATGCACTCCTGGAGTGTCTTATTGCGCTTATAACATTTTTTTTTACGTCATTAAAAATAAAAATAAAAAAGTTTAGTTCTGCATACATTTAAAAGATTGGCTTTATTGTTAAAAAGTAGTCCTTCAGCCTCTTTTTTTTTTGCTTTAGGGCATTTGTTCTACTGTGTCATCTGCAGTTGTAGTTTTCAGCACAGCAAATGCTGTAGTTCACAGCATGTCCACCTCCCCCCACTACCTGATCTAGAGACACCGGTTGAAATCCCATAGGCAGGCAAACTCAATATATTGGCCACATGTGTTTTTTTTTGTTTGTTTTTTTATATTTATTTTTAAATAACAGTGGTTTAGTGTTAGACAATCAACTGCAGTGCAGAAACCACGAGCTTACAGATTTACAGAAAGTGCAGCAATATCTTCGGCAAAAGAAAATGTTCTTAGTGAGCAATGTCACTGGGATCAAAGTCAGTAATGTGAGAAACTGAAAAATGAGAAATAATTAACTGGTTTCTTTCAGCCTGCATTAAGTGAAGCAGATTTTATTTAAGAAATATCTGAACAAGTGAGCAGCGGTGGGGGGAAGAGGAGCAGAGCATGCAGTCTGCCAACCCAGAGGAAAGACGTGAGCACAAGAAAGTGCTGATCAGTGACTGTCCTTAACTGCCCTAGTTTTAGTTTGTTTGTTCTTTTAAACGGCACATGACGATTGCTTGCGGGTGGGTCAGAGTGAAAGCGAGCAGTGGGTGGAGCAAAGCATCAAGTGGCAGATGGGAGATGTGTAGTGCAGCTTGTGAGGAGCGGCAGGAGGGAAGATGTGTAATGCAGCTGTGAGGAGCGGCAGGAGGGAAGTTGTGTACTGCAGCCACAAGTCTGACTAGAAAAGTAAGTTAAATTAAGAAACACATTAGCTGCCTTTCTGCTGCACACATATTTTTTTCTGAATGAGCTGCCTGCCTGATTATGTGAAGCACTCTACAAGTGAGGATGTGCAAGCAGGTGGGTCAGACTGAAAGCAAGTGGCGACTGGTTCAGGGGTCACAACTGCAAGCCGGAGTCGGCGGCTGGGGCAGAGTTTTGCGGAGAGAATAAAGAAACAGCATATGACAGGTACAGTATGCTCCTATTTCAGTCATGTCATAAAGAAGTCAGGTTTCAATTTGTGTAAGTGGAGGGCAGTGTTTACACAGAGAGAGCGATGACACAAACGCGGTTTGGGAGTTGGTGCAGGATAGTCTCAGTAGGCTAAGTGAGAGAAAAAAGGGCGGCTATTAATTTTTTAAACAGTTGGTGGCTCAAGGATTACTCAAATATCTTGTCTCCAGGTTGGCAGCACTTGTTTTTAGCTGTGCATTAGACACTTCTAATGCACGAATAATGACCAATCAGGAAGCAAGATTTTCTATTCCCATTTTATAAAGCCTGTTGCCCTGTTACCGAATCTTTTATGATTAAAAAGTTATAATTTACTGGAATTTTGTCAGCACCCCCCCCCACCACCACCCAAATTACCATTATTACTTTCGTGACTGTAAGGCTTTACAGCTGAAGTGCCATGTTTCCAGCAAATACCTGACTTACGCAGAACTCAAAATTCTCCCCAAATCTGAATTTCTGGACCTTCCATTTTGTGTGTGTGTGGGGTTGGGGAGAAAACACATGCATTAAAATTGGATCTTTTGCCCTTAGACTACAATTTTTCTCGCTGCCTATACCTGCACTGTGCAGTCACAATCCTCTGTTTACGACAGCGCACCCCAGTGCCATAGAAATGATTCTGATGTTACAAGCAGAGGATTCAGGCTTTAGGGCAGGAAAAGGAGGCAGGACAGACGATTTATCAGGAGTGAAGAGTCTTACTTTCATTCAGATGTCTTTAGTAATGAAGGAGGTGTGGGGGGGGACAACCAGGGGGCATGAGTGGAAGCTGGAGGGGGGAGTTACAGGGGGAGAGCGAAGGGGACGCTACTTCACTGAAAGGGTGGTGGATCCATGGAACACTCTGCCCAGGAGCCTGGTGGAGGAGGGCACCGTGGATTCGAGAGGGGGTGGGACAGGTACAGGGGGAAACTGAAGCCATGGCAGTCCCTCTCCAGGGAGGGGCACTGGATGGTTTTTGGTGGAGCCCATGGGGAAGGGGTGGTGGTAAATCGGACACCCAGTAGGGGTGCTGGCTACCGAGCAGACACAACAGACCATGGGGCCTATTCTGCTGGCTTTTAGCATATATGTTAGTATGTTGATGAAGAACGGAATGTCCTCAAATTCACACAGTTTTAGAATATTATGAGCTGTAATACTGCTGACGCCAACTATTTGTTTTGCCAGCAGCTAAAAAAAATCACTTTAATTATTCCTCAATCGCCCTACCCCTTACAATTTATGAACTGGTTTCAGGTTACAGACAGTACTGTACTACTGCAGCAGTGATGGAAGAGGCCTGCCCCATTAACACCTGCCACTTCTCAGCTTTGAATACCTTTTGTGGGTTTTTTTTTTATTTATTTTTTATTCCTCCCTCCTAGCACCAGAGACCTCTCAGTCGGCAGACAACAAGGCACCCCCCCCCACCTACCTGAATCCCCGGGAGACTCCCACGGAGCCTTGGCTATACCCCTCGGGTGGGTACGAGGTGGGGCCCCAGCGCCCTGAGAATCCTTTATTTCATTGGGTCCCCATTCAGTAGTCAGGCAGGCAGGAGCAATCAGGGATTGTGCCGGCGCTACTTATCCTCGGTACTCCGTGCTCTTTTCCTCCAATTTCTCCCTAGCGTGTGGTGTGCACCGTGACGTCAAAGTGCTGCACGCTGACGTCCACCATACATCACCAACCAGTCCCTCCTGCTACTGCAGGACTTGTCTTACCCCGAGCCTCTGCTCAGGGTCAGGCAAACTGCGGGCCTTGGTCCCCTCCCTTCCCCCCGGAGAAGATGAGCAGTCGTGGGACGCTCAAGTCTTCTCCCCCCTGGCCGGCCCTCCAGCGGCTCGGGCTCATTCCCAAACCCAGGTCGCTGGCACCGCAGACTGAAATCCAACCACTGCGCTGGCAGGCCGGCAGCTTTGAATACTTTTGTTAACGACTTTAGATATAATACTAACAAATCGGCTTTTTGGAAAAAGATTAATCAAATAAGTGGCTGAGAAGATCAATCCCCTACAAGGTAAAATAAAGTTTATTTCTAAAACTATGTCCCTTTACCAATTTCAAATAAAAATTGATATTTTTGATCATGTAAATGATTACCTGTTCATATTTTTCCAGTTCAGCATGGTATATCTGTCGGATCTGTGCCAGTTTTGCTTTGTAGTCCGAGTGTTCAATTATGTTGTCGTTTGGAGACCCACCTGCTGCTGCTGCCACCGCTGCTGCTACAGCTGAGCCGCCACCCTTCTCTGGGCCAGACACTCCTTCTGCGAGTAGCATGTTATCCAGCCTCATGAGCTGGGGATCTGTAGGATCCTCCTCATGTATGCTACGGATGCTTAGTACTAGGAGAATAACAGTGCCAGTCAGTGTACACATACAAAACAGAAAATCACAAAGAATTCAGTACTGATACAATGATCTCATTTACTGTATACAGCAGCCACTAGCCAATTAGTGTTTTGCTAAGCTTGTCTATATTTAGCAACAAAAAACACTGTTCAAGTGGTCAAACTGTTGCTGCAGTTTCACAGGGTACAGATCAAAATTCAATGTTATTTTGGGAGGCTTTTCTAAGAGTATAAAAGCAGAACAGTCCCTGCATGCCCAGGGGTCCTGTAGAGACAATGAGAAGAAAATAAAATGTGGGTAGTGGACTGATCCAGTGTTTGGACAGAGAGAAGAAAGTAGGTTACGAAAACAATTATATAATTTCCAGACGAAATGACTCTCAAAACAGATTTGGAATATATGTTAAGCTGTTTTTAAAATAATGCAACTACCTTGGCTGGATAAGTATTGTCCAGCTCCTTTACTTTTCTTGGCAAAAAGTTATGCCATTTGGTTTAAAGGGTCGGGTGAGAATTACTGGTAGTCAAAATACGAGAGTTCTAGACTTCCAGCTTACACAGAAACATAAAATCTGCTTGGCCCACCTAGTCTGCCCACATGTTCCCTCCTTAATTTGTCTTCTCAGACCACATGTAGTCTCTGGGGATTCTCCTGCCTCTCTTGAGTCTTTTTCTAATATACTCCTATGTCTATCCCACGCTTGTTTAAAACCCCCACTGTTTTTGCCTACTTTACTTCCACTGGCAGTCTGTTCCAGGCATTTACCATCCTTCAGTAAAGAAATATTTCCTCATATCTCTCTTGAACTCCCCTCCCACCCCAACCCTCCCAAGCTTCACTGCATGCCCCTGGTCCTGGCGTCCTTTATCATTTGAAAAGCCCCCATCGTTCACCTCTGATGACATACTTGTAGGTCTCTATCCTGTAGCCCTTCCTTCTCTCTTTCAGGGTGACTGGAATAAGCAGAAAGTAGCTCTTTTGAAAATATGCTGTTAGGCCATCTAGACTGAAATATATCCCAATTCTGCACTGCCTGTTCCCGCTGCTTACTTTTGTTAGGCACACCTTGAGCCAAGCGGTTTCTTTTAAACTTTTTGTCTGTGTCCCAAAATCTACGTCTATCAATTCTTATTTATTTATTTCGTTTTTTATTTAGCAGGTAGGTGTACCAGGCAAACAACTGCCTATTTTCAGGCTTTTATGCTTCAGGCTCTTGTGTTGCCCACTTCCAAAAAATGACAGTTTACATACATGCAAAAAAGCAAGAGCAGTTAACTTTTTTTTTTTTTTTTTAAATTTCAGATAAATACACATTCATCATGGAAAATGTAATGACCAAGCTTACCATGGCTACCAAGCCTGGTCCTGTGCTTCACAGCGGGAGAGCGGGGTTTGGGTATAATCACCAAAATCCCCTACCAAAACTGGCAAGAGGTCATGTGCTTTGTGAGGTGAATGGCTCCTAGAGAGTGCACAGGCTGCCTGGTATTCACACACCCCCTGCTGGTTGACCAAAAAGCAGCACTGGCACTGACTGTGCAGGCACCCCCTCGCCCACTCTTCCACTCACAGAAAGTACGCAGCTGTGGGGGACAGGGGAACCAGGGACCAGTGCAGGGAACAACAAAGTAACGCCCACTCAAAGGTCAAAGGTTGTTTACTCATTAGAAACACAACATTTGTCTGACTAAAACAATAACGGGGGAACCACATTCTTGCAAGTTTCACTAAACTAAAATAGATTAGGTACCTGTGTTGGCCAAAATCAAATGTCCCATGGCCATGATTCAGGTTGTGACAATCTGATAAACACTAATACCCAGACTTGGCTCAGTGGTGGGTATCCTGGTTTTAAACGAATAAATACTCGCAGTCTGAAACATAGAGTAATTAACCCCAAACTGTAAAGAACAAGCTCAGACACAGAGTGGGTACTGTGAGGTCATGTAGCACAAGATAAGAGCTCGACTTCGCTACATGATGTCACGGTCCTAACAAGGTGTCTGAGGCAGCTTGTTCTTCATAGCTGAGGGTTTGTTCTTAGTTTACAGCATACTCAGTGAAGTGGGAAGGTAAAAGACAAAGTGGTTGATGAAAAACTTATTCACACAGGGACAGTACTACAGCACAACACTGTAAGGAATTGCTTTTTTTATTTTTGCGAGTTGGTTTCAGAATCCTCGTCATACTGCCAGTCCCACAGCTGCTCACGCTCAGCATTCCAACTTGTTCAGCTGCACTATTTGTTAGTTGCTAAAAAACTATTAATATACCATTTTTTTGTTCAGCAAAAATTTATTTCTGACATCCTTAGCATCATCCTCAGTGCATTTTTAGTTTTCTCAGATATATTTCAAGCAGTTTGTATAGCTAATTTTGTAATTAATGACTCACACATTAAAGATGGCCACCGCTTGCAATTAAAAAAAAAAAAATCTCTTCTGCTGAGGTTACCTGTTGAATAGACGTACACGATTCACACTGCTGATGTATTAAAATGGTGCTACCACATCTTTCTGAAGGTAGAGAGGTCAGTGCTGTACCAAGATATTTTCATGGCGGGCATGGCACAGGAGTGCAACTTCTAAAAACTTCAGAATCTTCTATCTTTATTCGGGAATGAACAAAAACTACAAGTAAAATGGGCATATTGATGTTTTCACCAGAAACAAAATTACTGCTGCAAAGTACTATGTGGTGACTAACAAGCATAGCTGCTTCATGTTGTCCGTCATGATTCTACGTGAAGAACTTTTACAAACCACCAGTAAAACATGAATACCACCTATGATAATTAGAGTTGTACACGAGTTACTGGTTAACCACTGGCTTGGTTACAATCAGACCATTTTTATATACCAGTTTTGTTAGGCAATAGGTGGAAGTACTTGAGTGTTAGCACATAAAGCTGCCTATGACTCGCTCTCCCAGTAAGCTGCCTCCCAAGTCTCATGATCCTTTTCCCATCTGATATTGTCTTGCTCGTCTTCTTCTGTGCTCGCCATGCTTTCCTACCCATCGCAAGCTCAGGATGCAAGTCTGCAGTGAGTCCCTGTCATTCTTGATTAATTGAGAAGGGCAGTCCTCATGAATATCCTTTGTTTGAAAAATGATTAAATCATTAATCACTACAGCATGACTCTGGACTAAAGGACATTTGCTGTTAAGTGGAAGAAGCCAACCTTATAGTGAGTTGTATTTTTTTTTTTTTTTTTGAAAGGTAGGGCATTTCTGGAGAGGTTTATTCAGATGGAAGCAACAAAGAAAAGAGCTTTCTGAATGAGAAAGGAAACGCTTCAGTTCAGTACGCAGTCACCAAATGCATGAGCTAACAGTTGGGCTTCATAGCCCACTACTCTGGGGTGGCAATAGGGACCCTATTAGTTGAGCAGTTGCTGTCATTTTTATCAAACGATAGTTTAGAAACATAGAAACATAGCAGTTGACGGCAGATAAGGACCGCAAGGCCCATCCAGTCTGCCCATTTCTTTTTCTACCTTATAAATGTGCCATCGGCCTTTGCTCTGTCGGTGACCTATCTATTCATAGTCATTTGTATTGCTCCCTTATGCCTATCCCATGCCTGTTTGAAGCCCTGCACTGTATTCATAGCCACCACTTCTTGTGGTAAGCCATTCCATGCATCCACCACCCTTTCTGTGAAAAAGAATTTCCTCACATTCCCCTTAATCGGCCTCCTCTAATCTCATGCTGTGTCCTCTTGTCCTGCTATTTTCTTATATTTAAACATGTTAGACTCTTTCACCTTGTTTATGCCCTTAAGGTGTTTGAATGCGCGATCATATCACCTCTCCTCCTTTGCTCAAGGGTATACATATTGAGCTCCGTTAATCTGTCCTCATATGTCTTCTGATGCAGTCCCTGCACCATTTTGGTTGCCCTTCTCTGGACTGCCTCAATTTGGTTAATGTCCTTGTGAAGGTGTGGCTCCAATACTCACGCAGTACTCCAGATGGGGCCTAACCAATGTCTTGTACAGAGGATTATTACCTCCCTCTTACGACTTGTGATACCCTACTAATACACCTAACACCCCCTAGCCTTACCTACTGCTTTAGAGGTCTGCTTGGATGATTTTAGGTCATCAGTGATGATGATGCCAAAGTCTCTTTCTTCCTTTGTGACTGCTAGCAACTCCCTCCAGCCTATAAGTGGCTTCAGGGTTTCTCTTCCCTATGTGCATGATTTTGCACTTCTTGCATTAGATCCCAGTTGCCACTCTTCTGACCATTCTGCTAGTTTATCCAGATCTCTTCTCATTCTGTCCACCCCATCTGGATCATCTACTGTTGCAGATCTTGGTGTCATCTGCAAACAGACAAGTCTTACCCTCTAGTCCATCTGCAAGGTCACTAATGAAGATGTTGAAGAGGACTGGCCCCAGGACTGATCCCTGAAGTACCTCACTTGTGACTTGCATCTCTTCTGACTGTATACCATGTACCACCACTCTCTGTTTTCTGCCAGTCAACCAGTTTGCCACCCAGATGACCAACTTCTGACCCACCACGAGCCTACCCAGCTTATTTATCAATCTTCTATGTGGAACAGTGTCAAAAGCTTTGCTGAAGTCAAGGTAGGCGACATCAACTGCTCCCCCTTGGTCCACCACTCTGGTTACCCAGTCAAAGAAATCTATGAGATTAGTTTGACAGGACCTTCCTTTTGTAAACCCATGCTGTCTTGGATCCTGTGCCCCTATGGATTCCAGGTGTTGCACTATCCTTTCCTTAAGGAGTGCCTCCATAATCTTGCCCACTACTGAGGTAAGACTGACGGTCTGTAGTTCCCGCCTCCTCCCTGCTACCACTCTTGTGGAGGCGGGATCACAGAGCCCTTCTCAGTCTTCTGGGACCTCTCCTGTGCTCAGAGACTCACTAAACAATTCTGCTAATGGCTCTGCTAGTTCCTCCTTTAGCTCCTTAAGTACCCTGGGATGTATGCCATCAGGTCCCATTGCCTTATCCACCCTGAGCTTAGCAAGCTCTTGTAGGACCCTTTCTTTTGTGAAGGGAGTAGTGCTCACCTCCCTCCCCCCTGTGTCCATGATGCTGAGCTGTGGGCCCTGCCCTACCTTCTCTTCAGTAAATACTGAGCAAAAGTATCTATTTAGGATAGATGCCTTTACAGGGTCCTCCTCCTCACATGCTCCCTTTTCTCCATTAAGCTTAGCAAGTGTAATAAAATTGTTTTAAAAGTTAGCCCCATAGACCTGTATTAGGCACGTCCCCACACTCTCCCTGGTAGCACGTCACAAAATGGGGGAGCGCGAGATCGGAGCAGGCAGACTCAGAAGTTGGAAGGGATCATCTGGCTCCCAGTTCTAACAAAATTATGATCCCTTCCCAAACATTATCAAGTGAGTGAAAATCAATAATGTTCACACAGAGGGACTATCGCTGCCCCAGAGTAATGGGCTACGAAGCCCAAACTCTTATTTTTTTTTTTTAAATCACACATTTACTTTGATGAAGTGCAGAAAAGTCAAACGTGGTGAACATAACCCTAATGCTTCAGATACAAATAATGTCTAAGTAATGTGAGCCTTTGTCAAATAACGTGGCTGTTCAGTTCCTGCTGGTTCACATGTACCAGCTGAGCAATGGATGGGGGGTTACTGAATAAGGTTTCTTTAAGGAACAAAAAAAAGAACACTTTTACACTTTTCAGTAGCATCTCACTGCATAGAGTCCTACAGTCATGCCACTAATGGTACACTGAGTAAAGTACAGTCTGTGGGAACTGATCAATCTGGATTTGGTTTCTTAAAGCTTGTTAATCCTCTGATGGTGTCCTCCAGGTCCTCAGATAGTCAGCCAGCAACTTCCCAGCACCAAAAGCTGTCGCCCAGCAGATATTTTACCCACCACTGAGGACGAAAGATGATAGCAGTATCCTGGGTCAGCCCAATGGCCCAGCAGAAGCATGATGGGCTTCTGTGGCAGCAACCCAGGTTCGAGAGTGGACTTGGAGGGGCGGCATCAAGACAACCAGGACTGGGGAATGCTACCAACAGCAGCCAAAGTAAGTTCAGGGTGGGAACAGCAGACGCCTGGCAACACAGAGGCTCTTTGCCTTGGAAACCTATACTCACACAAGAAGGGGTGCACACACAAAGTGTGCCTTGCGTCATACGAAGCCATGAGTGGCTGGCTCACGTCACTGGGTAAAAGGAAACACTGACCAGAAAGGGGAGTTAAATAGAGGGAGGAAAAAACTACTCACCACAGTAATCTTCTTTCTTCCAAGGGGTCCTTTAGCATCAGTATCTTTAGCAGTTAGCAGAAAACAGGATGGGGAGTGAGCCGAGTGAGAGCTGCTGAAGGCTTCAGAATTTTTTCAAAGAAAACGAGGGTACAAACCCTGAAAAAAAATCAACAGGATTCAAAAAGCATGCAAATGTCCAAAAAAGTGGAAACAGAAACAACAACACGAGTAAAAAACTCATCAATAAGAATCTACAAATTTGGTAAGAGATGTGATAAAGAGTCCTTCTCAGACAGGTGAACCGGGGAAGAAGGGTGGGAGCTTACTGATGCTAAAGGACCCCCTCTTGGAAGAAAGAAGATTACTGTGGTGAGTAATTTTTTCTTCTTACCCAAGGAGTCCTTTAGCAGACTACCGAGCAGTACCAAGTGGAAGGTGGGCAGAGAACCTACTTAGGAAAGAGGCTCTGCAGAACCGCTCTGCCAAAATTGGCATCAGACCTGGTATGCACATCCAAACTGTAGTGTTTCACAAAGGTGTGTACAGACTTCCAGGTAGCTGCTTTGCAGACATCCAGTATGGGAATGTCCCTTGTTGCTGCAAGCGAGGCTGCAGTGCCCCTGGTGTAGTGGGCCCTGAGCTCCACTGGAGGTTGGTGACCAGCTTTTTCATAACAGAATCTAATTCAAGAGACCTACCACAGGAAACAGTTCTCTTGGTAGCTGGTCTTTCTCTGCCTACAACACTGTAGGTGGGGAACAACTGAGAGGAAGAGCCTCTGGACTGTCTAGTATGTTCTAGGTACTAGAAGATGGCTCTTTTGACATTCAAGCTGTGGAGCTTTTGCTCGTCGGGAGTGGATTTCTCAATAAAGAAGACAGGCAGAGTAATGGACTGGTCCAAGTAGAACTCTGAAACCACCTTTGCAGAAAATTCCTATTTGTCCTGAGCCCAACTTTATCATTGTGAGGGAAGACGTAATTTGTCTCAGTGCACAGGGCCTGTAGCTCTGAAAACCTGGCAGAGAAAATGGCTACCAGAAAGCCTGCTTTCCAAGTTACAGACTTGATGTGGGGCGTGGACATAGGCTCGAAGGATGGCTGCATGAGCCTGCCTATGCAAAGGTTAGGGCTCCAAGGCGGAACAGGCTCCCGGATTGGAGGCTGGAGGTGCAAGAGGCTTTGAAAAACTGTTTAAATATGATGTGTGGGGGGGGGGATTGTATTTTCTTTCCCACCGAAATGTAGGCCGAATTTGCTGCCAGGTGTAGCTTGAGGGAAGATGTGGTTTCAAGCCTGACGCTTGTAAGAGTACCAGGCAATCTAGCAGCTGAGGGTCTGAAACTGAGTGGGATTCGACTTTTTTGCTCTTGCACCAGAGGGAAAACCTTTACATTTTGCATAAGTCTTCTTAGTATTTGTTTTTTTTAACCACCCTCAGTATCCTAAGGACCTGATAAGAGTACTGTGAGGATGCAGACTCTAACTGTTCCAGAACCAGGCCTTGAGGTGAAAGGAGTGTATGCCAGGATACTGCACTCCTGTCTGAGGAAGGGTCAGCAGGGAGTGAGTTGCAGGCAGGCAAATGGACTGCTGCAGGACAATGAGAGAAGGAGAGGGTGTCAGGCTTGCTTGGGCCAATCCGGAGCCACCAGGATCATAGGTGTAGGCTGTTGAAAGAGTTTCAGAAATACCCTAAGAATCAGGGGAAAAGGAGGGAATGCATACTAGAACTTCCCTGGCCAGACCAGGATCAAGGCATCCAGAGGAGGTGATCCTGGGACTGGAGCCTACAACAGAACTGAGGAAACTGGAAGCTGAGGGGAGAGGCAAGCAGATTCACTTCCGGGTGCCTGACCACCTGAACACCATCGCTAGTACTTGTTTGTTCAGAGTCCATTAACTCTGGCCTTGACTGATGCATCTAGAGCATCTGCCAGAGTATTGCGTTTGCCTGGGATGTGAATCGCTGAAAGGCCGACTCCCAGGTAGAAGGTGAGAGACCAAATTTAGTGTGCCTGCGAACAAAGTACTCCTGATCTGGTCCACTCTGCTTGTGTGTGAAATCACTGTAGTAGTGTTTGTTCGACTCTGTAAGTCTGTCCTTTTATGACAGGAGCAAATGCTTTGAGCTAGAAAGATTTCTCTGAGTTCCAAAAGAAATATGAGTAACTGTGACTCTTGGAGAGTCTTGGTGCCACTTACTGAGGCACGGTCCAGATGTGCTTCCCACCACAGGGGGGATGCGTCTGTAGAACTGCTCTGTCAGAGTTTTCAGCTTTGAAAATTGTTGCTTTCTGAGACCAGCAAGCTACAAGAAGGCTTCCGGGTGACGCATCCTGTATCTGAACCCTGGGATCACTGCAGGCACTGAAGTCATGTGTCCCAATAACCTGAGGAAATGTCAAAGTTACGTGATTTGCTCAGGACCGCATCATATACTGAATCAGTGAGGGTTAATGATTCAAACCCAGTCAAGCGCTTGCTGGCCGGTCTCACTGTCCCTGGATGAAGAAATTTGCTAATGAGGAACAGCTAGAATTCTTGCCTGTGGAAGGAAAGCATATCCTTCCTGGATGCTGGAAGGGTTCCAGGTGAGACTTTGTTTAAATTTACCCAGAAACCCCAAGACTACAGAGAGAGTCCTGAAAAGGGAAAAAAAGACTCCTTGACCTGACAAGGAGACTTTGGCAGTATAAGATAATCGGCAACTCAGGTGTAGCTAGAGATGCCCAGATTCCTAAGGCGTACTGCTACCACTGCCCAGAACTTTGTAAAGACTCTTGAGGCTGAGGAAGGATAAAGGGTCGCAGTAAGCCCGCCCTTGTGTGAGACCTCATTTAAGGTATATGGAAAAAAGAGCCCTTTTTGGACCAGGGAGGCTAGCCAGTCTCCCTACTGTAAGGGCTGTATTACTAGTAACAGAGTGACCATAATGAATTTGGGTTTTAACAGCAAGAAGGGAAGCTACTCCCAGTTGTTTTGTGTGTGTCAGGAATTACATGGAGTAGAGGCCCCTTCTTTCCATGGCCCGGGACCCTCTTCACCATTCGCAAAGCTAGAATGTTTTTTTTTACCTCCCACTCCAACAGTAATGCATGTGTTGGGGATAGAGGCTTTGACACCTGGGTATGCATGAGGTCTGCCCACACTAACGTCAGGGCTTAGACTGCGAAGATGTTGGCTGGGTAGAGGTAGCCAACTTTGGCCCCCTATCTGCCCCTCCCTCTGAAAACACCTCTGTACTGAGAGAAAGGGGCAGCTTGGAAAAAACCTCTGACCCTAATGCCCTCGGGAGGAATTTCTGTGGGGCATGGGGCCTTGTTGCAGGGAGATGTTGTGGAATTGAACAGTATGATTTGATCACAAGGAAAGTCCATGGCTTTAAACTGGGAGACTGAGGGCAGATCAGTAGTTCTAGGCCAGACAAAGCACCTCAGAGAGATGGCATGGGCCGTGACTCTGGAGGCGGCATCCTTGATGTCATCCTGTGGCATTGGTACTACACAGCTTCCGGAGCAGGTCTGCCAGATCCACTGGTTCCTGCACCAAGAACCAGGACAGCGTTCCGCGTGTTTTTTTTTTTTTTAAATATTTGGCCGAAAAGCCAAGTAGGTAAAACTTTTGATAAGAATCTGCGGGTAACTGAGAAATCTATTTTCTGGTGTCCTTATCCGGGGGTAAGAAGGACAAGGAGACCCCAGCTTTCTCACAAGCTGCCTGATGCACTATACTCACATGGCTAGGATGTACAGACAGGCACTCAGTATTGTTAAACGATTGCTATTTTTATGTATTTATTTATTAGCATTTCCAGCCCGCTTGTAAACCTCTGCCACAGAATTGGGGGGTTTGAAGCAATTTTGTGGTATTTTTATTTATATATTTTTTTTCATTATAGATAGGCACAGTCACACTTTTAGGAGGTGGAACCTTTCATCTCCCTATAATCTTTCCTTTTTTTATCCTTTTCCTCACCTTGGAAGGACTCCTGAGAAGGGAGGTCCAGAGTGTCCAATATGTTCCGGATAAACGAAGGCATAAATGGAGAACCTCCTTGGATTCATAGGGTTCTAGGCACTCCACTGTCATGTCAAGGGCATCATAAAAACTCTCATATCATCTGTATTACCCTCGCAATCTCTGGGGCGAGAACTGTGGGAGAGTGTCAGCAGCCCCTGTAGGCAGGGGCATCATAAAATTATTTATCATCAACTGTGTTTGCCTGCCACAGTAAAGAAAGGACCCATCTTTTGTAGGGTTTTGAACAATTGCCATGCTTTTTCTACATTCTGCACAGATGGAATACTGCGCAGACTTTGCAACTACTTTGTTTTTTCTGTATGTTTTAAGCTGCCTGTTGTCTCGCTATTGGCTTACCCAGGAGCAACGGGAGCATTTATGTCTAGACAGAGTTTCTTTTTAGCCACTTCATCAGCGGCTTGACCAAGCTTCCTTCCTTCATCACTTATATTATTTTTTAATTTGTGAGGAACTTCATATTTGGAAGCTTTCTTTCTGCTGGGGTCTGGAGGGTTCCTCAGCACCTCCATACATTTTTATTATTAGTGCTTTTGGATGGCCCTCAGTTGAGAGCCTTTGATATGTCCTCAGCCATAATAATCAAAGGTTTGGCTGCTATGTTTGCTAATTTAAGCAAAGCAAATCAGTCCTGGACCTTACGAACTGAGTGCAGGTTTCTGTGAAAACACCACTGGCTAGTCCTGTCCCAGTTAATAAACTCTGACTATTACTAGTGCTTATTTTTTCGGTTGTAGAACTGTGATCTATAGTGCCGATCTTAATAGAAACCCCAGTAATACTGGTCAACTGCTACAGGTGGCTGCTGGACCCTTACAGACAGTCCTGGACAGATGATATCATAGGTCCAGTTCTCTCTCTCTATATATATATATATATATATATATATATATATATATATATACACACACACATATATATATATATATATATATATATATATATAATACATACACACACATATATATATATATATATATATATATATATATATATATATATATATATATGGACAGAGAGAGAGAGAGATAGATTTCTCTTATTTGCCAATCCTGAGAGAAACCCCAGGCACTGTTAAGATTTGAATTCCACTGAGGTGCTGAGTAAAATCCACAAGGTCTGAGGTAAAAAAAAAAAAACAATGCAACTGTCCCTAATTGGACAGTTCCCACAAGAATTTGGTCAAAAATAGACAGGAACCATCAAAATTAAGCACCCACAATAAATTTAGCATTTAAAATGAACAGTCACGGTAAAAATACAGTCAAAATAGCGTGGTTGTGCTAAAATTAAAAAATGCATGCGCCATTAATGAATTTGTAAAACTTTCACTCAGCACACTATTAAAAAAGAAATATGAGGAAAACTTTACAGAGATAAGCACAAGGAGGCTGTCAACAAGGAAAGTTGAGAGGCACCTCAGGGGCAATGTTGCTCAGTCCAGCGGAGAAAAAATTCTGAAGTCTTCAGCAGCTCTCGCTCAGCTCACCCCCTTCCTGTTTTCTGATTGGCTATGGCCCCAAGCTCATTTAAATTTCTCTTAAAGGCACACCTCTGGGGCAGCTGCACTAACCAGCTAACTGCTAAAGTTACTAATGCTAAAGGACTCCTGGAGTAAGAAATCCCTGGGCAACAGCAGGATGAACAACCTACTGCAGGCTTCACATACTCGACCAGGCACCTGCCTCGCAGACCAGATCCTTACCCAGGAGGAGGCTCTGCCATTGAGGAGCAAGCTGTGGGAAAACTTGAAGACAGAGTTAAGTACCCTGGAGAAGATGGGTGATGAGGCTGTAGGGGTAGCCTGGTAGTCAGGGGGAGGAGAGAGAGAGAGAGAGAGAGAGATACTAGGTCAAAGGGAAAAAGACATCTTGGTTTTCCCCCTTTTATGGCCTTGGCCCTCCTCCCACAGTGGTAAGCACAGTTTAGTGTTAGCCTCACATGCATGCAGCGGGCCCTTCAACAGAGAAGAAAGCTCCCTGGTCCATCATCGGGACGTCACTGTGACAGCAGGTCGCACCATTAATCCTCCTCAGGCTGGGACACTCTTCCATGGGCAGCAGTCTTCCCAGCCAGTTCCCAAATTGTCAGTGTCCTGGATCCACTTCCCAAGCCAGGGCACTGGTACTGCAGCTCAACGTGCTGCTGCTGCCAGAAGAAAAGGAATCTCTGATCCATCATTTAAGAAGACATCAGGGGAAGATCAGTTCCCACTTTCCAGATATCAGAAATAGTAAATTGTCAGTCTTCACCTGGGACAACTGAGTAGCTGCATATGAAAGGGACACTATCAACCCCCTTAGGCCTCAAAGTGTCTCTAGTTTAAAAAATATGTGATTGGCCACATTCTGTAGAGCTCACTGATGCAGCCAGTACTCAAGAGTCTGATTCTTTCTTCTTTTTAAAAGTGAAAAACACGTCGGCCCAGTGGCACTGAGGGTTGAGGAGCTGGACGCCACACCTCGCTCCACGCTGGTGACCCAGGTTCGGGAACGGACTAAGGTCGGCAGGGGCGGAGAGGAATTGAGCATCCGGGGACTGCTCTCCCTCTCCGGGGGGAGGGGGGCTCCCAGCTGTCGACGCATTACTGACCTCTGGCAGAGGCTGGGGGCGGTGCGCTGGCACTGTGTGGTAGAGGTGAGCCTGGGGCATGGTGCCAAAAGGGAGTGCATGCGGACACATGCGCGCTCCCCCCACTGGCGCCATTGCACTCCCCAGCCCACGTCAAGCCGAAAAAAGCATGCAGCTCGGTTGCAGCGGTTGATGGCCGTCAGAGGAAATGCCTGGTCCCGGGGGCACCACCGCCCAATACTGGATCCTGTGTTAGTGGGAAGTGAAGGTGACTCCCCGCCACAGAAGGCAAGTCGCGGGGGTAGATGGCAGTGCGGGCTTCACTGGGGGCCGGACAGGATCGGATGGCAGTCGGAGACGGATGGATGCCGGGACATGAATGGCAGTCCAAAGGGCCACACAGGTAAAAAGTACTAACAAAAAAAATAAAAAGTGAAAAACACAGGGGGGCATGGCCAGCTGGCAAGCATGGTGGATGGATAGTGGCTCAGCTCTAAGGCACTCACAATCCTTCAAATATCTGTGGTATCCTGAGCACAAGCTTTAAAAAAAACAACAACAGCGTGGCTACATTCCTCGAAATGTCAACTCCTCGAAGGTGACTAAAAAGCAGATGCAACTGCAGCTTTTTAATGCAGAAAAACCTATAAGCCCACCCAAGACTACAGCACAGGCTGGAAGCATAGCCAAGAGAACTGCCCAGTGGCGGCAGTGCTACCGACAGTCCGAAGCACATGTTGTGCAGGTGTAGGGTGTGTGGCAGATACCCTGCACTTGCCACTTTCATTCATCGGTAACCTGCACTTTTCCAGTATTTCCCAGTTTCCAGCAGTAATATTGTGAATTGAATCTCGGACCGAGCCGTCAATCAACCCCAACCAGAGCACACTTCCACCAATCGCCTCACAGCGGGGGAGGAACTGTGACTTTAAAAACCAAGCCGATTCCTGGGCGGAGCTCAATGGAGTGCTCAGCAGAATGCTGTCTGCTGAGTCAGCTGAAGGCAGCTGTGGCCAGGACTCTTGGTTAGTTATCTGCTGTTTGTTTAAATGTTCACCTTATCTTTTACTGTTTTTACTTTATTTTGAAATGTTTAGTTTTATGTTAATCAGTACTCTGTGTATTTGGGGGAGGCTGGGATTTTGGACATTCCACCTGTACAGACTTCACTAAATTATGTAAGCATTAATCAGCAACAAAGGAGGGCTCTACCGGTGGATTAATGCCCGGCTGGGGTGCTTCCAACCACCCAGCGGGCATTAATCACCCGGTAGAGCCCGACGCTGGAGGTGATAAAAATGCGCTTGTAACATGGGCGCAAAATATTAGGTGTGCGATTCTGTGCCTGGTATTGCTTGATCACAGCGGTAAACATCCAAGGTCAGATTCACTAAGCTACGAGACCCAGTGTGCTTCCTTAAGCAACATTTATTTATGTGACGATTTCTTAAGTACTACAAAGACAAATTTTTGCGCTTTCATAGTTTAGAGCATGATTAGTGCCCCACTACGACAGCCAATGAAATTGAAGCGTATGGTTCCTCACAACTGAATTTGAATACTCGATGCATGCACAACTCTGGTGTGTCTTTCAGTAACGCTCTGCCTGATTTGCATAGTTTTCTGTGTTTCTGTTACTCTTACCACTATAAATGTCCTGTCGATCGCCCCGATAGTCATCGTCGAGAGATCGCGCTATTCCCTTCAGTACACTCAACGAGAACGCGCCTATACAGTTGTCTATCTCTGCCATATGTCAACAGCTCCCTAGAATCCGCACTGTGATACCGCGGTCAGTTAGTGAGATATCTATGCCTATGCAGCCGCTGTACAGCTCTTCTACTTCACGGTAACTCTGTGCTACATCTCACCGCTGCTACTTACCGTCCCAGTGCTATACCCTGTGGCTGAAGGACACCCTAGGTACTACACAAGCGGGCATTATTGGGCTGCTACGATTGTGGCCACTGTAGGTACTACACAAGCAGGCTCTACTGCTGGCTTAATCACCGCTCGTTCTCCATCACATGACGCCTTTGGACCAATCCCCAGACTCCATTTGCCTCATATGTTTTAGAGCCATGTTATAATCGATAACCATGCCCATGACTATAGTTATCCCTACTCATTTGTTGCTTAATGAGACAAGCTTTGTTACACCAGAGGTTCTAAAACTGCAGAAAGCATATTTTTGTACTGCGCTGCTTACATTACATGAACTATACAGAAGTATGTACTATGATACAGAAGATCCTCAGCCTAATTTACAGAAGAGTAAAATGCTCTAGGTCTAAATGGGCTATAAAACTTCTGATATTGTATCTATTAATGATTTCTGGTAACATTCATCCCAATCCTTGCCCCATGACCTCATGCTCTTTATGAAATAGTTCAAACCAATCAGGTGGTGTTCTGATGGCCCATGTTAACATAAGAAAGTATTATTCCTAAATTTGATCAGTTTGTTACTTGGGTAACACTACGTGGATTCGATATCATCTCCCTTTCTGAAACATGGTTGACTCCACGAATTACGGACTGTGATCTATTTGTTCCTGGTTACCAGTTTTTCAGGTGTGACAGACTAGTTAAACGAGGTGGTAGTTGTGGATTCTACACAACAGAGTCCTTTAATTCCACAAACTTGCAGATTTTATCTGATGACCCTAGCTGTGAGTTCCTTGCAATCAAATTAACACTTGGTGAACATAAGAATTTGATTGATGTCAAAATATATCTCCCCCGACACCGTCAACACTGGATTTGGTCATTTTTTTAATGTTATAAAAAACTTATTAGTAATTATGAAAAAACTGTTTTCTGAGATTTTAACATAGATTGGCATGCAAAAATAGTAAATAATGTACTACTGAGATGTATTTAGTGATCTGTCTTTAGCACAACTTATAAATGGTCCAACTCCTACTAAATTATAAAACTGGTACTGGTACTACCATTGATCGGCTACTAGTTTACAATGAAGAAAGGGTGAGAAATGTACAAATTCTGTCAGATTCCTTAAATGATGACATACCAATAAAATTTACCTGGACAAGTAAAATACAAAGGCTGCCTCTAAGAACAATGAGAACGAGGGTTTTCCCTAAACATACAATAATTGATTTTAAAAGTACCTTAGCTTCTATAGACTGGTCATTTATTGCCTGTATCCCCAATACAGATTTGGCTCTCAATGTTTTTCTATCCAAATTCAGCAGAGTTTGTGATATTTTTGCACTCTATAAAATGTTACAGCAGCCCGCCAAGCGCGGTAGGATTTCCGCTTCTTGACGCCCGGCGGCACTCCGGTTCGGGAACGGACTCGGGTCGCTGGAGGGTCAGGCTGGGAGAAGGACAGAGCGCCCTATGGACTGCTCTCCTTCTCCGGGGAAGGTTGGGGAAGTGCTCGGGTCTGCGCGACTCCTGGTGGAGACCAGGTGTGAGCGACCACCGACTCAACAGTGTGTATCGGAGGCGGGGCAGGACGCCTCCGGCCATTGGTAACGCCCCCCCGCCTCCCGGAAAAGGAAAAGGGGAGAATGCCGCCGGGGCCCTTGATGAAGCCGGTCACAGCTTCAATTAGCCCCCTCAGGCCAGCCCTCCGACCTAGTCCGACACCTGCGGCATGTGTCCCAGGTGCCGCAGCCCCACCGTGGGGGGTAAGCCACGGGGTATCGGAAGGGCGCGAGGCCGATGTGGGGGGGTGGAAGCGTGACCGGGCAGAAGGTACCGGGGCTACCGCCGGCAGGGGTATAAAGAATAAATAGGAAAAAAAAAAGAAAAATGTTACAAAAAGTGGTAATTCAAATAAATGGAGAACACCTGAACTACTGCAATTAATGAGGGAAAGGGACCGTGTTTGGTACAAACACAGTGTGACTAAAGAAGAAACTTTTACATTTTAATAAGGCTCAGGGAGGTAAGAAACCAATGTAGTAAACAAGTCAGAATATTAAAATCAAAGTTCTAGTGTGATAGGCAGGCTTCTGTAATTAATAAAACACGTTCCTTTTGGAACAATATTAGGGAACTTACTGGCAGTGAATGTAATCCTACCATAAATTCAGTTAATGTAGCCATAAGACTGTGTACTGATTCACTATTTCACAAGTGAGAGAAGCTAGCTTCTTCATTGTGTCAAAGTGTTCCTAAAAGACAAATTGCTACAGCAGGGTTTTAAATAATCGATTAGCAGTTTTTTTTCTTAGCACAATACTAACTGTACAGAAAGTATTTATATAGGTTTTCTAGAAGTGTTATGTTTGTTAAACGCAGTGAGGTAAGTGCTATACATTTTCACAATGTTTTAGAACTTTTATAAGCAAAATGCTAATCAATTTTTAGAGTTAAATAAAACCCTGTACAGTCTCCGATAATGAAAATACCATTTCCATCCCAATTTTATTTTAAGGTTATTACTGAAAACACTTGCCTGAAATACTTACAAAACGTAATAAAAAAACTTGTGTAGGCCCTGACGGATTGGAATTAAAACTCTTCAAAACTACACTTGAGGAATTGGTTGTTCCTGTAACAAAACTATTCATTTTTTATTAATGTATAATGAGGTTCCTTCATCTTGGAAACATGAGTTTGTAACACTAATTTTTGAAAGTGTAGAAAGACAAGAACTTTCAAATTACAGACCAATCTATTGTCTCACCACTGTCCAAGGCCTTAGAAAGGATTATACATGACCAGACTATGGCTTACCTACAAAAATACAACTTAGAGACAGTTGAGCAATATGGTTTTAGAAAGAATCACAGTACCATTACAGCACTGGAACAATTTACAAATTACATTGGTGAGGCCCTGGACAGTGGGGACTTAGTTGGATCTATTTACATAGATTTATCTAAAGCGTTTGACTTGGTACAGCACTCAAAACTGGTAGAGAGTTTAAGTAGATTTGGCTTCTCCAAGTCAGTTACATCATGGTTTACAGACTACCTAGCCATTTGCGTACAACAGGTCAAAATACATCATAACATCTCAATTATTCTTCCTGTAAATGGAGGGGTTTCTCCTGGGACAATTCTTGGCCCTTTGCTGTTCAACCCTTTTTGAGGAAACTCCTATCAGGTCAAAAGTGTAACTGCTACTGGCAGCCCGATTGAGCTTTTAGCATTAAAAGAGTGTTTTATTTACCCTCATGGCTGTAACTTCTAATTTTAAAGATCCACGCCGTCCATAATGTCGCCAGAGCCGTCCACAGCCATCTTGCTCAGCCAGGCAGCTTCCGCTGCATGGGTTATGCTAATGAGAGCTACCAGCTCTGTCACTGGTTGGTATTCCTCATCACCTGCATGGCGGAAGCTGCCCGGCTGCGTGAGATGGCTAAGGGTCGCTCCGGCAACTTTATGGACAGCGCAGATCTTAAAACTAGGAGTTACAGCCAAGCAGGTAAATAAAACATTCTTCTAACGCTAAAAGCCCTAATCGGGCATTTGTGCAGCAGATGCCACACTTTGTGACCTGACAGGAGTTTCCCTTTAAGTAACTTGCCCAGTGTTGTTAATTTTTCTAGGATCCTGTTGTGTGCGGATGATACGGTAATCTTTCTACAGAAACAAAGATCTGAATAAAGTATCAAACATATTACAATTATTTTTATGCTGTTCATAACTGGTTCACAGGCACAAATTATGTTTAAATACAAAAAAGACAAAGGTCATGCTTTTTCAAACTAGGAAGCAATTTTGTTCATCACAACCCTTCTTAATAAAAACTTTAGCTGGAGCTGTCTTGGACAAAGTCAATGAATACAAATATCTTGGCCTGACCCCTTGACAGCTGTCTCAGTTACCAGCAACATACTGAAAATCTTGTAAAATCTGCTAACCAAAGGTTTGGCATGCCATTCAGAAACGGACTAAATTTTACGCCTGCTGCTAGAAAACTGGTTGTTTTGACTCCTATTTTGTCACTGACAGACTATGGCCTTCCTTGTCGTTTACTCTTCTGCTTGCAAACCTTCCCTGCAAAGATCTGCACTTCTTGTGAACAAATTATACAGGTTTGGATTTGAACTTCCTTTAGATTAGCATACTTGCTCCCTGTATAATGTCTCAAACTGGCAATCTTTACAACAAAGAATTAATCAACAATTGGGTTGCTGGGCCTGAAAGACGACAAATGGACAAGTGTCAATTAATTTACAACTTGTGATAAAAATAACATCTTTGCCAAATATAATAACTAGGTCTATGGATGATCTATGTTTTAAATTGCCTAAATATCACAAAATTGTTGGTCAAGTTGCATTTTATTATCGAGTTTGAAGCCTTTGGAACTCATTACCTCAAAATATTAGGTCTTTGACGAACTACAAGACTTTTATAAGAACTTTAAGATGTCATATTAGTGTCACTTATAACTGCAAATGTTCTGTAAAGTTATGTATGTATGTATTGTTAAATGTTTCATCATGTTTTTGTAAGATTATGTACTCTGACCATGGTTGCCTATGAAAACGGGCAATTTTGTCCATAGGCTGTAATTTTAAATAAATGAAATGAAAACTGAACAAGTTGAGGAAGAGGGTGAGCAGATGAACTCCCTAAGGGATCTCATAAACAGTACGTGATCAAAAATGAGACTGACCTTTACTAACATTAATGCGCAGGTGTCCCACTGGAAAAGCCTCACTGCAAACCTGACTAACAGCAACAGAACATACTGTAAAAGTGATGGAGTGGAGGGCTGGGTAAGCATGGCTGAGAACCAGATCACAAAGCCAACTAGGGACCGGGACCGTGACCGTCTGCAGGCAACAATAAGAGAGTTACAAAAAGTGCATGACCAGGAGAATCAGCATGGATGGAAGAATAGTGCAGATCATTGGTTTGCCCGAGGCACTGGAGTGATGTAATCCAGAAGCATTTATACTGCAGTGGCTCACTGATAATGTGGACCTGGGAGCAGACGGCCACAAGTATGGAGACGGAATGAGCCCACCATCCCTAGAGGTAGATCCAGACCCGAAGAGAGGCCTCGCCACTTCCCTGCTAAATTCCACCGCTATCAGGACAGCAAAGCGATGTTAAGGAGCCCATCAATGCAAATGAAAATGAAAGCCATGCCCCCCCCCCAAAAAAAATAATTTTCTCTCATGAGGCCATCCTGTTTGAAGAACATTTCAAATAAATAATTAACAGAAGTGGTCCCAGTTTGGTGCCTTGGATTTGCCTTTTTTTTCAGTATGATCCAGTGTGACTTGATTTTGTTCAGTTTATACACTGTTGCCTATCTGCAAGGAGGGCTCTTACCCATCTCAAAAGAGCAATGCACACCCCCACAGCTGTAACGTTCCTTTGGTGGACATGGAGGTTTTGTCAGCCAAATACCTAGAGGGTAGATTTGTATGGGCCTCCTTCTTGACATCAACTGCAAGTACACGACGAAGCACCTTGATAAGCAGATGGGTGGTCAAGATTGATTTATTTCGTTTAGTTTTTGTTGACCAGGTAATGCCTTTCAGGTTTCCAAACTGGACAGTGCTGATTTTCTGAATTTTTTTCTTTTCACATACCTTTAGGGATAACAGGGGTAAGTGAGACAAGCCTGAGGTCGGGTTCCAGGTTGTTTACTTTTTTTTTCTGGAATCTGAGTAATGCACCAGCTTACAGAGATCACATAGGTCTTACATCTGCACAGTACCTACCTGGAGGAAGCTGGACTTGCCAATCTGGAAAGCTATGGGGGGACAGCACAGAAAGCATCTTTCCAACTAACATGAAATATGTACGTGGATCAGAATCTAAATACAAGGTCATGCGAAATGAAGGATACTGCATTTATCATTCTGGTTTTCACAAGTTAACAGTATGCTGCATTCCGAAGAAAAATCATGCTAAATTGTAGTGCAGGTGTGCATGATGATATATATGTGTGTTGCTGTAACTTGTGCAAGGGTGCATCAGTGTGACCTGCTCGGAGGCAGCTGCCATAGTTAATTAACAGGAAAGATACTGTGTTCTTTTAACTTTACTTAGTTACAGATAAAGATAAAAAATTCAATTTTGTGTATACCCTCTGTGACTCTACTTAGCCCCAGGAGGACAGCACGACCAGCAAAGAAAAGATCAGAGCTTATACAGTATAAGCTCTAATATGCAATGCAGACTGTTGAATCTCCCACTGCTGCAGTCCTGCTCTGATGTCAGCTGCAGAGGATCCTAGGATTTGTAGTTACATAAAATGTCAGCCTGCAAGACAGCAAAATGAGTCTGATGTAATCCTCTATACTAAACAGTTAGCCCCCAGCCCCATCCCCCGCATACTGTGTGACCCTGTGCAAGTCACTTAACTTCCCTGTGCTCCCAGGCTGCACCTGGAAAACGAACTTTCAGGTTAGTGTGCCACCACTCCTGGTTAAACAACTGGGGGAAAAAAATGTTTTTGCACATAAAGTGCAAACTGGGACCAGTCCCATACTTGAGTGTGAAGCTCTTAGTGATGAATATTGCCCTTTAAGATATATATCCTAACTAGGCACATTCTCTTTAAGGACTGAGGTACTGCTGAAAATTCTTGCAGTTTTTAGTAAATGTGATACTGTAAGAGGTTTGAACTAGTAGTACTTGCAACATGTAACTTTTTGCTGGGACAAGTTTGAAAATGAGGCCAATATTCACAATTCATTTTTTCCAATGATCAATAAAATAAATAAGGTAAGCAATAATTTGGGAATAAAAATGTACAGGTGTGCACAACTCAGGATTAAAATCTGAAACCAAATTACTAAACAACTGTTAACATTCTACCTGGCTGCACAGAAATCGCCCAAATTCAGTGCGCCACAATAGAAATTGGTGCCAGTGGTGGTGAGGTAACAGATAAGCTGACGTAACTGGCTGAAAATACCTTAATAAAAGACTGAGTATAAAGCATCTAGAGAACTGCCTGACTACATTTATTCCAATGTCAATTTTATTTATATGGCGCCCAATCCCTAAGGCTCTGTACGCCTTACAATAAAACCCTGAAGTAAAAAATTCACAGGTATTACTTCAGTATTTCAGAAGCAAATGATTTGATACCTTTTAATGGACCAACATAGATGTAACAAGAACAAAGTGCTCTAGCTTTCGGACCAACCAGTCCTTCTTCAGAAGCTCATGGCAGTTGTTTGGAAAATACAATACTTATAACAGCTCAATGTGACAGCAAGCCCCACATCTGTTATATCACATACTTCAGAGCATACCCACACACATGCATACATACATGCATCCACATCTCACATATGCTGAAGTCCTATAATATGTCAGTTTGAAGAAGAAAGGTCTGTGAATGTTAGTTTCTGTAGTGTCCATAAAGCCAATATCCAAGTTCATCCCATCTGCTACCATATTGAGATGTAAGATAAGTTTAATCTCAAAGCTCGTCTCTGTTGTGTGTTTTGAGATTTCCTTTTAAGACCATTACTGACATATCTGAGACTGAGTGGTCAGGCTGGGAGAAGTGATGCCCCACTGGTTTGTCAGTCTTCCTTGCTGTAATAGTATGTCTGTGTGAGTTCATCCTAGTGGAGCTGTTGGCGTGTCTCTCTACATAACCTGTTTGTGGACATCTCTTGCACTGAATGAAATAAACAACATATCGTGACTTGCATGTATAACTCCATGCACCTGGAATTGTCTGTTTTGTGATGTAACCACACAGTCTGAGGTAGAAATGAGCCTACAGGTCTTGCAGGCGTTGATTGCAGGAGTCGTGTGCCATTGTGTGACATGGTATTCTGTTCCGGTGAAAGTTTGCTCCTAATAATTAGGCTGGATAAATTTGGCGGTTGTTTAAAAGATAGTAGTGGGAGTTCCTGAAAAATACAATTAAGGGTGTCATCCTCACTAAATATTGGGTGGAGATCTTTAATAATCTTACATGAATGTTCAAGGTCTGGATGATATGACTACCAAGGGTATTCTTTCTGTAGCTGTCTTTTCTTTATATTGAAGTAGTTGTTGTCTTGGTACTTACGTTGCCGTTCTGTTATCCTGTCAATTTCCTGGAAGAGTGTCCCTGCTCCATAAAGGTGTTTTTCAACATAGCCAAATGTGTATCTCTGTCATCCTCATTTGAACAAATCGTTGACAACGAAGGGCTTGACTGTATATGCAGATTTTTTGTATGGTTAGGGTGATTACTTTTCCTGTGCAGGTATCTCTGTCTGTCTGTTGGCTTCCTGTAAATACATGTATGTAAGGTTCCATCCTTAATGATGACTGTGGTGTCCAGAAAGTTAACCTTGGTGGTAGAGTACTCAAGGTAAGCTTTATAGTAGGGTGGAGATTATTAAGTTTGTGATGAAAATCTTTGAGTGCATCTGTGCCTTCCGTCCAGATGATAAACAAATCATCAATGTACGGAAATAAGCCAGTGGTTTGTGGGGATACTGCCTTAAAAATCCTCCTCCAAGTCAGCCATAAAGAGGTTAGCATACTGTGGAGCCATTTTGGTGCCCATTGCTGTTCCATAGTTTGAACATAATGTTTACCATTGAAGTTGAAGTTGTTATGTGTCAAAATGAATTCCATAAGTTCCCCACCACTCCAGGGTTGATGTTTTGGTCAGGTCCTTTCTCATGTATGTATTTAAGGCATGCTGCAATGCCATCTGTGTGTGGAATATTAGTGTAGAGGGATGTTACATCCATTGTCACTAAAATGGCATCAGGTGGTAAATCCTTATAACCAGAAAGTACACGCAACAAGTGTGTAGTGTCCTGGATATAACTGTCTCTTTCCATAACCAGTGGTTTCAAAATGGTCTCTACAAACCCTGAGATCCCTCAGTCAGGGTACCATTACCAGAGACTATGGGTCTCCCTGGATTTGCCAGTTTATGTATTTTAGGCAGCATGTAGAATGTCCCTGGCTTTGGTTCAGCAGGAATGAGGTGAACTAGTTTATTTTGGACATGGTCAGGAAAAGTTTAATTAAGTCACATAGTTCATCTTTATATCTTGTAGTGGGGTCACTCTCCAGTTCTCTGTAGTATGTAAGATCTGTTAGCTGTCTATTAGCTTCAGTAATATAATCCTCTCTGTTTAAAATCACCACTGCAGAACCTTTATCAGCTTTTTTGATGACAATGTTGTGGCTTGATTTCAGTGTCCCTATAGCTCGCCGTTCCAGTGGAGAGAGGTTATAATGGGTTTGTTTTTGCCTGGTAAGGATCTGACCACTGACTTGTTGGCGGAAACAATTAATATAATTGTCTAGTTTTTTGTTACGCCCACTTGAGGGGGTAAAATCAGAAACACAGTATGCTAACCTCTTTATGGCTGACTTGGAGGAGGATTTTTTAAGGCAGTATCCCCACAAACCACTGGCTTATTTCCGTTACATTGATGATTTGTTTATCATCTGGACAGAAGGCACAGATGCACTCAAAGATTTTCATCACAAACTTAATAATCTCCACCCTACTATAAAGCTTACCTTGGAGTACTCTACCACCAAGGTTAACTTTCTGGACACCACAGTCATCATTAAGGATGGAACCTTACATACATGTATTTACAGGAAGCCAACAGACAGACAGAGATACCTGCACAGGAAAAGTAATCACCCTAACCATACAAAAATCTGTCATATACAGTCAAGCCCTTCGTTGTCAACGTATTTGTTCAAAATGAGGATGACAGAGATACACATTTGGCTATGTTGAAAACACCTTTATGGAGCAGGGACACTCTTCCAGGGAAATTGACAGGATAACAGAACGGCAACGCAAGTACCAAGACAACAACTACTTCAATATAAAGAAAAGACAGCTACAGAAAGAATACCCTTGGTAGTCACATATCATCCAGACCTTGAACGCTCATGCGTAAGATTATTAAAGATCTCCACCCAATATTTAGTGAGGATGACACCCTTAATTGTATTTTTCAGGAACTCCCACTACTATCTTTTAAACAACCGCCAAATTTATCCAGCCTAATTATTAGGAGCAAACTTTCACCGGAACAGAATACCATGTCACACAATGGCACACGACCCTGCAATCAACGCCCCTGCAAGACCTGTAGGCTCATTTCTACCTCAGACTGTGTGGTTACATCACAAAACAGACAATTCCAGGTGCATGGGAGTTATACATGCAAGTCACGATATGTTGTTTATTTCATTCAGTGCAAGAGATGTCCACAAACAGGTTATGTAGGAGAGACACGCCAACAGCTCCGCACTAGGATGAACTCACACAGACATACTATTACAGCAAGGAAGACTGACAAACCAGTGGGGCATCACTTCTCCCAGCCTGACCACTCAGTCTCAGATATGTCAGTAATGGTCTAAAAGGAAATCTCAAAACACACAACAGAGACGAGCTTTGAGATTAAACTTATCTTACATCTCAATATGGTAGCAGATGGGATGAACTTGGATATTGGCTTTATGGGACACTACAGAAACTAACATTCACAGACCTTTTCTTCAAACTGACATATTATAGGACTTCAGCATATGTGAGATGTGGATGCATGTATGTATGCATGTGTGTGGTATGCTCTGTGAAGTATGTGATATAACAGATGTGGGGCTTGCTGTCACATTGAGCTGTTATAAGTATTGTATTTTCCAAACAACTGCCATGAGCTTCTGAAGAAGGACTGGTTGGTCCGAAAGCTAGAGCACTTTGTTCTTGTTACATCTATGTTGGTCCATTAAAAGGTATCAAATCATTTGCTTCTGGATCTATTCTTGCAAGGACCAATACGGCAACTACTAAATCTACAGTTCAGTATTTCACTCACTTTGCTACACTTGCAATCAATACAGTACGTAACATTTTATTTATAAGCACTCAGGGCACTTTACAATGTACAGAAGATACCAATAAACTAAAAGAAATAATTAACCAAACTAGACAGTACAGTTAACAATAGAGTACAAATCAATTATAATTATCCACCGGTGTAGGACAGAATGATCCCAAAAGCCTCCTTAAAGAGATGTGCTTTCAGGCCCCACTTAAAGGCCTCCAGCAAGGGGACTCCCTCAAAGAACTAGGAAGTGAATTCCACAAGACTGGTGCAGCTACTGCAAAAGTGCGGTCACCGGATGTTTTAAGCCGAACCCTGGGAATTGCTAGGAGGCCATCCTCGACAGACAGGAGGGAGTGCTGAGGGTGGTATGGAGTCAGGAGATCAGTCGGGTAACTTGGGCCCAGACCATATAGGACTTTATAAGTGAGAAGACCCACCTTGAAGGAGATTCTCTACCTCACCAGCAGCCAGTGCTGATTATGTAGTACTGGGGTCACATGACACGACCTCAGAAGGCCAATCAATAACCTGGCCGCTGCATTCTGCACTAGCTGCAGGTGATGCTGGATTCCTCCACTAACCCCAAAATAGAGTATTGCAGTAATCGAGACGTGATGTTACAAACGCATGTAGTCCTAGTGAGGGCAGGTTGTCCAGCATGATAAGGGTTTTAATACTTGTGCTATTCCTCAAGTGACAGAAACCACTCGGAACGACGGATGACACTTGCGTCTCAAATGTCAATCTGGCATCAAAAATAATGCCCAGGTTTTTTACCCTTATGGTAGCAATCAGTGGGATCAAGTCCAGCATCAAAGCGAGACTAACCCAACAGCCTCAGACACCAGTACTTCCATTTTGTCTGGGTTGAGCCTCAGCCAACTGGAGGACTTGCAGTCTTGGACCTCAGCCAAGCATGCATTTAGCACCTCTACTACCTCTATGGTGTGTATTTCCACTCTAAGACACTTACAATGAATGGGATATTTTTTTTATATATATTCAGCTCGAATTTTAAAATGCAAAAGTGCAAAGACTGTGAAAATGCTTTCCTAGGTATGATGTCATGTCTGACTGCACGCTGACAGCCTACATAACTTCTGTTCAAAATCATGAATGAAACCAGTGTCATACACTGCTGTCAGATGCAGTCAGTATTACAGTATTAAGATTTCACAGCCTGCCTCCTCCCTCTGTGCAAACTATTTCCCAGCTGCAGCTTAATTTTCTGTGACTATTCTAATTGCAGTAATTAAACATTAATTACCATTAATTACGCGCACCCAGGCACATCTCAAGTCAAGTAGTAAGAAGCAGTTGAAATGTGCTAAGCAAGCTACATGGGAATACTTTGAGGCACCGCTCTTGGAAGCTCACAGGGTCAACACAGCTTAAGATATCTACACCACAAGATTATTTATCATATTCTGTAAAACATTCCTCCTCTCATCAAGCACAACTGTGTCAGAAAAGGAGTCTGGCTTAAAACCTAATTTATAAAGAGCAGCTGACATGAGTCCACCCTCTGAGCAGGCAGCTCTTGCCAAGGAGCTGCCTCCCCAAGGAGTTAAATAAGTCATAGTTTGAATTTTTTATGAAATGTACTCTGTAGTTACGTACCTAAAAGAGCACCTTTCCTGGCATTTTCAGAAAAGCCCTTTAGAACACAGAAAGAACCCTTACCTCCCCTGGATTTCATTCATACATAATTTATCATTTTTAGAGCCATGGTTTTTTGAAGGGAAGGGATCGTATTTTGGCTCTGTGGAGCCGAGCTGTCAATCTCTTCCACTTCTTTGTCCTGAGTGCCACCCCCAGGCTAGAACATTTTTTATATATTTATATGGAGAGCACAGTGGAGTGCCCCATAGACTACTATAGGGGCTGACTTTTATGTCTTTTTTTTTTTTTTTTAAATAGTTCAATCAGGCTTCCGATTCGGATAAATCAAGGCCACTGCTCAACTAACAAGACCCTTCTTAGCTGAGTAGTGGCATTGATTTATCTAAGTCGAAACCCTGAACTATTAAAAATACTTTAAAACCAGCCCCTACGGTAGTCTGAAACTCCCTGACCTGTCCATATAATTACATCTCAAAACATGTCACAGGCGGGCGGTGCTCAGGACAGAGAAGCGGGAAGGATCGGCAGCCTGCCTCCACAGCCAAACATGATCCCTCCTTCCAAAAACCATGGCTCTCAAAATTATAAATTATGTCTGGACAAACTCCGGAGGAGGTAAGGATTCATACTGACTTGCTATGGGTATGCCAGGAAAGTTGCTTTTTAAAGCTGCTACTATCTCACTTCTGAGACTGCAGTGAGCAGCCAAGGACCACCACAGCCCTGCCCCCAAAATCCACATTTTAATGATGCAAAGTAAGGAACAGGGCTGCATTGCAAATAATAGAGTGCAAGCATGATTGGGGCAGTGCCTGCTAACACTGACACTGTAGTGCAGCATGAGGGGGGTGCTGCACTCCTGAAGTGCAGTCTTTCGCACGAGACGTTAAACCGAGGTCCCATCTGCCTGTTCTGGTGGTAGTTCAGGTGGATGTTAAAGATCCCATGGCACTTCTCGAAAAGAACAGGGGAATTTCCCGGTGCCTGGCCAAATCCTCCCCCCAATTCACTAAAATACCACCAACAGCTTAATCTGATTCAAAGTCAGTTGCCATTCGTCTGTATCCCCTTCCCTTGGGTCGTGCCTGAAAATAGGCAGAATAAATAAAAATGGCAAGCTAACAAGGGATATATATCTGTATCATGATACTGTTTTGTTAGTTTTTCATAACTGATCTCTCAAAGGTTAGTTTCATCACAATAGAGTATTGAACCAATAAGAGAGCAGTTCCACAATGCTGATGACATCACAACTGCCTAGAGCAACACTGAAGCCAGCAGTTGAAATCAAAATAAAACAGTTAAATCATTAAACAAACAGCAGATTTAAATGCTGTATCTGATGTATAAAATGCTGTATCTGATGTATAAATCAGATACACAAAGGTCTGACTTAAAAATATGTAGTCTATATTTATACACCACAAGCAGAGATAAAAATAGCAAGATAGCGAGTGAGATCTTTGTAGCTAACCTCAAGATACATCATCTTGTTAGTAGTATTGTCATAATTCATATCTTAAAGGTTAGTTTCATCGCTGTGGAGTACTGAATCAATTAGACAGCAGCTTTCACAATGCTGATGACCTCCCATTTGTTCAGTGCAGCACTGAACCCAGCAGTTGAAACCAAAGTGAACAGCTCAATTTTCTTACAAGCAGCAGGTTTAAAAGCTATAAACAGTAAACTGATCTTGTATAAATCGAATATGCTCGGTCTGACTCAAAATAAGCAGTTTATCTTCATTTGTAAGGGGTAGGACTTACATCTGCCATCAATTTACATAATACATTTCAGCACCAGTGATATGAGTGCAAAAAGATTAATTTCAGAAACATGGTATCAAAATTAAAATTAGAACATTAATAGTAAAAATAACTTGATGCACGGTATGTTTGACTGTATTACTTTCAGCATTTTATTGCCAACACTAAAATAGCCCAGGTAAATAACATGAAAGATAGATGTACATGTTTTTTTTTACTAGGGAAAGACTAAAAATTGGTACCAGGCTTTTCCCATATCAGAAGATTCCCAGGTACACCACTGTAATGATCGAGCTGCATCATGCATCAAGTTGTTTTTGCTATTAATGTTCTAATTTTTCTTTTGATACCATGTTTTTGAAATGAATCTTTTTGCACTGATATCACTGGTGACGAAATGTATTATGTGAATTGATGGCAGTAAGTAGCAGTTCTTTCTGATTCTAGCTTTTTGACCCTGGCTGCCTTAAACCTGTAGTAACACTCACCTGTTGTGAATGACGTCAGGAGACACTATGGGTATTTAAGCAGAATGAGTAGTGCTAGTTGCCAACCCCCTGATGAGGACCCTGTAGGTCAAAGCACTGGGGTTACTAGTACTCAGTCCTGGTATGCTGCGTTTTTGGTGTGAAGTCATATGGGCTCAATAACTTCATTTTGATACCAGAATCCTCTGGAGTGCACTGTGTTTCTGCTCATCTATTGCAAACATGGATGGCGCATGAAGGCACGCATAAGCTCTGGAACCACCAGCCTCTTCCACCCCACCCAACTTACATCAGCCTCCGTCGCATCGGCACTACAACCAGGACTCCACTTGGTGGCAGGCAAGAGCTGGGACAGCTCACCATCCCAGTCTGGGAGAGGAGAGCTGCCAGGCGGCAGCGCAATCTTCTCCCAGCCCTCCCCCAGCTGACCCTGGCAACCAAAGCCTGTTCCCGAACTCGGGTCACCAGTGTGGCGAGATGCTATTGGTGTCTCAGCCCTCTGTGCTGGCAACCTTTTTTTTTTTTTCCCCTCCTCAGATGGTGGATCCAACACTGGAGATTGAGCACCCTGCGTCAACTTTTACAGTAAGGCTGTGCTGGGGGTGAGCACCCAGGTGATGCCACCTACGCAATGGGGTGGAAGGCATGATCTGGAGGGGAGGGGGGTGGGAAAGTGGTACCACAGGTGGGCACCCCAGTCCACTTATATTTTTTTGGTGTGAATCAAGGGAGGACATGATCGGGATGGCCGAGCCGGGAGGTAGAGGTAATTGAATAAAACAGATAGATAGATAGCTAGACAGACAGATGAGAGATCATGAGATCGAGTGATTGATGACCGACTCATTGCTCCCCATTCAAGCTTGCAGCATGACTCCAGCTGCAGCTAAATAAATCAATAAAGTCCCACTGTTCTTGAACAGAGAACACGGGTGAACAGCTCATACTGCTACGCTGGGCACCCAGGATTTTTGGGTGCCCAGAAACCTTATTGCCAGGCAAATTTTCAAATAACTAACAGAGTCTCACTAAAAGGGCCCCATTAACCTATGCACAGGTGTTTGTTTTTAGAAAATACACCATTTTTTATGTCTTTCAAATATTTTTTTACTTAAAAAAATGATGGTGGCTGTCACGATGAAAATTTAGCACAATTGATAATTTGTTATGGTTAAACCCTCAGGATCTACGTTTCTTAGTGTTGTATTAGTTAACTCAAAACCCTACTGAGCATGCTAAAAAAAAAAATTTTAAATCCTAACTCTGGAACTATTTAATATTTTCCCATGAAACTTTCGAAAAGCATTACCTACGCACAGGCCGCTCCTGACCTGAACACTGCATCAAAAAATTCTGCACCAGGACGGATTGTCGGCCCAGCAGTAGTGCTACACTGACGGTGCTGGTAACCCGGTATCAGGAATGGGCCCAGGCTGCCAGGGGCCAGCTAAAGGAATGAGGCTTGAGCGCCCCAGGGGATGCTCTCCTCTTCCGGGGAGGAAGCATCACCATCACCACTGTAATACTGCCACCGGGGTGACCACAGGTGGTAGTGCAGCTTGGGGGCATTGTGGGGGGGGAGGATGTCGGCAGAGATTTGGATCATCAGCGCGCCTTGCATGCACATACTCCCTGGACCTCCGTGCATGCCAAAGTCCTTGTGGATGGGAGAAACGATGGGAAAAAGACCCCAACATTGGCGTGACAATGGCCTCCAGTACCACAACACGACTGAACCAGGACAACCGTGGACACCGTCTGATGAAAGTTCATGCAGATAGTGGAGAGCAGAAAAGAAGTAAGCTCTCCTTCCCCCCGCCCAGGGGTGCAATCTGAGGCAACATGGAGGCAGAGTATCGGGGGGGGCAGTATGGTAGTATGCATAGCCACAGCTACCTGGGAGGACCCTGAGGGAGTGGCTCAGCTGCGTGGGAGGACCCTGAGGGAGTGGCTCAGCTGCCATCTGGAAGAGAGCATGATAAGACAGTTAAACAAAAATCTGCACCATCTAGACTGTGCATGAGAGCAAAAATTCATGTTTTAAATATAGAAAACAAAATGTGCACTTTATCAAAAAGCGATGTTCTGTATCTCGGAAACCGCACAAGATGCCGTCAAAAAACTTTTCACATCTAGAGACCCCGCCAGACAGATCACGCATGGCAAATTTGGGGCTACTAAATGTTAAACACTGCCAAAGTTATTAAGGTGCAAAACTTAGGGTTTACTTTAAACACCCTACTCAATTCTAGCTATACTGGCGCATAGGACATAATAATAATAATAATCTTTATTTTTATTGCGCCTTTCAAAAAATCAAGGCGCAGAACAGGCTTTAAAATACATCCAAATCCCATATCATAAAATACAATAAAATAATTAATGACATCCACATAATAAATAATAAGATCAGGTCGACTCAGTATCCTCCCCAAATGCTATTCTCCATAAGAAAGATTTCAGAGCTTTTTTTAAAGTCCCCCACCATCGTGCACTCTCTAATCCAACAGGGTAGAGAATTCCAAAGGGTCAGCGCTGCGAATACAAAAGCCCGGGTGCCGGATGATTTCAAAACTACCCTTGGAATCTCTAGCAACCCCTCGTTGGCTGAGTGGAGCTGTCGCTCTGGGATGTAAGGCACCAGAAGCTCTTTCAGGTAGTCAGGGCCCAGATCATGCAGGGCTTTATAAGTCAGCAAGCTGACTTTAAAGGAGATCCGCCACTGAACCGGCAGCCAATGCAGACCCCGCAACACCGGGGTAATATGGGAAGAACGAGGCGTCCCAGTTAACCGGGCCGCGGAGTTCTGCACCAGCTGCATGCGGCGGATATCAACCCCTGGAAGCCCAAAGTAAAGGGAATTGCGGTAGTCCAGGTGTGAGGTCACAAAGGCGTGGATCAACATAGGTAGGTCTCCAGACGGAAAAAGGTGCTTAATCCTAGCGATATTCCTAAAATGGTAAAAGGATAGCTCAACGACCGCCGACACTTGCGCAAGCAGCGTCAGCCGATCGTCAAGAATTACCCCTAGGTTACGTACCTGTTCAGAGATACAAAGCTCAACCGCCCCCAGAAATAAACCTGAGGGATGGTCTGTCCCCCATCCCCCTATCCGGCGACCTGGATCCACAACCATCACCTCCGTTTTTCCAGAATTCAACTTCAACCCGCTGGAGCTCATCCATCCTTGGATTTCCTCGAGACAGTTATTAAACACCGAGAGTGCTCCATTCTGGTCGCATGCAAAAGACAGGCAGAGCTGAGTATCATCGGCATAACAATGAAACTCCAGCCCATACCGTCTTACAATGTCTCCGAGGGGAAGCATGTACACCACAAACAACATGGGGGACAGCACTGAGCCCTGGGGAACCCCACAAGACAGAGAGATAGGGTCAGAAGAAAATACCCCCGACACCACTCTCTGTGTTCTACCAGTGAGGAAAGACGTAAACCATCTGTGGACCAAACCTGAAAGCCGACAGATGTTTTCCAGGCGCTCAAGCAGTACCCCATGGTCTACAGTGTCAAATGCTGATGACAAGTCCAACAGGACCAAAATGGACCGTTTTTTCTGGTCTCTGGCCATCAGATCATCATTGAGCACCCGAACCAGCACAGTCTCGGTGCAATGCCTCTTTCTGAAACCAGACTGGAGAGGATCGTAGATGCTATGGATGGACAAATGGTTGTCCAACTGGGTAGCCACTACTTTCTCAATTACCTTCCCAACAAAGGAAGGTTTGAGATAGGTCTGTAGTTAGCAAGGAGTCGGGGTCCAGAAGCCTTCTTCAACACAGGTGTCACCACAGCCTCCTTCAGGGAGCTGGGATATTCACCAGAATCTAAGGAGCACCAGACTATCCTCGCTAATACGGGATGATGATTCCCCAAAGCCCATAATCAGGGCTGTGGGGCCCCGGATCTAAACTACAGGATGTAGTCGCATACCTCGGACAATCCTCATAACATCTTGATATCCGGCCTTTTGAAGAGATTCCAGGAATGGGAGGAAAGCGACCAAGGACTGATCACGGCCCTTCCATAGAGTGTGTTGCGGATCTCGCCCTAATGTCTTCACCTTATCTGCAAGAACCGAGCAAGCTCATCACACTGAGATTGTGAAAGCGCTCTCACGAACCTGTAGACAGGCTGGGTTGCACAGTCTGTCCACGGTTCGAAGGAGCTGAGCCGGTCGGTTCTGTGCAGCAGCAATTTCCCCGGACAGGAACACTGCCTTCTTACGGGTAATTGCTGACTGATTGAGTTGATAATGCTCTCGCAGTCTAAGATGGTTAGCATCCAAGCGGGATTTCCGCCAACATCTCTCTAGCCTGCGTCCTAAACGCCGCATCTCCCTCAGGTCCCCATCAAACCATGGGGACCGAGGGCGAAGGGAAAGAGAGGACGCACACAAAATGGGGCAATGGAATCCAGGGCAGAGGTAATGGCCTTATTATAGGCCAGAACCAAAATCTCTGGATCCATACATGACAAACTTAGGTTCATACTGAGGAGTGTCAGGAGCTGAAGGCAAAAATGCCCATGGGGCTCCTATCCACTTAATCCTTATTGCCCTAAACCTTCTTTATCCAGTAGCCATTTATTGAGTTTATGCTTAAAAGAGATTTAACTCTTACAAACTATTATGTCCACAGGAAGTGCGTTCCAAGCCTTTATCACTCTAAGGGTAAACCATGAACACTGTTTAACAGTATTATGTCTTCTGTACTGCAGTTGTAAATGATGGCCACGGGTATCGAAGTTATCTTATTTGTATTCAAAATTCAGTTCTGTAAACAAATATTGGTCATTTATAATATCCCACAGGTACAACAAATCACCCCTCCTTCTCCTGGTTGCTAGGGACATGAGGTTTAGTCGTTCAAGCCTCTAAATGTAATCAAGTTGTTCCAAGCCTTGGATCTGCTTTGTGAAACTCTTTCCTATTTTCTCAATTTGATAGATATTTCCTTTTTTATCCGGCGACCAAAACTGTGTGCAACAGTCTAAATGAGGTCTAACATACCACCTGTAGTACATCCTGATGTTCTGACTTGATATTGTTCTTGAGTGACCAAATTATCCTCTTAGATCTACTAACTGTTTCACTGATTTGCTTTGAAAAATTGAAACCATTTGTGATATAAACTCCTAAATCTTTTTCAGATACTGTTTCTGTCAGCTCTTCATCACATAAATAATAGTCATATTTTCCACTGCTGTGGCCTAAGTGCATGACTTTGCACTTATTCAAATCAAACCTCATGGTGAGAGTGAGATAGCAGAAATATCTTCATGAGCTACAGTTGACCTCCTGACCTCACAAGTGGTGAGACCTCCTCCATAGTGCCCTGCAAAGTCTCCCAGTTAGGATCGGAGCTCTACCCTGACAGTGTAGATGTGTCAGGCAGAGGAGGCACGGAGCCCAGATGCTCCAGGGTTCGTGGCCTACAAACAATGGGGCCAGTTTCCGGTTTTTCATCCCTCCCATAAATAAAGTTGGCCACTGGTGACACCAAACATAAGCACATGCACCAAGTGCATGGCTGCGATATGTAGACCAGCTTCTTACCCTTCCCACAGTGAGCCACTGCCTCGCAGCACCACTCGTGGTCACTCTGGTTGCGCTGTTACGGTGGCCTCCCAGAGCCTTCCTCCTGGGTGCATGTCCTCTGGAATGCTCAATCCCTCTCCCCCGGCTGGTCCCTGACAACCTGGGCTTGTTTCCGAACCCTGGCTGCCGACGCTGTGAGCAGCAGCGCTATCGCTTCCCTGCCAGTCCAGCCCTCATTCTACTGTTCTTTAACTAGCAGACACAAATTTTAATTGCAGTCCACATTAGGTAGATTTTAAAAGCCTTATGAAAAATGACTCTACATTTGTGAGGTCAGTAATTTGCATAGTTATGCAAATTAGGAAGCAATTATGCACTGGTTCTTTGATGCAGCTCCTATTTATAATGCCAAATAAGCTTCTTGACAACCTCTCATCAATGATAGATAATTTTAGAAGAAATGTAATAAAAATTATCATGAACAGGATAGACCACCAAAGACTACAAAGGAGCCAATCAGATCTGACATAGTGCCGGTCTTCCTTAGTACCAGCTGCCACATTTATAACACGTATTTAAAGACTAATGTCTAATAAAAGAATTCATTTGTTCACAAAGGAATTACAAGTGCTGTTGCTCAAATCCTACTGGGGAGCTTGTTTTGTTCCAATTCATTAAAAAAAGGCACCAGTTTTGATACCACCTCCCAGGAGCTTCTAAGGCTGAGAGAGGATGTGCTTAAATATGCTTTCTTCTTAGAAAGCTATGCATTACAGACAAATTTTCCAATCTACACTGCTATCTAAAAGTCTGCTGGGATTTACCTTGTACGTGCTTAGCCTGTTTAAGATGGCGACAGGTAGGAATTTCTTATCAACTCACTGCAGAACTGTGGTACAATACCGACGCTCAGAAATCACTTTAGTTTAGTCAGCTAAAATGGAAATTTGTATGCTCCCTATGAGTCCCATAGGAATTTTTGCTTAGTATCAACTCCCACCTCTTGACAGCTAATTTTCATATCAGTATATGAAACAAATAATCTCAGAGCACTTTGGATTTAGGAGATGACTAATTATGATATGCCCATTCACATTTTACCACAAGCTCCATCTCATCTCTCAATTGTTCAGTGTCACAAAATTAAATTAAGTACAGTAGTTTTTCTTGTTTTGAATAGAGATGGGTAAGCTTAGTATCTGCACACGATCTTCCAATAAAGAACTATAACCCTGGCTTGATTTCAGTTTAAGAATACCTTTTTGAGTCTCGCTCTAAAGCAAAGTTGTAGTTTAGACAACAGATACAGACGATTCTGGCACCAATGTCTTTGGGGAAAAAAGTTGCTGGGGGGGGGAGCCATGTTGAGTTTTGCATATATGTATAAAAACATCAGGGAAAGTTAATATCAATGGAAGAGTGATGATGACAACTTGCTTCCTCTTCCCTATCAATCTCCCTCTTATCATGACAGAGAAGATACAGCCTTGAACCGGTTACATTTTATTATGTGGAAATGTTGACATCTGTGAAGTCTGTTTAATACCTCAGTGTATTGATTCATGTGTTTGTTTTGAAAACGACAGGTTCCCATGTTGATACAATCTTTTACCCCCACCAAATTTGTATTCTATGGTGTACAGTGAGGGTTTGTTCTGCATGGATTTCCATGCCAGTTGAAACCTTGTTGTACCACAGTTCAAAGGTCAAGGAATGCAGCTGTACCCTTCTGTGGTACAGCAAGGTTCCAGATGATCGGAAATCATTGAGGCAGCTGGTGTTTTTCACAGTGCTGCCACGTGCACAGCAATCAGTTCAAGTTCTGAACTGAAACCACTGACACATTCGCTGCTGCTGCGAAGCATACTGTGAAAACACTTTAGTTCAAAAGAAAAAAAAAAAGGTCACACTTTATTTTAAGTGTCAGTTTCAATGCAACTGCGGAGTAGGTAATCATTAATTACATGCAACGGGGTAAATTACACTGTAGTTGCATGTTTGTTGCATGTAATTATATTGCAACTGCAATGAACCTACAGTGTAGTTAAGGAAACAAAGTAAAGTGTTACCTAAAAAAGCTACAAAGAAATATAGATTGGGCAACCACATGCCGAACCAGTCTGCTACCACCTTGGGGTTCTTCTGATTACATTGGACCTCTCAAGCTTTGCTCTTGAGGTTCAATGTAATCATGCTGGTTGTGCATGGTTGCCCAACCAGTATTCACTGTTTAATTACTTAGCAGTTTTGAAATTTGGTGACGTCAGTTGAGCAGAAGCCCTGCATGGAAATCTTCACTGTAGGTATCTGCTCAACTGATGCCACTGAATTCCAGGACTATTTTAAAATTAGGATCTCTGCTACCTTACACAATTGAGCACATTCAGGTATAATCCTGAATAAATGAATAACACTGAGAATTGTTGAAGAGCCGCAGCAAAAGCAAACAGGATACTAGGCTGCATAACCAGGGGGATTACCTCCAAGAGGAGGGAGATGATCCTCCCTCTGTGTAATACCCTGGTTAGGCCGCATCTTGAGTACTGTGTGCAGTTCTGGAGACCCCACCTTAAAAAAGACATAGCACTGCTGGAGAGGGTCCAGAGGAGGGCGACCAGGATGATACAGGGCATGGAGAGTAGGCCCTATGAGGAGAGACTGGAAGAACTCAGGCTCTCAGGCTATACGCATTGGAAGAAAGGAGGGACGGGGGGGACATGACTGAGGTCTTCAAGTATGTAAAGGGGATAAATAAGGGCGGAGCCAAGGAGGCGCTCTCATGCTTAAGAAGGGGGGACTACCAGGGGGCAATGAAAGGGAAACTAGAAGGGGTACGGGGGCGCAGGAGACACTACTTCACTGAGAGGGTGGTGGAACCATGGAATGCACTGCCCAGGAGTCTGGTGGAGAAGAACACAGTGGAGGAATTCAAGAAGGGTTGGGACAAGTAGAGAGGGATACCGAAGCCGGGGAAGATAACCTCTGGGGTTGGGGGGGGTGGAGGAGCGAACTCCCAGTAGGGGTCTGGCCACTGAGCAGAAACGATAAACCATGAGGCCTATTCTGCTGGCTTTTACTATGATATCCTGCTCTGCATATTACTGTACTTGTGCTGCAAATGCTTAGCTAATTTCTGTTAGTTGACACAACGGCTGCTGCTTAACTGTCCCCCACCCCAAAACCCCGACCAAGGTGAAAACTAGGCACTAACCCAAATGTGGATATCCTATAGTGCAAAATTCTAAATAAATAAATGTCACAGGGTTCTAGAACTCATAAGTAATTATTATGAATACTGGGCTGGAAAACAGGCAGCACTAACAAGGGATCCTGAACAAGAACAAAACAGGACAATTTCAAAACACACACAAAACAGTATATACTGGCATATTAAATAAACTTCCCACATGTCCAAATGTGTAATTCAATTAAAGATGTAAACAACAGGGTCTACATTCCCTTTAAAATTCATAGATCTGAGACTTAATGGCAGCTTAACTGAGAAGCTCCATCTCGCCGCTTGCCTAAAACAGAATAAATTATTCTAACATACAGTTCAACAGACAACAATATAATAGCAGCATAGGAAAGCAAACTAAACCTCAATCAATAAACGCCAGGCTGAAGAGATAGGTTTTCAAAGCTATTTTAAAACTCTGGACGGTTAGGCAGTCTTGAACCTGATGAGGCAGAGTTCCACAGGGACGGGGCAGTAAAACTAAACGCCCTTGCTCCGGATATTTACAGATGTACCCTGGGAACCTCTAGCAGTCCCTCATCGTAGGATCTGAGAGGACGGAGGGGACGGTAGGGACAAAGGAGATCTTTCAAGTAACCCAGTCCCTGTTCATGTAGGGCCTTACAGGTTAGCAAAGCAACCTCCACTGTATAGGCAGCCAGTGAAGACCGCAGAGCACAGGCGTTATATGACTGGCTCTTGATCCACCAGTCAATAGCCTGGCTGCTGCGTTCTGCACCAGCTGCAAGCGGCGGATATCAACCCCCGACAGCCCTAGGTAAAGGGCATTGCAGTAGTCAAGATGGGAGGAAACGAAAGCGTGAACCAATGTTGGAAGATCATCAGGAGGAACCAAATGTTTCATCCGGGCGATAGTTCTTAGATGGTAAAAAGAAGTTTTAAAAACTGCTGACATCTGTAATTTCAGGGTCAAGCAGTCATCAAACATAACGCCCAGTTTCTGCACTTGGTCTGAAGTAGCTAGCTGAACACCTCCAAGCCACAGACCCGAAGGTGAACCTGCCAACATACCCGTCTCACGACGATCTGGGTTCTCAACCAACACCTCGGTTTTTTCAGGGTTCAACCTTAGCCAGCTCACATTCATCCAGGCCTGAATTTCAGTCAGACAGCTGTTGAGCACCGAGACAGCATCATCTTGTTCCAGGACAAAAGACATGTATAGCTGAGTGTCATCTGCGTAGCAGTGGAAACTCAAGCCATACCGTCTAATAATAGCTCCCAATGGCAGCATATACACTGCAAACAACATGGGCGCTAAGATGGATCCCTGTGGAATCCCACAGGGCAGGGAGAATGGAGTAGAGGTACAAACCCCTAACACCACTCTCTGAGTCCTACCCGTGAGGTAAGATTGAAACCATCTGAGGACAACCTCTGAAAGTCCGCAGATAAACCGCAGGTGATCCAACAGCACACCATGGTCCACAGTATCAAATGCTGCAGAGAGATCAAGATGGAACAGGCCCTTTGATCTCTCGCTATCAGGAGATCATTTAGTATCCGAACAAGAGCCATCTCAGTACTATGTCTCTTCCTGAAACCAGACTGGAGAGAATCATAGATATTGTGGCTGGTCAAATGGTCTTCCAACTGCAATGCCACCACCTTCTCAATAACCTTACCCAGAAAGAGTGCTAGACAGTCAGGATCCAAGGAAGACTATTTAAGGAGGGGCCGAACTATGACCTCCTTAAGGGAAGCTGGAAAAACTCCCCTCTCCAAGGATAACCAGACTATCTCAGCAAGGACCAGGCTGATAACATCAACGCAGCCAACAAGCAGGCGCATGGGGCCCGGATCCAATCTACAGTTGGTAGGACGTAAAGTCTAGATAACCATCACAATATCATCGATTGTAGGCTGGGCAAAGTCGCACCACTCAAACTGGGAGTCCGACATCTCCTGCCGACCACTGCTATTCCCTAGAGAAAGGGTCAGGCGGATATCGGACCTGATCGTGGCAACCTTATCCGCGAAGAATCGAGCAAACTCCTCACATTGCTCTTGTGAAAAGGCATTTCTGGGCTGAAGACAGAGTGGACTGCACAGTCTGTCCACAGTCCGGAAAAGCTGAGCTGGTCGATTCCGCATGGCAGCAATTTCCCTGGACAGGAATTCTGCCTTCTTATGGGAAATTGCTGATTGATAGTTCAAATAATGGTCCCTCAAACTAAGCCTGTCACATACCAGGCCAGACTTCCGCCATCGCCTCTCTAGCCTTCGTCCCACTCTCCTCAATTCCCTCAGGTCCCCATCAAACCATGGGGACCTGAGGCGAAGGGAGAGTGGACGAACATGGACAGGAGCAATGGAATCCAGGGCCTCTGTCACTGCCTTATTATAGGCAAATACCAGATCCCCTGGATCCATGCATTCCCTCGGCATGCCCGATAGATCCAGTACCGCCATCAGACCATCTGGGCATACACCCCAAAAAGAGCAGCACTGGACCATCTCCATAGGGGCAGGCCTCTTAGGGGGGCCTCAGAACTGAAGCTGATGGTATGATGGTCTGACCATCCGACTGGTTCCACCACCAAGTCAGATATCTCCATCCCCAGGAGAAACACCAAGTCCAATGAATGACCACCAATGTGGGTCAAGGAGGAAACAATCTGTGTGAGGCCCAATGAGTTAATTAGCTGGAGGAAGTCCTGTCCAAGCTGCTAGAGTTCATTGTCGACCCACACATTGAAATCCCCAAGGATCAGTCATCTATGGGATCCCAATGTTAGGTTGGCGATGAAGTCCTCAACTTCCCGCAGGAAACCATTCCCATCTCCTGGTGGACAGTAGATGAGAAGAATCCTTCACCCACACCTCGCCCACGATACATTCAAAGGAGTTGGTGGCTTCCACTGGAATTTCCCTCAGGTTCAGTTCTGATTTAAAACAGGGCCACACCCCACCCCACGATCGATCCCATGACGATCACCGAGTACCCAGGTGGAATCGCTGAAGCCAAAATTGGGCCTGCATTTCCATCCAACCAGGTCTCAGTGATGCAAGCCAGGTCAGTCAAATTAACAAGATCCCCAATTATGGAGGTCTTGTTTTTAATTGACCTGGCATTGCATAACACCGCCCGAGTTCGATGGGCAGCCGAGGGAGACCGAGTTTCTTGTCTGCAATAAGCAGAACCCTTGGGTATGGGAACCAGACAGGGAGGACCCCTTTCCTGGACCCATTTAGCCCCAGGGCGTCTCCTTGTCCCCACAATCTCAATCCGCCCACTCCTCCCCATTCCACAACAGAGCAGTTCCTGCCTAACCCTCCTAACTATTCCCAATCCCTACAAGTCTGTACACCTCCGGGGATGAGGGAACAACAAAAGAGCGAAGATCCCACAGCCTGGAGGGAATACTGCCTAACCATCAGCCCAGGCCAACAAATTTTCCTAAAAAATAAATAACCTAAACCAAAAATAATATATAACCATATAACAAATAACAAATACCAACCCCAGCCCCCGAAGTAAAATAAAACTATTTAAAGCAGGAAGCAACAGCTTCAAAGCAGCAGCAGAAAAAATAGTCCAAGACCTATATTTATCTCTATTTAGGGAGCTCTCAGCTCCCCAAAAGATAAAAGAATTTTATTTCCCAAACACTACCTCTCACATATGTTAGGAAAAAAATGTTTAAATAATATAAGTCTTAGTCATTTTCACCGTCCAGATCTAAACTTTAGGCACTCTCATTGCCCATAATAATAATAGTAGTACTCTGGCCAAAACAGTAGGGAATGAGGGAAAAGTCAAACCAGATTGTAGTCCAGTTGTCAGTTCAGATCTGGCTAGGCTTCCCAGATCTCCAACAGTTCATACGAGGAACCTCCAGCCTTCTATAAATCCACAGATTCATTCCAAAACTGGGACCAAGATATTCCACCACATTCCCCCTCCTCTCCAATCACCAGCAACTCCACTCCTTCAGCTCTCATCGGACACAGCCCGCCGGCTGAATCCGCAAACAGCTTAGGGATAATGGGCACAGGGGCAGCCTTCAGGCAACACCCTGAACCCAACCCCCGAGCGAGCACCGGCAGCAAGAGAAGGAGAAGGAAAGGGCCCCAGATAACAATGCCGGCAGCAAAGCAACAACCAACTCCACCACAGGCCTCCTCGATATCCACATCAAACCCGGAGTCCCTCAAAACAGTTCCGGGCCCACAAACAGTCCAGCGACGAAACAAGTCCCAGCTGCACACTCTCCCACGCACCTGCACCAACCCAGTGCTGCTCCCCCGACAACAGTTTCGCAGCGGGGCGTAATGCAAGACGGACTCCTCGCCAAAGTCCAACCACAAGTCGTTAGGCCACAGGATCAAACAGCCAGATGGACAAAATGGACAAGAACTGGTAATTCAATTTATCCGATTTTACCACCTCCTCCACCTCGTTCGCTTCTGATGAGCCAGAGGACTCTTAAATAAAAGACCCCCAAACTAAACAGTCACTCATAAACTGCTAATACTAAGCCGAAAAATGCACTGCAATAACTTTACTCACTTTTTGTCCCTAACTACACTAATCACTATATAAAATAAAATAGTGTTACAAATATAACTTAACAAAAGATAAAAACAAAGTAAAATAGTAAAACTATACTGCTACTGTTCCCCTGATCGGATGGTCAACCTAGCATGGTCGCCATCTTTCTTGTTGATCCACCTGAATCCAGCATGTATCGGACCCATCCAACCACTTAAAACAGAGGAAAAGGCTTAAATATGATGTCCAGACACAAATCCAAGGAGAAGAACAGCTACCAACAAAGCAAACAACATAAAATGTTGTTTAGACTATGCACAACCCACTTCGGCCAGCATGGCTGCAGCCTCGCAACACTCCACAGCACCTTCAGAAGAGCTAGTTGAGCAGGACTATACCTTAACTTCTAAACAACTTTGCACGACCTTACAAAAAATGAGTGCCACTGTAGAGAGATTGGAAACAAGGGCTATGGAGGATCGGAAGAGAATAGAAACCTTAGACAAAAAGAATAAACAACTCAAGGATGGCCTCTCTGAATGCTCGACCACCGTGGATGCGCATAACGCAGCTCTACTAGACCTGCACAGAAGATAACAAATACTGGAAAGCAGGCTGGAGGAGTTAGAAAATCGCAATAGTTGAAACAACGTCTGTATTCACGGACTGCCAGAAGGGACTGAATCCGGCCAGATGATAAAGTTTTTGGACTCCTTTCTAATACAAATTCTAGGCTGGCCAGCTGACAAACCATTGAACATTATACGGGCGCACCGCTCACTGGTGCCCAAGACAAAAGATCCTAAAGCCCGTCCCCGCTCTGTGTTTTTTGCATTTTTTGACTTTCGTGCCAAGGAAGAGGTTTTAAAGCTAGCGTGGTCAAAAGGAGAAATCACATTTGGGGACACCAGGTTGTTCTTTGAACAAGACTACACCCCACAGTTATTAGCTCAGAGGAGAAAGGTCTTGGCTGTGGTTCGCAACCTCCAGCAGAAAGGGGTTAAAGCCTTCGTAGAATATCCTGCAAAACTTAAAAGTTATGACAGAGAATGGGATACGGCGATTTCCTCACCTGAGTGCAGCGGGAGATTTCTTTCCCCAGTGGATGTGGAACTGCCTCAAGACCTGGCCCAATATCAGAGGGATCGGATTGCTGACAGAGCCTGGCAAAAGGCAGGAGCCAAACGTAAGGAGCTACATGATCGCCCGGGTGGTTCTGGTCTGTGGGACACCCTTCAGACTCGCAAAGACCTTAGCTCCACATCAGCTCTGCAATATACAGAAACTGCAGTCACCACGGAGGAGAGCGATACCTCTCTGGAGCAAGGAACTGAGAGGGCAGCCACACCGACCTGAAGAGGACCCACAAATATTTTTCGGGACTCGTCTGTATGAGGCTGTGAGTGTTCAGTTAACTTAGTTGAAATTGGCTTACTCACAGGAGCAGTTTCCTCGCGACAGTCCTTGTTTGAAGGATGGGGACGATACAGTATTTCAAAGACACTGATTATTTTAAAGGTGGACATTTTCTAAGTTTCCTTTTCTCTTCCCTTCTTCTTGAAAATATTTACTGCTGTAGGTGAGGGGGTCTACTGGACCCCACCGCTCCCGTGCCTGGGGGGTGATGCCTGGGGGGGTCGGACCACTGCACCTGCCCTGGATGTCTGGAGTGGGCATTTTGTAGTGGGGGCTTGGCCTGATATGGACAGCTACAGTCGGTGGCCTGACTAAACACCTTGTGGAACAATCAGAAAGACAGTGAAATTTAAGGTAGCCCAAGTGGCTAGACTGCGGCCTATAGTGCTGGCACTAGTGGAGGGCTCCTTCGGAATCTTAACCGTAGAAAGGTTTCGACCTTGCTACAGTCCCAGAGGCCAGGTTGATCCGCACATGTGGCTGGGTCACTGGCGAGGGACTTTGGGATGTCAGTCATGCTGTAAAGCGGCTGAAACATGTATGGCCTGAACCAGAAGGATCCTAAAGGCAAAGGGCACATAGAGGCCTTGGACAGACCGGTTTTGCCATCCAGGCCTGCTATGCTTTTGATGGCAACAAGATCTCTGACATAACTAACTGCCTCCAACGACAGATGTTGGGTAGGGTGTGCGGTCCTTCACTCCCAGGGGACTCTTCTCCCTCTATCGAGTGCGAGAAGTGGGAAGGGATGATGGGGGTCCTGGCGAGCCATCTACACTTCAGCTTTGTATTGTGGGTCATGGATGTCGAAAGATCTCTATGGTAATTGACCCTTATTTTTGGTAAAAGAGCCTATGTGTTGAAAATGACAAGAGGGAACAGAGAGAGTCATTATGGACCTTTAATGTATAAGGGGCGGGATGGAGGGTTTTCTCTTTTTTTGTTTAGGCTGATATTCTATCATCACCAGCTACTAGATATTCCTTATTGAATAATGTGGTATTACCACTTTGCCCTTCCAGTATTCAAAGTTATTTTATACCTTGAGCCGGACAGAGGGCCTTTGCATTTTGGGGCTACCCAACCATGCCCCATATGAGTTGTTACTCAAAGGCCATGTCCCACACTACGCCTCTGTAATGTTACAGAGAGCCCAAACCGTTACCGCAATGGTTTGCGTTTACACCTGTAACGTTACAGAAGGCGTTTTCGTAACTGTTGTTGAAACCACATATGAGGTGGTTTCAACAACGGTTATGAAACCAGTTACGCCTCGGTAACATTACTGGCCATAATGTGGATGTGTGGTAACAATCGCCTAGCGCAGCGCGAGCTGCACTGTGGGATCGGGTGCCGCCATAACGGTCGCCCGGTTCCCGCAGTGTGGACCGGCGGTATCGGTCCCGTAACGGGCACCGCCACAGTGTGGACACACTGCACTGCTCCCTGGCTATAACAGTTTGCATCCGTTACCGGGCCTGAGCGGTGCAGTGTGGACGGGGCCTAAGAGGGTGGATATAGGGCAAATACACCTTGAAGTCAATAATGTTTCATTGGACTATATATGTACATAGTTTATGGCAGTTTTACGCTCTTACTTGTTCCTTTATAAATACCTATGGGAAGTTGTTTAAGTTGCACGGAACCTCACAAAAGCTAGATGTGAAGATGGGCTCCCCCCCTCCTCCCTTTGAGGATCAAGGTCTTGGTTCCCTCCTCTTAGCTCAAATTAGATGGCGGATTTAAACATAGTTACACTTAATGTGCATGGGATTAATAACCCAGTGAAATGAGCAAAAATTCTACAGGACCTTTCCAGGCAGGGGGCTAACATTGCTTTCATACAACAAACCCTTTTAACAGCTGCAGAACACCTTAAGCTAAAAAGGTCTTGGGTGGGGGGAGTATATGCCTCACATTTTGAAGTCAACCCACACCGCAGAGGGGTGGCAATCTTAGTGAAACGGGATGAACCCCTCATGGTTCAGACAGTACGAACAGATCCGGAAGGTAGATTCATACAAATTGAAGGCACCTACAGAGGTCAAAATTTTACCCTGCTGAACATCTATGCCCCAAACGAAGAGGCCCGCCGAATATCTTTTCTAGAAAGTGTTATAAAGGGGGCAGTTCTAGATGCCCAGAGCTTGGTAGTGATTGGATGAGACTTCAATGAAGTAGTATATCCTGTGGCAGATAGGTCTGGGAAGACAAAGGGAGGTGCTACACGAACAGGGAAATTACTCTTAAGTTTGAATCAAAAGCTGGGACTTAGATAGTTGGCGTTTTTTACATCCAAGAGAGAGAGTGACTACACGTATTATTCCCCCCGGCACGGAGGATATTCTAGAATAGACTCTTTCCTGATATCCTCCAATTGGCTTCAGAAGACTGAAAGATGTGTCATAGGCTCCATCACTATTTCAGATCATGCCCCTGTTGCCCTTAAGCTACTAACCGCCCCCACGCCTCCGCAATCTTGTTGGAGGATGAATGAGAGCCATCTTAATTGAGAGGAATTTAAGGAACTAATCGAGGACACTATCCACAACTTTGAGCGAGACAATCCTCGGGGAGAGACAGGAGAAGGTATACGGTGGGACACCCTAAAGTGCTGCCTCAGAGGAGAAATAATTAAGTATTCGGCTAGAATCAAAAGAGAGAGAATGCAAACCAGAGTAAAACTTGAACAAAAAATACACCAAGCAAATCAGGATGCCCACCTTAAACGAGACTTAGATAAAGCCAGACGGGAACTCAACCAGCTACTAGATACCCAAATCGAGGGGCAATTAAGATATGTCAGACAGAAATATTTTGAGCAAGGCCGGAAGGCTGTTGGCATGGCAGCTTTGTCAGGAGGCGGGCGGCAGTACGACTCCGAGGTGAGGGGCTCGACCCAACCACCATTTCACCGACAGAAATACTACAGAGATTCAAGAACTTTTAGGCTACTCTGTATAAGACAGAGACCCCACTAGGATATCTAGAGGAGGTGCAGTCATTTCTGGCTTCTCTTCCTATCCCCACTCTGCCTGACCTGGTCAAAGTACCTCTAAACTCCCAGATAACTATTCAGGAGATATTGGCTAAAATCAAACACCTGAAGAATGGTAAAGCACAGGGGATAGATGACTTTCCAGCTGAATTTTGTAAGAAATTCACCCCTCGTCTCACGGACTACCTAGTTGCGACATGTAATGAGATCCTGTTGCACCAAAAATCTGTACCACCTTCATGGAATTTAGCCCAAATTTCAGTGATTCCCAAATCTGGCAAAGACCTCGAGCTTTGTAGCTCATACCACCCGATCTCTCTATTGTTAGTAGATTTAAAAATATTCAAGGGGATTCTTGCAGATAGACTGCAGAAAGATATCTCTACTCTCCTTCACCACAACCACACAGGCTTTATTTCGGGGAGATTTCTCCAAGACGATAACCGCAGAATGTTAAACATCATAACAGCCCAGAGGGGATCTACATCCTTTCAGTTGGCAATTAGTATGGATGCTGGGAAAGATTTTGACAGGGTGGACTGGCAGTTTATGTCCTCCACCCTGTCAAAGTTCGGATTGGGGGACATCTTTGTTTCGGTCGTAATGACCCTCTACCAACAGCCAAAGGCCAGAGTTAGGCTAAATGGCCTTCTTTCAGATCGCATACAGCTGAGAAAGGGCATCAGACAGGGTTACCCCCTTTCCCCTCTGATCTTTGTGCTTACATTAGAGCCACTGGCTATCTGGATATGTAACAACCCTAATATCAAAGGCATTCAGGCAGGGGGACTGGAGGAAAAGTGGCACTCTATGCAGACTACTAGTTTTTTTTTTGTTTTTTTTTTTAAAGGAACCCCAGACTTCCTTGCCCCACCTATTGGAGGCATTGGAGAGATTTGGATCTCTCGCTGAATATAAAATAAATTTATCCACATCGGAAGCAGCGGTGCTAAGCGGCACACCTTCAAGACAGTTTAAGGAGCATTTCCCCTTCACATGGGCTAGAAAAAACACCTTTAGGAATTTGGGGATTCTGGTTTCAGTAGATACTACCAGATTATTTCAAAATAATTTCAGTAAATTATATAATGCCATGCAGTCAGACTTTGCACGTTGGAAGCTTCTGCCACTTACTTTGGATGGCAGAATTCAAGTAATAAAAATGAACGTGCTTCCCAGATAGTTGTTTCTCTTTCACACACTTCAGATCCCTGTCCCACCCCGGTTCTGGAAACAGCTAACACAGGATATCTCAATTTATTTGGGTGGGTAAACATCCCAGGATAGCTTTCAACATCTTGGTTAAACCAAGGGAAGAGGGGGGCCTGAGTCGCCCCCAAATGTATTATTACTATTTGGCAGCCCAGGGGCACAATTGGTTACTTTGGCCAAACAACGCATAGATTCTGGCTGGTATCTAATTGAAATGAACACAGTGTCCCACCTTAAGTTGTGGACCTTGCCCACAAACCCTATTGACCTCCAGGAATGGCTGCCCATCTGGAACCCCTGCGTTAAACATTCACTGCGCATCCTTTTGAGATTGGGGAAGGTATCCTTAAACCCAAACACATTGGGCCCTCTCTCCTTGATTCGACATATTGACAGTTTTGTTCCCCCTAGATTGGACTCAGATTATGCCTACTGGGAACACAAAGGCCTTACCACATTTCGACAGTTACTGGATAGGGTGGGATGTTTCACTTTTCTTGTCCTTAAACAGCGTTTTTCACTCCGAGAAGAGGACTTCGTCAGGTATCTCCAGGCACATTTTATTACCAGTGGAGACAGCCTCCAAAAATTAAGTAGGGAACTAACATCCTTAGAGTTGTATTGGTGGGACTCAATTAAGATCAGAGACAAACTAAGGTACCTATCGGTATTGTACTCAGTCCTCACCACCAAGGGAGGGGTGTTGGGCCTGGATGCGACCCAGGAAAAATAGGAAATAGATTCCAATGAAGTAATCCTTGGGAGGGACTGATCTCGGAGATTTACAAGGGGTTGGTAGGTAACTTCAGCCACAGTATGGAGGGAATTTAACTGGAAAATACTCACACATTTTTTCAGGACCCCAGTGGTAACCACACATTTCAATCCACAGGCCTCGTCAGCCTGCTGGCCCAGATGTGGAACACCATGAGGCACGCACTACCATATATTTTGGGGATGAAATAAGTTGAGAACATTCTGGTATCAGATACACGGGGTAATGGAACAGGTGGGGGGCTTTTCCATCCCTTTCACTTTCTAGGATTTAGTCTTGGGCCTCCCAACCCTTTCTTCAAAAAAAGGAAAATAGTAGAGCTCTGTCAAATATTAACGATTGCAGCCTTGAAATGTACTACGACCAAATGGTTGGCGCTAGATCCTCCACCTTTGGCACAGTGGGTTCTGAAGGTGAAGAACTGGAATGCCTAGAGGTATCACCTACACATTACACTTACAAAAAGAGAGATTTCTGGAGCTTTGGCAACAAGCTTGGAGGGGAGAGATGAGGTGGCTGACCAGACAAAATAGCCATGCACTCAGGAAGGGTGGTCACAACAAGAATGGGATGAAGATAAGCACAAGACAACGAGTCTGTATTCTGGAGGTGGGGGGGGGAGAGTTGGAGTGTGAAAAGATCACATATTAAGGGAAGACCATGAATAACCTAAGAATGTATTACAGTCACTGTGCATACTTATTATTTTCTGTTTTTCTTCTTTTATTCAATTGTTTTTCCTAGGTATTGAAGTTTTAGTATCTAAATCTGTAATTGTGGAACAAAACAGATGTGTCTGAACAGTGAGACAGAGAACTGGGCAACAATGCACAGAACTGTATCCATCGATTCTGGGCCTATGGCTCAATGCAGTATACCACTCTCGCGTATACTATTATTTTCTTTTTTGTACCAGAGTTTGTTAATCACAGAATATGTTTGGTAGCTTAAGAGTTGTATAAAGGCATGCATATGCCTTTAAAACTATGAGACCTGTATAAGAATGGGCGTACTCATTATATTGTTGATAAGAAGTTATGTTGTATCTCAAACATATCTATAATAAAATCTGAAGTTAAAAAAAAATTAATTTATAGATCTGTTCTGAAGTGAAACATTTTGCGATTACATTTGTTGAGACTTTATAGAAAATAAAGCGGATTATTCTGTATACCCTGTATAAATTCTGTAACCTTTCAGTGTGTACCCCAAAGAGAAGATGTATGTTTCAAAGGCACCTCAGCCGTGGCAAAACTAACACTACAATCATGTAAGATGCTGTTTTTATTCCCTAACAAAGGATAGAAATTCAGTGAAAAAAAAAAAAAGGTTTAGGAACTCAATTACGGTTCAAGCATACAGCCACAAATGAAGGGATAGAAACATACAATTTGTCAACAGAAAAGGACTGCTTTGCCCATCCAGTCTGCCCAGAACTGTAAGTGCTGTTGTCTGTGCACTGGGATATGTGATATTAGGGTAGAAATGCCCCTGCATTTTGGTGAATTCATGGTGTGGTGTTCCTCAGCATTAAAACATTGCTCAAAGCAGGATAGTCATTACCGTCACTTGGCATAGTCTTTCAAGATGCAGATGTTTACTCACATACCAATGATTTGAGAGAGGGTGCCGCAGTTAGAGTAACACTACTGCTGCTTTGAACCTGAAGAAGAACACACCACACATTATCAGTGTCAGTGGCTCAGCAGGTAGCGCACTTGCCTCTGAGGCCAGAAGATCAGAAGGCTGTAGGTTCTATCCCCACACCAGGCACTTGGGTTAATATCCGAATACTGACACTGTAGTGCAGCATGAGGGGGATGCTGCACTCCTGAGGTGCCCTCTTTCGGATGAGACGTTAAACCGAGGTCCCATCTGCCTGTTCTGGTGGTTGTTCAGGTGGACGTTAAAGATCCCATGGCACTTTTCGAAAAGAGTAGGGGAATTTCCTCCATGTCCTGGCCAAATACCACCAACAGCTTAATCTGGTTCAGTTTCAGTTGGTCACCATCTGTATCCCCACCCCCGGGGCGCCCCTGAAAAAGGGATGTCTAGTTTCAGTGGGCTTACCCAGTCAACAAAATTCAATAAATAAACATTCTCAAAGATTAAGGGAAATCTATGATAATGAAATAGAAAAAAAAATGTGTTTATCTCATTACTGAGGTTTACACTTATGAACGTCAAACAGTGGCCAGTCAAAGAGATGAATGGAGGGTTTGTGCCATGTGGGGTGGTGTCTTTGAGCGGCATCAGGGAACAGACTCCCACAGCTGAAATTGGTGGGGGATGACATGGTACCTTCAATACTGTGCATGGTGCTGTAATGGAGCCACAGAAGAATAAGGCACTGAAAAAACATAGCACTGTAAGAGAACAATGCTCCAGAAAGCATGCTGCCCTGAGCAGTGGAGCCAAAGTTAGCACCAAGGCTGCTGGCAGCACCAACAGGCCTGGAACGGACAGTGACACCCCCCAAGGGTGGTGTTGATGTTGGTGCCATGGGTGACTCACCAAAACAAACTGCCAAACCGGGAGATGACAGCGCAGGAACTTGCAAAGACATATATCCCCCGAGGGAATCTGTGGCCAGGCAGTGTTCCACAAATGAACTTGACATAGACACCGCAGACCACGCAGAAGGAGTTAGGTGTTAGCATATACAGTCAGGAGAGGCAGCTTCATCCTGGCCTCTGGAAGGGAAAGTGGGACAGTTCTCTTGATCCATGATAATGATGGGAACCTCGTTAATTCTGGCAGATGAGGATGAACTAAGAGATGGAGATGAAGGGGAGGATATTTCAACATCTTCTTAAGCTGTAGACAATGCCCGTCTACAATCACGCGAATATGGGTCAGGAGCAGAGTGCTGGGGCATAGGGAATGCGGAGACCAATCACCCTAGCTTTGAGGGTATGTGGCCTTAAGACGGCAGTGAGGGTAAGCCAACAAGTTGAGAGTGCTGCCAAGGCATAAACATATTTCTACGTGCATCTTTACATTCTGTTTTTCTGCTGCAAGGGCAGAGATAGAAAGATGGCTTCTTGGCATTACAGAATAGTTGAAAGTACAAGGCCTATGTAGTCAAAGACTGACAATTATGGCGTTGTTCACTCAAAGTGGGAAAAATGAACTGAGGTGGTGGTAGGGTTGATGCCTATGTATGGTGTCATGCGCATGCTTATGCTACATGGTGGTGTTCATTGACATCACCTGCTGCAATGCTTTCTCTTGCAGGGTCCTGCTGGCTCCAGATCTAAGACCAAAGAACTGGGCTCTATAAAGAAGACTGCTTCTTAGCAGATCTACTCATCAGCTGACTTACTCTACACGATACCTGTTCATTAGGACAGTAAATGAGTGAAAATTAATTAACAGTGCAGCAAAGCATCCCCTTACCTGACCACCCTTAATGCAAAGATTTACACTGTAACAAAGGAGCGCCACCAGACAGCTTATTTGTTAAAGAAAAATGGGGCTTGGGTCCTTCCATTTTGCTTGCCTGAAGAAATATGCAGTGTATTTCACAGAAGTAAACTTCTGCGTAGGCCATGGTGCTGGAACAGTAAATCTACACTGAAGGGAGTTGGTGCCAGAAAATTTATGTGCAGCAAAGAAACTGGTCTCAGACCAGGTCTTAGGGGAACAATCTACCTGGAGCTTTTGCATACACTAAAGCATAACCCCAGGGTATTAAACAGGCAAAAACATTTATTAGCAGTTTTACACGTGAAGGTGCTAATCACCTAAGAAAATTCACAGCACTTGGCACGACCTGATTAACAAAATTAAAAAACACTTTTTCATGTTATCTATTGCGAGATGGACTCATTTAAAACAAGTTTAGCAGTCTACTGCTATACATTTCTGGAAATGGTTAGCATCATCCCAGTTTGTGTAGCGTTTTAACTATGCTATACAAGCTACTTAATACCCTGTACTCAAGTCTGGCTTTTAACTAAACATTGTCAAATGATACTGTCTTTATTAATTTTATTTCTGTCCCCTGGAAGTAACCTGGCTCAGTAACCACAAGGTTGTCCAACTGACAGTTCAGATTCATCTTTACTGCGGTAAATCAATTGCAGAGTCTGCTATCATCGGAACCCAGACTGGTAAGTGTTCTCTATTGAGCTATACAAAGCTGGAAAGAAATACCGATAACAATTTATCAGTGGTTGACCATCTCATGTTTTACTCCAATCACATGATTCCAAAGGAAAGAAACGATGCATTACATGACAACAAAGCTGATGTATTAACATTCTTACACTAACGAAATCACTTTTAATGCCCAGAAAAACAAAACAGAGGGACTTGCATGACAAAATGGCCCCCTAGACTTGTATTGAGCATGGGTGTGGGGATGGCAGACCAAGAAGTGGAAGGAATCAGCCGGCCATTTCTTCGGATAAATTTATGATCCCTTCCCTCCCAACAGAACTAGAATAAATTGTAAATATGTCATAAAGAACCTTATGTAGTGGTCAGGTAATAGAATTTATGCTGCAAAATTAGAACTGTAAAAAATACAGCAATTTTGGTACTCTCCTTTAACCCCTTCCGTCTTTCAACAGAAGGATACTGCATTTGAAGCATATTCTGACCAGATGAAGTATAAACCACAAAACACTGTGTAACCCTGAGCAAGGCACTTAACCTCCCTATGCTCCCAGGATGTACCTGGAAACGAGCGTCAGCTCAGTGTGCTTTTCCTGGCCAAAAATTATAGACAGACATCCACAAGACTGGTTGGTGGCATCACTACAAGCAGAAGGAAAAGGACTGATCTGAGGTGAGGATGGACATGCGGACAGCCCTGGACATCTGCATTCATCATACCAAATGTTCAGTTTGTCCAGATAAAGTACTATACTGTTAGCTATTCCAACATGTCCATGACTGAGCATGCAGTACTGTTCATTTTTGCTATAATTTAGATATTTAATTCGCTAGAATTTAGATATTTAATTCCCCGCTATTTCCAACTCCTTATAATTATATAAAGTGCTCTAAAAACATGATGAAATCTGACTGCCCGTCAGCATTTCACAAAATTTACATTATGTCACCATGAGTATGACAACTCCCACCCCTAGGTTGCACCTAGAATCGAGCAGTTGCTCAGCATGCTTACCAGGTCAAAATGTTTAAATAAACTGCCACCCTCCCTGACGGCCCTTGACTCCCCACAGCATTTCTGCTGTCTCCTCAAGACACACCAACTGACCCCACCACTACCTGCTCCTGTTCCCGTGGGTGACTTACATATTAACATACTAAAATGCCAGCAGAATAGGCCTAACGGTCTTTCGTGTCTGCTCGTTTGGTCAGCCCCCACCCTGGGTGCTGACCTTGCTATCCCCCTCGCCTTCTCTGGCTTCTCCCTTCCCAGTTCCGGATATGCTTGCTGCATTGGATTTTGCTTCCAGAACCCTTCCCTGTACCTGTCCCACCCTCCTTGAACCCTCCACTGTCTCTGCCTCCACCAGCCCCTAGGCAGTGCATTCCATGGCTCCATCACCCTCTCAGTGAAGTAGCACCTCCTCCTTTCTCCCTGAATCTTCTTCCTCCCTCCAGCTTCCACCCATGCCCTCTAGTGGCCCTTCCTCCTTCCTTGAAGCACCCTGACTGTTCCTCCCTATTACCCTCTTCATGTACCTGAAGCCTCTATCATGTCCCCTGGTCCTTCTCTCTTCCAATGTGTACATATTTAGCTCTTGAGCCTCTCCTCATAGGTCCTGTCCCCAAGCCCCAAATCATTTTGGTTGCCTCCTCTGGACCCTCTCCAGGAGGTTAATGTCCCTCTTTAAGTGTGGCTCCAAACTGCACGCAGTACTCAAGGTGCGGCCTCACCAAGCAGTTATACAGAGGGAGTATCACTTCCCTCCTTCTGGAGGTGATCCCCCTAGCGATGCATCCCAGCATCCTGTTGGCCTTGGCTGCTGCCCTCCTACAAGTCTCAGAATTGTTCATCTTGACATCCACCACCACCCCCAGGTCCCTCTCAGCCATCGAGACTTGTAGCATTTCCCCCCAGGGTGTACACTTGGCCTGGGTTTCTGGCCCCCAGGTGGAGTACCTTGCATTTCCCTGCATTGAACCTCAGCTTCCACTTTCTAGACCATCTTTCCAGAGCCTCCAGGTCCCCCTGTAGGGCCACCCTCCCATCCTCCCCATCCACCACTGCCCCAGTTTGAGTCATCTGCAAAGAGACTCATCTCACTCCTGATTCCTGTCCTTATGTCAGATACGTAGGCGTTGAACAGAAGGGGCCCAAGGACTGATCCCTGTGGGACCCCACTAATGACCCTCCTTGGGGATGAGACTATCCCACCAACTACGATCCGGTCCTGGAGCCAATTGCCTACCCATCTGATCATCTGGTTCCCCACCCCCATTTCTCCCAGCTTATCCAACAGGCCCAAGTGAGGAACAGAGTCAAATGCCTTGCTGAAGTCTAGAAAGAGGACATCCACTGGTCTGCCCAGGTCCAAGGCACTTGTCACCCAGTCATAGAACTCCACCAGGTTTGTCTGACACGATTTCCCCGGGATGAATCCATGCTGTCTATCGTCCAGGCACCCTGACTTATCCAGGTCCCCCTAGCCTCTCCTTGACAATGCCCTCCATCACCTTGCCCACCACCGATGTCAGCCTGACAGGCCTGTAGTTCCCTGCCACCTCCCTTGATCCCCCCTTGTGGATAGGCACTATATGCGCCACCTTCCAGTCTTGGGGCACCCACCCTGTCCTTAGAGAGATGGTGAAAAGCTCTGCTAGGGGTTTCGCCAGGACATCTGCAAGTTCCTTCAGCACTCTGGGATGTAATTTATCCGGCCCCGTGCTTTCTCTGTCTTAAGGGAGCTGAGGGCTTCACTCACTCTCTCTGCTGTGATTTCCACTTCCGGCACCTCTTCTCCCTGCTTAGCCTTCCCCCCACCTGCCAGTGATGCCTCCCCCTCTCCCCAGACCTGCCGATCGGTAAGGGTCCCCCTCCTCAGTATCTCTGTCTCCTCCCATGTATGATGCAGCACCCCCATTTTCCCTGGTGAAAACTGAGGTGAAGTACTCATTTAGTACCTCAGCCTGCTCCCCCAGGTCTTGTACCCATCTCTCCCCTGATTTAATCCTGCTAATCTGCCCCTTCACCCTTCGTTTTTCCCCAATGTATCTAAAGAACCCCTTGTTCCCTCTCCTAATTTCCCTGGCCAGGTTCTGCTCCTTCCTTGCCTTAGCTGCCCCTCACCACCCTAGTGGCCCTTCTAGCCATCAGCTCGTACTCCCCTCGATCCCTTTCACTCGAGCACTTGAATTGCTTAAAGGCTGCTTTCTTTCCGCACCACCTCCTGGACCTCCCTGGTCCACCAACAGGGTTTTGGGCCCTACCGCATTTTCGTCTTTACTCTTGCACAGGTGCTGGTAGCATCCTGCACCCCTCTCCTGATGATTTCCCACCTACTATCAGTGTCCATGTCTGACCCAATCCCATCCAAATGCTCCTTAAGGATCCTTCCCATTTCCTTAAAATCCGCCCCCCTGAAGTCGGTTACTTCCGTCTTTGTGCAGCCTTCTCCCTCCTAGGTCCAGGCAGAACCAGACCGTGGCATGGTCCTCCCCGCCAATGGGTCCCTTACCTCCAGACCCCCAATCTGGTCACTGTCTGCCAGGACCACATCCAGTACCGTGCCTCCTGGTCGGTTCCCTCACCTGCTGAGTTCGGAAAGTGTCTTGAAAGACATCCAACAACCTCTGTTCCTGGTCACAGAGGATGTCATGATCTCCCAGTCTGTTCCTGGCATGTTTAAGTCCCCAACACCACCACGTTCCTCTGCCCAGTCTGCAGTGTCTCTCAACATCTGCCACCAGACTGTCCTCCAGCTCCTCCGCCAGGGCAGGGGGTCTATACACCACTCCTATTTTTACTCTCTTGCCCCCCCTTGTTATCAAGGTGACCCAAATCACCTCCACGGTTCCCTCCGCCTCCTCTACTCCCCCTATGCCAATGCAGTTTTGACTATCATTGCTCCCTCCTCCCTTCCCTCCCCTGTCCTTCCTGAACATAGTGTAACCCTCCAGGTTCAGGTCCCAGTCATGTCTTGCAGTGGCCCAAGTCTCAGTGACCGCTGCCACATCCACTGCTCCCTCAGTTAACATCGCCTGGAGCTCAGGCATTTTATTGTAAGCTCCTGGCATATGGACTACCTTCCACCCTTTCCCTATAGTTCCATTTCCCTGCTCGGTGTTCCCATGGGGATTCTGTTTTCCCTGGTCTGCACTTTGCCAGTTGGCCTTTTCCTGCAATCCTCCTGGTCCCCAGGGGTGGAGACAGAGTCCCTCCTTATCGGCCCCTGACAGCCTTTCTCCCATTCCACCCCCTTCACAAGTTTAAACCCCACTTTTCACCAATGAACCCTCTATTTTCAACTAAGGATTCCCTCCTCCAAATTGAGATGTAGTCTATCTCTAGCATACAGCTCCTTATCCTCCCAGGTCTCCCCAATCCCCATCAACCCATACCCACTGGCCTCACACCACTCCCTGAGCCACTGGTTTATCTCCCTAATTTTCCTTTTGTGTTCCCCACTAGCCCTTGGCACTGGCAGGATTTCTGAGAAGGAAACTGTGCATCCTATGTCATGACAGACCCTGGCGAGCTCCCTGAATCTTGCCTGTATCTCTAGCTCGCTATTTCCCTCAATGTCATTTGTGCCCAGGTGACCAGTATGTCTGGGAACCCCACAATCCTTTGCCAGCTGATATACTCGTGCTTAGCCCTGTGCACCGTTAGTCCAGGAAGCATCTTGTTCTAACTGGCCAGGCTTCTCCTCCCTATCCCATCTGATACCCTGATCATAGAATCCCCAGCAGGAGCATTCTGACCACTCCTTTTCCTCCATTCCCCCTTCCATGTCCCTCATCCTTTCTACAGGCCCCTCCACCAAGCTGGCTCCTTGTTCCTCCCCATCTGGGTGCCACATGCCACCCCCTCCTTATTTACCATGGCCACCCCCTCCCTCCAATCCTATGCCTCCTCCTCCTGAGTATCCTTCTGTACCTTGCAATTCCCCCTCACTACTCAGAACTGGTCCTTCTCCCCATCTGCTAAACTAGCCTGGCTCATCCTCCCTTCCTTTGTCTCCATTTAGTTCCTCCTGCTCGTCGTGCTCCCTGGCCTAAACCCTCAGCTCCCTTTACTGAATCCTCCTTGTACTTCTGGTCCTTCTCCTTACCTTTCCTCCCAACTGGTCCTTCTCCTTGCGCTTTCCTCCTCTTCCCCTGCCCTCCTGCTCGATTCACTGCTCCCCCATTCTCCTGCATTCCAGGTCCCCCTGTTCTTCCTGCTATCTGGCCCCTGCCTCCTGCCCCCACTCCCACACCCTTTCCGTCTCTAACCACCTCCATCGTGCTACATCCCCCCATCCTTGAGCAGAAGAAGAGAAATGAAGTGGTTACTGAGTGTGAAGGTCTGATTACCTCCCCCCTTTGCTTCCTTCTGTCCAGCCCTGGCCATCTGCCTACTTCCTGAGAATGTTGTCCTCCGTCCCCCTTTGTGAGGGTCCCCAGTTACCTGCCTGCTTCCTTGGTAGTGTCCTTTGGACCTCTCTGCCAGGGTCCCTATGTGACCCCTGGAGTATTCTCCTGCACTCCTTTTCCTATGCCCCACCCCCAGTGCTTGGTGCAACCCTGTGGAGATTCCCAGCCCCTTCCCCAACCATACCACCCCCTTCCCCAGCTTTCTCCCTAATTCCCGCAACCTCCTCCCTAAGCTGTGCTAGCTGGTAGCACACTGGGCAACCACCGAACTTCCAAGCCCAGTCCAGTATCATGGCTGCTCCACACCCTGTGCACCCCACCACCCTCCCAAAGATGCCGGCCCTAATGATGTGTGGTTCCATCCCCTTCCAAATAGGTTTCCTTGGGTGAGCCACCAGGTTCCCCTCTAGTCCAAGATACCCCTACTGCCTAATCAGGTCACCCACTAATCTTAGAGACAGTCCCACTGTACACCAGTAACCCTGTTACTAGGTGCAGTACAACACATGAAACTTATAAGGAAATGAACAACTCCTAAGCTCCTCTCTCCCAGCCTTTAAATCCAACCCCAGTGGCTAGAACTACATGAGCTGCACCAGCAGCCTTTTCCTCCAATTGCAGGGCAGGTGTTCCCTATAAATTTGCAGAGTTCTGGGAGGGAGGGTGGGGAGGGTGGGTCCTGGGCAGACACTGACTCGAGAGAGAGTGTATCAGCCCTGTGTCTCCCTCCAAGCCCAGCAGCCAAAGAACCAGGCCCAAGCAAATCCCATCAAATAGGTTTTAAATCAGAAGAAATAGGCTCTACCAGCGCAGCCTGTTACACAGTGAAACATCCACAAAATGAGCCCCACTTACAGCCACCAAATCAGTTTACAAACATCCAGCAGCCCCCAAAACAATACCCTGCTAGCCCCTTAGAAGTAAGAAAGAAAAGAACTAACCTACCAAGTAAAATCCACAAGAACCCTGTGAAAACAACAGCAGCAGTTACTGTCCTGGAACACAACACAACTCGACTTGTGATGGAGTCTTTTCCCCTGTCTATGAGCTTCTAAGTCTCTGCCAAAATAGGAAGTTTTCAATTGCACTTGTGTTACTTGCACCTGTATAATCCCCCCCCCCCCCAATTATCTTCTGGTTACCTAGTGTAGTGTATTACTTTAATGTATTTGTTCCCTAATGTATTGTATCGCTTTATTCTTGTGCCATCTCTGTGGCCCGGGTTGTGCCTGAAAATGGTCCTTGGATCAGTGCACCAACCCTGTCAACAAATGAATAAATAAAATAAGATACATAAATTAGGAAATATGTATGGAACAGTAATGCGATAGAAAGACAAATTAAAATATCACTACTTGCTGTGGAAGGCAATAGAAGTTATGCGATAGCATTTGTAACATGGCATTAATAGTGTGCAGGGAATCTGGATCAGCCATAGGTGGAAGAGGGTCACGAGACGGCAGCCGGAGCGGGCATTAAGCCAGCTTATATGCCGTGCCCACTCCGGCAGTACCGCGACCAGCCAGACCCCAGCCTAGCAGCACTGGGTCCTGTGGGAGGGGAGAGGAGGTGGCGGTCCGGGAGCCCCACTAGCAGTCCGAGGTAGGAAAGGGAGATGGGGGGGGGGACGAGAACCCGTGGCACACTGTCGCATGACTCTGTAGCTGGGAAGGGTGACAGGCGGTACAAGACAGGGTGGTCTGCTTCTGTTTGACAGGAGGGGCGGTGATGGAGGAGTGGGTGAATGAGGGAAGCGTGGCAGCCGAAGAGTGCGACGATCTGGAGGCAGATGGAAGGGGGAGAAGCAGAGGCGCACAGGAGGGATAGGTTACAGAGCCCCACAGTGAGACTCCATGCAGGCAAGCGGTGTATCGTCCGGAGGAGCCTGAGAGAGGGAACGGAAGTGAGGGAGCCCATGCAAATTTGTGGAGCTTACGACAGCGCCAAGCGACGGAGGCACTTTACCGAGACCTCCAACCAGTGATACCGGAGAAATAGCCGCGCATATCGGGACAACTGCTGCACAGCCTGCAAGCCGCTCTAGTCACTATTAGTACAGGTACACACTGTGTTTAGCACATCAGCATCGTAATGCCCGTTGTCTCACAGGATTAAGTAAGTGCACCATAAAAGTTAAGTGAGAACACCCGACTCCCGTGTTATGAAGTGTCACCCGACAAATGGGCTCCTGGTGACTCTCTCAGTGGCCCATGTTACAAGTGCATTAAGCCACTCCAGCTGGTGGCATCTATCGCGATGATGACAAGGGTGGAAGCCCGCCCTGGACCTCAGGCACCCACCGCCCCCCCATGCATCAATCCAGCATTAGATGCCACCTCTGTCGTGGCTTAATGCTTACTTATATTTGAAGATATGGAGATTTTCTCACTACAGCAGTGGCTTACAAAGCGTGCAAGTGTGAAAATTATCAAACGTAACCTTTGTTCTAGCATCAATGCAGAATGTATCAAAAGGTCTCAGCTGGGCAGATACTACAAAAGAAATTCAAGCTGCTACAATTATTTCCTTCTGCATGCTAAATAATTTAAGATCTACATCAGTCTCCGAATACATACTTTTGCATTTAATATTACAAGCACATATACTGCTAGCACTACTCAGAAGCTTCCAAGATGAATATATAAGCAAGAAATGTATTCCATACTGGATCATAGGTTCATACGATAATTACAAGTCATTAGGTCATTAGACCCATTAACAACTCGTCACTTATCAGTGGCAGTACCTCCATTTATCCTCTCCCATGTATCTATCAAGTGCTTGTTTAAAAGAAGTCAGGGAGTCACTATTCACTACCCAGCAAGGTAAACATGTGTATTATGAGTTTTTTTCACACACCCGTGGTGTGTGATGCCACTTCAACCCTAAGAGTGAAGTTCGAGGGGTCTAAAAAGGCAGACACACTGAGGGTGTGTGGAAAAAAAACGAGTGATACACATCCGCACCCATTTTATTTTATAAAATTTGCTGACATGCAGTGTTTATCCACACTGCTAGATACAGTATCAGACCACCCGCCACTCATAGTCCCTCTCCAACGCCTCCTGCATCAGCAATGAGAGGGCCAGTGTAAATGCAGAACGAAACGACCTCCACAAGTCAGGAGGGCGCTGTCATGGACCACAGGAGAACAAAACCAGCCGTAAACATGATTTAAGGGATAACTGATCTGCAAGAGACCTAACCGTGCTTGACTGTTGAGGGCCTACATAAAACCAGGCAGACTGGATGGACTAAGTCTTTTTCTATCCATAAACATCTACGTATCTATAAATGTTTCCTTTAAAATCTGTCCCTTAAAAAACTATTTACTGAGAGGGCCACCCTGTGGCTCAGCGGTAGCGCTATGCCCTTCCGCACCAGCGACCTGGGTTTGGGAGTGAGCCCGAGCCAGCGGCCAGGCTGGGGAGTGCTCCCATTAGGAGCGTGAGACAGCCTGGACTCAGTGCAGCAGCAGCCTCTCATGGCAAGCCAGGGAGCTTGCTCCCTCGCAAGGGTTGGTGCATGCCCAGTCTGTTCTACTGTGTCCAAGGCCACGCTATCCCGACATCTGGGTGGAGGGTGGATTAAGGGAGAAAAGTGGGGGGGGATGTGCACAGTTGTTACGACAGACAGCCCTCGCTGTCCACGGGTCCTGCATCATGCGGATCCTTGCTGACCTGACAACAGGAGTAGCAGTGACGGACTGGAGATCAGAGTGGGGTCCATGGCGGCGGGGTCGGGGCCAAAAACTTATATGGAAAAGAAAAGATTTGCCAATGGTTATGATGTCTGTCAATACTTTGTCTTGGTTTACCTAATAACTCTGTGTCCTCACACCTACTATAGATTTTACAGCAGTATTTAATCACAATATCGTTTTTTCAGCAATAATGTTTTTCTGTCATAAATATTAATATAACTATTGCATTATCCTAATACATTCAGTATGAATCTAGTATTGTACACTCACCAAGTAACCTTAAAGGAAGAAAGTTTTAAAATTGAGTGGCGGCCATCTTTAATGACCTGAGTCTTGAATTACAAAATTAACATAAAAGCGGTTTAAAATATCTGAGAAAATTAAAATATATGGGGCCTCAATCTAAGGATGTCAGAAATACATTTTCTTAAAAAACTATCGATTAATTTTTTGCCAACTAACAAATATTGTTGCTTTAAGAAGACACTTTGGAATCTTGGAAGAGCAGTCATAGATGCCTCTTTCACGTGACAGTTGCACAAGGAGACCTTTCCTCACTGCTGCCCTGCAGGCAGGGCTGTCTCAAGGTAACACACATGGATTCTCTCTGCTCACCGCTGATTTGCAGCATCAAGGGGTACATCATCTCCTCTACTGGCTCCCACATCACAGGACCCCATTGGCCAACAGACCCTCTGGGTCTAGGTGAGTACTTTAACTGCTCAAGATGTTAAAGAGAACCATTCCCATCATTAGAAAAATCACAAAACAGAGAAGACAACACCCTCACTCTATAGGAGCTCTGTGCCACTTTTTAGAATTTTCAGAATCCCCAACACTGAGGAAGAAAAGGAATTGTACAGTTACGTAAGCACTTACCCTAACAGTAGATCTTTGAGAGGATCTCTTGCATCAGGCCACACCTATGGAACTATAGCCACCAGGCACTAGCATCACATGGAAACTTTTCTGCTAGCAGTCTATTAGAGGCTGCCCACGGCGACATCAGCAGACAGCGTTCTTCCTAAATAAACATGGGCATACCCGCGCCCTCCTCAGTTCCCCGCTGGAGACCATATACATAGGATCTCCTCCTGGGAAACCGAGGGAGAGCCAGAGGTTCCAGCCAATAAACAAAGTGTAACAGAAGATGAACAGTCCTGGAAAAAGAGAGAGAGAAAGAGAAGCCCAAAGACCAAGGAGTATGGAGGGTGAGGACAGCACGGCACGATGCACGAGATTTTCTCAAAGATCTTCTGTTATGGTAAGTCCTTACATAAATTTTCATAGAGGGTATCTTTTGCATCAGGCCACACCTATGTTACGAGTCCCAGGCAATGCTGACAGAGAGACAGTCTGGGTGGCTGCAGGCTATAGGCCCAAGACAGTAAGCCTTAGAATACAGCCAGGCCAAAACCTAACCTTCTTCTAAAAGCAATGTCCAGATTGTAGTGTTTAGTGAAAGTGTGGACAGTACTCCAAGTGGTAACGACACAGATGTCAGTGGTTGACGCATTCCTGAAACAGGTAACAGAGGTAGCCATGGCTCTGGTGGAGTGGCCACAAACAACTCCAGGAAGTTCCTTCCCGTACTTCCTATAACAGAAAATAATACAGTTGGTCAACCATTTGGACAGGCAAGGTTTAGAAAGTGTGACACCCTCTTTCACAGGGGTGAAAAAAACAAACAGCTGCGAGGACTTCCTACAATCCCTCATGCAATGAACATAATATCTAACTATTTTACGTACATCTAAAGTATAGAGCAATGCTTCCCCTGGATTGATATACGAATATATTAAGAAGCTAGCAGAAGAATGCCATTTGGTCTATCTAGTCTGCTCGTATTGCAGGGTCCAGAGCTTAGCTACTGACCCTGCCCCCAAACTCCTCCCATCCTTTCCACCCTCCCTACCCATGATCCTTACTCTCCCCTTATGCCTATCCAGGCCTCTCTTGAAGTTGCCCACCATCTTTAACAAGCCCACCTCTTCCGACAGCACATTCCAAATGTCCACCACCCTCTTTGTGAAGAAATGCATCCTGACCTCCCTCTTAACCTCCCTCCCAGCTTAAGACTGTGCCCCTCGTGTTATGGTTGCCACCTAGCTTAAAGAGACCATCCTTATCCACCTTATTTATCCCTTTCAAGTACTTGAAGGTCTCAATCAAGTTCTCTCTCTCTCCTGTCCTCCAGGAGTATATGTTCAGTGCCCTCAACTTCTCCTCGTATGCCTTACCCTGCTAACCGCTATCATCTTTGCGGCCTCTTCTGGACCTTCTCCAGCAGGTCATGTCCTTTGTGGGGTGTGGGCACCAATACTGAACTCCATACTCTAGATGTGGCCTCACCAGTGACCTATACAAGGGCAGTATAACCTCCGTGCAAGCTCTGGAAATAAACAGGCAGGTGGCTTGTTTGATTCAAGATAAGCTCAGACACCACCTTTGGTAAAACTTTGGGTTACGTACGCAAATACACCCTCGTCTTTGTGGAAAATCAAGGAGTCTCACACATAACAGCCTGAAGCTAGGAAATCCTTTGACCAGAAGTAACAGCAACCGAAAATAATGCTTTCCACAACAGAAAGCATAGCCTGCATGTCACAGCTGGCTCAAAAGAAGCCAAAGGAAGTTTCTCTAACACAAAACTTAAGTCCCAAGGCGGAAATGGATTGCAGATGGAAGTCTTCAGATGAAGAATGCCTCTCAAAAATGTACGGGACACCTCCAGTTGTGCCACTGTACGGCCATCAATAGGCACACGGAAGGCCGAAATAGCAATCAGGTGCACTTTAATGGAGGAATACTGCAGGCCTGCATCAGACAGGGGTAGCAGGTACTCCAGAATCTGGTCCACTGGGCAGGTGACAGGATCCACATGATGGGAAGCCACCCACAGAGCAAAGCGCCTCCACTTCTTGGAATAAGTGGCCCTCGTGGAAGGCTTCCTAGCAGCCACAAGGACATCGGCCACCTCCAAATCTAGTCATGGCTATGTCTTCAGGAGCCAGGCATGAAGGTGCAGTGACTTAGGTCCGGACAGACTAGGATGCCCTGGTCTTGGGAGAGAAAGCCTTTGACAGAGATTAGGGTACTGGAGGTTCACCCGCCAACTGCTGCAGTAAGGGGAACCAGATATGACGAAGCCAGAAGGGACCAATGAGGATCATAGTCGCTCCTTCCATCTGAAGCTTGATCAGCACTGTTTGAACAGAAGGAAGCGAGGAAAGATGCAGAGGAACCTCCCTTTCCAAGAGGGGAACACCATGTCTCACCAGAAACATCACACCATGGAGCGAGCAAGCAGTACAGAGGCAGTTCTGCACTGAGCGGGGATGCAAAAAGGTCCAACTCTGGATGACCCCACCTGTCTGACAGGTCTTCTACGACTGAGGTCAGCAGCTCCCACTTGTGCATCCTGAACTGTGACCTGCTTAGTCTGTCTGCCAAGACCAGGTCGTCGACGTGACATGGGGGGATGATTTGGAGACTCTCCTGGGCTAATTCTGGGGGAATGTTCCCCTAGACCTCTCTGTTTGGGTTAAGGATCTGGGCATGGTCCCCGACGATGGCTTGAGACATAGGTGTCGGCCATTATCAAAAGTGGCTTTTACCACCTAAGGAACATTGCCCGGATCCAAGCCTTGATACCAACTGAGGACCTGACCACCTTGGTGCATGCCTTTGTCATGTCCAGGCTGGACTACTGTAATGCCCTGTACCTGGGGCTATCTGGAGGCAAACTCTGCCGTCTGCAGCTGGTGCAGAACGGAGGCTAGACTGTTGACTGGTGTTTCCAAGATTTGACCGTGTCACTCCCTCCGTGAACTGCACTGGTTGCAGTAAGGTGGAAGATTACCTTCAAAGGTCGGATGCTGACCTATAAGCCCTGCTGCAGGGGTGGGGGACCAGCCTACCTGCAAGATCTCCTGGTTCCTCATTGCCTGTCTCGGGCTCTCCGTTCCTCTGAGGGTTGCCTCCTTGTGGTTCCCAGGGCCAGCTTGGCATTCTGGGACCGTGCATTCTCAGTTGCTGTATCGACCCTGTGGAACTCTCTGCTGAGGCATCCAAGGAGGCATCCTTGGCGGAAACCTTGAAAAAGGATTAAAATGCTTCTATTTAATCAGCGTTTGTTTTAAGTTGAAAATCGAAAAATGAACTGACTGCTGTTTTAATATTGAGTCATTTTATTGAATTGTTTTCATTAATGATAGATAGAATTTTATATCAATCTCTGTATTATGTTTTTGAAATGTGTTATGTATCATGTATGGATTATTTAAATATTACTAAGCACTCCGAGCCTCTGGGAAGGAGGTGCTATATAAATAAAGTTTCTATCTATCTATCCCACTGGACCTTCAAAGTCCACTAGGATATCCGCATGTGCAGCCTCAGTGGGAGAACCGTGACAATGGCTGCAGCCATCAAGCACAGAAGCCCCAGTAATGTCCTGGCTGTGACATACCAGTTGCTGTAAAGCAACTGGGCCTGTGTCATCAGGCGATCCGCCCTGTCTTGGGGCAGGAAGGCTGCACCCTGCGCAATGTCCAGTATGGCTCCTATGTACTGAAGACGCTGATACGGGGTCAAATCTGACTTGGGCAGGTTGACCATGATCCCCAATGTGTGGAACAGCTGTCTGGTATGCGCTAGGGTACAGAGCAGTTGCACCTCCAACTGAACTTTGTGCAACCACCTCGCCTGGTAAGGGAACACGATAGTCCCTCCCTCCTGAGGGCTGATGCCACCCTGCCAAGTATTTGGTAAAACATGTACGCAGGAAGATAGGACAAAGGGCAATGCCCTAAACTGGTAGTGCTCGGACAGGAACCTGAGGTACTTCCTATGGGAGCACAAATCCTATGTGCAGGTCTAGGGACATATCCAGTCTCCCTGGTGTGGAAGAGGCAGCAAGCCTTGTAGGGTTACCATCCATAACTTCTTGTATTGGATAATGAAGTTCTGGTTTCTCAGGTCCAGGATGGGCTGCAAATCCCCTGTGGATTTGGTAACCAGAAAGAAGTGGGAATAGAACCCTCTGGTTTTCTGATGGCTGGGAACTGGTTCTATGGCTCTTTTCCGCAGCAGCATGCAAATTTCCTCCAGCAGCACTGGAATGTGGTCTGGAAGTTAGCTTGAATGAAATGGAGGTAGAGCTGGAGGCCACGCCAGAAGTTCTAGAGTGTGGCCTTGTTCTATGAGCTGCAGGACCCAAGCATCTGTTATTTCCTTCCACCTGTTCAGGTGAAGGGAGAAGCAACCCCCTACCACCACCTCCTGCAATACTGGAGAGTGGGGGTCTGACAAGGAGTCATGCTGAGGCAGAACCAGAGACTTTCTCAGTGGTGAAGGTAGGGGCAGGGTGGGCTGTTCCTGTTCTGCGCTTGCCTGGCTGTCGGGTACTCAACTTGAGTCTGTGAGAGGCCTGACAAAAAGGCGCCTTCTGCTGACTTCTTGGCTGGGTATGGTAAAGTGAGTGGACTGATCGCAGGGTGCTCCTTGAGGCCTGCAGGTCAGAAAGGATGTCCTGCACATCTGCCCGTAAGAGCTTTAGCCTCTGAAGGGGCATTCAGGATAGACTGTTCTTTGTCAGTAGCAAGCCGGACACCATGAGCCAAGAATGCCTTCTGAGGCAGATGGCAACCACAGCTGCTCTAGCAGGCATCGGAGACGCCATAGGCATACCCTCAAAAGGTGCCTGCCAACATCTGCCCTGACTGAGAGCTTTAAGCAGCTCCTATTTATAGGAGCCTCTCAAGGACCTGAGCTGCAGCTTTGGCCTTCTTCCAAAGTGTTCTGGAATTTTACCATATGGGTCATTTAATTAATGATCCTCTTGCACGTAAGATCCATCTTTCTGGACTCCTTATCCGGGGAGAAGGGGAAGGGAGCCAAGGTGCTGGGGACTCTTGGATCTATCATGAGCAACATTTATCACTACTAAATCTACCTGTGGTTGCTGTGCGAAAAAAGGCTTCCCTGAGGGAGACCAGTACAATTTGTCTGCCTTTCTGGGCATCGCAGGGATCATATTTGGACAAATTGCAAATATTCAGCCAGATTTCTCCTGGTAATGTCTTGCTCCTCAGCATAAAACTTCATAGCTGTTTGCAGCTGCTTCATCACTGAGATGAAGGAGGGGTCATGGGGGCAGGTATCTTGGGGTATGTTTAGTGGAGTCCCTCACCCTGGGAAACAGTGGAGGTAGACCCAGAGGGGTTCCTAGCCCTTTCTCCTTGTCCTCCTCTTCATGCGGGGGAGGTCAGGATTGTACTCATCCTCATCAACTAGCTCTGAATAGGGCACAGAAGACGTCAATGACTGAGAGCGAACAGGTTGCGCAAAATGGAGGGTGTTGGCATGGGAGCTGGTCTGGTAGGCCCCAATGTCAGTGGGCCCAGAGGAGGGCAATGCAACGCATGAACTCTCAGAAGGAGCAGGGCATGGCCTGGACATCGATGGTGATTGGCGTCGCCAGAGGGCCTTGCAGCGTTGACGGGGGGGGGGGGACTGAATTCCTAGTGTCGTCGGTACAGACTGAAGTGTCAATAAAAGAGGCTGAGGGCCTGGTGTCACCATGACAGGTTGAGGCACTGACATGATGGTCAGAGGCATCGACATGGGAGGCTGAATCCCAGGTGCTGAAGAGATGGCCAAGTGCTTCTACGGGGAAGGCAGAAATCCCGACATCGACTGGCCATTGCCGGCAGAAGCAGGTCCAGCAGAACTCCCTGTCTGTCGGCCCTAAGCAAGAAGGGGTCTGAACAGTTGGTGTTGAAACGTCAGTGGGGGATTCCAGAGGCCTGATGTCAACGAGCCATTGCTGGCCAAAGAAGGACTGGTGGGCAGCACTACCAGGGCCGACCATGTGGAGGAGAGAGTTTTTGGGCATCAGTGAGGGTCGCTGCTGAGGCAGTCGACAACCCAGCAATGGCCGGCACTAAAGTGCTACTGAGAGCATGCTGGGGAGGACTTCTCCTTAGGCCTGTCCTCCTCCCAGTACTTCTGTATACCAGCCAATTTGTCCCATGCCTTGGAGGAGTGGGAGCCCGTGGACAGAGCTAGTGACGCTGAAGAGCTTTTCACCTGGAGCTCCCGCTCCATTCTGGCAAGCTTCTGTTCCAAAAGGAAGGACTCTAGAGCCTACTAATGGCACCGCCGGGTAGCCTGGTTGAATCCGCAGCAGATCTTGCAGGCCTTAACATCGTAGTTGGCACAGAGACAGCGGACACAGGCATCATGGTTGTCTATCATAGATCTTCTTACCGCACCCACAGTATCTAAAGAGTTTTTTGAGGTTAGTCGGTATAAACAAAGGCAAAAATAACTTTGAAAAATAAAAAAAGATTAGCAAACTAGGGTGAGAAAAGAAAAGTAAATAAAGTTAGAAATCAAAGATTTGGCGGTCGACTGAAACGGCGGTATCTCCCTTGAGTCGGATGTGCGATGGTCGATGGCGGGAAGAGAACTGTGGAGGGGCCGGGGCCGCCCATGTTTATAAGGGAAGGATGCTGTCGGCTGATGTAGACGTTGGCAACCCCTAGTAGACTGCCAGCTATAACATTTCCATGTGGTCCTAGTGCCTAGCGGCTATAGTTCCATAGGTGTGGCCTGATGCAAGAGAGACACTCTAAGACTAATTTACCCACAAGGGGCCAGCCACACAGTCCCTTTCCTGTTCCTCATTACCAGCTCCACCCCTGTACTCTGACATTTTGTGATGTAATTATAGAGAAAGCAAAAGGGTGCACTCCATGCAAGTTTATGGAGCATAAGTTTCAAAAGCTGTTTTCATACGTTTAAAGAGCAGCTGACACAAACATTTCACTAGGTAAGGCAGCTCATCTCAAGGAGCTGCCTGCTCGAGGAGTTCATAGAGGGCTGAATGAATTTTTTTTTTATGCTGGCAGTATTTGGAAATTAATCTTAGTAGCTTTACTATCTCACTTCCGAGATCACGCCAAGTTCTACAGTTGCGCCACAGCCCTACCCTCAAAATCAGCGTTTTGATGACACAAACAAAGGAGTGGGGCTGCATAGCACTTAATGAATAGGCAATACTATCGGAGGCAGCACCTCTCTTTGCAGACATATTTTAACTCTGGGGGCAAGTGTACATGTTGGGAGGGGTATACATGTAACACTGCCTCTCTTAACATGTACACTTGTCCCCAAAGTTACAAATACATCTGCAAAAGAAAGGCACTGCCTCTGATAGCACTGCCTGTTCATTAAGCACTATGAAGCCCCGCTCCTTACTTTGAGTCATCAAAGAAAAAAATTACATACCACAGTAATAGTGTGTCTTCCAAGGGATCCCTCACTATGCTTACTAATGCAGTTAGCCTGGAAGGTTCAGCTGCCCTGGAGAGAGTGGAATTTATGCTAATCATGGAACACAAAATGCATTTTCAAACTCTGCCACATGTTTGCGCTGTGTTCTTCAGTCCGTCAGATTTATTTTAAAGCCGATAGCCACAAATCTTACTAACCTATCCTAAACTATACCACAACTGAAAACTACCAAAAATCAATAAAAGATTACCTCCCAGGCCAACATATATGGCAGACTAAAACAGAAACCACAGTAAAACTGATTGTGAATGAACAAGTAATGTTCAAGCAAGTGAAAACTAGACAAACACTGATTCATGTAGAACCCTTTTTCAGGTTCTGGAAGGGACGGACAGGGTGGGAGATTAAAGCACAGTGAGGGATCCCTTGGAAGAAACAATATTACAATGGTAAGTAATTTTTTCTTCAAATCCCAGGAATCCCTCACTAAAGTTGCTCACTAATGCAGATTACAAAGCAGTACATTGAGAGGCTGGGTACAGAATCTACTTAGGTAAAAGGTTCTGCAAAACAGCAGTGCCAAACCTGGCGTCCCTTCTGGACTGTACACCCAGGCAATAATGCTTTGTAAAGGTGTGTACAGCTTTCTGAGTAGCTGCTTTACAAATTTCTATTAAGGAATATCCCTGCAGCTGCCACAGAGACAGCAGTGCCATGAGTGGAGTGTGCCTAAGGCCTTGTGGTGGTAGCTTGCTGGCGTCAGGGTAGCAGAACTGGATGCAGAGACTATCCAGCGAACAGTGGTCCTCTTAGAAGCTGGCTTGCCCTTACCCACTTCATCATATATAGGAACAGCTGGAGTGGGGTTTTTAGTACGGTCCAGATAGTAACAGAGTGCCCTCTTAAAGTCTAGACTGTAAAGCCTCTGCTTGCCAGAAATGGACTTCGCTGTTAGGAACACTGCAAGAGTGCTGGATTAGTTCAAATGAAACTCGGACACCACCTTAGAAAGGAATTTCCTGTTAGTCTGAAGGACTACCTTGTCTCTGTGGAAGATAATGCACTTAGGGTCAGTACACAGGGCCTGCAGCTCACACACCCTCCTGGCAAAAGTTATGGCTACCAGGAAGACTGCCTTCCAGATGACAAACTTCAGGTCCACAGTAGCCATGGGCTTAAAGGGGGGGTTTCATGAGCATGGCTATACACAGGTTCAAATCCCAAGGGAGTGTCTGGCTCCCTGACAAGAGGATACAAATGCAGCAGGCCAGTAAAGAATTTCTTGCAATTGGGATATGAAGCCACCATTTTCTCATTGCCTGCTGAAATACAGGCAGAAATAACTGCCAAGTGTATGTGAGGGTTGAAGGCCTGAGGCCTAAAGCCTGCAAGTGAAACAAGTAGTCCAACATTGTGGGCAGATCTGGTTGTAAAGGATTGAGCTGTTTAGGAGCACAACACAGAGAAAACCTTTTCCACTTGGATGCATATGTCTTTCTGGTTGCAGGATTCCTGGAAACCCTGAGGACCTCTGAAAATCAAAGTACTCTAGCTCATCAAGAACCATGCCTTGAGGCGCAGTGACTTGAGGTTCAGAAAGGTTACTCTGCCCTGAGACATAGCCAGCAGATTGTGTCTCTGTGGGAGACAAATGGGTTGTCTAGTAGACAGAGCCAGGGGCAGGGAGTACCAGGGCTCTCTGACCCAGTCTAGGGCCACTAATATCATGGTTGCAGGTTGGCTCCTTAATTTCAGAAGAACTCTAAGTAATAGAGGGAATGGAGGGAAGGCATACAGAAACTTCCCCTACCAGTCCAGGATCAGGGCATCCACAGGGACTGAGCCCATTGCTGGAGGGCTGCAACAAAAGAGAGGGAACTGATAATTCTCCTTGGAAGCGAACAGGTCTATTTCTGGTGTGCACCATCTCCTGATAATTGTGGCCAGCACTTGCTTGTTTAGAGACCATTCGTGATGCCCCCGGCTGATCCTGCTGAGGGAATCTGCCAAGACATTGTATTTCCCTGGAAGGTGGACTGCCAGTAGCTGCACTTCCATGGAATAAGCCAGATTCCAGATCTTTATGGCTTCTGTGCATAGCTTCGATGATCCTGTGCCTCCCTGCTTGCTGATTTACCTGGAGAGTGAATGACTGATGGACAAGGAAAACTGCCCTTAGTTCCAGGAGGTTTATGTGCTCTCTGGATTCCTGGGGGGACCACATTCCACTTACTGTTAGGTCACCCAGGTGGGCTCCCCAATCTAGAAGGGAGGCATCTGTTGTAAGGCCCACTGTGGGAAACTGCTGTTGAAAGGGCATTCCTTCCCTGAAGTTGTCCCTTTTTTCTCCCACCAGTCCAGAGCTTGCAACAGAGTTTTTGTCACTGGCACCAGCCTTGAAAGAGGGTGTAACTTTTGGAACCAGTGGGCTCTTAGATGGTACGGGATGCTCATTTGAAATCTGGCTCCTGGCACCACGCCATATGACCCAGAAGCTGAAGGAATTGCCTTGCTGGCCTAGGGCTGGCCCAGGACAAAGGAGTTTGCTAGGTTTGAAGGCCTTCCATCTCTCCTGGGTAGGAATGGCTTGCCCTGGATGGCATCTAACTCTGCTCCTATGAACTTCCAGCACCTGCAGTGGTTCTGTTTGAGACTTTTGATATTTATAAGAAATCCCAGTGTTTCCAAGGTGCTCTGGGTAAGCTGGAGAGAGTCCTTGACTTGCTGTTGTGACTTTCCTGCAACTAGTCAGTCATCCAGGTAAGGAAAGACCATCACTCCTTGCCTCCTGAGGTGTGCTGCCACCATGGCTACGCACTTTGTGAACACCCTGGGAGCAGATGAGAGACCGAAGGGGAGGGCTGTGAACTGATAGTGATCAGAAGGTAGCCTGGACCTTAAGTATTTCCTGTGACTGGGCCCGACTGGAATGTGGAAATATGTGTTTTCAGGTCCAGAGATTCCATCCAGTCTCCCTGTTGCAGGGATGGTATCACTGTGGACAGGTGATCATTTTGAACTTGTCTTCCTTCAGGTGTTTGTTCAGAAACCTGAGGTCCAAGATGGGTCACCACTCTCCATTTTTCTTGTGGGTGAGGAAGTACCTTGAATAAAGACCCTTTCCCACTGGGGTGAGGGACTCTTTCTGCTGTATTTGACAGTAGCAACATTTTCACCTCAAACTCTAGCAAAATCCTTTCTGTAGGAGTGGGAAATTTGAAGTTTCTGCGAACCTGCAGCTTGGGGATTCTTCTGAACTGCAGTGTGAGCCTTGGCTCACTATTTCCAGAACCCACTTGTCTGTGGTGATGTTCTTCCACTCCTGGATGTAGTAAGCCAGCCTTCCTCCCACTGGCAATGGATGGGCGACCCAGGCCGACTTGTCAGGCGTTCTGCTGGAGCCAAGCCTTAGGTGCTGGGGCTGGATCAGCCTGTTTGGCATCTCTTCTGCCCCTAAAGAAACCTCTCATCTGAGAGTAATCAAAGGGCATGAAAACTCTGGGATAGTAATCTCTACCTCCCCCTCCTTCCATGAGGCTTGTAGGAAGTGGAGGCCTTTTCCTTCTCATTGTTGCTTTTGTAGGAGGTTTTATACTCTTCTTTTTCATGTATGCCTCTGTCTGGTCACCAAATAGGGAGTTGTTCTCGCACAGGAAATCCATGACCTTCGCCTGGGTATCCTGGGACAGATTAGTGGTCCTCAGCCAAGCAAATCTCCAAAAGAAATGGCATAGGCCATAACCCTAGAGGCAGTGTCACTGGCATTCACTGCCATATGGAACGGGTATCTGGCAGCGACAAGAGCAGTTCTGGCAGTCTCTGCCAAATCTTGTGCCAGGTCCCCCCAGGCTTTCTTGCTCATAGCCAGTACAGAGTTCCAGATGGTACACTTTCTCCCCACATACTGTCCAGCTTCCTGAAATCCTTGTCAGGGGGGACTGGGTAGAAAAGGGAACCTTAGCTTTGTCACAAGCAGCCACCTGAACCACTCCCTCATGGTCCGGATGCGAGTAGGGGTAGTCAGCATCACACCTGTCCAGCTGGTACTTATCTATTTTGTCAATCCCTAGGACAGAGGTAGGAGTCTAACAACTTACTGGTTGCTTTCTTAAGGGACCTGTAGACAGGTAAAAGCAACCTCTTGGTTGAGATTAACCCCATCATGTCCAAAAATTCATCCTCCTCCTCCTCTTCCTCCACAGTTTCTTGGTTGGAGAGGTTGAGGGTGTTTACCATTTGCCTCACAAAGGCACACTGGGAAGAAAAATCCTCTGGCCCCGGGAAGGGGAACCAAACTCCTCCTCAGGGGAACCGTCAGGTTCAATGGGTTCCCCTTCGTCCCCATCCTCATCATAATAAAATTAAGCCCTCTGATCCGGGGGGGGGGGTGCAGACACTGTAGGGGGAACCGGTATTCACATTAGGGAACCCTTAGCCTGAAAAGCCTGAAAGAACTGCCAAGCTTTAGTCATGTCGTCCATAGAGGGCATTTTTGCTCTGTCCACTGATGGCTCCTTTCCTTCTTCATGAAGAGGGGCAGTGACATGGTTTTCTTTTTGTTTTTTAGCAGGAACAATGTCCGGAACCTGCTCGGATGATCTTTTATGCTTGGCCAGCTCAGGATTCCCTTTTTCGGGAACCCTAAAATCACATGCATCTTTTGAGGACCTTTCCTTATGTTTGCTATGAGATGAAGGGCCCTCATCTGAGTACTTTTAGCGACGTAGAGGCAAACTGAGAAGCCATAATTAACTAATTTTTTAGCCCTCGGTTTTACAGTTTTAGGGCAAAACTTGCTGCAAAGCTCACAATCAACTGACAGGTATTCAGGACCTAGGCACCTTAAGCACAACTCATGGCAGTCTACCTTGGCCAAGAGGTTGTATGTAGCACCTTAAACAATTTTTAAGCCTGTAGGTCCTGTTTTCTTTCTTGGGTCTGTTTAACATGCCAAACTTGCAGACCCTTTGCATAAAAGCAGTTCCCAGAGAGAAAAGTGAAGTCTGTGGTCTGGTTCCTAATAGTGCAAACCACAAAGAAAGGAGTTCAAAATGCTTTTTTTTTTAAACTTTAATGATTCATAGCAAACTTCCCTTTAAAAGTATAAAAATAAGGCAAAAGCAGCTCGGGTCCAATAAAACAGGAACCAAGGCACTTAGTACTTAAAAGCAGCAAAATTTCCCTTAGGAAGGAGGAAATTGTCAAATAATAAATTAAGATTTTGGCTAAAACAAAACCACTGAGAGAGAGAGATTCTCTGGTTCCTGGAACCGCTGAGGAACTAGACTGAGAAAAAAAACACTAAAAACTATAACTAAATACAGAACTGTGCTAAACTGACACTAAAATGCAGAGTTGTAACAGAAAATAAAACAAATACCTATATTGTGGAAAATAAAGCAGTAAAACCGGACTTCTTTGAAGAGAGCTCTTTGGGCAGGGGTGTTCAAATCAAAACTTTCAGGACTTGCCCCACCATGACTGTAGCTGAATTTTCACTTGCCCCTATTCATTACAATGAAATTAGTTCTCTTTTTGTACTTGCCCTTCAAGGAAATGTACTTGCCCCAGACAGGGGGGGGGAGAGGGCCATAGGGTTTGCACACCCCTGTCTTTGGGGCGACTTGGCTTTCTCAGGTGGAGAAATAAATCTGATGGTGGACTGCAGAACACAGCACCACAACAAGGCAGAGTTTGAAAATGTTAAGTTTCACGATTAGCATAAATTCCACTCTCTCTGGGGCAGCTAAACCTTCCAGGCTAAGTGTATTAATAAGCATAGTGAGGGATTCCTGGTGTTTGAAACACTGATTTGGGGGATGGGCAGGGCTGTAGTGCTACTGTAGAAGCTTGGTGTGATCTCGGGAAATGAGTTCGTAAAGCTACTAGGATTAATTTCTAAATAATGCCAGCATAAAAAATAAACTTAACCCTTTATGAACTCCTCGGGCAGGCAGCTCCTTGAAACCAGCTGCCTATCACAAACGTATCAGCAGCTCTATAATTGAACATCTGGTTAAATCAGAGCCACGATTCAACTAACGAGGTTCTTGTTAGTCGAACCCTGGCTCCAATTTTACCAAATGTCCAGTTAAACATCTGAAAACAGCTTTTGAAAATCACACTCCGTAGACTTGCATGGAGTGTGCCGCCCCCAAAAAAAATAGTTATAATCACAAAACACTGGAGCGCGGGGGCAGAGCTAGCAATAAGGAAGTGGAAATTAATCGTACAGCTAGCCTCTCTGGGGCAAATTACAATCCCTTTCCTTCCTTAGGGAGCATTCTGAGAAATTCTAAAAAGGGCACAGAGAAGCTCCTAAGGAGGTAAGGGATTGTCCTCTTTATTTTGCAGCACCAAGAAAGGTGCTCTTTAATATATGCAAGTCAGGGACAGAAATGGATAGGTTTGGTAAAAGGGTTCCCATAGGAATAACATTGCTTTCTCAACTAAAACAGATGACATTCATTATATTGAAAATAAAAGGGTGTGGATGTGGGGGACAGTAAAAAGATATGTGTCCAAGATGTGTATTAGGGCCTCCAGAACCATTCTGGCTGGTTGGACCCTAAATCCAATAGATGGCCCTGCCTCCCTTCTAGTCCCAAATGGAATGAAATACCGGCAAGTATAGCCTAGAGGTTAGAGGAATGAGCTGTGAACAAGCCTGGTACAACCAGCATACTTGAGTATGACTCCCATAACCTCCACTTGTGTGACCCTCAGCAAGCTACTTAATCTCTAGTGCCCCCGGGTCACCTCTGTAAATGGGCCTTGAGCTCAGTGGGCTTTACCTGATTACCAAAGAATTAAATTTAAAAAAAAACAAAAAAAAAACTAGCTACTGCAAATGGAACCACCAGTATCAAAACGCTCAAATCTTAAAATAATTTTTTTTTTATAGTAGAGTTTCTGTTTATTTAGGGTGTTCCCTGTCACCAGGAAGCCCCAACCTGCTATGCAGAATTGCAGCCCCAGGCCTAGAAGCCGATGTCTTCTTCAGAGAAGCTAGAGAGATGTTTCCCTTTGATGGCACAGCTAAGACTGAAGAGTTACTGCTGTCTGAAATCATCATGTGCACAACACACTACTCTCAACCTCGGTTGTGCTATTTCCCTAGTAGGGGTGCACAATACCCACTGACATCAAGGTATTAAATAAGTCAAAAAATTGATTAGCAGTTTTACATGTGAAAGTGCTAATCAGCTGTAAAATGCATAGCACTTGCCACAGAATGGTTAGCAGAATTTAAAATGAAATATAATTATATTAATTTTGTCTACTGTACCACAGATGCTGTAAAAAATGGATGGCAATCTACTGCTACATTTTGGAAATGGTTACATTACCCGTTTTGTATAGCATTTTGCGTAGCTATACCAGCTATTTAAAACTCTGGATATTGTGGAGCGCTACAGAAAGGAACACTGAAAACTAAAGAAGTTATTCTCCAATAACCCTGTAATAGCCAAACATCTTATTTATGAAAGTACATATTAAATATGAAAGTACATGCTAAAATGCAGAGTTGCTCTTCAAATCTCTGTGGACCATAGCTTTTTTTTTTTTGTCAGTGTCACATCAGCAGGTAGGTAGATGGAGTTCTAGCAGGTATGGTAGGTCAGGTCATGGCACCCGGGCAGGCAGTTTGGGGGGTTGGCATGGGCATGAAGGTGACTGGCTCCGCAAAGGCAGGTCCACCTTGTAAATGTTCTAGCTTGTGCATCTATGGTGGGGAGGGCTGCTTGGGGCACAAATGTGGGTGCTGTTCATTCGGTAGAAGGAAGGTAGATGCAACTGTACAGCATGGGTAGGTAGATCTCCTGAGTTTTTGGCATGTGCAGGTAGGGGTGGGTTTTGGTCAGGGCCCATCTGTCACTGTGTACACTTTGGCACAGGAAGGTAGGGACTGGTGTTCCGACAGGTGCACATAGCTGTTAGTGTCCTGGCATGTGATGGTATGTATGTCAAGTCCTGCTCTCGTCATTCTAGGTGCTGTCCTGGAAGCAGAGCCAGTACCTTTGGCACAAGGTGCTGCCCTGGCGGCAGATCAACAGTTGGCACTAGGTGCAGGTGCCGCCTGAGCCAGAGCCTGTACCTTTAGCATTAGCTGCAGCCCTGGAGGCAGAGCCTGTACCATTGGCATTATTTATTTATTTATTGAAATGTTTCACCAGGAAGGCACACTGAACAACAGTTCTCGCTCCCAGTGCGACTCGGGAAGGGTACTGGGAGAATACATTACAGTTACTATAAGTACACAATACATAATACAGCTTAATATGAGGCATGCAGATAATCAATACACAAAACTGCAGTGGTAGGAATACAGGATGCAGAGAACTGGATTAAACAATTTTAACATTTAAAGTGCAATGGTACTGCTCAAGAGGCAGAATATGTCCAGCTGGCACTAGGTACTGCTCTGGAGGCAGAGCCAGTACATTGGCAAACTGCTGCCCTGGAGGCAGACCATGCACAAGTGACAGCAGGTGTTGCCCTAAAGGGCAGCACTCTCAGTTGAGAAAGGATTAATATGTGGCTTCACCACCACAGCGAATCCTTCAGTGGGCTGGAGAACTTTCCTGCTTTGCAGGGTGTCTTATGCAGCATGTGAGGCATGATGGGCATGGCTCACATCAAAGTAGAGTCTGGGAGAAAAAAGGACACTGGACAGAAGTAAGGTGGTGGCAGTTTGGGAGCAAACCACTCTGTAGCAACAAATAAGCAGCAGTAGAAAAATTCAACAAACAAGACAGAAATATCAAGAAGAGCAATCGAGACGGTCTCCTAGAAAAACAAAAAAGGAACAGCCTAACTCACTGCAGAGGACAGCCTCCCTATTGTGCCGTTTGCTCCTCTATGAACATAGAAATATAGAATCTGACGGCAGACAAGAACCTCTGGACCCATCCAGTGTGCCCATTTCTCCCTACCTACACTATTACCGCAGATCATGCCCAATCTACAGCTCTTTCTCCCTCCCCCTTCCTTTACATTATGATTCCCTTGTGCCTATCCCATGCAATCTTGAACCCCACTGCTGTTTTTGCCCCACCACTTCCGCTGGAAGGCTTTTCCAGGAATCCACCACTCTTTCTGTGAAGAAGCACATCTTCACATCTCTCCTGAATCTACTCTCCAACCTCACAGCATGTCTCCTTGTTCTTGAGCATTTTTTTCTGACAAATATTTCCCTTCTGCACCTTATGTAACCCCATGAGGTATTTAAAGGTCTCTATCACATCCTCCCTCTCTTTCCTCTGTTCCAGGATGTATATATTGAGGTCCCTTAGTCTAATTTCGTAGGGTTTTGATGCAGATCCTGCACCTTTTAATTGCTCTCCTCTGGACCACCTCTACTGTGTCTATGTCCTTCTGGAGATGTGGTCTCCAGAACTGGACATGGTACTCTAGGTGGGGTCTTACCAGCAATCTATACAAATGCAATATCACCTCCTCTTCCTACTGGTGATACTCCTCCCTATGTACCCCAGCACCCCGCTAGCCCTTCCGACTGCCTCGACACATTGCCTGGCCACCTTTTTTTTGGTAACTCCTTTCCCCTCCTGGTTGCCGATCCAAGGGACTCTCACAGACGTCTCCCGCCCAGCTTGAGATCCCCCCCCATCCTGGGTCCCCTCCCAGAGCTCTGCACCCATAGACCTACCTGACGAAACCTCCTGGCTTGTGCCCCCTAGGGCAGAGCTGCTTCCACTCTTCGGCGCTCCTTGAAATCCAGTTTTGCAGGCTTGGTCTAATGGGGCAGAGGATCGAGACCTAGGTGAGCGGAGCCCAACGGCGGGCGTGGGAGCTGAGGCGCATCATCGCCTACCCAAGGTTTGGAGTATTTCTGTATTCTTGTGATGCTTTGCCCCTTCCCCTCCCCAGGAGCACGGACGTGCAAGACATCCAGGCGGGATGCACACGGTACTGTGCAGCGTGCATGAGCGGCCGACATCTCTCCCAGTGCCTCTGCCTGGCCCTGGCTGTAGTGCACCATGCCTCCACATGGTGTCGCTGATGCCAGGGAACCACAACCACCCTTCCCGAGACAGGAGAGCTATCCTCCGATGCTCAATCCTCTCCCCTGGCCAACCCACGGTGACCCAAGGTCGCTCCTGGTCCTGGGTCGTCGGCATGGTAAGAGATAAGGTGCCAGCACCTCAGCTCTCTACACCACCAGGCCGGCCCTGCCTGGCTACCTTTAGGACATCCAATATGATTATCCCCAAGTCTCTTTCCTGTTTGGTGGTCATCAATACCACTCCACCCATGGCCGGCCCTGCCTGGCTACCTTTAGGACATCCGATATGATTACCCCCAGGTCTCTTTCCTGTTTGGTGGTCATCAATACCACTCCACCCATTTTGTACTCTGTCCCTGGGTTTCTGTGCCCCAAGTACAATATTTTGCACTTTTTCACACTGAGACCCAGCTGCCATACCTTGACCACCCCTTAAGTTTTCTCAGGTCTCTGCTCATCCTTGTCACCCCACCCCACCCTGTCCATCCTACTGCAAATGTTAGTGTCATCTACAAATAGGCAGACCTTCCCTTACAGCTCTTCTGCCATGTCACTTATAAAGACATTAAAGAGGACGGATCCCAGCACTGATCCCTGAGGCGCCCCGCTGGTCACCCTCCCTTCTTCAGAGTGAACTCTATTTATCACCCACCACCCTCTGTTGCTATCCCCAACCAATTTCTTCTCCAGTTTACCACCTTTGACCCACTCCTAAGCTACCCCGCTTGCTTACTAGTCTCCTATGTAGAACAATGCCGAAAGTCTTTGAAATCTAGGTAGGCCACGTCCACCGCTCCACCCTGATCTAATTCCTTGGTCACCCAACTCAAAGAAATCAATCAGATTCATTTGATATGACTGCCCCCCTCCCCCCGTGAAACCATGCTGCCTCGGGTCTTGTAACCCACTGGATTCAAGATATTCCACAATCCTTTTCTTCCGCAGTGATTCCATTAACTTTCCCACCACTGATGTCAGGCTGACTGGCCTGTAATTGCCAGGCCCTTCCCTGCCACCACTTCTATGTAGTGGGACTTTATCCGCCCTCCTACAGTCCTCCAGAACCATTTCTGTTTCCAGTAAGCTGTTAAATAGGACTGTTAGAGGTGCAGCCAGTATTTTCCTGAGCTCCTTCAATATCCCTGAATGCACCGCCCATCTGGCCCCACTGCTTTTCCAACCTTCAGATTAGCAACTCCCTTCGGCACTCTCACTTCCAAAAAAGAACTAGTATCCACCTCCTTCCCTCCAAAGCTTCTGTTACTTTTTTGTGGCCTTTCCCCTTCTCCTTCCTCTGTGAAGAGAATGTAGAAACTGGAGAAAACAACAGGAAAGGTTATATACTGCGGGAGTCCCGCCTACCTGTCAGTCTTTTCTATCTAGCATAGGGTGTGCCTCCATACCTCCACAAGATGGTGCTGTTCTCTAAATATAAGACAACGGGGGTGGGGGGCATCAACTGAGATTGCTGTGGAGCACTGCAGTGGTCACGTGAGACCATGTTTTCCAAAAAGCAGTGTATGTACATCTCGGAAGGAGTTTCACTGAACTGCGCTGACACTCATTCATTTACATTTTAAAAACATGTATTACTTCGTAACTGAGGTAATCAGCACTACACTATAAACATGCACTTAGAATACAAAGATTGATATTAATTCCAAAATTAAGAAGTTAATCAAAGGTTATGTCAGGCAGTAAAAGATACAGACCATGTGCAGATAAATATTAATTTACTGGTTAAACTTCATATCTACCCTGCAGCTCTGACAAAACCTCAGGTAATGACGTTCCATTAATGTAATTCGAGACAGCTATCACACAGTGGCAAAGATGCCTATTAAAATGTTCAAGCATGACTAAGGCGACAGCATCTTGCCCAGCCAGATACCATTACTATGTTATCCTCATCCTTCATTTTAATGATGCTTTTACAAATGCTGTGAAAGTGCACAGACCTTTTAATATCAATGCCACCATATCAATATCAAAGATTTGATATAAAATATCCACTTGATATTCATAAAAATTTAAACAATTCTACTTAGCCAAATGAAATTCCCATCATTTTAATTAAACCTTAATTAGAATATATTACAACCTAAAGCGCAAAATCCTCCGATATGCAAATGTAATTTTTGAGGATATTTACATATCATTAATTAAAGATCTGCAGTTCTTTAATGAGCTGTGTGAGCTCACTGATGCCAAAATGAAAATGATCTGCAATTAGTTTAAACTAGTTTTCATCTCTGCATTTTATTTAATATAACAAGGAAAATATTAAAGACAAGCAGAAGGGAAAGAACTTGCTGGACCAGACTGTTACAGACCAAATCTAAGCTCTTCAAATATAAGGGGCTGATAAAACAGCAGTTTCAACCATACACAGCAATTTTATTTACACTTTTGACTGTAGGACGCACAGTTACATACCATTCATTATTTGATATCTCTCCCTCACTAAACTTTCTCCTTTCTTTCACTCTCTACCCCATCCATGTACCCCAGAAAAGAGAACGACTGTAAATATTCAGTTGAAGGAGAAGATAAAGTAGGCTATTTAATACCTTTTATTGGACCAACAAGTAATCTTCAGTCAGGACTTCCTCCAACTTATGAATATGTTGGACTTCACACAGGTTGTTGCCTCTGCAACCCATGTTCATGGTCACCACTCACCTGGTTTTCCTCCTGGGAATGGAAGCCACCGACTTGGTGGTGGAACCAGTTGGTTGGTCTGACCACTGCAGTGTAAGATTCATTTCCAGCTCCCCATAGGCCTGCCCCTGTGGAGATGGTCAGATACCGCCCTTTGAGGGATATTACTCCCATTGGTCTTTCGGTGGTCCTTGACCTATCGGGATGTCACGGATGAGGAGGGTCCAGAGTGCCTGTCCAGGCCTATAACAAAGCCGTGGGGACACACTGGATTCCATCGCTCCTTGTCCATATTCGCCTCACTCTCTGCCCTTGGTCCCCTGGTTTGATGGGGCCTTGAGGGAGTTGAGGCGCAGGGGGCGAAGGCTAGAGCATTGCTGGCAGATATTTATTTATTTATTTAGAATATCGGAATTATAAACCTTTGAGTCATAGTCTCATTTCCAAAGGCTCCACGTCAGTTACAAAGCAAAACACATTAATGCAGGTACAGGGTGGACGTTTAGACAGATATAGACAGAGATCCGCCCTGGATGCCAACCGCCTTAGATTGATGGAACATTATCGAGTCTATCAATCAACAATCTCCCATAAGAAGGCAGAGATTCTGTCCAGGGAGATTGCTGTGGCTCAGAATCGACCGGCTCAGCTCTTCCGAACTGTGGACAGACTGTGCAATCCAGTCTGTCTTCAGGTCCGGAGAGCATTTTCACAAGATAAGTGTGACGAGTTTGCTCAATTCCTTGCCAATAAAGTGGCAGACATCAGGGCTGAGATCCATTCAGCACGCTCTATGGGGGTTTGCGTGGTCGGTAAAATGTTACACCCCGGGTCTTCCTCTGGGATCACTTTGATCGGCCAAGCTATGATGTTGTGCAGATTGTCCAAAAGTATGTGGCTACTTGCTGTAGTCTTGACCCAGGCCCTACACACCTCATTTTGGGTGTGTAGATGTCATCGACCCTGTCCTGGCAGAGACAGTTTGGTCTTCTTTAGAGTCAGGTGAGTTCCCGAACTCCTAAAGGAGGAAGCAGTTACACCGTTCTTAAAAATATTCTCTTGACCCAAACTGCCCTGCCAACTACAGGCCAATCTCTAACCTTCCCTTTATTGGGAAGCTGACAGAGAAAGTAGTTGCTCTTCAGTTGGATAACCACCTGACCATCCATGACATCTACGATTCTCTCCAGTCCGTTTTTCGGAAAAGACATAATACGGAGACCGCTCTGGTTTAGGTGCTCAATGATCTCCCGATAGGAAGTGTCATTCAATCTTGGTCCTTCTCGATCTCTCTTCAGCCTTTGACACCATGGACCATGGGGGGCTGCTTAAGTGCCCGAGAGACATCTGTGGCCTGTCAGGTACAGTCCTCAGTTGGTTTAGATCTTTCCTCACTGGCAGAACTCAAAAGAGTGGTGTCGGGGATTTATTCCTCAGCTTCACTCTCACTGCCATGTGGGGTTCCTCAGGGCTCTGTGCTGTCCCCTATGTTGTTTATGGTGTATTTGCTGCCGCTGGAAGACATTGTAAGATGGTATGGGCTACGGTTTCACTGTTATGCAGATGATACCCAGCTCTACCCGTCTTTTGCCCCCGACCAGGATAGTGCGGTCTCTGTCTTTAATAACTGCCTTGCAGAGCTCCAGGACTGGATGTGGGCCAGCCGGCTAAGGTTGAACCCCGATAAGACTGAGGTGTTTGTGGTGGATCCAGGTCACGGGATAGAGAGCACGGGAGCACGGCTTGACTCCAGGCTTTGTCTCGGGGTAGCCAGCTCGTGTCCTCTGTTCAGGTGCGGAATCTGGGCGTGATATTCGACGAAGGGCTGACACACCATTTGCAGGTGTCTGCTGTAGTCAAATCCTCTTTTTGCCATCTGAGGAATATCACCCAGATTAAGCACCTTGTTCCATCTCGCGACCTTCCAACACTGATCCACACCTTCATGACCTCCTGCCTTGACTACTGCAACTCCCTAAACCTAGGGCTTCAGGGGGTTGATATCCACCACCTGCAGCTGGTGTAGAGCGCTGTGGCCAGGTTACTGGTCAGGGTTTCCCGGACTAGTCATATCACCCCTGTGCTGCATGAACTGCATGGCTGCCTGTTCAGTGGCGGATCACCTTCAAGGTCGGTTTACTGACTTGTAAGGCCCTGCAAGGACTGGGTCCTGGCTACCTGCAAGAGCTCCTGGTTCCTTACTGCCCCCTCCGACCCCTCCGCTCAGTCGACGAGGGATTGCTAGAGGTTCCCAGGGTTCGATTGAAAACTTCCAGTGTGAGCGCATTTATGTATGCAGCCCCTGCCCCGTGGAATTCTCTACCTCGCCAGATTAGAGAGTGCCTGACCTTGGAGAGTTTTAAGACGGCTTTAAAAACATATTTATTTAGCCGTGTCTTTGGGGATTGTTGATGTTGCAATACTGTATTTTTATTGATCTATTTTAGATATTTTATTGTTTATTTTTGTTTTAATCCCTGTACAGTGCTTTGATACTTGTTGAATTGTGCTTTATAAATACATTTTATTATTATTATTATTATTATAAGCTTACCGCTTACACAGTTCCCTTGCTCAGGGGAACAAAAACCTGAAGAAGGGCCCTATGTCTCCCTGAAGGCTTGTGTAAAGAATATCACTTGTTGGTCCAATACAATATAACACATATGTTACTTGGGGCATTATACTGTTACTTAGGACATAAAATACATAAGTTAATATGCTGCCTTTTTTTTTTTTTTTTATAAACTCCCTTACAGACCTCTTCCCTTTCCCCGTGAACACACCTGAAAACGAGCCACCTGCAGCCCGGTGAGTCTTCCTGGTCAAAAAATCTTAAGTAAATCACCTGTTTTGAATATCTATTTGTACAAGGACCAATAGGGCTACACACATTTCTGTGCTGAAAGACAGGAACTTGTGTGGGAGAGCATCACGGAAAAGGCCCACCCATTCCCACCATAAAAAGAACATTTTCCAGTATAAAGCTTTGTTGCCAGTCTTTCAAAACATAACAGTTCTTCTAAACACATGGGCAGACCATATTTAATAAAAGACAAAGGCTCAACTCCCAGAATAGTGCAATTTTTTTTTTTTATTTTTTTTTTACTTCCACCGTTACAAGGTTTTGTGGCATTAGCACTTCCTTTGGAGCCGTGGCGCGTACTCAACAAATGTGACTTATCGCTAACTGGAAAGGCCAGTTGCAGCTTGATCTTAAACAGTTACACAGCTAACAAGACATCCCTGGTAAAGCTCAGCACGAGACAGAACTGCCACCTTGGTGTGCTAATCACCAGTGCGCAAAACCTCCCTAGGACCAGCTGACTTCCTGCTATTACTTCTAATGGCAGGAAGTTCACCAGTCCCAGGGAGATTTACCAGGGAGGAAGTGGCGGATACCATGAAACACTGTTGCAGCAATGGTGGCAATAATACAAAGAAAATGACTGCACTATTCCAAGAGTTAAGTCTTTGTATTTTATTATTTGTACTATCCTCTGCCACCGGAAGGACTCCTCTATCCCAAAAGTATTGGCCAAATAAGGGACCGCCTGGATATTTTTACATTTGCAGACAGTATCTGGTGCCACTGAAATAGGGCATAATGTTTAACAGCAAAAAAGAATGGCCTCTGGCCCATTTTCATTGTTGTTGTTTTGGTCAGAAGAAAGAGGAACATACATCAGGGAACCTATGCAGATTATCTGTTGTAAGCATGTAACACAGAGCTTCTTCAGACAGGAACCGAGTTGACTTTGCCTTGTGCCTGGCTTCCTGAGGTATGTCATCACCCCATAATAAGCAGACCCTGCTATGCCTTCTTGCTTAAAGGAGAAAGTACAGTTTCATACTTACTGTAATGGTAGATCTTTTGAGAGGATCTCTTGCAGCAGGTCATACACTTGGGAACATCTGCCAGAGGGTGCTCTTTCACAGTAACTTTCACCAGCAGTGTTGACTTGAGGCTGCCCACGATGATGTCAGTCCATGCATATGCATAACTACGTGGGCGGCCCCTAGCGGCCTCAGTTCCCGGCCGGCAACCAGCTCACGGAGCAGGACACCAAGAAGAACCAAGGAGATCTGAGGTATCACCCAGTAAGATGATGAAAACAGAAGCAGAAAATGGCTGTCCCAGAGAAGGAAGGGGAAGGCGGGTGGGATCGTGACCTGTTGCAAGAGATCCTCTCAAAGATCTACCATTACGGTAAGTATGAAACTGTACTATCTTCTTTGAGGGTATCTCTTGCAGCAGGTCATACACTTGGGATGATTCCCAAGCAGTCGAGTAGGAAAGGTGGTTAGGACAGGAGGCCCTGGAGAAAGGCATGGTCAAAGGTGGCCCACCGTTTGGAGGCCGTGTCAAGACTGTAGTGTCTAGAAAACATATAGACTGTAGACCAAGTGGTGGTGTCTCATATATCGGTTGTAGAGACGCCCCCTGAAGCATGCTGCAGCGGTACAGACAGCTCTGGTAGAGTGCGCGTGCACAGCACCAGGGAGAGGCTTGTGGTATTTGGTGTAGCAATAGGTGATACAGAGTGCTAACCAGTTGGACAAGGCTTGTTCATGATGAGGCTGCCCTCCTTTCCGGAAGCAAAAGCAACGAAGAGTTGCTTGGATTTGTGGGAGGGCTTAGTGCGAGCCATGTAGTAATGCAGGATTCTGTGCACATCAAGAGTGTGGAGAAAGGGTCTCTCCCAAGTTCGTATGATCAGGATAGAGGACAGGTAAGTGTATGGATTAGTTCAGAGTGAACTCTGAAACCACTTTAGGAAGGAACTTGGGATTTGTGCAGAGGGATACTCTGTCCTTATGAAAGACAAGGTACGGCTCATGGCACATGAGGGCCTGAAGTTCCAATATATGTCTCGTTGAGATGACAGCCACCAGGAAAAGGGTCTTTCAAGCAAGGAAGCGCATCGCACAGGTAGCATCGGCTCAAGCAGAGGCAGGGTCAGTTTTCCAGAACAAAACTGAGGTCCCAGGGCAGAACTGGATTCAGACAGGGGCGAGAGATACAAAGATCCCCAAGAAACATCCTGGCAAGGTCTAGCTGGGCAACCTGCAGGTCTCGATGGGTTCATGGGAAGTCAAGATAGCGGCCAAGTGTACTTTGATAGATGAACAGCTTAAACCCTGACTGGACAGGGCAGAAAGGAGACCAATATGTTAGGTAAAGAGCAAGTAAGGATCAGGCTCCTGTCGGCGCCCAAATGGCAAAGCATTTCCATTTGGCAGCATATATCTTTCTGGTAAGAGTTTCCTGGAGGCCATATGAATCGTGGCCACAGAGGAAGAGAAGTCATGTCGAGCTATAAAGACGTCCTCGGGAGCCAAGCATGCAGATGTAGTGATCAGAGATTGGGATGGAGAAGGCTGAAGGGTCCTATGGTTCTGCATGAGCAGATTGGGTCGGATAGAAAGGGGAAGGGGGATCCATTACTGACAGTTGCTGGAAGAGGGGGAACCAGATCTGTCTCGGCCAAAACGGGGCGATCAGAATCAGGGAGGCCCTCTCCAGCTGGAGCGCAAGTAACACTCGTTGAATGAGTGGAACTGGCAGGAAGGCGCCATGCCAGGAGAGGGACAGGGCATCCATGGAGTTGGCGACTGAGCCCGGGATGATCAAGCAATATTGAGGTAGTCTGCGATTGTCCGGAGAAGAGAACAGATCGCTGTCCAGAGTCTGCCACAGCTGGAATATGTCTTGAGAACCTCTTGCCAATGTCCACTCAAGGTCCTGGGCTCAGGTGATCCGCAACTACGCTTGGGCTCCCAGAACGTGGACTGCTACCAAATGAAGGTGAAGAAGGGCCTGATGCAAACCTGTAGGGGCCTCATGGCACAGATCTTGTGACTTTGTGCCCCCTGCTGGCTGATGTAGAACACTACGCAAGTGTTGTCTGATTGGATCAGCAAGGGACCAGGGATAAGGAATGGCTGGAAGGCCTGAAGAGCCAGATGCGATGGCCCGCATCTCCAGGATGGTTGATGTGGAGGGATGCTGCATTGGTCCCCAGCAGCCCTGCATTTGGTGAGGGCTAAGATGGGTGCCACAACCCAGGGTGGAGGCATCTGTCATTAGTGTTTGGGTAGGGGTGAACTGAAAGGGTATGCCAATCCGGGCTGTGCAGGATTCAACCACCAGGAGTGGGCCTGCTGGAGGGCTGGGGTCACATGAATGGAGTCTTCAAAGTCCCCTGTCGTTTGTTGCCACTGGCGACGAAGGGCCCACTGAACCGGGTGCATGTGTACATGGGTATAAGGCACCATGGTAATGGCAGCTGCCATGTGGCTCAGGCTGCATGAACTGGCGCGTGGTAATTTGGGACGTCCCAAGGCACTGCTGTGAGAGGGAAAGGAGCTTCTGATTCCTGTCTGATGGGAGGAAGGCCCTGCCCTGTGCAGTATCTAAGACTGCTCCCATGTATTGGAGGCATTGAGACAGCTCCATGTGGGACTTGGGTACATTTACCTTTTATTCTCAGTTCCTGAAACAGCTTCAGTGTGCATGTGAGAGTGGAGCAATTCGTCCCAAGACAAGGCTTTTATGAGCCAATTGTCTAAGTAGGGGAATACGTAGTGTCCTCTGCGACGAAGGGCTGCAGCTACTACCGCCAGACACTTTGTGAAGACCCTGGTGGCTGAGGAAAGACCGAAGGGCAAGGCGCGGAATCGGTAATGGTGCCCCAGTAGTTGGAACCAGAGGTACTGCCGATGGGCAGCGCCTATTTAGATATGAGGGTATGTGTCTCTCATGTCTAAGGCACATAGCCAGTATCCTTGGTTTAACAGTGGCAAGACTGTTTGCAGAGTGACCGTGTGGAATCTCTTTTACTGGATGAATCAGTTGAGATTCCAAAGATCCAGGACAGGGCAGATGTTGCCCATGCGCTTGGGGACCAGAAAGAAATGTGACTAAAGCCTTTGCCTAGCTCTGTTTGAGGCACAGGTTGAGCCGCCTGCTTTTGAATCAAAGAGTAGAGTTCGGCCAGCAGAACAGGAACGTGTTCTGGTGGGTCAAAAGCTGCCGAGGTGGGTGCAGAGGGGAGTGGCTGTGAGCTCCAGAGTGTGGGCCTGTAAGAATAGTTTGCAGTATCTAGTCGTCTGTTGTAATCTGTCTCCAGGCCTCTATGGAGAGAGAAATGGCTGCCCACTGCCTCAGAGGCCTGAGAAGGAAGACAGGGAGGCTATTAGAGGAGTCGAAAGGTAGAAGGCGGCAGTAGGGAAGGCTCTGCTGCTTTTGGTAGCCGAGCCAGAGGCACTGCCAAGAGGCTGGACTGGCAGTTTTCTGGGTGGCTGACGGGGCAAGCCTTTCTGGTGAAAGGCATGATGAAACTGAAAGGATGGAAATGGCCATCTCTGAGAGGAAGACAGCTGAGCATGGTACATAATGTGGACCATACGAAGAGTATGGTCGGAGGCCTGCAAATCATTAAGGAGGCCTTCTGTTTCTGTGCCAAAGAGCTTGTGCCCAATAAAGGGATCATTTAAGATGGACTGTTGTACATCTGGTGTAAAACCTGAGACGTAGAGCCACACATGGCGCCGAGGGAGGAAATACCAGTGGCCGAGGCACACGCAGAGGTGTCACTGACATCATATGCGACAGAGAAGATGCCGAGTGATACTGGCACCCGCCTTATGATAGCTAGCATTGGTCAGTGTCTGTGGGTTGGGGAACCTTGCTGCTGCTACTTCAGAGGTGGCATCCCAAAGCGCTTTTCTGGTGCTTGAGCATATACCCCATATAGTTCAGGACAACCATGACGAGGGTGGATAAGGCATATACTCTTTATCCCGTCAAGTCCAAATTTCGTGCGGAGCCCAGTGGCACTGAAGGTTGAGGCGCTGGACACCACACCCACGCCACATCGTGGCGTAATTCCTGCTGCTCAGGAGCGAGCTCGGGAGCTGGGGGTCGGCAGGGGAGGGATTGGATTGAGTGCCTGCTGGGCTGCTCTCCTATCCTGGGGGGAGGGTATGGGGGAGCCCGGTGCTCCAGTGGCCTCTGGTGGAGATTGGGGGTGCCACAGAGCACTGGGCTGCATGTACACAGCGTGGCCCGACACTGGCAGAGTAGCCGAGCGCCGAGAAGTTGAAGAACATGCACCATGTATGGGAGGGGAGGAGGCGAACATAGGGAAAAGCCCCTCCCTGCCAGATAGGTGACGGCCTCCTCCAGTGCCGCCGCAAACGCCCCTATGCTGGTCTCCCATCACTGCCCCTTTCATCTCTCCAGGGCTGCAGGGCCCGCGCCCCCGGAGAGTCATAACGTCCTTGAAGATGCCGGGGGACACAGCGGGCAGTACAGCGGGTAGGCCGGTGGGTAAGCCTGAGAGAGATAAAGAGAATTTAAAAAAAAAGTCCAAACTTCGGCGCCGAGGGTCCACAAGTTCCGGGCCCAGCAACCATGGGCCACAGCACTGGGGAGCCTGCACCTCCATGGAGGTGACTGCCATGGTGGTGCTCACAACTCTGCTCCACAGGGAACTGAGCCGCTCCACCGGCACCATGGAAGAAATCTCCTAGACGGCAAGGTTAAAATCCAAGGAGGTTTCCTCCTCACCAGGCCGTATAGACCCAGGAGGGGACCCGGAAGCAGGGTCAAGAGATCTTGCCATGGCATCCCTAGAATGACGCCATCCTACGGAAGTCGGTGGAGCCCTGACAACTTTAAAAGCGTGGATCTCAAGAACACAGCGGTCCATGGAGAAACAAGCGTCGCAGTTGTCCATATCGTGGTTGGGACCCAGGCAATGCAAACAGACATTATGTCAGTCCATAATGGAAAAATGCTGGCCACAGGGGCACCGACACATGGGGGCACAGCCCGCTCTGGATTTTATCTTGGCCCCCGAACCAGACATGATGTGAAAGAAATTCAACAAACTTTAGAAAAAGGACCTGGTGCCATTGGTAGAAATAAAAGGAACAGGCTTACTGGACTCCCAACGGCATCAGGTGAATTCAGACTGGGATGGAGATGGAGAAGCAGGAAAAGCGGCGTCAGATGGCGAAGGCCTAATGGCCGCAGGCGAACACTTCAACATCTCGCGCGGCAGGTGCGACCTCAGTGCAGGAGAAACAGAACTGGGGTGAAGGAGGGTCTGCAGTGCCTCAACGCCATCCCTCGTATGCGCCATGCAAGGCGCCAGCCTCGATGGCGCCTGACTCATCCCTCAAAAACAAACAAAAAAACTCCCATACAGGTGCACGCCTCTGGCAGCTTACCCAGCAGTAATGAATGGTGAAGACTGACAAGGGAAGATCAGGAGATCTCTAGCTGGGCAACCCCCAGGACCTTTCCTCTCCTGGCGCCAGAGCCAGCCACACGGATGGCACCGCCTCAGTGCCAGGAGCAGATAAGCAGCACCGGATCGCACTCCACTGAGGGATCTGCCAGTTCAGGTGCAGCATACAGCTGCAACACCGCCAGCGGAGGAGCCCTAGCCTCCAAAGGGGCACCAGACTGGGAGGGGTATGCAACCAGCCCCCCCCCCCGGAGAAGGCCAGCTGTCCCCCAGACCCCAACATCAGGCCTCCCGCCTCAGCGACAGTACTAGGGAGGGGCTCAGGGGAAGAGCCCAAGGACCTGAACCTGGAGTCCCGGATGCGATGCTGGCCTCAAAAGATTGGGGAGGTCTTGCCCCAACCTCCCTATTGACTAGAGTGTAGAGGTCCACTCGAAGCCAGGCGTCACAAGTATCCCTATCATGGTCTTGACCCAATAGGTGAAGCACTGCTCATTGGCAGTTGCTGACAGACATGTTCTTACCAAGAGGGGCACCAATGCATGGGGTGGGGGGGATGGGGAACCGGTCTTACGTTTACTGGATTTTTAAGCCCCAGACTGGACAAGACCAAATTGTACAGACCACAAAAAAAAAAAAAAGGCACTGAAAACTGCAGAAGATCTGCGGCAAAGGCAAACAGGATTCTGGGCTGCATGGCCGAGGAATTACGTCCAGGAGGAGGGAGATGATCCTCCCTCTGTATAATTCCTTGATCAGGCCGCATCTTGAGTACTGCGTGTGCCTGAAGACCTCACCTTAGGAAGGACATAGCACTGCTGGAGAGGGTTCAGAGGAGGGCAACCAGGAAGATCCGGGGAATAAGTGAAAGGACCTATGAGGAAAGGCTGGAAGTCCTTGGGCTGTACCCACTGGAGGAGAGGAGAACAGGGGGACATGACTGAGGTCTTCAAATATGTGAAAGGGATTAACAGGGCAGAGTCAAAGAAATGTTCAGACAAAAAGGGGGCACAACCAGAGGGCATGGAGTGGAAGCTGGAGGGGAACTACAGGAAGAACATAGAAGGCATTACTTCACCTGCGAGGGTGGTGGGGCCATGGAATGCACTGCCCGGAGTCTAGTGGAGGAGGCACAGTGGAAGGCTTTAAGAGGGGTGGGACAGGTGCATGGGTATAATGAAGCCAAAGTTGACCCTTTCGGGGCTGGGGTGGAGGAGCTAGGCCCAACAGGGGTTGGCTAATGAAAGCAGACACGAAAGACCATTAGGCCTATTCTGCTGGCTTTTAGTATATTAGTATGTTAAAAATAAGATTCCACACTGTACTAGAAAATGAAAAATAAGAGAGAGATGTGGTATCAAACCGTGAGAGTAGAAAAACGGCGCAAACTAAGGTATGCCACTGAGTAGAAGGCAGCAGAGAACTGTGACACAGTTGCAGTTGTGTAGAACACTCCCACGAAAATGCAGCCTCAAGGGCGTGAAAAATAAAACTAAGGAGAGGGGCCAGCATCAGCACGGGCCAGTCCATGAGCACTCCGTCCATATGTCTGCTTCATGGGCAGCGCTGTCTCCGACGCTGGCTCCCACTACAAATCTCTTACAGCTACATGCTCCCCACTGAGTCCTGCACCTCCATCCTGAACCCACCACTGATGAATGGTGAAGACCGACTTTGAAAGATCAGCACAGTGCATATAGCATCCTTTGAAAACATTCTAAGTTCCAGGGCATCACGCATCAGCAGAACATATAAACAGATCTGACCTGGCAGTTATACTTCATGTTGTTAGAATACAGGGCTAATGTGAAATAAGCTGAATTGGTCCAAGTATTATGCTTTCTAAGTTCTCCTGGAGACGACAGCAAAACTAGTCACTATTGTATTTTGAGCAAACCTCTCCCCGAGCGACATTTTAACTCTCAAGATTAACACACTCAACTTGCATTACAACTCCTAGCCTCACCCACTACTCTTAAGAGTGAAGAATCCAGCAGACAGCTAACAAATAATGAAAGTATCAATAAAGCATCTGTAACACTCCTTATCCAGTACCCATGATCAGCCAAAGAAGAGCAGCTTTTCAATTCTGAAATTCCTGATCTGTCAGTCTGCCTCCTCAAAGCATCGCCTCAAGACTGCCACCTGCCACACCAGTTGCCACACCATTTGTACACTCTTTCTTTGGCAAAACATATTTAGCAATGTAAGCCAAAGGCCCTGTGCACACCATCATGGGTAAGTCTTAGCCCCAGTTCATTTCCACAGACATTGAGCGATTATACACCCTCTCCCCTTCATCAATCACTGTCTCTGCGCGGTTCCATGCTCCCAGTTAGAACAGCCTTCATGAAATAATGAGCTGAACCTATCGTAATTGATTAATTAATTGAAACGAGTGTCTTCTCTCACTGTAATTTAAGGTCCCAGATTGGTGTGATGTTTCAAAGGCACACACGTATTTCTACCCCTTTGACAGCTAACTAAAATAAAACAAGATAAATGATTTTGCATGTGGCACTGTTAATTTGGGGCATCTGACTTCCAGTAAAAGTTTGCACAAAAACAAAAACTCAGACTCAAATTAAAGTCACGGTTGTTATCTGTTGCTCCTGGAAATGAAGCATTTTAGGTGTGCTAATTGTTTTCACAGGATTTTGTTTTTGGAGTCATGTTTAGTACCTTTATATCAGACTGTGCTACGGAACAGACAAGTAGCTGGGGTTGAGTTTAATTACAAATAGCTACAGTTTTCCTCCACTGTCATTGTAGATCCAAGGTGTTTTAATCTGCTCTGCCAGCTCACTTAACTGTCTACTACAAGTGGCAATAAAATGAAAAACTAGGATATTGTGATAGGGTGATGTAATACAGGGAAGGGGATATGAGCAATCAGATGGAAAACTGCACCGTCACACCTCAGACAGAGCTGGCCTAGGTCACCCTCCATCCCCACAGCCGCTGGAACCCCATATTCATAAGGCCTGTTTACACTACCAATGCACTGAGTCTGCTTTTTAATGTTGCAGATTCCCAGACTGCCAGTGAAGATTGTTCAAAAGGTTTACATCCCCTCTCAGCGCCAATGCAAGTTGTGCTGAAAGGGACATCAGTCTCGGGTCAGTCAGTAACTCGCTGCTGGGAGCTTGCCCTGTGCGCCAGAGTGAGTGGCACAGCTTGTCCACATGGCTGCTTAAGCCACTCATTCCAGAACGCGTCCCTCCTCCTCCTGCACCAGCTCAGGGAGAGGATGGCTTACCATGTTACGGTTAAGCGTCCACATGGCCGCTTCTGTACTACCACAACATGCGCGTTCGGGTTCCTATGATGCAAAGGCAGCTGTGTAAACACACCTCTAGAGGCCTCCTGCCAGAACTAGTGCAAATCAGACTCACTCTATTGACCTCACTCACTGTACATTGTTGAAACACACAAGGAGCATCACTGGGCTGGGCAAGCTAGCCTCAAAATACCATGAAACAGCCTGCCAAGATCCAGTGCAACCAACTGAAGACAGAACCGAAGAATGGGTAGGAACATTGGAAAGCGGGTGGGGATATGGGAGAAACAAGAGAAAATGGAAAGATATGCAATATCAGATGATAGCGACGATGTTCTCCCCCCCCCCCCAAAGTCTGTAATTCCCAAACACGCACACCCCCCTCACCCCACCACTAGGCACATCAAATGGCTTCTAGCTGGTGGGGCAGAAGGCCCTTGTAATGACAGGTGCTTTCTCCAGGATATATATTAATAGACACCAGCACAAGCTTTGTCCCCCCCCCCGACAAAGATCCAGATGTAGTCAAAGCACCAATGCACCTAGCGGTGTCTACCTGTATGATTTAGTCAATGCACTTTTTTGCACTGTGGCTGTCACAAATAATGAACTGTTCTGCATCTACATTAGACATCTGACAGTTTGTACTGGTGCCTGTTAATTTATTTCCTGGACAGTGCACCAGTTCTTGCTGTGCATGGTACCTTGCAGAGGCTGCTAACCCTTAGGCCGTACCTCATTCCTGCACTGCAGAGTGTAGGCCCTCCTTTGGATTCTGGGGCCCCATGTAAAGAGAGAGAGCACTGAAGCTTTTAGCTTTGGCGCCATGGGGGTATCAGATGGGATTCAGGGACCAGTAGTGAGCCCAGATAGTGAACAGAGCAGAGGTGAGTCTGAAGGATAGAGGTGACAGGGTCAGGAGAGGGGAAATAAAGATAAATGTCCCCTCACAGTCTACATGGGCATTATCCAAATGTACAGCTTCCTAGTAGTTCAAAATCAGGGCCGTCTGGCAGCAGAATGCACACTTTTTTAAGTCTTTGGTAACCTGGTAAGGCCCACTAGGCACAAGTGCCTGTTTTCAGGGACGACCTGGAAGCACTGGGCGTTAGTGACTTGCTCAGAGTCACACAGTATGCAAGTGGAGCTTGTGAGACTCAAACTCAGGTCTGGTCTGCTGGATGTATCAAGCTCGCTCAAACCTCGTTCCTCTAACCTCTAAGCTATGCTGCCTGCTGGGTCCCTGTTCTCAAATGTGACCCCAATCCACTGGGATTTACAATTTGTGATTTCCAAGTGCTAAATTCAGTGATGCAGATATTCACAGGAATAAATTCAGTAATGCAGATATTAACAAGAATTAGCATCTCCCTACGGATTCCTGTCATCAGCATGTGGCATAATCTGACAGCCTTCTGTGGTCCTCATCCAACTCGCAAGGACTGCATCTCCTGTGAGCAGCACAGCTGCACATGATAAGCATCGAGGATCTCAGGCACTATTGAGGAAGGTTGGCTAGAGGATTATGGTTGTAATTGCCAACACACTTAAAAGTATATTCGCCCTTGCAACATGGTCAGCAAGAGCTCTTGCTCTACGTTATGATTCATTTACACATGTTAATGTGGGCCAAATGTAAAATCTCCATGTTGGGAACTATTACATTGTTGATATGTACACAGTTCACAGTAGATCAGCTTGGTCGCAGGTGACTGACTATACATGGCCAGTCATGATGTCAAGAGTCAATAAGGTGTGAGGGGGAACTGAGCAACATATGTCAGCTTCCAGACAGAGCACTGTTCCACACATCACACTTAGTACCATGTCAAAGGGAAAGAAACAGTACTTCAAATACAAAAGTAACAACTGACAATTTTTAAAAAGTTAATATTAATTTCAGACAGCGAACTAGCTCGAATGCACATTTCTGACTTCCAATTTATTTATGACATTATAAATCACCAAGTCCACCAGCCAATCATAGTACAGGATTTGAGATACATTCCCGACTCTTACTCTGTGTTTAGTTGAGCTTGTCGGCAGAGTGGTGGACTGTTCCATTCTCTACCACTGAAAGGGGCGAATAATTTAGAAAATTGTTTTAAGAGAAAAAATGTGCTTTTATATTTATCTGTACAATATTAATATGTTGTTAGGCACTGAGATTGGTCTCAGTGTAAGAGCATCGATTGCATAGTTTGGGCAGCTAGAACTGCCCAGCTTCTTCACAGTCCTCATGCTAAAACTTTTATAAGATGACACTCCTGTCTAGTACAGATGCATCTTAGTGCACCTATAAACTCATAACATGAGACATTACACAGCAGGGTAGAAATCACAAAATAATCCGTAGGTGATACAGAATACCAAAACTAATTTGGTATTCTGTCCCAAGGTTTGGTATTTGCCTATCTAAAAGAGCAGAAGTTTTAACAGCAGAGTGGAGACATGCAGAAGTAGTATTCCAGTCAGAATAACAGCTGGATGAAAATGATATTCCGCCTTGAAAACTGGTATGCAAAACAGGGTGGAATACTGTTACCATTTCTAGCCCTGCATACCAAGACTGCAAATATCACAAACCCTGAACTGCAAAAGTTACATGTTGACAAGTTTATTTGTATTTATAATTTTTTAATGGTTTCCACACCACAGTAGCTTTGCTTTGGTTAATGTCCAAGATAGTCCCAGGGACAAGAACAAGTTCGGATGCTGTGTTTGCATACATGGGGTTAGATTAAGATCTTGCACAATGTAAATGCTGTCAAGAATGATGTCACATTTTTATTTTAGTAGAAACTGGCTCTTCAAGTCCTGCAATGCAAACCTCCATCCATCCCTAAAGGGGACGGGGGTGTCATTTGTTCTTTTTGTTCCCAAAAACATATCTATGCAGACTTGTGCCACCAACCTACTATGCTCGTCACGTTGCAGTCAGTTCACACCAAGCGGTATGCCATGCAACATGAATAGTATTCCTGGACCTTTGCTGTGACTAAAGCACATAAAAACTGATAGTGAAAAACTGCTGCGTAATAGAATGAAGCTTGAAAAGTGAGCACACAGGATTCATAAAGTAAGACCCAGTCAGAAACCAGTGATGTATGGAGTGAGAAGATGAAAAGAGAAAGCTCTGGCAGTTCCAGGGGAGACTCCAGAGGGCCCACTGCTACTAACAGACAGCTACTTGCAAGTAATATGTGCCACTTTTTTTTTTTTTTATCCCACACTACTGACAGTTGGACTATGTTTGCAAACACCAAAGCCATTAATCACAAAGTGCAGCTAGGGATGGAGCCGATTCATTTCTGTCACTCTGTTAAACTCTCACTGACTGCCTTGTTAGAGCCCGACTTGCCTTAACTTTGCAGGTCAGCTTTCCGCACACTGGCATGCTGAGTAGATTAAACTACTAAGCCAATGATTTCATATCCCCTGGGCCTGGCTTCTACTTCACACACATGCACAAAGCAATCAAAGGGTTTTCAACACACCAGGCACTAACCTCAACCACAGAACTGATAAAGCAATCCGTCTCAAAAGACAGCCACCATTCTTTCATATTTTACAACTATTAAATGCATCACCTATGAGGCTGTCATATGCTGTTGGATCAGTCCCTGTCAAGGGAACAGAGAAGGTCAAGAAAAATAGAAAAACAAATGGGTGGTACCCCTGAATCCTGAAACTGCTGTAACTTGGGGGCAGGGTTCAGTCAAGGACTAAAATCAAATATTGTAAGTGGCTGTATTAAGTAGTATCACCCCAAGTATACAATACACCAAATGCGAGGACTTGGGGTGTCTGAAGGTGAGTATCCACACCAGCCAATACAGGGTTTTATCAGGCACTTTATGCATGCTGAATAAAGTAACAACTTATGCACTGTACGTGCATGCTTTTTCCTTCATTTCCTGGTAACTTAAAGAGAGGCCTTGTTGTTTATACAATGCATACATACACAAGGTATATATCCAGGAATGGAACTGTATATGCAACTATATAATATTCTTAACTATATCTCCTTGTGCTGGCTTATCTACAGTATATCTATATATAAATGAATACCACGTATAGCGAACTGCAAGTAGTAGTTGTATTATGTGTGACCAATAACATTTTATTTAAACAAAATGTCTAACCCAACTTGCAGCATGCTTTTCTAAAACTTACTTCTATGTAAAGTGAGGTCTAGACACAACACATTTAGAGCTCCTCAAATGCTATAATGTGATTAAATTAATTAGGGTGGACTTTGCAGACACTGGAACACAAGCTGTTAATACAATCTTTACTTGGCCCTATGTCATACAGTTAGACCAGGTCAGTATAAAAGGAGACTTGTTATTTACTTGGGAAGGGAAGGCAGTATTAATCATTGCAATACACCTTAGTCACCCTCACTTTGAACAAAAACGTTTGGAACACAAACAAAAGGGGAGCGCGGCAGCCAACATTGGAAGTTGTACCTCTTCCTGTGTCTGCTGTCGATCATTTTTTTGTTTGCGTTCCAAGTGAGGGTGACAAAGGTGTATACTCCCCCAATACTGGGATGCACATGCTTCAATGCAGTTATCTGCTCTTATGTTCCCTATGGCGGATTCCTTCGCTGCTAGCAGATGCAGTGGCATCTGGGACTTTGTTTACATGGGGATGGCAGGTGCAGGGGGGCAGGTTGCAGGATCAATCACGCTGCATTTTTAGTTTCCAAAAGTAAGTACTACAAAATAAATTGAAACGTTCCTTACCGTAACTCCAGATCTTCAAGAATATCTATCTTCTCCAAAGAGTACCACCTCTTTTGTCTTAGAGCAAGAGAGGATAGCCCCCAAACCAGACCTCTTGGAACAGGGCAGCTGACACACAGCACTGGCATACTGGGTCATCTACTCACCTGGTTGGTATATATTGGTGCAGGTACCTTTTTACCAAGATGGGACTGTCAAGTGATCTAAAGAACACTAGGGCATAAGATAGCACATCGGTGCCTATAAAAGGGGCAGTAATAACAAGTGTCTTCACAGCCCATACTTGAGGAGGGAGGAAGACATTATATGGGACTGACATGAGTCTGGTGAGAGGAGTGTTGGCGAGTGGTGCTCAATGAAGAAGACATTCTTGAACATATGGAGTTATGTAAGAAACTTTTCTATCTTCCAAGAATCAATCACTTCAAAGAGTCCCACTTTGGTCTTCACACTACTAAGGTACGATAAAGTCCCTCGGACTAGGAAGACTGAAAATCTAGGACTCTCGAGCAAAGCAGGTCCTGTAATACAGTCAAACTGAAATTTGCATAAAAGCATAGCGTTTGGTGAAAGTGTGAACACTACTCCAGATAGTGGCCCTTCGTATCTCTGAAGTAGGGACAAATGGAGCAAAGCCACCGAGACAGTCACTGCTTGGTGGAAGGGAGCTCTGATGGAAACCTCCAACTGCTGCCCTGCTAGCATGTAGCAGTGGTGAATGCAACTGACAATCCAACAAGCACAGTTAGGAAACAGGAAGTCCTTTTCGACTGGGATTGAAACAGACCAAAAGTTGACAGGCTTGCCTGCAATCCTTGGCTCTAAGTACAAGCTAAGGAAGCCCCCGATATCTCCAAAGCGAAGTACTACTTCCCCCAAGTTCTCTGTTTCAGGAAGAAGGTTGGCGGCACCAAGGACAGATGAGGTGGAATTCCGAAACTACCTCTGGCAGAAATTATTGATGCTTTTGGTGTACTACCTTATCTTTATGGATTCTCTAGAACATCAGAAACAGCTTTATCTGGTTCAATAAACAGTCAGTTTACATCTGCAAACTCACCCCCCCCCCCATATCGGACAAGGCTGAAAGTAGGCATTATTGTCTCGCACTCGTTTTATGGTCAAAAATTAAATAAATAAAACCACATACGGAGGACCTTACCCTAGGGCCTGCAGTTTAGAAACTCTGCATACAGAGGTAATGACCACGAGAATATCCGTTTTCATGATCAGATACCCCATGTCGCAAGTAGCCACAGGGTCAAAGGTTTTTTTTTTTTTACTTTCTATTTATACTCCCCCTGCACTCTGCTCTCTCGGGAGTCAACCTATGCCGTCTGTCCCTTGCCCCATCTTACCTGGAGCCTGCAGCAGTTCCCCCATGTAGCTGTGGTTTTTGTTCCCCTAGGCGGGGATGAGGTGGGGCTTGTACATCCTGAACATCTTCCTTTTCATCAGAGCACCAATCCAGGACAAGCAGAGGAGCTGTGGATCTGCGCCTGAGTGCCCCGTCACCTCTGAGTGCAGGGAGCCTTTTTCCTTGTTCATTCTGGGCGTGATGTGTGCCTGATGTCAAGGCATTACCACAAATGTCTGTCATGCCTCCCCCTCTCTACATGGCTGGGCACTTGCTGTAACTCAGGCCTCTGCCTGGGGCCAGTCAAGTGTCAAGCCTCACCCCAGAGAAGGCGAGCGGTCCCCTGGACGATCAGCCTGCTCCCCTCGGCCAGCCCTCTGACTCCCCGGGCTTGTTCCTGAACTCGGGTCATCGGAGTTGCAAGCAGAAATCCAACCACTGTGCCAGCGGGCCAGCTAAAGGGTTTACAGATGAGCATGTCCAATACTAAACTGAGATCCCGACTGGTGGCAGGTTTCTTTATAGGGGTCTTGTGTGTAGGATACCTCCTGGAGATCTCCTAAAAAGAGGCAGCTGAGTCAAGGGAAATGGAAATTATGTACCTACCGTAATTCTTGATCTTCTTGGACGAGTCTCACCACTCCATTCACACTAATGGGATCTGCACGGAGACACTAGGACCAGCAGGAGCAAACTTTTGCTAGAGGGTCAGTGCCAGAGATGGAGCCTTGAGGAGGCGGCACCGCGAGCCCTCAGCGCCTGCGCGGTAATGACTATCTTACGCCGAATTCTCCAACCACCGCAGTACCTTTTTTCTGAGGAGGTGCAGCATAACTAACCTAGAAGGATAGCCTAACCAAAAACCGGACATAAGATAGTCCGGACGACCCTTATAAAAAGGGTCAACAAAAAAGTCTTCACAGCCTAAAGATTGAGGGAGTGAAGACCAACAACAGAGGTGAGCTCGGGGGATGATGGGTGGGCATGTGAATGAGTGGTGGAGACTTGTCCAAAAAGATCAAGAATTATGGTAGTTACGTAATTTCCATATCTTCCTGGACATAAAGTCTCCACCACTCATTCACACTAATGGGAGAGTACCGAGCTAATAATCCCCCAAGAGGGCAGTAGGAGAGACCAAGAGCTCACAGTTTTAGGAAAGGAGTCCATTGGATGGTTCTGCCAAAAGAAAGATGTCATCTGACATGGACATCAAGGCATAGTGTTTGAGAAAGTATGCACTGAGCTCCAGGTGGCCGCATTGCAAATATCTGCAATGGGCACGCTATGGACTTCCAGCTAGGGGATGCCACGACCATTTAGGTAGAGTGAGCTGTACACTCTGCCCTCCAGCTTAACCTGCGCCCATGGAATAAATAGTGGTGAAGGCATGCAACCAGCCATGCTGAAATATATCTGATAGCAATAGGTTGACCCAGCCAGGTCTCGCTGAAGGAAACAAAGAGTTCTTGAGCTTTGCGAAAATCTTTTGCTCCATCTAGATAGAAACATAAAGCTCTTTTGACGTCCAAGGAATGAAGAGAACGCTCCCCTTCATTTTGGAAGTTCACAAAGAAGGTAGGAAGGACCAAAGGTTGGTTTAGATGGAATTCTGAAACAACCTTAGGGGGAAACTTAGGATGGGTCCTAAGAACTACTTTGTCTTTATGAAATACAGTATACGGAGGGTTTGTGACCAAGGCATGTATCTCAGAGACCCTGCAGGCCAAGGTAATGGCCACTAGGAAGGCCGCTTTCCAAGTGAGAAATTTTAACTCACAGGTAGCTAGAGGCTCGAAAGGTTTTCGAGTGAGCATGTCTAGCACAAGATTAATGTCTCAGGCTGCGACTGGACATCTGATAGGAGGTCTGGTATGCAGAATTCCCTTAAGAAACCTCTTAACCACAGGTAACTAAGCCAGTGACAAGGAAAGTACTGGCTCATGATAAGCTGAAATGGCACAAAGGTGAACCTTAACTGTAGAGTATTGCAGACCTGAATTTGAGAGGTCTAAATGTTACTCTAGAACTTTATCTGGTGGGCAGAAAAAAGGATTCAAAGAGGATTTTGCACACCAGAGCGAAAAATGCTTCCATTTGGCTGTGTAAGTTTTCCTAGTGACTGGCTTGTGCGCAGCAAGAAGAATATCTGAAATCCTGCGAGAGACATTGAACCTGTTCACTTCTATGTCTTCAGGAGCCAAACGTGAAGGTGAAGCTATCTCAGACTGGGATGGACCACAGGACCTGAGTCAGAAGGTTCGTCTGAAGGGGAAGCGGTTTTGGAGGAGTTTCCAACATACTGTTGAGTAGTGGAAAACATATTTGTCGAGGCCAGAAGGGAGCAATGATGATCATTTTGTCCCCTTGGGATTCGAACTTGGGAAGTACTCTCCGAATTAGAGGAAGAGGCAGAAAGGCGTATAGAAAGCGCTTTGTCCACACGCAAAACTGAGCATCCTGACAGAAAATGCCAGGCCCTAGATTTCTGGAGCAGAAGAGAGGCAGTTTGTGTTGGTGGGGATGCAAAAGGTCCAGGTCTGGAGTTCCCCACTCTGCGAATAGTGACTGAGCTATGGCTGAGTCGAGAGACCATTAGTGAGTATCTGTCTCTGTTCTGCTGAGACGGTCTGCCAGTTCGTTCTGCACCCCGGCAGGTAGACCGCATGAATTAGAGCCTTGTGCTCCAAGCACCATTCCCACACCTCATCACTTCCCTGCATAAGGGTAGAGTGAGCACCGCCCTGCTTGTTGATGTAATACATCACTGCTTTGTTGTCCATTTGAAGGAAAATTTTCTTGTGACAGAGAATGTCCTTCAAAGCCCGGACTGCATAAAGGACAGCTCTCATTTCTAAGACATTTATGTGAAGCTGGGACTCGAGCTGAGTCCATGTACCTTGAGTGTGAAGAGTCTGACAGTGAGCTCCCCACCCCATCAGGGACACGTCCGTGGTAATGGAAATCTGATGATCCAGAGGAGCAAGGGGATACCCTTCAAGAAGACTGTCCTCTTGCGACCACCAGGTGAGTGATCTCTTCAGAGGTTGTGTCACCTTCATGAGAAAGGACTGAGGGTGAGTGGTCGGGGACCACCGAGTACTGAGCATCCATTGAGAGGTTCTCGTGTGAAGGCGTGCTAGGGGTACAGTGAACACCGAGGATGCCATGAGACCTAGCATCCATTGCATCGAGAGAGCTGAATCCGAGCTGCTCTCTCCGATGTATCGGGCCATCTAAAGGATATCGCTCCTCCTGTCCTCTGGAAGAAATGCTTTTGCACAGGAGGTGTCCAGAAGAGTTCCTTGGAAAAGGAGCCTCTGAGAAGGCTGCAGCTATGATTTTTTTGAGGTTTAGCAGGACTCCTATGGACGTGAGAAAGTCTGAGGCCATGGCTGCAGCGTCAATAGTTCCTTGCCTGGAAGGACTTGCTAGAAGCCAATCGTCCAGATATGAGAACACTTGTATTCCGATTTTTCTGAGATGCACTGCGAGAATTGCACAACACTTTGTAAAAACGCGCGGCGTCGAGGATAGCCCAAAGGGCAGGACTCTGAACTGATAATGCTGTCCAAAGCCACAAACCTTAGGTATTTGTGATGCTTTGGGTGGATAGGCATGTGTTGGTAAGCATCCTGCATGTCCAGGGAGACTAACCAGTCGTGTTGATGTAGCAAAGGTAACAGGGTTCCTAGCGATATCATTTTGAATTTCTCTTTGGGAAGAAATTTTTTTTAATTTTCTGAGGTCCAAAATGGGACGCATGCCCCCGGTTGTCTTTGGAACCAGAAAGTAATGGGAGTACAACCATGTGTTCTATTGATCCAGCAGAACTACTTCCACTGCCCTGTTCAGAAGGCCTTGTATCTCGGGGCGAAGTTCTGACTGAAATACTGACAGCCTGGGCTGTCATCTGGGGGACGATCCGTAGGGGTCTCTAAAAGATTGAGGGAATACCCCACGCGGATTATCCGGAGGGCCCATTTGTCCAAGGTCATGGACTTCTATCGATTGTAGAAGTGAGTCAGACAACCTCCCACCGCTGAGGAAGAGTCCCCCTCGGGCAGCTGAGGTGGGACTTGGGCCAACAACTCAGAAAGCGGCACTGGGCGCTTTGGGTCCTTGCGCCTTCTGCTGTGTTTTCTTTTGAGGCTGAGGGGCTTGGTTTTTATTAAAACCTCCCCTGCCATTGCCCCAAAAGGACTGACGGTTATGAAACTGGTGTTTGTTAACACCCCCTCGAGAGGGAGCGGGAGGAGGTCGAGCCAATTTAATGGCTGACCTAGTCTTTTGTGTGGCCTCTACAGCCTGTTCTACTTGAGGGCTGAAGAGAGATACACCATCAACAGGCAACGCCATGACCTGTTGCTGGGCATCATTCGTGAAACCTGAAGTGCGCAGCCAGGAATGACAGTAGTACAAATGCCGCTTACTGCAGCAGGAGGCAGTATCAAGGCGTCCATAGCTGCTTTAACCTGCTGCTTGTTGGACTCGATACCCCTGGTTATGGCTTGAAGAAGCTCTGAATCAGTGTCTGACTCCGGTAGAGCTTCAACCATTTGTTTGAGCGAATGCCAAAGAATATACTCATACTGAAATAGCCTTGGTAGCTGGCAATACGCATACCTAGGGTGGAAGCAGCAAAGACTCTCTTACCTAAAGTGTCTATCTTATGAGATTCTTTGTTTATAGGTCGAACTGTAGTAGTCTGGGGAAGGACGTCCTTATCATTCTCTGCCAAGACTACAATAGGATCCGCAAAGGCTTGGGATGCCAAATGGGTCGATCCTTGAGCAGCACATTTCCTATCTATGGACTTAGCCACAGAAGGAATGAGAGCAGGATTATTCCATACCATTTGAGAAAGCATCTCAAAGGAGGGCTGTACCGGAGGAGTCAAATCCATAGGGATCTCCAGAACATGGAGGTATTTGAGTCTTAACAGTTTCCCAGGATTGATATCTGTAGTCTGGAGAAAAAGAGTGGAATTCAAGTTTTTCAGCAGAGACTTAAATGACAGGTCCTCGACCACAGGCTCTGCAGCAGGATTAGATCCTGTTCCTTCCACATCATCACCCAGGCGAAGGTCTGGTCAGGCTCAATGTCATCTCCTGACAGCCCAGGAGGGACTGCATGGACAGGAAAGGAGTGAAAATCAGAAGGAAATGAGGAAGGAAAGGATTCAAAGAAGAGAGCTCTAAAGACTGGATGGCGCCTAACAGGCCTCGGCGCGAAGAGCCACACGGGCGCCGAGGATGGCGCCAGATAAGGCACACAGCACCGATAACCCCAATGGCACCGAGGGCGGTCAGACAGACGCATCGGCGTCAAGATGGTGCCGAGCGTAAGCACTGATGCCGGCGATTGACAACATCCTAGGCTCCGAAAACAGGATTTGAAGAGAAAGAAGGATGAATACCAGGAGATAGAGGCATGGGTGTGGCCCCTGCGCGCGGCGGTAACGACACTGAAAGGCGGTGCTCTTGGCGACTAGGAGGCCCAACCGCTTCTGATCTCCCGAAAAGCCCGAAGGCCCGCAGTGACTGGACCAACCTCAAGCCCATTGCTCCACTGATGAAACTGCTCTTCTGAAGACCTACCAAAGGGAGGGTAGGGCTCCGATGTCAAGACATCGTGACCGGAAACAGAAACCCGCGACTCCGAAGGAGGACCAGCAACTAACCCAATAACCGACAGTCTCACGCCGAGACATATCAGGGGCGACCTCGGTGATGCCTTCTCTTTTTGACCTCTGGGCGAAGAACAGCCGAGGCGAACAGTGCCGAGTTTGACCATTTACTTTTATGCTTTTGAGGGGACAGCCCCACCTCGGGCACTGGACTGTCGTTGTCAGACCCCCCCCCCCGGAGAAGGCGGCGGACCAGACCCAGCCCGGCTAACTGAACAGCTTTCATACGAAGTCTCCCTACCGTCACCTGACCCACTCATGGTCGACTCCGTCAGTGTAGGCTGAGACTTCTTTCCTTTAATAAGAATTAATAAACTAAGCGGTACTTTATTCAAGATATTATTACAAAACAATAAAACTGAAAACTATGCTGCTAGTTTGACTCCCGGCGGGCAAGCAGCATCATCACTGAGTGCACTCAGGCGGGGAAAAAAGAGACTGAGGCAGTTGGAGGGTGAAGCCGAGATAGTCATTACACACGAGCTGAGGCTCGCAGTGCCACTCCTCGCAGCTCCATCTCTGGCGCCAACTCTCTAGCAAAATGTTTGCTCCCCCTGGGTCCTAGTGCCTTCAGCGCAGATCCCATTAGTGTAAATGAGTGGTGGAGACTTTATGTCCAGGGTGATCAGGTCCCACTAACTTGTGATAAGCCACAGTGGCTGGCAAGTGGACCTTTATTGAGGAATATTGATAGCCAGATTCCAAAAGTTCCAGGAGATAATCAAAAAGTCTCTGGAGGGCAGAAGAACGGGATCTTTGGAGTTCTTGTAACACCAAATGGAAAAATGCTTCCACTTTGCACCATAAGCTTTCCCAGAGGAAGGCTTTCGGGTTGCCAGAAGTACTTGGGAGACCCATTAGGACACTTTAAACCTGCTCACTTTTCTCTTCATGCCTTGAGATCCAGGGATCACAGTTTCAGATACCCTAGCTGACTCTGGAACTGAATCAAGAGGTGTGTCGTCAAGGGTAAAGTACGTGACTGCTGTATCGCCAACTTGTGTAGCAACTGGAACCATATCTGTCTTGCCCACAACAGGGCTAGCAATATAATTTTGCCCCCCGTGAGCCTCCTGCTTAAGAAGTACCCTCTGGATGAGGGAAGCAGCAGGAAGACGTAAACAAAACCAAAAAAGAAAAAACAACGTGTCCACTGCAGCCTGAATGCACTCTGACAAAACACACCATGCTTTCAGTTTCTGGAGCAGACATTTGCACTGTGGTGGGATACGAAAGATCCAACACCATCATTTTCTACTTATCAAAGAAAGTGAAGTACATCGTCCGCTGAGGGACCATTCTTCACTGTTTGACTAAGATAGTCTATCAAGACTTCTGCCCCAGGAAGATTGTCTGCCTGGACAAGTATCTCATGCTCCAAGCACCACTTCCAGAGCCTCATTAATTTCACTGTACAGAAGATAGGAATGAGCTGCCTTGTATTTAGTAGAACGGACAAACTTGTCTGTCTGGTGATAAGGAACTACCTTATACTGGGCCAACAGGGCCTGTAGCCCATACAGAACAGTTCTCATCTCTAGTACATTTTATGGAGATCGATTATAAGTGCAAGAACATCCCTTGGGTGTGAAAGCCCTGGCAACGTGCACCAACAGTCAGTAAAGAGCAGGAAGGAAGACCAACAGCACTCTTTATAATACGGCTATTCTCAGCTTTTCATGTGTACACTCGGTTGCATTTAACACCCATGCATTTGAACACATTACTTTTTTGGGTGGACTAAGGTTAACTAGTAAGGAAAAGACAATTCTTCCTGACTGTATGGGACAATGTGTATTCAAATACAGCTGAAAACACTGATGAAAACTTAGGTAGACGGTCATATTAAAAGAAGCACTCCCTTTTTTTCAAATCTAATAATACTAAAGCAGACTCAAAATGGAAAAAACAGGGCACCTCATAAGGCACAAGAATAATGGGCACCCTAAAATGGTGTACATGCTGCTACATTTATACAAACAGGCTTACTTTTAGCAGTAGTAGTGCATCATCAGAATAAACCCTTGTAATGATCAGGCGTAATTAAAGCAGCAGTGCTTGGTAGCAGTTAAAGTTTTGATACTATTTTATTCTATTTTGGATTGCCCTTATCTCTGGATTTCTATAGTACCCTTCTTTCCTCATTTTGAGTCTGTATTTGCACTTTTTCACATTTCAAACATAATAATAAAAAGAGCTCTCCTTTTAATGTCTCAGATCCATTTTTTTTTTTATCAGTATTCTCAGCTGTTTATGGCCAGCGAGCAGTGTCTGATGCACACCAGTGCATTACTGTCTCAAGAAACATGATCTTAAATAATGGGCTTTTAAAAAAAAAAAAAAAGAGAGAGAATACTAATGAAAACCTGGTCAGAGCCAGATAAAAAGACATGCTCCTTTTATTATTTCAACTGTAAAAAAAAAAAGTGGTAAAAAAGACTCAAAATATGGGGAACAAAAGGGTACCATACACGTCAGGAGATAAAAGGACATCTAAAATAAAAAAAAAGGTCAACATTTTCACCTCTATCATGCTTGAATACTGCATTTCCTGATATGTAAAAAAAAAAAAAAAACAACACAGTTTTAAAAATGTGTACATCAAACACGTCAACTACATGGGTACAAATGACAAGCTTTTAGCACAATTGAAAATGCACAAAACCCTACTTATAAATTTCTCTAAAAATTCCCTACAGAGTACAAAAAGGAGAAAGTGATAGCTTGCTGCATTTTAAAGAGCTGCTCTGTAACATTCCCCAAGAGTGGGCCCCATGCCAGGCTGTTTGTTTCAACTCAACCAGGGGGAATTCACACTAGCAGCGCATGTAAATATTTCAACACTTAATCAGTAATGCTGGGGGCGCCTTATTACGCCTCCTACAATGCAAACCTAACTTGGAAAATTTATGAGCAGTGCTAATTAAACATGGCTCCACAGGATGTCGCCTCATTTTCCCTGCACAGTACAGTACAACTTAAGACCACACCAAACAACAACGGGCAATGAAACAGTCATTCCCAATTTCCAAATTATCAATCTTGCTCATTTTGTTTCTGATTTAATATACTTTGGTCAGTCTGGATCCTCTGATGTGCCACCTAAAATTTCAAACACGCTCCATGATTTGCATATCACAAAGCTGGCTAAGCATTCACTGAAAATTAAAAAATGTATCTACACATAGACCAACAAACAGAATTATGTAATTTAGTTATTTGAAAATTGGTTAACTGGGAAAGGCACACACAGTGTACCATTATCAAAACATTATAAAATGGCAAGAAAAAAATCTAGAAATCTCATTGGCCAAGAGACATCAAGCTGACTGTAAATCTCTATATACGCAAAGTCATCCTGGTCCTAAACAACATCACACAATGAGTAAATTAATCCTCCTACAACCAGAACTATCTTCTATCAGTCCCCTGCAACAGAACTGCTCTTCTTCACAAACATGGCTGCTACCATTACACTGTAAAAAACACTTCAACAGGACCTAAAATAAAACTACCTTAAATAAAAAATAAAACAAATGAATTAAATGTTGTTTACCTGATCATCACACTCTCCTTGCACACATAAACAAATTAGAAACATTAAGTATTGTTTATAGTTTTCATTACAACTGTTTCTTTACTGATAGTGAAAAATCCCCCATCTATCTTTACCTGCTCATCAGGGAAATCTCTTCTGCTTGCCCTGACAGTGAGATAATTGAGTCTCTGGCTCTAAAACAGGCATTTGTTGTGTGTGTGTGTACAGTATGTTGAGAGAGTAACATTCTACCAGTGGAACTGAGCAGAATTTTGAATCCCTCCCTGTATTCCATGGTAAACATTCCATAATAAACATTCTATGTCTTGAATGTGGGGAAAAAAGAAAAAAAAAAGCAGGATGAAGAAAGTAGGCAATATGGCAATACTTCAAAAATAAAGAGAAAAGGTGGGAAAACACAGTTACATAGGTAGAGGCAGATCCAAACTGCTCAACTACATTGCTGAGGTTTATAAAAGCACGTGCATTTTAATCATATATAGGAGTTTTCAGGTGAAATCTACCCTCCTTGCCCACCAAAAAAAGGCAACCTTGCAGGTTTAAAGTTTTTTTTTTTTTCTTACTAACCTTTCACCTCAATCCTATAGTAGTTTTCCTTTTATGTACTAGACCACAGCACATCAGTAAAAAACAAAAATAAAGAGAAGGTTGCATTTAATGAGACTATATAACTACGGTGTAATGAAACTTAAGTTTTAAACACTGCTTATGTCTTACAAATGTACAAATGTTAGAGCATTTATATGATAAAATTTACATGTGACAGAGAAAGTATTTATTTTCAACCAACTCTACTAATACATACTTTTACTGCAAAGTACTATACTAGTTAACCTATTGCTGACATATCCTGTTTTATACATTAATAGGTACTACTTTTTTCAGTTTTTAGAGGTTTTAGAGGTAATGTATTGTACATTCTTCTGAAAATAGTAAATAAGTTTTAATCCCTATCAGAGTATAATTACTGGTGAACAATTTTTTAAATGAGTTTAACAAGTTGATATTTGCCGTAATAACCAGTCAGTTATTACGGCATTCACGCGCTCTGTCACTCAGAAAGGAGCGCTCCTTCACTGGCTCCATGTCTGTGAGGGCGGTCTAAATAGTCCATAAAACATGGCGGCTCCGTTGCTAGAGAACCGCCACAACCATCCTCTCACCTTCTGATAATTTTTTTTTTTTTACATCTGGTTGATCCTATGTTGAATCATACTCTGTTCTTATTTTAAGTATCTGGTTGATCCTGCGGTTTGTAGACAACTCAGATGCCACACACACACACACACACGCTGTCGTACGAATGGGTTGAGTCCATGGCTAACTGCTTTTTAGAGAGGTAAGCGAGCGCAATTACTATCGCGATTTGAACTATAACTCAGTGGGATAAAATTAATTTAAGTGGGAACAAAAAAAGCTGTAGGTTCCTGTGCTGCGTTCAGGCTGCGGTGGGTTTGAGGAAGAGGGAATGGAGCTGCTGTACAGCTGGGGAATCTGGGGTGGGATGGGAGCTGCTGCTGCTGCAAGCGGGAGGCTGCTGATGCTGTATGTAGAGGTGCCTGCTGCTGCATTTAAGATTGCTGGGTGTGGATTGCTGAAGTAGGTGCAGGGGGGGTGTTACTGAGGAGAGAGAGAGAGTGAGTGGCGTGTGTGTGTGTGTGTGTGTGTGTGTGCGTGTGTGTGTGTGTGTGACAGCAATAGGGTTGGAAAAGAAACTGCTCATCAGCAAATTATATAAAATAAAAGATGGGGAAGTGTGTGATATGAGAATTTAATTCAAACCCTCAGTGTGGGATGCTTTGATAAATCCCTCGGGCTTAAGCCCTCGGGGTTTATGTGGCATCCCACACCTCGAGTGAATTAAATTCTCACATCACACTTCTCATCCATATTCTCTATATCAAACTATTTTATGATGGTAGCCCATTTTATAAGCGTGATAAGCCTCTCCAGGGTGTGCATTAAAATATTTAATGCACTTCCCAGGCGTGAGACACACGGCTCAACCGTGCCTTGCACACCTGCTTAGGTGCATTAAAATCCTTTAATGCACACACTGTGATTATATTACTTACATAATTGTATGCTTTGGGTGTGTTGTCATTCTCAGCATACAGCCTTGTTCTTTTATTAAAGCATTCAAGGGAGGGACGTGACCAGCAGCCTAGCAAGGTACATGCGTTTTGTCAGAGCTCTGAGATATCTGCAATTTCAACTAGTTATAAGCTACTTTTTGAAGAGAAAAGAAAATAATTTCATAGCAGCCTGGTGACAACTGACCCAATTCACTAGCATATTCTAATGATAGAAAAGGATGGGGAGGCAATAAAATGCAGGGAAGAGTGATGCTGCAGGAGCTGGTGTAGGCCCGTCGAAAGCACAGAAGAAAGCAGCAGTGACCCAGAGGAGACTTGGAGGAGTCCTTGGCCGGGGCTTGGATGGAGAGCGTGGCTCGTCGTCTTGCTCGGAACAACCATCGGAAGCGTCCCAGGTATCCAAGGAAGAAGAAGATGAGGAAGAGGTAGACTCCCTCTCCCGACGAGGGGGAAGAACGGACCCCTTGGGGAAGCGTGTCCTGCCCCTCTCTGGACCCAGAGGGTTTAGCCCTGGTGTCCGGAGGTGGGAAGGGAGTGTGTCGTCATGGACATACGGGAACTGGCACCGGCACTGTCATCGGAAGACGACTCTCCACCTCTCTGGTGAGCTGAGCCTTGGCCTCAGCCCACCAAGAGGCCAGAGTCTCCTGCAAGTCCACCGGCAGCTGAGGGGATGGTGGAGGAGGAGGAGGAGGAGGAAGATACAGGTATGGACTATACCCATAAGGCGCGTATCCATAACCCGAAGGCGGGAAGCCCGATGTCGAGTATTGAGAAGCCAGGTACTGCGGCGTCGGATATGTCGGTGCCTGGTACTGGAGCGCCGGATACCTTCGGTCCCGGTATGACGGGCGCTGGATACGACGGGGTCGAAAGTACCCGGAGTTGGGGGAGCTGCCGGAGCAGACGGCCCGGTTGGAGGCCACACAGGCGGTTCTGGAGCAGAAGGCCCGGGAGGTGGAGGGCCTGGCGTCGGGGCTGTATCGGGGGGTGGGATGTCGCCCAGAGCCGGCAACACCGGTGTCGGAGCCGGCGGCCGAGGAGCCCGCGTCGGAGCTGGCGTCCGGGGAACCGTCAGATCGGTCGTACCAGAAGGTGGACGGTCTGATGGAGGTGGAACAGGAACCTCAGCATTGCCCGGGGATGGGGGTGAAATCTCCGGGTCGGGCTGAGGAGACTCAGGGTCCCTGGAGGCAGCCAGCGCGGGGGCGAGAGCGGCGAACTGGGGGGGGTCTGGCGTCGGCTCATCCGCTGTCACGGACGTCGGGCTACCGGCTACGCGGCTTAGCAGCGGGATCCAGGCGGGCACCAGAGGGGCCGATGTCAGACTTAACGGACCCTGCGCCGGAGACAGGCCGTGATGGAGGGGCGGTCTGGTCGGGCAGAATGGGGGCCACGCACCGACCCGAAGGGTTGGGCGACTTACCGACCTTCTCTGTGCGGGCGTCGGAGGAGCAGATGTCCGCCTTATCGGAGCCGCTCGCACCAGCAGGCCGCAAAACCACGACTTTACTAGGAGCGGAGGCCTCCACAAGCCCAGAGGCGCCCGAAGGGCCAGAGCACGAGCCAGACGGGCGGGCCAACACAGCCGCCGTAGTGGAGCAGTCCCCGGGGGGGGACGTTACCTGTGTCATGGCGACTCGGAGGAAGTTGTGGTGGGAGAGGAGCCCTTGTCCTGGTGCTTTTCTTTATCCTTTTTCTTGCAATGGCCTTCAGGGGAAGTGGACGCCTGCCGAAGCTTTTTCAATTCTTTCTCCATGGAGCTCATTTTCTTTTTCAAAATGTGAGCCTCAGGGACTGCTACTCCCTCCTCAGTGGCACGTTAAAACTGGGCAGTGCTGGCACTTCTCTACCAGTGTAATTAGACCTAGGCAAAAGGCGCAGGAAATGGCCGTCCCTTGTCGGGAGTTGGCGCCGCTGAGCCACACTGTGTTTTGTGCTCTGGAAGGTGTAGGGGACAACATACACCTAATGATCACCTGACCGGATAATAAGAAAAAATAGAAAATACTCGGTAAAAATACCGATGGAGTCTGATGAGCAGGGACGCTCCGCAGGCACTGGCATGAGGTAACGCGGGAAAGAACTGGGCAGGGCATGAGGACCGCCTTTATACCGCTCTCCTGACGCCGGTCACCTGACATGGGGGCGGTCCCTTGCCAGAGACTGCTAGCTAGAATTTTTCCATGGGGTCCTGCCACCTGCCAACGTCAGTCCTATATGTAATTACCTACTGCAAGAGCCCTCTCGAAGTAAGATCACCTATTTCAACGAAGTTTCAAACTTTCTTACCCAACTGTTTTAGCTCCATCAGAAAAGTCCTAAGAAACTCCGAGAGTTATAGTACCTTGCCCAGGCCATGGAGATGTCAGTTGAAAAGCCCAAGAAGGCCCATGGCACACGATGGGTGCATCATAAACCTCTTGCCACCTGTGCTGTTACCAAAGCATTCCCTGTAATTTGTGCCCATTTAGAATCTATGGCTGCAGACCCAACTCATGACCAGGCTAAAGCCAAGGGAGTGTTGCAAAATATGACTAAATTCCAAATGGTGGCACACCTTTTATATTTTGAACAGCTGCCTCAGTCACTTGTCAGGTTCTCACTAGCACTACAAAAAGTAGTAGTTCAAATGCCAGAGCTACTTAGCTCTGTTGAAACTTTGAGAAACATTCTTGACCATGCTAAGCAGAGTGGTCCCATAGGTTGCAGTGAACTGACAGTCTCAAAAAATGGGTCTGTGGTCAGCCGGTGGCACAGAGGGTTGAGCTAGACCGCCACACCGCAACCCAGGTTCGGGAGCAGGCCCGGGCTGCTGGGGGTCGACTGGGGAAAAAGAGGATTGAACGTCCGGAGACTGCTCTCCTCTCTGGGGAGGGATCCTAGGACCGCTTGGTGCAACACTGACCCGGTGGAAGCCGAAGATGTGCCAGTGGGGCACAACATAGAGGAGGTGGACCTGCGATTGGATGTCTCAGATGTCATTGCACATCTGAGCTCCAGGGCGGAGGGGTGGGGACATAAAGGATAAAAATCCCCTAGCCTACGAGGAGGCAACAGAACCACCAGGGGCCTGGGTCCACATGCCCAACGCCGGCCGCAATGCCCAACAGCGCATCTGGGGACTCTGGATCTCTTAGAGGGCCTGGGGAGAGACTGGAGTCCTTAGTAGTTCGGGTAATTGCGGTTCAGGCAGGCAGTTAGATACCCAGAGCCGCGTGTGGATTCTCGAGAGATGCCCAGATAGGCAGGTGTAAACGGAGTCAACAAACAAAAAAAAATGGGTCTGATGTTCTTTCAGGAGCATGTGCTCAAGTCACATACAAAGGTGTGAAATTAACACATTTTAGTGGCCAAGTTGCTAAAACTTGTAAACAGCAAACTAAGAAATACATTACAAACACTGAGAACTGTTGTGAAGAAAGGTTCAGTTTGACCAATGAAAGTAATATCTATAACCGTGCAAAAGTGTTAGATACCAGACTTTGGCTAGCTGCAGACAGGAAAGGAACTGGAGCTGTACGGTAACAGTAACATTACTGCAGTAGCTGGCCACTTTTCAGCACTTTTGCAGCCTGACTGTGACAGCACTCTGATACTTGCAGAATGGCAAGAATTTAAGATTTTTGCTCAACCAATTTCATCAATCTGCCTCTAATATCAGGTCAAACCTGGCATGTGATTTCCAAAATTCTTATCCAAATCTGCTGAAGCTTGTCAATGTGGTGAGAGTATTTCCTGTGTCTAATGCAACTGCAGAAAGGTGTTTTTCAACTATGAACAAGGTAAAACTGACTGGAGAGCAAATCTGGCAGAGGAAACCGAGATAACATTGATTTGCATTAAAAGCAGGCCCCCCTCCTCCAGCTGAATTCAACCAGACAGGGCTGCAGACATATTTTTAGTGCTAAACCAAGATGTCCTGGTGATTTAGCAGCTGCGGATGGTGGACCACCCCAGTTCCCTCCCAAAAACAGGCCAGAATTACTGGCTCGTGCCTGGTGGAGAAGAGTAACAAATAGATGGCACCCAGTTCTTGTTGGTTACTATGTGGTCAAGGTCAATCACAGTTAGTCCCGGTGGAGTTTTTATGCTGGGGCAGGGGTTCATTTTAAATTTATGTTTAATTTGTCACGACTCACGATCACACTCACGAATTCACGGTCTGCTTTGGCGGACATCCTATCTCGGCTCTTAAAATGTATGTGCTGCTGCACAATTGCTGTATTTCTCTGGAAATGGCTAAATAAAACAGTCTCAGAAACGTGTGTAAATGTGTATATTATCAGTACAGAGCAAGATAAGTACATCTTATGGGGTTTTGAGCAAAAATATCAGTTTTTGGTAATTGTTAATCAACTTCGGCCAATTGCTAATCATTTTTTACTTTGATTAGCGAAGGCCACTAATCAAGTCTCCGACACTAATTTATGCCTTGCCGAGAGAAGTCTTGAAGATCCAAAACTGTGCTAGAAAACATCAAAATAAAGTTATCTTGGACACACACACACACACATGCCGTGGCACAATCTCGACAGTGGAAAAAACAGAAGTCTGATTCTTAAAGACTCCCACCGTTAATTAACAGCTCTTGCATTTTTGGATGGACATATTCTGAACATTTCTCTGGTACCAGCTGGGGTAGTATTACCCTTCAGTTTTACTTCCTTTTTGCAGGTTTCACCAAAAGTTAACATCAGTACTGCCAATGCATTTGATGGTTAAGTTTTTACTCATGTAACAACTACTAAAATCAGTACTTACTTTGAGATGAACTAACAGAGTTCCTTAAGGAGGGGAATACCAGAGGCTAATGATTATATGGGTTCTTGCCATTAGAATGTTAACTAGACCAAATAGTGGTCATAAGTTACAGCTGCAGTCCATATGTGAATGAATATTTGTAAGATGGTCTTCTCATTTGGGACAATTTAGCTAACTTACATGTACAATGTATATAAAGGACAACTGAAATACTGATTATCTGCTGCCCTTTTTTTTTCATTTATTTTTACTGCATTTTATAGCAAAAACATACCATATATTCTGACAAAAATAGCATTACACAATGCAGTGCAAAATACTCCGACATTAATACAGGAATTAGTGATACACATTTCCAGTTAAACCACAGGAGGGGGAAACCTCAATTTAAATACTGCCTTTAATTACACCAAAATGTGGTCATATTGCAGCTAATGCTCTTTAGGGAATACACCTAGCGTATTTTCCTCTACATGCAATACACAAACCCATGGGCTATAGGTTAATCAGATTCCCAAATGCAATCTATAGTTAATTAAGCACCAAACGTGGCACACAACCCTCAAATTTACCACATCCTAACCTCGGAAATAAACTGCTCTCAGAAACTTGGTCGTTAACAGTCCAAAAACTTTAAACTAGCATAAGAAGAAATAAGCAGGTTTTCAACTCTGTAGACTTTTACCTATCATGGTTTAAGGAGTCATGCATCAGTGCATCCATCCCCATACTGAACCATTTCAGTGAGCGAGGGGTAGGCTTTGATTTTCATATAGAGGTGGGGGGTAATAAAAACTAGCAGCACTTGGACAAAGCTGACTGATGAGAGCGATCGGGAAAGCTGACTAAGCTGCCCACAGCTCTAACTCATTAAGCCTCCATTATCATTTTAGTCAATCACCACAAGGTGATCCTCCATTCTGAATCCGTTGCCATTTTGTCACTAAGGTGCACATTTTAGAAACCGATCTTTAGAGCCCTACTATACTAAAAAAAAAAATCAGCAGCATTTATACTTTCTTGGATGTCATGCTGCGTAACTAAAGATAATTCACAACTATCACACAAGTCTGACTGAGAAACATTATTAATTTCACTGTCCCAGTACCCTAGCATCATGTTGCCTCACACAAAAGACCTGCATACTGTGGAATCAGAATGAAACAGTACACGATTCATCAAACCTAAAAGTAATGAGAAAATCTGCATAATTCCAGTCAGAAAAGGACCGAAAAAAAACAAACCAGGAAAGATCTACCAGCAATTAATATGTCCAGTTATTTTCATCAGGATCTTCCATTTCTGCAACATGTAGAGGTACAGAGGGAAGTTTGGCCACAAATTCCTCCGCCGCCTTAGTGTCCGTGTATCAGTACATTTTGCCCATAGAGGTAAACTGAAGACAGGCAGGGAAAGTTATTCTGTAAACAATGCCAGCCTCTTTCAGTTGCTTAAGTACTCTCTCAAAAGCCTTGCGTCTCATCCTAGTGGCATACGAATAATCACCAAACACTAGTACGGATGAAGGCGCTTAAGAGGGATGGCCCCGTGGACGGGCAATCATCCCTATTGAATGATCATTCCGGTTAACGCAAGCACAAGTAAACTGATGCATGGTATGTACGAACTGACTCAGGAATGACAGCCACAACATACATACATATATATATGTGTGTGTGTATTTTTGCTTCTGAATAAGTGGCTACATATATGCAACAGTCGGCAACAACAAGGATTATGAAGTACAGCACCAAACAGTCCCTGACCTTTAAAGAAATCATAGATATGGCTCAGTTTTGCTCCACAGCAAACCTTACGTGTCAGTGATTGTTCCAAGGCTGCAAGTCATCCCCACTCGGCTATGTCCCCGTTCTGTGTACACCATGACATCAAGGCTCAAAGGTGTTCTAATGCCTCTTTATTACGGGCACTGGCAGTGGATCGTCCTCATCGGTGTCCAATTCAAGTGCGCTTTCATCGATTCGCATTCTTTTCACAGCGTCGCAGATATCTCCGTCACTTGGCTCACCCTCAGTCAGCAGCTCACAGTCAATGTCGACAAACTGAGCAAATTTGTCAGCAGCCATGAATGAAGGCGGCTCAACATCAAAGAGAGCATCATCGTTCTGTGATTGGGTGGCATCTTTTTGTGCCGAAGCCCCTCCTCCACCACAAAAGCCGGCTTTTTTAAAACAGTTACAGATTGTTCCGACAGAAACTGACTGCCAGGCTTTTGCAACCATGAAAATGGCATCGTGACAGCCTTTGTTATGGCAGATGCCTGTGCAGACCCACCTTTATCGATCACCCCGATAATTCTGGCTGACATCAGTGCACAATAGTGACCCTTGTGGTTCCTAATGATGCCCATATCCATGGGCTGGATTAGGCTTGTCATATTTGGGGGCAAACAAAAAAAAAAAAACACAATTTTTATGTGGGAGAACTTGCTAATGATTTCTGGGGGATGAGCCGAGCAATTGTCAAGGAGAAGGAGAACATTACGGTATCTCCATTTAAATTCTCTCTCCCAGTCACTTAACCAATCTGTAAAAATCCAAGAAGACATCAACGAATTGGATAAGGCATAGTAGGACACTGGTAGCGTTGAAAGATCTTTGGGGAGACAGCTTGGTCTTTTGCTTTTCCCAATCAGAAACACGGGACGTTTATCAGTCCCATCCATATTTGTACAATGTGTGTCTATTTTTTTTATTTTCACCGCTAATACTTTATTTCTTGTGATATTTTTCTTTAGGTCCGATTTTTCACTGTGAATGATGCATGATAGTTTCACGTATTGCAAGTTGTAAGGATTGAAAGAGAGTGGCTTGCCAGAAGGGGGCAGCACCTTCCTCACTCATGCATTAAGAAGTAACTGCTTTTGGTACTGTAACTGTGTCCTGCTTCTATCTCTGGAATTTTTGGTCAATATTTAATTGTAGTGTACCTACTGTTTTGTCTTTGCACTAAGTGTATTCAAATGGGTATTAGGATATTTGACTTTATTCTAACTTATAGCCAGGATATTCATTATGTATTCAATACCTAGCTTTTTCAATGCATTTAATTATGGACTGATCTATTTACCCAGTTATTAACTTATAATACTTACTTAGGACAGCAGAAAGCTTTTTAAACGCCAGTATGCTTGTGTGTTTATTTTAAACTACTAGTTGTCACTTTTGCACAGGAAGCACTTTAGAGTTGCACAAACACTTTAAAAATGTCAGAGGTTTTGCACCATGTGACCTAACTGATATGACTATTTAAGCATACCCCTATGTATGTTTTCCTTGTCCCTTGAGAAAGCCTTTCAGTGAAACCAGGTCAGGTCACACCAGCCGGGATTTTGTCTGCACTTGTATTTTGCACAGCACAGCAAGGTATTTGAATCTGCATCTATTACACCTTTTTCTACACTGTGTACTGGTGTCGTGTGTTTTGTTACTGCATTTGGACAGAAGAGCAGTGACACTCTGTCCTTAGCTTTTTTAACACCAAGCAGTTCAGTCTCCTTGTGTACATGCCCACAATCGGGGTAGCCCCTGTAATAGAGCCCCATTTCCTTGGCATTGTACACTGCACCTGGAGGACAGTCCCGAAGAATTGTAGGCAGCACACTTGAAACACAGTCAGTGGCAGCTGCGGTGTCAGCGTCTGAGCGCTCACCGTGTTCCTTTTACACACTATTCTGTTCCTCTGTTTCCATCAGGAAAGCCAGCCATCCATTGCCTCAAACTCCTCATGACCATGCTGTGCTGCCAGTTTGTTTGCTTTTCTCTTCAGCAGAGGGCCAGATAGTCGAGCCCTTCTGCTAATGGCACTGTTAAACCACATCAAAAGTGCCTCTTCCACCTCGCCATCTTTTCCCTCTCACTTCCTTTTGTGCTCCAGATTAACACTGGATTGCCATTCAGACAGAATGGCTTCACGGCTCCAACTAATCCTGCTAGCCTGACTTTTGGATATGCTGAATTGCTTGGCAACAGATGAGAGGAAGCCTTTTGGAAGCTGCAGAGCTTCAATAACTAAGTCTCTGTGTGAGATTAAGTTTGTTGCGTTTTGCCGACATCCTGGACAGTTCAGAGACAATGAGACGGCACCTCTCTGAATGGACTTTATACATAAGAAAACGGCAAAAAACGTTCTAATTAAAAGGATCACATGTCCCACTTAAGCAATCTGCCCTGTCATTGGATTACATTACACATCAATTGGTGGCCAGGGAAACGTCCCTATTAAATAAGAGTGCAGTTTAACCACGTCCCGTATAAGTGGCTTGCACTGTATCTTACTATCCCCCAGCATGACCAGGGAGGAGTCCTTCGCTGCTTTAAGAATCTTGTCTCGGAGCACAGAAGTAGTAGTCATCATTAATACAGTCCGTGGCTCCTCTGCTGTACTAGTTGCTCGTCGTAGTGTGATTCTCAAAGCCTTGATGACCGGCACCGTGAAACCCAGACCAACTGCTTCAGGAAGCCACCATTCAATAAAGGTTGAAAGATCTCCTTCCCTGCACTCAGGTATGTCTAGAATTCTGACATTCACTGATCGTGCCATATTTTCCAGTTGCTCAAGCGACTGCAGATTATGGTCTCCTGTGGAAGCAGGCCAGCACTCTTTCTTGCTGTGCGCCCGTGTTCATCAAATGCCCCCGATATAGCCTCTATCCATTGATCCATTACCACTATTTTTGCATTTTGCTCAAGTTTTTTGTCAAGTTTTTGAATTGTAGTACAGCAGTGAGTAAATTGATGACTCAGTGTAGAGAGTCAGTACTGGCACCTTCTGCAATTTTCTCTACTGGCCGTTTCTCTGATAACTGCTTTCCAGGACCAGAGGAGCCACTTGCCATTTTGGATTTTCCAGAGCCTTTCGGTTGCCCCATGATAAAGTAACTACTGATCCTTACGCTACTAGTACTCAGCAACACAGCTATTTAAAGAGACTCATCAAATAAATATACAGTATATAGCTGAGCACCACACAGTTAGGCGCATTGCCTCCCAAATGCCTTCTGTGTACAGCCGACCGGAAAACATGCAATCATATTTTAGTTGTAACACTCATAAAATCATAATTACTGGGGTACAGGCACTTCCTCGTTCTAAGATCCACCCCCTGCGCCATCCCACACTCAGGAAATTTTTGATGTGATGACGGGGAGAGTGTGGGGACGTGCGACATTGTAATCTATGGGGGACAATTTTAAGATCAGTTTTTAATATTATAATGGCCATTTGGCAATGAAACGTGGGCACTGGTTGACTAACAAGGGCGCTTAAGTCAACCAAGTGCCCACGTTTCATTGCCAAATGGCCATTATAATATTAAAAGCAGATAAAGTATGTCCCCATAAGATAATGTCGCCAACTCCCGTCATCATCAACAAATTCCTGAATCTTAGAAACCAAGAGGATCAAACGAGAAGCGCTGGGGCATGATCTTACATCTAAATGTGATTGCATATTTTGAATTCGGCTGTACACAGAAGGCATTTCTGGGAGGCAATGCGCCGAACTGCATGGTGCAGGAGGTTAGTCACAATCTCGAGCGGCAATGCAGCAAAATCGGAAGGTTGTTAAACTGCTGGGTTGCTAAATCAGCTGTATGGTTCTTTTTGGATCCTAAACCAGCTGAAAGGCCAATTCAGTGGCCCAGGAGAGAGTGTCCCTAGCCGAAAACAGAAAGTTGCTGAGGCTTGGAAGGCTTTCTTTAATGAGGAATCCACCTTGTAGTCCACTAGGTCCCGGAGGGTGGCCCGCCATCCACAGGGGTGGTTGTCTTCTTCATTAGGGGTGATATCAGAGGGTCGATTTTGGGCAAGTTCAGCCAAGTTTCTGCTTGTCTCTTGTCAAATTTCAACTTTGTTAACTCAGTGTGGTACAGGATAATTTATCTCGGCCCTGACACTCCTCTTTAAGCAGATCCACAATTGCTGGAGGTATAGGGAATGCTGTTGATGGTTCGATGAGGAGGAAAGTTTGAAGGTCAGTTTGTTTGGCTTGCCAGTGGCCAGTGAGTGCCTAGTTGAATCTCTGTCACAGCGTTCTTAATGAAGAAGCCCACATCATCAGATTAAAGTGACTGGCAGATTCCAAGTCCGAATCTGAGGAACTGCTCTGAATCCCTCCTTCCTTGGGTAAGGAAGAACTAAAGTCTGATGAGGAAGGTAATCTAGTATGGTGCTTCTTCCTCTTGTGATGACTGAGATTGTTGTCTGGCATGTCCCTAGAACTAGGGGAGTTAGCACATTTCTTTTTCTTGCTGTGGTGCCATACAGGGGGTTCCTCCTCATCCAACGAGGGAGACGGAGTGTGTTCTTGTGTGGCTTTCTTGTGGGGACAGGCTGTAGGGGAAGCAGGGGGTTGCAAATTGAAACAGGCTTGATCCAAGCCAAATGTTCTGTTTAACTTCTCGATTAAGTCTAGAGCCAGTTACAGAGTGGACTGCTGCTGGATCTCCTGTGGGCGATAGGATGAGGCGGCAGAGTCCAAATTGACCACGGCCTCACATTTTAAACACAGGGACCCAGCACACCTAGTCAAAAAGGGGATTTGCATTTGCTGCAATTTCTGCCGCTGAATGACTTATCTGAGGACTTGTCCGAGGACATGCCAGGTTCTTTGTCAGATGACATTCTCGGTGCTGAATGGCAGGGAGCTCTGCACAGAGGGCTGCTGGCACCTGAGAACTAGGTGCAATGCCATCAGGGGGCACCTGTAGGGATCTGCGGCAAATGTAGGTTGTCCAGCTGGCCCCTTTGCTGATAGAAAACACAGAAGTTACAGCCAAAAAAGGGGGAGCCCACCATGTTACTCCCCTCTGGAAGGCTTTTCCACTCAGTGAGGCTTTTTGCTGGACAGAAGAGATGCTGCTGGTTAAAGCTCCAAAGACCTTGGGGCTGGGGAACTGCCCAAATGTTCAGATTAGGGAGCAAGCTTCCTGAAGTGTCTGTGGACTAGGAAGACTGTGCATGAGGCCCAGAGTGGCTGAAAGGCATTAAGGAGACAGTGCAGTAAAGAAAAGGGCACTATTCAAAATGGCCACCAGCGCAATGTTCCCACACTTTGGAGGTTGGTGGCAGTAGTCCAGTCTTCCAGTGTCTTTGTTCCCCTCCCATCACAATCGGCTGCACAGCCAATATTCACTTCTGTCCTTAGTGGCTTTGGGGGCGGGGCCACCAGTCCTGGGGGGACACCCGATAAAGATCTCCGCTTGAAGAAGAAAAATGACTTACCATAGTAAGCTTGTTTCTTCTCAGTGATACTCAGGTATTCATAACTTTCTGCAGTAAATCTTCTAGGTGGGAAGGCCCAGAGAGAATAGAACACATGCAAATGATGGAACTCTGCACGTGACAACTTTTCAAATGTTGCCCTATACTAACTGCCAATGTTCTAAACTCTTCAGATTTCTGAGCAGCCTGGAAAGAAAGGCCCATGGAAGTAGAATACTGTAAGTATTAATGATTAATATAATTTAGGAATTGAAAAATCCCCAACCTCCTAATAAAAACCTCCAACTGGAGGGAGAACACAATGAAAGAAACCCCAAATGTAGAAACACCTTAAAAGAGGGTAAAACACAATGAACCCTATTTACTAAAAATTGTACTTCGAATGTGGTATATATTTATATATGTACTCTTGTTCTGGTAGCACAGCATGTGGAGTGCAGAGATTAAGGTTCTGAAAGAGGAGGCAGGGGGAAGTTATGAATACTGGCTGGCAGTATAGCCTAGAGGTTAGAGGAACGAGGTGTGAACAAGTTTGGTACATCCAGCAGACCAGACCTGAGTTTGATGGGCTGGCAGTATAGCCTAGAGGTTAGAGGAATGAGGTGTGAACGAGCTTGATACACCCCGCAGACCAGACCCGAGTTTGAGTTTCACACCCTCCACGTGCATACTGTGTGACTCTGAGCAAGTCACTTAACCGCCCAGTGCTCCCAGGTCGCACCGGAAAACAGGCACTTGTGCCTAGTGGGCCTTAGCCTGTTACCAAAGACTAAAATAAAAAAAAATAAAAAATACCTGAGTATCACTAGGAAGAAGAAATTTTACTCACCTTAGTAATTGTGTTTCTTCTAATGGAGTCTTGCTATTCTGACATATGCAGTTAGCCTAGCACTTTAACTGCTCCAGAGAGGAAAGAGTTAACTCTATGCAGGAAGCATAGAACAGTGAGCTCAAGCTCAATTTCAAACCTCTGTCTGAGGCACTTCAAAGTGTAACCGTCCGATTCTTACAAGCTCTTACTAACTAACTATACTGCTATGATGGAAATTGTAAAGGAACACAAGCCAACAGGCAACAAACTGGGTTCCCCAAAGACTCAAGTCGAGAACCCAAAATAATAACCAGGTAGTGAACCAACATATAACTACAAAAAACAACAAAACAATAACCCACTCCCCCCTTCTAGAAAGGAGGAGTACCAAGTACACCCCTAAGGTGCAACACTGTACCTGTCAGCCCACTTCCCAAAAACAGGTCCGGAGAGAGGGGGGGGGGGGGTCAGAATACAGCAGGACTCCATTAAAAGAAACAATTACTAAGGTGAGTAATTCTTTCTTCAAACAACATGAAGTCTTGTTGTATTCAGGCATAATGCAGACTACCAAGCAGTACCGCCATGGAGGGGGGAACTGAACCTATTTTGGGAATAGGCTCTGTAGTACTGCTGTTCCAAACCGAGCATCACTCCTAGCCTGGATATCCAGAGAGTAATGCTTGGTGAATGTATGGACAGTTTTCCAGGTGGCACCTTTGCATTTATTTATTTTTGTTGACCGGGTAAGTGCACTAGACAAATCCTGCCTATTTTCAGGCCTATTGACCGGGAGGGATACAGATGCATGCCAACTGACCTTGAACCAGATTAAGCTGTTGGTGGTATTTTTAGTGCATAGCTCTAGTAAAGGCATATCCCTGGCAGCAGCCAGGGAAGCAGCTGTACCCCTTGCCGAATGAGCCCTCAGGCCTGAGGGGGTTATTTTGCCTAACTTTTCATAGCAGAACTAAATACAAGAGACAATCCACCTGGCAATAGTTCTCTTAGTAGCAGGCTTACCTTTCCCCATGTCACCATAAGTGAGAAACAATTGGGGACATTCATACCTAAGTGCCTTACTACGCTCAATGTAGTAGCTAAGTGCCCTCTTAACATCCAAACTATATAATCTTCTGTCTCCTGAAGAAGAATGATCAGTGAAGAACACAGGAAGAGACATGGACTGGTTCAGATGAAAATCTGAGACCACTTTGGGTAAGAACCTCCTATTGGTTCTAAGGACCACCTTATCTCTATGGAATGAGATAAAATCTGGCTCCACTGACAGAGCTTGTAATTCACTAATCGCCTGGCAGAAATGATAGCTACCAGGAACACAGTTTTCCAAGTCAAATACTTGAGTTTGGCTGAAGCCAAAGGCTCAAAGGGAGGTTGCATGGCAGACAATGTAAACATTAAGATCCCAAGCAGGGGTAGGGTCCCTAAAGGGAGTGTTGGTATGAACCAAACCTTTAAAGAATTTACAGAAGATAGGATGAGATGCCAGAGAGGGAGCCTTCCCTGCTGACAGGAATGCAAACACAGCTGTTAAATGAACTTTTAAAGTGGCTGGCCTGAGGCCTAGGCCATTGAGATGAACTATGTAATCCAGAACTGTAGCCAGATCAGCAGTACCCGGCAAAACATCCTTATTGGAACACCAAATACTGAATCTCTTTCATTTGGAATGATACTTTTTTCTGGTGGCAGGTTTTCAAGAGGCACTGAGAATATCCAGCACCCCGAGACAGGAGCAGACCTGCATACTCTAACTCTTCAAGACCCAAGCCTTGAGGTTGAGAGACTGAAGGTTGGGGTACCAGATTCTTCCGAGAGGAGGTTAGCAGACTGTGCCTCTTGGGAAGAGATAGGGGAAGATGGACTGCTAGGAACAACAGAGGATACCAAGGCTGTCTGCCCCGTCTGGTGCAATCAGGATCACCCAGCATGGTTGTGACCTGATCTTGACCAGGACGTTAAATAACAAGGGAAAGGGAGGAAAGGCATAAAGGAATTTGCCCCCCATCCAGAACCAGAGCATCCAGGGGAACTGTGCTCATGACTGGAGGCCTACAACAGAAGAGAGGAAGTTGATGATTGTCTGAGGCTGCAAAGAGATCTATATCTGGAGTGCCCCACCTGGAAACATAGAAACATAGAATCTGATGGCAGATAAGGACCACTAGCCCACCTAGTCTGCCCATTTCCGTACCTGATTGATAAGCTGCAGATTCTAGTTAATCAACAATTTACTTCCTCCCCCCCAGAATTGCCTTATGCCTGTCCCATGCATTCTTGAATTCTCCCACTCTTCCTGACTCACAACCTCCTCAGGAAGGCTGTTCCATGCATCCACAACCCTCCCTGTGAAAAATACTTTCTAACATTATCTCTGCGCCATCCCCCTCTATCTTCAAATTGTGCCCTCTTGTTCTTGCACATCTCTTCTTCTGAAAGATGCTACCCTCTTGTACTTTGTTAATTCCCCTGAGATACTTGAAAGTTTCTATCATGTCCCTCTTCTCCTCAAGGGTATACATATTAAGCTGCTTTAGTCTCTCCTTGTATGTCTTCTGGTGCAGACCCTGCACCATTTTGGTTGCCCTCCTCTGAACAGCCTCCACTCTGTCTATGTCTTTGCGGAGATGGGAGTCTCCAAAGGTGCACGCAGTACTCCAGATGGGGTCTCACCAACTATCTGTACAGAGGGATGACAACTTCCTGTTTTCTACTGTTGATGCCTCTTCCTATGCATCCCAAAGAAGACTACTTTCAGTATGAAGGGGTCCAGGGCCCATTTGTGGTGACCCTGAGATATCCTACTCAGGGCATCTGCTAACACATTGTCCTTCCCTGGCAGATGGACTGTTACTACTGATGCTTGCAGGGCATAAGCCAGGGACCGTATTTTCATGGCTTCCGTGCACAAGGCCGTGAGCCGAATGCTTCCCTGCATGTTGATGTACCACATGGTGGTGGTGTTGTCTGCCCTGACCTGTACCACTTTGTTCCTCTACTGAGGCCAAGAAGCTTGAACAGCCAGGAATACTGCCTGAGTTCAGAAGATTGATATGAAATAGAGCTCCTGAGGAGACCAGACACCTTGTGCTGTAGGGCTCCCAGGTGGCTCCCAGCCCAGGAGAGAAGCATCTGTGGTTAGTACCACCAAATGAGTCTGACTGATGAATGGGACTCCTTGCCCTGCTCATCCTCCTTCTACCTCTCCTCTGAAGAAGCCCCTCTGTGGAAAGTGAGAGAGAGGCCTGCACTTGGTAGAAAGGCATGTGAAAAGGCCTGCCCCTGCCCCTAGACTGCTGCCTCTGAGGAGCTGCCTGCTTTTCCTTGGCCTGTGCACTCCTGTAGGTGGTCCAATACTCATCCATTTTCTTCATGTAATTCTCTGTCTTCTCCCAAAACAGAGAATTACCCACCACAGGGAAATCCATGGCCTTAGCCTGGGTGTCCTGTGGGAGGCTAGCACATTTGAGCCAAGCAAACCTCCTAAGAGACACAGATGTAGCAATGACTCGTGATGCCACATCATTCGAGTCCACAGCAGCAAGAAACTGAAATTTGGATGCCTCAATCCCATCAGCAGCCACCTCCTCCAGCTCCTTGGCTAGCTGGGGGGGGGGGAGGCCTGTTTCACCAGCTCCAGAACAGTATCCCATCTAGACTTCTGGTATCTGGCTGTGTAGACCATATAATTCACCTGCCTGAGTCCCAAGGAGGATGCTAAATACTCTTTTTGGCCATAGCATCCACCTTCCTAGAGTCTTTATCTGGGGTGTGTGAAGCCAAGGGTATCTTAGCCTGTCACAGGCTGCAGCCTGCACTACCCCAGCATGCTGCATTGGTGGAACAAGAACTCTGTACCTGAGCCTGAAAGCATATACCATTCTTTTACCCACAGGAGGTAAAGAATTTGGGGTTTGAAGAATTTTCTGTGTTTGTTTCCCAAAGGATTTCTGGAGGGGGATAGACAATCTCTTGGACTCTGGGATGTCCATCATTTCCACAAAATCAGGCTCCTCTTGTTCCTCAACAGCTTCAACCAAGGGAAGCTGGAGGGCATCAGCCATTTTCTTGTAGAACAAATAGTGGGATGGGGACTCAGAAAGCCTGGATGGGGAAACATTAGAAGGCCTGTCTGGGGAGATGTCTGGTTCGATGGACTCATCCAGACCTTCAGCAACATTATCCTCATCATCGTCTTGTTCTTCCTCCCCCTCCCACTCCGGTTCATAAAATTCATCCGAACCAGGGGAACTGACCGAACCGAGTGCCTACCAAGAGGCGCCGGATCAGACGGAACCAGACAGAGTGACTCCACAATACTTATTGCCCTGGTTATTTCTTCAGCGGTTGGATGATGCGGTTCTGGATCCAAACTGGCCAATTTCCTCTTGCACTTCGATGAAACTGACCCCTCAGGATTGGATCTTCTCTTACCAGATGGAGTATCGCCCAGGTCAGTGGACACTCCCTCAGGTTCGGTAGGAACCGAACCGGGCTGGCCATCTGAATTAGCAGACTTCTTGGCCTCCTTTTCCCTGATTCTACCCAACCTCTTTTCCATGGTGGCCTTCAGGAAATTTTTACATATTTGGCAGTCTGAATCGAGGTGGTCAAACCCCAGGCAAACACAAATGGTGTGAGGGTCTCCCTTAGCAAAAGTATCCCCACACTCATCACTGTGTTGAAACCCGGTGGGCCGGTTTTTTTTCTTGGGTTTCTCAGACATGGCCAGGCTACAAGTTACCCTTTACAGCTATTTAGCCAGTAAGACCCCCACCCACCCATTGGTTACCAGCCTGCCACGGGTCGGAAAAAACGGTAAAATCGTGTTTTTTTTAAACCGATAGGAACCAGTACCTCACACTACAGAAAGAATGAGAAAAACCTAAAACAATCGGTTCCTAACCAGACCGATCCACAGGTTTTCAATTTCCACACAAAAATACAACAATTTTACCATATGGTCCACTACCTACAACACTTACTCTACCGCAGACAGGGATCTGAAGCCAAAATAAATGACCAATCGGTGATTAAACTGACGATTCTAAACCAAACCGACTGCAGCAAAGGAGCAATCTCTGGGCGACTGTTCAGTTAGGTGGAGTAAAGAATCTGATGGTTACGCTTTGAAGTGCTGCAGACAGAGGTTTGAAACCGAGCTCAAGCTCAATGCTCTCGCTTCCTGCACAGAGTTAACTCTTTCCTCTCTGAAGCAGTTCAAGTGCTGAGGCTAGCTGCATATGTCAGAATACAGCAAGACTTCATGTTGTTTGAAACAAGATTTCTATGGCAAGTAATTTTTCTTCTAACCCCAGTGATACTCAGGTGTTCATAACTTTCTGCAGATTATAAAGCAGTAGCACTGGAGGTGGGCACAGAACTTTCTTTGGAAACAGACTTTGCAGGACTGCTGTGCCAAACCTAGCATCACTCCTGGATTGAATATCCAGGTTGTAGTGCTTCATAAAGGTGTGTACTGTTTTCCAGGCAGCTGTTTACATATATCAACCAGTGGAACATCTCTGGCAGCTGCTAAGGTAGCAGCTGTCCCTCTTGTGGAGTGGGCCCTCAATCCTGTTGGGGGCTCCCTACCAACTTTAGTGTAACAGAATTGGATATACTGAACTTTCCATCAAGAAATGGACATTTTCGATGCTGGATTACCCTTTCCCACATCCCCATAAGTCAGGAACAGCTGTATTCTGTCCTGCCCATGGTCTTTAGTGGCTTTCATGTAGTAGCTGAGAGCTCTCTTGACATCCAGACTGTGAAGTCTTCTTTCATCAGAATTGGAGTGCTCAGTGAAAAAGACAGGTAGGGTAATGGATTGGTTAAGGTGGAAATCAGAAACCACCTTGGGGAGGAATTTTCTGTTTTTCCTCAGGACTACCTTATCCCTATGAAATGAAATGTGGTCCTGTTCAATGTAGAGTGCCTGAAGCTCACTGATTCTTCTTGCAGCGGTCATTGCCACTTGGAAAACTGTTTTCCATGTGACATATTTCAGGTGAGCTGAAGACAAGGGCTCAAAGAGGGGCCCCATGAGCTTAGCTATGTATACGCTGAGGTCCCATGCTGGCACCGGTTCCCTGTGAGGGGGATGCAAATGGGGCAGACCCCAAAAGAACCTCCTAAATATAGGTTCTGAGGCCATTGTTACCTTTGCTCCAGCAGAAATGTAAGCAGATACTGCGGCCAGGTGAACCTTCAAGGTGCTGGGCTGCAATCCTAGGGAATGTGAGAGAGGTAGTCAAGAACAGCTGGTACCCCAGCCTGTACTGACACCAAGTCTCTAGTTGAACACCAGACTGAAAACCTTTTCCATTTTGAAGAATATGTTTTCTTAGTGGAGGGTTTCCTGTACCCTCTCAGAATGTCTGGCACTGCTTCACAGAGGTGTAAATTAGCATATTCTAGGTCCTCAAGAGCCAAGCTTTGAGATTGAGAGACCTGAAGTTCGGTATAGCAGGGTCTCCTGGTTGGAGGTTAACAGGTTGTGCCTCCAAGGGAGATGTATTGGTTTGGCTACAGACAGGGAGAGCAAAAGAGAGTACCATGGCTGCCTGGGCCAGTCTGGTGCTATCAATATGAGAGATGCTGAATGGGATCTAAGCTTGAGCAGTACCCTGAATACCAGGGGAAGGGAGGAAAGACATACAGGTGCCTCCCTGACTAATCCAGAGCCAGGGTATCCAGAGGTAGTGTACCCGATCTGGTGGTCTGCAGCAATACTGTGGCAGGTGGTGGTTCTGGTGGGATGCGAACAGGTCTATCTATGGAGTGCCCCACCTCCTGAAGATCACTTGCACCACTTACCTGTTCAGGGTCCATTCATTATGGGCCTGGTTGATTCGACTCAAGTTATCTGCCAGGGTATCGTCTTTTCCCAGCAGATGGACTGCCTGTAGGGATACTTCCAAAGAATAAGCCAAGGTGCAGATTTTCATGGCTTCTGTGCAGAGAAGACCTGACTTGGTGCCTCCCTGCTTGTTTATGTAGTACATTGTGGTGGTGTCTGTTCTGACTTGCACACCTTCCCTTGCACCAATGTTGAAAAAGCTTTTAGTGCCAGAACACAGCTCTGAGTTCTAGCATGTGTATGTGCTGGAGGCACCTGACCAGGTACCATGGGAGTGTGATCTGCTAAATGAGCACCGCAACCCAAGAGGGATGCATCTGTTGTGAGAGTAACTGATGGAGACCCTCTCTGAAAAAGAACCCCCTCCCCTCTCTTAGGTTGGGTTCCTCCTTCCACCACTGGAGTGCTTGTAACAAAGTCCTTATTACTGGAATGGACTTTGAAAGAGGGTCCTTTCTTTGACTCCAATGAGCTCTGAGGTGGAACTGGATGTCTCTCATTTGGAACCTGGAGCCCAAGACTGTGCCTGTGGCTGCAGCCATATGGCCCAGTAGCTGTAGAAACTGCCTTGCAGTTTTGTGTTTGTACAAAGTAAATGAATTTGCAATCAGCTAGATATTTCTGACTTTGTCCAGAGGACGGTAGGCCCTGCCCTGCAGGGTACTGAGCTCTGCCCCTGTGAACTGCAGGACTTGTGCAGGAATGAGGATTGATTTTTTGTGATTAATCAGGAACCCTTGGGTGGTTTGTAGATATTGTCTGACTTGGTCTGGTGATTTCTCTACCACCAACCAGTTGTCCAAGTACGGGAACACTGTGATCCCTGCCTTCGAAGATGTGCCACAACTGCTGACAGACACTTTAACATCCTTGGGGCCGAAGAAAGGCCAAAAGGCAGGGCTGAAAACTGGTAATGGCCTGAAGGGAGTCTGAACCCGAGATATTTTCTGTAGGACTCCCTTATGGGGATGTGGAAATAGGCATCTTAAATCCAGTGATGCCAACCAATCCCCTTTTTGGAGTGTTGGCAGAATCAATGCCAAAGTTACCATTTTGAACTTTGTTTTTTTCAGATGCGTGTTTAGAGCTCTGAGGTCCAATACAGGCCGCCACTCCCCATTTTTCTTTGTGGTGAGAAAGTACCTGGAATAAAAAACCCTTCCTCTGAGGGGGGTTGGGACAGGTTCTACTGCCCTTAACAGTAGCAGGTTTCAAACCTCTGCCTCCAGCAGTTTCTTCTCTGCTAAGAAGGGTGTACTGAAAGAAAAAATTACTCACCATAGTAATGTTGTTTCTTCTAATGGAGTCTTGCTGTATTCAGACATAATGCAGTTAGCCCCAGCACTTTAACTGTCCCAGAGAGGAAAGAGTTAACTCCATGCAGAAGCATGGAACGTTGAGCTCCAGCTCGGTTTTCAAACGTCTGTCTGTGGTACTTCCCAGTGTAACCATCAGATTCTTATGAGCAACTAACTAACTAGGCTCTAAAATATGGAAATTGTTTGAAACATATAGCCAAAAGGCAAAAAATAGTTTTGGGGTCCAAAAAGACAAGCCGAGAACCCAAGAAGAAAGAAACAAGGTAGTGACAATTTAGGCTATGAACATAAGAATAATAAACATAACAGCTACCCCACCAAAAGGGAGGGTACAAGGTACACCCCTGAAGTGCAACACTGTACCTGCCAGCCCACTTCCCAAAAACAGGTTCTGAGAGGAGAGCGGAGGGTCTGAATATAGCAAGACTCCATTAGAAGAAACAACATTACTATGGTGAGTAATTTTTCCTCAAACAATATGAAGTCTTGCTGTATTCAGACATAATGCAGACTACCAAGCAGTTCCCTATGGAGGAGGGAATGCAGAACCTACTTTGGGAACAGGCTCTGCAGTACTGCTGTGCCAAACCTAGCATCACTCCTAGCCTGGATGTCCAGGGAGTAATGCTTGGTGAATGTATGTACTGTTTTCCAGGTGGCTGCTTTACAGATCTCTAACAAGGGAATATCTCTGGCCACAGCTAGAGAGGCAGCTGTACCCCTAGTGGAGTGAGCCCTCAGGCCTGAAGGGGGTGTTCTACCCAATTTGTCATAGCAGAATTTTATACAAGAAACAATCCACCTGGCAATAGATCTTTTAGTGGCAGGCTTACCTTTCCCCACTTCACCATAAGTGAGAAACAATTGAAGACAGTCATTTCTGTGTGCCTTAGTATGCTCTATGTAGTAGCTAAGAGCACTTTTAACATCCGAACTGTGTAATCTTCTTTCCCCTGAAGAAGAATGGTCAGTGAAAAACACAGGGAGATATATGGATTGGTTTAGGTGGAAATCCGATACCACTTTAGGCAAGAACTTCCTATTAGTTCTTATGACCAGTTTATCCCTATGGAAGGATATGAAGTCAGATTCAACTGACAGGGCCTGTAATTCACTAATCCACCTGGCAGAAGTAATTGCTACCAGAAACGCAGTTTTCCAGGTCAAGTACTTCAATTTAGCCGAAGCCATAGGCTCAAAGGGTGGCTGCATCAGCTGAGCAATGCAGACATTAAGATCCCAAGGCGGAGCAGGCTCCCTAAAGGGAGGGTTAATGTGGAGCAGACCTTTGAAAAACTTTCTGAAAACTGGATGAGATGCCAGGGAAGAGCCCTTCCCTGCTGAGAGGACTGCAGAGACAGCCGCTAGATGAACCTTCAGAGTGGCAGGCCTAAGGCCTAGACCATTCAGATGAATTAGATAGTCTAAGATTGTGGAAATGTCTGCAGAATCAGGTAGGATGTCCTTCTGAGAGCACCAAATACTGAACCTCTTCCATTTGGAATTGTAAGTTTTTCTAGTGGAAGGTTTCCTGGGGGCCTTTAGAATATCCAGAACTCCTAGAGAGATGAAGTGCTGCATATTCTAACTTTTCAAGAGCCAGGCCTTGAGTTTGAGGGACTGGAGACTGGGGAACCAGATCCGCCCCTGGGAGAAGGAGAGAAGATTGTCTCCTGGGAAGACACAGGGACGTGACACAGCCAAGGACAACAGAAGAGGATACCAGGGCTGTCTGGCCCAATCTGAGCCATCAAAATCACTGTGCAGGGTTGAGTTCTTATCTTGATCAGAACTCTGAACAGGAGAGGAAGGCATAGAGAAACCTGCCCTTCCAGTCCAGAATGAAGGCATCCTGGGAAACTGGCCCCAGGACTGGAGGTCTGCAACAAAACAGAGGAAGCTGATGATTGTCTAGTGCTGCAAATAGGTCTAACTCTGGGATGCCCCACCTGGAGAAAATGATCCTCAGAATGTGAGGATTCAGGGACCATTCGTGATGTCCCTGTGAAATCCTGCTCAGGGCATCTGCTAACACATTGTCTTTCCCTGGAAGATGAACCACTACCAGGGAAGTCTGACGGGAATAGGCCAGAGACCAAATCTTCATGGCCTCCGTGCACAAGGCCGTGGACAGAGTGCCTCCCTGCTTGTTGATGTACCACACTGTGGTAGTGTTGTCCATCCTGATTTGGACCACCTTGCCCTTGACTGAATCTGAGAAGGTCTGAAGGGCTAGGAAAACTGCTCTGAGTTCCAGGAGATTGATATGAAGAAGAGACTTCTGCAGGGACCAGATTCCCTGAGCTGTTACGGCTCCCAGGTGGGCTCCCCAACCTAGGAAAGAAGCATCCGTAGTCAGTACTACTGCTGGAACTTGAGGGAGAAATGGAACCCCTTGTCTGAGGTTGTCCTGGTCGAGCCACCACTGGAGAGCTTGTACCAGAGTTCGGGTCACTGGATTCAGTATGGAGAGAGAGTGTCCCTTCTCTGTGACCAAAAGGACCTTAGATGGAACTGAATGCCCCACATCTGAAATCTGGCTCCCTGAACCACTGCAGTGGAGGCTGCCGTGTGACCCAAGAGTTGGAGGAACTCTCGCTGGAAGAGAACCTGAGGCCGAAAGGAGGAAGCTAGGTTTACTAAGGCCTTTGCCCATGCCAGAGGAAGCAAGGCTTTGCTTGACAGATATCCACTCCACCCCAAGGTGAGAAGCTGTACTGGTTCGAGGACTGATTTTGGCAGATTTAGAAGAAACACCAGAGAACTGGAGCAAGTCCTGGGTGGTTTGCAGAGCTGCTCTGACCTGATCTGATGACTGCCCTACCAGCAGCCAGTCATCCAGATATGGAAAACTGGTGATACCCTGTCTTCTGAGGTAAGCCACCACTACTGCAAGGCACTTTGTGAACACCCTTGGAGCTGATATTGAAGCCAAAAGGCATGGCCTTGAACTGATGAGTGGCCTGAAGGCAACTCAAACCTGAGGTATTTTCTGTGGAGAACCTATATGAGATATGGAAGTAGGCATCCTTGAGGTCCAGTGATGCTAGCCAATCTTCTGGCCTTAAGAGGGAAGGATTTATTTCAGAGTTACCATTTTGAATTTGGGTTTTGAATGTGTTTGTTCAAGTACCTTAGATCCAGGATGGGTAGCCACTCCCTGTTTTCTTTGAGGTAAGGAAGTACCTGGAGTACAGGACTTTTCCCTGTGTTAAAGTAGGAACCTTCTCTATGGCTCTGAGAGCTAGGAGAGAGAAACCTCTGCCCCAGGGCAAGGGTTTCTGAGATTGATGCAAGTGAAAAGACTTGGCCCTCCTTTTGGGTACCTTTTGAAACTGAGGGCCAGTCCCTGGCTTACTACTTTCAGGACCCACCTGTCTGAGGTAACAGACTTCCAGGCCTGAAAGTAGTAAGACAGCCTGCCTCCTACTGTGATTGGGGAGTCGACCCAGGCTGACACCTCAGGGTGTCTGCTTGGCAGGAGCCTTAGACTGGGAGGAGGAAGCAGCCCTGCTCATCCCCCTCCTGCCCCTCCCTCAGAAAAAAACCCTTTGTGGGTAGAGAGGAGGCCTGGGATTGGTAAAAAGGCCTGTGAAAAGGCCTGCCCCTGCCCCTGGACTGCTGATTTTGAGGTGGCTTGCCTTTTCCTTGGCCTGTGCACTCCTGTAGAGGTATCCTGTATTGATCATTTTCTTCATGTAAGCCCCTGTCTGCTCCTCAAGCTGAGAGTTACCACCTACAGAAAATCCATAGCCTTAGACTGGGTGTCCTGTGATGAGGCTAGTACATCTGAGCCAAGCATGCCTCCTGAGACACACAGATGTGGCCATGACTCTGGATGCCACATCGCTGGAGTCCACAGCAGCATGACATTGTGCTTTGGATGCCTCATTCCATCTGCAGCCACCTCCTCCAGCTCTTTGGCTAGCTGGGGGAGGCCACGATGAGCCAGTTTCAGAACCGTATCCCACCTGGACTTCTGGTACCTGGCTATATAGGCCACTATAATTTGCCACCTGAGTCCCAAAGAGGATGCCAAGTAGTTTTTGGCCATGGCATCAACTTTCCTGGAGTCCTGTCTGGGGTGTGAAGCCAAAGGAATGTTTGCCCTGTCACAGGCTGCAGCCTACTACTAACATGGCTGCAATGTGAATAAAGGAACTCCACAGCTGAGCCTGATAAAATATACCTCCTGTCCATTCTTTTATCTACAGAAGGTAAAGAGTTAGAGTCTGTAGAATCTTTTGTGTCCGTTTCCCAAGGACTTATGAAGGGATAGACAACCTTTGGACTCTGGGATGTCCATCATCTCCACAAAATCAGGCTCTTCTTCCTCCTCAGCTGCTTCAACCATAGGGAGCTGGAGGGTTTGAGCCACCTTCTTGTAAAACAAGAAGTGAAGAGGACTCAGAGAGCCTGGGAGGACAGATATCAGAGGCCTGTCTGGGAGATGTCCAGTTCAATGGGCACATCCAGAGCCCCCTGGTTGTCATCATCATTGGATAATCTTCGTCTCCCTCCCACTTCTCATAGAAAGCATCGAGTTGTAATCCGAAGGAGCCAGTTCAACCAAACTGACGCCTAATCGGGTACAGTTCGACGGAGGCGGCGACGTAGTACAATACTAATTGCTTGGCTATCTCATCTCATGCTGGAGTATGCGGTACTGGATCCCAACCAGCAGACACTTCGTTTTTTGACGGAATCGACCCCTCAGAGTCAGCTCCCTTTTGCCCATGGAGTATCGCCCAGGTTAGTAAGCACCTCCTCAGGTTCGTCCACAACCAAACCGGGCCGTGCATCCGGATCCACAGACTTCTGGCCTCCTTTCCCTCAACCTACTCAGTCTTTTTCTAGATCGGTTTTGGGAAAGTTTTGCAAATTTGGCAGTCTGACTGGAGGTGGTCAAACCCAGACAATAAACACAGATGAGGTGGGGTTGGCCTGGCAAAGGCCTCCCCACACTCAGTACAGTGTTGAAACCCAGTGGGACCCGGTTTTCTTTGGGGTTTCTAGACATGGCCAACCTACCAAAATTACCCTATAGAAGCTTCAGCCAGGTAATACCAATCAATCGGTAACAACTGAACATTGAATTTGGAAAAAGAACCGAGAAAAAGCCCCGCTCTTTTAAACCAATCAGTACCAGAACACCACAATAATCCCAGAAAGATATTATTTAAAATTAGAGAATTACAAGGTCGGTTCTAACGGACCGACCGAAAAGAAACCAAGAGACAAACAATTTCCACAGTTAAATAAAATTAAACATGGTCACTACCTATCTACAACACTACCTGTACACGTAGACAGAGGCTGGAAATCCGAAAAAACAATAAAGAAATGGTTTTAAACCGAACGCTTTACTATACCGAACAGAGCAGAGGAAATCTCCGGAACGACTTCACTGTTAGGCAGCGTAAAGAATCTGATGGTTACACTGGGAAGTACCACAGACAGAGGTTTGAAAACTGAGCTCGAGCTCAACGCTCCATGCTTCTGCATGGAGTTAACTCTTTCCTCTCCGGGACAGTTCAAGTGCTGGGGCTAACTGCATTATGTCTGAATACAGCAAGACTTCATGTTGTTTGAAACCCTGTTTTTTGAGGAGGAAGGGATCTGAAGTCCAGAGACAGACCCTGACCCACTACCTCCAGGACCCACTTGTCTGTGGTGATGTTCAGCCAAGCCTGGAGGAAGTGGGACAATCTGCCTCCGACAGGGAGGGAGGAGGTGGCCTGTGCATCAGGGTGTTTGTTTTGCTTAGGGCTGAGGCTGGGCCTGTGACCCTCGCCTAGAACCCCTTCTACCCCTGCCCACTGAAATACCCTTGTTGTAGGCAATTCTGGTACGGTGTAGCCACTAGTTGGAAAAGGGCCTGATGAGGAAGGACTCTGCCCGCCCATAAAGGCTTGGTGGATGGTGAAGCCTTTATTAGAGTTGTTTCCATATGTGGCCTCGACCATCCACCTTTTTCATACAGGCCACTGCCGATTCCCCGAATACAGCATTTCCTTCTATAGGGAAATCAAGAGCCTCTGACTGGGTATCCTGAGTGAGATTTGTGACCCTTAGCCAGGCAAATCTCCTCTGGGCTACCGTGTTTGCCATCCATCTGGCTGCAGAGTCATCTGTATCAGCAGCCATTTGGAATTGGTATTTAGCCACCTCTAGCCCAAACCTAGCAGTTTCTGCTAGGTCATCAGACAGGGGTGAGGGGACTTTCTGAGCCATGGCCAAAACCGACTGCAACAAGGACTTCTGGTACTGGACAGTGTAGGCCTGAAAACTTGCCTGTCGTATGGCTAAAGAAGTTGACAGGTACCCCTTTTCTTTGCCATACTGTCTATTTTCCTAGGTCCTTATCTGGTGGATGAGATGCCAGAGGAACCCTAGCCTTATCACAGGCAGCTTGCTGAAAAACCCCCTGATGATCTGGGTGGGAAAAAGGAACTCTGCCCCTTCCCTCTCCATCTGATATTTTTTGTCCATCCTCTTGTCAAGAGGGGGGATGGAATTAGATAGGGGTCTGAAGCAGTTTAAGAGCATCTTTTTGGAAAAATGTATTTACAGGAAGGAGGAGAGCTTTGGTGGGGTAAGCCCATCATTTCTACATATTCCGCCTCCTCTTCATCCTCAATCTCATCCCTTGTGGTGATGTCCAGTGCATCAGCCATTTTTCTCACAAAACTAAAATGTGAATAGTAATCTTTAGATGTTCTGGGAGAAGAGCCAAATTCCTGCTTAGGGGATACCTCAGGTTCAATGAGTTCCCCTTCCTCCGCCTCACATTCACTGTATTCTTCCTCTTCAGTGAAGGAAGATTTGCCTGTGCTGCCAGGCTGTCTCACAGGGGTCTGGACAGGTGGCTGCTGATCAGTAGGCACTAGGCCTTGTAATGCCTGAACTACCCTGAAAGCCTGGGCAATTTCTTGAGGAGAAGGCATAGTGGAGGCAGGCACAGAAGTCCCCTTTTTAGGAGGTGGGGGTTCTGTGCGTTTTAATTTTCTTGATTTCTTAGAGGAAACCAGGGAGTCAGCCGGTTCAGTATCCCTCTTGGTGCCTTTATCACCCGTCTCAGGGGTAGAGGCACCAGTAGAAGTGGTTTCACCCACATTAACAAGGGGTATCGGCTGGTCAGCGCCAGAGGGACCCCTGGGTGGAGGAAGTTTCTTTTTCAGCCGTTCCAGGCATTTTTCTACAGTTTTCTCAGGGAATGTTTTATAAATATCCCATTCCTCCTTCAGATGTTCATATCCAAGGCAGGCCACACACAAATTGTGTTTATCTGCCTTGGCAAACACTTCCCCACATTGTGAACAATTTTTAAAACCAAGTTCACCGGTCTTTTTCTTCAGTTTTCCTGACATTTTACCGATAAAGTAAACCACTAAATGAGATGAATTTTTTAAATAAAACTTAGCAGTTGCAGTCAGTTCCGGGAACCGATAAGAACCAGAGGAACCGAACCGAAGGACAAAAAGTGAAGCGGGATTAGCAGTTCAGTAACTGATGAAAGCGGTTACAAAAATACAGTTTTAAAACTAAAAACTAAGAAACTAACAGGTTATTTTAGTCAGAAAACCTCGACTAACTAAAAACTAACCCGGTTCACTCACGGTTATACGAATCGAGAGGAACCGTGAAAACTAAATAACGAGCGCTAAACTAAGTTTTAACAGTAAACAATAAGTATAAGGCAAAATGAATAAAAATATACTTTTAGTATTTTATAAGTTTCTTCACGTCAGAATGGAAAGTAGAAGAGCTACACTCCAAGCGACCAGACTTTTCAGGCAGAGAGTGAAATTCGAGGAGTTTAGAACACTGGCAGTTAGTACAGGGCAGCATTTGAAAAGTTGTCACGTGCAAAGAGTTCCATCATTTGCATGTGCTCTATTCTGTCCAGCAGTCCTACCTAGAAGGCTTACTGCAGAAAGTTATGAATACCGGAGTATTACTGGGGTTAGAAGCAGTTAACTGCGATCACAGCTGCCAGAGGCTCAGTGCATGGCTGAAGAGGGCCTTTGGCCCACCTAGTCTGCCCAACTGCACATGTAATTTTGCCTCTTCAAGCTTCTCTTGAACTTGCAATAAATACTGTCCAGCATAATACTGTCACATTGAAAACTCTATAACGAGCAAGACAAAAAGGAAAATACTTCACAAATAAGAAGGTACAACTGACTACTTCTTAGGAAGCTAAAACTGATAAGGCGCCAGGGCGGATGGACTACCCTGAGGGCAATGAGAAATTGGCGGAGAGCTGGCAGCTCCACTGGCTGCACTCTTTAACATCTCTCTGTAGATGGGATGTGTGCCACAGGACTGGAGGGTGGCTTATGTAGTGCCTATACATAAGGGGTCTAGGGAGGAGATGGGGAATTATAGGCCTGTCAGTCTGGCGTCTGTGGTAGGCAAAGTAATGGAGGGCTTTATCAACGAGAGGCTTGGGAGGCAGTTGGAAAGGTTAGGACACCAGCATGATAAACAGTATGACTTTGTCCCGGGGGAGATCGTATCAGTCCAACCTTGTAGAGTTTTATGACTGGGTGACGGGGGCCTTGGATAGACATAGGCCGGTGGATGTCATATACCTAGATTTCAGCACGGCGTTTGATTCGGTGCCCCATAATGGACTGATAGCAAAAATGGGGGAGATGGGGGTGGGAGGTCAGGAGCTAATTTGGGTTGAAAATTGGCTTTGGGGGCATTTACAGAGGGTAATGGTGGGTGGGATACTCTCCTCCCATAGGAAGGTGATCAGTGGGGTCCCTCAGGGTTCAGTATTGGGGCCAATCTTGTTCGATGCCTAGGTCTCGGACATAGGGAGGGGGGTTAGGAATAGGTTGAGTCTCTTTGCAGATGATTCAAAACTGGGAGCACTGGTGGACTGTGATGAAGCGAGGGAGACAGTCCAGGGGGATCTGGATATTCTGGAGGGGTGGTCAAAGAGATGGGGACTGAAATTTAATGCTGGGAAATGTAAGGTACTTCATTTGGAAGTCAATATTCCAAGCCTTGTTTACACCTGGGGGTAACACTGCAAGCCACATTGGGTGAAAGGGATTTAGGGTGGTGGCAGGCGCCAAAATGAATGACTCTGAAAACTGTAGAAGAACTGCAGCCAAAGCAAACAGGATACTGGGCTGCAGAGCCAGGGGAATTATGTCCAGAAGGAGGGAGGTGATTATCCTATATATAATGCTATGGTCAAGGCTGCAGCTTGAGTACTGTGTACAGTTCTGGAGACCCCATCTGAAGAAGGACATACAGCTGCTGGAGAGGTTCAGAGGAGAGTGACCAGGATGATTCAGGGCATGAAGAGGAGGACTTATGAAGAGATTGGAAGAGCTTGGGCTTTACTCACTGGAGCAGAGGAGGACGGGGAGATATAATGGAGGTTTCAAATATGTAAAAGGAATAACCAGAAGTGGAAACCAAGAAGCCGCTTAGGCTAAAAAGGGGAATAACCAGGGGCCATGAATGGAAACTGGAGGGGGGAAATTATAGGGGGGAACGTAGGAGGCATTTTTTCACTGACAGGGCAGTGGAGCTGTGGAATGCGCTGCCCAGGGGGTTGTTGGAGGAGGGCACAGTGGAGGGCTTCAAGAAGGGATGGGACAGGTACAAGGGGAAATTGAAACCAGAGAGGACCCTCTTGGGGGATAGGGGGGTGGTAAGGCAAGCAGCCACTAGGTTGCTGGCTTTTGGGCAGACATTGAGATACCTTTTGGCCTATTCTGCTGGCTTTTAGTATGTTAGTATGTTAAAGAGCACCTTTCCTGCTTTTTTTTTTTTTAACATTGCCCCCCCAAGAACCATGAATGACCCTTACCTGCCCCCAAGTCATATACCCTGTCCACATGCTGCGAGACACCTTAGTGGTGTGAGGCAGTACTGGTAAGGGAGGACTCTGCTTGGGCGTTCATTTTGAAGGAGGAACAGGATCAACGGTGCATCTAGTAGCGCTGTAAACAGCACTTAAGCTCCTACTGCTGACGGACAATGTGTGGGTAATGTAGTTCTTAGCTACATCAAGAACTACTACACATCCGGTAGGCAGTGGAGTGAGTACAAGCACCGAAAGTAAAGTGTTTATTTTATAGCTATTTTTGTAACTGGCTATAGCACTTTTAAGTGCTGCTGGGTTACTTGGGGTTAATTTCAGGAGCTGTTCATTTGCTCTTAGGCTCACTTTTAGCTAGGTACAGGTGTGTCCTGGGGTCCTGTGACTAAGAGGAACTTCCGGCTCCATTCTTTAGAAGGAAGCTCGTGTGAGAGCAGGCTGGCGTTATACTGTGGCGATGAAAGGCGTCACGCTAAGACATGCGTGCCTGTCAAGCAGGAAATCAGGGAAAATACTCCATTTAAATAACATTTTAGTAAAGAAATAGTTGGCTGTGAAGAAAGTAAAACACTGTGGAAATGAAGTACACTATTGTAGAGCTGAAATCAGGTCTGTTAGGGACTAAAATGCAACAAATGTGAGATGTTTTCTATAAACAAAGCTACAGGGTTTGATATATTTATATGTCAAGGATGTCAAAACGAACAGAAATATAAAGATATGATTATAGAACGGGACACTATGATTAGTACACTCAAACAACAACTGGATGAGCTTAAAATTAGGGTAATCGATTCAACTACCAGATGTATACCTGCTGTTAAACAGCAGAGACCAGTAGAAGAAGATGGGAGAAAATGAAATGAACGACCATGGTAAGGAGGGATAAAAGACACAAAAAGCTAAGAAGAAGAACATTATCACCAGTCATAAGCATTCAAAATCATTATCAAGTACCAGCTGCTCATACTGAAGACTCTGCTCAAGCATTACCAGTAGATTCAACTTCAGTAAGTGAAGCAAACAATCCTACTGAGGAAGTAATTGATATATCCATTGAGAGACCAACATTTGCAGCCCCGCCCTCCTTACTGATTGAAACTAATATAAAGAATAATTGTGACCTATTACATAATGGGGACATGGATCTAGGAAGCGAAACAATCAATGTAAGTGTAGACACAATCAACACACCCATAGCGAAACACTGTTTGTTTTCACCCCACCACCACTGGCAGATAATATAGTCAGGGAGATTCCTAATTATGATTCACATGAAGTACAAAACACTAGGGATATATGTGAGTCAATATGTGAGAAGTCTGAACAGGTGTTTATATTAAGAGACTTTATGATAAAGTACACAGATAGATATTCTGCAAAGGGAAACAAGTTAAATACAACTTGTTCTTATAGGGGTGCTAAAATAGGAGACATCTCACAAATGCTTCCGGACATGTTGAAGGACATTAGTGCACCTATAAAGCCCCTTGTCCACGCTGGAACTAATGATCTGGGACACAGAACTGTCTCTGACATGATAAAGGATACCATCAGGATTCAGGAAGTTGCTAAAACTCTTAAAGCAAAAACAATAATCTCAGAAGTATTACCGGTGGTGCTCAGAGCGAGTAAAGGTAGCGCACTTACAATCAAGCAATACAACAACTGGCTGAGGAAATGGTGGTGTGAAAATGATGTAAAGTGTTTAACAAATTATGAAGAGTATATTGACAGACCAGATCTTTATAACCAGGACGGCTTACATTTAAACAAAAAGGGGACAAGAAAGTTGGGAATTAGATTTTATGAAGCAGTTTCAAAAAACATGTAGACAACGGGTGTTGGGATGGGCATGTATCTGGAAATAGAACGATACCATTAGTGTCGAAGAAATATAAGAGATGTAAGGATGGGATGACTTGTTTACTATTAAATGCAAGAAGTTTGAATTCCATTAAGATGGCCGACCTGGAGTGTATTTTGAAAGAGAACGAGATTGACGTTGCTGCTATTACAGAAACCTGGTAGTCTAATAAAGATACTAATAACACTTATATAAGAGGGTATAAACTTTTTAGACATGACAGAGCATTGAAAAAGGGGGGTGGGGTAGCAATATCCATTAAAGATGGTACAGATTGCAAGCAGGTTGACATAAATCATCATCAAAACTATGTGATGTGTTGTGGGTAGACATTTATCTACTAGGCGGTAAACAGCTTAGGCTGGGAATAGTATACAGACCCCGACATTGATAGCTTGGGTAATAACGAGTTGATTCTTTCTATTGAAAAACAAATATCTGACAAGAATGTTTTGTTAATGGGTGATTTCAACGCCCTGGTATTGAATGGAACCAAGGTATATTCAAAAATAGTCTGGAGCAGGAACTACTAAACGTATGCTATGAGAATGGGTTGACACAATTAGCAGATGGCCCTACCAGGCTCATCAACTTATTAGATTTGTATTACCAAATAATACGGATAGTGTAAATGCACTTGAAATTAGAGAACCTCTAATTTTCTCTGATCATAATACTATTTTTTAAATATTGTAATTCTCCAGTTAAATTAAACGGTAGGACTGAAGTTAGGGATTATCACAAAGCTGACTTCGATAAAATAAGACATAAGCTGAATCACTGGAATTGGAACTCTGATGATGACACAGTGGAAACATTATGGGAGAAAATAAAGGAGTATATTTTAAAACATGTTCCCTTAAAAATACTATAATAAACTGGGGAAAGTTCCTATTTGGTATAGAAATAAAATACACAAACAGTGTATTAAGAAAAAACAAGCATATCGAGCCATGAAGAGGGAAAATAGCTCATTTAATTTATATGCTTATAAAAAACAGTCAAGTTACACTAAAGAGCAATAAGAAAACAAAAGCAGCTCTTGAATTTAAGTTTGCTCATGAAGGATAATATGAGAGGCTTTCTTTGCCTATATTAATAATACAGCCAATAATAGAGAGGTGGGCCCAATTAAAACAAAAGATCAAGAGATGAGAGACCCACAACAAATGGCCATTGCTTTTAATGAATATTTTTGTAATGTATGCCACAGGACAACGACATCCACTTTGAGTCAGGACCATACAGATGAACCTATTCATTACACCCTACTATAATGTCAAAAGTGAAATAATAGGTTGAACAAATTGATATTTCTAAATCCTCAGGACCAGATAACCTGCAACCCAGAATTCTGAAATAAATAAAGGATTGGCTAGTTGAACCCTTGTATAAACTATTCTCCATGTTATTGATAACTGGGGAGGTTCCCTAGGATTAGAAATGGGCGAGGTGATCCCAATTTATAAAAGGGAACTGGATGGAGTTGGAGAACTAGAGCCGCTAAGTTTAACCTCTATTTTGGGAAAGATATTCGAGTCACTATTAAAGGATAGGTTGGAAAAGGACCTAGAAAATAAACATATAAAAGATAATACCCAACACAGATTTAAGAAAAATAGATCTTGCCTGTCAAATTTGCTTATATTCTATAACAGGATTAGTAATATGTTGGACAATAACATCCCAGTGGACACTGTCTATTTTGACTATCAGAAAGCATTTGACAAGATCCAGCATCTACTGTTAATAAACAAAATGGTGAAATTGGGTAGTAATAAATATATTATCAATTGGGTAAGAAACTGGTTACATGATATAATCCAGAAAGTAAGACTGAGAGGTTATCTTTCTCAGCAGAGATTAGTCAGTAGTGGGGTGCCTCAGGTATCTGTCCTAGGGCCAGTTTTGTTCAATCTATTTATATATGACATGAATGAAACATTAAAAAATGATTGCATTAAGTTTGCTGATGATTCCAAACTGTGTAGGGAATATGCAGAAGGCAAATGAACTACAGTACGCAGTATAGCGCAGTGGTTTAAGGCTCTGAGCTGCAAATCTGGTGACATCCAGCAGACCAGACCTGGGTTTGAATCCCACAGCTTCCAATTGCATACTGTGTGACCCTGAGCAAGTCACTTAACTTCCCTGTGCTCCCAGGTCACTCCTGTAAAAAAGCGTTCAGCTTAGTGTGCTACTCCTGGTTAAACAACGAAATAAAAAAAAAATGATTTGATACAATTACAGAGATGGGCAGATCAAAATGAAATGCAATTTAATGTAAATAAATGCATTATAGTGCATTTAGGGGTTAATAATACACATGAAAATTATCACCTCAATAACCAAATTTTAAAATCAGTTATCCAGGAAAAGGATCTGGGCATCCTAATTAACAAGGACCTTACTTTTTCAGTCCACTGTAAAGAAATGGTAACCAAAACAAACAGAAGTATTAGTATGACACAGCGTTCATTTGTATCAAGACACAGAGCTTGAATCATGCCTTTGTATACAGCGCGGTTCAACCACATTTAGATTACTGTAGTCCTTGTGGACTCCTATTTGAGGAAAGATGTGAATGCCATTGACAGAGTTCAGCAAAGAGTGACTAGAATGATTAGGGGAACGACTGGTGTACCTTACGAGGCTAGACTGTAGTCGTGGAACCTGTATAGTCTGGAGAAGAGACGACTGAGAGGGGACTTACTTTTTATGTTCAGAATTTCTAAAGATACAGAGATGTTGGAAGAACTGGGCATATGTTATTCAGTTCCTAACTTCAACCTTAGGAGTCACAGTAAACAAATCAAGCTGACTTATCCACACAATAACAGGAGTAGACATTTTTTCAGTCATAGAATTATGGGCATTTGGAATAAACTTCCTTCCGAAATTGGTGATTCTGATGCTATAGGTACTTTCAGAAGAAAACTTGATGAATATTTACTAAGGATAAGGGAATAAAGGGATATAAACCCCTTGATTGGGGGGGTCAGACATAATAGGCAAATAAGTCTTCTGCCTGACTTAAATTCCAAGTATTGTTCCAAGTACATGATGCCAAAATTAGATTTTTTATTTGCCCCTATTTTGGAAGGGAAGAGACTGTAATTTGGATTTGTGGAGCAGAACCGCTGATCCCTTTCCACTTCCTGATACAAACTGATGAGCAAATTCTTCACATAAAGTAGTTGAAAAAGCTTTTTTCAGCCAAAGACAAGCACGGTGTAAAAGCCTGTCAATGGTCTGAAAACAGCTGAGACGGTCTGTTTCTCCCTGCAGCAATTTCCCTGGACAGAAATTCTGCCTTCTTATGGGAAATTTGCCCCCTGGTACTCAAAATATATAAATTTTTTTTTTCACCATTACCCGACTGGACTCTCTCAGCGTGGTCTGCATCCTGCAACTTTATCCCGCCTCCCTGAGTCCTTCAGATACTCCTGGGTGGCAACCTCCCCTCATTCAGACACCCAACCCCCCAAGGATCTATGTCCCCAGAAGCAAGGACCACCCACCCACTGGCACTCTATCTATAGTGTCAGGCGGGGACAGACGAGAGGGAGCCAGGAGAGCCTGGACGTGGTGCTGCAGGACCTAACCTGCCTTGCTACCAATGGGAAGGGGGTTGTTTTTAGTTATCCCCCTCCACTGGTCCGGACATGCTGTGCATGAGCACCCCGCTCACGCCCACAGGGCGCCCGCCACAACCATACCCCTGCATCTTACCAGGACCCAACTGCTGCTATACCCCCAACCATCAGCTAGGGGTCACCAAACAGTGAGACTTTCATCCCCTCCCTCCCAGGAAAGGAAAGTTGTCCTCCAGACAGCCGATCCTTTCCTCCCTGCTAACCCTGGTGACCCGAGTCTGTTCCTGAACCCGGGTCACCGGCGCGGTGCAAGGTGTGGCATCCAGCGCCTCAACCCTCAGCACCACTGGGCTGGCTGGTACTCAACATAGTGAGAACACAGAGCCAGCCTGTTGACTTCCAGCCGGGTCTTACGCCAGCAACACTCCAACTTCCGACCCCTGATCTTCATCACTTTGAGATCCCCATCAAACCAAGGGGAACACAAGTGAGAGGATGTAGGTCGTATATGGAATGGTGCGATGGCATCTACAGCTTCAGTAACCACCCTCTTATAGGTGGCTACCGCCTCTCCAGTGCCAATCGCACATGCTGCATCAACCCTAGATAGGTCAGCTAGCACCAATAGGATAGGTATATGAACCCCTGTAATGGTGTCTTTTGTAAAACCGAGCGCTGGAAACTGCTGTATAACTGTTTTTATTTCAGTACTGTACACGCGTGAACTTATGGCATTATTTTAGACTGAGCAGTAACACACTGTGTGCTATGAAGAGAGCTTATCTGTGATCACATTGAAGAAGAATATGCTAAACTGGAGTTGGTGTCTGTATTCCTGAGACTCTTGAATAGAATTAAGACCAGGGTTACCTTCATATAGTTATTCTTTGTAATAAACAGTATCTTGAAAATCAGTTTACTTGCTTTTATTTTTCTTGTACCCCGTCCAGCTCTTTGGAAGCAGATTCTGACATCACAACAGAGCACTATGACTTGAAGCAAGGAGTAAGCTATGGAGGCATATGAACTCCGTAGGATAAAGATCATGTATTCATAACAATTTCCTCCCTGATATACAATGGAGGCGATAAGTCTATAGACTATATATGGAATGAAGATGAATTGTACTTAACTACTGTGTTTTTAAAGTTTTCTTTGAGGCGTCAGCAACTCTAAGCTTGACGTCATTTTGGAAGAGGACACCAAGCTGCAGGAAGTGACACAAAATCCTTTACAATCAGTCACATACATTTTTTAATTTATTTTTATTAAGAAAGAGAGTATTATGATAGAACAGACATTACAGTTAATTTGACTAGCTGTGAATCTTTCGCCTGGTTGCATATTTCCCAAATACCACCTACTGCTAAACAGCCATCCATTGTGGCTGCAGCATCAGACCTGCAGTCCCAATTCTGTCCGTGTCCACATTATAAAGAAAGATCAGTGTACAACAGTCCTCCTCTCACAAAGTATAATCTTGATGGGACCACAATCTGTGATTTTAGCTAGTTTTATTGCTGCAGTATTCATATTCGTTTGTGACTAGGCTACTTGTCATATCATGAATATGCAAATATATGCAGTTTGACACTGCTTCATTTAATGTGTTCATGGCTTGGAGATAAATTTCCTGAGGGACTAATAATTTAGGAATTATATGTATTAATCCATCTAATTATTGACTGAGCTGCCTCTTCAACAGAGATACCAAGTGGAATTCTGGCATTCCCCATGATCCTTATGTCCTTCAATCTAACTGTAACATTATGGTAATCACCCCTCACCATGTAGACCGGAGCCACACCCTAACTTACTGAGTGACAGGTAGGAGGACCTTCCCTAGATATGTTCTACTGTTCCCACTGAAATCTTCACTTGTTTAATCTCTACGGGACAGCAGGCACACCAAGTACTGCCCCTACCAGTCAGGTGGAGTTGTTTGGTGTTTGTTGGCTTGTTTGCTTGGAGCATGAATGGGCTTCAGTTAGACATTAGTCAACATTTTTTGTTATGTGCTATTATTGTACATTATATTTTACTATTGTTGGGCACAGTGGGACAGGAGTCTGTACAGTGGCGAAGCTAGCCTGACAACATGAGCCATTTGGTCTTTTAATAGGGACTGCAGCCTCCCTACTGGACCCCCGCCACTGCCAACAAGTTCTCCATTGGTTCCAGCTAACACCTGCTGAAACTGCACTGGGGAAGTGAGCACTCGAAAGACTTCGCAGCTGCAGCAACCTCAGGTCGCTTGAGCACGGCTGCAACAGAAAGCAGAGCGGAAAAGCTAACATGGCCGCAATTGTGAGTAGGCAATGAAACCCTCCTCCACTGGGTCTTTCTCGAGTGTAAGGCAGGCGATGTGGACAGTTCAGAACTTGAGGTAAGTGTTGTATATTACTCTACTCAGCACAGCGGTGATGGATTGATGGTTAGTGACCAGGAGGAACTCCTACCCAGGATTGGCGGGAACATTCCCACCCCTCTTTCCTCATAGGAGCTACTGAATTTATTAATCTGTCCTTTCTAAAAGCACAGACACCGAAAAGGCTTGGTGCCAAGTCAGAGTTCCATAAGAAGGGCCCCCATGGAGCATGACAGCTAATCTCCTCAAGAAAAAGGGGATTTGGGGCATAGGAGTGTCAGGTGCAAGAAAGCACAGGTGGCCTCAGATTCATCCTTGTTATGCTTTTCCCAGTGGCACAAGGTAGCAAAAAATGGTGAGACTGTACAGGAAGATAGCTCCCTTGGATTCTGCCACAATCTCCTCATGGTCTCAGGTGTCCACGAACTCTGAGGAACAGCAGTCCAGGGAGTGCAGCTTTTAACCTGGCAGATCCCCCCAGCTTAAGCATGTATTTGTTCTCTTAAACTTGCACAAACTGGGTCATCAAGCAGACCAAGTGCAGAAAAAAGCTGCTGCCTAAAGTGCTGGTGCTTGCAGACCTCACACAGTTCAGGCAAGAGTTAAAGGCCCAGCACTCAAGTCCCACTCACAGAGGCAGTCGCTAGCCTTGTAGGTACAGAAAGGCACCTCTTTACATATTCAGCCATACAACCATCAACAGGCACAGAGGGCCTAATGGAGCCACCAATATTTTGTGCCTCTTGCTCCTAGATGCTTTTTTCTAGGTAGTGTGCACCATCTAGTGGACACATTTTATACCACCGCCAGACAGATATACCCTCAAAAACTTTACTAACATCCTATAGCAGACCAATTTAAAAGAACAGAAAGAGGGAGGTCCTGCTTAGTCTTACTTCTTCACCTGCTTTGCTGAATATAAACACAATTAGATATGAAAGTTAAAGCAAACAAGCAAAGGAAATTCATCAGGGATGAGCAGGACTACCTGCCTTGCCAAATCTTTGACTGGTCTAAAGCTCCAAAGTCCATTTAAAAAAAAAAAAAAAGGCAATACCCCCTTCTTGTGCTGGTCACAGGGCTCTAGACAGTTGGGATCTCCTTCTGGAGTCAGTTGATAGGCAGGAAGAACAAAGTTGTAAAAGTGTGACAGCCTCTCTTCCCACACGGATTCAAAATAGCCAGTCTACATCCTGCCTCCTAAGAAGCAGGCATCTTGTTACTGTGTGACAGAACTGAAGCTTTTCTGCCATCATAATTGATTTTTTCAGCTTCGTGGACCTGAGACATCCTTCTTCGGGTGCAAGGAAGAATGTCTTCCAGTTAGCCTTCCGCACTCGCTTGTGGCTTTTCCTGCTGCTGCACAGTCTAACACCACCAACACCACCACCATTTCAACAAGACCAACAAAAGCAGTTGGACCGACAGCAACAGGACTGGTAGGCATCCGGTTCAAAGGTTCAGACTGCGTGACAGGACAGGCTGGAAACAGACCACTTGGGGACCAGATTGCAGACTGCACGTTATCTGCCATCAGTATCTATGTATCCATGAATAGTACTCTGCCTTATAGCTGACATATCTAGTTCTATTCCTCCCACTACAACATCAGCACTGTGACCTCATGGGCAGTGACATCACAGAGGACTTGGCAGCTACTGAGCGTCTCTTCCTAAGCAGCTGTGATGTCACTTGGCAGCTACTGAATGTCTCTTCCTGAGCAGCTGTGATGTCACAGTCCACGAGGTTGCAATGCTGAAAATGTAACACAAGGAATAGAGCTAAACAGATCAACTGCCAGGCAGAGTGCTGTTCCACACATCACACCTACTTATATCATGGGTGCCGCATGAGGAAAACTGTCATTTATTAAAATTTATTTATGTATTTAAGTCTTTGATTACCGGGTAGGTGTACTGATCCAGGGGACCGTTTTCAGGCATGACCCGGGCCAACAGTATGGCACAATAAAATACATACCAGAAAACAAATTATACAGAAAGTAAACAGAACAGTATAACAGTCTGGGAATTGGCAACATAGTGGATGCTGCACAGTTCTATTTCATGTGAAAGAGCGGTGCCATACCGCTCACTTCAATACAAGTTTGCTGAAGCAAGTGGTGCGGCGCCACACTTTCATATGAAATGGAACCGTGCAGCATCCGCCATGTTGCTGAATCGCGAACTTTGCAGCAATAAAATAAAGTAAGCTAAAACACGTTAAAAATAAAAAGTGTTTTCCTTGCGAAAGCCTAATCGGGGGTAAGGCTTTGGGAGGCGGGGAGATTCAGATTATGACAGTTTTCCTTGACTTTTATTTCAGAATGTTGTGTAATTCAGGCATGTGGATGCCAGCCGTGAATTTGTTCCTTCTGACCAGAGTCACTCTATCGTTTCCAAATATATTAAATTATTAAAGGAAAGCTGTCCAAAACGTGGGCTCCTGCCTCCGGACAGCTTATCCTCCAGTTCAGATTTTAACAGCAAGAGCTGCATTTTTCTGTGCCGCAACTTGCTGTATTTAATTTAAAAAATTTCGGAACCCAGAAGTATGAAGGAGGCAGGGGATGCTCCATTTGCTGAAAAGGTGCAGTGACGCACCGCTTGCTTCAATACAAAAGTACTGGGCGAGCAGTGCATCGCTGCTGCCTCGCAAATGGGCGTCCTCCTCCTCGGGTTCCCGAGTTTTGAAAATTAAAATACAGCAGGTTGCGGCCAAGAAAAATGCTGCTCTTGCTGTTAAAAGCTAAACAGAAGGGTAAGCTGCCAGAGGGCAGGAGCCCACATTTTGGACAGCTTTCCTTTAAGTTACTTTATGGATATGTCCCTCTGGAATGGCCCTATCAAATCATCCATGCTGTCTTTATATTTTATGTTCACTGCGTATAAAAGTAAACAAATACAGTATACCCATCCAAGGTTCAAAGGCATAGAAATCAGAACACAGGAAGGTTACACATAGGATCGATATCGGGAGAGAAGAATCCATGCTGTCTTTAGGGACACAGGGTGGATCAGGTGGGATCCTTTTGCCCATCAGAAAGTTTTCTATGTGATAGTATTATGCTGAATGTGTGAGATAGCACTCTGCCTGACAGCTGACACATTTAGTTCTATTCCTCCCACTACACCATCAGCACTGTGATCTCACCCATTGTGACATCACAGGAGATACCCTGGCAGCTACTGAGTGGCTCTTCCTAAGCAGCTGTCATGTCACAGTCAGTGAGCTCACAATGCTGATGCTGTAATAGGAGGAAAAGAACAACATATGTCAGCTGCCAGACAGAGTGCTGTTCTACACATCACACCAGTTAACATCAAATAAAAAATTGTATAACATGGGTAGGCACAGGGAGTTTCCTGATTGGTGCAATTTAGTCACCTGACCATGCGATAATGCACATTACCAGCACAGTCAGGGTGAAGAAATTCCACATCTGAGATCCCTGGGCAGACCTACACTATTCTGTTGGGGAAATGTAATTTTGCAAAGGCAGCCATTTGCAATCCTCGCTAAGTGACTCCCACTATGCCCTTGCAACATTATCGTCCACTAGAGAAGAAGTGCAAGTGTGGAGGACTCCCACAAAGGGGATCCATCACTCGCCCTGTATTTCTGTCCTCCTCCCCACCCACCTGCCCCGCAGATCATCGGGTACTGCACCCTGACTGAGGAGAGGGAATTCTCCTGAGTGACAGAGAGAGAGAGAGATGAGAGAAGAGAGACTGGGGAGCGCTTTCTGCAGATGTGCACTGTGCTGTGCTGTGTATGGTGCGTGTCTCTGTCTCTTTTTCAGTCACATATCTGTTGTGTTTCCCTAGGATGTCCACCTACTGCACAGTGACAGCAGTTAACAGCAGCGGAAATGTCATAGTGGCAGAGAGACAGACAGATGCACCGGGATCGCAGACTAAATGGAACCTTGCTGCACGATGTGGTCTGTGTACAGAGTCGAACAGGAGCACCAGAGAGAGAGAGAGAGAGAGAGAGACAGCAACAGGTGGTTTCATTGACAGACAGAGAGAGAGAGACAAGAGTGGCACAGCGAGTAATGCAAATGTTGTGCACTCTCCTCTGTGTGTGTGTGTGTGTGTCTCTTCCTCTATTGATTTCCATGGAAGTGTGCATGGCTGTGAGCATACACCAAAGTGGAGAGTGAGGGACAGAGAGTATGTAGCAGCCATAGCCCCTTCCAGATTTTTACTTCCTGTCTGCGCATCTGTTTTTTTCTTTTCCCAGGGGTAAAATATGCAGCACTGAGGGGACAGGTAGAAAGGGACAAAGAGAGCAGGTGAGGACTGTCCCATGGTGATCCTAGCAGCTGCTAGAGAACGGAGTATGTAAACAGTGTTCGGTGGGACATGTGCTGCAGCAGGGCTGCAGCATGGGAGTCTTCTCTCTCATCTCTGTGTAGCTGTCATCCACTCAAAACATACTGTGGTAGTACTGTGGTGCATGGCAAGTGGGCTTCCATTGCATGGTGAAGAGAGAGAGGAGAAGGTCTCTGCGGTTTTCTGTGTCTTCGTTCCCCCCTCCCCCAAAAAACGAGGACAGTATGTGAGCAGTGGCAGTCCACATAAACAGCAAGCAGTGTTCCGCACCGGAATTCTTCCTTGTCCCCTCCCACCTCGTGTATGTTCCCAGAAAAAAATGTCACTGAGCCAGTGTGTGTGTGTGTCCCGGGCGGTCTAGGTCTCCACACAGCAGCCAGCAGTGCAGCAATCCTCAGTGACAATGAGGGTCTAATGAGTGTCATAAGGATGGGCGGAGACTCATGTTCTATACCACAGTGCCGTTTCTGACCGCTGTCCAAGTCTCTCTCTCTGTCAGCATGCAGCTCGCTCAGGAAAAGTTGCATCTAGTAAGAAAGAAAGCCCGACAGACGTTCCTCAGTATAGTGATGGAAAACTGAGCCAGACAGCATGACTGTGACTGAAATGGGTCCGGGGATCAGTGTGTAAGTTGTCCATGTGCCGACCGTGACACGTGTTATGCTGCAATGTCTCTTTCAGCACTGGAGACAGTGTGAGTCATTGTTAACGAAAGTGCAAATAGAGAGAAAGAGAGACATGGTGTGTAACTGAAACTTGCTGCACTTCTCCTCTGTGTGTCTGACACACACACACACACACACACACACACACACACACACACACACACACTCTGTCTCTCTCTCTCTGTTTAGTGGTTTCAGCGGGGGCTTTTCTGCATGTGTTAGCAGTCTAGGCGTGCATGTTATGCACAAGAGATATCTAGAATCACATCAGTAGTGTGTCTGACATTTCTATGTGCATAACAGCAATTCAGGATGGATTATTTGTTAGGGACTACTTTGCCAGGTGGCAGAATACAGTACCTTTCTGCTGTTTATACAGCAAAAAAACACATTGTTTGATCTTTTTTTTTTTTTTTGCTGTGGAAACATAACACATGTTATAAGTGCATTAACACACTCCAGGGTGTGCTGATAAGAAAAAAATACCACAGTAATGTTGTTTATTCTAAAGGAGTCCTAATGTATTTTGACATATGCAGTAAGATCTTCCTGTTGTACTGCCCCGGAGATGAAAGGGTTAAAGCCTGCATTCCAAGTAGGCACGCACTTTGTTTCAAACCACTGTGCATTGGTACATTCTATGCAACCGTCAGATTCTTAAAAACAACTAAAAACAGAGACTCTAAACTATCTAACTGATTGAAAATCAATATGAAGATTATATTAAACCACAGGATACCCCACCAACCCTAATGAGGGAACAAAAGACTCAAGTCACAGATGCCCAACAGATAACCATCTTACAGGATCAACAACAAAATGTAACAGCTGGAGCGCAGAGACTCCAGGTTCGGGTAGGGGAGGCAGGGTGGGAGAATACACAGGACTCCTTTAAAAGAAACAACATTACTGTGGTAAGTAATTTTTCTTCAAACTACAAGAAATCCTAATGTATTCTGACATATGCAGACTACCAAGCAGTTCCCTTGGAGGTAGGCATAGAACCTACTTAGGAAATAAGCTCTGCAATACCGCTGTACCAAATCTAGTATCACTTCTGGCTTGCACGTCCAGACTGTAGTGCCTGGTAAATGTGTGTACAGTTTTCCATGTAGCTGCTTTACAAAACTCCAACTCGGGAATGTCCCTTGCAGCTACTATAGTAGCAACTATGCCCCTGGTGAAGTGAGCCCTCAGGCCTACAGGGGATTCTTTCCCCATTTTCCCATAACAAAACTGAATACATGACACTATCCATCTCACAATGGTTCTCTTAGTGGCTGGCTTACCCTTACCCACTTCTCCATAGGCAACAAACAACTGATTGTTTCCATTCCTATGGTCCTTGGTATGATCCAGATAATAGCGGATAGCCCTTTTTACATCTAGACTATGCAGCCTACGTTCCCCTGAACTAGAGCATTCAGTGAAGAAGACAGGTAGATTCATATACTGGTTAAGGTGGAAATCAGAAACCACCTTGGGCAGGAATTTTCAGTTGTTCAGAGAACCACCTTGTCCTGTGGAATGAAATATAATTTGGTTCCATTGACAAGGCCTGTAGCTCACTGATCTGTCTTGCTGAGGTGATGGCTACCAGAAACAGTTTCCATGGTCACATACTTCAGCTCTGCTGAAGACATGGGCTCAAAGGAGGACTACATCAGCTGTGCTATGCATATGTTCAGGTCCCAAGAATGGGTAGGCTCCCTTTGAGGGTGCATATGCAGCTAGCCCTTGACAAACTTTCTGAATACAGGACTGGAAGCTAGGAAGGGCCCTTCCCACGTGACAAATAAGCAGAAACTGCTGCCAAATGCACCCTCAGGGTAGAAGGCCAAAGGCCCAAGGAGTGTAAGTGGGCCAAGTGGTCCAGCAGGACTGGAAGGCCAGCCCCTTGAGGTCAACATCTATATTAGCGCACCATATGGTGAACCTTTTCCATTTGAGGTATAGGTTTTCCTGGCAGATGGTTTTCTGGAAACCCTCAAAATGTCCAGAACCCCTCAACTCTAAACCAGCATACTCTTAAGTCCTCAAGAACCAAGCCTTCAATCTGAGGGACCCCAGGTTGGAGTACATAATCCTCCCTGGCAGAGGTCAGCAGGTTGTACCTCCTGGGGAGGCAAATTGGCTGATTGACAGAGCCAGCAGCATTGAGTACCAAGGCTGTCTGGCCCAGTCCGTAGCTATCAGAATCATTGCTGCAGGCTGACACCAGAGTTTGTTCAGCACCCTGAACAGCAAGGGAATGGAGGAAGGTACACAGGAATTTTCCTGTCTAGTCCAGAAGAAGTGCATTCAAGGTTACTGTGCCCAGTGCTGGAGGCCTGCAACAGAACAGAGGCAACTGATGATTGTCTGGGGCTGTAAAGCGGTCTATCTCTGGGGTGCCCCACCTCCTGAAGACAGTATGTGGAACCTGTCTGTTCAGTGACCATTTGTGGTGGTTATGACCGAGTCTGCTGAGAGCAACTGCCAGAACATTGTCCTTCCCTGGGAGGTGGACTGCTGACAGGGATACCTCATGGGAGTAAGCCAGACTCCAGATCTTCATTGCCTCCATGCAAAGTACAGTGGACCTTACTCTCCCCGCTTGTTGATGTAATACATGGTGGTGGTGCTGTCCAGGGTTTTATTTAACTCTAAAAACTGATTAGCGTTTTGCTCATAAAAGTTCTAAAACATTGTGAAAATGCATGGCACTTGCCTCATTGTGTTTAATAAACATAACACTTCTACAAAACCTATATAAATGCTTTCTGTACAGTTAGTATTGTCCCAAGAAAAAAGTGCTAATCAATTATTTAAAACCCTGCTGTCTGTCCTGATCTGCACCACCTTCCCCTGAATCATGGCAGAGAATGGTTGAAGAGCCAGCAACACTGCTCTGAGTTCCAAAAGATTTATATGCTAAAGAGTCTCTTGAGGAGACCATGTGCAGTGTGCTGTATGCTCCCCTAGGTGGGCACCCCAACCCAAGAGGGATGCATCTGTGGTAAGTACATCAGTATGATTTTGCTGTAGAAATGGGACACCCTCCCTGAGGTTTTCTGTCTGCCCCTGCCTCCCCTACCGTGTCATTTAGAAGAGTGGCAGCCTTCTCTCCTTAGTTGCGCACCCTGTGGAAGTCCTATACTCATTCATTTTCCTCATATAGGCCTCTGTTTGATGCCCAAACAAGGAATTATGTGCCAGAGGAAAGTCCAAGGCCTTGGTCTGGTATCCTGAGAAAGATTAGTGGCTCTGAGCCAAGAAAATTTTGTCTAGGACACAGAGGTGGCTATAACTCTGGATGCTGAATCATTGGCATCCACAGTCATATGGAATTGTTGCTCAAGCCTCTATTCCATTCCTAGCCATTTCCACTAAGTCCATGAGCCAAATCAGCTGGGGCCCTTGCAGCCAGTGAGGATACTGACTCCACAGCTTCTTCTGATATCTTGCTACATAGGCCATGTAGAAGCCTGTCTGACACCCAGAGATGACCCTAAGTATGCTTGCTTAGTCATGGAGTCGATTCTCCTGGAGTCCTTCTCAGGAGGATGGGAAGCCAAAGATGCACTGCCTTTTCACAGGCAGCAGCCTGAACCACACCTTCATGGCTGGGAAGACCAGACAAAAACTTGGTGCCATTCCTGGTAACTGGATATTTCCTATCTGTCCTGTTATCCACAGGAGGAACATAAGTAGAGTACTTAAAATCTTTAAGGTCTGTGTATTCAGAGATCTATCATCTCCACATAATCCGGCTCTTCTTCCTCTTCTAAGGACTCATGAGCCAGTAACTGGAGAGGTTTGGCCACTTTCTTCATGAAAGAGAAGTGAGTGAGAGAATCCTCTGGCTGCTTAGGTGGAAAATCCCCTCCCTCATGCTCAGGGGAGACTTTAGGTTCAATGGTACCAAAATAGTCCTTCTCTTCCTCCTCCTCCTATTCCTATTCCTGCTCACAGAAAAAATCAATATCAAAAGATTCAAGTTGGACCTGTAACCTAACGCTGCACTGGTTCAGCCGAACTGGCCTGCAGTGACTGAATAATGCGTACAGTATTAGCAACTTCTTCAGTGGTCAGAACCACAACCGATCGAGGCCCAGCGGCTGGTTCGGTATGTTTTTCTTTTCTCTTTTTCGTGGTAGCAGTTTCAAGGGCAGTCTCCGCGGTTCGCCTGGTAGAGGGAGTATCGCCTGGTCAGAGAGCACTCCCTCCAGTTCCTTTGAACCAGAACAGCCATCCATGCTAGCGGACTTTCAGCCATTTTCTCATTCAGTCAGTTAAGTCACCCATCTAGCACTGAATGAGGGAAATTCTTACAAATCTCACAATCTGCTTACAACTGGTCAAACACCAAGCACAAAACACAAGCAGTGTGCGGATCGTCCTTGGCAAATGTCTCACTACACTCAACACATTGCTGAAACCCAGTAGGGCCGATTTTCTTTTTGGGTTTCTGTGACTCCATGGTAAACCTGAGCACTTATCCCCAGTGGCAGTTAGGCCGGATAAGTTTTAAATATGTAAAGTCCTGGTTAAAAGACGATATTAGCGATGAGGAAAAAAACAACAAACTCATTTTTTTTTTTTTTTTTTTTTTATTAACCACAGAAAACTAACTTTACCTCAAAAAGAGTAAATCAAATTGATTCCTTGCAGTTCATGGCAACTGCTAAAGAACAAGAGAACTTACCACCTTGTGGAAAAAAAACGACTATTCTACCTGTACGAAGGACAGTAGTTTGAAACTATTTTAAACTGTTTTAAACTATTGGTATTAAAACCTTAGCGAAAACTACCTGAACCGACAAGATGCTGAGGAGATTTGTCGAGGCATCTTCACGAATTAAGCGGAGTAAGAATCTGACAGTTGCATAGAACATACCAGTGGACAGTGGTTTTAAACAGAATGTGTGCCTACTTAGAATGTAGGCTTTAACCCTTTTATCTCCAGGGCAGTACAACGGGAAGGTCTTACTGCATGACAGAATACATTAGGACTTCTTGTAGTCTGAATGTGGATTAACGCACACCTTGGGAGCTGAGGGCACTCGGCCCTCACAATGTCCTCAAGGTGTGTATTAATCCACATTATCAGCACATCCTGTTGTGTGTTAATGCTTACTTCTAATTAACCAAAGAGAAAAGAAGAAGTACCTCAGATACAAAAAGTAATACTTCTCAGTTTTTAAAAACTATTGTTAGTTTTACGCACTAGTTCTTTAATATGCATGTTAAGATAACAGACAAAGATAGCTGCAAATAACTGCCTTTTTTCACATTACAGGCTGCACAATCAGGAAACTAAAGCAAACAGACAAACTCTGTTGACCAGATGTGATGAATTCTCACTCAAAGTCTTCAAGGTGGGCAAGTATGCAAATGATTGTGTCTCAGTTTTGAAATAAGAATCTTAATGGTTAGTGATGTGTATTTTGATTACATTTTATTGTTTTGTTCCCTTTTGTTTATACCAGTCTCTGGTGCTGCCCACCTCTGCTGTAGGCTGCCTCCCAGCCCCATCTTTGCCTCCTCCATCACTTACCCTCCCCAAGGCTCCTCCCTCCCTCCCTCAGTGGGGGGGGGGGGAGAGACAGGTGATTGGTGGGGCTGGGCAGTCTGGAAACACCCAAAAGGTATGGGGAAGCTAGATGAACTATAAATGTCTACAAAAAAAAAAGAAAGATTTTATACGGTTCTTTCTAGTATTACATTTTGGAAGCATGAACCCATAAGCCCATAGAGCTTTTCAACCACAACCTTACTTATTCTACCTAGTCAACTGGTTCATACTGCATGTGTTGTGCTACTCAGCTAGTTTGTTCACAATTTAAAACATTTACTTCCTCCTGGTCTCGGCCTGGAGGAATCCTTTCCTCCGGTCTTGTCGGCTGGGCCCCAACATACCGGGAACCCAGCGTCATGATGCAGGGGATGAAAAATCCTAAGTCCAAGGTCAGTGACTTGCTTAATTAGCAAGAGGACTCGCGCAGTGATCTCCCTTCAAATCCGATGAACTTAGCCTGTCAGCTGCCCTGAACTGTCTTCTGCACATGTGCAGACTAGCACTACTAGGCACCAACCTCCCCCGCTTGAGCCACTAACAGATCCAACCTCCCTACACTTCCTCCTCCCAAACTCGAGCAGCCACTGTCTTTGCGCATATGCTGGTATGCCTTTTTTTTCCCTTTGATTTCTCCTCCTCCCGCCCAAGCTACTGTCTTCGCACGTTGATGTATGCAAGGTGTGGAAAAGTCTTGCGCACAGCGGTCGAGTTTCACGGGAGAACTGCTGATGAGGAACAAGGAGAGGACTCTGTTGTGCAAGATCACGGAATTCAGCACCGCGTATGGTGGCTCACTTTTGTGATAAAGCTGGCATTATGTGGTAAGTCAGCAATACAGTGCTCCCTCAATCACTATAACAAACCAAACTGAAGCCGCATCACCTGTCCGTTACTATGCTCTGTTCATTATTATGAGGGACCCAAGTAGTAACATTGCACTGTTCTGTAAATAAGTTTTAGGTGCCCTTAATGCTGTGCTGTGTTGTACTAAAGCCTGTCATCAGCTGCCGTGTTGCTACAATAAAATCCAGAAAACAAGTGCAATGATGTAGTCAGCAGCTATCCTGCAAAAAAAAAGAGTGTGATCAAGGTGGACCAGGAAAGTTAAAGTACTGCACAGTACAACAATCATGATCGGTGGTTCTAAGGGAGAAGTAAAGCAATAATTTCTCCACCCTGGCAGGCTTAGATAAAAGGGACCTTAGTCACCAGCACCTATACTGTGTGTGCTTTAAAGGAAAAAAAATATTTAGAATCGCTGTGCAGTTTGGCTATAACAGATGCACAGCACAGCAAGCTTATGGACCAAGAAAATTAACAATTTAACTTAACTGTATCCATTGCTATAGTTTGTTTTCACCCTTCCTGCTCTTACTGTGGTGTCCGATTGTTTCTTCCTATAAGAAACATCGAGGGAAAAACATGTGTTTTGCTAAAATCATAGGTGAAAAAAATGTGACATCAATGCCTGCCTTGGACTTGCAGAAAAATAGTATCACAAGTCCTGGACTTATGGTTTCCCCAGAACTTTTTCAACCCTGTTCGTCCCTACCTCCTGAGGGCGCCGACGCAAAGGACTTAATGTTCAGACATTCGGCGTGCTTGTGCATGCCATCATGCATCCACAGCGCCCTCCCCACCTCGACTCCCTTGAGGAGCTGTTGCCTTGCCACCCCTGCCTCCACAGGTGCACAACGCGGCGGGCATCACTGCCTGCAACCAGCCCCCGGAGGAGGAGAGCATCCATTGAGACGATCAATCCTACCTCCCCTGGCCAACCTGGATCCGTTCCCAAATCTGAGTCGCCGGCGTAGCGCAAGGTGTGACATCCAGTGCCTTAACCCTCAGCGACACCAAATTTTTTTTTTTTTTTTTTCAACCATATCAACTTCCCGAAGTGCTGCTGCCTTTAGCACATACTGGGGATGTATCCGTATTGTTCAGAATCATATTGCTAGATCTTGTTGCTCCATATTTGTGATGTTTTACTGCATTTTCATTAAAAAGCAATAGAATATAAATGTTTTAAAACAGTATCGTGTGACAAACATATCAAAAAGTGAAAAGCAAAACAAGAATACATTTTAATGTTGTCATCTAGTTTTCTCTTTATATCTACAGAGTCATCTTTGATCAAATAAAAGGCGTTTATAGAAATAGCTACCAGCTGTTTATGTTACTTAATGGATCTGCTGGATCGTTTGAGAACTTTTTACTGGACCAACAAAGATGGTATTGTACACAAGCTTTCGAGGTCCCACAAGTCCCTTCTTCAAGTGAGTGGTTATTAACCTGAAGACGGGATCTGAGGGGTCCCGAAAGCTTGTGTGCTGTACCGGCTTTTGTATTCAGACATATGTTGGTCCAATAAAAGGTACCAAACTACCCAGAGACTCCAGTTTTCCACGGACCAATACAGCTAAAATTTATTTTCACTAAATAATGGATGTTACCTAAAGGAAAAAGCATTGTGGTAGGCAGGAGGGGAGGGGTGGGGAGAGAGAAAGGAGAGGGGGCGTGTAGAGAGACACCTACAGATCAGCATACCAAGACTGCACACAGATTTCAGAAAGGGAAGGCCTCATGTCGAACTTTGAATGAACTCTGAAAGGAGAGGCATCCTGGTGATTTCCAACAAGAGCCTGTTTCTACTGGACACAAGGATTAGCCTGCCTCACGCATTCTTGGTTGTAACTCTAGAAACTTCCAGTGCAGGAGTTGCAAAGCCCTCAGATCCCACCCCAGCATCTCCATTTTGAGGCATTCTGACATTCAACTTCACGCTTGTCTAGGAAGGCTGCTGTTTTAAATTAAAACTAGATGCTACAGCTACCAAGCAGATTCCACAGGTTCCCACTAAACCTACTGTCCCACAGGAAGGCCAGGGCCAGCATTATTGATTTCTGTGCAAGACTTCACCAGAACAAGCACGGGTCCTATGATGCACCATTCTTTTCACCCTAATTTTTCAGACTTTCCCATCCATTATCTTCATATCGGTGTTTACCAACATAGGATTCCTACAGTTATGCGAGTCTTAATTTTGCAAACAGGAGGATGGGGGGGGGGGGGGCTCTCAAACTACACAAAATAAATGTCTACTGACAGCTCCAAATCCTGCATTATGCTGGCCTGGCAGCGAGGCAGCCGTGGAGTTTGTTGCCATGCCAAATCCTGAGTTTACATCTTCAACCAAGGACACTGCTGTGCGCCAGAGGGAGAAGAACTGAAGCGTTCTTCTGGATATTCTCCATCAGAGAGAGAGAGAGAATGCAAGGGACACTCCTACCCCCCCCGGTGACCAAGCGTGGTCATAGCAACAGTATACTGAGGGGCACAGGCAGGGTACTTTCTCACCCACGTGGAGAGACTGGGAGAAAACAGAAAAGAGGTCAGGAGATTTGCACTTTGAAGACCCAAAAGTCACAGAGCCCGCCCATATCCTTCAACCTCCACCAGCCAGATCCTGGGTTGCACTCACCACTGGAGTGGTTAAGTAGGACCCACCCATCTTCTCAAACCTCCACCAGCCAGATGCCAGGTTACATTCACCACTGGAAATGTAGGTAGGCCCACCCCATCTCCTCCACTCTACCTCAGCAGTATGCTGCATTATACTCACCATCAGAGATGTAGGTAGGGCTTACCCATCTTCTCCACCAGCCACATGCTGGGTTATACTAGCCAACTGAGATTTATCTGGGGCCCACTCATTTCCACCACCCACCATCAGACACTCAGTTATGCACCCCTTAGGAGATTTAGGCAGCACCCCCCCCTCCATTTCCGTAGAGCTGCACAGTCTGGATCCTTAGCTTTGCTCCCTGTAGCTATAGGGAGGCCCTACCAGTCTCCACCAGCCAAATGCTGGGTTACGCTTACCGCAGGAGATGTAGGAAGGCCCCACCCATCTTCTCCATCAGCCAGATGCTGGGTTATAGAAACACAGTCAATGACGGCAGAAGAAGACCAGAGGTCCATCCAGTCTGCCCAAGTACCCTATAATCCCTGGAACCTAATGTTCCTCCAAGGTATTAACCCTCCCCGTCCTCTCTCTATTCTCCTCCTTGGTCCTGTCGCCCTCAGTGAATGAAAATTATGTACCTACCGTAATTCCTGATCTTTCTGTGTATCTTCACCATTCATCACATTTGGGTTCTGGCCGGAGGTCACGACCCAGTGAGCTTTTTGTTTTTGGATGGGTGGAGTTGATGCGCGGCACCGCATCATACAACGACTATGGAGCGCCTTGTGGATGGCCATAAATTGTCGACTTCACCTCCCACCAGTTCTGAGTCACCGTGAGAGTAAGAAAGGGTTGGGAGGGAGGAACAAGGAAGTCCAAGGGACAGACAAAGAAAAGATATACAAACTAAAAGGAGAAACAAGCAGCGGAGAGAACAGAAGGAGATTGAGAAAAACTAAGGAGATTGGGAAGGGGCCCCAATCTCTGGAAGCTGAAAAGGAGAGGAAGGAGGGAGGAAAAACTAGAATGAGGCGGGGGAGGACATACCCTGAACTGTTGACTGTCTCCAGACTGTATAGGAACTGCGAAGGAGTAGCCAGAAGGCTGAATTGCCAGAATTCAAGGCACAGAATCACTGGCAAGAACTCAGACATGAGTAGAAGTGCCTATTCTGGAAGAAAGGGAAGGATACAGGGTTGTTATCCCCCAAAACCACATATCTGGAAGATGAGAAACAATAAGTTTCCTAAATGAGTTTGAGGGATGAGTCCCTAAGGACAAGAACGGAGAAGGACAGAGGAAGACATAGAGAGAGAAAGAGAGGGCAACCACCAACCCCCACCACAAAGGGGTGGAGCCGAGACACTGAAGAAAGAAGTGCCCTCTCCCCCGATCCCACTCCCCTCCTGTCAGAAGGTAAAAATCCCTGTGTGCCCAAGGTCTCCCCGCTCCTGACCAGCGGAATGGAAGGGGGGGGAGGGGGCACAGGGCACACAGAGTTAGGGGGACCCAGAGACTGAGGCCCCAGGGGGATGGTGGGTGGGATTTGTGATGAATGGTGAAGATACACAGAAAGATCAGGAATTACAATAGGTACGTAATTTTCATATTTATTTGTGTCAATCTTCACCATTCATCACATTGGGTGGTACCGAGATCCCAGGTGGCCCTAGACCCTAAAGGACCAAGTCCCTTAGCTCCCAGTGCGGGGAAAAACATGAAGAGGGAGAACCCTTTATGGGCCTGGCGAGGCCAGAGACTGGGGAGAGTGAGACAGGGACCCCCAAGTGGGGGCAGGAGCTTGCCCCAACAGATGCTGCCTCACCCTATGGGAGAAAAGGTGGGTTCTCCGATATGCAGAGGAAATCACCCTATGCCGGGCCAAGGGTGACAACCGGGAAAGACGCAGCCATGCCATCTGCCTAGTGCCGATCGCTGTCCCTACGACCCTGGAAGCTACCTCACTGGCATCATAAGATGCCCTCGCTTGGTACCTTGCTAGCTCCACGTCACGTGTATAGAGCGTAATGGCTTGTTGGTTACCTTCAAATCAGGCATAGAGGCTAGGAGTTCACCTAGCCTGGACCACAGAAACCTATCATAGGTAGCATAGTGGGCCTGATGAGCAGAAATAGAAAGAAGCAACCGTGCCGAGTAGAAGGTCCTTCTCCCCAGAAGTCAAAATCCGCTGAATCTTGATCTGGGGGCCAGTCACGGTGGAGGGCGTGAAGCCCATCGTGAGTGTTCAGTTGCGTCAGTCCTGACTGAGGATGAGGCATACGACCTGGAGACTCCGGGGGCACAATACCCTGGCTCAGATCCCTAGGGGCTGGGACTCTGAAAAAAGGTTTTTGCCAGAACAGCAATGACTGCGTGTGGATTGTGCTGAGTGGGTGGGGTTACACGCAGGTCTTCCATCATCCTCTCAAGGAAACGCTGATACTCTGAGAGATCAGCAGCAGGGGAAATGTGGACAGAAGGTTCCTCTCCTCCAGAAGAGGAGGATGAGGAAGCGGAAGACCTCAGAGATCCAGAGGTTGGCTGCTCAGGGGGAGGGTGAAACACAAGCTCATCCATGGCTCTGACATACGTAGGGAAGTGAGCAGCTGCACCCCTGAATTTCTCTCAGGAAAGAGGTCCCCTAGGACCAAGAATGCCTGGGACAGCAGGAGATGATGAAAGAAGAGTGGGGGCTAGGTCAACAACAGAAGGCTACCATCCTCTGTCCAGGCAAGAGAGCACACAAGGAGCCTCAAGGGAAGAAGGAGCTCCGGAAAGCCCAACAGCTGATCAACCACGGTGGAACTGCCTAGGCTGTGCTCTGAAGAATCCCCCATGAAGTGACTGGGACTGTGAAAATCCAAAAGGACAGTTCCTTCCCTCCAAAGACCAGGGCCCTCTCGAGGAGACCAGGAAGGATGGGGGTACGTGCTAAGACACCTGCCCAAACCCAGGTGGGTCCCGGAAAAGGGTCGCCACATCGAACCCTGACCCTTTGGAATCCGAAAGAGCCCTTCTCCTCGCAAACACCAGCCTAGGCAGTTGACAACGCTGGTCAGTCCCCGAGGGGACTACCCAGGAAGTAGCGCCCTCTCCTCCTGTGGGTGCTCCGGTCGGCCCTAAAGTTGGGCAATCCAGGCACACCACCTAAGGGGGTAACCCAACTAAGGGGGCAGAAAATCCTCATAGCCCAGGCTGCAGGGCAATAGTGGCCTGCACTACCACCTGCTGGTCAGCACCCTTGCTACCGTCTGCTTCTCAGAGGGAGGCTGGCTCCGGTCAGCCGAGGAAACTACCAGGGTGTCCACATGGGCCGCCAACTCCAAAGAGTCGGACAGCCAATCCGAACCAGACTCTGAGTCTGTCTCAGAAGAGGCAGAGACCGAAGTCCAGTGCTAGACCATACACGGACGCCCGCTCCGGTCTGGACCGAAGGAGGCACCAGTCTGGGTGTCCACACCAGAGCCGGCACCGAACTCCCCCACGGCACCATGAACAGTGCCCGAAGAGATGGCGCCGAGAGCAGCAGCAAAGCCGGAGTCGATGTCTGCCACTGCGCTGTCCTGTCCCACAGCGCTGCGAGCAGCACTGGAGTCAGGGACGGCGCCAATAGCCACACCAGCAGCAACCTTAGCGCCGCAACACCTCCCACGGTGCCATGTCCTTGCTCAGCACTGCACGTGGCACCAGAGCTAGACATGGCACTGTCCCCAGCCTCGCCGGGTCGAAGACGGTGCTGTAGAACCTCCCACGGTGCCATCAGCACGATCGGCGCCGCGAACAGCATCTACAGTAGAGACAGCGCCGAGCCACGGACAGGGGGACCACGGCACAATCAGGGCCCACGGCGTCATGGCCCAAGACGGTACCGGACGGCGTCAAGGACGGTGCCAACCCAGGCTTCCCAGCCCAAAGAAATGACACCGGGGGAGCCTCCTGCCTGTTCCTCAGGGGGAACGGACTGGGCCTCCTGCACCGCGGAAGGGGCTTCTGTGATGGCGAGGCTACTATAAGCAGAAGCCCCCTCCTCCACGGTCCGTATAGAACCAGGAGGGGACCCGGAGGAAAGGTTGAGAGACCGTGGCTTGGCCCGATGAGTGCGCGCCCATCCCCCGAAAGTCAACGGAGCTCGTCCAACTTTCCACACGTGTTGATCGATGACACGACGGTCCATGGAGAAACAGACGTCGCACAAATCCATGTCGTTAAGCAGGCCAAGACACGCAAGACAACGATCATGCTGGTCGGTAACGGAGTACTTGAAAAAATTACTCACCTTAGTAATGTTGTTTCTTCTAATGGAGTCTAGCTGTATTCTGACATATGCAGTTAGGTCCTGCCTTTCAACTGCCCCGGAGAACAAAGAGTTAAACTTTCCATGGCCAGCATGGAATGTTCACCACGAGCTCGGCTGAAGCCCCTGTCTGCTGTTGTTTAAACTGCAACCGTCAGATCTTTACGAGCAATACTCACTAGAAGTTGTGTGTGGAAACTGTAAAACTCATACTAGCCAACTGGCAACTATATCTATATAAAAGGGTTTTTGGTTTCAAAAGGAAGACTCAAGTCAGGAAACCCAAAAACAAAACACAACCACTCACCCTACTAAAAGAGGGTGAAAAAAGGACACCCCTAGGGTGCCAACACTGCTCCTGCCCACCCACATCCCAAAATATAGGTTCTGAGAGGGGAGAGGGGGGGAGGTCAGAATACAGCAAGACTCCATTAGAAGAAACAACATTACTAAGGTGAGTAATTTGTTCTTCAAACAACATGAAGTCTTGCTGTATTCCGACATATGCAGACTACCAAGCAGTACCTCCATGGAGGAGGGACAGAACCTACTTTGGAAACAGGCTCTGAAGTACTGCTGTGCCAAACCGAGCATCATTCCTAGCCTGGATATCCAGAGAGTAATGCTTGGTGAAAGTATGGACTGTTTTCCAGGTGGCTGCTTGACAAATTTCTAAGAGAGGAATATCCCAGGCAGCAGCCAGGGAAGCAGCTGTACCTCTAGTGGAATGAGCCCTCAGGCCTGACGGTGGAGTTCTACCCAGTTTTTCATAGCAGAATTGTATACAAGAAACAATCCACCTGGTAAAGATCTCTTAGTGGCAGGTTTGCCCTTACCAACTTCTCCATACGTAAGGAACAACTGGAGGGATTCAAAGCTGTGACCCTTGGTACGCTCTATGTAGTAGCTAAGGGCTCTTTTAACATCCAAGCTGTGTAGCCTCCTCTCTCCTGAGGAGGAATGATCAGTGAAGAAAACAGGGAGAGATATAAACTGGTTGAGGTGGAAATCTGAAACCACTTTAGCTAAGAACTTTCTGTTAGTTCTTAGGACCACTTTATCTCTATGGAAAGAGATGAAATCAGATTCCACTGACAGGGCTTGCAATTCACTGATATGTCTAGCAGAAGTAATGGCTACCAAAAACACAGTTTTCCAAGTCAAGTACTTAAGCTCTGCTGAGGACAAAGGCTCAAAGGGGGGTTGCATAAGCTAAGCAATGCAAACATTAAGGTCCCAAGCAGGAGCAGGATCCCTAAAGGGGAGACTGGTGTGAAGCAATCCCTTGAAAAACTTACAAAACACAGGATGGGATGACAGTGAGGAAAGCTTGCCTACTGACAAGAAAGCAGAAACAGCTGCCAAGTGTACTTTAAGGGTAGCTGGTCTGAGGCCTAGGCCATTAAGATGGACCATATAGTCCAGAACAGTAGGCAACTCAGCACAGTCTGCAGAAATATTCTTCTTAGAACACCAAATGCTGAATCTTTTCCATTTGGAGTTGCAAGTCTTTCTGGTGGAAGGCTTTTGAGAAGCCTTAAGGATATCCAGAACCCCTTGGGAAAGATGCAGATCTGCAAACTCTAACTCTTCAAGAGCCATGCCTTGAGACTGAGAGACCAAGATTGGTACCAAATCTTCCCTGAGAGGATGTCAACAGGTTGTAATTCCTGAGAAGAGACAGGGGAAGGTGGACTGCTAGGGACAGCAACAGGGGGGTACCAGGGCTGTCTGGCCCAGTCTGGAACAATCAGTATCAATGTGCATGGTTGTGACCTTATCTTGACTAACACTTTGAATGGGGGGGGGGAGCATAAAGAAAATTCCCTTCCCAGTTCAGAATCAGAGCATCCAGGGGGACTGAGCCCAAGACTGGGGGTCTGCAACAAAAGAAAGGAAGTTGGTGATTGTCTGGGGCTGCAAAAAGATCCATCTCTGGAGTGTCCCATCTTGAGAAAATCACCTTCAACACCAGAGGATCTAGGGCCCATTCGTGATGGCCCTTGGATATTCTGCTCAGTGCATCTGCTAGAACATTGTCCTTCCCTGGAAGGTGAACTGCTATCAGAGAGGTTTGTAGGGAATAGGCCAGGGACCACAACTTCATTGCTTCTGTGCACAAGGCCATAGACAGAGTGCTTCCTTGCTTGCTGATGTACCACATGGTGGTGGTGTTGTCTGTTCTGACCTGAACCCCCTTGTTCTGTACTGATTTGGAAATAGCTGGCAGTGCCAGAAACACTGCTCTGAGTTCCAAGAGATTGATGTGTAGAAAAGATTCCTGAGGCAACCAAAGTCCCTAGGTGGTAAGTTCCCCCACATGGGCTCCCCAGCCCAGCAGGGAAGCATCTGTGGTGAGGACCACTGAATGAGACTGAGTGGCAAATGGAACCCCTTGACTCAAATTGTCCTGATCCTGCCACCATTGCAGGGCTTGGATCAGAGTTCGAGTCACTGGAATTAGTTTGGTAAGGGAATCCTTTCTTTGGAACCAAAAAGCTCTTACGTGGAACTGAATGTCCCTCATTTGGAATCTTCAGCCTTGGACCACTGCTGTAGAAGCTGCCATGTGGCCCAGTAGCTGAAGGAAATGCCTTGCTGGTCGAGACACCTGAAGGCTGAATGAAGAGGCCAGTTCCATGAGGGGCCTTTGCCCTATCCAGGGAAGGGAAGGAAGGCTCTTGCTTTTACCGTATCCAGCTCTGCCCCTACGAAGGTGAGGAGCTACACTGGTTCGAGAACTGACTTTGGTAGGTTGAGAAGAAATCCTAAAGAAGTGAGCACTTGCTGGGTCACTTGCAGGTGTGACTTGACTTGGTCTGGGGACTGGCCCACTATGAGCCAGTCGTCCAAATATGGAAAAATGGAAATCTTTTGTCTTCTTAGGAAGACAACAACTACTGCCAGGCACTTTGTGACGACCCTTGGGGCTGATGTTAGGCCAAAGGGCATTGCTCTGAACCGATAGTGGCCTGAGGGCAACTTGAACCTGAGGTACTTTCTGTGGAAGCACCTGATGGGAATGTGAAAGTAGGCATCTTCGAGGTCCAGGGAGGCTAGCCAGTCCCCTGGCCTTAGAGAGGGAAGGATAATTCCCAGAGTTATCATCTTGAACTCTGGCTTTAAAATATGTTTGTTCAGGTATCTTAGGTCCAGGATGGGTCGCCACTTTCCTGTCCTTTTGGGGGTTAGGAAGTATCTGGAGTACAATCCTTTGCCCCAGTGTAGGACAGGTACTCTCTCTATAGCTCTGACAGCTAGGAGAGAAGAAACATCTGCCTCTAGGGGAAGGGTTTCTGAGAGATTTGCAGGTGGAAAAGATCTGGCTGTCAGCTTGGGAAATTTTTTGAAGCTGAGAACCAGACCCTGGCTTACTACTTTCAGGACCCATTTGTCTGATGTAAGAGACATCCAGTCCTGGACAAAGTAAGCAAGCCTGCCCCCTACTGAGACAGGAGAATCAACCCAGGCAGACCTATCAGGGTGTCTGCTTGGCAGGGGCTTTAGGCTGAGGGGTGGATGCAGGCCTGCTCATCCCCCTTCTGCCTCTCCCTCTGAAGAACCCCCTCTGTGAAAAGGAAGAAGAGGCCTGTGCTTGGTAAAAAGGCCTTTGGAAAGGCCTGCCCCTGCCCCTGGACTGCTGCCTTTGAGGAGTTGCCTGCCTTTCCTTGGCCTGAGCACTCCTGTAAGTAGTCCTGTACTCATCCATTTTCTTCATGTAATCCTCTGTCTGCACCCCAAACAGAGAATTACCCACTACAGGAAAATCCATGGCCTTAGCCTGGGTATCCTGTGAGAGGCTAGTACATCTGAGCCAAGTCATTCTCCGAAGAGCCATAGATGTAGCCATGACTCTTGATGATACATCACTGGAGTCTACAGCAGCATGAAACTGAACTTTTGATGCCTCAATCCCACCTGCAGCCACCTCCTCCAGCTCCTTGGCAAGCTGGGGGGAAGCCTGTTTAGCCAGTGCCAGTACAGTGTCCCACCTGGACTTCTGGTACCTGGCTGCATAGGCCATATAATTAGCCTGTCTGAGTCCCAAGGATGATGCCATGTACTGCTTCTTTGCCATGGCATCGATCTTCCTGGAGTCCTTGTCTGGGGGGTGTGATGCCAAGGGAATGCTTGCCTTATCACAGGCAGCAGCCTGTACAACCCCAACATGGCTGCACTGCTGATAAAGGAACTCCATATCTGAGCCTGAAAGAGTATACCTCTTGTCCATTCTTCTATCCACAAGAGGTATGGAACTGGGAGACTTAAGAATTTTTTGTGTCTGTTTCCCAAAGGATTTGTGGAGGGGAACAGACAGTCTCCTGGACTCTGGGATGTCCATCATCTCTACATAGTCAGGCTCCTCCTGATCCTCCACTGCCTCCTCCACAGGAAGCTGCAGGGTATCAGCCACCTTTCTGTAAAACATGAAGTGTGAAGGGGACTCAGAAAGCCTAGGAGGAGAAACACCTGAAGGTTTGTCTGGGGAGATGTCCGGGTCAATAGGCACATCCAGACTTTCACCATCACCATAATCATCTTCCAACTCTTCTTCCTCCTCAAACTCCGGTTCCATAAGATTTTTCCAGGGTATAATCCAGAACCGGGGGAACCGACCGAACCGAGCCCCTGCCAAAGGTGCCGGATCAGTCGGAACCGGCAAGCGATTCCACACGAATCGCTTTCGCTATTTCATCGGGCGTTGGAGTATGAGATTCTGATCCGAACCGTCGATTTGTCTTTTCGCTTTCTTTTGTTGGAACCACCTCGGAATCGCCTCCTTTGCCTGAAGTAGTATCGCCCGGTCAGAGGGCACTCCTTCCGGTTCAGTCGGAACCGAACCGGGCTGGCCATCAGGGCCAGCGGACTTCTCGGCCTCCCTTTCCCCTCAGACTACCGAATCTCTTTTCCAGGGTAGATTTGGGAAAATGTTTGCAAATTTGGCAGTCTGAATCGAGGTGTTCAAACCCCAGACAATAAACACAGGTGGTGTGGGGATCGACCTTAGCAAAGACCTCCCCACACACACTGCAGTGTTGAAACCCAGTGGGCCCGGTTTTTTTCTTGGGTTTCTCAGACATGGCCAACCTAACCAAACTTTGCCTTTTTCGGCAACCGCCAGGTAAGACTTCTATCGTGTTCCTGACCGTGTCACGGGTCTTGGAAACAAACTCACTAAAACCCGTTTTTTTTTTTTTTTTAGAACAGATACGGACCAGTAACCACACACTAAAGTAAAGTACAAATTTTACCTGAAATGATCGGTTCAGCCGAACCGATCTACACTTTTACAAGTTCCACACAGAAAACAGAACAAAACCTATCTAGTACTCACAGTACCACAGACAGAGACTTGAACCGACTATGCAGAAACAACAATTTCGGTAGAAAAACCGATCAAAAATCGACCCTTCAACCGACTTTGAACCAAGCAGCAAGAGAAATCTCTGGAGCGACTGTTCAGTGAGGCGGAATAAAGAATCTGATGGTTGCAGTTCGAATAACAAGAGGCAGAGGCTTCAACCGAGCTCGAGATGAACATTCTATGCCATGCATAGAAAAGTTAACCCTTTGTTCTCTGGTGCAGTTTAAAGTCTGGGGCTAACTGCAATTGTCAGAATACAGCAAGACTTCATGTTGTTTGAAAGACCAATGGTCCATCCAGTCTATATATTTATTTGAATTTTGGCAACCGGGTGGGCCCGCTGAGACATTACAGTCCCTTTTTCAGGGGCGACCCGGAAAGTGCAATACATTGACAGGTGCAAGGCAGGTACAGTGGTTACATTTACATCTAACACAGATCAATGACCTTACATTATTAACAGACAGACAGCAGACTTACAGTCTACCCGAGCTCCCCATTTAGCTTTAGCCCGAGCCCTTGGACTTACTGTCCCTCAAAGGTCCTAGCCCTCTTCCATCCTTCCCTCCATTCCCCTCCCAGTTTCTTCCACCCTGAGCCCCCAATATTCCCTTCATTCTGTCCCAACTGTGCTTGAAACCATCAACAGTTTTAGGACCAACCACTTCAGCTGGAAGACTGTTTCACGGCTCCACTACTACCCCTTCTGTAAAATAATACTTTCTGACATCCCTCCTGAACCTCCCTGTTAGTTTCAACTCAAGTCCACATGACCACAAACTAGTATTCAAGCCATCTCCCCACAGTTCACCTTCTTAATTACATTTAGGGCTCTGACGGTCTCTACCATATCTCCCCTCTCCCTTCTTGTCTCTAACAAGTACATGTTTAGTGCCTTGAGGCACTCCTCAAAGGACCTGCCCTGTTAGCCATGAATCATTTTTGTTACGCTGCGTTGCACCATCTTCAGCCAATCCCTATCCTACCTAAGGTGAGGACTCCAGAACTGGGCAAAGTGCTCCAGCTGTGGCCTCAACAAAGATCTATATAGGGGGAAGCACCACCTCTTCCCTTCTGCTATCAGTACCCCTCCAGATACATCCCAGCATCCTATTTATTTTGCCATATGCCTTGTTATGCTGATTTGACAGTTTGAGGGAGTCACTTATGAAAGCACTACAGCTGAGGAACGAGACCTTGGAGTTAAGTCTCACCCAACCCATCCAGCACTCTCTCCTGGGGTTCTTGTTCCCTAGGTGCATTCCCTTGCACTTTCTGGTGCTGAATTTCAACTGCCAAAACATAGACCACTCCTCTAGCTTTTGTAAGTCACTCTGCATTTCCATGATTCCCTTGCCGCTATCCACCCTCCCACAGAGGTTGGCGTCATCTGCGAAGATACACAACCTGCCCCAGATTCCCTCACCAATGTCACCGATAAACGTAATGAAGAGGATCAGACCCAGGACAGATTCCTGTTGTACCCCGCTCATGACCTCCCTCTCTTCTGACATGACCCTGCCAACTACAACCCTCTGCTGCCTCCCCTTTAGCCAGTTACCTACCTACCCACTTTACTATGACCTTAGCCACACCTAGATCTTCCATCTTCTTCAGCAAGCCTCTGTGCGACACCGAGTCAAAAGACTTGCTGAAGTCAAAATAGAACAAATCCACAGCATGGCCCCTATCCATTCCTTCATCACCCAGTCAAAGAAAACTATTAGGTTAGTCTGACAGGACCTCCAAGCCACAAATCCATGTTGTTTACTATCCTGGAGACCACTGCTCTCCAAGTAGTCCATGAGGTCTTCGACTAGTGACTCCTTCAGCTTCCCTAGAATAGAGGCAAGACTGACAGGTCTGTAGATCCCCGCCTTGTTTCTTGTCCCCACCCCCACCCCCATCCAATGGAATGGAACTACATCTGCCACCCTCCAATCCTTCAGAACTACCCCATCCTTAGTGAGCTGTTGAACAGACTTACATGGGGTTCAGACAGTACCGCTGCCAGCTCTCAGAGTAACCTCGGATGCAACCCATCTGGTCCCACGGCCTTACCTATCTTTAGAGCTGCCAGTCCCTTCTAGACCCTTTTGCTTGTAAATACTGGTTGCCTCATCTTGTGGACCCCTTAATGGCCACTCTCTGGCAAGGGCAACCATGGAGTGGAATCTGCATCAGCTGTGAAGGAAGCCAGGCACTTGCTCACCCTCCTGGCAGGAGAAAAGGTGCCCTGTAGCAATTGCTGTCACTGGGGTATTGGACAAGGAGAAAATGGTACAGAAACAGGGGAGAATATCAAAAGAAATAAAACACAAATCTGGCCACTGTCAATGAGAACAGGCTAAAAATTAAAAATTCAATGCCACATGATCAACCCCCATGCAATTCATGCGATGACATAATGGTTATACCACATTGCCTATTTCTTGAAATCGCTGGTGGGGCGGGCATGTTTACCATCGCTACTTTATTTCAGATTCAACCACTGATTTATCCGCTTTGCAACAGAAATGATTAACAACAATGCAGACAAATAAAAACCCAAGAGCTTTGCAAGAAGGCGAAGGACCAACTTGCAGATTTTTCTGGGTCCCATCAACAATCCCTGGATCCCTGATGCAGAAAAATATCCCACCTGTATGTAGACAGTAAGCAGGAGTATAATCTGGAATGCAGAGGTGAAAAAAATGGTTCATCAGTGGACCTCCTGCTGATCGGGAGCATGGCATGAATAATGGGGCCTCCAATCATTACTACAGAGTTAATGGAAGCTGGGAGGTCCATAATTATAGAATGGTAAATGAAAATCCTGTAACCTCATTGGTCAAAACATGTCACATGACCGTGGCTAAAGCCTGCATTACCCACAGCTGAGGAACTGCATTTATAAAAAACATAATTAAACACATTTTACATTTATTTTACACATGAGTCCACTGTATAATCGCAATAAAGCACTCCAGGGTGTAAGTTATTGGGGGATTTCTCCACTTCTTGTGTGGTTAAGTCACTCGGCTGCTCCTCGTGACACACCACACAAGGTGTGGGTAAACCTCAAATAACCCACACCCTGTTGTGCCTTACTGTTTAATTATTTGGTTCTTAGAACAGAATCCTGTTCTAAGAACATAGTCTAGAATCCTCCAGGCAGCTGGCAGTATAGCCTAGAGGTTAGAGCAACAAGCTCTGAAGGAACATGGTTCAGCAGACATGAGTTTGATTCCCCCAACCTCTACTTGCATACGAAAGGACACCAGCTGAGACTGGAGGGGGATAGATTCAGGAGAGAGATGAGGAGACATTTTTTTCATGGAAAGAGCAGTGGACAAGTGGAACTCCTTGCCAGGTGAGGTAGTGGCCTGCAAGACAGCAGACAGCTTCAAGAGGGGTTGGGATAGGGGAAGGGAAAATAGGATGGAAGGAGGGCCAGCAGCATTATGAGGTGCTAGCTGTGCATTCAAGCAGACTCGATAAACCATGAGGCCCGTTTCTGCTGCCATTTTTGTATGTTCGTATACTGTGCGACTCTGGGCAAGTCACTTAACCAGCCTAAAGCTCCCGGGTCACCCCTGAAAACAGGCACCTTTGCTTAGTGGGTCTTACCCAGTTAAAGAATAAAAAAAAGAATCCTACATTGACAAAATTTACTATACAAAAACAGTCAACCACTTTAAAACACCCAAAGTATCTAAATACTGTATTCATCTATTTCTATTGGTACTACGACTACTTATAACAGCAGGCTCCTTATTACAATATTTTTTTAATGACAGAAAGGCTGCAAGTTTGTGAAGCAACTGCAAGAGAAAACAAAAACGACCTGGCATTGTTCTGGAATATCACGGCATTTGCCCCTCCAAGAAAGAAAACAGGAATCCCATTTTAACCTCCCCAAACCAGGGCTTGCCTTCTTTTCCTCTGCTCAGCTAACTTCTAATCCTGACAACTTCTAGATCAGGCATTACACCAAAAACGATTTCCCACCACTCCCCAACAAATAAACCAAACAAAAATGTATACATCTCCACTGCAAAAAACTGACAATATAGTACAAACACACTTCCATTAATACCATCTCTATTACAAGCACAATCTCAAAACAGTATTTTTGCTGTTTACTTCCAATAGCTTCGTACAAACTCCGAACTGTCCACTGTTTACCTGGCACAAAACGGCCGCCCAGGTAATAATGAGTTGATTCAAAAAGCACAAAATGTAGTGATATCTGAGTCCATGTTTATCGGACTTTCACTTAATAATTCATGTTTTCTACTACAATAGACATCCACACAATTTTAACACAGCGATAATTAATAAAAATATTAGTTCTCCTGTTGTTTTGCCTTTCTGCAAGCTTCTTGTACTATTTACTATTTATATTCCTCATTCCCCCAGATTCCCCCTGACCAGTCCCCATACTCCTAACTGCCCTGCCCTTCTCTCTACACAACCTGCCTCCTCCTACTCCATCACCCTCTAACCCATTCCCTCTCCACTCCCTTTCACCCAGTCCCTTTGACTCCCCCCTCCAAGCTCCCCCTCATCCCCATGCACTGTCTACTATACACCCCACCCAACCTACCTGATGACAAAGTCTCGCCTTGAGGCTGCTTCCTTCTCTCTTGCCCTCTCTCGCCGCCCTGACAGGCTTCTCCCTTGAGTTCAACTGTCCATAATGTTCCACTGGCAAAAATGCTGATGTACCCTTCTCTGTTTGTATCTTGTGTTTGAAGTTTGTACCCTGTTTAATGTTGTTTGACCTGGAACCTTTGTAAAAGAGCTACTGCTCAAAGGTTGTTTCTGAATTACAAATAAAGCTTGCAATATACCTTTATTTTGAATTCGTTTCTATTTGCTGTGTCTACTGTGACATGTATAAGCTGGCTGGGGCATTGCATGTCATGCTTGGATTTCAGACTAACACTTCCCCCACTCACCACGCACACTGTGGACACCATGCAGTCTGTATGGGAAGGAAAAATTACTCACCATAGTAATCTTGTTTCTCCCAAGGGAATCTTACTGTATTCGGACTTATGAAGTATGGTCTCACCATAGGACTGCCCCGGAGCCGAAATGGTTAATAGAACCTATGCAAATGATGGAATGCTAGGCTCGAGCTCGGTTTTCAAACCACTGTCTCTGGTAAACAGCTCTAAAGCGTCAGATTCTTATGAAGCATGCACTATTTTATTTATTTATTTATAAAATTTTGGTGACCGGGTAGGCCCACTGAGCCCCGAAGGTCCTTTTTTCAGGGGCGACCCGGGATAACAATACATATTTTCATACAAGACGACTTGGGTTACACAGTAGATACACTAAGCAGTATCCAACTAATGTAATACTAATAGCAACCTTTCCTAATAAAGAACTAAACTATAAATTAAAGGAGTTTCTCCCTTTTTTAGAAAAATATTTTCAAAAGTGGCATCACTAAGACTCAAGTCACAGATGCCCAAAAACAAGAACATTATATATCCCAGGTTTACAACAGCTCTACCACAGCTGGAGTGCAATGACCATATGTTTCTAGCAGGGGAGGAAGGGAGCTCAGAATACAGTGAGATTCCCTTGGAAGAAACAAGATTACTATGGTGAGGTATTTTTTCTTCAAGCCCCAGGAAATCTTACTGTATTCTGACTTATGCAGATTATCCAAGCAGTGCCTTTGGAGGTGGGCCTATAACCTATTTAGGAAACGGGCTCTGCAGGACTGCTGTGTCAAACCCAGCACCTCCTCTGGCTGGACATCCAAGCAATAATGCTTGGTGAATGTGTGGACCGTCTTCCAAGCAGTTGCTTTACAGATGTCCACTGGGGGATGTCTCTAGCAGCTGCTAAGGAAACTGCTGTACCCCTGGTCAAATGGGCCCGGAGGCCTGCAGGTGGCTGCTTACCCACCTCATTGTAGCAAAACTGAATGCAGGCTACAATCCATTGTGCAGTGAATCTTTTTATGGCAGGTTTTCTTTTCCCCACATCCCCATAGGTGAGGAAAAGCAGAGTTTCCTCCTGCTTATGGCTTTTTGTGTGGTCGAGGTAGTAGCTGATTGTCCATTTCACATCCAGGCTGTGCAGCCTATCCTCACCAAAAGTGGAATAATCTGTGAAAAAGACTGGCAAGGTAATAGGCTGGTTGAGGTGGAACTCTGATACCACCGTGGGCAAGAATCTTCTGTTAGTTCTCAGGACTACTTTGTTCCTATGGACAGCAATGTAACCAGGTTCTGTGGACAGTGCTGGAGTTCACTGATCCATCTAGCAGAAGTAATCACTACCAGGAAGACGGTTTTCGGAAGTCACATACTTAAGATATGGGCTCAAAGGGGGACTGCATAAGCTGGGCAATGCAAATGTTCAGATCCCACATTGGAGTAGGCTCCCTGTGTGGTGGGTGCAAATGCAGTAACCCCTTAAAAAACGTCTTAAATACTGGATTTCAAGCCAAGGAAGATGTTTTGCCCGCAGATAAATAAGCTGAAACAGCTGCCAGATGCCAGATGCACTCTCAGGGTCGAGGTCCATAAACCAGCAGAGTGTAAGTGGGCAATATAGTCCAGAACTACTGAGAGACTGGCTTGGGTATGGTCTATGCCCTTGCCCTGACATCAGGTTGAAAACTTCTTCCATTTAGAAGCATAGGTTTTCTTAGTAGAAGGCTTCCTAGATACTCTCAGGATATCTACAACCCCTTCTGAGAGGTGCAGATCTGCATATTCTAGGTCCTTAAGAGCCATGCTTTGAGTCTGAGTGATTGCATGTTGGGATACATGATCCTGCCCTGTGAGGATGACAGCAGGTTGTGCCTCCTGGGGGAGACAGATTAGCTTGGTCACTGACAATGATAGGATCATGGAGTACCAAGGCTGTCTGGCCCAGTCTGGCACAAAGTGCATCACTCATGCTGCCTGAACTCTGAGTTTGTTCAACACCTTCTGTATCAGAGGAAAAAGGAGGGAATGCATACAGGAACCTCCCCATCCAGTCCAGCAGAGGTGCTTCCAGAAGAATTGTATCCTTGATGGGGGGGTCTGCAGCAATACTGTGGCAGCTGATGATTGGAGCTGCAAACAGGTCTACTGCTGGAGTGCCCCATTTCCTGAAGATGGCCTCCAGGACCTGTTTGTTCAGTGACCACTTGTGGTGGTTCTGATTTATTCTGCTGAGGGCGTTCGCCAAGACATTGTCTTTTCCTGGGAAGTGAACAGCTGAAAGGGAGACATTTAGGGAGTAAGCCAAGGTCCACATTCTCATTGTCTCTGTACAGAGAGAGGAATTGACCTTGTGCCCCCTTGTTTGTTTATGTAGTACATGGTGGTTGTATTGTCTGTTCTGACCTGAACCACCTTTCCCTTTACTTGATTGACAAATGACTAAAGACCCAGTAGAACTGCTCTTAGTTCAAACAGGCTGATATGCAGGAGATATTCCTGCTTTTTCCATGTGCGGTGTGATCCCCCAGATGCACTCCCCATCCTAGGAGGGATGCATCTGTCATGAGTACCAAAGAAGGGACCTGCTGCATAAAAGGCACTCTCTGCCTGAGACTGCCCCTCTCCTGCCACCACTGTATGGCTTGGAGAAAAGTGGCTGTGACTGGAACTAGCTTTGACAGAGTCCCTTCTTTAGAGTCAGTGATCTCTCAAATGAAACTGAATATCTCTCATCTGGAATCTGGCCCCTGACACAGTTGCTGTGGAAGCTGCCATATGGCCTAGCAACTGTAGGAAGTGCCTTGCTGGCCTGGAAACGTGAAGTCTGAAGAAACTGGCCACTTGGATATGGTTGTCCACCCTGTCCTGAGGTAGGAAGACCATTCCTTTCCTTGTATCCAGTTCTGCTCCTATGAATCTGAGCAGCTGAACTGGTTCCATAACAGACTTTTTGTGGCTTACCAAGTACCCCAGGGAGTGCAGAGTATCTTGTGTTAGTGACAGAACCTCCCTTACTTGCTGGTGTGACTGACCTACTATCAGCCAGTCGTCCAGACAGGGGAACACTGACACCCCTTGTCGCCTTAGGTGTGCCACTATCACAGCCAGACATTTTGTGAACACCCTTGGAGCAGATGCAGTCCGAAGGGCATTGCCCTGAATTGGTAATGGCCTGGCAATCTGAACCCGATGTACTTTCTGTGGGACCCACTTACTGGGATATGAAAGTAGGCATCCTTTAGATTCAGGGATGCTAGTCAGTCTCACTGTCTTAGAGTTGGTAATATGGTAGCCAGTGTAACCATCTTGAATTTTGGTTTTGACAGATGTTTGTTTAAGTGTCTGAGATCCAGAATGGGTCGCCACCCCCGTTTTCTTTATTGTGAGGAAGTACCTTGAATAGAGGCCCTTTCCTTTTTGGTCTGAAGGAACTGGCTCAACTGCCTTTTGCAGCAGAAAGCTTGAAACTTCCTCTTCCAGTAGGGCTGTTTCTGATGGGGAAGAGGGTTTGAAGGCTCTTGACCTTAGTTTTGGCATTGCCTTGAAGCCGAGGACAAGCTCCTGGCCCACTGCTTCCAGGACCCACTTGTCTGTGGTGATGTTTTTCCACTCCTGGAAGTAGTGGGCCAGCCTGCCCCCTACAGGAATTAGGGAGGCGACCTGAACAGTCACCTCAGGGTATCTGTTTGGCTTGTTCTGCTGGCTGGACACTTGGGCTAGTGCAGCCACTGCCCCTTCTGCCCCTGCATCTGAAGTATCCCCTTTGCTGATACTGGGGAAAAGCCTGAAGCTGGAAAAAAGGCCTATAAGCAGGTTTGCCTCTGCCACCCCCTTGCTTGATGCTTCTGGGGGTTAGGAGTTCTTTCCTTTGCTGCTGCACTCTTACATGCAGCCTTGTATTCATCCATTTTTTCATGTATGCCTCTGTTTGCTCCCCAAACAGAGACACAAGGTCGCAGGAAAAATCCATGGCTTTAGTCTGGGTATCTTGTGTCAGATTGGTGGTTCTTTTTTTTTTTTTCCCCCACAACTCTGTTTCTGCACTCTCTTACCCTCCAGACTCTCTCCAGAGTGGGCACTCAGTTAGCAGCTGTTCCCATCCTGCCTTCCTGCCTGAAGCGTGGTCCGCTCAATTCCAGTGGGGGCCATCCCTCATATTCCTGCGTGGCTTGCCCAAACCCCCCCAGGTCTGTGTCCTCTAGGGAAGGACCGCCAACTCCTACCAGTGTCCTATCTATAGTACTGGAAGGCAGTCGAACACAGGGGAAGGATCCGGGTTGAGTGTCCTGACGCCTGTGGTGGACGGGGACCGCCACTACTGGCCCTACCTTCACCTACTGGGGCGGGTTCTAGTTAGTTTTCCCCAGACAAGGGCCATGCAAAGTCACCCAGCCAGTTATATCGCGCACCGCCCAACGCCTTGTTCCCTTGCTAAGCACTCAAGACTTGTAGTGCACCCAGCCACCACTGGGAGCCACTACATGCGTGGGATGTTGCCCTGCCCCTCCCCAGGAGATGAGAGCAGTCCTATGGACACTCGATCATCTCCTCCCCCACCGACCCCCCCATGGCCCAAGCTCACTCCCAAACCCGGGTCACCAGTGTGGCGCGAGGTGTGGCATCCAGCGCCTCAACCCTCACCGTCACTGGGCCAGCTCAGATTGGTGGTTCTAAGCCAGGTAAACCTCCTAAGCAACATAGCAGATGCTATCTGCCTGGATGCAGTGCCACTGGAGTCCACTGCCATCCTAAACTGCATCTTAGCAGCTTCGATACCCCTTTTTGCAGCTTCCTCCAAGTCAGCAGCCATGGGAGGAGGAGCTGCCTTAGCAATCTGCAGCACTGTGAACCACATAGTCTTTTGATATCTGGCTATGTAGGACATTTTTTGACAACTCTTTCCCTCCAGTCATGGATCATGGGAACTCTCTCAGGCATCCTTCTACTGTGGCCACCCACCTGAGAACCGCTACGGTCTGTAACCCTCCCCCCCAGCACCCCTGGTTTAACCCGCCCAGAGAGGGTAGCCAGACTCCTACCTGGGCTCCTAGAAAGGCAGACTCTGGCAAGTGGTGGGGCAGGAAGTGGAGGAGATATGAGGTTTAGCCGAGACAGATCCGGTGCTGGGCGTGAAGTGAAGGTGTCTCCCCTATCCCACTGGTCCGGGTTTTTCCGTATTTCTAGCTTGTATACCCCGGAGCTCGGACGTGCAATGACATCCAGCTCAGCTGATGCACACTCCCATGCACCTCCGAAGGACGTCCGCCGCAGCTCCAACCCCTGCATATTGCGACCGCGCACTGTAGTGCCTCCAGCCTCCACCAGAGGTCACCAGCGCATCGGTTGGTGAAATCCCCCCTTCCCAGGGAAGGAGAGCAGTCCACAGGACGCACAATCCTTCCCCTCCTGCCGACTCCCCGCCCGACGGTCCGGCTCATTCCCAACCCGGTTGCCAGCGTGGCGCCGAGGTGTGGCGTCCAGCGCCTCAACGCCACCGGGCCGGCATCCAGATATACTTTCTAAACTATAGAATCCACCCTCCTAGAATCTTTGGAGGGTGGAAGGCCAGAGGGATGCCAGATTTGTCACAAGCTGCAGCCTGCACTACACCTTCATGACTGGGGTGCGCAAAAGTAATTCAGCACCAGTCTTAGCCACCCAATACTTCTTGTGCACCTTCTGATCTGTAGGGGGGACAGAAGTGGTGTCTGCAATACTCTCATAGTCTGCTTTTTCAAGGACTTATGGAGTGGTAATAGTAACCTCTCTGATGGTGGCACAGCCATCATTTCTTTATAGTCCTCTTCCTCCTCATCTTCTATAGATTCCTGAGATGGGAGGTCAAAGGATTGAGCAACCTGTTTCATGAAGGGAAATTGGATGTAACATCCTCTGTTCTCTTGTCAGGGGAATCTGGTCTGAGGACCCGGGTCAATGGGATCCCGGAAATCCTCATCATCCTCATCCTCTTCACACTCTTCATCCTCAAAATGCTCCCCATCTTGGTCTGTTAAACCGGGAGCTGGATTTGAACTGGGAGTTTGAGGTAGCAGTTGCTTGCTAACCAGAACCGAGGACTGCAGAGATTGAATTATTCTAATCGCGTTAGCGATTTTCTCAGCAGAAAGAACTGTGGTCTTTCTCGGTTGCAGTTCCTGGTGCTTTTCTTTCTGCTTTCAACCGCAATGGCCGGTTCAGCAGCCTTTTCAGCGGTTCGTTTTTTGATGAAGAGCTATCGCCCCTTTCAGAGGGCAGCTCCTCCAGTTCACGTTGATGAGGAACCAGTTGCTCAGCGGTTGAGTTAGCAGCCTTCTCAGCCATCCTTTCCTTCAGTCTTTTTAAGCATCTTTCAACTGTGGACTGAGGAAAGTTACTGCAAATCTCACACTCTGTCTGCAAGTGATCAAACCCCAGACAGAATAAGCAAATTAGCTGTGGATCAGCTTTGGCAAAAAGTTCCCCGCACTCAGTACAATGCTGGAAACCTGTGGGTCCTGTTTTCTTTTTTTTTTTTTTTTTGAAATCTCTGTTTTGTCCACCTTCCCAGTCTGCCATCCCCAACCCTTTGGGAGCCCCAAGGCAGACATCCCTCTACCTTCCACCCTGCCTGAACGAACCCCAGATCCCCATGGAGCTTCGCTTACCGAAGCGGGATGGGCGGAGCCCCCTATGCCCTATCAATCATCTTTGTCGGGCGGCGAATTCAGTCTTCCCGGCATGGCAGGCTCTTTTTCCTTCTTTTTCTTCACCCCTACAGCACGAGACCCAGACGTGCAAGGCATTGAGCCATGTCGCACTGTATAGCGGCTGCCTATCCCTGTTGCTAGGGGCTTGTAATACTCCGAACCTCCGCCTTAGAGTCATACAAGAGCATGGGCTATGGCCTCAACACTCCTTCGAGTAGGCGAGCTGTCGTGACGCCAAGCCCATCTCCTGGCAACCTACCAGCGACCCGAGTCTGCTCCTGAACCCGGTCGCCAAGGAGCGAGGTGTGGCATCCAGCGCCACAACCCTCAGTGCCACTGGGCCAGCCCTGTTCTCTTTTTAGTTTTCTGTGATATAGCCCAGATCACCACACTAAAGAATTTTTTTTTTTTTTTTGGTCGGTTACACAAACTGGACAACAAAGCCAGGAGTTACCGCAGTTGAATTTCAAATATAAACAAACCAACTATACCAAGTCGGAACAAATTCACTTTACTCTACACAGTAATTAAACTAAAAAGGAAGACTGTCAGTTTCCCTGTTAAAGTGATTTTCCAACGTAGTTGAGGGCAGCTACTACTACATATTGTGTAGAAGCGCTCAGCGCTAGTTAATTAGTTTGGTTTAATAAATTATGTTCTGTACTAGTGTCTTTAGACATAATTTAGATTTATCAACGCAGTTCGGTTGGTTCTGAAAGTCTTGGTACTTATGACACAACCTCCTCGCTCTCAGCACGTAATGACGCGGGACTAGGGAGAGCGCTGTGTGTTTGACTGAATGATGGGTTGGATTATTCATTCAGTTTAAGACGACCACGCTACGAAGGACACCGCCACTCAACAATGGTCGTGTTAGTCTGCTGTGTCCTTCATTAATCTTTAGGTGGTCATTCTTAATCTTAAACCGAATGAAAAATCCAGCCCATTCATTTCTACCGAAGGCCTCATGCTCTCCTGGGTTCACGCCATACGTGCTTGTGCGCAGGAGTGTCGCGAACAGAACTTTCAGAACCGGACGGGCTGCTTTGAGAAATTCTAAATTACGAGTGAAAATACAAAGGTACGGGACATAATTTATTATTTAAACCAGGCTGGATTAGCTAGCGCTGTGGGCAGCTACCACAACGTGTGTGTAGCTGCCCTACATCGGAAACCTGACTTTAACGAACTGTGGAGAAAAATGACTACTTACCCTATATTAACTAAAATCTAAATGATTACTACCTGAAAACCAAGGACAGTGAAAAGAATACCAAATAAAATAAATTTACTGGGAAAATAACCGAGAAAAACAAGTTTCTTCAAGCGATAAAGGAGAGCTCTCCGGAGAAGTTTTACTGAGGCAAGCAGAGTAAAGAATTTGACGGTTTAGAACCGTTTACCAGGGACAGTGGTTTGAAAACCAAGCTCGAGCCTAGCATGCCATCATTTGCATAGGTTCTATTAACCAATTTGGCTCCTGGGCAGTCCTATGGTGAGATCATACTGCATAAGTCAGAATACAGTAAGAATTCCTGGGGCTTGAACTGATGTTAACCAACTGAGACACCAGCAGTGCAGAAAAAGATAAAAATGGCCTGAAGAGGCCATCTTTTATTTTTTGATGAATGTGTAAAGAATAACACAAAGTCTACTACACAAATCAAGAATCGGTTTGTATTCAGAATCACACAAACGGGCCATATTAACAACCTCACACAGACTGTAGCATATGCATGCAGTATAATATTAGGAGCACTCTTGTTCCATTGTTGTCATCACAATGTCTGAAGTAAAGTTTTGACATGTAGCTCCATTTGTTTACAAAGTTTATGATTTGAGGAAACTACTAAAGCTCCATTTTAAGGTAACCAGACACACTGTGTAGACATGAAAAGTACTGCGCATCCTTAGAACTGTGTGGGTGGGAACTCAGAACTGGAAACCCTAACGCCACATTTCCCTACCTTTGTGGCGTTAACTTGAACCCTCACTGGTATACAAAGTTTTCTGCAAAGAATATAAATAGTTATGCAATAGGTGTGGGTGAATAAACCATTACATAAATGCATTTATTCTTACTGATGTTGAATAAATGGTGGAGTGAAGGATTAGTTAATTCTACTTGCTGTGGAGAGAGTCATTGTGGAGAGAATTTTTGTAAGTTTTGCTATTGTTTTATTTATTTTTTTTTAATTTAGCTTAAAGCGGAATTTAGCTTAAAGGTTTCTGTGACTGGAGGGATTGTAAAAGCCCTTCCAGCAGCCTTTCTTAAGTATTGAAATGCCACAGGGGGTTGGGTTTGAAGGCTGTAAGGGAGAAGTTTGGGGAGCTGCAAACTGACCTAAGCCCTCAGGGCAGGTGAGGAGGGGGGAAACAAGTAACAGCCATATGAGCTAATTCTTAAAAATATACATAGTATATGGTGGAACGTTGTTTTCGTTAAAAATCCCACCATACCGAAACGCTGTTCATCCAGAGAGTCAAAAATGAATGAAACGCTGTACTGACTGTACGTGCAGAACAGCATTCCATTCATTTGGAATGAGAGACTATCTTGAAATGTAAGCCGCGTGGCACAAGGAACCGCTGCGAATCATATGTGGTTCTCGTTAAAAATCTTACCATACACTATAAAAAATACTGGCTTCTCAATCTCGCTAAACCAGTGTGTTTTCAGCCACCTCGGCGTTTATGATTCCATCGGACCTCTCGAGCTTCGCTCTCGAGGTCGCATGTAATCATAAACCCTCTGTGGCTGAACACACTGGTTCAGCACAATTGCTCAGCCAGTATTCTCTATAAAAAACGTATGAGTAGATCTTACGAGCAGGACTGTGGTTTCCAGTTATTGCTGCAGTGGCTGTCTTGGACTGCATGCAAGGGCATTTGGTATTACAATTTCAGTTAGAGGCTGGGCTAGGATTAGTTAATTCTACTTGCTGTGGAGATAATTTGTGTAAGTTTTGCCTTTTTTTTATTTATTTTTTAATTTAGCTTAAAGGTTTCTGTGGCTGTGTTTTAAGAATTAAGCTGAAAGGTTTCTGTGGCTGTCTTTTGATTTTAGCTTAAAGGTTTCTGTGGCTGTTTTCTGAATTAAGCTCAGCAGGGGGTACAACAGCACCACTTGAAGCCGGGGGAGGAGCCAAAAGAAGACCTGAGGCAAACGTTTAATTTCTGGACTGTATGTGTTTGTGAGACTTGGGAATGCTATTGGTGGGTTTGTAATTGTGTTCGTAAACAACCGCAATCAGTATAGAGAGACTGTATTTCACAGTCCTGTAGAGGTAGTGTAACCTATGGGGAGGATGGTGGGTGCAATGGTTGTGGGGCAGTAGTGTGGATGAACATACTGTGGAGGCTGGAGGGTGCCCAATATACCACAGGCTAAGGAGGCGGAAGTGGTTCAGTGGTTTGGCAGGGAGCTGGGGAGGTTGAGAGGTGAGGAGAGGGTTGGTTGGTAGAAGGGCTGACATCTGAGAGTATCGAGGGCACCACAGAGAAGGAACTGTGGGTTAAAGGAGGGGTCAGGAAGGGGGCAAACTGGACAGGGAGTCAGCTGATGAAGGGTGGACTCTAGTAGGGCCTAATAAAAGAGGAGTAGCAGGAGGGAGGAGAACACACATAATAATGCAAAGAGGGTAGGGAACATGTTTGCTGTACTAGCGACACATGGGGAACAGGACGCAGGAGGAAACTGCACACGGGATAGTACTCACAAAGAGGAGGGAGTGAGGGGCATTACTAGTGGAGATATTGAGCTCGGCACGACAGGGGGACGGATAATACTCTGAGAGGTGAGGAAGGAGAGGAAGGTTGGCAGTCAAACATGAGGAGGGGAAGGGTCTCAATTGAGAGGGATGGGGAAGACACTGGGGCAAATGGTAAAAAGTACCGCCTTGAGTGGCCCCAGGAATGAGAACCTGGGTGGGGGTGGCAACGGGCACAAGGAAAGAGGAGGGGGGTGTAGTGGTGTTGGGGGAATCCATACTCAAGGGGATCAGATGGAGCAGCAGGGGGGAGAGGCGCAGTCAGATATGGATGGAGTCCATACCAGGATTAAAGGCAGGACAGGCAATCCTAAGGTGCACAAGAGGGGGTAGGAGGAAACCACACATTGTGGTACATGTGGGGACAAATGACCTAGCAGGGGAAACGGTAGGTGTAACAAGGAGAGGTTTATGGGAAGTGAGAAGGTTGTGCGAGGAGATTGTGGAGTCTGTGGCCTTCTCGGAGGTGCTCCCTCCCAGTACCCTGCGCAAGCACAGTGAGAAAGGAGAGGATTGGGGAGTTGAACATATGGTTGGTAGAATGGTGCTGAACTAAGGGGTACAGGGTTGTGGGTGGCTGGGGCAGTACCTAGGATAAAAATAATCTGTTTGCAAGGGACAGGCTGCACCTGAGTGGGGAGGAGAAGGAGGTATTAAAGCAAAGACTGGGGAGTTATACTGCGACAAAGGTGGATTTAAACTAGATGGGGGGATGGCAAATGGACAGCAGGTAGGCACGGATCCGATAGAGTGGAGTCACAGCCCACTCTCAGGCTAGTAGGGAAGGACTCGGGGCGGCTGAAAAGAGAGCGAGTAGAAGGGAAGAGATGGACGGCGATGAAGGGAAGGGGACAGGATAGAGGGTGGACTCGCTAAATGCAAGAAGCTTAGGCAACAAAATCAGCTGTGCTACAGGCACTCTTGGCAATATGGAGGGTACATATTGCAGCTATCACAGAAACATGGTCAACCGAGCACCAGGACTGGGATCTGGCAATTCCAGGGTACAGATTATACAGGAAGGACCACGGGGTGGGGGGGGTGGCAGTCTATGTAAGGGACAGGATCAAATGCACAAGGACGAGGGGGAGGAAAGAACAACAGAGGCAATCTGGCTACAGCTCTTAGACTCAAGGGGTAGGAAACTGAGGTTTGGGGTGGTATATAGGCTGTCATCCCAGTCTGAGGAGCTTGACAGGGAATTAGTGAGACAAATCAGGAAAGTATGTAGAAAAGGGAAGGTGGTCACCATGGGGGATTTCAACTTGCCGGGGTATGACTGGTGCATTCCGGTCACCTTCAGTGCTAGGGAGCAAGTGCTCCTGGACGTGATCCCAGGAGGGTTTCCTGATTCAGTTGGTCAGTGGACCTACTAGGCTAAAGAACATTTTAGATCTGGTATTGTCAAACGGGGGAGGCAGCAAGGGAAATAAGAGTGGAGGACCCACTAGCCGACAGCGATCACCAAACGGTGTGGTTTAATATCACAATGTGCGGGAGCCAGAGAGAAATCACTAGCCCAGTGGTAAACTTCAGGGGCAGACATGGGAGGATGCAGGAAGTACTGAAGGGAAACTGGAGGGCATAAGGCAGGAGATGGACGCGGAGCAGAAATGGGATATTATTAAATAGGGATTACAGAGGCAACGGAAGGCTGCACCAAGACACAGAGTAAGAGGAGCAGAGCAAGGAAACCATGCTGGTTGAACAGCAAGGTAGTGGAGGTGGTGAGGGCAAAACGAGAGGCACACCAGAGGTATAGGAGGACGGAGAAGGAAGGGAACAGGGAGGAGTATGCAAGATGGTCCAGGGAGGTGACTAGAAAAGTGAGAGAAGTCAAGGCTCAGAGGGAGCAGAGATTAGCGCAGGGAATTAACGGGAGGAGAAAGACTTTTTCAGATACATCAGGGAGAAAAGGAAGTGCAAGGAGACAACAGTGAGGATAAAAATGGTGGGGAGGACACAAAAGGGGAGGAGCAGGCAGAAGCACTGAATGAATACTTTGCTCAGTGTTCACGGAAGAAAAGGGGGAATCTGCCACCACCATGGGCTGGAGGGTGGAGACAGGGGAGAGGGAGGCACAGATGGAAGAACTGAGGGAGGTAGAGTCCCAGAGGGACTGAGGGTAGACAAGGCACCCGGGCCGGATGGTATCCACCCCAGGGTGATGGTGGAGGTGTTGACGGAGCCGCTGGGCTGATCTGTACAGCACCTCACTGGAGTTGGGATGTGCCACTGGACTGGAGGATGGCATGTACGTCATAAACAAGAGCAGACCAAGGGATCAACTGCAATTACATCGTCCGATAAGTCTCACCTCCATAGTGTGCAAACTCATGGAAACACTACTACAAGAAAGACTGGACAACGGCTTCCAGGATGTGAGGCAGTTTGGGTTCGCTTTGGGGAAGTCTTGTCAAACCAACCTGATACAATATTATGACTGGGTGACAGGGAGCTGGATAAGGGTCATGCAGTGGATGTTCTTTACTTGGACTTCAGCAAGGCCTTTGATTCTGTGCCTCATGAGAGGCTTGGGGGAAGCTAACTGGTGTAGGGGCAGGGGCAAAAATGACAAACTGGATTACAAGCTGGTTGAGTGGGAGGCTGCAACGGGTGGTGGTGGTGGGAGGGGAGCTCTCTACTCTGAAGCCAGTGATGAGCGGGATGCCACAGGGCTCTGTGCTGGGACCAGTATTATTTGGGCTCTTCGTATCAGACACTGCACACGGGGTGGTGAGCAAGGTAAGTCTGTTCACAAATGACACCAAAATTGGAACAGTGGTGGATAGAGGGGAGGTAAGGAAGCAGCTGCAGGGGGACCTAAGCAAGCTACAGGAGTGGTCAGCGGGTGGCAGCTGGGGTTCAATACAAAAGTGTAAGGTTATACACTTGGCCAAGAATCCAAGGTAAGAATACTGCTTGGGGGTTAAGCTGGGGATCACTGAGGAGGAGAAGGACCAGGGGTAATGGTAACAGGGACTATGAACAACACTGCCCAGTGCAGGAGAGTGGCCATAAAGCAACAAAATGCTGGGGTATGGCGTTTTTGTCCAGGTGAAGAGAGGTGATCTTGCCCTCTACAGGTCACTGGTAAGGGACGCACTTGGGAGTATTGTGTGCAGTTTGGAGGCCATACCTGAAGCGTGATATCAGGCTACTGGAGGGGTGCAGAGGACAGCAATGAAGATGATATGTGGAATAGAGGAGAGACTATGAGAGTAGGCTGGGGACCTGAATATGTACACTCTGGTGGACAGAAGAGACAGGGGCACATGATAGAGACATTCTAGTATCTGACGGGAATCAATAAGGATGAGGCAGATGGGGTCTTTAAGCTAAGGAGGGGGAAGGACACCAGGGAGCACGGGCTAAGAATAAAAGGGGGGAAGATTTAGGGGGGAAATTAGGAGACACTATTTCACGGAGAGGGTGGTAGCAAAATGGAATGCACTGCCAGAATGGGTGGTATCATGTAAATCTGTGAACAACTTTAAAAGGACATGGAACAGGGAATGAGGAGAGTGAGGGTGGGGAGCGGCAGTGGGATGACAAAGGGAAGGGGGGCAGGGCAGCTGCAAACTAGAGGTGCTAGCTGCACACTCGTGCAGACTTAGATAGACCAGGTGGTCTGTTTCTGCTGGCACATTTGTATGTTCTAAGATTTATCCAATACCCTGCCATCAAATCAACCACCGTTTATTCAACACCCTGCCATCAATCATCCCTCTCCTGCCAAAACTACATCACCCTCCTTTCGTTTTCTGTGTCTTTTGCACAGTCAGTTCCCATCTTCAGCCCACAACACTTCCTGCTGCAGTCACTCTCATATGTGGAAGGTTTTAAGAAGGCCCTAAAAACACACTTATGGTTAAAAGCCCTAAAAACACACTTATGGTTAAAAGCATACCCAAACTGACTTTTAGGTTTGTATTTATCTGTCTGATTATTGAGTATTTTATTGTTTTTATTGTTCAGCACCTTGACATTTGAAAGGTGCTTTATAAATAATAATAATAACCTTTATCGTTCATACAATTTATGATGCCTTCACACTTTTTTGTATAAACTACATCATTTAGTTCATTACTTTTTCAAGTAAAATCTTTCTTTTGTAGTAACACAGTCTGTCATGACTCCAGCTGTCCACAGCGTTACTCACCTCTGGCATCTCCCCAAAAACCCTAACGTCACATCTCCCCGAACACTCCTACTTCACTACAAAATAAGAAAAACAGGAATGCTACTTCTCTCCTCTTCCCAGCAGACCACACAACCAAAAACATTTTCTTCTTTTTAATTTAAAATCTCAAACCACCCATAATTGGCACTATAGGTAATCACTAGCTGTACACATTTGTTGATGTCTCCCCACCACCCCAGCAGTTTCTATCTGCTGCTTCAGTCCCTGCACCAGTCTACTTCTCCTTCCTTACAGAGACATGCTGCAAAAAGAAAAGAAAACCAAAAAGAAAAGCCTTACTGTACATCTGAATCTTGGAAAACAACCAGTCCGCTCTCTTCTGTCCAGCAGCCCACCAAACATTACAAGAACTTTGCAATTTGCGCCATGATCGATTCGTTCCACTCCATGTCACTTCACTCACCGTACATGGCACATACATAACGTTGCAAAGCGCAGTGGACTTGCACACACTATAAAGGCAGGATCAACCAGATAAAATAATCAAACCAAAACAAAATGAAACATTGAAACCACAACGGGTCCCTCCCACTCTTGCCAAGTCAGAAACAGAGCCGCCATGTTTTAGAAACTCTCCAGCCCGCCCACACACGAAAACCAGCCAATCAAAATGCACACGCTACATCTAGGGACGTCAGCTCCATAGTAACAATGCTCCCAGCACTAGCAAGCGGCTCAAAACTTCGAGACCACAAAAAATCCCTAATATTTTTCAAATAACACAAACAAAACTTAACAGAAAATAAATGAAAAGAAAAAATTACTCACCTTAGTAATTATGTTTCTTCTAATGGAGTCTTGCTGTATTCTCACTATTGCAGTTAGCCCCAGCCTTTAAACTGCCCCTGAGAGCAAAGGGTTAACTTTCTATGCAGAGCATAGAATGCTGAGCTCAAGCTCGGTTGAGGTCTCTGTCTGGAGCCCTTGAAATCCAACCGTCCAATTCTTACGAGCAAAAACTTACTAACTATTCTATGTGGAAATTGTAAAATTTTTACTAGCCAACTGACAACAAAAAGCTTTGGATCCCCAAAGAAAGACTTAAGTCAGGAAACCCAAAACCAAAAACCAATCCAAATAAGAATAAAGATAAAACAAACACTCAAACCAAAAGAAGAGGGTGTAAAAGGAGCACCTCTGAGATGCAACACTGCACCTGCCCACCCACTTCCCAAAAAACAGGTTCTGAGAGGGGAGGCAGGGAGGGAGGTCAGAATACAGCAAGACTCCATTAGAAGAAACATAATTACTAAGGTGAGTAATTTTTTCTTCAAACAACATGAAGTCTTGCTGTATTCTGACTATTGCAGACTACCAAGTAGTGCCTCCATGGAGGAGGGACAGAACCTACTTTGGGAATAGGCTCTGAAGTACTGCTCTGCCGAACCAAGCATCACTCCTAGCCTGGATATCCAGAGAGAAATGCTTGGTAAAGGTATGGACTGTTTTCCAGGGGGCTGCTTGACAAATTTCTAAGAGAGGAATATCCCTGGCAGCAGCCAGGCAAGCAGCTGTACCTCTATTGGAGTGAGCCCTCAGGCCTGAGGGTGGAATTTTTCCTAGTTTCTCATAGCAGAATTGTATACAAGATACAATCCACCTGGCAATAGTTCTCTTGGTGGCAGGTTTGCCCTTCCCCACTTCTCCATAAGTGAGGAACAGCCGGAGGGAATCAAACCTGTGACCCTTAGTATGCTCTATATAGTAGCTAAGGGCCCTTTTAACATCTAAACTGTGTAGCCTCCTCTCTCCTGAAGAAGAATGATCAGTGAAGAAAACAGGAAGAGAGACTGGTTCAGGTGAAAATCTGAAACCACTTTGGGCAAGAACCTTCTATTGGTTCTAAGGACCACTTTATCCCTATGAAAGGAGATAAAATCAAGTTCCACTGACAGGTCTTGCAGTTCACCGATACGTCTGGCAGAGGTAATGGCTACCAAAAACACAGTTTTCCAAGTCAAGTACTTAAGCTTTACTGAGGACATAGGCTCAAAAGGGAGGTTGTATCAATTGAGCAATACAAACATTTAAATCCCAGGCAGGGGCAGGGTCTCTGAATGGAGGACTGGTATGAAGCAATTCTTTGAAAAATTTACAGAACACAGGATGAGATGATAGTGAGGAAGACTTCCCACTGACAGAAAAGCAGAGACAGCTGACAAGTGTACTTTGAGTAGCTGGTCTGAGGCCTATGCCATTAAGATGGACCATATAATTCAGAACTGTAGGCAATTCAGCAGTGTCTGGGGAAATATGCTGCTTAGAACACCAAATGCTGAATCTCTTCCATTTGGAGTTATAGGTCTTTCTAGTGGCAGGCTTTCGAGAGGCTTTGAGGATGTCCAGAACCCCCTGAGACATATGAAAATCTGCATACTCTAACTCTTCAAGAGCCATGCCTTGAGAGTGAAGATTGGGGTACCAAATCCTCCCCTGAGAGGAGGTTATCAGCTTGTAATTCCTGGGAAGAGACAGGGGAAGATGGACAGCTAGGGACAGTAACGGGGTACTAAGGCTGTGTGGCCCAATCTGGAGCAATCAGAATCACTTTGCAAGGTTGTGACTTTATCTTGACTAAAACTTTGAACAGTAGAGGAAAGGGAGGAAAGCATACAGAAATTTTCCTTCCAGTTCAGAATCAGAGTATCAGAGGGACTGTGCCCAAGACTGGGGGTCTGCAACAAAGAGAGGAAGTTGGTGATTGTCTGGGGCTGCAAAGAGATCCATCTCTGGAGTGCCCCACCTTGAAAAAAATCACCTTCAAGACCAGAGGGTCCAGGGACCATTCGTGATGGCCCTGTGAAATCCTCTTCAGTGCATCTGCTAGCACACTGTCCTTCCCCGGAAAGTGGACTGCTATCAGAGAGGTTTGCAGGGAATAAGCCAGGGACCACAACTTCATGGCTTTTGTGCACAAGGCCGTAGACCACGTGCCTCCCTGCTTGTTGATGTACCACATGGTGGTGTTGGTGGTGGTGTCTGTTCTGACTTGGAAGCCTTAGGGATATCCAGAACCCCTTGGGGAAGATGCAGATCTGCAAACTCTAACTCTTCAAGAGCCAAGCCTTGATTGAGAGACTGAAGATTCAGGTACCAAATCCTCCCCTGAGAGGATGTTAACAGGTTGTAATTCCTGGGAAGAGACAGGGGAAGATGGACTGTTAGGGACAGCAACAAGTGATACCATGGCTGCCTGGCCCAGTCTGGAGCAATCAGAATCACTTTGCATGGTTGTGACCTTATCTTGACTAACACACTGAACAGGAGAGGGAAGGGGGGAAAGGCATACAGAAATTCCCCTTCCCAGTTCAGAATCGGAGCATCCAGGGGGACTGAGCCCAAGACTGGGGGTCTGCAATAAAAGAGAGAAAGTTGGTGATTGTCTGGGGCTGCAAAAAGATCTATCTCTGGAGTGTCCCATCTTGAGAAAATCACTTTCAACACAAGGGGATCGAAGGCCCATTCGTGATGGCCCTGGGATATTCTGCTCAGTGCATCTGCTAGGACATTGTCCTTCCCTGGGAGGTGAACTGCTATCAGAGAGGTTTGCAGGGAATAGGCCAGGGACCACAACTTCATTGCTTCTGTGCACTAGGCCATAGACCGAGTGCCTCCTTGCTTGTTGATGTACCACATGGTGGTGGTGTTGTCTGTCCTGACCTGAACTGAACCACCTTGTTTTGTACAGATTTGGAAAAAGCTTGCAGTGCCAGAAACACTGCTCTGAGTTCCAAGAGATTGATGTGAAGCAGAGATTCCTGAGGCGACCACAGTCCCTGGCTAGTAAGTTCCCCCAAATGGGCTCCCCAGCCCAGCAGGGAAGCATCTGTGGTGAGGACCACTGAATGAGACTGAGTGACAAATGGAACCCCTTGCCTCAAATTGTCCTGATCCTGCCACCATTGCAGGGCTTGGATCAGAGTTCGAGTCACTGGAATTAGTTTGGGAAGGGAATCCTTTCTTTGGGACCAAAAAGCTCTTAAGTGGAACTGAATGTCCCTCATTTGGAATCTTGCGCCCTGGACCACTGCTGTGGAAGCTGCCATGTGGCCCAGTAGCTGAAAGAAATGCCTTGCTGGTCGAGACACCTGAAGGCTGAATGAAGAGGCCAGTTCCATGAGGGTCCTTGCCCTTTCCAGGGGAAGGAAGGCGCTTGCTTTTATCATATCCAGTTCTGCACCTATGAAGGTGAGGAGCTGCACTGGTTCGAGAACTGACTTTGATAGGTTGAGAAGGAATCCTAAAGAAGTGAGCACTTGCTGGGTCACTTGCAGGTGTGACTTGACTTGGTCTGAGACTGACCTACTATGAACCAGTCGCCTAAGTATGGGAAAATGGAAATCTTTTTGTCTTCTTTAGGAAGGCAACAACTAGTGCCAGGCACTTTGTGAAGACCTTGGGCTGATGTTAGCCAAAGGGCATTGATCTGAACTGATAGTGGCCTGAGGGCAACTTGAACCTGAGGTACTTTCTCTGGGAGCACCTGATGGGAATGTGAAAGTAGGCATCTTTGAGGTCCAGGGAGGCTAGCCAGTCCCCTGGCCTTAGAGAGGGAAGGATAATTCCCAGAGTTACCATTTTGAACTTTGGCTTTAAAAGATGTTTGTTCAGATATCTTAGGTCCAGGATGGGTCGCCACTCTCCTGTCTTTTGGGGGGTTAGGAAGTACCTGGAGTACAACTCTTTGCCCCAGTGTAGGGTAGGAACTCTCTCTATAGCTCTGAGAGCTAAGAGAGAATAAACCTCTGCCTCTAGGGCAAGGGTCTCAGAGATTTCCAGGTGGAAAAGATCTGGTTCTCAGCTTGGGAAATTTTTTGAAGCTGAGAACCAGACCCTGGCTTACTACTTCCAGGACCCACTTGTCTGATGTAAGAGACATCCAGTCCTGGACAAAGTAAGCAAGCCTGCCCCCTACTGGTATAGGAGAATCGACCCGGGCAGACCCATCAGGGTGTCTGCTTGGCAGGGGCTTTAGGCTGAGGGGTGGATGCAGGCCTGCTCATCCCCCTTCTGCCTCTCCCTCTAAAGAACCCCCTCGCAAAAACGAAGAAGAAGAGGCCTGTGCTTGGTAAAAAGGCCTTTGGAAAGGCCTGCCCCAGGACTGCTGCCATTGAGGAGTTGCTTGCCTTTCTTTGGCCTGAGCACTCCTGTAAGTGGTCCTGTACTCGTCCATTTTCTTCATGTAATTCTCTGTCTGCTCCCCAAACAGGGAATTACCCACTACGGGAAAATCCTTGGCCTTAGCCTGGGTACCCTGTGAGAGGCTAGTACATCTGAGCCAAGCCATTCTCCGAAGAGCCACAGATGTAGCCATGACTCTTGATGATACATCACTGGAGTCTACCGCAGCATGAAACTGAACTTTCGATGCCTCAATCCCATCTGCAGCCACCTGCTCCAGTTCCTAGGCAAGCTGGGTAGGAGCCTGTTTAGCCAGTGCCAGTACAGTGTCCCACCTGGACTTCTGGTACCTGGCTGCATAGGCCATATAATTAGCCTGCCTGAGTCCCAAAGATGCTGCCATGTACTGCTTCTTTGCCATGGCATCAATCTTCCTGGAGTCCTTGTCTGGGGGTGTGATGCCAAGGGAATGTTTGCCTTATTACAGGCAGCAGCCTGTACAACCCCAACATGGCTGCATTGCTGAAAAAGGAACTCCGTATCCGAGCCTGAAAGAGTATACCTCTTGTCCATTCTTCTGTCCACAGGAGGTATAGAATTGGGAGATTTAAGAATTTTTTGTGTCTGTTTCCCAAAAGATTTGTGGAGGGGAATAGACAGTCTTCTGGACTCTGGGATGTCCATCATCTCTACATAGTCAGGCTCTTCCTGATCCTCTACTGCTTCCTCCACAGGAAGCTGGAGGGTATCAGCCACCTTTCTGTAAAACACGTAGTGTGAAGGAGACTCAGAAAGCCTAGGAGGAGAAACACCTGAAGGTCTGTCTGGAGAGATGTCGGGTCAATAAGCACATCCAGACTTTCACCATCACCATAATCATCCTCACTCTCCCCTCCTCAAACTCTGGTTCATAAAATTCTTCCAGGGTATAATCCGGAACCGGGGGAACCGACCGAACCGAGCCCCTGCCAAATGGTGCCGGTTCAGTCGGAACCGATCGAAGCGATTCCATAATCCTAATCGCTTTGGCTATTTCATCGGCGGTCGAAGTATGAGATTCTGGATCAGAACCGGTCAACTTGTCTTTTCTTTTTCTTTTTGTCAGAATCAATTCCTCGGAATCGGCTCTCCTTTGGCCAAAAGAAGTATCGCCCTGGTCAGAGGGCACTCCTTCTGGTTCGGTCAGAACCGAACCGGGCTGGCCATCCGGGTCAGCGGACTTCTCGGCCTCCTTTCCCTCAGTCTACCTAATCTCTTTCCAGGGTAGATGTGGGAAAATGTTTCTAAATTGGCAGTCTGAATCGAGATGGTCAAACCCCAGACAATAAACACAGGTGGTGTGGGGATCAGCCTTACAAAGATCTCCCCACACTGCAATATTGAAACCCAGTGGGCCCGTTTTTCTTGGGTTTCTCAGACATGGCCAACCTAACCAAACATACCTTTTTTCGCAATCCGCAGGCAAGACTGCCACGGGTCTTGGGAAAAACGCATTAAACCCATTTTTTTAGAACCGATACTAACCGATAACCACACACTAAAGTAAGTATAAATTTACTCAAAATGATCTGTTCAGCAGACCAATCCACAGTTTACAAGTTCCACACAGAAAACGGAACAAAAACTTGAACCGACTATGCGGAAACAACAATTCAGTAGAAAACCGACCGAAAACCGTCACTTCAACCGACTTTGAACCGAGCAGCAGAAGAAATCTCCGGAGCGACTGTTCAGTGAGGCGGAGTAAAGAATCTGACGGTTGCAGTTCAATAACAGGCAGAGGCTTCAACCGAAGCTCAAGATGAACATTCTATGCCATGCATAGAAAAGTTAACCCTATGTTCTCCGGGCAGTTGAAAGGCAGGACCTAACTGCAATTGTCAGAATACAGCAAGACTTCATGTTCTTTGAATCTGACGTTTGATTTCAAAGGGCTCCAGACAGAGACCTCAACCAAGCTCGAGCTCAGCATTCAATGCTCTGCATAGAAAGTTAACCCGTTGTTCTCCAGGGCAGTTTAAAGGCTGGGGCTAACTGCAATAGTCAGAATACAGCAAGACTTCATGTTGTTTGAAACAGTTCCAAAAAAAAAAAAAAAAATCACATTCCTATTGCATAAATCAGATATGCAATGGAAAACTTGTGGAACACATGATATATCTACACCCGAGCAGTTGGACCTCGGACACCTCACTCATAGCTTACACCACTCGTGAGGTTACCTGAGGTCAAACTGCTCTTGTGCAGATAAATCATGTATTCCACTTGTTTCCACTGCATATCCCCTATATATGTAAAATACATACCAAATACACGGACAAGACACAAGACCCAGTTATGTAAACTATCAGTGACATAGGTGAATTAAGTTAGCAAGTTTTAGATAAAATAAAATATTCATAAGATGGTGCAAGACATCATTTAAAGGGCCACCAACACCTCAAGAAGAACTTTGAATAACATGATATTTGGACATAAAGAAGCTTACGTTTCTCATCAGCTCTGTATTGCTTATTCACATTATTACTGAGGTCAGATGCATGAAAACAAGAGAGTTGTCCCTTGAGGGTTCATCTGCTTCTATTGTTTCATCCCAACCTGATGTCAAATTGGTTACTTGCTAATTCTCTTGTGCTTAATTCAGTAAAACAAAATTATGCTTTTACTAATAGAAAGATGCTTGTGACATCACAATTATTCCCATGGCAACAGATTGTGATGTCACAATAGAGCAGTATAATTTCAAGTAGGAAAGAAGCTATAGAGGCAGATGAACTCTAAGAGATAAAGATCTGTTTGTGGGAATTTCTTTAGTAATAAAGACTGCAGAAGAGAACTCTCTAGAAGAAATACAATCTGAATAGTGTATAAATATTATGTTTTCCAAAGTTTTGCTAGTGTCAGCGACTCTTTAAATTTTAGTAATGGCACTCTTACAAATCGATTAGGGTCTGATCCAGTAAGAACACGATGGCAACTGATGCATCCCGTCACATGTAGGCCAAAATACAAATCTATTTGCATTAAAAGAAGGCATGCTGTAGCCTAGATGCAGTGACACACTAGCTGCAGGTTTTTTTTGTTTGTTTTGTTTTTAAATACACTCTGGAATTTTCCTACTGTTTCCGCCTCTCGCGTCTAAGATGACAGCAAGTTTCAAGATGCAGCAGCACTATATCGGCACATCGTGAAAATACAGGTTCTCACCTGTAAAAGGAGTTCTAGGAGTGGTATATGTTGTTCATCCACACTGTCTGGCAGGTTCCTTGCCGCTTTAAATCTTGCCAGAAAATCTTCAAGCTGGCTCCTCCCACCCGGGTGGTAAAACCCTCGGCTCCACCATGGCAGATCTGGCTCGTTGGAAGGCCAGGTTGCTCGAAGCCAGGGAGGTCAGGTGGGTCGTGTGGATGAACAACATATACCATTCCTAGAACTCCTGTTACAGGTGAGTAACCGGTATTTCTAGGGACATGGATATGTTGTTCAATCCACACTGTCTGGCAGACTCCTAGCAGTTCTCCAGGAGGAGGGAGGCAAGGCGCACACCCCCTACTTGGGAAACAACGACCAGAGAACCAAGATCCCAAAACCAGCATCCCGGCGTGACTCTAGGTCAATGTGTTAATGGGAAATAAAGGTGTGTGCTGACTTCCAGGTAGCAGCCCTGCAGATTTCTGGATAGGACGTCTCCAGAAGCAGCCAATCAAGCAGCAGTATGGTGGGCTGAATGAGCCTTATCCCTTTGGGTGGCTCCATGCCCGCCAACCTATAGAGATCTATGCAGGAGGTGACCCACCTGCTTATCATCCACTTGGCTGCAGGACTGCCATGTGCGGCTTCAGCGAGGTAACAAACAGCTGGCGAATCCCTCCCCGAACTTCAGCCGCCCGCCTCCTTGTAATAAGCAAGCACTATTCTAGGGTCCAAAGTATGGAGCCCATTCGATCAACGAGGTGTGATTGGGGTAGAACACCAGCAGTGTCAACACCTGGTTCAGGTGAACTCAACACCACCTTCAGAAGGAATTTCGGGGGGGTGAAGGACAACCTTGTCCCTGTGGAAGATCAGATAAGGAGACTCAATGGAAAGCGCCTGGAGCTGTCCCATCCTTCTCACTGACGTAATAGCCACCAAGAAGGCGATCTTCCACGACAGGTGGGAGATATCACACCTGTGCATCAGTTCGAATGGCTTGCCCATGAACTTGCCCAATACCAGCAGTAGATCCCACAGAGGTGGAGGTTCTCGCACCGGAGGGAATATGTGATCAAGGCCTTTGAAAAAGCGCCCGACCACCTTCTACTGCGCCACTGACTGTTTGCCTGCCCGCGCCCAGTAAGCAGAGATGGCTGCAAGGTGCACCTTAAGGGTCATCGACCGAAGCCCTAGCTGAGACAGGAACCACAGGCAGTCCAAAATACTAGCCAATGGGCAGGCAGAGGGGTCCAACCCCTTGTCCTGACACCAAATGGAGAATCTCCTCCATTTAAAGGCATAGCACTTTCTGGTCGATTCCTTATTGGGACGCCTCAACAACGTTGAGGACCTCATCGGAAAGACCCAAGGCCTGGAACTGTAGCCACTCAGGAACCAGGCCATCAGGTGCAGGGATTGAAGGTCCGGATGGAGAACCTTCCCCTTGTTGACTGAGATCAGGTACGGGCGGGCTGGAAGCCACCTCGGGAGCCTGAAGCCGAGACTGAGGAGATCTGGGTACCAGAACTGGTGAGACCAGTCTGGGGCTATCAGAATCACCTGCGCCTTGTCCCTCTTCACCTTGAGAAGCACCTTGTGGATCAAGGGAAATGGAGGGAAGGCGTAGAAGAGGCCCGGGGTCCACGGCCTCAAGAAGGCACCCCCCTGCAGCAAGCCCTGCTGAGGGGCGGGCATGAAACAGCCTCAGCTCGATTCTCCCTAGAGGTGAACAGGTCCACCTGAGGGTGCCCCACTGGGAGAACAGGTCTTGAACTACCTCCAGCAGGAGAGACCACTCATGAGATGCAGCGCCTATCCAGATGAGGGCATCGGCCAGACTGTTCGAGGCTCCTGCCACGTGGATGGCTAGGAGATCTGCCTCAAGGCGGATCACGAGACCAAATGCGAGAGCTTCCTTGCACAAGGGCAAGAAATCGTCCCGCCTCTGTCGGTTGAGATAATACATGGTTGTGGTGTTGTCTGTCTGGACCTGAACCACCTGACCCGATACAAATAGGCGAAAGCAGTGAGGGCTAGTCGAACCGCCCAAAGCTCCAGCAGGTTGACGTGGCGAGAGACTCCTGAGGAGTCAAAGGCCGTGGGCCGGAGCTTCCCAGATGGGCACCCCAACCCATCAAAGAGGCGTTGGTTGTAAGGATGACCGTCTGCTCGGGGCAGACAAATGGGATACCCTCCTGCAGATGAGCTGGGACAAGCCACCACTGCAGGCCGTCCCACATCTTCTGGGTCACAGTTACTGGCTGGTCCAAAGGACCAGAGCGCTGTGACCATTGGCAGGCCAGCCCCCACTGCAGGGGACGCATGTGCCAGCGGGCCCAATGGACCATGCTGGTGCAGGCTGCCATGAGACCCAGAAGGCGCAGGAAGTCCCAGGCAGGGCGCAACTGCCCAACCAGAAATGACTGGGCAAAGGAGGAAAGGACCTCGGCCCTATCCGCTGGGAGCCGGGCTCTGGCTCGAAGGCAGTCGAGCTCTGCCCTGATGAACTGAATCATCCGCAATGGCATGAGTTCCGATTTGGTCGAGGCCAATTTGAGAGCAGACCTGGAGGGACAGAACTCTGGACCGCTCCACCTCCAACCTGGAGGGGGCTGCTATCAGCCAGTCTTCCAGGTAAGGGTACACTCGGACCCCTTGGCGCCACAGGAATCCTGTCACCACTGCCATGCATTTGGTGAAGACCCTGGGAGCTAGAGACAGGCCGAAGGGCATGGCCCGGAACTCGTAAAGTGATCCCTCTGCTCTGAAGCGGAGGAATCGCTGATGAGACGGACAGACTGAGACATGAAAGAACGATCCTGGAGATCCAGACAGCAGAATCACAAGCTTAGTTCCAAGGATGGTATGATCTGAGCCAGAGTGACCATCCTGAAGGTGCGAGCCTTAGGAACTTGTTCAGGTCGTGCAGATCGAGAATGGGGCGCCAGCCCCCATCTGCTTTGGGACCAGGAAGTACCTGGACACAAACCCTGGGTTTGGAGGAGGATCTGCCACCTCGCTGATCACCTCCTTTTGGAGGAGCCATGCTATGTCGGCTCGATGAGCCAACACAGAGGCTGCAGAACCAGTAGCCCCCCCCCCCCCGAGGGGCGACGGCTCGATAGGGAGGGGTCTGCTCGAATTCCAGAGGTAGACCCCTGCCAACCACTTCCAGCACCCAATGGTTTGTGGTGATAGCGGACCAGGCAGAAAAGAAGTGGCGGAGCTCCAGGGGATGTAGAAGAACAGGGAAAACAACGGCGCCTTGGATAGGCGACGGCACCGAGTCCCCCATGTCCACCGCCCGGTCAACCCTGACTGACCTTCCAGGTCCTCCATGGCCTGTCCTACCCTGCAGCTGGAGTCTGTCTGTAAGAGCCCAAGAGGAGTAGTGCAACCCACCCTGGGAGGGTTAGACCAGGGTACCGACTGCAGGGAGGGGAGAGAGAGGAGGTACAGCTCGGGGCCTCTGGCGGGCAGGACATGGACTCAGATGCCTGAGAGAGAGGTCAAGGCCACCGCAACTGGAGGGAAATAAAGTCGGAAAAAAAATATATGTGTTTTTTTCTATTTAAAATCAAAGCTGGTTTGTCACCCACTTCAGTAAGTTAGTATTTTTCCAAATACGTTAATTCTAACGGCACTAGAACTCAATCAAAGTTTGCATTTCATGTTCCATTTTTCAAGAGAACTTCTGGACAATGCACAGTTATACAGGGCAGCTAGTTATTTTAATTCACTCCCACGTGATATATCAAATTGTACTTCTTTATTCTCTTTTAAGTCAAAGTTGAAAAGGTACTTGCAGCTTTTTCAAGAATGTACTTGTTAAATATCTAACTATACCTTGTTATAATGTATTGTATATGTTATTGTATTTGTCTTTTGTTTATTATAATGCGTGTCTGTGAAAACGGGCAAGTTGCTCATCAGACTTACTGTACACAGGTGAAAAATAAAATGAAAATGAAATAAACCTTTATCCATAAACCACCCATTCTGGGGGTTCGGGGGGGGGCTGTACAACAATTTACAAATAATCAAAAATAAGACTTATAATAAACATCACCCAAATAACAATACCAATTAATATATTAAAAATCAACTAGATGACAATATATATTAATAAAATACATTTTTGTATTGTACTTGGCCCTAGTGGGGTTTGAACCTAGGTTTGTGTGATTCCCAAGCCGGTCTGCTAACCACTAGACCTTACTGCTTCATAAAAGAGGCCACTGGCTCAATGAGCTTGGAGCCTTAACTACCCTTGGTGATCCCACTGTAACTGAAGTCACATCAGCCAGGTAGTGTAGGGAAGTTTTCACTGTGATTGCCTGTGCTGTACCTGCCATGTGTTTATAGAGGGGTTCACTCTGCACTGCTGTCAAAAACAGACATATTCACAAGCACTATAAAATTCACTACAACAGGGTTTTAAATAATTGATTAGCAGTTTTTTTCTTGGGACAATACTAACTGTGCAGAAAGCATTTATATAGGTTTTCCAGAAGTGTTACGTTTGTTAAACAGAGTGAGGCAAGTGCTATGCATTTTCACAATGTTTTCGAACTTTTATGAGCAAAACGCTAATCAATTTTTAGAGTTAAATAAAACCCTGCTACAACATTAAAAAAAAAAAATTATCATTCGGTCACTGCCAACTGAAAACAATTGTTCAATTCAGCTGGAAGTTTAATACCACGGGAGCACTCTGGATAACTGACCAAAATAATTTAGCCAAATGACTATATTCTTTATTCAAACCTGCAAATATATTCTTGAATTCTGATCTGCAGCCTGTGGAACTGCAACACCAATCTTAACTACATGGACAATGTTAGTCGTGGCTAAATACAGAAATGCTTAGCAAAACACAATCCTAGTGGCAGCTTACACAAAACAAAAGGAACCAACAATAGAACTCTCAGCATACAACCTGATTTATGCTCAGATTCTAACAGACCTGTTTTAATTATTTGTCCTTCGAATCTAAGTTTTCTTCTGATAATTATTAAAAGTCATCTTGATGATTGTTTTTTCAGTGGTGCACAAATCAAACAAAAAGAGCAGCGCTGTCTACCTGTTTTCTCTTTGATTTCACATAAGACACTGAAGAGGGCTGGCTTCATTCGGTGGCAGTTTAAAGCATGTTTTCTGGAAAACAGAAAACCATCAGTACACTAAAATCTAGCAGCAGCAGCCAGTATAAAGTGTCATTCCCTGATCTAGCAGCTTGCTCACACAGTACTCTACACTACCCACATAAAGTAAAATATCACAACTACTTCCGACTTAAAGGGTAATACTCATGAACTGTTCCAATCATAGGCTCCTGTCCACCACACAGCTCTGGCCCAGTAACAGATGCAATCCTACGGCCGGGAGCGTGCATGTGTCCACATTGCGGTGGTGTCATTATGGGACCGGCACCGGGTCCGCACTAGTGCCAGGTGACTGTTACAGCAGCCCGCTCCCAGGATGCAGGCTCGCCTGGCGCCAGGCCCTGCAGGGACCATTACCACTCGCCCACTTCCCGCCCGCAACGCTGTCGAGGCGTGAACTGAGTTATAATTCATTGCTGAAACCACCTCACATGTGGTTTCAACAATGAGCATTAAAATATTTTTCTGTAACGTTACAGGTAAACGCAAACCGCTGCGGTAACGGCTTTGGGCACTCTGTAACGCTACAAAGGTGTAGTGTGGACAGGCCATGGTCTGAAAGCCCATGAAAAGCTCTTTTAAATGAGGAATTGTACTTACCTGGGATCTAGTACAAGATCCCGATACCCAAAATCCTGAGGATCAAAATCCCAACAACCACAATCCTGACGGTAAGAAACTGCCGACAGCACAATTCCCAATACTGTTCCACAGAGGCTCTGCCCCCCCCCCCACACCCTAGTAAAATATATATTGGGATTTCGATCCTCAAGATTTTGAGTGTCGGATCTTATACAGATACCCTTACCTGTAGCTGGCAGCAGTCCAAAGATATCGATAACTACCTCTGCCCCATACTGATACAACATTGCAACCATTTTTAGAACCTTGCGATGTCACTGACAGCATAGGACAAGACTGTGGGAGGATGGGGTGGGGAGAAAACAGGTGGAAATGCCACATCAGTATACTGGATGTCAGCACTGCAGTTCTCCCCACCCCATGCCAACGGACCTCTCAGTACACCATTTGACAAGGAGCACTTCAACCCAGCATCCATGAGTGTTCAATTCTTTTCTTCCAGGATGTGGGGAGCCCCCCACCCCCACCCCAGTGGGGACAAGACAGCCAATCGCGAAAGACAGTAAGGAGTTACAGGAAAAGCACTTTCACAATGACTGGAGAGGGGGGCCAACAAGCCAGCTCCAGGATGACTGACTGAAGTCATGGATTGGAATCTTAAGATGGTAGCAAAGGGGTGAGTCTGGCAGGTATCCGAGAGACACTGAAGGCCCGACAGAGTGGGGTGCCGCTCAAAACGGGAAGGAAAAGAAACAAGTTAGTCTGAAAAAAACAAAAAGGGGGAGACCATAGAGGCCACTATGGACACATCAATGGGAGACGAGGGAGATGTAGAGACAGTCGGGGTGCCAGCTAACAGCAATGGGGGGGCAAGGGTGGGCATACTGTACAGCCCAAGTCAAAGGGTGTTCAAGGACAGGGCACTGGGGGACAAAATTAGGGAATCATGAGTAAGAGGGAAGGTAGTACTAATGGGAGACTGGAATCTACCAGAAATAGACTGGGCGATCCCACTGGCCAAGGCAAGTGTGCACTGGTAGTAACTAAGTAAAATGTTATTTATCTAGCGCCCCCTCCCAGAGGCTCTGGGCGCTGTACATGCAGGCAAGAATTTGAAATGAATAAAATACATCAAATACAAACATATATCGATGACAACAACAATAAACAAGCAACTATGCATAAATAAGATCCTTATTTAAAATAAACGATTCAGCAGTCTATTTTTAGATTCATAAGCAGTTCACAAATTCCTCTCTAAAAAGCTGCATCTTCAGACCCCACTTAAACACCTCCATCAATGGGGCCTCCCTCAGAGATCTTGGACGGAGTTCCACAGGGCGGACCCACCACCTCAAATGATCGATCTCAGAAGTCTTCAAGCCAGGTTCTTGGAACCACCCAGGCCTTTGCAGGCCTTTGGTGGAGGAGCAGAGCACATGCATAGGGTGGACTGGAGTCAGGAGGTCACCCAGGTAGTCAGGGCCCAATCCATATAGGGCCTTATAGGCGAGCACACCCACCTTGAAGGTGATTCTCCATCTCATCGGCAGCCAATGAAGGTCACATAGGACCAGGGTTACATGACAAGCCCACGAAAGGTGAATGGAAAGATTACACTGAAAAAAAAAATAAGGAAGCAAAAAGGGCAGTAACGGATGCAAAGGCAGAAACTGAGCTCTGGATTGCAGAAGGGATAAAAATCAGTGTAAAAACAATTTTTTCAGTACATTCAAGAAAAAAAGGGAAGGGATCGCAAAATTGTTGAATGAGGACAGACTGGTAGAGGATGATGACCAAAAGGCTGAGGTCCTGAACAGCTTTTTCTGCTCGGTATTTCCTAGGAGAAAACCGACTGATGCCAGAAGGTGGATAATGGTGGACAATAGAGGATCAAAATAATAAAAAGACCGACATTTACCACGAGATAGGGTCAAGGAGGGAGCCCTCAGGCCAGACAAAGCACAGGGCCAAAAGAAATGCACCCAAGGGTACTAAAAGAATTGGCAGAAGAGTTAGTTAAACCCAGCACACCTATTTAACAGCTAAGAGCAGAAGTGGTAACGAGAGACTGAAGGAAGACTGACGTAGTGCCACCCACAAGGTAGGGGGTAGAGAGGAGGTGGGGATTTACAAATCAGTTAGCCTCACTTTTGTTGTGGGAAAGCTAATGGAGTCCTTAATCAAACAAGACCTCGTGCAATACCTAGAGGAAAACAGGCTCCAAGACAAAAAGCAACATGGATTCATGGCAGGGAGGTCGTGCCAGACAAATCTTATTACTTTTTTCGACTGGGTGACAAGAAAACTAGATAGGGGCACACAGTTCACCTTCTCTACTTAGATTTTAGCAAGGCATTTGACTTGGTGCCACACAGAAGACTGCTGAAAAAGTTGGAGGACATAGGGGCTGTGAAGGGCATTGTCAGATAGGTGGGTAACTGGCTCACAGACAGGAGACAAAGGGTAGTGATAAACAGGGTGAGATCAAACAAAGGTGAGTTCACAAGTGGAGTCTGTCAGGGTTCGGTACTGTGCCCTGTCCTGTTCAACAAATTCACTGTTGACATCGGTGACCGTATTCAGGGCAAGCGTGCTCTGTTTGCAGATGACACCAAGCTGGGAGGGCGGGTGGACAGCCAGGAAGGGCTAGGGACCTACAAAAAGGACCTCTAAAAATTAGAGACGATGGTCTAATCAATGGCAACTGAAATTCAGCACAAAGAAGTACAAAGTTATGCATCTGGGAAAAGGGAACCCTGGGAGGGAATAGTGGCCAAATGGCATTACACTAAGTACCTCCGAGGAAGGGAGGGACCTGGGAGTCATCATTGCTAACACCGTGAAACAAACAAGCCAATGCAATAAAGCATACAGCAAGATGAACAGAATGCTGGGGTGCATGGGCAGAGGGATCGATTGCAGAAATAGAGAAGTGATCGCCCCCCTCTATAGATCTCTGGTAAGACCGCACCTGGAGTACTGTGTTCAGTTTTGGAGGCCACACCTGAAGAAGGACAGGGACAGACTGGAGGCAGTGCAGAGGAGAGCAACAAAGCTGATCCAGGGCCTACAGGGACTCAACTGGTTGGATCGGCTGGCAACATTAAATATGTACTTGCTGGAAACAAGGCGGGAGGGAGGAGACATGATTGAGACATTTAAGTTCCTGAAAGGCATAAACAAGGTGCTGGACACAGAGGAGCTATTCTGTGGGATCACCAGCTCAACGACTAGGGGACAGGAGTGGAACCCGAGAAGGGCAGTTTCAGGAGGATCTAGGAAACACTTCTTCACTGAAAGAGTGGTGGAGTCAAGGAACAGTCTGCCAGCAGAGGTGGTGGGAGCACGAACCGTGACGACTTTCAAGCATGGGTGGGACAGATACAGAGCTCAATTAAGGGGGAATTACAGTAGATACAAGCAAAGTAATCTGGGTGGGGGGTAGCTCTCAGGATCACGAACAGGTCCTAGATATCTCATGGGCAGACTCGATGGACCCTTCTGCTGTCATTTTCTATGCATCTATGTCAGCAATCTGGCAGCTGTGTTCTGCACTAGCTGCAGGCAACAGGTAACCCCTCCACTGACCCTGAGGCAAACAGCGTTGCAGTACTCGAGTCAAGATGTTACAGGGTTGCTTTCTTGTACAGTGGATCAAGAGGTCAAGGAACCTATCTAGAAGAGGGCTATCCTGGACCTGGTACTGTCTAAAGGGGGTTTCATTGGGGATGTCAACATTGATGGAGCCACTAGGGTCCAGTGAGCCAAGCGGCAACATTCCAGAAATAGAAGGGTCTGCAGAAAGAGAGCAGTAGGGAAGAATATTGTGAAAAGCTAAAGGAGGCCAACAAGAGAGCCAAGAGGGCAACAGAAGATACAGAGCTAAGAACAGCAGAAGTGGTCAGGGAGGAAGAAAAAGCCTTTAAGTTTTTTTTTGTTTTTTTTTAAAAAAAAAAAGGAAAACAAAAGAGGGAATAGGGAATCATCAGGCTGAAGAGCAAGAGAGGGATGGGTGGAGGATGACAGCAAAAAAAGGCCGATATCCTGAATAAACATTTTTGTTCAGTATTTACAAAGGAAGAAGGCAGGCCATTCCCAGATTATGGGATCAGGGCCCTATGAGCACATGGAAGCAGACAAGGGGTAGGAATGGTATCAGAGGAAGGACTGTTCATGGACTCAAAGAGCCCTAACTGCTGAATAAAACACCAGAACCCAACAGCATGCAGCCTAGGGTGTTGAGATAGGTGAGTTAGACGCTGCTGGCACCACTAGCTGATTTGTTTAAATGCCCCTGGAAACAGAAGCTGTGCTAGTAGATTGGAGGGTAGCTAATGTGATGCCACTCCACAAGAGTGGAGACACAGATGGCCCAGGAAACTAGAGGCCAGTAACCCTGACCTCGATACTAGGGAGGCTGCTGAAAACCATCATAAAGGAGTTCCTGGATAATAACAAACTACAGGCCAAAAGACAGCAAGGGGTTGTGCCAGGTAGGTCATGCCAAACTACACAAATCAACTTTTCTGTTTGGGTATCAAAGGCAGTGGACGAGGACAAGCAGTCGACATATTATATTTGGGACTTCAGCAAGGCCTTTGACTCTCTACTGCACAGAAGGCTGGTTTAAAAACTGGAGGACCTGGTGGTTCAGAACAAACTCACTAGATGACCTGAGAACTGGTTGGGGAGGAGGGCGGGACTCAGCAGGTGGTAGTTAATGGGGAATTCTCAAGGTAAGGGTGGGTTAACAGTGGGGTGCCACAAGGTTCAGTCCAGGGGCCAATGCTACTCAATATCTCCCTATGTGACTTAGCAGAGGGTATACAGAGCAAGGTGTGTCTCTTTGTTGTGACACCAAGAACTTGGGGGTGGACATAGAGTATGGAAGAAAAATTACTCACCTTAGTAATGTTGTTTCTTCTAATGTAGTCTTGCTATATTACGACTATTGCAGTTTGCCCCAGCCTTAGAACTGCTCCGAAGGTGAAAGAGTTAACTTCCGCGCAGAGCATGGAGCTAGAGCCGCCGAGCTCAGTTCAGAAGCTCTGTTTGGCTGGTTTCAAACCAAACCGCCAGATCTTTATGAGCAAAAACTCACTAAGGTTCTGTGTGGAAGCTGTAACCTACACTAGCCAACTGGCTACTAATATATTAACACATTTTACTGGTCCCAACACAAAGACTCAAGTCAGTGGACCAGAAAAATTAAGATAAAATAACTAAATGAACACAACACCCAAACATGAAAGAGGGCATCAATAAATGCCAACAGAGGACTACCCAACCTACACCCTAAAGTAGGAGTTCTGAGAGGGGCAGGCTGGGGAGGTTACACAGCAAGATCCATTAGAAGAAACAACATTACTAAGGTGAGTAATTTTTTCTTCAAACAACATGAAGTCTTGCTATATTATGACTATTGCAGACTACACAGCAGTACCTCCAAGGAGGAGGGACAGAACCTACTTAGGGAATAGGCTCTGAAGCATGGCTGTGCCAAACCGAGCATCCCTCCTGGCCTGAATATCCAGGGAGTAATGCTTGGTGAAAGTGTGTACTGTCTTCCAAGTAGCTGCCTGACATATCTCCAAGATAGGGATGTCTCTAGCAGCAGCTAGAGATGCAGCTGTACCTCTGGTAGAGTGAGCCCTCAGGCCTGAGGGGGGAACCTTACCCAGCTTTTGATAGCAAAATTGTATACAAAAAACGATCCACCTGGCAATGGATCTTTTAGTGGCAGGTCTCCCTTTCCCAACCTCACCATAAGTGAGAAACAGTTGGAGGGAGTCAAACCTGTGACCCTTGGTACGCTCTATGTAGTAACTTAGGGCCCTCTTAACATCTAAGCTGTGCAGCCTCCTCTCACCAGAGAAGGAATGGTCAGTGAAGAACACTGGAAGTGAAATAGATTGGTTAAGGTGGAAATCTGAAACCACCTTAGGCAAAAACTTCCTGTTAGTCCTGAGGACCACTTTATCCCTGTGAAAGGAAATAAAGTCAGTTTCTACTGATAAAGCCTGTAACTCACTTATACGCCTGGCAGAAGTGATGGCTACCAGAAATACAGTTTTCCAAGTCAAATACTTAAGCTCTGGCCAAGATAGAGGCTCAAAGGGGTTGCATTAGCTGAGCAATGCATACATTAAGATCCCAAGCCGGGCAGGGTCCCTGAATGGGTTAGTGTGAAACAATCCTTTAAAAACTTGAAAATACAGGATGAGCAGAGAGAGAAGAGAGCTTCCCTGCTGAAATGAAGGCAGAGACAGCAGCCAAGTGCACTTTCAGGGTGGCTGGTCTCAGTCCCAAAGAATTAAGATGGACCATGTAGTCCAATACAGTAGGTAGATCAGCAGATTCTGGGAAACATGCTTCCCAGAACACCATATGGAAAACCTTTTCCACTTGGAGTTATAGGTAGCCCTGGTGGAAGGCTTCCTAGCAGCCTTCAGGATTTCGAGAACACTTTGAGAAAGTTGCAAATCAGCAACTCTAACTGCTCAAGAGCCAAGCCTTGAGGTTGAGGGATTTGAGATTGGATACCAAACTCTCCCTGAGCACAGGTTAACAGATTGTGGTTCCTGGGAGACACAGGGAAGATGGATCATGAAGGACAGAAGGAGTGGGTACCAGGGCTGCCTGGCCCAGTCTGGAGCAATCAGGATCATTTTGCAGGGCTGAGACCTGATTTTGACTAGTACTTTGAACAGGAGAGGGAAGGGGAAGGCATAAAGAAACTTCCCTTCCCAATCGAGGAGAAAGGCATCCAGGGGAACTGAGCCCAACACTGGGGGCCTGCAACAAAACAGTGGAAGTTGATAATTGTCTGGGGCTGCGAAAAGATCTATCTGAGGAGTGCCCCATCTGGCAAACACTATCCCCAGTACTAGGGGATCCAGTGACCATTCGTGATGGCCCTGGGAAATCCTGCTGAGGGCATCTGCCAAGACATTGTCCTTGCCTGGGAGGTGAACTGCTATGAGGGAAGTGTTCAGGGAGTAAGCCAGAGACCACAACTTCATTGCCTCGTGCACAAGGCGAAGACCGAAGTGCCCCTTGTTTGTTGATGTACCACATTGTAGTGGTGTTGTCTGTTCTGACCTGTACCACCTTGTTCTGAACAGATGCAGAGAAAACCTGAAGTGCTAGAAAAACAGCTCTGAGTTCCAACAGATTGATGTGGAGCAGAGATTCCTGAGAGGACCATAATCCCTGGGTGGAGAGGTCGCCCATGTGAGCTCCCCATCCCAAGAGGGATGAATCTGTAGTAAGGGTCAAGGAATGGGACAGAGGGATGAAAGGCACCCCCTGTCTCAGATTGCTCTGATCCTGCCACCACTGAAGGGCCTGGATCAGGGTTCGAGTCACTGGGATTAATTTGGATAGAGGATCTTTCTTTGAACACAAAGCTCTCAAATGGAACTGAATGTCCCTCATCTGAAATCTTGCTCCTTGCACCACAGCTGTGGAGGCAGCCATGTGCCCTAGGAGCTGCAGGAAATGCCTTGCTGGTCGAGAAACCTGCAGAGTGAAGGAGGCGGCCAGGGCCACTAGGTCCTTACCTTTCCAAGGGAAGGAAGGCTCTGGCCTGCTTGTATCCAGTTCTGCGCCTATAAAGGTGAGTACCTGGACAGGTTCCAAAACTGACTTTGGAAGATTGAGAAGAAATCCCAGAGAGGTAAGCAGCTGCTGGGTAACTAGCAGGTGTGATTTGACCTGGTCTGGAGACTGACCCACAATGAGCCAGTCGTCCAGGTAGGGAAAAATGGCAATCTTTTGCCTTCTTAGGTGAGCAACTGCTACTGCCAGACACTTTGTGAACACCCTTGGGGCAGAAGTGAGGCCAAAGGGCATTGCTCTGAACTGATAATGGCCTGAGAGCAGTTCGAATCTGAGGTACTTTCGATGGGAGCTTCTGATAAGAACATGGAAGTAGGCATCTTTGAGGTCCAGGGAGGCTAGCCAGTCCCCTGGCCTTAGGGAGGGTAAAATCATTCCCAGTGTCACCATTTTGAACTTTGGCTTTAAAAGGTGCTTGTTTAGATATCTTAGATCCAGGATAGGCCGCCATTCTCCTGTCTTTTGGGGTAAGAAGTACCTGGAGTACAGACCCTTGCCCTGGTGAAGGGAGAAACCTTTCTACAGCTCTGAGAGCCAGGAGGGTTGAGACTGTTTCCAAAGCAAGAGTCTCTAAAGGGTTTGTAGGTGGAAAGACCTGGCTCTCATCTTTGGAAATTTCTTGAAGCTGAGAATCAGACCTGGCTCACTACTTCCAGGACCCACCTGTCTGAAGTTAAGACTGCCAGTCCTGGACGAAGTGAGCCAACCTGCCCCCGACAGGTAGTGGAGAGCCGACCCTGGGCATCCCATCAGGGTGCCTGTTTGGCAGGGGCTTTAGGCTTGAGGGGTGGGAGCAGGCCTGCTCGAACCCCATCTGCCTCTTCCTCTGAAGAACACCCTCTGTACATAGGCTGAAGAGGAGGGGGCCTGAGTCTGGTAAAAAGGCCTATGAAAAGGCCTACCCTGGGGGGCTGCCTCTGAGGAGTGGCTTGCCGTTCCTTGGCTTGTGCACTCCTGTAAGTGGTTCTATATTCATCCATTTTCTTCATATAATTCTCTGTCTGCTCCCCAAACAGAGAATTTCCCACCACAGGAAAATCCATAGCCTTAGACTGGGTATCCTGTGACAAAGTAGTACACCTGAGCCAGGCCAATCTACGAAAAGCCACAGATGTAGCCATGACTCTAGAGGATGCATCATTAGAATCCACTGCAGCATGGAATTGCACCTTAGATGCCTCAATACCATCAAGAGCCACCTGCTCCAGCTCCTTTGCGAGCTGGCCAGGGACCTGTTTGGCTAAGGCCACGACAGTATCCCATCTAGATTTCTGGTATCTTGCAACATAAGCCATATAGTTAGCTTGTCTGAGTCCCAAGGATGCTGCTATGTATTGTTTTTTGGCCATGGCATCAATCTTCCTGGAATCCTTGTCAGGAGGATGTGAAGCCAATGGAATATTAACTTTATCACAGGCTGCAGCCTGAACTACTCCAACATGACTGCATTGCTGTGAAAGAAAATCTGTATCAGGACCTGACAAAGTGTACCTCCTGTCCATCTTTTTATCCACAGGAGGCACAGAATTAGGAGCTTTTAAAATGTTTACTGTTTGTTTTCTAAAGGATTTATGTAAAGGGATGGACAACCTCCTGGACTCTGGGATATCCATCATCTCCACATAGTCAGGCTCCTCTTGCTCATCCAAAGCCTCCTCTAAGGGAAGCTGGAGGGTCTCAGCAACTTTTATAAAACAAAAATGAGAAGGGGACTCAGAAAGCCTAGGGGGAGACTCACCTGAAGGTCTGTCTGGGGAGATGTCCGGTTCAATGGGCACATGCAGACTTTCAAAATCACATTCACATTAATCATAATCCTCATCCCCCTCCTCTGGTTCATAGAACTCTTCTATATCATAATCCTGAACCACTGGAACCGACCGAACCGACCTTTTGCCAGACAGTGGCGGTTCGGAGGGAACCGGGGACAGGGACTGGACAATCTGTATTGCCTAGCTATCTCAGCAGCAGTTGGAGAAGGAATTTTGGACTCCAAACCTGCTGATTTTTAGATTTCTTTGCTGGAACTGGCTCCTCAGAGCCAGCGCATCGTTGCCCAAGAAGTCTAGCCCCTGGTCAGAGGAAGATTCCTCCGTTCGCTGGCACGAACCGGGCTGGCCATCCGGTCAGCGGACTTTTGACCCTCTCGCTCCCTGAGCCTGCCCACTCTCTTGTCCAGGGTGGCTGCAGGAAATTTTACAAATCTGGCAGTCTGAATTGGGGTGGTCAAACCCCAGACAATAGACACATAGTGTGTGGTCAGCCTTGGCAAAGGCTTCCCCACAGACACTACAGTGTTGAAACCCAGTGGGCCCGGTTTTTCTTTTGGGTTTCTCAGACATGATGCCAGCCTAACCAACCAACTAGCCCTTTTGATGGCAGTGCCAGGCAAGACACCCTTATCGGTTCCAAACCGTGTCACGGGTCGTGGAAAAAAACGTAATGAAATCCAGTTTTTTTAGAACCGATAAGAACCGGGAACCGCACTCTAAAAAGCCTTAAAAGGCTTTAAACTTATATTTAAATACAACTCGATCGGTTCAACCGAACCGATAATACTTTACAAGTTCCACACAGAAAAAACCCTATCTATTACTTACGATTACCATAGACAGAGCCTGAACCGATCGGTTTTTCGGTTAAAATAATGAAATCGCGGTTAAATTAAACCGAGAAATAGCGCTTTAAACCGAAGAAATGAACCGAGCAACAGGAGGAATCTCCGGAGGCGACTGTTCAGATGATGGCGGAGTAAAGAATGTGACGGTTTCGGTTTGAAACCAGCCAAACAGAGCTTCTGAACCGAGCTCGCGCTCTAAGCTCCATGCTCTGCATGGAAGTTAACTCTTTCACCTCCGGAGCAGTTCTAAGGCTGGGGCAAACTGCAATAGTCATAATATAGCAAGACTTCATGTTGTTTGAATATGGGACATGAAAAGGGATCTAGAAAGGCTGGAGAAGTGATCTAAGGTATGGCAACTGAATGCCAAGAAATATAAAGTTATGCATATTAGTAAGAAATATCTTAGAACTTACTACTGGATGGGAGCTGGGGGTCATTATCAGCAACCCAATGAAACAAGGTCTAGGAAAGGTGCACAGAATGCTGAGGTGTATAGGTAGGGTGTTCACCAGTGAAGGAAGGAGATGATACTGTCCCTCTACAGGTCCATGATGAGACCGCATCCAGACTACTGTGCCCAGTTTTGGAGTTCCCACCTCAGGAAGGACTGGTACTGCTATGCTGCTGCTGCAGACCATATTTTTTGCTACAAAGGTTTTCATCCTCCTTGGCAGGTCTGGGAGACCCAACAGCCCTGTCCCCTTTCCCATCAGTCATCCCTCACCTCTCTCCAGTTGTCGAGTACCCTCTGTGGATTTCCCCCTCACCGGACTAGAGGAGGACTGTCCTCCTTCCCCCCAAAATATAGCCAGCATTACTGTGGACCACAGCAGGAGGGTGGACAGCAGGGACACAGGCAGGGCTTCACTAAGCCCAAGCCTCCATTTTTTATGCTTTTCTTGTCCCCACCCCTTGCCTGTAAGAGCATCCTGTGTGTGTGTGTGTGTATATAGAGGTACACATGCCTGACTTCGCACTCCCCGTTCTTGCTGCACACACTGCACTGACATCAAGCCTCCATCTGTCCTGGTGACAGTCATATGCCAGACTGACATGCCTCTCCCGGAAAGAAGCACAGTCCCTCAGGCACTTCGATCCTCTCCTGCCCCAGCTGACCAGGGTCCATTCTGAACTCGGGTCACCAGCATGGGAAAAGTTAATGAGCGCATGGCACCCTAGCCCTCTTCATCACTGGGCCAGCTGGGCTGTAGACCATACTACCCGATGGACATTTCAGGTTTGAAACAAACTCTGAATCTATCCCCTTACACTTCAGCTGTAACACAATTCAGGAGATACTACTCTTTTCATTGTTATTACTGAGCTGTGTTTCTCTTGAGCGATATGAAATTATTGTTCTCAAGGTGAATTTGGTTGTGGCTGGTAGGAATCGGAGGCCTGCATCATGCTCCGTAAGACGAAGTGAGGCAGTAAACCCTAGTGATTGTTATAACCAATATCAAGGATGCAGGCAAGTCATGAAAGACCTCTTTCCTAAGAAGGAAACTTAATGTGAAGATACATAAAGGGTATACAGTGAGAGAGCGAGCGAGAGAGCAACTGTAGGAACACCATAATACAGGGCCAGGCAGACAAAGAGGTGCAAACCATGAAACGTTGTGCAATGAATGTGTGGTTTTAAAATAAGGTCATCATGGGGGGAGGGAGTTGAGCATTTCTACAGGCAACACTCACATCAGATCAGCTCTGCCTATTTGCAAACTTAAAATAACAATATAACAATTTTAAGTATCTGTGGATATTAAACCCAATAAAACTACTTCTATTGTGCAGAGGGCAGTGACAGCGCTAGGGGTTTTAAAACATGGGTCAAATTAGACCCATAGGTGTAAAAAATGTGGGTCAAAATGAGAAACAACTGGGTCCAAACCTAATCGTAAGTAGAAATTTCATTAGTACAGAAGCTTAAATTTGTTGAGTGAAAATACTTTTCTATTGTTTAGTTTTCCATCTTTCAGCTATTGTTAGAGACAGGTGCACCACTTTGGACCCACTGTCCTGTGTAAAGTGGGTCATTTCTGGGCAAGCTGCAACTTTTTCCCTTTTTGCCCTATCTAGCGCTGTCTCTGGCAGAGGGTGAATTCCAGCATCGACTGGTACCAGACAAGGTGATGGGTCGCACACAAAAAACAGGTGGAAGCAGTGTCAAAAATCCACCGGTTCCAGATGCACAGGCTGCGACCGCCTCGACGACAATTGCCGTGCCCAAGCCCCCATGGAGAGCTTTACAGGCCTCAATGCAGGCAATCGACTTAAAAGTCGGATCGATCCTTCAGAGATTCACCGAACAAGATACTAAGCTCGAGACGGTTTCCCACGCTGCGACAATGGCAGAGAAGACCGCAACTCGAGTTTTAGTCACCTCTTCTAAATTGGTACAAGAAAACTTGCAGCTACATTACAGACTGGAGGCCTTGGAAAATGCCAAATCGGGCATCGTATGTACGAATTATAGGACTACCTGAAGACAGTGAGGAGAATGACCTGCTAGGGGGTTTACAGGGGTGGCTCCCTGCTACTCTGAACTTTTGCCGAGACACTATGGCGGCTCAGTTTTATAAAGCTTATCACATAACTCCGAAAGCAGTGGGGCCTAGAGGAGAGGCTCCTCAGACCATCCTACTGGTGACTGCTAATTTGATAGTATAAGATGTCCTACTTCAAGCCACCAGATCAATGGAGGGCCTCAATTACGATGGCCCCACACTGCATTTGTTGTTCTTGGACCTTTCCTTCACCGCCTGCGCATGCCGTAAAATATCTGATGCAGTCAGAGTGCGGCTGCGAAGTCTGTGGGTCTCCCATTCCCTCTTAATGCCAGCACGCCTCTGTATCCACTATGGGGCCAAACCTTTTAATGTACCGACCCTGCTGATGCGGGGAAGAAGGCTGAGGCTATAGCTCAGGAATTTAAGAGGTACGACTCGAGTTGGAGTCTGAGGAAGAAACCTGAGCTTTTGGACGTTGTGCCCAAAACAGTGGACTGTAAAGTATAAATTTATTCTCCCTATGTGAAGCTGGGAGAGGGTTCCTTACATGGAACAACATTTTGTTACGGGGCAATATCATTTTTTGCACTATTTAGTATGTTTGAAAGTGGGTTATCTGTATCTTTTTGTGTTAAATATGTTTGGATTAACTACCCTTTTGAACTGGAGTCACATCAACACAAGATGCTGAGTTACAGAATTTTGGTTTTGACTACCAAAAAGCCTTTGTAGAATGCAGCTATTTGGACTCATCTGGGACTCTTGTATTAGACTGGGAGTTCTCCCACATCCTTAAATAAGACTGTAAAGGTTACCTTATTACTATTACATGGGATGCATCTGTTGCATTATATGATGCCTTGCAGGAGTTATACGGTATGTAGTTGCATATATTTCAACTGCAATAAACAAAGTACAAAAAAAAAATTAAGGTTATCATGTAAAAGAATATCACATAAAGGTGGAGTAAGCCCCTTATTGCTTTGCTTGTTCTTCTGAATTTTTATCGACTCACTGCAAAATGAATAAAATATCAATTAAAAAAAAGAAATATTAAAGCAAGGGATCAACACTGGGGTATGTGTAAGAATGCATTAAGCAAATCACAATTTTAACATTTTTTAACCTGTCAGGAAATCTGATGCAAGCCATATACTCTGAACCCTGTATGTTTACCTTGTCCTAATGTCGTTTTTCACCATCTCTGTGCCAGACATATGAGTGATGACAACTTCTAATATACTTTCTATTTAAACAAGGTTTTCACACGCCACTTACTCAAATCCAATAAATGGAGTCTGTTTCTGTTCCACTTGTCAAAGACTGATGTGCCACAACACAAAATAACTTCCTGGTTACAGTTATCTGAATAAAAGCATTTAGCAGTAGCAGAGACATGGAGAACTCAAGGTCCTCCATCCTTGACATGCCAGCAGCCCATTGGGATGTGCGTCCGTCAATGTGGAGGGTCCCAAGGCACACTAGTGGCTTTTCGGGACAGAAACTGCTGCCTGGTACCCACCCACACTGCAATAATGCAGCAAAGGAACACTGCTTATCTTTCAAAATTTGGTCTAGGACCCAACCCTCAATGTATTTATTTTGGAAGTTACGGACCCCAACCCCACAAGAGGCAAAAACTACCTACAGCCCTTTGTGACTAGGTTACAGTGACAAGCCAAACGTGGCATGGTATCTTTGTCTATGAATTAAAAAAAAAAAAAAAAAAGTATTTTGGAGTCTAGTCTACCATCTTTTGTCATGTCAGTACAAGAATGCAAGAGTTATCAATGTGATTTTAGGTAAAATTAGGAGAATTCAACATTTAAAAGCTTCTACTAATTGTAATCCCGTTTACTTATCAAACAAAGATAGTTTCCCGAAATGATAAATAAGACTCTAGAATCACTTTGGGGACAGACATTTGCCTTTTGCAACAACCTTGGATTTATAACCAGTAGCATAGCCCTAAGTAGGGCTCTTGGGGATGTGGGCCCAAATCCTTGACTCACCAGCTACCCAGTGAGGCAAACATTCGTCGATGCTTTGTATTCTCAGGAAGCGCTGCCTATGATTCAGCTACACGATCTGCTTCCTGAGAATACAAAATACTATTTTTTTTTTTTTTTTAATTCATTGACCAACATCTGACCCACCCCGAGCCTACCCAACGTATTAATCAATCTTCTATGTGGAACAGTATCGAAAGCTTTGCTGAAGTGAAGGTAGACAACATCAACTGCTCCCCCCTTGGTCCACCACTCTGGTTACCCATTCCAAGAAATCTATGAGATTAGTTTGACAGGACCTTCCTTTTGTAAACCTATGCCGTCTTGGATCCTGTGCTCCTATGGATTCCAGGTGTTGCACTATCCTTTCCTTAAGGAGTGTGTCCATAATCTTGCCCACTACTGAGGTAAGACTGACTGGTCTGTAGTTCCCTGCCTCCTCCCTGCTACCACTCTTATGAAGCGGGATCACATGAGCCTTTCTCCAATCTTCTGGGACCTCTCCTGTGCTCAGAGACTCACTAAACAGTTCTGATAATGGCTCTGCTAGTTCCACCCTTAGCTCCTTTAGTACCCTGGAATGTATGCCATCAGGTCCCATTGCCTTGTCCACCCTGAGCTTATCGAGCTCTTGTACGACCCTTTCTTTTGTGAAGGGACTAGTGCACACCTCCCTCCCCCCTGTGTCCATGGTGCAGAGTTGTGGGCCCTGCCCTACCTTCTCTTCAGTAAATACTGAGCAGAAGTATCTGTTTAGGATCGATGCTTTTACAAGGTTCTCCTCCTCACACGCCCCCTTCTCCCCTCTGATCTTAGCAATACCCCCTCTGGACTTTCTCCTTTCACTAATGTATCTATAGAAAGTCTTGTCACCTTCTTTTACTGTTCGTGCTAGTGTTTCCTCTGTTTGGGCCTTTGCCTGCCTTACTGCCTTTCCTGCTTCCCTTAAGGCAGTTTGTTATGCCTCCCTATATTCATCCTGCTGCATTCCCTTATATTTCCTGAAGGCCAGTATGGATGGTGACGGATTTGTAACTGCCCCGCCTCTGTGCAGGTCTTTACTGGGATGTAGCAAAGAAACTCTGCTGGACCTGCAGAATTTAGTCCAGAACATTCCACTTTTTTTTTTCCATTTTTGAAGCACTGTTCATTTCAGAGTGAGAGACTGTGACAAATGTTACACAGTTTTGGCCTGGCCCGGTGGCGTGAAGGGGCCGAGGCACCAGACACCACACCTCGTACCACATCGGCAACCCAAGGTCAGGAGCGAGCTTGGGCTGCCGAGGGTCTGCAAGGGGAGAGAGGATCGAGTGTCCAGAGAGCTGCTCTCCTCTCCTCTCTCTGGGAGGGTGGGTTGTGGCTTCCCCACTATCAGCTACTCCCAGTGGAGACTGGGGGGAGCAACCACCAGGGGAAAGGGGCGGAGGCGACAGCGGACGTCCACAGGACTGGTGTGGGAGTGCGCCCATCTCGCGCTGGATGTCACTGCACGTCCGCGTCTCCGGGGTTGGGGGGGGGACTCATGCTCACAAACAAAGGAAACACCCCTGACAATAGAAGGAGATGATGACACACCACCAGCCCCACGCCCACAGTCGGATTCTGGCCTTTACCATACCTGCATGGAAACTGGATTCAAGCAAGGAGTGCCAAAGTTAGCAGATGGCAGCCCCACCTTGGGAGGCACAAGCCAGGGGGTCTCCTGCAGGTTGGGGGGGTGATAGGTCAGAGTTCCTGGGGGGGGAGCCAGGGTGGAGGGTCTCAGGCCAGGCGGGAGTAGCTGAATGGGGACATCTGAGGGATGCCCCTGAAACCTGCTATTGGAGGCAAAAGAACTGAAAAAAAAATCTATTGTTTTTCATGGGGGGTCCTCAGGTCAGGCAGGAGTACCTAGATGGGGACGTCTGAAGGATGCTCCTGAAGTCGGCGACCGGAGGCAAAAAGAATTGGGAAAAAAAAAGAAGAAAAAAATGTTACATGGTTCTCAATTTTTACCCACCTTTTCTTCTCCTTTGAGGACAATCTGGCCCATTGTTCGAATAGTTTTACACAACTGCTTTAAAGAGCAGCCAATACTTTCAGGGAAACTTTCATAAAACGTAATATTTTGACACAATTCAGCTTATATTTCACATTAGTTCTGCATTTCCCCTCCTCATTACTTATTACTGTGGTTATATGCATGAGAGTGGGATCTCTGTTCCTGAACATTTTCATCTACTCCTGTTACTTATTCTCTGAGGTCATAATGCACCATTTGTGACATCACAGTTACTCCCATGGCAACAGACTGTGATGTCACAATAGAGGATTATGACTTGAAGTAGGGAATAAACTATAGAGCCAGATAAACTCTGAGGAACAACTGTATATTCATATAAAATTTTTCACTATTAATGGTGAGAAGTACATGAAAGAAATAAATACCAAGTGGAATTGTATCCAAATATTATGTTTTCAAAGTTTTCCTTGAGGCGTCAACAGCTCTTTAACAATCTGGGCTTGGCTGAATAATATAATCCATTATTTTTTTCATTTAACCCCTACTTTTCATACTCAGTGGGGTCAGTGTCCCACACAGGCAAATATCTGAAATGAACCTGTGGGAGTCCAGACCCTTGGGGTGCAACAGCTACTGAGAGCCGTTCTTGAGGTTAGCTCACAAATACAACACAAGCCTGTCCAACAAATAATAGAGAGCATTTATTATTTATTTATTTAGATTTTGGTATATCATAGATCGAAACAGCACTCCCAACTAATCGGAACGCTCCTGTCTTCTGCTCATAAGACACTCATTTCCTGACATGTGCCTCACAGCAGATGCCCTGAAAACAGGCACGTTCTGAAGGAGATTTTTTTTTTTTTAAATAATACACTATTGATCGAGCCCGAGCCGAACACACATGAAACCACTCTTATACAGCAACGAGTGGCTCCAGGGGACATATTAACATATAGTATCATGCCTTAAAGGGACAAGGAAATTTTGTTAATTTTCAACTGTATGTATCATTATGATTTTCAGAAATTATATTCATACCCCCAAAAGATCCATAATTAACTGTACATGAAAAGGTGATGTGAAAAACTGTTTTGTATTGTTTTATTTTTATTTATTTTATATTTATTTCATTTTGGTAACTGGGAAAAAACAATGGACTGACGGTCCTTTTTCAGGATCTACCTGGGCAATATTACAATAACAATACGTAAAATAAAACTGACACAATGAAAGCAGAATACATTAACCAAAATTACAATAACTATACAAAGACTGTAAAAAATGTTTTTAAAGATATAAAATGAGGGAGCAGATCGCAATGTATTAGAAAGACCATTCCAAAACTAAGGAGCAGCAGTGGAGAAAGCACAAGCACCAGCCTTAGATTTACATAATCTTTCAACTAACACAAACCCTTTAGCTGATCTCAAGCTAGGAAGCATTGACCTATGCGTTATTAAATCTGAGAGGGGCCCAAAAACTGAGAAAACACTTTTAAATACCAAACAACCAAAAAGTATTGAATATGTAAGGAAGGAGAAAGCCAACCAAGCCGGGAGGGGACTACCGTGGGCACAGTGGAAACTGGAAGGGGGGAGTACAGAGGGAGCACAGGAGACACTTCTTCACTGAGAGGGTGGTGGAACCATGAAATGCACTATGCAGGAGTCTGGTGGAAGAGAACACAGTGGAGGGATTCAAGAAGGGTTGGGACAATTACAAGGGGATACTGAACGCAGGGAAGACCACCTCTGGAGCTTGGGGGGGGGGTGGAGGAGCGAGCTCCCAGTAGGGGTCTGGCTTCCGAGCAGACACAGTAGACCATGGGACCTATTCTGCTGGCTTTTACTATGAAGAATACAAAGTACAATGGTGAGTACAAGCTGGTGCTAAATAAAACATAATGACAAATATTGTTATATGCAACAAAAAGACTTTGTGATTCTTTAACCCCCAATCGAAAAATCTAAATTTAAATACCTGTAAATTTTCTTTCTCCGACTGCTGGTCGCAGGGCTCTACATCGCTGGGATCTCCTGCCTGTGAAGAGGAAATAGGCAGGAAGCTGAACTGCAGCAGCATGACATCATCTTCTCTCCCATGAGGATTGAGCCACAGTTCCAAAGCAAGTAGAGAAGTCACAGGACCAAGCCAGATCATCCTCCTATAAGGATCACCCATGATGGTGCGCAGGTAAAAACCATGATGCCATTCAGGGCGCCAACTTTATCATGTCAGGAAATGGAGTGCAAGGGACTAATGATACCGGCAGCAACATCGAACGGTAATTAGATAAAAGGAGCCATACAGCGCACCTCGCCGAAGAATATCACAACACATGTCAAAGCACTGCTGCTGTCACAGTTACTAACAGCATGAGTCCCCCGCACCCCCAGATATTTATATAACCAACTCCAAGACGCACCTGCAGAAGAGGTATCCACACCTGAAGACTTCATACAAAAACACTTTAGCACACCAGTGGAAACACCTGAAGCAGGTGGTGCTCCTCGGCTGAACAGTGCACACACCAGTAGGATACAACACTCCTGACACAAACGGTACTCTGTCCTGAGCAGCAGTTTCATACAAATTTCCCACAGCTCAAGACATGGAGCCCTAAAAACCCAGATGCCCCAGTTATTCGTGCTCCCATTCAGTTGCCCAAATCATGGTACTCTAATGACAACGCCCTTACAATGGGATACCCTCCTACAAAGATAAAAAGACTTTAAACTGAACATTAGAGGTGAAAAAGGCCAACTTTATACATTCAGAGAGGGAATCAGCCCTTCGACTAGCAGCTGGAGAAAGAAAATGTTACAGGTATTTAAATTTAGAGTTCTCCCTCCTTGTGCTGGTCTCAGGGCTCTATACCGCTGGGATATGCAATAGCAGTAAGACAAGTGAATCCCAGAGTGGCAAGAATGTAGAAAGGAAGTTATGAGTCCTCAATCGCCTGTAGAACCTTACGGCTACAAGAAGCCACTGCCGAAGTGGCCACATCAAGCTTGTAAAATTTGGTGAAGGTGTGTAGAGGACCAGGTAGCAGCTCGGCAGATGTCAGCCAGGAGGTGTCTCAGAATTCCGCCCATGAGGTGGCCATAGCCCTGGTGGGGTGGGGTGGGGTGGGCTTTACCAGACCCAGGACAGAAACCTCAGCTTGTCTGTAGGGGCGTGATAGTTGATCGGTTCCATCTGGCGATAGTCTTTAGAAGCCTTTTTGCCCAAATCTGACCCTGCTGCGAGAACGAAAAGACTTGACGTCTTTTGTATAGATTCAGTTTGTTTGAGGTACATCTTCAAGTACCATCTTGGATCCAAAGTATGCAAGTCTCTCTATCCTTGTCATTGCTGGGGTTAGGGCAGAAGGAAATGAGTATCAGTTCCTGACTGCAATGGAATAGGGATGCTACCTTAAGGTAAGAAGCCCGAGTCTGTTCAGAGTACTGAATCCTGGTAAAAAAACATATACGGTTCCTTGGTAGACAGTGTGCCAAGCTAACCATTTAATCTGGCTGAGTAACAACAATAAGGAAGGCGACCTTCACTGTGAGATAGAACAAGGACACCTCTCTCAGAGGCTCGAAGGGCGCCCAGGTGAGAGCCTTGAGAACCAAATTGAGGCACCATGGAGGGACAACAGACTTCACTGGCATATGCTTTAGGGTGGCCACTCTCAGGAAGCATGTGATGTGAGGATAATACCCCAGGGATTCCCCCCTTTCCACCAGAAACAGTGCTCCCAAGGCAGAGACCTGGACTCTTAAGGTCGCCGGTTGCAGACCCATATCAAAAACCCTCCTGAAGGAATTGAATGAGAACTGGTAAGGAAACTGTATGATCAGTCAGCTGCTTGGATTGAAGCCAGAATACAAACTTGTTCCAAATTCAGTAGTACACCTTGTAAGACTGACGTCTAGATTGTTGCATCATCACCATCACCATCACCATCACCATCACCACCACCACCACCACCACTACTGCGCAATACCCAAGGTCCTTGACAGTCTCCCACTCAATCTCGAAAGCTGAGAGCAACAGACTGCAGAGATTCGGATGCATTATAGGACCTTGATGAAGAAGATCCCGACTTATTTGAAAGGTGAGTGGCGGGTCTCTCGCCAAGTGGACAAGATGTGAGAATCACAGGCGCCGAGGCCAATAAGGGCACACTAAGATCAGTTTGGCCTGGTCTTGAGCCACCTTGTGTAGTACTCTGGGCAGAAGGGGAATGGGAGGAAAGGCATACAGCAGACTGTATCGACCCCAGCAGAGGGAGAAAGCATCTTGAGCCATGGCCAACTCCTCCCTGGCGAGGAAGCACATCTGTCGAATGTTGACGTTTCATCTGGAAGTGAAGTGATCCACCTGAGGAGAGCTCCAAGCAGAGGGGTAAGGAGCTGAAATGCAGAGTTCTTCAGTTCCCATTCCCCTGGCAGAATGCCCTTGCAACTAAGCTAGTCTGCTGTGAGGTTTTCCTGTCCTGGAATGTAAGCAGCGGCTAGACTGGAAAAATGATGTTAGGCCCAGTAAAACAACAGGAGAGTCTCTTTCAGCATGCGGGTGCTTCTTGTGCCCCCTTGTCGACTGATGTAAGCCACCATGATCTTGTCTGAGAATATAGCCTTTGAAGTTCTGGAGAGCCAGACAAACTGCTTGCATTTCTAGTACACTGATGCTGAGGCGGGACTCCAGTAGGGACCCACTTGCCCTGAACAGAAAGAAGATTCAGATGGGGACCCCATTCTCCAAGGCTGGCGTCTGTGTGATTCTCACCTGATGTGGACGGCCCAACTTGCGGCCCCTCATGATGTTCAACCTCACCTCAATCCAACAAAGACTGTCCTTCACCTGGTGCAGAATTGTCACTTTGGGGTTCCAGTTGTGCCTGTGTGGGGACCACTGTTTGAGGGGGAGGTCGCTTGAGATGGATATATGTGAATTATGGCCCATGGAACCACACCTGCCAGAGAAACCATTGTTCTTATGACAAATGTCCCTATGACAAAATCATGTCTGGAAAGGCAACGAACAACTTCCGCCACCACATGCAAGGCAAACTTGAATCAAGGAGCTTGAATCAGAATGTCGTTCCAATACAGGAATAGCTGGATCCCCTGGCTGCACAGATGCACAATCATTGCCACAAGGACCTTGGCGAAGACTCTTGGGGCAGAGGAAAGCCTGAATGGCAGGGTTCCGAATTGAAGCAGCTGTGCTGCACCTTGAATCTGAGATACTGTCTGTGAGAATGCCAGATGGGACTATGCAAGTAATAAGTCGATGGAGGCTAGGAAGTCTCCTGGATGGATTTCTCAGAGTATGGACAACAGTGTCTCCCTCTTGAAGGATCTGCTGCGGACAAAGTGATTCAAGGACTTGAGGTCCAACACTGGTCGGAAACCCCCTCTGCATTTTGGGACACTAAAGAAGAGACAATAAATGCCCCTGTTGAGCTCCTGGAAGGGAACCGGTTATATGGCCCCTTTCTGTAGTAAGTCTGTTATCGCCTGGAGCATCACTCGTTGGTTGGTCAAGAGGAGCGGGAATGATGTGAGATAGTGGAGGCTTTGTGTCAAATTCAGTTAGGTACAGGTACCTCTTGTGGACAATGTCCCAGACCCATTTGTTTTGTTGTTGTACAGACCCAGTCCCCAAAGAAATTGGAAGGTCTGTCCCATATGCGGGGGATGGGTCTGGAGTGTCATTGTGGAAATTTCTTGCAGAAGCTCTGGTGTCACGGTTGCTGCTTCCTCCGCTTCTACTGTTGCACTGGTTATGAGAGGAAAACCAAGATCGTTTGCCTGAGAAAGTCCTATTCTGTCCTTTGCTGTAGGATTGGCCATGAAAGGGCCGCCAGGGTCTGCTCATCCATCTTGATTACGGCATGCATACCTCAGCCGTTTCTCCCGATTCCTTCACTGTCTCTTTAAGAGCGGTACCGAAGAGAAGGCTCCCTTCATTAGGGCCTTGACCAGATGAACTTTTGAGGAGGTATCTGCTTGCCAGGCCTGTAACCAAAGGTAACATCTAGCTGCAGTCTAGTAGAATATAGTTCTTGCAGCACAATGGACAGAGTCCTCTGAAACATCTGCTGAATAGGCGGAGGCAAGGCCCACTAGCTGGAGTTGCTGAAGTGCCACCTTTTTCTTTTCAGAATCTTCTGCTAGCTGAAAAGCCAATACCATGGCCCAGGAGAGAGCGGCCCTAGCTGAGAACAGATTAGCTGCCACCGCCTTTCAGGAAGCTGCTGAAGCTTAGAAGGCCTTCTTTGATGATGAATCCACCTTGCAGACTACTGTGTCCCGGAGGATAGCCCCTGGAGGGATGATCATCTTCTTCATTAGGGAAGATATCAAAGGGTTGATATTAGGCAAGTTCAACCATGTTTCCGATTGTTTGCCAAATTTCAACAATCTGTTAACCCGTCTTGGGACAGGGTATGACTTTTCTGGGTCCTGCCACTCTTCTTTAAGCAGGTCCTCTATCGCTGGTGGTATAATGAATCTAGTTGATGGTTTAGAGGAGGTTGACAGCTTGAAGGCTGGTTTGTTTGGTTTAGCAAAGGCAGGTGAGGTACCTAGGTGCATCTGCGACATGGCATTCTTAATGAAGTCCAGGACATCCAGATCAAAGTGCCTGGCCGACTCTGTGTCCGAATATGAGGAACTGCTTTGAATCTCTTCTTCTCAGGCAAGGAAGAACTCAAGTGTGATGAAGAAGGAGATCTAGCATGGCGCTTCTTCCTTTTTTGATGACTGTGAGTGTCGTCTGCCATGTCCATGAAACATGGGGAGTTGGCAGGTTTCTTTTTCTTGCTGTGGAGACATACAGGAGGTTCCTCCTTGGCTGACAAGGGAGATGGAGTGCATTTTTGCATGGCATGGTCTGACTCGAGAGATGCAGGGGGCTGCAAATTGAAAAAGGCTGGATCTAAGGCAAATGCTCTGTTTAACTTTTCAATTAAGTCTGAAGCCAGTTGCAGAGTGGGCTGTTGTTGGACCTCTGGCGGGCAAGAGGACGATGCAGCAACCTCTTCTGTGGTGACAGAGTCCAAACTGGTAGTGTTCTCACATTTTAAGAACTGGGGGACTTGCAATTGGTGCATTTTCTGCCCCTGAATGATGAGGACTTTCCAGGTGCCTTTTCGGAGAACATTCTTGCTTCTGAAATGGCAGGGCACTCTGAAAAGAGGGGTGTCGGAAAAGCAACTTGGTGCACGACTGAAGGGGCATCTGCAGGGGTCCCAGGCAACCACCAGCTCTCTAGCTGCCACCCCTTAGCAGGCGGTGATCAAAGAGAAAATGGTCAACCAAATGACACCCCTCTGGGAGGCTTCCTGAATGACAGACACTGCTGAGCAAATCTCCAAAGCACCTGAAACTGGAGAAACTGTCTGAATGGCCAGCTTAAGTAGGACAAGCTCCTTGAAGTGTCTGTGAGTTGGGGAAAGTTCTATAAGAACCCTGAGTGGCTGGTTGTGAGGGGAGGAAAAAGTGTGGGAAGCTAGTGGGAGCACAATTCAAAATGGCCACTGGTGCAATTTTACCATATTTCTGGAGCCAGGCCGGCAGTTTTTTGTTTTGTTTTTTTATCCCCCCCCCCCCGTCATCCGTCCTCACAACCAAGATTGGCCACATGGCCAGTACTCACTGTGGTCCTCTGTGACTCAGAATGTAGTGACCACCACTTCTGGAGGCTCTGTGGATGGTCACTAATCCGGCTGCATTCAGTGAGGTCCCCGTATGGTCTGCTTTCCTCAGGTAACCATCATGGGGGGTCCGATTCTCCGAAAGTGAAACAATCAGGTGGAGATTTCCCCATCCTGCTGTTGGAACTGCTGGTTGGAGGGGAGGGCAGGCTGTACAGCAGCACGGCTGAGTCTGGGAGCCCCGGCAACAAGGAAAAACCACAAAGTGGTGCAGAGAAGCTGTCCAGTGTTGCTCTTCCTCTGAACCTGATAACATTATATCTCACAGTTCACTTCTCAAAGGTAAACCCTGACCAAAACAAAAAGCTTCAGCTTAGCCACACAGTGAGAGTGTGCTGCAAGGCGTGTGCTACTCAAGAGGCAGTAAGTAGACTGGCTCATTGCTCGTGGAAGAGAAGATCATGTCACACTACTGCAATTCAGCTTCCTGCCTATTCCCTCACACAGAAGGAGAGCCCAGTGGTATAGAGCCCTATGACCAGCACAAGGAGGGAAAAAAAAAAAAAAAAAGACTTGCAGCATAGTCAAAATGTGGCAGAAGTGACCCATTGGCAATAATTTTCCATGTTTCCAAAGGGAAACATTTTTCAGTTTATGAAGTATTACAATTTTTTGGTTTATTGTCTTACAACCCATTTTAACATGTTCAGAGAAGGACAACACTGAATCCAATAGCACACCCAAGTACTTAACTGAGACACCTGCTTGACTGAATTACCAAAACTATTCCTTAACTGTAACGGGGGAGAAGCACTGATCATCCCATGTGAACCAAAAAGCAGAGACTTGGTTTTCTTAAGAGTGGAGGATCAAAGAATTATTTCAAAAACCAATTACAAGCAAAAAGAAAATCACATTCCAAATACTTATAAACAATACCTAGATTTTCACCAGAACAGTCGAATCATCAGCATACAACAAAGATTCACAATATTTAAAATAAGAAGGTAGCAAGTTAATGAAGAAAGTGAACATTAAAGGGCCAAGAATTGATCCTGGCAGAACCCTTTTACTTACTGCTAAAACAATCAAAAGAGACTGAGCCCATGCCAGCAAACCGAGATCTATTAGTTAAATAATCAAAAAACCAAGACACTACACTAGCACAAAAACCCAAACCCAATGATGTATCACAAAACTTGGTATGATCAATTAGATCAAATGCCTTTTTATGGACAAGAACAACATTCTATATAGTTCTCTTTACAGAACCAGGAATTTGGAATCGTGCCTGTGTCACTGGCATGGACTCAGAACTCTAATAGGCTCCTGACTAGGCTACTTAGTCTGGGTTTCTTCTCTCCAGCCGCAGACTGGTTTAACAGCTACCTGTCTGGTAAAGTTTGATCATCTTAGATTGGTTGAACATTATACGATTTACCAATCAACGATCTCCCGTAAGAAGGCAGAATTCCTGTCTGGGGAGATTGCTGCCGCCCAGAACCGACCAGCTCAGCTCTTCCAAACTGTTGACAGGTTGTGCAACCCAACCTGTCTGCAGCTCCGAATACCTTTTTCGCAGGTAGAGTGCGATGAGCTTGCTCGGTTCTTTACGGATAAGGTGGCCGACATCAGGTCGGAAGTTCGTTCAACTCACTCTACAGGGGTTACTGATGATCAGTGCTTGGTCACCTCATCTCGAGCTTCCTGGAGTACCTTTGCCTTGCCCAAGCTCGCGGATGTCATGCGGATTGCCCAGGGTATGCGCCTACGTGCTGTAGTTTGGATCCGGGCCCAACTTCCTTGATTATGGGTTGTTGGGATACGATCGGCCCGGTCCTGGCTCCGATAGTCCGGTGCTCCTTGGAATCCGGTGAGTTTCCAAGCTCCCTGAAGGAGGCGGTGGTAATTCCCCTCCTGAAGAAAGCTTCTTTGGACCCGGACTCTCTGGCCAACTACAAACCGATCTCAAACCTCCCCTTTATAGGGAAGATGACCAAGAAAGTAGTGGCGATACAGCCAGACGACCACCTGACCATCCATAACATCTACAAACCTCTCCAGTCCGGTTTCTGTAAGAGGCACAGTACTGAGACGGCACTGGTTTGGTTCCTCAATGATCTTCTGATGGCGAGGGATCGGAGGAACCATTCTATATTGGTGATCCTTGATCTCTCTTCAGCTTTTGACACTGTAGACCATGAGGTACTGCTAAGAACTCAGAACTGGTCCCTCACCCCTTGCTGTACATGACTTAGAAGGAACTATATTTGAATCTGTGTCATCTTTTAATTATCTTGAACTTATGTTGGACCAATCCATGGATTTCAACCTACATGTCCTGCAAAGCAGTAAATAATAAACTGGGGGCTGCTTACAAGACAAGCTACATGTTAACACCATCTGCTAAACTTGCCATTGCCAAGGGAATCCTACTTCCTCCCTTACTTACTGTGCTCCTGTCCTTGTGGCTGCTCAGAAAACGTCTCTCCTAAAGTGGGATGTTACATACAATGACATATGCCGCTACACATCCTTATCTGTGCAATTGAAGCACCGCTGTCAGCTATATGCCGACTTTAGTTGGCTCTCCCCCTCTGCATGTAGGCAATGGCATTACTACCAGGGCTCCCAAATTTATTCTATCCTCAGACTAAATGCACCGCTATCTCTGGATGAACTACTAATTCCTCTTACCTCCTCTCATGGACTTCGGTCAGTTGACAAATCACTCCTAAAGGTCCCAAGATGTCGTACTTATAAAGGCACCAGTGCTTTCGGGTATATGGCACCTCATTTTTGGAATACTCTTCCCCTGGCACTCAGGCAGACAGAGTCCCATAAACAGAGTTCCAGAGAGAGCTTAGGTGTTATCTGTTGCGTACTGACCCTAGTACTTGTTTTGACCCCACTTAACTTAATATGCGCCCTTGCCGATCCCCTATTTATGACACCTTGCACTTGTCTGACCTACCAAATTTCTTTTACTTGACTGCCCTTAGCAACTCTACTTCTCCCCCTACCTCTCCCTGTTTTCTCTTCTTTCCATACTTGCGCTCTCTTGTGCGCTCTCATCCACGCTTTACCTCTTTCTTGTTTTTGCCCTACTGCCTCTCCCCGTACCTTTCCTCCTATCCTTATTCACCTTCTACTCTGTTGGCTTAATCAATCTCTACCTACTGCACTATGTCTTCCCTCACTATGTCTACTACCTGATATTCTTCCCACCTACCTTCCTCCCAGCATTACTTTTCTAATCCTACAACGTTTACAAATAGCTAAACTACCCTAATTCTACAGCGTTTAACTATCTGTATTCTTCTCCTTGCTGTTACTCCCTGTATGTCTTATGCTCTACCTGCGGAACATGAAGTAAACTGCATTCATATTATTGACTGTTTCTGTTACTATACCATTTGCTAGCTCTAATTGTTCTGCACTCTCTGTACAATGCTTTCTACCCTGAAAATGTATTTGTTCGACATTAACATACTAAAATGCCAGCAGAATAGGCCTATCGGTCTTTCGCGTCTGCTCGTTTGGTAAGCCCCCACCCTGGGAACTGACCTTGCTGCCCCCCTCGCCCTCTCGGGCTTCTCCCTTCTTGTTTTTGTATTTGTTTACTATGTCTCTGTACTCTCCCGGGTCGTGCCTGGAAATAGTCATTGTTTTGGCTAGTGCACCTACCCGATAAACAAAAACTAAATAAATAAACAGGCAGTCATCCAAAATGAGTACTTTTATGGGACCGGTAGAGATCAGGGGCCCTGACAGGTCTGGGGAAAGGGAGAGGCCACCACAGACAGGTGGGGGGACAGCAGTAAAGGGTGAAAAGGGGAGGATGTGGAGGCTGAAATCCTGGTAGAGAGAGTAAGGGAAGCCCTCAGGTCCCTTCAGACGGAGAAAGCACCTGGGACAGATGAGATACATTACAAGGTGCTGAGGGAACTGGTGGATGTCCTGGCAGCCCCCCTAATGGAGCTTTTCAACATCTCTCTGAGGACTGAGTGGGTGCCCCAAGACTGGAAGGTGGCCCATGTCGTGCCGATCCACGAGGGAGGATCAAGAGAGGAGGTGGGAAATTACAGGCCTGTTAGCCTGACGTCGGTCGTCGGCAAGGTGATGGAGAGTATTGTCAAGGAAAGACTGGGAAGGGGGGTTACTGAAGCAAACTGGGTATTCGGACGATAGGCAGCATGACTTTGTCCAGGGACGATTGTGCCAGACAAACCTTGTTGAGTTCTATGACTGGGTGACAAGGGCCCTGGACCAGAGTAGGCTGGTGGAAGTCCTCTTTCTGGACTTCAGCAAGGCATTTGCTTTGGTAGCCCACAGTGGCCTGCTAGCTAAGCTGAAGGAAATGGGGGTAGGGAGACAGTTGTTAAGATGGATAGGAAACTGACTGTCTGAGCATACTCAGAAGGTGGTGGTTGGAGGGCTAGCCTCATCCCCAAGGTGGGTTACTAGTGGGGTGCCCCAGGGGTCAGTGCAGGGGACATTCCTGTTCAACGCCTATGTCTTAGACATCAGGAGTGAAATGAGTCTCTTTGCAGACAACTCAAAGCTGGGTGCAGTGGTAGATGTGGAGGAGGGTAGGGTGGCCTTGCAGGAGGACCTGGAGGCTCTGGAAAGGTGGTCAGGAAAATGGAAACTAAAACTCAATGCAGGGAAGTGCAAGGTTCTGCACCTGGGAGTCAGAAATCCAGGCCACGGTATACCCTGGAAGGAGACACGATACAAGTCACGGAGGGTGACAGGGACCTGAGGGTAGTGGTAGATGTCAAAATGAACAACTCAGAGACCTGTAGGAGGGCAGTGGCAAACGCAAATAGGATGCTGGGATGCATCGTCAGGGGGACTACCTCCAGAAAAGCGGAAGTGATCCTTCCCCTGTACAACTGCTTGGTTAGGCCACAACCCGAGTACTGTGTGCAGTTTTGGAGACCACATTTAAAGGGGGACGTTGAACTCCTAGAGAGGGTCCAAAGGAGGGCAACCAAAATGATCTGTGGCCTGGGGAACCTATGAGGAGAGGCTCAAGGAGCTCGACGTGTACACCCTGGAAAAGAGGACGGACGGGGGGACATGATAAGAGGTCTTTAAGTACATGAAAGGGATCAATAAGGAAGACCCAGTCATGGTGCTCCAAAGGAAAAAGAGAGTGGGGCAACGAGAGGTCACGGGTGTAAACTGGAAGGGGGCAGGCTCAGTAGGGAGAGGAGGAGGTGTTATTTCACTGAAAGGGTGGTGGAGCCATGGAATGCACTGCCCAGGAAGCTGGTAGAGACGGAGACTGTGGACGGGTTTAAGAGGGGATGGGGCAGGTACAGGGGGGAGGGTAAATCTAACCAGGACCAATACAGGTGGAAGTTGGAACATCTGGGACTGGGGACAGTATAACCCGGGGCACCAAAATCGGTCCTCAGTGCGGGTGCTAAAAATTGAGCAGACTCAAAAGACCATTAGGCCTATTCTTCTGGCATTTTAGTATGTTAGTAAATAAATAATAAGTCAATGGCTTGTGATTAGAGTTCTTAGTTCTTAATCCATGCAGTGATGCAAGCAATAAGGCACAACTGGGTTTGCATTATGGTGATGTACCAACATACCCAGGGGTGTAGTGAGGCATGACGCAAGCCGAGTGCCATCACTCCCGTATGGTTAGATCAGCATAATGCACCCCCCAAGTGTCTTACTGTACTTATAAGATGGGTAAACAGAGAAAATTTAAAACAAGATGCCAACTTTTTTTTTTTTAATTAATCAGTAAAAAGTAGTCCCTCTCCAGCTCTCAAGCATCTGTCTATCTACACATTCAAATAGATGGAATGCTCATAGTGGAAAGCATGTATGCAAACTTGCTATGCAGCATTCTACTGGCTGAATGTCCACCCGTTCCCACACAAATACCCAACAGAAGGCCTTAGTAAAGCCAGAGATTCAACTGTATCTAATAAAATATATGGCATCACTACTGAACTCATGTTGTTACAAGCTCCAGAAATAAAACTGTGAGTAGTACTTTTTAACAACGTGTGTAAGTGTGAAAGGAATGTAATAGAAAAGTAAAAATGACTCACTGCAGTAATCTTCTTTCTTCCAAGAGGTCCTTTAGCATCAGTAACTTTTTTGCACTTAGGTGGCTAGGTGCAACTGCCCTGGAGGCGTGCCTTTAAGAGATATTTAAATGAGCGTAGGGCCAAGCCAATCAAAAGACAAAAGGGGGTGTGAGCTGTGTGAGAGTTGTTGAAGGCTTCAGAATTTTTTTTGAGGAAAAACGAGGGCAAATGTCCCGAAAAAGAATCAACAGAATTCAAAAAACACGCAAATGTCCACTGGAAACAGAAACAACAGCAACACGAGCTAAAAACTCATTAATAAGAAACTCCAAATTTGGTAAAACGTGGCATAAAGAGCCCTTCTCCAACAGGTGAACCGGGGAGGAACAGGGGGAGCTTACTGATGCTAAAGGACCCCTTGGAAGAAAGATTACTGTGGTGAGTCGTTATTTCTTCTTACACCAGGAGTCCTTCAGCATCAGTAACTTTTTTGCAGACTACCGAGCAGTACCAAGTGGGAGGCATGCAGAGAACTTACTTAGGAAAGAGACTCTGCAGCAGAACCGCCCTGCCAAATTTGACATCAGATCTGGTCTGCACATCCAAACTGTAGTGTTTCACAAAGGTGTGCACAGACTTCCACATAGCTGCTTTGCAGACATCCAGTAGGGGAATGTCCCTTGCTGCTGCAAGCAAGGCTGCAGTGCTCTTGGTGGAGTGGGCCCTGAGCCCCACTGGAGGTTGTTGACCAGCTTTCTCATAGCAGAATCTAATACAAGAGACCAACCAACGAGAAATAGTTCTCTTGGTAGCTGGTCTTCCTCTGCCTACATCCCCATAGGTGAGGAACAACTGAGTGGAAGAGCCTCTGAACTGTCTAGTATGCTCTAAGTAGTGAAAGATGGCTCTTTTGTCATCCAAGCTGTGGAGCTTTTGCTCACCAGGAGTGGATGGCTCAATAAAGAAAATAGGCAGAGTAATGGACTGGTACAAGTGAAACTCTGAAACCACCTTTGGCAGAAATTTCCTATTTGTCCTGAGCTCAAATGTATCATTGTGAGGGATGATGCAATTCGGCTCCGTGCACAGGGCCTGTAGCTCTAAAATCCTCCTGGCAGATGTAATGGCTACTAGGAAGACAGTCTTCCAAGTTACAAACTTGATGTGGACCATGAACATGGGCTAGAAGGGTGGATTCATGAGCCCATCTATGCAAAGATTCAGGATCCAAGGAGGAACAGGCTCCCTGGTTGGAGGCTGGAAGTGCAAGAGGCCTTTGAAAAACTGTTTAAAAATGTGGGAAAAAAAATGACTTCTTTTTTCCCCACCAAAAGGTAGGCCGAAATTGACGCCAGGTGTAGCTTGAGTGAAGATGGTTTCAAGCCTGACGCATGTAGGTGTACCAGGTAGTCTAGCAGCTGAGGGGCTGAAGCTGATAGGAATTCGACCTTTTCGCTCTTGCAACAGAGGGAAAACCTTTTCCATTTGGCTGCATAAGTCTTCTTAGTGTTCGGTTTTTTAGCCATCCTCAGTATCTTAAGGACCTGTTCAGAGTACTGTGAGGATGGAAACTCTAATGCCTCAAGAACCAGGCTTTGAGGTGAAGAGAGTGTATGCCTGGGTACCGCACTCCCATCTGAGGAAGGGTCAGTAGGGAGTGAGTTGGAGGCAGGCGAACGGGCCTGTTGCAGGACATTGAGAGAAGGAGCGGTACCAGGCTTATCTGGGCCAGTCCGGAGCCACTAGGATCATCGATGCAGGCTGCTGTCTGAGTTTCAGCAAATCCCTGAATATCAGAGGAAAGGGAGAAAATGGGTATAGGAACCTCCCTGACCAGTCCAGGATCAGGGCATCCAGAGGAATTGTTCCCAGAACTGGGGGTCTACAACAGTACTGATGAAGCTGAAAATTGAGAGGAGAGGCAAACAGATCCACGTCTGGTATGCCCCATTGCCTAAACACTGTGGCTAGTACCTGCTTGTTCAGTGTCCATTAACTCTAACCTTGACTGATACAGCTTAGAGCATCTGCCAGAGTACTGAGTTTGCCTGGGAGGTGAATAGTCAAGAGGTTGACTCCCAGGGAGAATGCTAGAGACCAGAGCTTCCAAACAGAGTATTCCTGATCTGGTACCACCCTGCTTGTTTATGTAGAGCGTTGCAGTGGTGTTGTCCGTTTGAATTTGAACCGCTTGCCCTTCTATGCTGGGAGCGAAAGCTTTGAGAGCTAGTAAGACTGCTCTGAGATCCAAAAGATTTATGTGCAACTGTGACTCTTTGGGAGTCCAGTTGCCGCTTACTGAGGCACTGTCCAAATGAGCTCCCCAGCCCAAAAGGGAGGCATCTGTGGTGATCACCTTTTTTGGAAGAGGAGCCTGAAAGGGAACCCCTGCCTGCAAATTTGCAGGGTTCTTCCACCACAGCAAGTTTTGGAGGAACTGCTCAGATACAGGTATCAGCTTTGAAAATCTGTTGCTTCTCTGAGACCAGCGAGCTCTGAGGTAGGCTTGCAGGAGTCTCATCCTGTACCTGACCCCTAGGACTACTGCAGTCATAGAGGCCATATGTCCCAGAAGTTTGAGGAAATGTCTGGCTGGTCTTGGCTGTCCCTGGGTGAAAGAATCTGCCACTGAAAGGAAACCCGGAATTCTTTCCTGCAGGAGGAAAGTATATTCCTTCTGAGTGACCAGATGGGCCCCTATGAAGGTGATCAGCTGGGTGGGTTCCGGGTGAGATTTCTTTTGATTTACCAGGAAACCCAGCGCCTTCAGAGTGCATTCTCTGAGGGAGATTCCTTGACCTGGCAAGGAGACTTTGCTACTATGAGCCAGTTGTCCAGATGGGGTAGAGAGTGACACCCAGTCTCCTAAGATGTGCTGCTACCACTGCAAGACACTTGGTAAGGACTCTTGGGGCAGAGGATAGAACGAAGGGCATTGCAGTGAATTTCCTGTGAGATTTCCTTATGGGTATGTGAAAGTAGGCGTCCTTTAGTCTAAGGAGGCTAGCTAGTCTCCCTGCTGTAAAAACTATATGACCAGTGACAGAGTGACCATTTTTAATTTGTTTTTTTTTTCAGATGGTTGTTTAAATATCTGAGATCTAAGATAGGCCGCCACTCCCCAGTTTTCTTTAGCGTCAGAAAATACCTGGAGTAGAAGCCCTTGCCCTTCTAGTGGGCAGGGACCTTCTCCACTGCTCATAAAGCCAGAAGGTTTTGCACCTCCATTTCCAACAGTGGTATTTGTGTTGGGGACAGAGGTCTTGACACCAGGGTACGCTTGAGGTCTGGCAGCTGCTTGAACTGTAATGACAGACCTTTCTCCATTATCTCCAGCACTCACTTGTCCGACATGATGAGGAACCAGTGCTGAAGATAGGAGAGTCCACCTCCAACCAGAAATGGGGAGGCGATCAGGACATTCACATCAGGACTTGCACTGAGAGGCACATGGCTGGCTAGAGGTGGCTCTTCTTTGGCCCCTTCTGCCCCTGCCTCTGAAAGACCTCCTGTACTGGCTGAAGTCAGATTGGAGATGGGGACTGTAAGGCCTGGAAACAAAACTTCTGCCCCCACCGCCCCTGGGACGGGACCTCTGAGAGGTGGCAGGCTTAGGCTTGGATGAGTGACTCTGCCAGGAGGCCTCGCACTCATCGACTTTTTTCATGTAGTCAGTGGTTCTATAATCAAACATATTCTGAAAACAGGGAAAATGAGTGTCTGTGGTCAGACTGATTGTTCTAAGCCAGGTGAAGCGTCTCAGAGAGATGGCATGGGCCATCGCCCTAAAGATTGCACCACTATTGTCATCTGCCATGTGGAATTGGTACATAGTAGCTTCCAGGACGATTTTTGACATATCCACCAGCTCCTGCACCATAGAATCTAATCCGTTGCTGGTGATGGCCTGGACAGATTTCCAAAGGGCTTTCTGATATTTGGCTGTGAATGCCAAGTAAGAAGAAAGTCTGGGAAGCAGGGAAGCTGTGGCATACATTTTCTTTGCAATAAAGTCAGTTTTCTTGGAATCCTTGTCAGGGGGAGAGGGGGACAAGGAGACTCCAGCTTTCTCACAAGCTGCCTGCTGCACTATACTCTCATGGCTAGGATGCGCAGACAGGAACTCAGTACCATTTTTAGACAATTTATATTTTCTCCCAAGCCACTTATCAACCCGATACTGAAGTGGGGTGTTGAAGCACCTTCATGGTATTTTTTCTAAATGCATTACAGATAGGGATGACCAGTGTCTTTGAGGATGAAATCCTGGTTGGGCTCCTGCGTAGGGAGGTCCAAGGTGTCCAGCATATTTTGTATAAATGTAAACATAGAGGAAGGATCCTCACGGTCACCCGGGGAATCCCAAAGATGAGGGTCCGGGGACTCCAGGGCTCGAGGCCCTCAAAATCGATGTCAGAGGCATCATAAAATGGATAATCATCTGCGTCACCCTTACAGTCTACAGAAGACAGAACTGTGAAAGAGTGCTTGCCAGCCCCTGTAAATCGAGGACCCATCTTTTGAAAGGTCTGAAACAGTTGCCATGCTTTTTCCATATCTTGCACTGACGGAAGAACCTGCCCAGTTTGTAAGTGTTTTGTTTTTTCTGTATGCTTTAAGCTGCCTGTTGTCTCGCTATTGGCTTTCCCAGGAGCAACGGGAGCATATCTGTCTTGACAGTGTTTCTTTTTAGCCACTTCATCAGAGGCTTGATCAAGCTTCCTTTTTTCATCACTCTTATTATTTTTCAATTTGTGAGGAACTTCATCTCTGGAAGCTTTATTTTTTGGCTGGGATCTGGAGGGTTCCTCAGCACCTCTGCTTTTGGTATTAGTATTTTTGAATGGCCCCTCGTCAGAAGCCTTTGATTTATCCTCAGCCATAATACTCAAAGGTTTGTCTGCTATGTTTGCCAATTTAAGCAAAGCAAACCCATCCTGAATCTTATGAACTGAGTGCAGGTTTCTGTGAAAATGCCATCAGCCAGTCCTGCCCCAGTTAATAAACAGTCTATTACTAGTGCCTTTTTTTTTGGTTGTAGAACTGAGATCTATACCAGTACTAATCTTAATAAAAACCCAGTAATACTCAACTACGCACAGGTGGCTGCTGGACCCTTACGGACAGACCTGACACAGATGATGCCAAGGTCCAGTAGTATAACCAAAAAGGTTTCCTCGTAATTGCCAATCTAGAGAGAACTCCACCCCCACACCTGTTTAAATTCGAAATCCACTGCAGGTGCCTCGCGGTAAACCCCACGAGGTCCGAGGTGAAAAAACAAGGCAACTGTCCCTAATGCGACGGTTCCTTCAAGATGGTGCCCAAAAATGAAGGAAACCATCGAAAATAAGCACCCCCAATGAAATTACGCTTTAAACTAAATAGTCGTGGTAAAAATAAAGTCAAAATAGCGCGGTCGCACACAAAAAAAAAAAATAACTAAATTTGCACGTCGCTAATGAAAAAGTAAAACTTTCACTCAGCACACTAAAGGGAATAATTTATGAGGAAAACTTTACCTGGATAAGCACTAGGAGGCTGTCAACAAGGAAAGTTGGGAAACACCTCAGAGGTAATATTGCTCAGTCCAGCGGAGAAAAAATTCTGAAGCATCCAACAGTTTTCACTGAGCTCACACCCACTCCTGTCTTTTGATTGGCTTGCCCCTAAGCTCATTTAAATATCTCTTAAAGGCATACCTCTGGGGCAGTTGCACCTTACCAGCCGAGTGCAACAAAGTGGAGGAACCGCTGTCAGGGAGTGACCACCACTCAGTATGGCTCACACTGGATATGGGCAAGGAAGGCGTGGAATCTGGCACAAGAGTGCTAGACTTCAGGAGGGCTGACTTTGGGAGGATGGGGGAAGTGTTAAAAGGGTACCTGGCCAGAATTCAATCTAGTATGGACACTAACCAGAGGTGGGAGCTCATAAAGCTGAGGATAGTGGAGGCAACCAAAACTTGTTGCAAAGCCCAGAGCAAGAAGGCTAGGGCTAAGAAACCGAGCTGGTTGAGCAAGGAGGTCATGGAAAAGGTAAGGAGGAAAAGAGCTGCCTTTAGGAAGTACAAGAAAACAGGGAGGGGGGAGGACAGGGAGGAGTACTTGACAGAATCGAAGGAGGTGACAAGGGCAGTAAGGGGAGCCAAAGCATCTACGGAACTCAGGCTGGCACAAGGCATTAAGAAGGGGGAGAAGGACTTCTTTAAGTACATCAGGGAGAAAAGGAGCTGTAAGGACCACAAGTAAGGATAAGGAAGGAGGGGGTTGGGTGGAAGCAGGTGCAACAAGGCAGAAGCACTAAATGAGTACTTCTGCTCAGTATTTACTAAAGAGAAGAGGGGGTGACACCCAAGGTGGGAGAAATGGCAGAAGGGGTGGGGAGTGGTGACAGATGGGGAAATCATGGAGGGCAGAGTTCGAGAGGGTTTGAAGGCACTGAGGGTGGACAAGGCGCCAGGCCCAGATGGCATCCACCCAGAGTACTGAAGGAGCTGGCAGAGGTCCCTTGCAGGACCTTGGCAGACCTATTTAATGCCTCACTACATTGGGGTGTGTACCTCAGGACTGGAGGATGGCTCATGTGGTGCCCCTCCACAAGAGTGGCCCCAAGGATGAACCGGGAAACTACAGACCAGTGAGCCTCACATCCATCGTGCGTAAGCTAATAGAGACTATCCTGAAGGAGAGGCTGGTGGCCCTCCTAGAGGCCAAAGGACTACAGGACAGCAGACAGCATGGCTTCATACGTGGCAGATCCTGCCAAACAAACCTGGTCAAGTTCTATGACTGGGTAACTGGGTAACTAGGCAACTGGACAGGGGCCGTGCAGTGGATGTCCTGTACCTGGACTTCAGTAAGGCATTTGACTCAGTGCTGCAGGGAAAGAAGTTAGTAGGCACAGGGGAGGGTGCAAAGCTGGTGAGCTGGGTAGGGAACTGGCTTCAGGGAAGGCAACAGAGGGTGGTGGTGGGTGGAGAGCTCTCACACCCAAGGGCAGTGACGAGCAGTGTTCCATAGGGCTCGGTGTTGGGACCAGTGTTGTTTGGGATATTCATTGCAGACATATCATGGGACATCAAGAGCAAGATCAGTCTGTTTGCTGATGATACCAAGGTAGGCGTGGTGGTGGATGACCTAGGGGATGGCAGGGGTTGCAGGATGATCTGGCAAAGCTTGAACCTGGTCAGACACCTGGCAACTGGGGTTTAATGCCAAAAGTGCAAGGTGCTGCATTTTGGGATGAAGAACCCAAGGAGGAGTTACCAGCTGGGGGAGTGCAGCTAGCCCAGACAGAGGAGGAGAAGGATCTGGGTGTGCTCATTACAGGGTCAATGAACAACTCAGTACAATGTAGGAAGGCAGCTGCAAAGGCCAACAAAATGCTGGGTTGTATTGCAAGGGGTATATCCTCGAGGAGGGAGGAGGTGATTCTGCCACTGTATAGGTCATTAGTTAGACCACACCTGGAGTACTGCGTGCAGTACTGGCCCGTATCTGAAGAGGGACTGGAGGGCGTACAGCGCAGGGCGACAAAGATGATCAAGGGGCTGGGGGACTTATCATATGAGAGGAGGTTGAAGGAGTTGAACATGTACTCACTGGAGGAGAGGAGGGACGGGGTGACATGATTGAAACCTTTAAATACATGAAAGGAATAAACAAGACGGGTACAGAGGGGCTGTTCAAAGTAAGGGAGGAGGGCCACCAGGGGCCATGATATGAGACTGGAGGGAGGAAGGTTCAGGAGGGAGAAGAGGAGACACTTTTTACAGGGAGGGTGGTGGCTGGGTGGAATGCGCACTGCAGAAGTGGTATGCAGTAGAACAGTGGACTGCTTCAAAAGGGATGGACAGGACAAGGGGGAGGGTTAATGATGGGGAAGGGTGGAAGGAAGGGGCAGCTACAGAATAAGGGGTGCTAGCTGCACATTCAAGCAGACTTGATAGACCTCTAGGCCTTTATCTGCTGGAAAATTTCGTATGTTCGTATGAAGTTACTCATCATACTCATCAAAGTTACTGATGCTAAAGGACTCCTGGGGTAAGAAGAAAAGAACACTAAATCAGTTTGTTTGTGGCCGGCCTGGTGGCGCTAAGGGTTGAGGCGCTGGACGCCACACTTTGCGTCACACTGGCGACCCGGGTTCGGGAATGACCCCGGGTGGCCGGGGTTGACGGGGAGGAAGAGATTGAGTGTCCGGAGGACTGCCTCTCTTCCCAGGGAGGGTCAGGGTAAGCGATCTCGCCAATGGAGCACTCTCTGATGGAGGCTGGGGCTGCCGAACGTAACATCGTAGTATCAGGGAGGTGGAACCACGGCATGCGTTGCCTAGGTAGCCGGGCTCCACAGGGGACGCAGACGTAGTACAAAAAAAGAAAAAAAAAAAAAAACACCTTGCCTCTGATAGGCAAAAGTACCTTCCTCACAGACCACACTCCCAATCACGGGCTCGGTCCTCAGGCTATCCCCCTCCTCTCCAGCCCGGCATCTCAACACTATGAGAAAGAGCGCCCTGGGCGGAGGCGGCCCTTCCCCGGAGGGTAGACCCGGGGGATGCCCGGAGCTGGAGAGGAGCCTGTGATTCCCGACTTATGTGGGGAGGTAGAGATTGACCAGGAGGTAGCCGGAGAGAGTTCAAAGGTGAGTGGAGCATAAAAAAAGAATTTGAAAAAAAAAAAAAAAAGTTTGTTTGTTCTTTTTATTTTGAGTGAGTTTTATTTTTAGGACCAAGATTTTTTAGTGAGTAATTTGCAACTGCAACCAAGAACTGGTTCTGACTGCCAGCAACATTTTTTACTTGAGCATTACATAGATCAATGACATAGGTTCCAACCAATCAGGAAGCCGGATTTTCCCAACCAATGTTATAAATACAGTACACTGATCATTTGAGAGTACAAATACAATTTCTAAAACTAGGAACTTTACAAACAGCAGCACATTTGCACACTTTTGTCCCCTAGGGTCCAGTAGTCTTTTATTCTTTGAAGACTAAAGAAACCTTCCACAACTGAACCCTCTAGTATTATAAAACTACTACAGTTGCCTGGCTTTCTGATTTACTACAGGACATATACTGCAGCTTGCAGAAACATTCTAATGCAATGTCACACAAATAGGTGTATTTTGCACTTAGTTCTACTGAATTACAGAAGTGGTGCAAGAACCTGCTCAGGAAGACAAGGGCTAAGTCTTAGCTAATTACAGTAAGCAGTTTCAAGATGGCCCCACAACTCGAGAAAGGACAGTTACAAGAACATTTGAATTATATTTACATGCTACCATTTCAAGGTGCTATAAAACAAATAAGGCTTCTCACAGTAAAATCCCCAATACAGGGTATGCATTATATATTGTAGCAACTGTCCATAACCACCTGAAAAGTGCACTGGCCATCAAAATATCAAAGACAGTGGAAGCATCCAATTTGTCCTCATGTTTACTATTGGGTTTGGCAGTTTCTTGGCTATAGTTCAGCAAGCATGCCATTCCACCACAAGCAATAAAAGTGAGTCAAGTCCCACTCAACTCACATTAGTAATAGAATGTTAAATCTGCATTACGCTCTGGAGCAGAAGAGGGCTACAGAAATAATGGACTGCCAGACAGCGGAGTTAACAACATACCCCAGGACTACCTTTATCACTCTCTAATCAAATTTTCATTTTCATCCCTTCTGATTTTCCAGAATACACACCCTGCTTACACTTTAATCAACGCTCTGGGAACTTGCTGATGGCATCCATCTAGCCTGTGAAAGCTGACTGATGCACAGAAACATAGAAAAACAGAATATGATGGCAGATCAGGCCACTTGGCCCATCCAGTCTACCCATTCCTCCCCACCATTGCCGTTGACTATGCCCGATCCACAGCTTTTTCTCCCTCCCCCTTTCTCTATGATTCCCTTGTGCTTATCTCCCATGCATTTTTGAACCACACCACTGTGTTCACCCCCCACCTCTGCTGGAGAGCTGTTCCAGGCATCCACCATTCTGTGAAGAAGTACTTCCTCACATCTCTCCTGAATCTACCCCCTCCAGCTGCCTAGCATGTCCGCTTGTTCCTGAGCATCTTTTCTTCTGAAAAATACTTGCCTCCTGTACCTTATTTATCCCCGCGAGGTATTTAAAGGTCTCCATCATATCCCCCCTCTCCATCCTCTGTTCCAGGGTGTACATATTGGGGTCCTTTAGTCTCTCCTTGTACGGCTTTTGATGCACGCCCGGTACCATTTTAGTTGCCCTCCTCTGAACTGCCTCCATTGTCCCTATGTCCCTTCTGGAGATGTGGTTCTCCAGAACTGGACACAGTACTCTAGACAGAATTTTACCAGTGATCTATACGGGGCAACACCACCTCTTTCTGCTGGTGATGCCCCTCTTTGTGCACCCCACCATCCCACTAACTCTCCCTACTGCCTTGTTGCATGCCTGGCCACCTTTAGGTCATCCAATATGATTACCCCTAGGTCTCTTTCTTACTTGGTGGTCATGAACACCACTCTACCCATTTTGTACTCCACCACTGGGTTTCTGTGCTCTAAGTGCATTATTTTGTACACTTTTGTACTGAAACTCAGCCCCCACATTGTTGACCACTCCTCTAGTTTTCTCAGGTCTCTGCTCATCCTTTCCACCCTGCCCCTGGAGTGTCCACCCTAGTGCAGATTGTGGTGTCATCTGCAAAGAAGCAGGCCTCCCCTTCCAGCTTCTCTGCAATGTCACTTGCGAAGACATTAAAGAGGACCAGTCCCAACACTGATCCCTGAGGCACCCACTACATTGACTTATAGCTGAACCTGGATAGATCGGTTGTAGATTGCTCTATGCAGCACAGAGAGTTGAAAAGGTCAATACATTATGTGGTCAGGAAGCTCTGGTGAATACAGGTGATGTATGATCTGTTCCAGACTTGATGTATGATCTGTTCCAGACTTGGCTTCCATATGGGCTTTTCAGTTCTGGGGTCAGTGTCCAGGGCAGCCACCTGACAAAACACCCAATTCATCCCAAATAGTTCTCAGACTATGTGATGAGCCAAGCCTTCTAAGGTAATCAAGTAGTGTTCTATCGCCTGCTGCAGTTATTTTGCAGGCTTCCACTCAGCTTACACTTAGTGGAGCGCTAGATGTGAATGGCCTGTGTGAATGGCATAGACTCCTTCTCCTCCTCAATTTTTTGAGCACATTCACAACTTACTATTCCACCCACACATTCTTTCTCCCACACTCACACATCTATCTATTTATGCTCTGCAAAACTCTGTATGGACAATAGGTCCCAGGGCAGAAAGGGAACTCCGGGCACACTGCATGGATGTTTGGCCTTTTTTTCTGCCGTCACTGTCTCTGTTTCTATGCATTTTTTTTCTGAAGTGCTGAAATTTAATTATGACTACTTGTGCTGAGAGAATATAGGCTTAACACGGAGAGATGCTCTGCTACTGTCAGCAATCAGGAATATGCAGGTGCTGGGACATACACAGTCAGTATTTGCTACAAAAAAAATGAAAGGATGTTGCCATTTGTCTAGCAACATAGGCATGATACATGTTGTACCCCATTTCATTCTCTATATTCCTCAGATTTGTATCTTCGCTCTGCTTATTTCATTTTCTCTCTATGCCTCCTTTCCTTTATTGTTTCTCCTCTCCTCTGTTCCCCCACTCCCAATACAGTATGTGCACTAATACTGGGGACGAAGGCTCTGCTTTACACATGACAATGCTGCAAAATCATGGGGGTTGAAAACAAAAGGATGGGGGCACCCACTAGAAACCCTAAACAATAGGTAGAGTGACATTTTGTAAATAAATGCAGTAACATTTTGTAAACAGAACGCGTCATGAATTGCTAAGCCAACCTTTTTATGGGTGTGTAAGCTAAGTAATAAACAGTGATTGCCAAGAAAGTAGAACAACCCCCTTTTATTTTGAAATCAGGCAGGAATCCCTTCAAACTGCCAGGCTGGCTTCAGAACTGCAGGGATCTTTAACTACATTTTGTGGCCACTAGCCAGCAGGGTTAACAATAAGAATTATCCACTGGCCCCATGGCTATTTCACAGACCCTAGTGTATTTCATGAAAGCTTCTTCCTCCTCAAACACAAAGCTAGTAGGGTTTTTTTTTTTTTTTTTTTCTTATTAGTACTTTTGGCTCCTTGTCTGCTGACCTGCCCCCTTCTGGATCGGTCCTCCCAGCCCAATAACCCAGCTTCCCTGGGACTGACCATTTTTCCATCCATCCTCTGCCACAGGCCTTTAAGAGCCCAGAGGCCAGTGTGGGGCCTGCAGGAGACCAGGTCTTCATCCTACCATGGTGGGAGGGGCTTCCCTTTTTCTCCCCAGGCCATGGCCCATGCAATGACACACCATGTACGCTCCACCTACACGGAGACACCCACTGGCAGGTGGGAGTCCTTCCCTTAGGTCTTGCTGTGCTGCCATCCACATCCTCCAAGTGGCAGCCATCTAGAAGGACACACATGCTGCCTTCCCCAAGGCGGGAGACTGTCCTTGGGATGATCAATCCTTTCTCCTCCAGCCAGACCCTTAGCGATACTGCATCGATTCTCAAACTTAGGTCGATGGCGTGGTAGGAGGTGAGGAGCCCAGCACCTCAGCCCTTCATGCCACCTGGCCAACTGCCAGAAGGGCTAAAGAACCTGTGATGCTGCGCTGCCATGCAGTCGACTGAGGTTCGGGAGCAAACCCTGCCATACCAAGAGGTAGGCCAAGCTGCAGCAGCTGCCGCTCCGCACTGTGCCTCAGTTACGGAGGGTCAGTGGCAAGCTCCAGCATAACACTGACCCCTGTGGCTGGCCCAGAGAGCTAGCTGCTACTGCAGGATCTGCTGTGCAAGTGTGAGACAATACCACTGATGCACATTGATAACAGTATTGTTCAGAACCCATAATAGTATCATTTGGAGCCCTGAATGATACTATTATCACTAAAACTAGAAAGAGCAAGCGCAGAGCTCTCCTCCACCAGGCTCTGCTCCCACTATCAATCAAATGACAGTGTCCTCAATGTGGTGCATGACTGGACGCTTTCTCTCTATGGGCAGGCAGAACACTCTCAACAAACATGGCGGACATCTCTCGCTTAGCAAGATGGTACTGTATCCTTGGGTGCTCGCAACATTCTCCCTTAATCCTGTGCAAAAACTGAATTATCTGATTGATCCTATGGTTCCAAAGAAGAAAAGGTAGGACTGCCTACCAGTTTTATATAACTGTGCTTAACAGAAAAGGAGGGGGAGGGCGGGTGAGAGAGATGGAGCCAGACACTGCATGAGGGCGACATAGAGAGAGAGATGGAGTGAGACATTATGGCAGTCGGCCAGAACTGAGACAGTCCTTCACCGAAGCGGCCGACCGCCCGTCACAAGATGAATTTAAAAATTCTGATCAAGGGCCGGCCCAGTGGCGTGGAGGGTTAAGGCGCTGGACGCCACACCTCACTCCACAAGAGCGACCCAGGTTCGGGAATGAATTCGGGCCACTGGGGGTTGGCCAGGGGGAGAAAGGCTGGAGCGTCCGACGACAGCTCGCCTTCTCCAGGGGGAGGGAGGGTCTTTCAGTCCAGCAAGCAGTGACCCCTGGCAGAGGATGGAGGCGCGACAGCAAGCTGGAGTCACTGAGGTGTGACTGGTCACAGGCATAGGCCTGGGACCAGTCTGCTTCAGGGGCAGCTCCTTCACGGAAGGAGGGAGAGGGATACTGCAGATGTTGACGTGTACGCCATGACGTACAGTACGGGCAAGCAACGTCCCACAGAACAAGGGAAAAAAAAACTCCAGAGCTAGGAAGATGGAGCGCTGAGCCTTGTCACGATGTGCCAGTGCTTGCCTGCAGTCCAAGGACCCTAAAAAAGATTGCAAGATTTGGGGGTTAGCCTCCAACCACCCCCCACCTAGCGGGGTTCCGAGGCTGGATGGAGGGACACGGGGCTGTCAGGTAAGGAACAGGCTTAACTGGTGACTCCCAATGGCGTGGCTCTGGCGGCACTTAGGAGGTGAAAAATAGAAATATAAAAAAAAAATTAATTCTGATCCATATATTAAAAAAAATAAATACCTTAGTGTGCATTTCAAGTGGTAGTTCCATCTTGAGGTTCTGAGGACATGAGAACCTCTCGATGGAATTACTCCCTTATAATGCATGCTACGGTATCTAGTATTCTATTTTTATCTTCCCCTTATTCTCGAATACTCTGTATGGAAACAGGATCCTAGCCCTTTAGACTTTATCTGCTTCCGTTTGTCTTCATGTGATGTCATAATCGCCTGCTTGTGACATCATAATCATTTCCACAGTAACCAAATGTAAGTCATGAACTGCGTATTAAACCATCACATGCAGACCGAGGGACAAGCATACTATTTCCAAGCAGACATCCTTAAACAAAGAGAGGAAGATAAATTGGCAATGTGTGAAATAAAAGCAGAATTGTGTGCAATTGTTTTTTTAAATTTTCCCAGACATGTCACAAGGTCTTTAAAGGAAATATCACAGGCCTGAAACAAAAATCGACCAGCATTTCGCAGGTGTGCTGGTGCTAATTCTAAATCCTGGAATTGTTTTAATATGGATATCTACAGATACGGAATCACATTTCTTCATAGAAAAGATTCTAAAAGATGTTCATGTTGTACAATTCTCACAGATTTGCACTATTAAAGACGCAAGGATTGCCCACCCCAACCCCACTGTTAGCTTGGATAAAAAAAAAAAAAAAAAACGAGCACAAGTTTTTTGGGACATACTGTAAAGTAATCTGATGCCGAAGGCTGACTGATGTACCAAAGTACACCTGGATGTAACCGAGAGCTCTGGGTTAGTATCAGTGTCATAAATCACAACATCTGAAACTAATCATAGACAAATACCCTGTTAAACCCAAGGCATATGGTGTAACATCTGAAAACCTTTTTTTTTTTTAGCTCCAAATGTTGAACCTGCACTTTAGGTTATATTAAGCATGATATTTTCTATAGCTACAAAGATGTGCATTAGCATATGCTCCTACCCTGCTTCATAGAAACCTAGAATTTGTTGGCAGAAAAAGACCGCTTGGCCCACCCAGTCTGCCCAGATGGTCCCTGCCTAGTCTGTCTCCACAGAGCCTAACTGGTCTCCGGAGACCCTCCCTGCCTATTTACTAATATTTGTCTGTCCCACATATGTTTCAAGTCCCCTACTGTTTCTGCCTCCACTTCTGCTGGCAGTCTATTCCAGATGTCCACCACTGTTTCTGTAAAGTAACACCTCCTCACATTCCTTTTAACCACCACCACCACCCCCCCCACCCCCAGCAGCTTCACTGCACGCCCTCTGGTCCTGGTGCCCTTTCTCATGTGAAAGAGACCCCCTTCCTGCCCCCTGTTCACACCCGTGAGGTATGTGCAGGTCTCTATTTATGTCCCCTCTCACTGTCCTCTCTTCCACATGCTGAGATCCCCCAGTCAGAGCTTCCCTCTTCACCCCACCAACCACCACCACTTCCTACCCTCTTCACAATTCTGGCTCCTGTTGTCCTGCACTCCACTCAGGAAAATCCAATGCTGGCCAAGCTGCCTTCTCCTTCCAGTTCCCCAAACTTTGGGGTCCTCTCCCCCCACCATCCACTCTGCCACCTCCCACCACTCACTCACCTCTCTCCTCCATGACTTCCTTACTTACTCCTGCAGTTCCCTCCCCCCTCACCCCCCAAACACTGGCCCCTGAGCTGCTGCCCACTGCCCTCCTACATCTGCTCCCTCTTCACCCTGCACCTACACTGGAGCAGTCCCCCTCATTCACCCTCCTCTTCCCACAACCATTCCTCCCTCCCTCAACACAGCATTGTCTGCTGCGCTTTGTAAATGTTGTCCTCCAGCACTTTACTGTAGCGTATTTTACTTACACAGAATTTGTGTCCTTGCACAACTGTTTTATGATGCTTATTTTAACTATTTACATTAGTTCTATCTTGTTCTTCTAACAACAGGAATCCAGCAATGATGCCCTGCAAAAGTATATCGGTCCACAGGAGTGTGCTGCCCCAGAGACAGAATTGTATGCAAATTTTAGAATTTGAAATGCAAGTTCTAACTACCCGCTGTGGTCATGTTCCCTCTTCTGACTTAACACCACATTTGTTTCTCTGCTCAAAGAGAGCAGTCACCTTTGTGTACCGCAGTTCTTCCTTTCCTCCTCCCTCAGGACACATCTGGAAACAAGCTGTTACCAGTTCAGTATCTCTTTCCTAGAAAAACTTTTGAAATAAATAAATATGCATGTTTTACATATTTACGAGGGGAAAAACACTAGTGCATAACTGCATAATGAGCTCAGGCAACGGCAGCCTGAAATCCTCAATACTGTCAAGGCAAACTAAAATTTAAACTGCTGTACAAGCATAGAAAACAGTAAAAAAAAAAAAAATGCTCACAGCAAAATATTTCAGCAAAGCTACCATCAACCACTGTAATCATTCCTCATTACCATCGGCATCACAAGATGCAAAACTGATTTGTGACAGCGCCTACATTTTAGTAACTGGATCTGCGCACCTTCTGTCTGCCACACTAACATCTCATTATTTCTGGTGTGGTGCCAGCATCTTGGCGAAACTGCCTCAGCCAGGAAGAGCAGCAAGAGTGGTGGTCCTGCTGCTTGAAGTACTGTTTGTTGCAAATCGCTCTACCCCTGAAGTTATCTGTAGCCTTTCAGCAGGCTGCAACACTGATGGACAAAGGACACAGGCAATATAAGCTGACCTAAGGAACTGACTGCTGGAAAATCAACTCCATGCATTGTTTCATGACAGTGACTCTAGGGTTAAAAGAAGTTGTTACCTCACTGCACTCCAAAAAAAATGTTACCATAACTAGCATTTTAAGTTTGAAAGCTGATAAAAAGCTCTTTCCAATGAGGTATTAGGCTGATCTGTAGTTTGAAGTACTGCAGAGATATAGAAGACTGAATCTGTCCAATATTAATATTACAATGCAACCATTTGTAGAATAGTATGATGTCATCAAGGAACATGCCGTGCTTCACTCAATGTAGTTAGGCTAGCCTCGATGAACATCACAATGTTCTAATAGATGCAATGTGGTGCTAATGTCATGTCTTATTCCCTACAGAAAGTACACGTAAAGCAGCTCAACCGCCTCTATAAACTTACATAATAAATACACAGAAAGCAGAATAACTGTCCTATTAACTTAGAAAATGACCACCTGCCCCTATAATTCTATACAATAAGCACTGACAATGTAGGCCAACTGTCCATAAGTGTACACAAAGCGGCCCACCGCTACCTATAAACTTATACACATCTGTTATGTTCTGTATTTCACACATTTTTTGTTGCACTGTTTTACCTGTCAGTGAATATTGTGGTCATTCAACAGTTAATGAATTTTTACATCTATTGTACAGTCTACTTATTGTACGTAACCCCCAGGATGCATCTGGTTACCAGCTGCTACCAAGCTCAGTGTGTCTTTCCTGGTAACACTTCTGAAATAAATGAAATTAATTAATGTTGAACAAACTTGGCCCCTCTGGATTGTTTCCAGCTACAGATGAGCCCAATACCTCATTTGAAAGTACTTCTTATGGACTTTCAAAGTATGATGGCCACTGGGCATGAATACATTTTACATTTTTGATGAGGGACAGGAATATGACACGCAGAAACTTGTTTACACTCCATAGGTACTGTATATAATGATACCTTAATTCGGAATCCCCAAGTTTTGAACTAACCCTTCCCCTCCCCCAAAGTTGTTCCAGATAAGGAGGAACGCTCTTGTGTCCCACATGAATAGACTGTGAGGTCCCAAGGCTGGACATATGAAGGAGGTGGCCACACAAGCTCATCTCCCATAAATCTGCAGTGAACCCCAGTAGCTCATTCAACACCGCTACTGTATTTACTAAGGTTATCACTGTAAAACCAAAGCCACCTATAGCTCCAAATATCAGCAAATGTAATTACAGTGCTGTGCTGACCAATACTACACACTTGAGATTTTAAAGCAACAATTCATATTGATCTGCAAAGCCGAATAAACTCAGAACTACACATGGTAAGGGCTAAACCGGGTTCACCATTGGGTAACATAAGGCTGAGACAGGCTAACCCCACCACCACGCACCCCACCCCCAATAAAGACACCTCCATTTGGACATTTGTGCCACAGAGCACACAGCTGCCCCCCCCCCCCAAATTTGAGACACTAGTCCCATAATTCCATGATGGAAGGAGGTGCTCGTGCCCCTGCACAAATCCCTGGTGCAGTCACATTTGGAATACTGCGTGCTGTTCTGGAGTACACAGTCGAAAAAATGACAGGGATAGGGTTGGGGGTGCAAAGAAAGGCAGCATAAGAAGTTCAAGGAGATGCTCGAGGACCTCAGTATGCACACACAGGAGACCAGGAGGGAGAGTGGGAAGGGGACAGACTGAACCTTTCAAGTTTCTTCATGGGATAAACAAGGTGGACACCACAGTACTGTTCACAATGAGCAGAAACACAGGCACAAGGGGGAACTCAAATAAGCTGGTGAGAGGGGGATTCAAGACAGACGTCAAAGTACTTCTTTCTGAGAGAGTGGTAGATAAGTAGAACAGACTGTCAGAGGGGGTGTACCGAATCATTGGAGGGATTCAAGCAAGGGTTGGACAGACATATGAGTCTGGTAAAGATGGCAGGAGATAGTGACATAGAGGAGGGGGACCAAGTGACCACTAAGGTATCACATCATACTACAGGTAGGGCCAGGTAGACTGGATGGGCCAGTGGGCCTTTTTCTGCTGTCAATTTCTAGGTTTCTATAAATGGTGACAACCCCCAATCCCATGAAGGGTTTGTGGCCACCCATTTCCTATCCTGCAATCCCATAAAGGTTTTGGAGCCGACCTACTCTGCCACCCCTACGCAATCCCATGAAAAGGTTTAGAAACAAAGAAACAGAATTTGACATCAGATAAGGACCACTTGGCCCACCTAGTCTGCCCATTTCCCTACCTAATGGATAAGCTGCAGATTCTAGTTAACCAACAGCCTACTTCCTCCTACCCCCCCAACTAGAACTGCCTTATGTCTGTACCATACATTCTTGAATTCCCCCACTGTTTTTGACTCCATGACCTCCTCAGGAAGACCGTTCCATGCATCTACAACCCTTTCCGTGAAAAAATACTTCATCACATTACTGAGCTGTCCCCTTCTATCTTCAAATTGTGCCCCCTTGTTTTTGCACATCTCTTTTTCTGAAAGATGCTATCCTCTTGGACTTTGTTGATTCCCTTGAGGTACCTGAAAGTTTCTACCATGTCCCCCCTCGCCCTCCTTTCCTCAAGGGTATACATAAAGCTCCTTTAGTCTCTCATCGTATGTTTTCTGGTGCAGGCCCTGAACCATTTTAGTTGCCCTCCTCTGGACAGCCTCCACCCTGTCTATGTCCTTGCTAAAATGGGGTCTCCAGAACTGCACGCAGTACTCCAGATGGGGTCTCACAAACTGTCTGTACAGAAGGATAACAACTTACATACTGCATCCCATCACAAGAAGATTTGGGACCACCTATTCAGCTCACCCGCAGTCAATCCAATTAAAAGGTTTCTCCATCCCAAAAAAGGCTGGAAATGTGTTGTTCGCCCCCCCCCACCCGGCCAGCCAGTGAAGAGTTTTCCTAATTTTTCTCAACTCTATAAAGATTCTGGGCCCAGACCTCTTATTCAGGCCCCCCCAACCCCATACAGTTCGAGGGGGGCCCCCGACATGGGGGTCGGGGGGCCCACACCCCCCTATAGGTCAGCAGGGGTCGAAATTGGCACTGGCCCACTAGTCAAATGCTGGTAGATTTTGCATTGGGCTAGTATGATTTTCATTTAATTAGCCCTGTGGGTTTGTACTGGAGAAGGCATAATTCAGTATGTACACCAGCTGGGCCAGTGGAAATGTCTGTGGGGCAAATGGATTTTCCCAGTCGCTAGCCCTGTTGGCTACTGGCTGTAAAACTTAATTTTGACCCCTTGGTTAGGGGGCAACCCACCCCATAGGTTGGGGGCCCCCATCCATAGGCTGAGGCCCCCAGACCCCTATAGGCTAGGGCCTCACCTCTACACAGGTACCCTATATAGAATAGGGCCCCCAACCCCCATACAGTTATTAGGCATGCAATAGACCTAGATTTTATAAGAATATCTTTCTCCCCTCCCCCCCAAAAAAACATTGAAAGGAATTCCAAGTATGTCACCCCATGCCACAAAAGCCTCTTGTTCTCCCACCCACCACATTAAAGTATTTCCCATTATGACCCGTTATAAAGGCCAGCTGGTGCTACCATATTGCTCTGAAGGCACATAATGCTCAGGGTTTCAACAGATCTGGACAGGGTTACTTTGTTTTAATTCCTCACCAATGACCAATAACAACTGTATCAACCCTCCCCACTATGGCCCATGACGGGACCGTCGTCTCCCAGTCTGACATGTCCACCCCTCAGAGCTGGCAACTGTCCCCATTTGTCCTCAGACAACCCCCCCACCTCACCTGGCCTGTGCCTCGTCCAGACTCTGGTCCGTGATCGCCATGATCTGCTGCAGGATATCCCCGAGCTCCTGCGTCCCCCCTGACATCGCCGACGGGATCTGCTGTTGTTGCCGTTTGCGGGCCGAGTCCGGGTCGCCGCCATCGGGCTGTGAGAGGGAAGGGATCCCGCCTCCCCCACCACCGGGGGCGAGCAGGGACACAGCGGCAGCATGAGCCGCCAGGAGCCGCGAATGATGATCGTCCATATCACCGGAGGAGCCGCCGTCGCCACGGAGAAAGGAATGAGGGAGAGGGGCGAGGAGTGTAAAGGGGAGGAGCAGGGCAGCGAGCTGCAGCTGTCCCGGGAGGTCCGCCCCCCAAAACAACAACAAAAGTCGCGATGGAATTGGTGTGGGAAGTGTCCAAAATACGCAAACCGGAAAAATACTAAAGAAGAAAGATTAGTTTCCAGAAACGGGTTAAAAAAAACGTGTACAACTGTATTCGTTGGGGGGAGAAGAAAGATGTGTGAGAACACGATGGTTGGGTTTTAAATGGCTGCAGTTAAGTCTGGAAATGAAGGAGATAAACTAAATAAAGAACTCCAGAAACACGAATAGCCGGGGTTAGGAAACGCTGGGCACTCCGGTAATTTATGTGTCCTGGGGGCACGGGATAGCCACCGCCGCTGCTTGCGTTCGCTGCTAGTTTACCTCAGAAGTAAATAGCTTTTTCCCACAGCGGGACGGAGCAAGCAAGCTCTCAACCGCCTCAGTGCACGAGAAGGACTGACAGGTAGGTTGCTAGGAGACGACAGAGCGTGCCCGCCCACCAGTGAAGTGATGGATGAGTCCCGTGGTTGGGAAGGTATTGGTCTGCAGTTTGCCAACGGCTCCGCCCCTCCGAAAAAGTGTTACGTCACAATACCCTATCACACAGGCCCGGCCCCAGATTCACAAATCAGGGGACGTGGATGTTACTTCAATAGATGGAAGCTTGTAGGGCAGGTTTAAGCTGAAGAATGGGGAAGGCTGGGAGAAGGAGGACAAAGGGGGAAAGCAGAGATACTGAATACATATTTTTGTTCTGTATTTACTAAACAGAAGAATGGGCCGCTGCAAGAATGTAGGGGTAAGAGGGAAGGAGAGCAGGGGCTCAAGAGGCATAGTCAACATTTATTTTGTTTTGGTAATAACCGGTATGCACTAGGCATAGAAATGCCTATTTGCAGGCACGACCCACCCGGGGGGGGGGGCGGTATAAGTTGGAATACAAAACATCAAGAGTGGATACAATATAACCTAAAACATTGAATTTGTTGACAAAAGGACCACTTGGCCCACCAGTCTGCCCAGATGGTGCCTGCTTAATATGTCTCCGCACACCCCAACTGGTATCCGATGACCCTCCCTCATTTATTTTATTTATTTATTAGATCATCAGTTTACAGACCTTTGAGTCAAAGACTCATTTACAAAGGCACCTCATCAAGAGAGCAATACATCACAGCAAGCAAAACAGTGCAGTACATAACACTTAGATTAAAAAAGCAACCAGTGTTACAGGCATTTACTGGTGGCACACACCTGGTAATAGGTAGATCACAGTACTCATACTATAGGTACACGAGTACCAGGTCAGGTAGCAACCAGAGATATTTTATTACATTAGTCAGTAGATGTTGCCTGAGACCCCAGGTATATACAGCAAAAGTAGATAGGGCAGACCCAGCCTAGGGGTGAGGTAAGGGGCAGGTGGGGATTATGTGCAGTTGCGTAGCAAGTGCTTGTCAGATAGTTCTGAGGAGACCTTGAAAGGACCTAGTTTAGCGGAGTCAGCTATGTTGGCTGGGAGGGAATTGAACCAAGAGGGAGCCCGATAGCAAAAGGATCTCTGGGCCATAGAGGTCCTGACCTTACCCTGGGGACAATAAGGGAGGTTTTGACAGTGCTGCGGGTGGAGACTGAGGTGGAGGCATGCTGCAGGGAGGTGGCGAGGGTCTTTTTTACAAGAAGGCAGGTTTAGAAGCGGAGTCTTTCTTCAAGGTTGAGCAAGTTGGTGGTGGAGTACAGCAGGCACGTATGGGTGCACCTAGGCGCTCCCAGCATTAGCCTGCAGGCCTTGTTTATAGAGAGCTGGATTCTTGCAAGCGCAGTGTTGTTGGCTGCAGCATAGATGGGCAGCCCATAGTCGATTAGCGACAGGACAGAGGAGGTGATTGCCAATCTAAGGGCCTCTTGTGGTAGGCAGTCCCTATGGCAGTATAACAGTCCAATCCTGACATTGGTGGCAACAGAAAGGGCATTGATATGGGAATGGAAGGAGAGTGCCGAATCAAAGGTAATGCCCAGATACTTGTAGGAGGAAACCTGCTCAATGGGGTTTAGTGTGCTAGGCAGTATCACGAGAGGTGCACCACTGGCTTTGATTTGGTGATGCGAGAAGAGCATAGCTTTGGTCTGTTTTGGGTTCAGGACTAGCCTTCATGATGTGAACCAATGCTCAGCTCTATCAAAAGCTTGTTGGAGGGTAGCCTGGCGTGTGTTGGGGTTGGGGTCAGAGGCAAAGAGCACAGCGTCATCTGCGTAGAGGAGGATCTTACTTGGGCAGGCCAAGGGAAGGGAGTTGAGCTAGAGATTGAAGAGGAGAGGGCCTAAAATAGAGCCCTGGGGAACCCCAGAGCGGACAGGTCATGTGTCAGATAGGGTGCTGTTGATTTTTACACACTGAGTTCTGGCAGAGAGGTAGCTGGTGACACCCATGCATGCTTGAAGCCCCTTACTGTTTTCACTGCCACCACTTATGCTGGCTGGCTGTTCTAGGAATCCACCTCGCTTTCTTTGAAGACATATTTCCTCACATCCTCTTAAACTCCCCACCCCCTTCCAGCTTCATCATATGCCCCTCTGTGGTCCTGGCGCTCTTTCTCATTTGAATGAGACTCCCTCTTGTACTTTGTTCACCCCCATGAGTTACTTTTAGGTCTCAAGTCCCCCCTCTCGCTCTTTTCTTGGGTGCACATGTTGAGATCCCTCAGGCTCACCTCATAGGGCTTTTTGATGCAGCCCTTGCATCAGGTGGGATCTCACCAGCAACCGATACAGTGGTATCACCACCTCCCTGCTCCTGCTGGTGATACCTTTCCCAGTGCATTCCAGCATCTCACTGGCCCTACCGACTGCTTCAAACTGCCCTGCCGCTTTGAGGTCTCAGTTTGATAACCCTCAGGTCCCTTTCCTGTTTAGTGACTGTCAGCCCCCCACCCCAAAACACCAGCTGCCATGCCCTTGACTACTCCTCGAGTTTCCCAAGGTCCTTATGCATCTCTCCACCCCCTTCTGAGTGTCGACCCTATTACAGATTTTGGTGTCATCTGCAAAAAGGCATGCCTTCCCTTCTAGTTCTTCTGCAGTGTCACCTATAAAGATATTGAAGAGGACTGGTCCCAGTGCTGAGCTGTGTGGTACTGTGCTGTTCACATCCCCTCATTAGAGTGAATGTCACTACTGTTGCCTCAACAGAGAAATGGGTCCTGGAAAAGCTTAAAGGGTTGAAAGTAGAGAAAAGTAAGGGACCTGATTGCTTACACCTGAGAATGCTGAAGGAGGTAGCAGATGTAATAGCACACCACCTGCAGACATATTCAACAGCTCGCTGGCCATGGGGGTGGTACCTAGGGATTGGAGAGAAGTGGACATGGTCCCTGTACACAAGAACGGACAGAAGGATGAGCCAGGGAACTATAGAACATTCAACTAGACGTCTATAGTGGGAACAATTATGGAGTCTTTCCCAAGGGAGAAACTGGTGGACTTCCTGGAAGGAAATGGGCTACAAGACACCAGACAAGATGGGTCCATGATGGGAAGGAATTGCCAGACAAATCTGGTTGACTTCTTTAACTGGGTGACCAGGGCAGCAGACAGGGGACAGGCAGTAGATGTGATATACAGTACTTAAATTTCAGCAAGGCCTTTGTTCGTCAAGCGATGGCCTTCATTAATCTTCAACTTACCATCATAATGTACAACACAGTAAGGAAACTTCAGTCCCATTCATTTCAGCGGGGCATGCCCCCACGCTCTCCCTTGCTGCACATCATAACATGCCTGAGTGCAGGGGTGTGGAAATGAATAGGTAAGTGGAAGGGACCGGCTGGCCACCTTGTCATGGCCAAACTACAATCCCTTACCACTAAATAATGGCTCACAATAAAATTTTAGAATTTGCACAAAAACGACTATCACAGACCCAAGGTACCATATCACAAAAGTGGTACCTTACATCCTTAACTGTACTAAATCAACTTAAGGGTGAGGGGAAATTAGCAACTTGGGTGGAGAGCTAGCTGAGTGGAACAACACAAATGGTATTAGTTAATTGGGAGTTTTCAGAAGTAAAAAAGTAACAAGCAGAGTATCTCAGGGGTTAGTGCTGGGCCCAGTCCTTTTCGGTGTATATTCATTTGTAACACAGGGAAAGGTATTATGTTTGTATGTACTATTTATTTATTTATTTCAAAAGTTTCACCAGGAAAGTCATACTAAGCTGGTAACAGTTGGTTTCCAAATGCATCCTGGGGAAGGGGAAAGAGAGGAAAAGAGAATATATACAAGTACCATGCATTTAAATAGTGCAATAAACATTGGGAATAGTAAATCAAGTATACAATCTAAGAACACATAAGAATAAATTGTCAAAGAGTAAAATTACCATAAACTGTGGATGGGCAAAAGAACATTAAATAATCAACAGCAACCGAAAGAACTGGGAGAAATGACTGAAACAAGGGGAGGGCAGCGCTAGAGTCAGTGCTGGTGGAGGGCAGCTAAACAGGAATCCACCCCAACATCAGAAGCAACTGCAGGAGGGGATAGAGAACTCACGGAGGAGAGATTTCAGAGCAGAAAAGGCAGGAGCAGAGTGAGGGAAGCAGAATGAGAAAGCAGCTGGACCAGCAGTAGATTTCAGTTGAGGGAGAGCAAGAGAGTGAGAGCAAGCATTGCGAAGGGAGCAAGAGGAAGAAGGTGGGAGAAAGAAGAGAAGCAAGATAAGAAAGGAGAGTAAGATCAGAGGGGAGAGTTTTGAAGAGCAAAACCTACCTCTTCACAGTCGATACAAAGATCTGTGCAAGGGTGGAAGTGGAGGAAGAGATAAAGGAACTCAGAAGATCTGGGCAGTTTAGAGAGGTGGCAGCTGGGCTTCAGTGCAAATAAAATGTAAAGTGATGCACAATGGAAGGAGGAACCAAAGAGTGCAATATGAATTGGGGAAGCGGTGCTGGGAAGCACCATGGTGGAAAAGGACCTAGGGGACGTGATATCAGTGAGCCTAAAAACAACAGCAGTAATAGAGATGTGGGCAAGGCACACAGGATGCCGAGTTGCAGGGAGGGAGATAAGCAGTAGAAGTTGGGATTTGATCCTCCCATTGTACAGGTTACTGGTGTGACCACACTTGGAATACGGCACAAAGTACTGGAGTCCACACCTGAGGAGAGACTGTGACTAGTGGAAGCAGTACAGCGCAGAGCAGCCAAGATGGTCCATGGATGCGGGGGCAAGACATACAAAAAGAGGTTGTAGGTCATGAACATGTACACCCTTGAGAAAAGGCGGGAAAGGGACAACATGATTGGGGCATATAGTACAGGTACCTGCATGGGATAAATGGGGTGGACACCGTGGAACTTTGCTCCTTGAGTTCACCTACAGAGAACAAGATGGAACTCACTTAAACTCGCTGAGGGAGCTCCAAAAGGGATGGCCGTAAGCTCTGCTTCAAGCACGGATGGGACAGGCATATGGGGTTAGTAAGAAAGGGGGATGGCAGAAACAAAGGGAAGAGATGGCCTCTAGGGCTAGTGCAGAGTATTTAGGTAGGGTGGGCAGACTAGATGGACTAGCAGGCCTTTTTTTCTGTAATTGTCTATGTATCTATAAGCTCTCTTTATTGCAACTAGCAGCAAAGGAGAGAAAAAAGTGCTCTAAAAAGGGAACCAGGCAATGCATGCTATCTTTCTAACATCATGGTCTTTGACTACATGTTCAACAATGTACTGGCCCCCCCCATAGTTCATTTCAGCACATATAAGCACCTTCCTGCCTTTGGCATGTTCTCTTCTTTGCTCCTAGCAGCAAACAGTGCTCCAGTGCCAAGCCGGTCCAGTGGCATGGGGGGGCTGAGGTGCTGGACCCCTTACCTCCTACCATGCCAGTGACCCGAGTTTCAGAATAAACTTGGGCTGCCAGGGGTCGGCCAGGGTGGGAGAAGATTGAATGCAAGAAAAGCAGCATGGCTTACCTGACTCCAGAAAAACCTGTAGACAAAACTTGTTCATAGGATGAACAACAATGTTTATTTAAAATTAATTGCAGGATGACTCACCCCGCTGGCGTTCACCAGCTGGGTGAATTGTGCTGCAGTTACCTTTAACATATCATACTTTTCCGCCTTGGTCAGAGCGTCCCCCTGACCTCCGGCTGCCGGCACCCACACCTCTGGAGTCAGTCAGGCATGCAAATTTAGACACCCCATCACACTCATCCGGCCAATAGCAGGCTCCCCCCACACGGGAACCCGTGGCATGGAACTGGCGAAGACACCACGTGACTCCAGGGGCGCAGGGATGGCCATCAGCCACTGAGGTTGCCCCACCAGATTTTTCTCCATTTTTTTTTTTTACCACTTGAGGAGCCGGTCATGCCATGACGTCAGCACCGCGTACATGGGACATCTGCCGTGCTCCCCAGTATGCTGCGATCTGTGGAGCGCCTAGCCTCTGCTAGGCGTTACAACAGCGCATTGCATATCCCACACCCACCCCGAAGGAAGGAGAGCAGTCACAGGATACTCAATCCTTCCATCCCCCTGCCAGCCCCCTGTGGCCCGAGTCTGTTCCCAAACCCGGGTCGCTGGCATGGCGCAAGGTGTGGCATCCAGCATCTCAACCCTCAATGCCACCGGGCTGGCCCTGCAGTTAGCTTTAAATAAACATTATTGTTCATCCTGCGACCAAGTTTCTGGTCTGCAGTTTTTCCAGAGTCAGGTGAGCCATGCTTCTTTTCTTGCATTTTGTCTGATACACACTGAGGCCCCTGATGCAGATCCCTTTAGCCTCCTATCATACATTGTGTGGGAGAGGATTGAGTGTCCAGAGGACTGCTCTCCTCTTCCAGGGAGTGGGGGTAAATCCTGGCCATTTCTAGACTGCCACCGTGTAGGTGTGGTAGCAGGGCAGTCGGCGCAACTCTGTGGGGAGACATCTGGTGGCAGGTATGTATCACATGCATGCCTTTACATGCACACACACCTGCATCCTTGCACACACACCTGCATCCTTGCTCACACACCTGCATCCTTGCTCACACACCTGCATCTTTGCTCACACACCTGCATCCTGGCACACACACCTGCATCCTTGCACACACACCTGCATCCTTGCACACCATTGGGTGGTGGAGGAAACAGAAAAAGGAAAATGCCTGGGGTCGGTGAATGAAGCCCAACCTGCCACCTGGACCATGCTGTCACCCAGGACTGCCCACCTGGATTCTGCGCTGGGGAGGGGGGGAGCACAGCCTTCCCTCTCCTGGCTCCACCACTGAGGAAATCTGCAGGGGATTTAGGGTGAGTCCTGGGGGAGACAGTAGCCGGTGGGGTGTGGTTTCGGGCTGATAGCCCAGCTGGCTCCAGGGCCAGAAAACAGCTGGAGTAAAAAAAAAAAAAGAAGTGCAGTGCCGTTTCTCTCGTTTGAAAAATGACTCAACTTTGCACCCTTGACAAATCCCTCGGGCATCTAAATTAGTGGCAATCTATTTTATTTAGCGGAAAAAATGTCTTAGTTTTGGGCATGATTTTGAGTTGTTTCAGCGCCAGAATCTCCCTTCCAATGGCCATCACTGCTCTGGCAAAGTTAGCAATCCTCTCAGAGTAATTTGACCACATGCTGCAGGAAAATATCGTACTCACTGTCACCAGTAGCACTTCAGCATGAAGCTTTGTGGTACAATCCCATGCAGGGACAGAGGAAAGGTTCGGGGATCCCTCGAATAGCTGGTGTGAGGCAGCTCAACAAAAAGACAGAAGCAGGAAGCCTTGTGCTGAAGTTAAAATGACTAGTGTAACCCTCAGGTGCCTCCATAGGTTCCCACAGAGGTCTCCAGGCCTCAAAAAGTTAACTTCAGAGCTCCCTTAGTCCGCAGGGGTCAGCTGGTCTGTGCCTAAGAAGCCACAGGGTGTGACCAGCTACCTGGTGCAGGATGGTTCCTGACAGTTAAAAGCAGTTCTGCGCTGAGTGCCCAAAGAGCAGGGTGCTGCCGCACTCAAAGCCGAACTGAAGATTCCTGCTCTGAAGAGAAGAGCTCAGGTCTCTTGGGTCATATCAGTGGCCATAATTCAGCCATGCCTGGTGGGGCATCTGCCCTAACATTTTAGTTCATCAGTGCAGAAAGAGAACGGAGAAGAAGAAGTCAGCCTTTGCACTGAGATATAAAAGGCCTGAAACTGGGCACCAGTTGGTGGTAGCAGGAGGAAAATATATGGGGTTTTACGCTGAAGTAGAACTAACTATACCACTTGTCACCCTAGCATTAAAGAAAAAGCAGCACTGTATGTGATTTACAGTGCACATCTGAGTAGTCCATGCTGTTGCCTAAGAGTGAGTTGGAGTTGGGGAAACCCTTTAGTCAGCCCCAAGGCTTTGTGGGTGTAATGGCTGGCATTTGCCACTGGGCTATGGATCTGAGGGGGAACAGAGTAGTCCGCCTCCTGATTTGCATGGTAATTGAGGTTTGGGCCCCACGTTGGTCCTTCCCAAGTGCTGCAATACCCGCTGTGCCTGAGTAAAGAGACTCAGTGTGGATACATGCCTGGGCCATAATGCCTCCTTTCTGAAAGAAGAGACCCTGTACCCTATGGTGTGGGAGGATGCAAGAAGTCCTAATAAATGTGCCCCGGTTGCAGCTGTGGGATGAATATAGAAAAATATGTTCCTACTGCTATGTGTCATTGAAGTTGTTGTGTTGTCTGCAACCCCCCCAATCTGGAATTTTGTGCACGAAAGAATGCATTGTAGTAACTTATGGACAAACCCCTCAGGAAGAAAGAGACAAAACCGAAATATGGACTTGTGTCTATTTGTGGTCATGACAATAAAAAAATGTTTCCCCTGCCTGTAGGCCAGTTTGTTTCAAATGAACTCTCCTGGTGAAACATTTCAATAAATAAATAAATAAACTTTCATTGAATAATTGGATCCCAGTATAGACTCTAGTCACATTCTGGATATCCAGACCATTCAAGAAATGTTGTTGTAGTAACCCACTTTCCTTTTAGCCCTGCCCCTGCGATCCTTGTGTTTGTCAGCCTGGGAGTTCACCCCTGATTCTGGAGGTCAAGTATGTGGTTTAGTAAAATGTATGCTGCCCTCCCTGAAAATTAGATCCACCCTAACCCCTAGACCTGGGAGGGAGGGCTACACTGTCATGCTTTTAATATGGTAGTAGACTTATGTCGTGGTACTTATCGCATACTTGATAAATTAATAACTTTGGTAAGATTATACAGCCTAGAAACATATAAACATACAACATAGAAACATAGACTTTGATGACAGATAAGGACCGTTTGGCCCACCTAGTCTGCCCATTTCCCTACATATTGGATAAGCTGCAGATCCTAGTTAACCAACAGCCTACTTCTTCCTACCCCCCCCACCAGAATTGCCTTATGTCTGTCACGTGCATTCTTGAATTCCCCCACTGTTTTTGACCCCACAACCTCCTCACAAAGGCCATTCCATGTGTCCACCACCCTCTCTGTGAAAAAATACTTCCTCACATTGCCCCTGAGCCATCCCCCCTCTGTCTTCAAATTGTGCCCCCTTGTTCTTGCACATCTCTTTTTCTGAAAGATGCTACCCTCTTGGACTTTGTTGATTCCCTTGAGGTACTTGAACGTTTCTACCATGACCCCTGACTTTCTTCCCATACTCAGATGGGAGTCACTTGCTAAAGTCACATGAGGATCTTTGGTTCGAACAGATGATTTGCAGAGGATTAAAATCCCAATACTGGGGTCAGTCACCATACACTGATTAATGGAAGGGGCACTGATGACCTTGCCTTAAAGACCAGATGGAGGTGGGTACAAATTTAAAATGAAGAAAAAAATGATATTTAGTTTCTCCCCTGAAATCCCAAGAGTGAAAGTTTACAGTAGAGGCAGGTGGTTGTTTCACTTTCAGAATGGGCAGAATTCTGGCCCAGGAGGATACTGGTTTGCCTCACTCATCACTATTAATCTTATACCCTCAGCATGCCCCTTAGCCCCCTCTTCTACCCCAAGAGGTAGGTAGTGACAAGTATCACAGATTCTTTTTTCATTACTAGTCTTGGTTACTAGCATTACAGACACGCCCCCCATATCACCCTGTCTGCTCCGGTGTCCCCCAGGCTCCATCCTTGGCTCTGTTCTATTATCCACCTTCATGAATAACCTCCCTAATGCCTGTACCACTGCAGCCATCCACATGCACGCAGATGATACTGTGCTGTTCACCTCTGGCTCCCACCAACCTGTAGCCCCAGGTGGCAGTAGTGACTCACACTGTCCTGTTGCCCCAAAAGAGGAGCGTATCCTATGGGATGCTCAGTCCCCTTCCCTCTGGGTGGCCCCTGATGATGCAGGCTCACTTCTGAACATGGGCCACGAGTGGTAGTACTACCACTTGCTGACAGGCCAGCCCAAGTATTTTCTATTTTGAGCAGTACTTCCTTCTCCCCTTTCCCGGGATATATCTGGAAACAAACTGATACCAGCTCAATGTGTCTCTCCTGGGAAAAAGACAGACAGAAAAATAGATTCATAGATAGAGAGATAGACAGACAGACAGATACTGTCAATAGATATATAGATAGATACTGTCCATAGGTAGATAGACAGATACTGTCAATAGATAGATACTGTCAATAGATAGGTATTGTAGATAAATTAGATAGATACTGTCTCTAGAAAGATAGAAAGATGCTGTCTGTAGATAAATATATGTATTTATTTATTTCAAAAGTTTCACCAGGAAAGACATAATGAAGTGTAAATAGCTCATTTCCAGATGTTTTATTTATTTATTTGAATCTAGGGTTACAAATACCTTTGCGCCAAGGCTCTTTTACAAAGGTTCCACGTCGGATGAGGTACAATTCAAACAAAATATTGACTAACAGTATAACAGTGGATTACAGGCAGTTACATACAGTTTTATACATTCAATACAGTGGCAACAATGCCAGAAGGATGCCTGGTAACAGGGTTAACACGGTATGGAAGAGAGACACACTAGTGGGGTGCGGCCATAGGCACTTGTCAAATATCAATTAAAGTGCTACAAGGGGGTAGGGTAGGGAAAGTGGGTGAGAGGAGGGGAGTATGAGTGGGTGTATGGGAGAGGGAGTTGAGGGGGGGGAGAGGGTTAAGTGCTAGGTGGAATTTTGGGTGATAGCCAGGTTTCAACGATTGCAAGGGTATCAGGGTTGTGTTGATTAGTGAATATTTGCAGGGATCAGGTTTAGGCAGGAGGCTGCAGATGTTGAAAGATGCAAGGGTGAGAGTCCCAGGGTGCCCACAGACTGAAAATCCAATAGGAAAAAGGCAGGGCCAATCAGTGGCCGAGCGGAGCGCAGTGGTCCAATTTGAGGAGGGTGGCAACAGGCGGCGGCCTATTAGAGACGTGCAGTGCTTCCCCGGAGCAGCCGGAACTCTTATCCAGCTTTGAATGTGTCCTGGTTGGCTGGAGGATGGAGGAGCAGGCAGCTGGCAGGATTAGCCACGGCTGCTCGCTGGAAGTCTGATCAGGGGCAGTGGATCTAGTTTACGATATAAAATGTAGGTTAAAATAGGGCATTTTAGCTAGGGCAGGGGGGTACCTACCAAAGCAACTTGAAGATTATTGGGCTATGTAGAGGGTAGCAAGGGAGGAAGCTCAGGTATGGAACTGTAGAGTAGATAGCAGAACAGGCGCTAAACAAAGCTGATAGATAAGCAGATGGTGAAAATAGGAAGATGTCTTTAAAGGGAGGGCAGGACAAGTGTTAGGCCTAATAGCTGCACTCTGTATCTTTGCATGGAGTTGCAATATTAGTGAGAGGGGAGGATGAAGATTGCCTAGGGGCGGTGCCGAGGGGGGGGAGGGAGAGTATTTAATAAAGGCTGGAGGTGGGGGATAGGCGGGTGGGCGCAAAAATTCAAGCAGGAAGGAGACCGAAGGAGCCAAAGTGAAACAGAAGTTGGATTATTTGCAAGGCAAAGTTTACAGCTGTGACCCAAATAAAATCTGGTCTAAACAGAAAAAACTGTATCACTTTAAACTTAGTTTCTGATCCAGGGTAGATTACCACTGGACCTTAAAACAAACAGAGCTGTAATGCTTTAAAATCTACAAACCTGCAGCCTAAAAGAACTTGCACTTCAAACTACCCTTGGAGTGCAAGATTACTGTAAACAGGCTTAGGCTCACGTTTAAATTAAGATTCACAGGACAATTTGGAGACACTTAACCAGTACCACAATCAGTATGTAACATTAGCTTAAAGTCCGAAAGGAACAGGAGTAGCAAAGAATTAAAGAAGTGCAGCAGCCCATCAGCAGGCAGAGCCAATGGTTCTGGCCAGTCAAGTTTCAGCAGCATACCTTCAGTCTGGTGATTGGCGGGCAGTACAGCGAGGAAGGCAGCCAGCGGACAGAGGGGGGCCCACCCGGCTGCTTGCAGCAGCAGAGGCATCCGTGTCAAGGGTGAAGCTTCGGTCTGGTGATCGGCGGGCAGTACAACGAGGAAGGCAGCCGGCAGACAGAGGGGGGCCCACCCGGCTGCTTGCAGCAGCAGAGGCACCCGTGTCAAGGGTGAAGCTTCGGTCTAGTGATCATCATGCAGTACAGCGAGGAAGGCAGCCAGCGGACAGAGGGGGCCCACCCGGCTGCTTGCAGCAGCAGAGGCACCCGTGTCAAGGGTGAAGCTTCAATCTGGTGATCGGCGGGCAGTACAGCAAGGAAGGCAGCTTGTGGACTGAGGGGGCCCACCCGGCTGCTTGCAGCAGCAGAGGCACCCGTGTCAAGGGTGAAGCTTCGGTCTGGTGATCGTCGGGCAGTACAGAGAGGAAGGCAGCTTATGGACAGAGGGGGTCTGCCCGGCTGCTTGCAGCAGCAGAGGCACCTGTGTCAAGGGTGAAGCTTCAGTCTGGTGCTTGGTGGGCAGTACAATGAGGAAGGCAGCCGGCGGACAGAGGGGGGCCCACCCAGCTACTTGCAGCAGCAGAGGCACCCCTGTCAAGGGTGAAGCTTTGGTCTGGTGATCAGCGGGCAGTACAGTGTGGAAGGCAGCTTATGGACAGAGGGGGCCCACCCAGCTGCTTGTAGCAGCAGAGGCACCTGTGTCAATGGTGAAGCTTTGGTCTGGTGATCGGCGGGAAGTACAGCGTGGAAGGTAGCCGGTGGACAGACAGGGTCTGCCCAGCTGCTTGCAGCAGCAGAGGCACCCGTGTCAAGGGTGAAGCTTCAGTCTGGTACTTGGTGGGCAGTACAATGAGGAAGGCAGCCAGCGGACAGAGGGGGCCCACCTGGCTACTTGCAGCAGCAGAGGCACCCGTGTCAAGGGTGAAGCTTTGGTCTGGTGATCACCGGGCAGTACAGCGTGGAAGGCAGCTTGTGGACAGAGGGGGTCCACCTGGCTGCTTGCAGCAGCAGAGGCACCTGTGTCAATGATGAAGCTTCGGTCTGGTGATCGGTGGGCAGTACAGCGTGGAAGGTAGCCGACGGACAGAGGGGGTCTGCCTGGCTGCTTGCAGCAGCAGTGGTGCACCTGTGCTGGCGGTGAAGCTTCAGTCTGGTGCTTGGCGGGCAGTACAATGAGGAAGGCAGCCGCCGGACAGAGGGGGCCCACCCAGCTGCTTGCAGCAGCAGAGGCACCTGTGTCAAGGGTGAAGCTGTGCTGGGGGTGAGGGGAAGTGGGAGCTAAATCCAGAGGTGCAGAAAACAAAACAGTAATAACACACTACATTGCAAAACTAGAAATCATATACAGTGATACAGCATATCAGAGAAACAAATCATAAATATTGAAGGCAGATCAGTACAACGGCTACATCCCATTGGCCTTAGCATATGCCCTGTTGCATTTGGCTGATATGTTGAGATTATTACTAATGACGATTCCTTTTTTTTTTTTTTAATTATTCATTTTTCTACACTCCGGAGCCTGGTGGGTGGCTATGGCCCTCCCTCCGAGGGACTCATCCTCCGGCCCCATGCGTCCCCGCTCAGCGAGCCTCCGGTAGTCCCCCCGCGGCAGGGCCAAGGAGGAGAGTGCCAGCTTTTCTCCCCCCAGCACAAATCCAGAATCCGGGGCAGGCACAGGGACGCGGGCCCATAATGGAGCCTGACAGCTCCTGTTTTTCTTCTTTCCTCCTGTCCCCCCTCCCCTATCAACGTAAGGATGTTGGCACGTGTCTCCCAACCCATACTGACCTCCAACGACCACAAGAGGACAGTCAATGAGCAGTACAACAGGCCCCCCCAGGTGAAAGTAACGCAGTGAGCGAGGTGCCTGGCATCAAGGGAGGGAAAAGAAAGGGAGGAGTAGAAGGAGCAGTCTTTTTCACAGACTTACAGGTTGTCCACCACTTACAAAATTCCAAAAAACGTCCCCTGCTCTCTGGTGCAACAAAGGTTGCCACTCAGAAGCAGCTAGCCCCAAGCTCAAACAAGAAAAGGCATGGAGACTGCAATGCCACACAGTCAAAATAATAGTCCAGATATTGGAGATTCAAAACAAAATGCTTTTATTGTACTCAAAAGTGAGTTGCAGAGGGAGCAGTGGGGGGGGGGGGTTTAGAGGGGCAATCAAGGGCAAAGTGGCAATAGGAGTGAAATCGTGGGGGGTCCAGTCTGGCTAGGGTGGATTTGGGAACAGCACTCTAAACAATGTCACTGTGGTTGAAGCAAAGGAGCATCATCTTCAAGACGATCTCCCTGCAAGCAGGAAACGGGATATTCGCTTTATTCCTGTAAAGTGCACCCAGTTTGGGGTGAAGCTTCTGGTGGATGGCATCCACATGAACAGAGAAGTCAAGGTGACAATCCAGCCAGACCTCAAAGTATTTAAAGGAGGAAACAACCTCAATTGGAATACCATCAAGGGTATTTAAGGAGGGGAGGTGGTTAGCCTAGCTAGTCTCTGCCTTGCGCCAAAAGTCATGGAGACTGTTTTCTTGGCATTGAGGGACAGCTGATTTGCCTGGAATCCATGATGGATTTTGATAAAGTCCAGCTGGAGCCGGGCCATGAGGTCCAAGGCAGAGGATCCAGAGGCACAGAGAACCGTGTCATCTGCAGACATGTGAATGGATGCAAAGGAATAGGAAGAGGAAAGGTCATTCAGAGATATGGAGAATAGGGCAAAGATGGATCCTTGGGGCACACCAGAGCTGATGGGGAGAGGAAGGGATAAGGTGTCACCAATGCGAACAGCTTGAGATCTCCCCTCAAGGTAGGAACAGAACCACTGAACTGAGTGATCAGAGAGCCATGCTGCCTTTAGCTTGTTCATAAAGGATAGTATGGACAACAGTGTTGAAGGCTTTGACCTGGTTGACAAAAATGGCAGAGGCGACCAAGGTACAGGAGTAGTGAGAAACTTGTCAGCTGAGGTTCAATGCAAAGAAGTGTAAGGTTATGCACTTTGTGGCAAAGAACCCAGAGAGAGAATACTGGCTGGGGGGGTTAAGCTGAGGAACACTGAGGAGAAGGACCTAGGGGTAATGGTAACAGGGACCATGAACAATACTGCCCAGTGCAGGAGAGTGGCTGCAAAAGCGAACAAAATACTGGAGTGCATAGCGAGGGGGTTTTCATCCAGGCGAAGAGAGGTGATTTTGCCCCTCTACAGGTCACTGGTAAGGCCGCACTTGGAGTATTGTGTGCAATTTTGGAGGCCATACCTAAAGTGTGATATCAGGCTACTGAAGGGGGTGCAGAGGAGGGCAACGAAGATGATATGTGGAATGGAAGGGAGACCTGAATATGTACGCCCTGGAGGATAGATGGGACAGGAGTGACATGACAGAGACATTCAAGTTTCTGAAGGGAATTGATAAGGATGGGGCAGATGGGGTCTTTAAGCTAAGGAAGGGACACCAGGGGGCATGTGCTAAGAATGGGGGGGAGAGATTTAGGAGGAAAATGAGGAGACACTATTTCACACAGAGGATGGTAGCAAAATGGAACACACTACCAGAATGGGTGGTATGTAAATCTGTGAACAGCTTTAAAATGGCATGGGACAGGGAGTAGGGGAGAGTGAGGGGCAGCAGTGGGATGACAAATGGGAGGGTGGGTGGGGCAGCTGAACTAGGGTGCTAGCTGCACACTCAGACCCGATGCAGCTAGACCGGCTGGTCTGTTTCTGCTGGCACATTTGTACGTTCGTAAGCCCTGATTCATACCAGATAAGATGGAGTCAGTGACATATAGGAGTGAGGTGGAGTGGGACTTGCTAAAACTGGACTAGTATGGTTGAAGAAAGAGGAATCAAGGAAAGAGAAGACCTGGGAGAGAACAAGGTGTGCCTGGAGTTTAGCCAGAGGAGGGAAGAGGGAGATAGGGTGGTAGTTACCAGAGGAGAAGGGGTCACCCCCTTTGGGAAGGGGGTTGACTGTAGCCTGTTCCATGTGTCAGGGACTGAGACAAAAGTAAAGGAGAGAAAATAGCAGAGAACTGCTAGAAATAGCAGGAGTGGAGAGAGACAGGAGTTTGGGGTCAAGACCATCAGGGCTCCTACTTTTGTCAGAGTTTAGAGCAAGAGGACTTTGAGGGAAGCAGATGGGGTGGGAGAGGAAAAAAAGAGGTGGGGGAATGGAGGGGGGCTAAGTTGAGGGGGAGGGGTGAGAGGAGGGGAAGAAAGGAGGAAGAGGGCACTGAAGGTAAAAAAGGAGTTGAAAAATGAGGCAACAATGGCAGGGTCAGAGACAGGGGTGTCACCCACCTTGAGGGTGGGGGTTGGGGCTGGGTCAGAGGGTAGAAAAGGGCATGGATGACCTTCCAGAACTTAAAGGGGTGTTTAGGTTATTTTGGAATGTGGATGCAAAATAATCAGCTTCGCAAGCCTAGCAGCTCTGGTACAGGTGTTGCAAAGAGCCCTGTAACTAGAAAGATCAAATGGGGAACCAGTGGACTTATAAGTCCCCCAGGACAAGGTCACATGCTCAATGACAGGCCAGTAACTCAGCTGAGATCCAGGGTAGGTGGGTACCTCGGACGCTAGTTTATCTTAGGGGGGCATGGTGATCCCAGGCAGACAGGAACTTGGAGTTAAAGAATTCGAGAGCTGAGTTGATGTTACTGGCAGCTGAAATGGGGGACCAGTCGGTAGCCAAAAGATCAGCATGAAGGAGGGCAGCTCCAGACATCGGAAGGATATGATCTGTATGAATTTTGGGAGAGCTTTGGGGTGATGTATCTTTCACACACAGTAGACCATATGGTGGTCACTGAGGGCATTGGGGAAGGTACCAGCATGCGCTGTCCGATGGTGGTGTAAGGAGAGGACCCAGTCCAGGAGAGAGTAGTTGAGAGATTTCTGACTGAGCCGAGTGGGATCAGAGGTTAATTATGAGAGCTGGGGGACCTTTACATTTTGGCAGAATTTGTTAAGGGGTGAAGAGTCAGTGAGATTAAAGTCACCTAGGATAAGCAACTCACCAAAGGAGGCACATGGGAATATGATGGTGAGGAGTTCAATGACTGATGAGGGCGAGATGTCAGGACAGCAGTAAACTCCAGCAATGAATATGGGTACTGAAAAGGGGAGGGAATGTTTGAGGAGGAGCATCTCATAGGCAGAAGGGGAGGCGTTTGTTCAAATCAAGTTCAGAAGAGGCATTTGGAATATTTACATGGCTCGATATATAGAGGTATAATGCCACATTCCATGAATTGTCTTTTTGTTAGATTCATACTAGGGGTTTTCAGCTGTTCAGGTTTGGTGCCTCAGTCCCTAAACTTAACAAAATTGAATTTAAAAAACACCTCAGAGGAGGGACATAAGGCGCTTTTACACACAGGTTTATGTAATGGAATGACTGTTACGGAAACAGTATTCTGTTACATCCTTGTGTAAAGTGCATCTATTTATTCATAATTGTGGCATTCGTCCAAACCGCACTCTGCTTCGTGAAGTTTGCACCGGTGTCTGTTTGGCTCACGTGTAAACAGCTATCTGGTTAAACAACAGCTATAGAGCAGCAAGCTCTGTGGGGGTGCCGAAACACAAATGGAGGCGGGAGCTGCCGGAAAACTCGTGGAGTGCAGAAGGGATCCTAAGAACGCAACACAGTACAACAGCGCCACAGGTAACGCTCATTTCATTTTAAAAACCTGTGTGTAAAAGCGCCTATAATTTCTGTAGCCTCCTAAATTCCCTTCGTACCCATTACTCGGTGAGGTGAATAACAGAGGGCTCCTTAGGGATGCCCTTTCTTGCTTTGATCAGAACTATTGCTTAGGTGGAGCTCCCTTTTGGAGTTTTCCAGTAGAACTGATTTCTCAGACAGGAGAATTGGAATAGACATCCAGTCATCTAACGATTTAGTTCAGTTCAGGAGTACCAATTCCCTGGAAGATGACCCGCACAGTCTGTTTAAGTCCTATGGGTAGAAGGTACAGTACCACATTTCTTCTCAGTCTTCCACGAGACTGATTTCTCAGGAAGGCTTCTTCTCCTGGGAGAGAATCTCAGTGGCGAACCATGTCCCTGGAGGAGTTCTGTGGGAGATCTAGTTTTCAAACAGCTCCCCTCTGTCAAGCAAGACTTTGCTAAAGCACAAGACTTTCACCACATCTGGTGGGTTTCCCTATGGGAACGCTTACTGGCTCACTGGTATTAATTTGGATATGGGACCACGACAGTCGTCCTATCCACTCCTCGAGGCATCAATACCAACAAGGTCCACTGGACTTGGTAGGGGAAGGAAGACTTGATTAGGTTAAAATCCTTTCTTCAGAAGGAGCTTTGACCAGTAAACCTTTATTCAGAGGCAGGATAGTGGATATTCCCTACTGGTGGTCTGGTCAGGAGATTCTGGGGGCTAGAATATTACCAGATTTTGGTCTTTGTGGCGTTGAACTACAAGCCTCAATATGTTGAAGAAAAAAAGTGATTTTCCTAGGGCATAGCTCAATTAAAAGTCATGGTTTTAATAAAACGAATAAAGTTGAAGGATTACAGTCCCTTCTTACCTGCTATCTGTTTGCTACATTTCAGCTTCTAAAGTTCCAGGGGCCAGCTCCTTGTTGACTTAAGGTGCTTTTGCCAGGGTCCTGGTCAAAGAAGACTGCTGTTTGGTGGAGTTGCTGCAAGCTAAAGAAGAGGATGTGTTGAAGGCAGGAGGGCGCTAACAGCGCCACACTGAACTATGGCCGGGGAAACAGTGCACTGTGGGACATGTAGTCAAAAACATTAATGTTAGATAGCAGGCACAGCCAGGTTCTCTTTGCATACAGCTCTTTTCTCTTGCTGCTAAAGTAAGTAATCCTTTATCTCCATTTGTTTTATCAAAACCATGACTTTCAGTCATGCTACACTCCAGAAAAATCCCAATGTTAGTAAGTCTGTTAGACACAATCTTCTACTGCTGAAAGAATGTTTCCACACTAGAAATAAATATTGTAAGGGATGATTGAAACAGAAACCTTCTTTCAATGGTATGCGTAATGATAAAGGAAAAGCTAATTTATATGACACCAGTGGGGATACAAATGAGAAACTAACAAGTGATATCTTGATAACAGCATTTATTTATTTATTTATTTTTTCACTTATCTTTCTGGCCCTCCAGCTCAGAACTCTCTCAGGCCACTGCTCTCACCGACTCGCTCTACCACCCACTGTGTTCCCCCGCCATCTTCAAGTTCATCTCGGTTCCCCGGGTTGGGGGACAGCAACCCGGAGAGACCACAGGGGGCAGTGGCGGGGAACCAGCATTGGACATATGGCAGTGGCACTGGCAGGGAAATCGCCTATCTGAGCTGGAGGGGTATTTCTCTCCTTCTCCTCCTGTAGGTGCCCAGAGCTCCCTCCCCCCTTGTGTGTGTGGTGCACATCTGACGCTGTGGCACACGGCAATCCTGCCTGCATCAGCCACGCTCCCTTATGTGCAGATCAGACACTCTGTGGTGCCCCGGTCTCCACCAGGGGCCACCAGAGTGCCGAGTAATCCCATACTCTTCCCCCCGGGAGAGGAAAGCAGCCCTGTGGGCGCTTGATCCATCTCCCTCCCTGCCGACCCCGACACCCGAGCTCGCTCCCGAACTGGTCATCAGCATGGTGCGAGGTGTGGCATCCAGCGCCTCAACCCCAGCACCATCAGGCCGGCCAATAGCAGCATTTATTGACTTAACCAAGGCTTTCAACACAGTTGACCATCGGGCTACTGGGTAATAAGTTTGGTGCCCTTGGTCTCTTTGTCAGTCCCTTGCTTGGGTCTTAAGCAGTCTGGGGCATCTGATGGCAGGCAGGAGGGGGAGCGGGATCAAGTATCCCTGAGCACAGTTTCCCTCTCCAGGAAGGGAAGTCACCAGGAACCACTCAGCTATTCAGACCTGCGGGCCCACAGGTGGTGGTGGCAGTTCACAGTGGTGCTGCAGCCTGTGAGTGGCAGGACATTGGTGAGTGCAGCATAGTCATGCTCACCTGTACATTCCCAGAGCTCTCACAGTCAGTTCTGTAGCCATAGTGTGATGTCACATACAGAAGAATACAACCTCAGCTTCTGAACAGTATCCGGACTAGGTGAACTGTAAAGGGAAAAGGAGTTATGTTTTTTGTTTTGTTTTTTGTTTTTTTGTACTTTGTATTTATTGTTTTCTGAAGAAAAAAAAACAACAACAACATAGAGTTAGTACGTCCTACCAGACATACATTACTAAACACATAGGAGCCATCCAATGGAAAACAGTAAAATAGTTAGCCTCATTAGTCTTATGTAAGGATATGGGGGTATTTCAAACAGACAATTATAATAAAAATGTCCCAAAGATGGTGGCACCTCGCAATATTGTGACAATCTTGCATCACTAAGGTAGTCCAAAGATAGTCTATAATCAGCCCAAGGCTGATGTGATCCCATTTCCAACATATATGTAGTTACAGTATTGGTAGCAGTCCACCCCTTCTCCCACAGAACTTTTGAAAACTCATTCTATTCCATAAGGCTTAGTAAAATACTTAACCCTAAACTGAGAAGCTACCACATAAAAAGGCAGTAGTATTTTGGTTAACATATTGAACTCACGGTGTGCAGATCACACATTACAGTGCAATCGCCTAGGTGCCGCTTAACAAAATTACTAAAGGCATGCACAGAGGTCAACAATATTGAAGTTGCTTAACAGAAGTGAATATTGAACGTCTCTCTGTACTGCGAGGCAGCATGCACCCAAACATTTTTACACTTTTTCTAGGTTCTTATACTGCCGTCCTGAAAAAAAAAAATCAGCCAACCAGTCCCAGGCAAACTGATGCCAAATGGAGAGAGAACCTGAACTTTAAGGACTTAGCAGACTCAAGTTTCTCCTTCCGAATCCTCGTCATCAGGTAGATGGACTGCAGCAAATTCCTTCTCGAGGGCTTCTACCTTTCATCTGGCCTCCACAGGGTCCATTTACTGATAGGTATGGCCACCATATTGAATACATAGGCAAGTCGGTATCATGAGGGAGTGCACAATCCCCAACCTTGCAGAGGCACACCCAGATGGTATCTACATTTTTTCTCCCAGCCCGGGTAGCAAAGGACAAGTCTGGAACAGATGTGTGGTATGGCCTAAAGTTAAAATCCTTTCAATTTCTTGCTGCTTGTAGAAAAGTGTCCTGGACAGTCACCCTCGTGGTAACTATAAGAGTCGTTCTGGGAAGGTCTGGTTGACTGGTGCTGCTCGTGGAGAGATGTGATAAGCTCTAACAAGGATCGGAGTGGGTACACAGTCATCTCCCACTCCCAGAGCACCAGAGAGCCAGCTCCACAGAAAAGCAATTAAGCCTGTACCTTCACTTCCCTCTGGAAGCCCGAACAAATGAAGATTCAGGGCTCTCTGATTGTTCTCTAGAGCCTCCAGGCGATATCAAAGCTGACTGTTTTCTTGCACCAGCTTATTAGTAGTACTGAGGGCTTTTATCGCTTGAGCTTCTGCAGCTGAGGCAGTTTTAGTGGGCGCTTCAATTTTAACATCTTGTTCTCCCATACGTCAGAGAATCTCCTCAACTTTACTATATATGGCCTTCATTGAGAGAGCCAAGGAATTCCATGGCGGTTCACCAGACGGTGTGGTCACCACAGACGTTGTTGGGGCCTGCTGCTCCAAGGGAGGTAAAGGTTTAGAACTGCCGGGGCTGCCTTTATTTGTATGCCCCATTACTGCGTCTGGTCTCATTCGGTTCCTTTCACTTTCAGCTAAGCGATGCAGGCAACAAAAAGTTCAAATCAAACAGAACTGTTGAGTATCGCAGTTAAGTACATTCAAAATCTGCAGAGATGAGGTGAGTTGTGTCTTTCTAGTGAGCGTACTTGACAGCCAAAGGGGTTATGTTTTATACAAGTATACTTAAAGGGCTAAATTAATATAAACTTTTATCTGGGCCATCGGTGCAGTGATAACACTGGTGATGTTGGCAACCAGTGTGCAGGAATGAGCGTAAGCCATCGAGGTCCGACTGACGGGGGAGGAAGAAATGGGCATCCCAGGGACTGCTCTCCTTCCTTGGATGGGTGGGGGATGCTGTTTCCATTGCATGGCTGCCACCTGCTTGAGACCAGGTGGGAGTACGACTGTGAGCACCAAAAGTGGGAGGGGAAGCCAGCAGACACCCTGCATGCACCCTGGGCAAAAAATAGGAGGATGTAGGAAAACACCCATCTCCTTTCCGCTGGTACCCCCTGCAGGCTGTTGCATGTCCTACGTGGTTGGCCACTTACATATATAGGTCCTGGGTAAGTGGTGGATGAGGCACAGAGACCGGGACTCCACACAGTCAAAATAATATCAGTCCAGATATCTGAGATTCAAAACAAAATGCTTTTATTGTACTCAAAAGTGAGTTGCAGTCAACTCACTTCTGTCACCCCTTTCCTAATTAAACCAGTAAGCCTGTCCCATCCCTGACAAAGCCTTGTTAGATGAAGTGTTGGGGTACCTGAACTGTGGTTCCGGGAGTTGACTGCAACTCACTTTTGAGTACAATAAAAGCATTTTGATTTGAATCTCCAGTATCTGGACTATTATTTTGACTGCGTAGCGTTGCAGTCCCCATGCCTTTTCTTGTTTGAACTTGGGGCTAGCTGCTTCTGACCGGCACCCTTTGTTGCACCAGAGAGCAGGGGCCATTTTTTGGAATTTTGTAAGTGGTGGACAACCTGTAAGTCTGTGAAAAAGACAGTGACTGAGCTGGGATGAATGGAACCAGAAAGAAAACTATGGGTGGGGGGGGTCACATTACCTTTCAAAGGTCGTGAACGATTACTTCTAATATGTAAAGCTTAGATCACCGGGACAATATTCCGGAGGCCGGGGTTCAATTCCCAGTAGGTCACATTTTTCTTTCTCACTACAATTTGTGATCTCAGTTGTTTAGCAGTGGCTAATACTGCACCAAAAACATGTCTTTTCTAACATGTATTTTTTCATTTTCTCTTTCGCTAATTAGAAGATTTCTTTACCAATCAGTACTTGGTGTGATGTGGCAATACTTGGTGGAAGAAGCTGCCAGAGGAAGTGGTACAAGCAAATCGGTGAACAGATTCAAGCAGGCACGGGACATGCATGCTGGTTTCATTAGAAAAGGGGCGACAGAAGCAAAGGGGAGGGATGGCCACTAGGGCCAGTACTGATTAGTGAGCTAGGGTGGGCAGACAGGCTTTTTACTGGCATCATTTTCTACGTATCTCTGTGATGTGTGGAACATATACTCCACCTGGAGGCTGACATAGCTAGTTCTGTTCCTCCTCATACATCATCAGCCTTAATATGACCTCACCGACTGTGACATCACAACTGACAAAAGTGGAACCAGTCACCTGCGGCCAGATTAGTCACTTGTGGTGTCACGAGTGATGTCACAATGCTGCTGAGGTATGAAGAGGGACAGAACTAGATAGCTCAGCATCCAGGTACAGTACAGCACATTATACCACACCTAATACTATCAGGTAGACAACCTTCTAATTAGCAAATCGAAAAAGACAAATACTTAAGAAATAAAAAGTAAAAACTGACGATTTTTTCTTTTTTTACTTACTATGCTTTATCCATCTTCTGGCAGCTCCCCTTCAGCCACCCTGCCACCGCCGCCAGACTGGGGATCTTCCCCAAGAGTAGTGCCCCCTGGATTGCCCCCCAGGGCGGAGTCGACGAAGCCCTTCAGTAGCCCTGACAGATTCTATCATGGATGCACTGGGGGGACCAATGGATCCGCGGCAGGCATGAGGCATCATGCGGTGCACCGGAGGCTATTTTTCTTTGTTTCGTTGGGGGGGGGGCATGTCAAGTCAGACACTGCAGTGCAACCGCATCATGCATCCAACACGCCACCCCAAGGAGCTACACTCTCAGGTGCTCTGGTAATGGTGTATCCCATGGTCACCCGGGAGCACCGAACCAAAGGCACTCAACCTTCCAAGAGCGTGCAATGGCTGCTCAATTCACCCCCGGCTGGCCCTCGGGTGTCCCGAGTCCATTCCTGAACCCGGGTCACCCGGCGTCATAGTGGTAAATCTTTCCACTGTACCAGCAAGCTGGCCAAAACTGACTACTTTTAAAAACAAATAACATCTTCTACCTGCTAATTTTGGTGCCACTAGCTGTGTAACAAAGAAACTAGCAGCTCTCAAGGAGCCCATTGCTAGTAAAGATAGCAACGCATCCTAGTGGTAGCATTACTGCTCCTGCTACTTTATTGGCAATATATGTGCGGGGCCTCAACAGAAGTTTATAGTGCAGTTATACCTCTGTACGCTCTCTTCTGTTGCTGAGGTGAAGCCCTCAGTTCCTGGGGATAGAGGGAGCAGGGAGGATATGGGCCACACAGTATTTATGCACTTCTGCTAGCCAGCACAGGATTGGCATTGCCATTGGCTGAGAATGCAGCTGCACGCCTGCCCTCCCTTTCTGCTGAGGGAGGTGTGTGTGCAGCCGTGACTTAATTTACCTGACCCACCAACGGGAAGGGGGACAGGGGAATGGAAAAAATAGGAAAAAACAATGAAATTAATTAAAACAGGGCTCTCTGCCTTGAATGTCTATTCTCTCTCTCTTTCTCTCACTCTCTCTTCTCTCAGAGTTGACCTCTGACCACCTGCCCTTTTGCAGCTGGTGTCCCGTGAGATGGAGAGAGCAGTTCCCAAGCAGCACAACAAAGCAAGGCATAAAATAAGTGTGTTTGCATCCTGGTTTGCTCCCCACAAATACTATTTGCTAATCAAAGGCAGCCTTGATTGCCAGAAGTTGTTAATCAACTAAGTTTGTCACATAACAGTAATACATTTCCAAATTGTGATCATTTTTTTCACACAGTTGTGGTACAAAGTACAGAATTGCGCTGTGGTCGTTTTTCTCTCAATCTGACACTTTTCTGTACTGCATCGTAAAGATAAAAATAACCATTTAATGAAATTGCTCCTCAAAGATGGCTGGTCGCTAATCAAAATTTTGTTGATTACCAAAGACTGCTCATCAGGGTTTCCAAAACGAATTAATGCCTTGCAAAGTGACAAATGTTTCATGAAGATGGGTAATTTTAATCAGTTCAGGGGAGCCTGAGGCAGGTTTTAGGGTGGGTAGTGGTTAACACTGTTTTTTCACTAATTTGTTATGTTTTGGGGATCTTTTAAAGGCTTTCAGAGGCCCCGCCATGGTAGGGTTGAGATGCATTGGTGGGGCAGTGCGGGGATGCTTGTACTGGGATCACCCATGCTGTACCTGTTATACGGATAAGCAGAGGACTTCTGGTTCAAGTGTTGTCAATCCTGCCCCTTTCACAAGCACTAAAGTCATATAAAAAAAAAAAAAAAAAAAAAACTAAAAAAAAAAAAGTAGTGCACCAACTAAACCTAATTTAAGTTTAATAAAAATATTCGGACCAATGGTGCTTTGTGCTACCATGAAAGTGTCAAGGTTCGAGAGTGAGTCTGGGTCCTTGCATGTTGGGGGGGGGCTGAAGATGGAAGTGGTACTGACGACAGCCCTCTCTGTCTCGGGACGGGGGGGGGGTTACCATCACACCAGTCCTGTACTGAATCCTGCATTGGGCCAAGGAAGGCTGGGATTCTTGCATCCGCAATCTTGCAGGAGAGCCATGGAACCTGAGCAGACTGATATGCCAGGTAGGCAGGGCAGCTAGGTAGATGGGAAGAGTGCGGACCAGCTCTGAAAGGGACTGCAGATTGCTGACAGCCCCTAGACACCTCAGTGCCAAAGGGAATGAAGAGGCTGGGGAGCAGGTGACATGCACCGCCCACTACCTGGGTATGCTCTTCCCACAACTGGATTCAGTGCACCGCCCACTACCTGGGTATGCTCTTCCCACAACTGGATTCAATGCACCACCCACTACCTGGGTATGCTCTTCCCACAACTGGATTCAGTGCACCGCCCACTACCTGGGTATGCTCTTCCCACAACTGGATTCAGTGCACCGCCCACTACATGGGTATGCTCTTCCCACAACTGGATTCAGTCTTCTAATGCTGTGTGGGAACCTCATCATGGAGGAAGGGGGGGGCCCCTTAAAGATGGGGCAATAGGTGTGGTGGGAGGGTCACCATTTCAGGTGCAGCAACAGTAGAACAAATTAAAAAGCATCAGTGCTTAGCCCGTTGGCGCAGCAGTAGCACCACCACTTGAAATGGCGGCAACCCGGGTCAGGGAACGAGCTTGAGTCACTGGAGGGCCAGTGGAGGAGGAGGAGGAAGGATTGCTCATCCCACAGGACTCTCCTTCCTCAGGGAGGAAGAGCTGTGCTCCCCTGCGTGACCACAGGTGGCAGTGCATCAGGCAATGAGAGCGAGGAGTGGAACCTGGCTACATGTTGTGTAGTGGCATGCAGTAGTATGCACCCACTTGTCGCTCCTAGAGTCCCAGTCTCCACGTGGGAGGGGACTAGCTCACACAACAGAACAAAGCAGAAAAGGACCAAGGACTGCAGGATGAAGGGCATACCTGGGTCTGGGCTTTGGTGGTTTCCCATCCCTCCACACTTTGGAGGTTCCTTTCTAGAGGGACCAACTGCTCCCTTAACCCTGCCCCAATCAGGGGGCCTGCCTGGGGGGGGGGGGTGTAAGCTAAGGGTTTAAAGGAGTTGGGTTGCAAGTGCCAGAGATGCCGGGGGGGGGGCTGGGCAGTTGCCACTATAGGAGGCCATCTGGACGTAGGAGCATTAGCTATAATAAAAAAAAAAATTGCTGATTCAACCAATCAGTGCTGTTGATTGCCTGTCCATGATGAGCTTTATAAACATAAGAAGGCCTCATGGCAGCATTTGAAAAAGCATGGTCCACTGTTGAAAAGGGGGTGGGGGTCTGCAGTTGACCTGGTGGCATAGAGGGCTGGTGCACTGGGCACCTTGCCTCCTGCCACACCGGTGACCCAAGTTTGGGAAAAGATGCTTATGGGCCAGGGAAGGAGGACTGGGCATCCATAGACAGCTCCCCTCCTTCGGGGGACAGAGTGAGCCGCTGCTTGCCTGCCACCCAGTGGAGACTAGATGGCACAGATTGTAGGTGTGACTCTGAAGGCTGGGCGCAGAGTACATGTGTCATCTTCATGCTGCACACCCATGCCACCACCTGAGCACTGACCTTGGAGTGGGGAAACAAGAAAACATGGGAAAAGCAGGGGCTGTGCACTCGGAAGCCCCGTCTGCCTACCCCAACCTGTGCCAGTGCCCCGGGATCATTAGCACAGCAGTAGCATTACTGCTTGCTATATTGGTGACCCAGTGCAGGAGTGGACTTGGGTCACTAGGGGGCAGGTCTGAGAGGGAGGATTGCATTTCCTAAGAGTGGTCCTCCTCCCATCTGTATGTCTTGCTGTATGTCTGCCTGCTACACAGCAGAGGCTGGATGACAGCACAGTCGGGATGCATACACTTGAGGATGGCCTGTCCGTGGTGCTGATACCTGCGCATAGACGTTGTACCTTGCAGGCTGGTGACCCTCAAGGGCAAAAATCTACAGCGGAAAAGCACTGACTGCACTTGGATGACATCCTGGTTCCTCACAGGTCCCAAACCACTGACTGCAGTACTGCTGCATCCGGACTGAGCTCCTGCGGGTGGGGGCGGGGTGGGGGGTGTAATTCATGGGAGACCCTGCAGAGAGGTAAGCCCTAGGGATGGTGGGTTGACAGGAATGGTGGGACCAATGGCAGAAGGGGCGGGTCAGAGACAACGGGTTAGACAAAGATGGTAGAAAAAAACAGAAGAAAAGGGTGTGTGTGTATGTTTTTGTTAGAAGTGATCAACAATAGTTTGATGACTTTTGATATATTTACATGGCAACCAGATGCAGCTGATTCTACTATAAGACTGCCACTTCTTGCATCCTTAGGGCACAATAGCTGCAATTTGAACTTGACAAATGTGCAAGGGAGCCCTCTTCCAGAAATAAGCATTGCTCTGGTCAATATCAAAATATGTATAAAAGTGACAGCATTAATCCCTTGTACAGCCTCTACAACAGAGCTGCATTTTCCAACGTTTCCACATTTCCTCTGCTGGCTGTAGACTGCTGCATGAAATCATAGCTGTGAAACAAACCTTACTTTTTTTTTTTTATTCATACATCAGTCATTATGTCTGAGCAACAGATACATAACTGCAGTTATCCTATAATTGGATAAACATTCACTGCTAACATTAGTATTATTATCTAAATCAGCTGCTAATTAGCTGTCCTTATTACATGTGAAAGCATACTCATTTCTCACTATTTTGCAGTAACAGGTTAAGAATTATCCACTTAGGCACTCTGCACGAGACATGCAGATGGCGGCTGATCATGCCTGCCAGTTTTTTTTTTAACGCAGCGCGGAAAATACAAATATTTTTTTTTTATTGGTGCAGAATGCTGCAGAATTCTTCTATAATAAGCTTTTAGGGTGCTGAAATGGTGAAAAGTGACTGGGAATTCAGATACAGCCAGGAAAAAACACAGGATGTCGGGGCGAGGGGCAGCAGGAAGGGTTCAGATTGCCCGTGGGGAAGGCGCTCACCACATCACTGTACAAGTGGCTGATGGCGATGGGCTTGTGTTCCTAGCCTAGGATGTCAGGAGTGAGGGCTGGCAGGGAGGGTTCAGAATGCTGGAGAGGGGGGCACTTACCGTGTCACTGCACCAGTGTCTCCTGCTGGTAGAGTGAGGAAGGGGTCTTGATGACATTGGTGACCACATGGTTTCTGGCATCCCCCAGGCCATTAACAAGTGCACATGAGGCTGGGGAGAAAATGGTGTTAGTGCCACAGTGACATGCTGGATGAGGACCTGCTTGGTCCCACCATGTCATCAGACCCTCCCCCCCACAGTGCACCATCAGAAGGGCCCCTCCAGCCCACGTCACCAGGCTCACAAAGCAGTTCCTCCCTCTAAGCCAGGAAAAGAATCAGAAGAGCATTGTTCCTCCCCTATGGCCAGAAGACGCCTCCTGGCATTGACAAGATTGACACTGGGTGCTATGGGGAACATCTGGAGGTCTGGATGGCATCTCTGGTGGCAGTGTGGGGTGATTCTGGCCACTGTGAGGCCTGAAGGAGTAGGGGTGCCAGTAGGCAAGAGAAAGAGGTAAAAAAGGCAGGATCATTATGCATGCGCCCAGGTTCAAGAATGGATTCAGGTCACTTGGGGGTTGGCGGGGGGATTTAATGAGTATCCCAAGGACACCGCTTCTCCCTCGAAGAGGGGGGATTCTGCACCCCACTTTTTGAATGCCACCTTGTGGAGTCTGGTGGTAGCACAGTGGGAGCAGACAAATCAAGGGGAGGGACAGCCACCCGATACCAAGCACACATACCGGCCTCGTCACGTATGCAGGCCTCCACATAGATGCAGGCACATTTCTGCATGCTGACACACTGGGAGAAGAGGCCAGAATTACACTGTTGGGGCAGAGCCCTCCGCAGGCCCACATACAACTGACATGCAGATCACCCACCACTACCGTGGTTCTGGGCAGGTGGTGGGTAACCAATAAGTCCACGAGAAGGCCAGTAATGGGGGCTGGAAGATGTGTCATTGGAGGAGCTGGGGATTAGGAAAAGCTTCATTTAAAAAAAATAGTGGGCACAAGAGGAAATCAACATGGTAGAGTTTAAGGATGCCAAGTTGGCTTGAAAAGATGCAGGTACTAAAAAAAAAAAAAAAACAATGTGAAGAGATTTGGGGGTATTGTTTTTGTTCTCCCCTAATTTTCCCCTTTTTTGTTCCCCTACCCCCCGACACACACATACTCTAACAACTGGAGTTATCATGGATGCACCCTTTGTGGCTGGGAGGGCAGGCAAGCGTCTGCATTCACAACCAATGCAGAAATCGCTCCTCAGTTCACCAGCAGGGCATATGTGACTGCTGGGTGAGTTGAGCTCCTCCCCTCCATGTCCTACATCCCGGTATCCTAAATGTTTGGTTTAATCAAATCTGAGTCCTGATGTTGACTCACTGCACACATAGTAGGGTTCCTTTTAAACTGGCTGATCCCAAGGGCAGTATGACTGGCGCTGATGACGTTGAGTCATCCCCAAACTCCACTGACCTCTGCAGGATTAGGGGATAGTTCATCGTCATTATGTCCGACAATGCAAGCCCCCTGCAAACTGCCAGTCATTATGTCCAGCAGGGCAAGTCCCCAGAAAACTGCCAGTTTCACATAGGAAGTCGAAAATGGAGGGCTACTATGAGTGTCAAAAGCCAACGTCAGAACTCTGTTTTGTTTAAACTAAAAACTGTCAGGAAGCTAGTGCACAAGCCCAAGTCATTACAGCAGGCCAGCGGGAGGAGAAGGAGAGAGGGGGTCAGAGGATGTTTTGTTTTTTTGTTTAGTTATTTAATCAGGTGAGACACACTAAGCTGAAAGCTTTTTTACAGGTGCAACCTGGGAGCACATGGAAGTTAAGTGACTTGCTCAGGGTCACACAGTATGCAAGTGGAAGCTGTGGGATTCAAACCTAGGTCTGGTCTGCTGGATGTCACCAGATTTGCAGCTCAGAGCCTTAAACCACTGCGCTATACTGCCTCACTATGAACTATGTTCACCTCCTCTAGGGTGCAAGGGCTTTGTCTCCACTGCTACACTGCTGCTTGGGGTGCCATAGGTGGTGAAAAAGGTGGGAGTGCATCTGGGAATAGGAGAATGCAAACATCAGTACACCGGGTGTGCCAGCACTGGAGACACCCTTGCAAACTCATGGCAGGGGCAAGACAATGGCAGACTGCTGGGTAGGCAGATGAAGCTGATGCCCACCCCCCACACATCCAAAGAAGGTTGCCTGTCCCCACTCCAGGGGTGCACCCAGGTGCCTTTTTCCTCTCAACACCAGTGACTGGATCATAGGAGTCTGAATGGCAGTGCCTGCCACTGGGGGCAATTCATGGGAAGGAGACAACACGTTGGTGAGCAGCCATGCAGCTTCCTGTGGTCACAGGATGGCTATGGGAGTACAGTACATATGCTGGCTGTAAAATAGATAAGATAAACAGGGTTATTTTTCCCAAATGACATGTTACCTGTATAAAAATAAATTTTCATCTCATCTATCTTGCTGGCTTCAAAGCAGGGGCTTTTACAATCTTTTTTCCTTTTTTTGTGACTTTCACAGGAAGTTTGGCAGATAGGTGTTAGAACAGGAAAGGAAACTTTAGCCAGCTTATCCTATGGGTCAGTGAGAGGACAGAAAAATCCAATGTCCCATGATACCTTGTGCTGACTGACATGTATCACAAGCAGAAATTTAAAAAAATATATATATATACTGTATTTATAGCAAAAAAATCTACAAATAATAGCAAGCAGATAGCTATTGCCACAGAAGGGACCTCGGTTTGATGTCTCATCCAAAGGACGGCACACCCCAACAGTACAGCCCCCCCCCCAGTTCTGCACTGGGGTGTCAGCATTAGGTATGAGCCCAATCCTGGTGTAGGACTAGAACCTACAACTTTCTGGCACAGAGATGGATGTACTACTAACTAAGCCACACTGACACCTTTCTGTCCCTCAAGGCAAGAGGCATATCAGTGTCAGTGGCTCAGTAGGTAGCACGCTTGCCTCTGGAGCCAGAAGATCAGGCTGTGGGTTTTAGCCCCCCACCAGCAGATACTTGGTGCAGTATCCATAACTGGCACTGTAGTACAGTAAGAGAGGGTGCAGCACTGGTGAGATGCCATCCTTCAGACGATACATTAAACTTAGGTCCCTTCTGCCCATCTCTGGTCACTGTCTACATGGAAGTAAAAGATCCCATGGCACTTATCAAAGAAGAGCGGGGGGAGCTTTCCACAAGAGTCATTTATGAAAGAATAGCCAGCTCCTTTCAATCTAGATTAAATACATTTTGTGGAAGACGTAGCCCTTTTGTAAACTCATAATTCTGCAAGCTGCCTCACTTAACCATACAAACTTTCATTTAATAATTATAACACTGTTTTTTAGAAAGATAAGCATATACACCATCCCTATATTTGTTGTTAGTGACAAAATGGAACCTTAAGGGGAGGTGAGAATTTATTATTCACAACCAAGGCATGGACCTGTTTCCTTGTCGGGGCATAACGTGCTGGCAGTATATGCCATTGTCTTATTTTAACTAGCAATTACATGAGTCCCTTCGGTATTGTAGAGCCAGTTTGGTTGTGTGGAGCAGTAAACATCCCCTTCCCATTTGTGTTTAAAGCGCTAGTGGAACTCGCTGTCGCATCAGTGCAGCAGTAGTGCAACTGTTCACAACACTGGCAACCCAGGTTCGGGAACAAGCCTGGATCATCGAGGACCGGCCAGGGGTACAAGGGTCAAGCGTCCCATAGGATGCTGTCCTTCTCCGGGGGTGCATCCCACTGCAACACTGCCACCTACAGGTGTGTGGGTGGTAGGCGCGTGAGATATGGGGAGGCAGGAACGTGTCGCTTCATGAGATGAGTAACGTGCCGCTGCATGCTCCCTATCAGGGATGTAGTCCCTGAGCATCGGAATCCCTATGGGGAGGGTTACAGCGGCAGCTCATGGAGGGAGCAGAAAATAGAAAACACCCTGGCAAGCAGGATGATCGCTGTCCTCTGCAGGCCCTGCGCCTGGTGACCCGGGCTCCTCCCAGTTTTGGATCTGGACCTGCCACAGAGGAAAAGCCATGGAGGGACTCAGGAGAGGTAAGGCCTGGGAGAAGCTGGGGGTGACAGGGCTGGTAGGCTTGGCAGGAAGGAGGGTGAACCAGGGAGATAGCAGGGGGGAAAGTATGTATAAAAAAATAATTAAAAAAAAGCTAGTAGAACCAAAACAGGCAGGCATGACAATTTTACAGATCTTAAAAATTAGTCAGTTGAAGTATTTTCCTTTTTGCTTTAGCTCATTAGAAAGTTTTCTATGTGATATATTGTGCTGGATGTGTGGAACAGCACTTTGCCTGGCAGCTGACATATCTAGTTATCTAATTCTGTTCCTCTCACTACATCATCTGCACTGTGACCTCACTGTGACATCACATGTGACTGATCTGAAAACTACTGAGTGGCTCTTCCTGAGCAGGTGTGATGTCACAGTCAGTGAGGTCACAATGCTGATGATGTAATGGGAGGAACAGAGCTAGAGACGTCAGCTGACAGGCAGAGTGCTGTTCAGCAGATCAACACTGACTTATATCAGGTAAAAAAAAAAAAAATCTTCTCATTAACCAAATGGAACAGAAAAAATACCCCAGATATAAAAGGTACAAGCTGACTGCTTTTAAAAACGCATTATTAGTTTTAGGCAGTACACTAGCTCTTTCAATGGAGATAACCAATCATCAAATAATGGGACCCACAAATTGTCTTTTCCAAGTAAGACTGGACAAAAATAAAAAAACAAAAAACACAGTGTGGAAAAAGATAATGGGATTCAACATTCTCACTCCACCTTTACAACAGCTAGGATAAGTGTGTTCCCTATTAATGAGGATGAGTCTGCTTCCCCATAAACGTTGAAAAAAAACAAGTTATATAATTTTGCATCTAACTCTAAGGCTGGTGGAAAATCATTGCCAGATGCAAAAATAGTGGCAGAATAAGGGGTTTTAAGAAAGGAAGTAGTTTTTCTTTGAGAAAGAATATTACATTTCAGAACTCATTTTGTAGTGGTGGTTAAAGACAGTATTTGTTCCCAGTTATACAGAGCATCATCAGGTGTCCCTGTGGTTACTCCTAAAATTTTCAAGGGACAAGTGTCACTCACAAGGGTGTCCTGGGGAACTGGACCTATGGCCATTCCCTGGGTTTCCCCCAAATTCAACTTAGCACCAGAGACTCTTTTAAAATGTGTAATCGTATGGGCAATGGGTAGTTTGGGCAAGCTGGCTTTCAGGCACAGACACACATTGTCTGCATAAACTAAAATTTTTATAGGATGTCTGTCTGGGTAAGCTAGAAATTCCCTGAATATCAAGGCAGTCCTAGATATGCCTGATCAAAGGGTCCAAGAAAAAAAATATACTGAAGAGGGCTCAATGGAAACCCTCTGTCTCACTCCTTTGCAGTCCTGAACCCTAGTACCATACCAACCATTTTCAATGGGTATGATGTACACGTTATTATACAAGGCACCTATCCAGGCAATCCATTCTGTGGGTAATTCATAATGTTTTAGCACTTTAAAGATGTAATTATGACAGGCCCTGTCATACACTTTCTCTTGGTAATGATAACAAAATAGATAGCTGGCAAGCTCCACCTTTTGCTAACAGTTCCCTGATTATCTCTCTTAATCCTTCACTCACCTGAGCCGGTGCCTACCCCTCCCTCTCTCTATAGGCACCTAGGCTGGCCTCTACTAACCCAGGTTTTCTCCTAACTGTACCTTCTGCTTCTCTCCTGTTCATGTTGCTCTTGCTGTATTCCCCCAACTATCTGTTGGATGTACCACCCACGTTCCTGATACCACTTTGATGTCTAACTCCCTCATTGCTGCTCTTGCTGTGAATTCCTGAACTGTTTGTCGTTACCTCTGTATCACCCTACGGTGGAGCATATTGCTCTTGCACGAAAACTCTACTGTATTTGCCAACTGTTGGAGCATGTGGCTCCTGTATGTAACCCAACTGTTGGAGCATGTGGCTCCTGTATGTAACCCAACTGTTGGAGCATGTGGCTCCCGTATGTAACCCAACTGTTGGAGCATGTGGCTCCTGTATGTAACCCAACTGTTGGAGCATGTGGCTCCTGTACGTAACCCAACTGTTGGAGCATGTGGCTTCTGTATGTAACCCAATCTGTTGGAGCATGTGGCTCCTGTAAGTAACCCAACTGTTGGAGCTAGTAGCTCCTGTATGTAATTGTTTTGTCCCTATGGATACCCTGTAACTCTCCCGGGTCGCTCCTGAAAATAGGCACGTTGCTGTCTAGTGTGCTTACCTGGTTAACAAAAGCAAATAAATAAATAAATAAATAAGATTATCGAAGAAAAGCAGGGGAGTTTCCTCAGTGTCATGGCCAATAGCACCCCATCAATAAAACATGTCCTTGTAACCCCCCACAATGCACCTGGAAACAAGCTATCCCAGCTTAGTCTGCCTTTCATGGTTAAAAATTACAAGTAAGTAATTAAATAAATTTGAGACTAAAGCCTGCACTGCCTCTGCTGGCAGGCTGCGGTGCTGCAGTGCCAACATCCCTCCCTGGCTCAAAGTGCAAACCCAAGTTACCAATGATGTAAGCCATTACCCAACTACCACGCTACCGACCCGGCCACAAGTGCTCTAAGAACAAAGACGTGGTAAGCTGCAGTTGATACTTACAAAAACCTCAGTAACTGTTTTTTTTTTTGCAATTTCAGTTCTAACAAGCAACTTGGGAAATATCAAACTGGCATCTTAATGAAAGAGACTGTTAAATGTGTATTAATTAGGAGATGCTTTAATCTCTGAATAAATTCCCCACACACTCTTTAGCAGGCTGGTTTTAATGCTTTAATTATTTTGGATTTAAATGGCAAAAATATACAACTGGCTGTTCATTAAACAAAGTGCTTGATTAATGAATATTAAGTAAACTGGAACCTGTACATTTGTATCTGTATTTAGTGTGTTACTGACGGCCGGGAGCAGTTTGCAGAGAATTACACTGATTCACCTTCTTGCCATTTACAGTCAATAATACCTAAACCCTAGCCGGCCCAGTGGTACTGAGGGTTGAGGTGCTGGACACCACACCTTGTGCCATGCTGGTGACCCGAGTGCAGGAGTGAGCTCGAGCCACCAGGGGTTGGGGTGGGCTGTGAGAAGATAGTAGTGGCTCTCATCTCCCAGATTGGGGAGGTGAGTTTCCTCACTCTTGGATGACACCTGGTGGAGGCTGGGTGTCATAGCAGAGGTCAAGGGGACTGACGTAATGTCAGGAGGGTGGAGGGAGCATGTGGTTCTGGGAACACGCACGCACGCATCTCCACGTTTCCATGCCCACCATGAATGTCACTGATCTGGGTAGGAAGAAGACCAAGAAACAGCCCATGTCTCTTCATGGTTGTATGTGATGGCCCCAAAGCTCCTGGACCGTGCTTCTTGCAGATCCCCACCAGTAAGACAGTGGGGGGAGAGGCTGACAGGGTTGGGGACCAAAGGGGGCCTGACAACAGGTGTAGATGACCTTGGAGAAGCAAATGCTATGTGGAAAAAAAAATACCTAAACCTCACACAATAAAAAATGGTTATTTGAAGAACCAATGGTAGGAGACTGAAGTAAAATCACCTGACAGATCATTCCATGTCACTACTTACTGTATCAGGGTTCAAGCTTTGTTTTATTTTTGGACTGGTCAGTAGGGAAAGTTGGACTAAAGTGTATAAAACTTTTTGCTGTCCCACTGATGACAGTACTTGCTTGTGACTGGAATGGGAAACTTTTCTGGTTGGGACAGCAGCATGGTACAGCATGCACTAGTATTGTGGGCAGCACATCAGTACTTGAGCTTATAAAAAAATGAACTTGCCACATTGAGTAATGTTGGGGTGAGTCACACTAGCTCAAGACAGTCTGAACTATTCTCCAATTCAGTAAAACAGCCTGAACACTGACCCCGTCTTACCCTTGGGCTTTTTATTCATCTTCTTCTTTCCACTTGAAGAGATAGTAGTACCAAACTGTAGCAGGCAGAAAATAATAATTCTTAAAAGTAGTCATTTATTCCTTTTGTTTCTGAAGTGCTTTGTTTCCTATGTGCTCACTGGACAGCATTCTACTGAATAGTGTTGGGTGTGCTGTGAAAAGCAGTGCTTTACCTGGAAGCAAACGTATCTATCTCTGTTCCATCCCCTATATCGTCAGCATGTGACCTCATTCATTGTTACATCACCGGCCCTGCTGCCTGATTGGTAACACGTGTCACAAGCAGCGGGAGACTGACTCTTCTTGGTTGCTAGTGATGTCACAGTCGGTGAGATCATAAGGCTGATGTGCGTAGGGAGGAACAGAACTGATGATGTTGGCCTCCAGGTGTAGTGCTGTTCCACACATCACACCTAGAACTTTCAGGCACAAAATCTTTGAAATTTACAAAACAGAAAGAAAAAAAGTACTTCAAATATGAAGAGTAATAGCGGACTGCTTCTAAAAGTTACTTTTAATTCCAAGCAATACACAAGCTCTTTAAAAAAAATTGTACACAAACTGGCTCTTCAGTCAAACATGCCGCTCCAAAGACAAGCCTAAAATGGCCGTTGAGGCCATGTATGATGTTGTCATAGGAGTGAGAGAGCGCCAGCCACAATATTCTACCCTCATAGTACAGGATTACTATTTTTGTACATTTGCCTTGTCCATGTACTGAACTATATAGGTCAGGACTTCGGGCCAATCTACAGTGAGGACCGGCATACACCCGAGTTATGCACTGCTACCCTGCATAGCTGCACGCCCCAGAATGATTCTGTACACGGCGAAATCTTCAACACCCAGATGGTCAGATGCATGGGTATGGAAGAGTCTGCAGAGGCTGAGGACATACCGGGGGTGGAGAGAGGCCAGAACTGGGCATTTAATCAGATGCCTTATGTCAATGCCTGAGTGGATCCCCTGCTCTGAGCAAGCAAGGGATTCTGGGATACAGTACAATGCATTAAAAAAAAAATGGGTGCCCAGTCCAAACTCATGACAATCAGATTTGTCTAGACTAATACAGGATCACAGTCACAGATTAGAAAAAAACATGCAGTATTCTGGGAATAGTAGTTATCTGACAAACAGTATGTCATTCATTGCAAAGGAGAAAAACTGCAGTTCCCAGCAGCATGTTTTCTGCATATAGTTCCTTAACTTCCTGCCGTGCAGTGCCATAGAGCCCATTCCCTGCACTTTCTATAGCTTTGCAATGCAGCTGCATTTGTTCATTTATTTATTACAAATCGGGTTTACAACCTTTGAGTCAGAGACTCATTTACAAAGGCACCTCGTTGCGAGGGGCAGACATCAAGACAATTATTACAGTGCAGATTAAAACAGAGGATAACATTACAGGTGGAGTAAAAGGAACATTTAACATAGATACACTTAGGTTACATAATGTAGTAGTTTGTCTGTCACTTAGGTTACATAATGTTACAGAATTGTGAGTTACACTCAAGGATATAGTAAGTCCTCAGAGAAGACAGTGGGTTACAGCACTGTTTGGACCTAATAGGGAAGGAGTGGGTCTGGGGGAGGGAGAGGCTGTCCAGTGGACATTGTCACGCCAGGGGGCAAGGCAGGCAGGCATGCAGGCCCCTCTTGCCAAGTTGCTATCCCTTGGAGGGAGGAAAATAGGTAATTCACCTTTTCCTGTTTAGACCATACCCACCAGTCTGCTAACAAGAAGTCTGCTTTTAGGTTCACCGAGCATCCTTACAAAGTAACAAATGCAATGCAAAATAACAAAGTAACAAATGCAAGGCAAAATAAAGTAACAAATGCAAGGCAAAATTACAAAGTAACAAATGCAAGGCAAAATTACAAAGTAACAAATGCAAGGCAAAATAACAAAGTAACAAGTGCAATTTACAGCGCAGCATGTCAGATAGCACAACTTATAACATGTAAAAAGAACCATGCATCCTGATAGGCTAAAAGAGAAGTACAGGAGTGTAATTATCTGACCATAATTACACTTCTGTACCTCTTTAGCCTGTGCACAAGTTCAGCTACAATATCACCACATACCTCACACTGCAACTGCCGGCTCCGAAACTGCTGTACCGCAAGGGACTTTTTTTTCTTCTCCATAAGAAAACGCTTTGAAACTGAGTTTTCCGTCTTAAAACCATAAACTGCTTAATTTGTTTTTACATTTTTAGGTAAGATGCATGTTATAAGTGCAATAAGATGCTTCAGGGATTTGTAATTATGGGAGAAAGATTGCACTTTACTCTTGGCTGTTTAAAGGCACTCGGCACAAGTGCCTTGTGCCTAATAACGCCCCTTGCGCTGTGTAATTATTCCCCCATAATCACACACCCTGGCGTGTTTTATTGCATACGTACAAAATGTACATAAATTACAAACATTTACAATGGCATTTAGTGACAAGTGCAGTGTGTAACATAGAATATCAGATAGCACAAGGGCCAAAACAATTGTAAAAGTAAAGTCAAAAACTGAAAGAGTTACAAATCTGCAAAAGTGAAAACAAAATATCTGATATTGTCTGATTGTTTACTATATTTATGTATCAAACAGACTGCTGAGGGAAAGTCGCCAATGAGTGTGGCATAAAATGTCATGAAATTCAAGTGATAGTGTCAAAGTGAGGGGACTTCAGTGTGAAAATGCTTAAAGATGAAACAAAGGGCCCACCCAGCATGGCAGCCTGGTGGCAACACATAGTGATGACATCTGAGAGGCCTAAAAATAAAGATAGCGGTTTGGGTTTGTAAACTCGGGGGGTGGGGGTGGGGGGAATTCCCTCAGCAACTCACGACCTGCCTTTTCTTTCCCCCTAGAATAACCTTGTTGTGGCCATTTGCTTATCTCTTAACCTTTGCCACTACGATGTGGGACACTGGGGCACAAAAAATGCTGTAAAATGTGAGATTCTGGTCCTCAAAATGGGACACATCATCAAACATATAGAAACCGCCAGCCCGGTGGCGCTGAGGGTTGAGGCGCTGGACGCCACACCTCGTGCCGTGCTGGCGACCTGGGTTCAAGAATGGACTTAGGTCGCCGGGGGCTGGCAGGGGAAGGAAGGATTGAGCGTCCCACCTCTCCTTCCTTCCTTGAGATGAGTTAGGGATATGTGCCGCCTGCAGTGACGCAGCGGAGGCTGGGTGTTTGGCAGGTACTGGCATTAACATTGGGGGGGAGAGCCAGCAGATGTCTGCACGCCAGTGCATTGACGTCATTGCATGTCGGGCTCTCTAGAGGAAATGAGGAAAAACATCTCCAAATCCTCCTAGATGATGACCACCATTGCCTGTTTCACCACCCGCCATCTAATAAGGGGCAGACTCCGATGTGCGCAGCTCGATCACTCAGGAATAGAGGAGGGTTAGAAGGGTTCCCTCCTCACACCACCTGGGGGGTAATCCAGGCTGTCAAGGGACCCCAAGATTCACGTGTGTGTGGCACTCTAGGAGCAGACTCCAGGGTAGTCGGTAGGGTCGGGGAGCAGAGCACCTTGGTGGCCTGAAGGAGTGGAGGTTAGGAGACAGTAGAGGCGTAGCAAAAATAGAAAGTAAAAAAAAAAAAAAAACAAGAAACCAGCTCAGAAGACTGTGAAACATAGAATTTGTTGGCAGAAAAGGACCGCTTAGCCCACCTAGTCTGCCCAATTGGCCCCTGCCTAATCTGTCTCTGTAGTCCCTAACTGGTCTCTGGTGACCCCGTCTACTGTATTTTTTTTTTATACTTTATATTTATTGAAATTTCAATAAATATACAGTTTATGTGCCGGATGCACCACTCTAATATATGCAATAAAAGTTCAATGAGGTGCCACCCCTCTTAATACAGCGCCAGTAAAAGTAACTGAGTGCATCAATTAGATACATCATATAGGGGTAAAGATATCCTAATCTTAAATCACCATCCACATTTGCTGAAATTGAGCCCATGAGCTGCATGTGATTACTTATTCAACCGTTAAAACAGTAATAATAACAACACTCTCTTTGTCCTACCAGAGGACATGAGAAAAAGAAGCACATGCCCTTCCTGTATTCTTGGACCCTTAAGGTACCCCCACAATAGGATTCAGATTTCCAGAAAGAATAGTACTGTAGTTTCTCTGCCATTTAACTATGTAGTTAATAAACCATTTATATTTTAAAAGAATTAACTCAACTTAAAGTGTAAAACAGTTAACTCCACTGCTAAATCTCTCATCTAGCCCCACTGAAGACCACAAAAACATTGCAATTTACTACATTGTAAAATAACCATGTAGCTAAGTTGGGGCAAGATTAGTGGGCTACTATACTACCCACCAACTTGTAGATAAGGCAAACCTGAGTATTTGCTCATAGATATCAAGTGTCTGTTTCATTGTCGCTCTCCGATTCTGACCTGGATTCTTCCGTTCTTTTCCTGTGCTGTGACACATTCGTTTGGGCCCACTACAGTGCATCAGAGGGATCCGTAAAAATGAAGACCTTTCCCTCATGCACTAGACATAATTGGGCTGGAAAAAGCAGTCAATGAGGCACACCAGACTCATGAAGCATAGCGCGAACCCCAACAAATCTTTTCTTCCTCTGGCAGGTGGCATAGCTTATATCGGAATAAAGGGAAACACGCTGTCCTTCATGCAAAAGTACCTTTTTCTGCCTGGCCAGAGCCAGAAGAAAATCACGAGTCCTGACACCATCTACCACCATCACTATTGCCCTTGGTGCGTCCACATCTATAGGTCTTCCCTGAATGCCACTCGACAGGCTTTTTGAATATGCAGATCTTTAGCCACCACGGGCTCTCCTAATTGCTGCTCAAGCCATTCTTTCAAGAATAAGATCAAATGGTCCCCCTCGCTGTTCTCCGGCATCCCCACTATTCTCAAATTTGCCACTCTAGCCAGGTACTCTAAGTTTTCCAGGCGCACTCTCAAATGAGTATTCTCCTTCACCATGTTGGAAGTCACACCCAAAGCTGCCTCTGATTGCTTCCTTGTGTCACAAATTTCGGCCTTGATGTGAGTTACCTCCGTTTCCACCGTTGTGACTCGCAATGTCAGAGAATCAAATTTTTCAGATAAGCCTGCCAGTGCCATGGAAGCAAGTAAATGGGTCATTTTTGCCCAAGGGTTTGAATTGTCTTTTCACCCTCCGCCAGAGAGTCAGGTAAACTGCGGCCTTGAGTTGAGCATGTGGCTGAAAGACCTGGAGGATTTTTAACTCTACCTCCATCTGTGAAACACTTATCTTTCTTCGGGTTTCCCATTTCAGTTTTGGAGAGCTTCAGATATCTATTAATTCTTTTAATTCCCCCAAAAACTTTGAAAAACTACTTTAATTAGGCAGGAGAAATATTAATTATAAGGAGCATTGAATCCTGTCGACCGTCAAGCTGGGGCTCTACAGCACCCCCCGTCTACTGTATTTATTAATATTCCCCTATGTCTGTCCCACACATGCTAGGAGCCCCCTACTGTTTTTGTCTCCTCCACTTTCACTGGCAGTCTGCTCCAGGCATCCACTACTCTTTCAGTGAAGCAATATTTCCTCACATCCTCACATCCCTCTTACACTCCCCGCCTTCGCATGTCCCCTGGTGCTGGTGCTCTTTCACATTTGAAAGAGATTCCTCTTATTTATTTATTTAGCTTTTGTTGACCGGTAAGTGCACTAGACAAATCCTGCCTATTTTCAGGCACAACCCAGGGAAGGGGGATACAGATGAATGCCAACTGACCTTGAGCCAGACTAAGCTGTTGGTGGTATTTTTTTTTTTTTTTTTTAGTGAATGAGGGAAATGTGGCCAGGACACCAGGGAAATTCCCCTGCTCTTTTCGATAAGTGCCATGGGATCTTTAACATCCACCTGAACTACCACCAATCCAGGCAGATGGGACCTCGGTTTAATGTCTCATCCGAAAGACGGCACCTCAGAAGTGCAGCACCCCTCTCATGCTGCACTACAGTGTCAGTACTGGGATATTAACCCAAGTGTCAGATGTGGGAGCTAAACCCACAGCCCTCTGATCTCCCGGCCTCAGAGGCGAGTGTGCTACCTACTGAGCCACTGACACTCTGGCACCCTATTTGCCCCGTAAGGTACTTGTAGGTCTCTATCCTGTTCTCTCTCTCTCTCCTCTCTCTTCCAGGGTGTACATGTTGAGATACCCCAGTCTCTCTTTGTAGAGCTTTTGATGCAACCCTTGCACCACTTTAATTGCCTCCTCTAGACTGCCTCCACCCTGCCTATATTCTTTCTGATGTGTATGGAAATGACTGCCTTAATTTGTTCAAAGTTGAATTTTCATTTAGCTTAAAATTGTGAATTTGTGCTTTAAAATCTGAGTTGCCTTCTTTAAGTAGTACAGCTGTTAGCACTATTTCCATGTGGGGTATTGGAATTCTAATTGCTGAAACAAGGGACATCCTCATAATGTAGGGCAGCAGAGAGATATGATCATTTGGGTCCACCTTGCTGCTCAGCAGGTGAAGCTTAAAAAACAATGCTTACTCAAAAGAAATGTAGTTGAATACCCCCACTAAACACCCAGCCACCATACACACGCTTACAGCATTTTTATTCTAGGGTAATAAAAAAAGGAAAAAAAAAAACTCCTGACATTTCACAGCATAGTCCAGTCTGAAAGTACAATCTTCCATTAAGATTGTAAGTGATGGTAATTACAAGTACGGCCATGTCCTCAACACACTGACAATTCTTCATGCCTGTCGAAGACAGAAACAGCCTCTTTTCTCTCTCTCTCTCTCTCTCTCTCTCTTGATTTTTATGAAAAAAAAAACCAGCACAGCAGAATTTAAAAGCAAGTTCCAGTGATCATCTTCCCTTTATTAAACCGTTGCCTCAAGGCGAAAGGGATGATTTCGTTGCACTCTCCCTGCCTCCGTCTTCATCAGTCAGTTCACAATTGAGTGCATCTCTACATTTATTTGCAAATCAGAGAGTAAAGCCTGTCAACGGTGCTCAAAGCAATTTCCTTCAAAATGGCGCATTATGGCTTTTAGCATGCTAGAGGTTATTAGATACCTTGATGCTGAGTGGAACTGGGATAGACTCTCCGCTCTCATTTTTCTGGCTTAGAGAGATTGCATTCCTTTCCCCCTTGAATTGCATGTGAGCTGTTGCTCTATGGATTCTAATGTCACTTTGGATTAGTCTTCCTTTGACCTTTTCAAATGAAAATGTTGACAGTTAAGCGATAAAATTGGTGTATACAACTGGTGTGGGCTCCTAAAGTAGTCCATAAAATAAATTATCACACATTGCAGCTTGTTATCACAGTGTGGCAGTGTCATAGAACCCTGTCCATGAGTGCAACCTGACAAAAATGCAATTTCCCCCTTCCTGTTTTTGAAATCGCTTGGTATAAACAGAACAGCACATGCTTCAGAGTGAAAGAGGGTATTTATCACACTGCTTAGCAAAACCTCACATACAACATTTTTTGGTTTCACGAGATGTTGTTAACTTATGGAGCAAGTAAAGCAGGCTACGAGGAGTGTTCTGTAGAGAGGAGAGGTTGGAGTGTAAGTACACTCTGGAGGTTGCAGGGTAACAGCCCGCTAGTGGTGAGAGGTTGCAGTGTAAGTGCCCTCTAGTACTGGGAGGTTGCAGTGTAACGACTCTCTAATGGCGAGAGGTTGCCATATAACAGCTCTCTAGTGGTGAGAGTTTGCAGTGTAAGTGCCCTCTAGTGATGAGAGTTTACAATGTAAGTGCCATCTACAGGTAGGAAGATGCAGTGTAAGTGCCTTCTAGAGGTGGTAGGCTGTAGTAGAATTGCCCTCTAGAGGTGAGAGGTTGCAGTGTAAGAGCCCTCTAGTGGTGAGAGGTTGCAGTCTAAATGCACTCTAGTGGTGAGAGGCTGCAGCACTGTAGTGGTGAGAGGCTGTAGTGTAAGTGTATTCTAGTGTTGAGAGGTTGCAGCACTGTACTGGTAAGAGGCTGCAGTGTAAGTGTACTCTAGTGGTGAGAGGTTGCAGTGTAAGTGCATTCTACCGGTGAGAGGTTGCAGTGTAAGTGCACTCCAGTGACGAGAGGTTGTAGCACTCTAGTGGTGAGAGGTTGCAGTATAAGTACACCCTAGTGTTGAGAAGCTGCACTGTAAGTACACTCTAGTACTAAGCAGTTGCAGTGTAAGTGTACTCTAGTGGTGAGAGGTTACAGTGTAAGTGCACTCCAGTGGTGAGAGGTTGCAGCACTCTAGTGGTGAGAGGCTGCAGTGTAAGTATATTCTAATGGTGAGATGTTGCAGCACTCTAGTGGTGAGACGTTGCAGTGTAAATGTACTCTAGTGGTGAGAGGTTGCAGTGTAAGTGTACTCTAATGGTGAGATGTTGCAGCACTCTAGTGGTGAGAGGTTGCAGTGTAAGTACACTCTAGTGGTGAGAAGTTGCACTGCAAGTGCACTCTGGTACTAAGAGGTTGCAGTGTAAGTGCCCTCTTGAGTTGAGAGGTTGAAGAGTAACTACGCTGTAATGGTCAGAGGTTGCAGACTAAGTGCACTCTTAACAGGCAGAGGTTGCAGAGTAAGGATCTTTTTAGTGCTATGCAGACAGTATGAGAGCCCTCTAGTGGTGACTGGCTGCAATGCATGAGCAGAATAAATGCTCATCTCTTTCTCCCACCTAATGCCGATCACGAAAGAAATATTATTTTACTCTAATCCACAAAAGAGGATTTAAAAGTAATTTCAGGAGTCTGGTCCAACTGAATCAAATGCACATAACTGAAAATGGGGTTTAAAATACTGGTAAGTTTGCCCATGGGCTTGACCAGATAATACATAACACAGCTTAGCTGTTAAACTCTAAAGAAACAATTAAATCTTCATCTGAAAGGCCAGATCAGTAGTACAACAGCTTGCGACGCTGGCAACCAGTGTTCGGGAATGGAACTAGGTCACCGGGGGCATGGCGAGCAGGGGGAGGTTGAACGTTCCTAGAACAGCTCTCCTGTCTCAAGGAGGAGGGTTCCACAGTTCCACTGCTTTACTGACACCCAGAAGATACTAGGCATCAGCGCAGCTTGGAGCTCCAACACAAGAGGGGGAGCTTCCGATGGAGGTGGATGTGCCCTCTGTGCACAAAAGCACACGTCACTGCATGTTGGAGCTTCAGGGGAGAAGAATGGAGGTGGAAAATTGGCTGCTTATGCTGGATTATGCCAGAATCTCATGGGCCCGGCAGCCCCAGCAACTGGATCCTGCTTCCCTGGGGTGTGGGCCCACTCTACAGACCCCATCAAGAGAGGTAAGTTTTGGAGGAAAGCTGGGGGCTAAGTCCTGGGGTAGGTGGGTGATCAGACTGGGGGTGGGTCTACTGGAACGAGGGCCAAACAGGGTGAAAAGGGACAAAAAGCTGGATAGAAAAAAAACAGCTCATCTGAAGAGCCAGTTTAGACTGGCTCAAAGGTTGTGGAGGATAAACAGCTCACTGTCATCTGGGAGGCTGGGTCTCGTCCATAAGCCTCAGAATCCCCCACTAGGGTGGACTGAAGGCCTGTCCCATCAAGGAGGTGAGGAGCTTGGCTCCCGAGGAAGAAAGAAGGACACTGTCTGCCTGTCATTCATGCACTCCACTGGCAATTCACGGAGCAGCACTGGAGTCAGATAAAAAGGCAGTCATTCACTTGTCCCATCAGCTGGAGGAGGGGGGATGCTGTGGCAATGCTGAACATTGTGGAGGGGGGACAGGAGATCCAGAAATGGGGGGAACAAAAAAAAAATAAAGAGCTAACTTGAAAGCGTTTGTAAGCCCCCTCTCATATGAGAGGGGCTTATGCTCCCTTTAGGGACCCTTTTCCTTCTACTTTTGCCCCCAGAGTTAGGGATGGTGGTGCTGTGGGGGTGCAATTTCTGCTTGCTGTCACTTGGTGGCAGCAGAGAGCAGGGTTTAGGGTATAAATAGGCAGGTCAGGGAGAGGATAATGTGCCTTAGAGGAGAAAGAAGAGACACCGTTTGCCCCCCCACCCCCGCTTTAGGCAGGCCGACTTTTCCAGCGGCATAGCGCTGGGTCCCTGAGTGGCATCCGAGGGAGGGCACAGGTAAGGCAGCTGCGGCCGCTTCATTTGGGGTCTCGGGCCTTGGCGGGGGGTTGGAGAGAGAGGAAGGAGGTGCAGGATAGGTAGTCCCCAGGGTCCGGGTGAGCCCCAGTAGCAGATGTTTTTAGTGTGCTTGAGCCACCAGGGTTGCAGCAGATTGTGGCAGGGCCTCTGCAGCTCGACATGGCAGGGTGACTCTAACACACTGGAGAGGGGGCTGGGGGGAACTGCTACCCGTTTATGGGTCCTGTTTGGAGGGACAGGCTTCGGGGCTGCCAGACTTTGCTGAGTGGGCCACAAAGTGCCCAAGAGGTTGTTTTCCCCTCGTGCTGGATGCTCAGAGTGGGCAGCAGGCTGGTTAAGTGGAGGGATGGCATCAGGCAACGTCATCTTGCTTGGCCCTAACAGGTCCAGGATGCTGATGAGAGGCAGGAGCACTTTTGGGGAACCAGGCAAATATGGGGAGTGGCCTGGGGTGATAGGATAAAGGGGTATGGCGCAGTGGGTTTTGCTGGTACTGTACCATCCATGCCCCTTGGAAGCTGGAAGAGAGAGAGCTGGGGAATGGGTTTAGGGAGAAGCTGTATGCTTCTCCAGGGAGAGGAAAATGGACAAACCCCATTTTGGTTAAGCAGTGAAGCATCAGTACTTACCAGTGCCAGTGGAAATCTTTGGAGCTTCACGGTCCAGGGTATAGAGGTTGTGTTGTTCTTGAGGAAAAATCAGCATGGGGTCATAATGTCGCATGACATTATGCCGTAGCAATATACCGTGCAACCAATACAGCACAATGTATTGCCAGCGGCATAAGTCTTTTTTTGGGGCGGCTATGCTCCCGCACTAAACCCCCAACTAAAATAACTAACCCGGCGGGGAGGGTTAACAGTTAAGATCGCACAAAGTGTGAAAACCAAAAAAATCCCATGTGTCTGGGACCGGGAATCAAAACCCAGTCCCAAACGCACTGCCTGCCTCCCTTGCTGCCAGTGGCTCATCCCATCGATCCACGGCAGCTGCTCGGTGGACCCTCGACCAAGCAGGATTCTTGTCCTGTACTGGGAAGAGTGAGAGGGTGCACTACCGCGCATACATCCTTTTGTGGTTTTGCACCTCTTGCTCTTCCCTACCGCGCTATTCCTACTACGTGGTCATGTCGTGCGCTGTAGAGCATATGACATATTGACCCGGTAGGGAAAAAATCTGGCTGCTGGGTCTGAGTTGTGTGAAGAACTTGCTCTGCCTATGTTATCTGCTTTTTTTTCATTGTACAAATGTTTAGCCCCATGGAGCTGAGACTTATCTTTAAAGGATACTGTACCCCTGTAGCCCTTGTAATCATTTGGGTGCAGGAGAAATAAAATATGGTTTTAGAAACTAAATCAGTAGTCTTGCCCCTTTTGTAGAGTAAGGATACTAATGAAATGCAAATCCTTAAGTTTTACTGTCCCTATTACTTTATTTTCCAGGGGGCTCTAATTATTTCCTGCACCTCTGTGTTTTGTAGAGAGGTCCTGCGGCTGAAAAAATGAAGATACACAGAGACGGGGATCTCTGGTGGAGTTGGGGTGCCCTTGGAGTTTGTGGCCATAAGTCCTGGAGGTTCCAGTTATCTTGAAAACTTCTCCAGGTAGGCCCATTTATTCTGTATGCTTTAAACCCAAGTGTGTTTCTGGGGAGATTTCTGTGTTGTGGGCCCCCCTCCCCCGGAAGATTGGTTGCCCCAGACGTCGGGGAGGGATGGTTACACATTACTTTTTAAAATACTGTTATATTGCTATCTCTGTGCTGCTGCACAGCTGCATAGCATTCTGATGGCCCTGCTTCATGCTCTGAGCCTGGAACTGGAGGAGTGGAGGTGGGCAGAGGAGCATCCACAAGGATGGGTGGTTGGAAGGACTGCACCACAACAGGAGCAACAACGGGGGGGGGGGAGCTGCCACTGGTGGAATGGATGACCATGCACTATCAGCCCCTCCCCCCAGGGGTTTGGAGGTCTTTCTTTCAGACAGCATTACACAGCATATGTGGGGAAGGGACACAGGAGTAGGAATAAGAACAGGCCCAAGCCATAAGTTTATTTTATTCTTGGTATTATTCCCCACCGTTTTTGTCCCAAGACCAGGTTTGGAATCTCCTAGCATTTATTTATTCTCTGCCCCCATCCCAGAAGCCTCACAGACATCCACTCCTTGCATCTTCACTCTAATCTAGCAGAGCTCTGTCCAAAGCCACTCAAGATGAGGACTGTGGATCATCCAGTCCCCAAGAGGAATCCATTCAACATGGTGGGTAGGTGGGGTTGGCAAGCCTGTCACAGCCATGTAGATTAACAGGGTAGCTGGAGCCCGCTGCTCTGTCCTTGTCCCCGAGATTGCTTCACTAGAATACACACTCTGACATCATTGTCTCCACACCAGCATCAGTCATACTTGCACATGCCAGTAAAACCAATGTGACGAGGCCTAGAGTAAGGCAAACAGGATGTTGGGGTGTACAGGAATGGGTACTGGCAGCACAAGGAAGGAGGAATTACTACCTCTCTGTAGATCACTGGTGAGGCTCCACCTAGAGAACTATTGACCAGTTCTGGAGTCCTCCCTTAAGGAAAGATAAGGACAGGCTGGAGACAATGGAACCTAGGGTGACCAAAATGATTCAGGGCCAGCAAAGCAGATCTTACAAGGATCAACATAGGGCACTGAACACGTACTTGCTGGAGGCCAGATGAGAGAGGGGAGATATAATACAGACCCCCAAGTTCCAGAAAGGAAGGAACAAGGTAAACTGCAAAGAACTGTTTACTATTTAGCATAAATTAGCAGATCAAGAACACGTGGGCACGAGTGGAAACTGACAGGGGAAGATTCAAGAGAGAAATGGTAACGTTTTATTTTACCAAAAAGGTGGAGGAGCCAAGGAACTGTCTGCCAGCTGATGTGGCGGGCTCCAAAACTATCAATGGTACAGCTGGAACAGAGTGAAGGACTCGGTGGTCGCTCAGGATGAAAACGGTAGGGTGGGAATCATGGGGTTGGACAGTGTGAGTTAGAACCCTGTTGGGGCAATAGGTCCTGGGTTTGTTAGGGTTTATGAGCAGACTGGAAGGACCAGTGGTCTTTTTCTACTGTCGTTGTCTGTTTCTATAGACTGGAAGGAATCTCCCTCCCTGAGGCAGGAAGTATCCAGGAAGGATGTCCTCCTTATCTCCACCTGTCCGCTTTCCATCTTCCTGGTCCCAGGATGTGAACCTGAGTTGCAGGGATAGCGAGCTGTTCCCCCAAACGAGTCTTGATGCTATGAAAATAAGTAAAACAAATTTACTTCACAGTCTGTCCAAGTGTGAAAATCATCAAGCCTGTGTGAGGGTGGATTTATCACTCTGGCATACTTCAGTGATTGGGCTGCCCCCTGCTGGATGGCTTGGATAAGGATCTAAATTTCCAAAAGGTGAAGAACTAATTATGTTGTTGCAATGTATCTGGCAACAACACACGATAAAGCCACTGTCATAGATGTGTTAAATCATGATACTGATGTGGGACTGCAGAGATTTCCATAGAATTCATATGACAAGGGCCATCTGTTTCTGCACAGGTTAGTTGAAATTCTTCCTAGTTATCAACTCGAGAGTCTCAAGTGGCCCACTCAAGATGGAAGCCACGAGACTTTGTGCTTACAGCTAGGCAAAAAATTCAGAAATGATGAAACGGCAATCAATCTAGTATTTCTGACGCAGTATCTTCATATCTCATGCTCTCCTGTGCAACTAATAAATCATCAGTAATGTTTTTTGAGAGGAAAAAAGCCCCGACTTTCCTGATTGTCCTTTGCTGGTAGCTGGAAAACCCTCGCTGATCTGTCATTCCTGCCAGGCACGGGATCATCTGCTGTTTTGTACATTCTATTCTAGTTTCGCTGATTACAAGTGCTTAGCTGTTTTTTTTTTTTTTGTAACTGATGTGCAACAGCTTGCAAAAGCTTACAGAGGTGACTGGGTAGTGATGTGATCCAGTCACAGAGGTGAGATCTTACCTCTAGTCCCTTTTACCCTCTCCCCTCTCTTCCTCTACACCCACCCCCACCACCCTTTGCTCCCCCCACCATAACTTAGTTTTCACTCCCTCCACCCTCTCCTAGCCAAGGTTTCCTCATATTTCAATCATAGACCCGGTTACAACCAGCCACAAAAGACTTGCACTTTCCCTACCTCTAGTACTTAGGTTACTGACCCCTCTATACCCCTTCCCTTCTCTTTCCTGCTCTCTATATGTTACACATGTAAATGTTCAGGCAGCTCTATGTGTTTCTTTCTTTTTACTTTATCGTAATCGATTACCTCCTGTTTTTCAGTTTATGAAAATTGCTGTAACTGTTAGACAACTGTTAGTCTCTGACAATGTTCTATATATCTAAACCACTTGTTTGGATGGTTTCCCCTGTACAGATCTTGTCTGCGTTAGACTCTGTTTTGTATTGTTATACCTTCTTGGTATGTCTTACACTGAATGTTTGTGAAAACGGGCATTTTTGCTGACATACTTTCCAGTATACAAATAAAAATTGATTGAGATGCTTGGCTAAGGGCGGGGGGGGGGTGCATGTGACTGTGTGGGCCATCTAGCATATGAACCCCTCCTGCTGATCAATCCAGGAATGTCATTGGTGTTGGCAGTGATGAAGGCAGCCCCTTGCCTGCCCTCCCTGTGCAGGAGTTCTCAACCCTTCTGACAGTGAGGGGCCCCTGACTATGACTAGACGTGCTTGAGCACCCTGTGCTCATTACCATACATGCCTGAGACTCCCGACCATAACCAGGCTTGCCCATAAGCAGTTTTTCAATTTATTCAAGATAAATTAGGAATAGAAATGTCATAAATTTACATTGTACCATAATAAGTGTTTTACTTGGATTGTGTCCCTAAAGGTCTAATAAAACATGATTTAAAAAAAAACATAAATGAACAATATTTGTAAATATGAAAATGTTATTAAATAAGAAGACCCTCTAGGGGCCACAGAGCCCAGATTGAGGAACAATACCCTAAAGGTGCAGCTGTGGTGACCCAGTCATTGGGGATATGGGCAGGAGTGCTGTGTGTGTGGGGGGGGCGTGAGAACTAAGAGGAGAGGAAACAGACAAAAAAAAAAAAAGCCCAGCAAGGTGGAGCTCCTTCACCAGGGCCGGGGAGTAGAGGGAGCACTATAGAAGTAATGCTGTCCGACTCAGGAGGGAAGGCTCACCTCACCCCATTGAGGCAGTGCCATGTACGGTGAACTGGGAGCAAGCTGTGACATCATAGGTGGCCACATGACTTTTTGATCCCTATCGGACCCTTCTCCCACAGGCCTGGTTTAGTGTGGGCAGATACATTGAGGAAAGTGTGGGGGGGGACTTTATGGGGGCACTACCCAGTAGCTGGAGCATGCTAAGATGAAGATTTATGCCCCTCGTCCCTCATGTCTATTCAGCCCTGCCCAGCACTATCAGCGCCCCCTCCCCCTGCACACTAGATCCCGGGGACGCTGAAGGATCCGTGCCGGGGGGGGAGTGGGAACCGCAGGGGTGTGAAATAAGTATATGAATCTGAAAAGAGTAGGTCGTGAACTGGACAGCAGCGAAGTGTGTGGCCGAATTGAAGGTATAGCTGGGCCCACCACTGAGGATAAAAACACATTTATTTAGTATGATTTTAAGTAGGGCCTTTAATATGATGTATTGCAAAATGCTTTGCAAAAATAAAAGTGACAAACAAAACGCAAGAAGATAAACTAATAAAACAGAATCCTATTAAGCATAAGGGGGTGCATATTCGAAGATTTAGTGCTAACAGTAGAGAGCAGCATTAATTACGTTTTGTGCTTTAGTAAATTTTGTAAGTGCCAAATCAGAAGGCTCAGTTAGCGGGGCTCTAAGCTTAAGCATGCCAGGTGGCTACACAAGTCACAAGCATGTGCTGTTAGTGAGGTGCTAAGTAATACTGCCACAAAGCTAGTATTAAGTGTACAGTGGTGCAACCCCCCTCCCCGGCAGCACTGGGGCTGTCAACATAAAGCATGGCTTAGTTGGTAGCACATCTGCCTCTGGGCCAGAAGGTCATGGGTTCAAGTCCCACACCGGGACTGGGCTCATACCATAAATGCTGGCACCTGGGTGCATTACTATGGAGATTCTGTACTGTCGGGGTGTGCTGTCCTAATGGATGAGATGTTAAACCTAGGTGCTGTCCACCTATTACTGACGCTTATTCAGGTGGATGTTAAAGATCCCATGGCACTTCTCGAAAAGAGTAGGGGAATTTCCCCCCGTCCTCCTAGCCGGATTTGTCCCAGTCACTAAAAACATACCACCAACTGCTAAATCTGGTTCAGTTTCAGTTGGTTTGGTTATCCGCCTTCCCCGGACAAGGCTGAAACTAGACTGTATTGTCTATCCTTCCTTTCCTGGTTAATAAACAAATAATAAATACATTCCTGTGCCAAATACCCCCTCTCCCACCCAATGCCCCTGCCAACAGAAGTACTGTATAAATACCCTGGTAGTCTAGTGGAACCTCCTCCCTGTGCCCATCTGTATGATCCAGTGGTTCCCCTTCCCTGGCAGCTGGCAAAACCCCTTCTCACACCTCCACAGCCATCCAACTAACACAAGTACAGTCCCATAGATGTCACTCTATCCCTGTTGCACTCAAACTTCTAAACACTCACACACTTTAAAAGAAAAATATTTTATGCCCCCGTCTCTCTGACGTCAGCCCCCCTCGAACCCTCTGGCACCCTGCTACTGTCTCCCACCTACCTACCTTGCTCACCATCCTTATGGAGCCTTGGCTTAACCCCCAGCTGGGGTACAGGACAGAGGGGGCCATACCCCCAAACATATATGATGTCATAAAGTGCAGCAAAGCGAGAGGGGGGCTGGTCTGGATTTACAAGGGTCCTCGGTAAACTGGCAGCAGGGATGCTTCTTTGTCACTTTTCTCCCCCAATCCCCTGGAGGATGCCAGTGTGCTAGGCAGACCAATGCACATAGACAATACAATTTAGAAGAAAAACACACCACAAGGTTCTGTCCTTGGTCCTAGTCTCTTTGATATTGGTCTCCCCAATGCTTTTGCCTCTGCAAACATCCATGTGTAGATGGACGAGAAAGTGCTTCTTGCTTGTGGGTCTTCAGTCCAAGGACAGACGGTGCGGCTCCAATGTGACTCTTCAATATTCAACATTTGTTTGGTACAAACAAACAAAGGCCCAGAATAAATAAACAGAAACCTTACTAATGCAGCAGGCACAGGACTTAATTTAAAACCATTTGTTTAAAGAAAGGGAAGGGATCATATCTGGGCTCTGTGAAGTCAGCAACCCCTCCACTTCTCACAGTGGATCTCCACCCCCATGCTCTATACGGCTCATGACATCTTAATTTGGAGAGCCGCTTTGAAGTAAATGTGACCATTTTTTAGACTTAAAGTTTTTGAACTATTTTAGAGGGTTATTTGTTGGAACTCAAAGCGCTCGCTCCACTGGCATGACTCTCGTCCCTGAAATGGGAGACATGAGGGGCCCAACAGCAGGGCCATGGAGGTCGAAACTGTGGCGTATGACAAGCTACTGGGCAGAGTGCATCAGTGTGGTATACATGAGACCTACATAAGGTTACCTTCTGTTGAATGGTCTGGAGGCAGGTAGCAGAGGGTTGTGGCATACAGGCAGTATTCAGAGGGGAGAGGGGTACTCTGTATATAATTTCATCATCATTTTTTTTTTTGTGTGGACTTTATTTCTGCACCAGACCTGAAGAACTCTCTCCAGCTACCCCAATCATCTGTGGCTCTACCTCCCATCTGAAGCCCGCTTCTACCAGGGCCGACCCAGCCCAGCGAATCCCCCGGCTCTGAACCCCACGAGGTGGGGACACCAAAGCCCTGGCGCTCTATTTAGAATCTGGTGCACTGGGCTGGAGTCAGAGGTGGACCCCTGGAAGCAAGCCCGACTGTGGCAGGGTGGCCATGACTCTGGAGGACCCTTTGCCTATCCCCAAGGCCAGGGATTTTCCTGTGTGTGCAGTTTCCCCATAGGAGCATGGGCGTGCAATGGCGCCAGCACAGATGAGCCGCAGGCGTCCACTGCACTCCTCCCCTACACTGCTCCAGGTACTAGTAGTACCTCCGGTTTCCACCAGGTGTCTCTATTGCACCAGAGAACCTTGGATCCCGCCCCACTGAGAGGAGAGCAGTTCATTGGATGGTCGATCCTCTCCCTCCCCAGCTGACCCCTGGCTCCTGAGCTCATTCCTGAACTCAGGTCGCCGGCGTGGCATGAAGTGTGAAGTCCAGCACCTCAACCCTCCATGCCACCAAGCTGGCTTCAATTTCGTTATGATGACTGAACAAATCCATTTCTCTGATTTACAGTCAAATAAATCACCACCTCAACTTCGTTAATAAACCGATCCCTATATAGGGATGTCACGGTATCAAATTTTGATGGCATGATAGTTGTGATACCACAGTTACTGTGCAATCTGCAGTATTAAGGGAGTAGTCAGTTTTGTGCAAACTCTTGTGTCAGAGTTGGTGCAGAAATGACAGTTGTTCCTAAAAACACCCCCCAAAATGAGTTGAGAGGCCAGAGGCCTGCAATCTGCGGTATACCGTGAACCAAAGTTATGATGGTATCTCACATCAGCCACGGTATCAATACCATGACTTCTGATACTGTGGTACACTATGAAACCTGGATATCATGACATCCCTACTCCCATATTCATTTTGTTTCTTTTTTCTACTGATTCTCCATCCTGACATGGTCTGGTTGCCATAGCTGTACCCATTGTCCAGCCACAAGGGAGGGAGAGCAAGTGGCTGCCTTCCTTCCAAACCATTGCCATTCCTCGGTCACTCAGTAGGGATGGGGTGAATGCTGAAAGGCCTCTGCTCTGCCTCCAACTGAGCCATGCCTGGTTCCCTGCCAGTCTGTGCTGGATTCATGGACTTACATGCACAACTCAGTCATCCAGACAGCAGCGCAGCACATTAAGACAAAGTCAAGGGGCCGGCCTGAATAATAATATTTTTCACCAACATATTTCTGTGATTCCAGGAGCCTCACTCTTTCAGGCCTGATAATGTGCTACTCCTATGCCCACTGGATTCATTCTCACTGGCATTGTCCACAATCAGTTCCTAGCGTGTCCCTCTGATATGCAGGTTCATACTATCCCTCCCTGGGAGCCCCCATCCTTCAATGAGGGGGGGTTGAAGAAGGAGAAGCATGCCACCAAAGCCAATGTCCAGACCAGGGGCTGGGTAGCAAACATGATGTGAATCAGGACTGGGTGGTGTGGGGGGATCACACAGACAGGAAGTCACCCACGACTGTCTTGGCTAGGCTTTTTCATCTGTTCTCCCCACCAATACCTACCTCTCCACTTGTAGCGTGTGCCACATCAATGTGACAGGACAAGGTCCACCGGTGCATGGTCAACCAAGCCAACAATGGCCCGCACACTATATCTAGGTGCTACTCTCCAAGCCATGCACATCTTCTCCCTCCCTGCCAGCTTCCACTCTCGGTGCGTGAACCTATGTGGCTAGTGTGCCAGCACCATCCCCCGCTGTTCAGCACCATGGAGCTGGCCACCAACACATTTCAGATTTGAAATATTGCCACCAAAGGGCCTGGTGTGCTGCCGGGCTGGTGACCTGGGTTCCGGAGCAGACTCCGAAGATGGACGGACAGCCCAGGAGGGCTTGGGTAGCATTGCTGTGCAGCACCACTTCCCCCACCTAGGGCAGGCACCAGGCTCTGCAGCCACAACAACCCCAACCCCTGTGGCAGGCCAGGGACCTTTCGAGGCCTGGCAGCGCCCCATCAGCACCATGCAGGACTTGGGTGGGATCAAGTGAGAGAAAACGGAAAGGAAGAAAACACAGTGTGTACTGCAAGTTGTCAACATGATGGTTGCTGGCAAGATAGCAGGGATGGGGGGCAGATGGAGCAGAGAGGTTGCCGGCATGAGACCCAGTGGTGGGTGAAGAATGATGGCTCAGGGTCAAACAGCTCCTGTGAAAGAAAACACATGAACATTGTTTAAATAATGTCTAAAAATGGAGCCAAGAAAACAACAGACTCCTGCAACACATTAACAAAAAGCACAGAAATTGGTTTCAGGAGTTATTATTTCAAGAAGTACAGAGTGTAGCATAATAAAGATAAAACGCCCGGAGAAGCCCCCACCTAACACATAGGGCCGGATTTTCAAAGCATGGTGGAGGGCTTCTGCCAAGCCCTGTACCATGACACTTAGGCTCTGGTGGTGCAAAAAACCCTTTCACCTGGTAGTGGCCTTTTGTTGTTTATAATCTTTAATGTTATCACTTGGCACCCTCCCGATGGCCTGGTGGTAGCACACTGTGCTGGGTTCAGGTGTGAGCCCGAGATACTGGCAAACAGGCAGCTGTGGTTGATCACTGATTAGGTGACAGCGGGTCTTTGACCATGAAAGGAGGCACTGTTTCTGCAGTCATAAGGGACTCCTGTGGTCTCGCCCTGGAGGGTCACCCGGATGGCCACACTGTCTGTGAGGCACTAAAATGGGAGGTGGGTGGCTGTAGGAGAAAAAACTAGGCAGAAAACACTGCTGTCTTGACGGCAGATGCTGGCACTCTTTGGCTCTGAGCTGTGTTAATCCCACAGAGGTACAACTGAAGGGTGACGGTTGACAGGGCTAGGAGATTACTGAGAGAGGGGTGGGGGAAGAAAGATTGAGAGAGAAATAGGGAGCGAGAGAGGGAGACAGAGAGGAAGGGGGGCTGCCAATGGAAGAATAAAAGGCTGAGCAAAAACAACCAGTTGGATTCCATCTCCTTGATACCAAGCAGTAGGGGACAGCTTCACATACCTGTGACCAGGGTATAACCCAGAGCCAGCCTGTCATCTGCCAGCCCTCTGTGTCCAATGATGGTTGCCCTCTCACGCCCACAGGATCTACGCCCATCATGGCCTTCCTCCTTTGATGCCTTGGACCCATCATTTGCCATCGTTTCTCCTTTACTTGTGACCACCCACTTGGGAACTACACAGTGACTCGAATACTCTTGCTTTAAACAGGACAGGAAATGTGTGTAATTTGGTAGCAGTTTAGTAATGTTCCCTTGAACAGAAATGAAATGAAATATCTCCAAGTGATCCATATTTAACAACACCTGAATAAACCATGATGTGAAAAACTGCATTTTCAACTGCTTTCTATTTACGGACAACATTCTGCACAGTTCTCTTCACCATTCAGTAACTGAGTTTTGACTGACACCGTCTGTGTACAGAATGCTAAGTGCGAGTTGCTGACCTATCCAAAACATGCTGTACAGAAACCGTGACATAGTTAAAACTCCAAACCACTGATATCAGAATGCAGCCTATAAAACACAAAACAATGAAAATACAGTTTTCACATCACTTTTTATTCAGGTACAGTTAAATATAGGTCATTTAGGGGTATAAATATAATTTTTGAAAACAGGAACATTTTAAACCACTGGCAACTAGGAATAATTTCCTCTCCACTTTACAGTGTAGCACCTTTTTTGGGGCACGAATCTTTAGGAAGATAATCTGAAGATAGTTAAGTTCCAATATAACCACAAATTAAACCAAAACTTTTCCCACACGGGAGCAACACTACAGTGAGCTCCCCAAGTAAAAGGCTGGATTCCTCAGTCCTTGCTGAAATGATTAATAAACCAGATTTTCTCGTTCAGAAGCTTCCTCTAGGGAGAAGGAACTGGATTAAAAGATGACAAGAAATTAAATTGTATTGAGAGGGTTCTGCTGATGCAGCGGAGGGAGCAGGGTAGCTGTCTGCTACCTCCTGATAAATCACCCAGCACATTTCGATAGGAAATGGACTGGAGTATAATTAGCAACTGAATTCTCACCGTCAGCATAAAAAAAAAAATACAGTTCATTTGAAAATTGAAGTCAGAAACGTGAACTAGATTGGCAAGTGATTAAAAGCATTTCTTCTAAAAGGGGGAAACAACAGAGAAAGCCATAAATCTCAGTGCAGATTTATTCGCCAGCCTGCAGGCTGGGCATTATCTTTATTAAAACTGTCTGTGAAAAAAGTGATGCTTTAATAAATGTTTGCACACTGGTGATAGGCGATCCCATCGCAGAGAAATAATGACAGCCTTCGGGCTTGTAATGTTTAAATGATAAAACCCCAAGTTGGTCAAGATGGATTACTGTTCAGCGGACATCTAAGTCAACTGTGCCAACTAGTTCGACAGTTCCTCCACCCCTCCCATTCTAAAGTAAGCCCTATCCATGAATTCCTGACCCATATCATAGAAACATAGACGCCGTCAGCAGAAAATAGCACATCGAATCTGCCCAGACCTATCTAGTACGGCATCCAACTAGCACGTCACTCCTCCTTTCTTCCCGTCCCCTTTTGATAATGTCTGCAACAAGCCCATATATCTGTCACACCTCTTGACCAGAGTCATCTCTCCAAGGTGCTTACATTTGTGAAATGTTTCAGAAGATTGTGATCCATTTTCCTGGGTTTACACATACCTTAAAGCAGCTTGTATTAAACCCTGTTTTTGGGTCGGCTGATGGCGTGGAGGTCTGAGGTGCTGGACGCCTCATCTTCTGCCGTGCCGGTTTCCCTGAGTTTGGAAGTGAGCTTTGGTTGGCGGGGGTCAGCCAGGTGGGAGGGGATTGAAGGTCCTGAGGACTGCTCTCCTCTCCTGGGGAAGGGGGTTCAGCATCGCTGCTCCTGGACTGCCACCATGTGGAGGTGTGATGGTATGGGAGTCAGCACAGCTCAGTAAGGGGATGTCCAGTGGCGGGCAAGTTGTGCACGTTTGCCTCTACACGCATGCACACCTGCGTCACATCATGGGTGGGGGGGAAATTAGAAATAAGGAAAAAGCCTGGTGCTTAAGAGTATGGTGCTCGACCTATTGCCCGACCTGTACTCTCACCTGTGATGCTTCTTGTCTGGATTGTGCATGGGGTGGGGGGGACTCTCCTTCCTGGCCTGCAGCCAGAGGAAATCTGGGGGGGGACTTAAGAGTTAAGTCCTGGGGGAGGCAGACGCTGGTCAGGTATGGGTAGGGGTGGGTGGCCACTGACATCAGGGCCATCAGAAACAGCTTAACAAAACATAAAATATTTCTATACACTTCATTTTTTTTTTTCCATCAGTATTTTGTTCCTAGTGTCCCCAGGCCCCCTCTGTTTGGAGTCACACTTATGTCAGGCATCACCACCCCTCAAAGGAGGAGAGTTCTTCAGATGCTCATCCTACCTTCCCCCAGCTGGTCCTCTGATGCTCTGGGGTCGCTCCTGAACCCAGGTCATCAGAATCACAAGCACTACCGCTGCACCAGTGGAACAGTGTTCATTCATCTTAGTCGCTTAAAAATTTATGCTAAACAATGAGTTGGGGATGTGTTATGGGGCAGCCAGCATGGCTGACACACTCTAAACTAGCTGTGGAAGGCAGACAAAATAAGTTATAATTTACAATTTCTAGCATCTGGTGTTGCTCTAAAAATGAATCCTGAGAAACAGCCAGCAACCAGGAATCAGATGGAGCTCAAGTGGGACCAGAAGCAGCCTACCCACAGACTAGATGCCTTTTTGCAACCAGCCATCTCCACAAAGGGAGTGGGGCCTGCGCAGCCCGGTGGAGCCTTGGGGTCTGAACTGCCTACAGCCCAAATTCTAGCAATGCTCCACAAGAAACACAGCATGAAAGAAGAGACCAACAAGCGGCTGGCAGCCACTGAGGCAAAGCCTTCTGAAACTGATAAAAACATAATGGAAAATGCATCGGCCATCCAGGGTCTTATAGAGGAGTCAAGCAGAGAGGCTAAGAGGAATGCTGCCTTTGCTTGGATATGCATTTCCTTCGGGAGAAGTTGAGACCCCTGAAAACAGGCAAAAGCAGGCAAACATCCACTCCCCCTTCCCCAGTTTGCAAGCAGTACAGAACTCTTACTGGCCTTAGAAAAATTGATATTCATTGACCTGCAACTACTACCTGCGGACGTTGGGGGGGGAATCATGACAGCCTTCATTTCTCAGCGAGTACATCCGCATGGCACAGTTTCACCCAGGCTGCTTACCACCGTTGCACGTGTTCCTCAGCAGAGAGGCCTACTCCTTCAGATGGCAGGGACCCAAGGAGACATGGCCTGGGAGAACAGTAAGCTGGCTGTTTGCCCTGTCATTTCTTCACAGATGCAAACATGTAAAAAGAAGCTGCAGATTATTAAGAAATTGCTGTTGGAGCATGGGGTGACAGCACAGCTTCTGTTTCCAGCCAGACCGCAGATCAGATGCAAGTCCAAAACACACCTTTTCTCAGATCCTGATTCTACATCAGCTTTCTCTGAAAAACTGATTGCCCAGCTGACCAGAGGCTGTGGACCGAGATGAAGAAGGGCGATTTATGTACATTTTACAATAGCTGGCCTCTTTGCCGAGCTTTTTATTTCTAGTTCTATGTCCAGTGGGGCATTTTATGTTTTGACAAATGTACAAAACAAAAAGTTTATTTACATATCTACTGTTTAATGGTTTCGATTGACAGTATTGCTGCCAAATTGACTTCCTGTTACTAATAATAGCATTGGACTAATGCTCTTTGTACTTTCAGAGGGTGAGAAGGGTGTATAGAGAAGTGTAAGGGTACACACCATGCAATTTATGGACTCTTTATGAACATTCTTACTGGTATGTTTCTCTATAAGGTAGCAGTTAGTGCTACCATGGAATATAGGGTGGAAAAACAGCTTAATTTAGCCCAGGCTTTACAAAATATGTACTTCTCCCTCTGAGTTGTCTCAGCCCTCCACAAGACTTCACAACCTACAAGAGGCAGTGTTGGAATTACAGGAGGGCTTGCCAGGACTGCCTCCCGGTAGCTCATGCATCACTGCCATTGACTTATAATGGAAATGGGGGCTCAATTTAAAGATAGGACCGTTACAGGCCCCCCTAGCTCATAAAGTGTAATTCCAACACAAGCGACGGATCTAGAATATTGGTGTACCCCGTCTTTTTTTGCCTATTAATGAGTGAGAGCATAATCCCCTACAACATTACAGGGCTGGACTTTTCTCCTGAAGGTTACAAATGCCTGGCTGTCCCTTATACTTGCATGAACACTCTGCTAATGTAATGCACTCCTGTCTATGTTGTTTTATCATAGCCTGTGTATTCTGCACTGAGGATAGCTATCTGATGCATTTTTTTTGGTGCTATGGTATATGATTTATGACATTAAATTTATAAATACAATTAAAAAAACAGTGAGTTGTCAAATACAGCTCAGAACACTGATGAAAATGTCGTGGCAGCCATATTTTATTATACAAACCATTAATTAGTTAGAATCTTAACAAATGCTAATGCAGACTCAAACCCAGGAGAAAAAGACTAAAAAGATATTCACTGTGAGTAACAAACAAAAACTGCCACAACATGAACATCTGCTTTATTTTTACGTTCACCTGCACAAGGAACATATTGGGACTATACAGCATTTGAGAGGTGTCTCACTGCCAGAGCCAATTACAGCTGAAACAGCAATGGGCTTAGCACCAATGATCAGGCACTCTGGTCATGACACAAGTTCAGCTTTGCTGACATGGCACATTCTCTAGTTAAAAGAAATGAACCACTACAATGGGAGCGCTTAATTTCTTTCTGTAGACATAACTCAGGCCATGCACGTTACAGTTCATACTAATGCGCATTGCTTGAGTTACCGCTACAGCTTTCTCTTGCTGGCCCCTGCAAGTGGATTCCCGGTCCTTATGCCTCTGACCCTCCCACCTCCATTGCTGGCTTCCCAATGACGCGGTGCTGCTTCATATCGGTGGCTCTGCCTCCTGCTGGCCACAAGTTGATCCCCATTCCCTGCTCCTCTAACCCCCCCCAACCACAGGCTCCCATGAGAGCTGTGGGTGCGGCTCTCCTTACCGGTGGCTCGTCCTCCTGCTGGCCGCTGCAAGTGGATCCCCGGTCCTTGCTCCTCTACCCCCGACAGACTTCCATGATAGCTGAGGGTGCGGCTCTCCTTATTGGTGGCTCAGGCTCCTGCCAGCTGCCGCAAGTGGATCCCTGATCCTTGCTCCTCTGACGACCCCCCCCCCCACAGGCTTCCACGATAGACATGGGTGCGGGTCTCCTTATTGGTGGTTCGCCTCCTGCTGGCCTCACCAACTGGATCCCTGTTCCTTGCTCCTCTGCCCCCCAACAGGCTTCCATGATAGCTGCAGGTGTGGCTTTCTGTATCAGCAGCTCGGCCTCCTGCCGGCCACCGCAACTGGATCCCCCGGCACTCAAGGGGGACCCACGCTTGCCCCACCAACAGTGACATTGGTGCCAGCATATAATCTAAGCCTCCCCCCGCTCCTGCAGCTCTGCAGACTGCTCTCTCCATTTACAACAGCTGCGGTGCGGCTTCTTTTTACAGTGACATTGAGGTGCCCAATCCCCCAGTGTCACGACCGGGAATCCTCTGTCCTTTTCCTTTTTAAACCTAAAAATAAGAAAACCATCCATCATTGTCTGTTGCACCATTATTTCCTCCAACCCATCCACTCAGCACCCCCCTACCCCCGCAAGCCCTTACTTACCCACTGGGAAGTCCAGTGCTGTAATCCTCTCTGACTGCAGACATGTCTTCACTCTTCAAAGCCGGATCATGAACTGAGGAAACAGGTATGTGGCACAATGTATTTCAATGGGGTTTGAACTTAGTCATAAGTGCCAAACACCACTGCAAATACCTGCACATGAATGTTCAGCATTGACAAATGCTTGTTTATTTTCAACTTTATTACTATTGTTCTTATATTCTTCAGCAGCAGTGCCCAACTCTCATCGAGAGTCTCCTTCTGGTCACTGCGGTTACCTCCCTTAAGCCATGATGCCTTGCCCACCACTTTACTCCCTGGGGTAGGGCTCCTGTTTCCAGTGGCACCTCCTCCAGTATATGCTAGGGTGAAGTGCAGGATCACTGAACCAGTGACGCAGCTCTTTCAGAGTTCACGGGGGATGTCAGTCAATCAATCAAGTCTTTATTTAACCAGGCGTTCATCGTTGAGCAGAAGCTCATTTGCAAGATGGACCAGGATGTGGACAGTCCTTTCCTCATTCTGTCTCCACTGATGGATTTTTTCCCAGATTAGTCCCTGTCACCTCCTTCTACATATGTGTACATGCTCATGATACGCTGGGGGCGGGGTGGGGGAAGTGGTAGGCAAAATGTGATCATACACGCTGCCAGTGATGTCTGCAGTAAGCCATCACAAGGTGTCACACAGAATACAACAGCACTGAGCCCACCCACTGGGATGCTCTGCTCCTCACCCGTTAGCCTCACAAGGGTGTCACACAGAATACAGCAGCACTGAGCCCACCCACTGGGATGCTCTGCTCCTCACCCGTTAGCCTCCGCTCCTGACATCCTGGGCTCAGGGAGTGATCTTGGGGCACCAGCCTACTAGAACGGCCCCCCCGTCACTCAGTGCCACAGATTTAAATAATCCAATGTAGTGGGCTTCCCAATGGCCTAGCAGTGGTGTCTCATGCTCCAATGTGGGTAACCCGGGTTTGAAAATGAGCCTCGGTCACTGGCGATTGGTCATCCATGGCTGAAGAGTGCAGACCATGGCAGCCCTTCTCCAACTGAAGCAGGGTGGCACCATGCTAAATGAGCACAGAGAATCCTATGGTGGGCCATGGTGGGTTCACCCTCCAACCTCAGTGGAAGGTTGTTCCTCTTGAGGCCACCACGAGGCATGACGTTGCACCATCTGGGAGGTGGGAAGGGCATGAGAATAACAAGGGGGGCCATCGAGGCCCTCCGAATGATGGATGTCTGTACTCTTGGTCCCACACCACTTGGAAAGGGCCCACAGGGACCCATGGGAATGGGTCTAGGAGTTTGTCAGAGCTCCAACAGGGACACCACAGCCAACAATGTGAGGAAAAATGACTGCATGTAAAAATAATGCAAAGCAGAATGTACTCTTGAACCAGTTCCCCGTGGAAAAAAGAATGCAACATTAGTAGTCATGCATTACATTAGCAATCAAGCATTACATTAGCAGTCATGCATTACACTATCAGTCAAGCATTTATCTAGCACCTAAAACTGCTGAAAGGTGTCAGCTCCTCGGTCAGGAGAGGAGCCCAAATGATCTGCTGGCTGGACTGTTTGCAAATGAAAATTACACACTCACCATAATTCTTGCTCTTCCAGAATAGTTTCACCATTCAGTCACACCGATATATGTAAGCCAGAGGCACTAGGGCCCTGCAGAAGTCAAGTCTTTTCCAGCCTAGCAGGGGACCAACCTTGGTGCCGGTTCTGCCCACAAGGCAGATGTAGTATAGTCACGCATGTGAGTTGGCCAGTAACTGACACCGGCCCCTTGCCTTCTTCAGTTCTGTTTGCCAGGAGAGAAAAAGAGAGAGCAGGCTATAGATTTCAAGCCCAAAGGGATAAGAAAAGGATACAGGATATAAAATCATAAAAATGGTAAAACCCAACTACCAGCTTAGTAGAACTAAGGGTTGGGCCTAAAGTGGCACAGGGGTAGCGGGTGTAAGAGCCACAGTGTATCTCAGCCACATGGAGAGGAGAGGCAGCAGCCCTGGCATAGAGTTTTGGCTGGTACAAAAGGCCCAGAGGACCTCAGCATAGTTAGGAAGGTAGGATGCCAACTTAATCTACGTTCATATACTCACCAGAGGACAAGAATTAGGAGATAAACTCCAAGAACTCCAGAAGCACAAAGGCAGCAGAAATAGATAAATGCATAGCACAAGACAGAAGGGGCCGCATTTTCAAAGGACCCTTAGACCGATGCAAGGTGCATCAACCAACCACCTTGTGCCAAATACTGTGCGCCATATTTTGCAAGAAAAGCTTTCTCTGTGGCAATCTCCCAAAATGAAGCAAGATGACTGTGGCATCAAAACATATGACACATGGGGTGAGAATGACACAAATTAAGAGTCAAAACTGCAAAGCATGAGTGAGATGGAGCACAAATGGTGCAAGCAGACTCAAAAATATGAAGCATGAGTGAGACAGAGTAAAAAATGACACAGGATGTCAAAATACGATGAGTGCTGAAAACACTGACGGGAGAATCCCAGAAGGGTGTAGGAATAACACCCAGCCCACAGGGTGCGAGAACAATAAACTCCCCACTGCATCTGCCTCTCCCTAGCTCAGATGTTGAGGCTGCACCTAATGCGAGGTCTAGAGACTTCCACATGGCATAGGCAAGGAATACGTTGCCAGGAGCCAGTGGATGAGACTAGGAGATATCCCTGCAGGGAAAGGGAGAGAATTCAAAGGGAAAAAGGGTATGAAACACCTTTTTTTTAGGGGTGGTGTTGTTGGCAGGAAGGGGGCCCACTTCCAAAATTTTAGATCCCTAAAAAGGTTAGCTGAGGGAAAGGAGCAAGGGCCCATCCCCAAGGAAACAGGAAGGAGAGCTAAACCTCAAGGGAGAGGAAGTACTCCAAGGGAGTGACAAGAAGTACTAGAGTGCTATCATAAAAGGGTGAGGTGCACAGAGGCCCTGGCTCTTACCTGAGCAGGGATGGTGAGTGGGTATGTGACTGAATGGTGAAGGCATTCTGGAAGATCCAGAATAAAAATGTCATATCTTTCAAGAATCAATCTTCACTATTCAGTCACACTGATGGGTCGGAGTACCTAGCTTTCCCTAAAGCAGGGGAGGAGTTGGCTCACCCTGAGGGGGGGGGGAATAACCCTCAGCCTTCTGGGGGGGTGGGGAGACAACCACTTGAGAAAATGGAGTTCTCACAGGTCTGGTGGGACTCAAGTTCAGTCAAGGGCAGACAGATGTTTCCTTAGCCTGGGAGCAGGAGGGTGCTCTGACAACTGAAGCCTGACCCTACGGGAGTAAAAGTGAATCCCCTGGTAATGTGAGTTAGCACCCTATGCCAGGCCAGGCCAGGCCAGGCATACCAACTGGGAGAGACAAAGCCATGAAGATGTAAACCCCACACTCTGGTTCTACGCAGGGGTGCATGACTATCTCAAACAGCCAAGAATTTAGACTAAAAGTAATATAGGGCAGAATTTATGTTACAGGTTCTAGAGATGGGGGTCCAATCAATAGACCAGAGACCAGCAAGGAGAGAGGCCAAGTCAAGTGACTTAAAACACCTAAGGTACATGATTTTATGGGGAGCTCTAGGACGGTGTAGCTTACGCACACAGTAAACCATACAATGATCACTGAGCGCATCAGGAAGGATACCAGCATCTACTATATGGTGGGGATGAGAAGCAAGGACCCAGTCAATCAGAGAGTGGTTTAAAGATCAGAAGTTTAAACAGGTGGGTTCAGAAATTAAATGGGTCAGCCACAGTGATTTTACATTTTGAGTAAATGTATTGGCAGTAGTGGCAATCCAATTTAAGTTAACGTCACCAAGTATAAGTAGCTCACCACTCAAGGAATGAGAACAGATAGAAGAAAGAAGCTCAGTCACAGAAGCAGAGGCTGCACCAGGACAGCAGTAGACACCAGCAGTAAAAATGGGAATTGAGAGGAAGGGAAGCTTAAGAGGCTCAGCTCATTGGGGGGTGGAGACAGTGAGACAGTAGAACACTTGAGCCTAGTCGATATGTGAACTGCAACACCACCGCCCCTTCTGTAGTGATCTTGCCTGATTAGAGTGTAACCAGGTATGTGGATGACAAGTGAACAGCAAGGGACAAAGATCCTGTTTTCATGTAGCTATGTTTTCATGTCAGAGCAAGCTGCACTGCACAGAGCTCCAGCAGGTTTATGTGATGGGATTCCCGGGATGACAAGAACCCGTGGGCTCGGCGGTCTCCCAGATGTGCTCCTCAGCCCAACAGAGACGCGTCCACCATGACTGTGATGGTCAGCCCTGGGCAGACAACCGGGATTCCTTCCTCCAAATGTTTCAGGACCAGTCACCACTGGATGGCGTCCCACATCGGCTGGGTCAGTGTAACCATGTGGTCCAAGTGACCTAGGCGCTGGGACAACTGACAGCCCTACTCCCACTGCAGGTGCTGCATCTGCCAGCAGGCCCAACAAACCATGCTGGTGCAGGAAATCCCAGGCAGGGCACCAGAGCACAGCCTAAAATCTTTGGGCAATGGAGGTTAAGATGGAGTCTTGTTCTGACCCAGTGAACTTGATCAGCTGTGAGGGGACCAGTCTGGGGTTGTCCTTGTTTATTTTTATTTATTTATTTAGTTTTTGTTGACCGGGTAAGTGCACTAGACAAATCCTGCCTATTTTCGAGCACGACCCGGGGGAGGGGGATACAGACGAATGCCAACTGACTTTGAACCAGATTAAGCTGTTGGTGGTATTTTTAGTGAATGAGGAAATTTGGCCAGGACACTGGAAATTCCCCTACTCTTTCAATAAGTGCCATGGGATCTTTAATATCACGGAATACACCAATCCAGGCAGATGGGACCTTGGTTTAACGTCTCATCTGAAAAACGGCACCTCAGAAGTGCAGCACCCCTCTCATGCTGCACTACAGTGTCAGTACTGGGATATTAACCCAAATGCCAGATGTGGGAACTGAACCCAGAGCCCTCTGATCTCCTGGCCTCAGAGGCGAATGTGTTACCTACTGAGCCACTGACACTGCTAACTTGTTGACCAACAGGTCTGGATGACCAGATCTCTGGACCTCTCAATGATCTCTCTGGATGGCCTAACAGACTGTTGTCCAGGTAGGGATACACCCTAACGTCCTTGCACCACAGAAAGGCTGCCACCACTGCCATGCACTTGGTGAAGACCCTGGGCACACATGAGAGATCGAAGGACATGACAAACTGGTACAGAACTCCTTCTGCACTGAACCAGAGGTACTAGTGGTGGAATGGCCTGGAATGTGTAAAAATGAATCTTGGAGGTCCAGTGAGCAGAACCACATACATGCCCTGCTCCAGGGAAGGAATTATCAGATTCAGAATGACTATCTGGAACTTGCTTTTCTACATGAACTGGTTCAGATTATACAAATCCAGTCTGGGGCACCAGCTCCCTGTCCATTTCAGAACCAGGAAGTACCTGGACACATAACCCTGACTGGCCAGGGAGTCCGAGACACGGGCTGTGGCTTCCTTCCCCAAAAAGCTGAGTAATGTCCTCCAGAAGGGCGGACAGTGTGTCTTTCGACACTGGATTCCAGAGGAGCATATAGCTAGTAAGGCAGAAGAGCCTCGAAATCCAGAGGCAGCCTTCTCCCTACCACCTCGAACACCCACTTCTCCACTGTGATAGCAGACCAATATAGCAAGAAGTAGTGTAACTGACCCCTAACGGGGAGTGCAGACAGCAGCAGGATGGGTGGAGGGATGACAGCTCCAGCCTGTCACTGTACAGCTTTTGCAGGGCACCAGCCACTGTGGCCGGAGGGGCGGCACCACCACCACCACCCCTACCCTCACCGTGCTTGGGGTCCTGGCCACCACACTTGGGTTTTGGGTGCCAGGCCTGGTATTGCCCCTGCTTGTGCTGCTATTGAGAGGCCATGGCTGAAAGGGCTGGTACTGGGAAGCCTTTTTTTCTTGGGCTTCAATTTTGGGTCCTTCTGGGATGAAGCCACAGAGTCAATGGTGGCTTTGGACTTTCTATATGTGCAAGATATTCTTCCACTGCAGGGCCAAGGTGGTCAGTGCCCAAGAAAGCGACATCAGTCAGCTTGTGCTGGGTGTCAGCTATACAGATAACTCAGTGCAGCCAGCCCTGCAATGCTTGGAGACTGTTGCAGCCATGGCATGGGCACAGGAACTGCCCATGTCCAAAGGCATCCGGAGCTGATGCTTAGCCAGCGACTGATCTTAGCCCTGGACCAACTTCACCAGCAACGGCTGATCAGCAGGGAGGCTCTAGAAGACCCCCAACAGGGAGTGTCTGAAGTTGGCCATCATAATGGGGTAACTCACCTGATGGAGACCCAAAGATGCCACAGAGCACACCTTTTTAGTGGTGTGGTTAATTTCTTTGGACTCCTTGTCAACATTCCCTTGGTCCCCAGATTTGTGGAATGTAGTCAGGAGACCAGTTCTTCAGCCAAAGAAAGGTCTGAGAACCCTGAAAGGGATCAGGTAGGGACCACATACTTGCAGACCATATGGGTGGATGGTGCCTGGTGGGATTCTGGACACCGCCAAAGCTCCAGGACCAGTCCCAAAATGGCCTCTGCCATGGGAAAGGCTACCCCCAGAGATTCAACCCTGTCTAAGATGTCCATGAAGGGATATTCGGCCCTTTTTTGAACAAGCTACCAAGGTACATTCATGGACTCCCATATTAGTTAGACAAAAGCCCCGACTGAGAATGGCCAGTGGTTGTGGTCAATGCCTTGATCGAACCCCGGTCGAGGATGAGTCCCAGAGGAGGCCATGGATGATCAACCAGTCATCCGAGGATTCCTCAAAAATGGCCTTTGACCATATCTCTCAACAGACAACCTGAGAATTCTAGGATTGGGTGATCGACAACAACTGGCCTGGTAAGCCAGAGGCCGACCAGGCCTCCTTGGTCAAAGTATGCCTCTCCATCCTCAGGGATGGAGAAGCACTTGCGGGGAGCACCTGAGATGTGTGGACCGGTGAGGATATAACTGGTGGCCGCTAGGTGACCAAAGGTTCAGTGGGCAAAGCCCTGCCCTGCAATAGCCCACTGTTGCCAGAGGAGCTCTTCATAGCACGAGCACATCTTAAACCCATGCCCCTCTCCACCCAAAGATGAGGAGGTCGAGGAGCGCTGACACCTCTTGGTCAAATGGGACTGCCTTGAAAGAGATCTCGACCTAGACCTAGACTGTCAACAAGACAGCTGACGTCGAAGAGAGCCCTCTGGCTGGTCACAGTAGACCACATGCCTCACCACATTAACCAAGAGGCTTCTGGGGCTCAACAACTGGTGGAAGCAACTCCTGAGATGATCCGATCAGGCCATGCCCTCCTAAGCAGGGACCAGGAGAAGGGGGCTCTGGAAGCTTGAATCCTCAATCTCATTTGACAGCCGGTCAACAGGCTCAAGGAAAGTTTCTGCAGCTTGCTCGACTGGAGTTGAAGTTGACAAGAATGACAGAGAATACCAAGGAGCTCTCGACTTTCCCCTTGGCTGAAGGAGTCTCGATCAAAGTCGAGTGGTCATGGGAGTAGAAGGATCGGGAGACATTGATCTCTCCCACCCCCACAACTGGTGCCAGCAGCCCTTGTGTATCTTGCCGTGGTGGGCAGGGCTCTCCTCCAAAATTCTGGAGGGCCATGCACATTTTTTTGAATCCCACCAAGAATGACCCTCTGTTGTTGGCCACAGCTGGAAGCACCACCAATACAGCTGCTGCTTCCTCCTCGAAGGCCGCAACTACGATGCTGACCCAGCAGCTGTTGAGGCCTGCTCGTGACCCTTAGGCAGATTTTTCAGATCCTGCAGCAAAGGCTGGATGAGGATAAGCTGGTACTACTGATCCTCAAGGGATTCCAAAAGCATCAAAACATAAACAGCACCTGTTCGTGTCATGCTACCCACCCAGGCAGTACAGGCACATCATGTGGGTCAGTGACAGATATCTTCTGCTGGCCCTGGACACAGAATATAAACCCAGGCTTCTGTAGCTCTATCGATCACAAAGGTGGAGTCAGACGCCGAGAAATAACTCTAAACAGCTTCAAAAAGAAAGTTCACCAGTGGCACACTAAATATTAAGGGATAGCTGCTAAGGAGGTGAGCTGTTCTTCCTGTGGAAAGATGGATCTGACATCATGGGGTGGAGCCAGAGGATATACTGCGGAGATAGTGGGAGGAGCGTAGCTTCAAGATGTCTGACAAATCAGTACTTCCAGTGGAACTGTCAGAGTGTGGATAATGAACTGTATCCATGCCCCTGGAACAATCCTTATTTTGCACCATACACCATTCCAAGAATGCCTGATGCAGACTTTTTATAACCAAGACATCACACTGCCCACCCTATACATTCTCCGCCCCCCCCATGCATCATTGCACCCACTATTAAAACTACTCTTGGACTCAGTAGTCTCTCTAACTGAAGGGCTACTTCTCTTGGCAGAGGATTTTAATATTGCTTCAAACCCTGATTGGGACTTCTCCAATCCAAATCCCCCAGGCACAGCTTTCCGAGGTTCTTTAAACAGTTCACCCGTGAAACAGGATGGATGAATGCAAGGCAGACCTTGCATCCCAGGTCCTGTAAATATACTCAGTATTCCCAAGTCAAATATTCCTATTCTCAGAAGACCATTTCTATACCCCAGGTGGACTAGCAAGCCTGGCTGTCACAATGCACTCAAGGAGATATCTTCCTCTCAGATCATGCCCCGGTCATCTCCTATTGGGACTGTGGTCTACAGAAATGGTCCGCATGCTGGCGCCTGAATACTTATCTCAGGAAGTCTCAGGAATGCCGCTCCTACATGGGGGAAAAACTTCAGGAGATCCTCCTCAATCATAACCCTGGAGACAACACATCACATAGCATTAGGTAGGACCCTGTGAAAATGGTGCTCAGCAGGGACCTTATTCACTATGCATTGCAACAGAAAAAATGGAAGTAGGAAGAAAGGCAGGCCCTGGAGGATACTGGCTCACCAGCAAGAGGATCTCTCATCGCCACCTCGAATTACTAATGTGAAAGATTGATAAACTCTGCCTGGAGCAGAGACAGCACTCCCCTTCATACACCAGCATATCTATGAGGTGGGGCCAGATCCTCTCATCTCCTAGCACACCAGCTTAGGAAGCAGCAGTAAGCAGCAATGATAGGGACAATATTAGGCCCAATCTCCATGTCTTGCCTTACATACAGAGATAGCACAGGCATTCCAGCAATACTATGAAAACCTATACAGACCAGAAACAGTTCCTACCCAGACTCAGAATGCTTTAGTCGTTAGGTTTCCCAAACCTCCCTCCCTAGCAAGGAGAAAGTACAGTAACGTAAGAACTTACCGTAACAGTAGATCTTCAAGAGAGGCTCTTGCAGTAGGTAATTACAAATAGGACTGAAGCCAGCAGGCGTCAGGACCACACGGAAAAATTTCTAGCTAGCAGTCTCTGGTGGGGGACCGCCCCTACGTCAGGTGACCGACGTCAGTATAAAGGGGAGGTCCCTCACGCCCGCCACTTCAGTTCTTTCCGCCAAAGGCCAAAAAGGCAAGACAAAGAAAGCGGATGTTTCCTTCACTGAAAGGAGATGAAAAGCTTGGGGATGGATGGGGGAAGGTATTACCTACTGCAAGAGCCTCTCTCAAAGATCTGCTGTTACGGTAAGTTCTTACATAACTGTACTATCTTACTTCGAGAGGGCTCTTGCAGTAGGTAATTACAAATAGGACTGAGTCCCAAGCAGTCTGGAACAAGCAGAAGCAAACGGGAAGAGGAAAACTACCCCAAAGTAGACCCTCTGGCTGTGAAGGTCTTAGGAAAGAAGACCTCGCAGAACAGTCAACCCAAAGCCCGCTCTACAGCAAGAGGCAATGTCCAAACTAGTGTTTCGTAAAGGTATGGACAGAAGTCCAAGTAGCGACTGCCAGATGTCTGCCACTGACATATTCCTGAAACAAGCAGCGGAGGCAGCAACCCCTCTGGTGGAGTGGCCTCTGACTTGACCAGGCAGGGTCTTGTTGTACTTGTCATAACAGAAAGTGATACAATTAGCCAACCATGTTGATAGGCATTGCTTAGAAACAGCATTGCCTTCTCTTTTGTGAGCAAAAGAGACAAACAGTTGATCAGTCTTTCTGAGATCCTTCATCCTGGTGGTATAGTATCTCAGAATTCGGTGAACATCCAAAGTATATGAGAAGTACTCTCCTTGATTGGAGTGCTGTGTAAAGAAAGCAGGCAACTCTATGGATTGATTCAGCATAGACCCTGCTACCACCCTGGGGAGAAACTTAGAGTTGGTACACAGAGCCACACGTTCCTTGTGAAAAAATCAAATACGGGATTTTGCACATCACGGCCTAGAGCTCGGAAATCTTTCAAGCAGAAGTAATGGCCACAAGGAAGAGAGTCTTCCATGAAAGGAACTTCAAGTCTGCTGAGGCTGCCAGCTCAAAAGGAGGCAGAGTAAGCTTCTCAAGGATAAAATTAAAATCCCAAGGAGGGGCAGGAACCCTAATAGGGGATCTCAGGTGAAGGACCCCTCTAAGAAAGGTCGTGGAGACCTCCAGTTGTGCAAAAGTCCTGTCCCCAAAAGGAACATGGTAAGCCGAGATGGCAGCCATGTGAACCTTCAGAGAGGAATGACTGAGACCCAGATCAAAGAGGTGTTGCAAGTAATACAAAAGCCATCCAACAGAGCACGAGAAAGGCTCGAAATCTTTGGAAGCATCCCAAACAGAGAACCATTTCCATTTCATGGCATAGGTAGATCTAGTGGAGGGCTTCCTGGCCTCCACCAGAATCTCAGCCACCAGCGGGGAAACCCCAAATCGGGCTTGAGCTACGTCTGCAGAAGCCACGCGTGCAACTGAAGGGACTTGAGGCCTGGATGGACCAGGGTCCCCTGATCCTGGGTCAGCAAAATTTGCGACAGAGGAAGAGGAAGAGGAAGTGGAGGTTCCTCTGAATACTGTTGCAGAAGAGAGAACCAAACTTGCCTGGGCCAGAAAGGAGCGATGAGGATCATGCTAGCTCCTTCCAAGCTGAGTTTCTGTAAGACCCTTGGAATCAAGGGGTCAGAGGAAGGCATAAGCGAATCTTCCTTCCAGTCTAGAGACAGGCGTCTCCAAAAATGCTCTGCGCCTGGGCGGCGAGAAGGCGGGAAGTTTTCGTTGAGAGGAGGCGCAAACAGGTCTACCTGAGGGGTTCCCCAGCGTAGAAAGATGTCATCTGCTACCCCCTGATCTAGTTCCCACTCGTGGGCATGAGCAGACGACCAACTGAGGTGGTCTGCCAACATGTTCTCGACCCCAGGGATGTGAATGGCCGTGAGGTGAAGGTTGTGCTGCACTGCCCATTCCCAAACCTGCATCGCTTCCCTGCAAAGAGGGTAGGAATGAGTTCCTCCCTGTTTGTTGATGTACCAGACTACGCACATGTTGTCCATCTGGACAGCCAGATGTTCAAGGAGCAGATAAAGATGCAGAGCCTGAAGAGCATACAGCACGGCCCAAAGCTCGAGCACATTGGTGTGGAGAGATTTTTGAGCTGGGACCAGGAGCCCTGGGTCCTGTGAGGCCCGAGGTGTGCTCCCCAACCCTCACCCGAGGCATCTGTGGTCAGCGTCTGGGAGGGGGGAGAAAGGCAGAAGGGGACTCCCCGGCAAAGGTTCTCCTGAACCGCTCACCACTGCAAGTCCTGAGCCATAGGGTTGGAGACCAGAACTAGTTGATCTAGGTTATCCACGGCTGACCCCACTGAGACTAGGCGTCACTGAGATTCTCATGTGGAGCGGCCTTGAGGACAGTCAGAATAACAGCCGCCATGAGCTCAAGGAGGCGAAGGACTGACCTGGCGCTGACCCGCCTGCGGCTGGACAACAGGCTAACTTGAGCCTGGAGTAAGGCCGCCCTGTCCAGTGGCAGAAAAGCCATGCCAGAGGATGTGTCCAGGATCACCCCTATAAACTAGAGCCTCTGGGACGGGATCAGGTGGGACTTGGCATGGTTGACGGTAACACCCAGGCAGGCAAAAACCTGAGGGTAAGGGAAAGGAAGCGGAGGAGTTCCTCCCTGGATGAGGCTGCCAGGAGCCAATCATACAGGTATGGGAAAACCTGCACTCCCGGGTATGCAGGTAGGCCGCTACCACGGAAAGACATTTGGTAAAAACTTGGGGCGTCGAGGAAAGACCAAATGGGTGGGCCTTGAACTGGTAGTGATCCCCCTGAAATGCAAAACACAGGAACTTGCGGTGGGAAGGGTGAATAGGCATATGCAGGTAAGCATCCTGCATATCCAGAGCACACAGCCACTGTCCTGGCCGAAGGAGGGGCAGAAGGTTCTGCAGCGAGAGCATCCTGAACCTTTTGTACTCCACAAACAAGTTCAGGGATCTGAGGTCGAGAATCGGCCTCACCTCTCCTGACTTCTTCGGGACCAGGAAGAAATGGGAGTAGTAGCCCGTCCCCTGAAGATGTGGAGGTACCGGCTCCATCACCTCCTTCAGAAGAAGAGAGGATATTTCTTCCCAGACCAGAAGAATATGTTCTGGGGAGTAAGATGACCTGGGGAGGGGGTTTGTGAGGAGGTTTCCGAAGAAACTCTATTGAGTGTCCTTCTGCGATCAGCTGGAGCACCCAAGTGTCTGAAGTGATGCTCTCCCAACCCGGTAGATGGAGGGAGAATCTCCCTCCTACCGGTTCCTCTGGAAGGCCCAGAGGCTGTGGGAGAGGAAAGGAGTCAGGAGGTATGAGGCAGCGTTGCGGCTGAAGCCCCTGCTGCTTTTTTGGGCGGGGGGGGCTTGGCAGATGGAGGGGCCTGACGTTTGTTGGCCCGCTTTCCCTGAGGTTTCGCCTTTTGCCGAGGATGTCTGCAAAAGGGACGACGCTGAGCCTGAGGGGGTCTGTACAAAGAGTCGACCGACTTAAGTGCAGTACCCTTCTCCTGCAGATCGGTGGTGACTGAACAGCACTGAACCCCTGAAGGGCGCGTCCTGGATAGCGGACTGCACCTCTGAGACCAAACCTGACACCCGGAGCCAGGCATGACGCCGCAAACCCACAGCGAAAGCCGAGCTCCAACCAGTAGCGTCCACTGCATTGTACATGGCACGAAGCATGTGCCGACTGGCCGAACGCGCAGACTGGACTAGATCCACCACTTCCTGCTTTGTCTGAGACTCAGGAAGGGAGTCCAATTTAGCCTCCGCCTCGCTAAGGATCGCCTTCTGATAATCCCCCATATGACCAATGTAATTCATGGCCCTAATACCCAGAGTAGAAGAAGCATAGACCTTCTTCCCATACTGGTCCAGAAGGCGGGACTCCTTGTCGGGTGGTGACGAGCTCAAGTGGTTGGGGCTAGCTGTCTGGCCATGAGCGGCGCTGATCACGACCGAATCAGCTTGAGGGTGCAAATTCAAAGAGTTAACACCCTTGGTAGCCTGATAAAGCCTGTCCGACTTCCTAGGAAAGGGGGCTAATGCTGATGGTTGCTTCCAAATGGTGGAAACAAGGTCGGCATGAGGCTCAATTCAGGGTGGCACCAGGGTAGGAGCGGTCTCTGGCAGATCCAGGTGTGCAGCAAGTTTCTTAGGCTGTCGATCCTGCTCCAAGGAATGTCACTGATGAACTGCCTGGATTTTGCGCAGCAACTCCGTAAAGGAAGGATCCTCTGGCGGAGACTTCAGAGGAGTCCTTGGCCTGGGCTTGTCCGGTGTGCGGGGCTGGTTGTCTGGGTCAGAATGACCACTGGAGTCTTCTGAGGTCTCCGCGGAGGATAAAAAGGAAGAAGACTCCTCCTCCCGACGCGGGGGAGAAATGGACCCCTTGAGAAGCCCTCGGGGAAGCATATCCTGCCCCACCCTGGAACCGGAGGGCTCGCCTCTGATATCCAGAGGTAGGGAGGGGATCTCTCATCTCCGACGCAGGGGGTCCGGAACCAGGACCGGCATCGGAAGACGACACTCTACCTCTCTGGTGAGCTGAGCCTTGGCCTCAGCCCACCAGGCAGCCAGAGTCTCCTAAGTCCATTGGAGGTTGGGGGATAGAATACTGAGGTATCCGTAAGGCGGCGCATCACAGTACCCGGCAGGCGGAAGCCCGGTGCCAGTGCTGGGGCATCGTGTACTGCGGCATCGGGTAAGCCGGCGTCTGGTACTGGGGTGCCGGATACTGTGGGCCTGGGTATGATGGCATCGGATAGGACGGGGTCAGATACCCAGGCACTGGGGGATCTGCAGGAGCAGAAGGCCCCACAAAAGGCCCAGTGAGTGGGCCCAGAACAGGAGGCCCGGCGGGTGGCAGGCCCAGCGTAGGGGCAGTGTCCAGCAATGGGATACTGTCGGGCGTCTGGTAAGCAGGTGTCAGCACCGGCGTCCGAGGATCCAGCATCAGGTCATCCGGCCCAGCGGGAGGGAGACCCTACGGCAGCATACCCACGTCCTCCATGTTGCCCGGGGAAGAAAGGTTACCATCCTCGGGATCCAGCAGAGGAGATGCTGGTGCCTCGGAGTGCAACGAATGTTGCGGCGAGCTCAGAACGATGGATAAGCCCGAAGGGTCTGGCGTCGGCTCTAGAGCCAAGCGGACGTCGGAGGGGCCGACGTCCGTCTTATTGACAGGATCCGGGTGGACATCAGAGGAGCCGGCGTCTGACTTATTGGACCCAGCACCCGATGAGGGCCGCGAAGGAGGGGTGGCCTTGGCGGGTGCTTTGGAGGCCGTGCACTGCCCTGGAGGGTCCGGCGTCTTAGTGGCCTTACACAGGCGGGCATCGGAGGAGCAGATGTCCAACTTATCGGGGCCGCTCGAACCAGAAGGCTGCATGGCAGCGACCTTAGTGGGAGCGGCTGCCTCCTTAGACCCGGAGGCTCCCAAGGGGCCTGAGCGTGAGCCCAATGGGAGGGTTGATGCCGTCTTGGAAGCCTCCAAGATAACCAACACCGAGCTGCCTCCCAGGAAAGTTACCTCCCAACAACGACCCAGCTGAGCCAGGCAACCCGATGAGTCCCCAGTCCCAGTGCTTCTTCTTGTGATGGCCTCGGGAGAAATCGAAGCCTGCCGAGGTTTTTTCAGTTCCTTTTCCTTGGAGGTCATTTTTTGTTTAAGAACATGGGCCTCTAGGGACTTCTGCCTCCGCTTCCGGGTGGCTGCGTTAAACTGCTGGCAGAGCTAGCACTTCTCGGCAGGATGATCGGGGCCTAGACAAAACAGGCACTGGGAATGTCAGTCCTTATGCGGGAGCTGGGCGCCGCAAGAATCGCACTTGTTTTTTGTGCTCAGAGGAAGTTGAGGACGACATACATGGCAGCTGAAGGTAAGGCTGACAAAAATCAGAAACAAGAAGAAATTTAGGTGGTAAAACTACAGATGAATGACTGCGAAGCAGTGAACTTAACCACGAGGTGCTGCACGAGCCAACGGCGGGAATGAACTGGAAGGCAGGCATGGGGGACCGCCCCTTTATACTGACTTCGCCTGATGTTGGACACCTGATGTGGGGGTGGTCCCCCGCCAGAGACTGCTAGCTAGAAATTTTTCCATGGGGTCCTGACACCTGCCGGCATCAGTCCTATTTGTAATTACCTATTGCAAGAGCCCTCTCGCAGTAAGATCAACTACTATCCCCAATCATGGTTGAAAAACTGGAAACGGCAATAGGGCTCTCTACAGGTATGGAGGTTCCAGGACCAGATGGCTACAGTGCTAAGTTGCATAAAAATCACCAAGAACACTCTCTGCACCCCTTACTGGACACATACAAGATCCTGACACGTGGACCCCCATCTTGGTCTGCTGTGACCATTTTGGTAATCTCTAAACTGGATGAGGAACACTGGATCGCCCTGTATGCGGTTGACGTGCTGCTGTATCTTGCTAACCCAAAGGAGGCTCTTTCGGAGATATCTGACCCGAGGCAATTCAGGGGTGTCTTAGAGGCTACTGTTTACATTCACTCCAGCTAAGTTAGACCATAACTTCCAGTCATGGGTGCATAAAGGTCTTGCTCATACTTTCTAAAAAGGGACAATTCAAATCTTAGGCACAGTGTATGCAGGACGGGAGCTTAGATAGAAGAGATCATTATCGATACGGACAAAAAAGTCACTGCTTAAATTCTACCATAAGACGTACTGTGGACGAGCATAAATTACCCCAACTCCTGACTCTTATCTGTACATTAATACAAGGGCTTTGGCCGAGACACTTCGTTACAGTTTGCTATAAATCCCTACAAAGTGCCCCGGATATTGATGCTTCACAGACCCAGGAAACATGGGAAGCTGAGCTCTCCATCACTCTCACAGCCTCTCCTTGGACTTCTGTCTAGGCAAGACAACATAGGATCACTGGATACCACAGTTGGCGGGAATACAGCTGGAAAATGGCAATCTGGTTTTTCCTAACACCTCAAATTTATAGCGGAATTCCATACCTCCAGAGGTGCCTCATGCTGGAGAGGGTGAGAATATATATATATATATATATATATATACATATATATATATATATACATATACATATATACATATATATATATATATATATATATACATATACATACATACATACATACATACACACACACACATATACATATATACACAGTCCTGTCCAGCACACTCTACAGTTTGGAAAGTCACAGGAACGAAGATCAATATCATTATTTCATAGAACCATAGAAGTTGACTGCAGATCAGGACCGCAAGGCCCATCCAGTCTATCCAATTTTTTCTACCTTATGAATGTGCCATAGGTCTTTACTCTATCAATGGCCTATTCATTCATACTCCTCTGTATTGCTCCCTTATGCCTATCCCATGCCTGTTTGAAGCCATGCACTGTATTCATATCTACCACTTCCTGAGGTAGGCTGTTCCATGCATCCACCACCCTTTCTATGAAAAAGAACTTCCTCACATTACCCCTTAATCGGCCTCCCTCTAATCTCATGCTGCGTCCTCTTGTCCTATTTTTCTTATATTGAAACATTAGACTCTTTCACCTTATTAATGTCCTTAATATGTTTGAATGTTTTGATCATATCACCTCCCACCTTTGCTCTAGGGTATACATATTGAGCTCTGTTAATCTGTCCTCATATGTTTTCTGATGCAGTCCCTGCACCATTTTGGTTGTCGTTCTCTGGACTGCCTCCATTTTGTTAATGTCCTTCTGCAGGTGTGGCCTCCAGCACTCCAGATGGGGCCTAACCAGTGTCTTGTAAAGAGGGATCATTACCTCCCCCTTATGACTTGTGATACCCCTGCTAATACACCCCAACATCCCTCTAGCCTTACCTACTGCTTTAGTAGTCTGCTTGGATGATTTCAGGTCATCTGTGATGTTGATGCCCAAGTCTCTTTCTTCCCTTGTGATTGCCAGCAACTCCCCTTCCAACCTACAGGTGGCTTCAGGGTTTTTCTTCCCTATGTGCATGATCTTGCACTTCTTTGCGTTAAACCCCCGTTGCCACTCTTCCGACCATTGTGCCAGGTTATCCAGATCTCTCCTCATTCGCCCTACCCCATCTGGATCATCTACTCTGTTGCAGATCTTGGTATCATCTGCAAACAGACAAACCTTACCCTCCAGTCCATCTGTAATGTCACTGATGAAGATATTGAAGAGGACTGATCCCTGAGGTACTCCACTTGTGACTTGCATCTCTTCTGACGGTATACCATTTACCACCACTCTCTTTTGTGCCCGCCACCCAGTTGACCAACTTCTGACCCACCCCAAGCCTACCCAGCTTATTAATCAATTTACTATGTGGAACAGTATCGAAAGCTTTGCTGAAGTCAAGGTAGGCAACATAAACTGCACCCCCCTGGTCCACCACTCTGGTTACCCAGTCAAAGAAATCTTTGAGATTAGTTTGACAGGACCTTCCTGTTGTAAATCCATGCTGTCTTGGATCCTGTGCACCTATGGATTCCAGGTGTTGCACTACCCTTTCCTTAAGGAGTGCCTCCATAATCTTGCCCACTACTGAGGTAAGACTGACTGGTCTGTAGTCCCCTGCCTGCTACCACTCTTGTGGAGTGGGATCACATGAGCTCTTCTCCAGTTTTCTGGGACCTCTCCTGTGTTCCGAGACTCACTAAGCAGCTCTGATAATGGCTCTGCTAGTTCCACCCTTGGCTCCTTTAGTACCCTGGGATGTATGCCATCAGGTCCTATTGCCTTGTCCACCCTGAGCTTAGCGAGCTCTTGTAGGACCCTTTCTTTTGTGAAGGGACTTGTGCACACCTCCTTCCCCACTGTGTCCATGGTGCTGAGCTGTGGGACCTGCTCTACCTAAGTATCCATTTAGGATCAATGTTTTTCATTGGTCCTCCTCCACACATTCTCACTTATCCCCTCTGATCTTAGCAATACCCCCCTCTGGACTTTCTCCTTTCACTAATGTATCTACAGAAAGTCTTGTCCCCTTCTTTTACTGTTTGTGCTAGTGTTTCCTTGGTTTGGGCCTTTGCCTGCCATACTGCCTTCCCTGCTTCCCTTAGGGAAGTCTGGTATGCCTCCCTATCTTTGTCCCGCTGCATTCCCTTATATTTCCTGAAGGCCAACCTTTGGCTCTGATCTTTTCTGCTACTGTTTTTGAGAACCAAAGTGGTTTCCTCCTTCTTTTGTTCATGCTTTTCTCCCTAACACAATGGGATGTTGCTTCAAGTATTGCATCCTTAATGCTTACCGCTTTGCCTGTACCCCCTCACCTGTATTTCTTCTTGTCAGGGCTAGCTTAACTCTGTTGGCCATCTTATCAAAATAGGGCTCCTCTGAAGTCCCACATTTTTACCTTGGAATGGGATGATTTAGTTCTAGTGGCCAAATTGAACCATACTGTGTGATGGTCACTGGCTTCCAGGTGACCTATCTGGAGATCTGTGATCCTTTCCCCGTTAGTCAGTACTAGATCTAGGATACCACTGTCTCTTGTGGATGGTTGTATCAGTTGTTTGAGGCCCTCCCCCTGCAGGTAATCCACTCTGTGTCTAGTTCTGGCCGTGTCGTAACCCCAGCAGCTGCACTGCTTCCTCACTTCCCTTCTCATGCTAAAAACAAAATCCATCTCTACCTTCTTATAACAGCAGGGGAAAAAAGTGATCACTAGATAGTGACTTAAAAAAAAAAGACTGCAACAGTTTTCCAGTGGGAAGACACTGAATGGAACGTATAAGATAGAGAGGTTAACTGTACAATTAAGGAAATTAGATTCAACACCAAAACAGATGGCATGCCTGGCTGCTACACATAATGGCAAACAGATCAGACACTATCCCATGAGAAATGTATTAGGTCAGACTTATGACCCTTGCCAGGGAAAATAAGGGGAACAAAGAGTGAAGCCATGAGGTTTGGGTTAAGGGGATGCCATTAGACCTAGGCAACCATGAAAATATAGTTATATTTATCAGAATGAAGTTACTGTTACAGTATTTGTGATGGTCCATACCAAAAACTGAAATGCTAAATGTATTGTATACAATGTATATTTCTTCTTTCTTTTCGCTGCTGTATGAGATCATCTGTGGCTTGGCCAAGTAGCGCAGAGGGCTGAGGTGCTCAGTGCCTTGCTTCCTGCCACACCAGTGACCCAGGTTCAAGAACGGACTCTGGTCATTCAGGGGGTGACCGGGTGAGGGAGGATTATGTGACCCACTGCTTGCCTGCCACCTGGAGGTATCTGGGTGGTACTGCAGCCTAGGCACACTAGAAGACAGTCAGTCATGGGCGTGTAAAGACATCTCTGTGGAGCCGGAGCTCGTCCATTACGCCACTGCATGTGTGTGGCTTAGGGGAGGGAAAAAACCCTCTGGCCCAGGAGGACGTCTGGGCCCTTGCTAGTCCTGTGCTGGCAACTGGGCACCCTGCCACCTGACCTACAAACAGAGGACTCCTATGAGAAGATAAGTCCCGGGGAAGTCAGATGATGGGGCTGAAGGCACAAGACAGAAGGGGGCAGGCCAGAAGCAATAGGGATAAAATATGGATAAAAAAAAAAAAAAAATCTAAATAAAGATAAAGATTAAGTTACAAAAAAAAAAAAAAAAGAAAAGACAGGATTTTGCCTAATGGGGGACACTGCCACTTAGCCTGACCAGGCGGATAGAAGTTGTCCGCATGGTCACTCTATCAAGGGCGCTTTATCTTTTCCAAAATGTCCTAGCCTTGCCTGCCCCTAGATGGTGAAGTTAGACCAGGGAAATTTCTCCATTTATAGGAGAAGGCCAGCAAGCTTAAACAGCCATTTCACACTAGGCACATGGGGAGTCTGGCCCCACTACACCTTCAGACATTTTTGGGTGGCACATGTCCGCTTTATCCTGTTCTGCCATCTAGGTAGGTTTGTTCTGATGGCACCTTACTCAGCTCACCACTGCACCCTCTACCAGATGATTCAGTGCCCCCCCCCCCCCAGGCCTGCCGCAACTACCTCCCAGGTTGCATCATGGATAAATCTATTAAGGAAAAAGATGCACGTCCCTCACCCCCCTATTCAAACCTAAACCTTGCTACCAGGGCCTCCGGAACTCATTTAGCCTTATGCTCGAATGCCCTCAAGTCACCACATGGATGGGACAAAAGGCCTTCTCCTCAGCTGCACCAGTCCTATGGAACAGCCTGTCTGCCCCTGTGTGTGTGCACTGGGATGACACCCCCTGTTTAAATCCCACTTTAAGTGCCTCCTTGCGGGATCAGCCACATGTTCCTGCTCCGTAGGCTGACTGCCCCTCCCCCCTGCTTCTAGACAGCTCCCATTCTAGTACCTAAATTTATTGTTCTCTGTATATGTATTTGTATAATGTATCAATGCTGTGCTGGATGTCTTATTGTGAGCCTGCGCTGCTCGGCACCACTGTGTACTTTCAACTGTATGCACCATGACCACTTCAAGCACTATTTTTGCACTAATCATGCTGTTTCTGCTAGTGTGTTCATCTACGTGTACCTACCTGAATATGTTTCCTGTACCATGTTTGATTTGCCACCTTACGTGGCTTGGGTTGTGCCCAAACATGGTCTCTGGGATCAGTGCACCCACCTGGTTAACAAATAAAATAGGTGGCTCACATAGCATCTGGCTGGCTGGACAGGAGTGGGACCTTCATCCAAATGCCCGGTTTATTCAGGCTGTGTACCACTGGGCAACCCCAGTGCCCCGAAACAAGTTCTTAACCCATGGTTACAGTTCCAAGTAAAAGTCTGGTACACTCTTAGATGGGCATTACATCTGACCCTCTTCCTTCCTTCCTATCTTGTGTCAGACTGCACTTGTGGAAGATTTTTCACCTTCCCCACTGGACATAGGCTTTTGATCATGGGAGAGGTACTCCCAACTCCCACCAGTTTTTGTCAGGCCCCACAGTGCAATCCTTTATCGACCTTCAGATACAATACAATACAATACAAACTTCAAAGAACAGAATTCTTCTGCTACTTAAATCCAACACTTTATTCTTGCTTCCCCCAAGGGTTCATGTCCTGGACATGAACCCGGCCATCATAACCTACTGCATAAACCTCTTCAAGTCAGGAGTCCAACCACATATGATCTCACAGATCAGACCTTACTGACCTCATTAGGAAATGACTAAAGATGTTGCACTAAAGCCGGCCCGGTGGTGCTGAAGGTTGAGGCACTGAATGCCACACCTTGCGCCATGCCGGCGACCCATGTTCGGGCACGGATTGCCAGGGGTCAGCCGGCAGGAGGAGGACTGAGCATCCCAGGGGACAGCTCTCCTCTGGGGAGGGTGGATGGGTAGGACCGCCAAGGTGCTGGCTCCTAGCGGCAGCTGGAGGCTGTGCAGCTTCGGGGCCAACAGAAAGGGACGGCATTTGCAGAATCTGATGTGCAACATACGGAAGTGAGGGTTGCATGCCAGCACCTGGGCGCTACCTATGCCAAAGAAAAAATCTCTCAGCAGCATGACTACTGTCCGACAAGCGCCACCACAGGCGTCTTAGGTCAGCTCTTTCCTGGGCCCGCCTTCCAGGTCTCCATGATGGTGAGGTAAGTACCACTGCAAAGCAGCCTGGGAAGGGCTCTGACGGAGGTGAGCTCTGGCCATGACGGGGCAGTGGCCATGAAAACTGGCTGGAAGGGAACCAAAGGCACAACCCCCACCCCCCCAGCCAAGGAAATAAAAAATTTAATTAAAATAAATAAATAAAAATATGTTGCACTAAGATGGAAGGAAGCTGGCATCCCTATTAGAATAGGGGAGGCATTCATATGTACGCTGATGACAGTTCTTTTTGCTTTTGGATCCTCTTCCCATGACCTAACCTCCTGGCTGTAGTTGGATCCTGACAACATTCAGCGCTGGTTCAAGTCTAACCAATTGTCCCTCAATGTCATAAAAACAGTCTCCTTGACTTTTTCCACCTGTCAGAGGCCTGCCAGACTTACTTCTCTCCCATTATTTAATACCCTTGATGGTACTAAGCTACATAGAAACATAGAATGTGACGGCAGATGAGGACCGCTTGGCCCACCTAGTCTGCCCATTTTCCTACCTAACAGATAAGCTGCAGATCCTAATTAACCAACAGCTTACTTCCTCCAACCCCCCACTAGGACTGCCTTATGTCTGTCCCATGCATTCTTGAATTCCCCCACTGTTCTTGACTCCACAACCACCTCAGGGAGGCTGTTCCATGCATCCACAACCCTCTCTGTGAAAAAATACTTCCTCACATTACCTCTGAGCCGTCCCCCCTCTATCTTCAAATTGTGCCCCCTTGTTCTTGCACATCTCTTTTTCTGAAAGATGCCACCCTCTTGGACTTTGTTGATTCCCTTGAGGTACTTGAAAGTTTCTATCATGTCCCTTCTCTCCCTCCTTTCCTCAAGGGTATACATATTAAGCTCCTTTAGTCTTTCTTCGTATGTCTTCTGGTGCAGACCCTGCACCATTTTGGTTGCCCTCCTCTGGACAGCCTCCACTCTGTCTATGTCTTTGCGGAGATGGAGTCTCCAGAACTGCACACAGTACTCCAGATGGGGTCTCACCAACTGCCTGTACAGAGGATAACAACTTCCTGTTTTCTACATTGATGCCTCTCCCTATGCATCCCAGTATCCCCAGCCTTCCTTACTGCCTTCTCCATTGCTTTCCACCTTAAGGTCATCTGATATAATTACCCCCAGGTCCCTTTCCATTTTTACTGTTGTCAGTATCTCACCCCCCATTGTGTACTCTTGCCCTGGGTTTTTGTTTCCCAGGTGCATTACCTTGCTCTTCTTTGCATTGAATCTGAGCTGCCATACATTTGACCATTCCTCCAACCTTGCCAAGTCCCTTCTCATCCTTTCCACTCCATCTGGTGTATCAACCCTGTTGCAGATCTTTGTGTCATCTGCAAAGAGACACTTTTCCTTTCAGTTTCTCTGCAATGTCACTTATAAAGACATTAAAAAGGACCAGTCCCAGTACTGAACCCTGCGGTACCCCGCTAGTAACCCTCCTTTCTTCACTGTGGACTCCATTTACTACTACCCTTTGCGTCCTGTTGTCTAGCCAATTTTTTATCCAGGCTACCACCTTGGGACCCACTCCAAGGCTGGCTAACTTGTGTATTAATCTTTTGTGTGGGATTGTATCAAATACCTTGCTAAAATCTAGGTAAGCCATGTCCACAGCCCCTCCCTGGTCTACTACTTTGGTCACCCAATCAAAGAAATCTATTAGATTCGTCTGACACGACCTTCCCATCGTGAATCCATGCTGCCTTGGGTCCTGTGCCCCACTGGCCTCTAGGTACTCAACAATTCTTTCCTTCAGAAGTGATTCCATCATTTTACCTACCACTGAGGTCAAACTATTTATTTATTTATTGAATTTTGTTGACCGGGTAAGCCCACTGGGCCCCGAAGGTCCCTTTTTCAGGGGCGACCCGAGGGGAAAAAAGTAACATACAGGTAAACAGAACAGTACAAATTGAAATATCATCATGTTAGACAGTTAAATGCCATAGGGATACATTCAGGTAGAAGGTGAGGGAACAATACAGTCATTGGGGCATCTTGAGTAGGAAACTAACTGGTCTGTACAGTAGTTTCCTACCTCTGTCCTGCTCCCATTTTTGTGAAGAGGAATCACATCCGCCCTCCTCCAGTCCTCAGGTACCACCCCTAGAAGATGTTTCCTCCTTTAAGTACCTCGGGGTCTGTCTTGACCGGCATCTTGATGTCTCAGTACATACTGATGCTGTTCACCATAAACGACACCCTAAGCTTGGAGCACTGCAGGAATAAAGCGAGCATTCCGCTTCCTGCCCACTGAGAAATTGCAGTGAAAATGATTCTCCCCATCTTTGACTATGGTGACAGTCTACAGTGGTACCCCTAAATCTTCCCTTGCCAAACTGGACCCACTTTTCCATTCTTTCTGTCATTTTGCTTTAGACCCCCCCCCATACTCACCACTACTCTCTTTAATCATCACTCTCTCCCCCCTCTCTTGATGCTAGGTGCCTTTCCCAATGTGCATCTTTTACATCCAAATTCTGGTTCAGTTCCCTTCCCTCCTATCTTAAATCCCTTCTAGCCTCTCTTCTTTCTTCCTCCTACCTTCTCCGCAACACTAATTCCCCTTCTCTTTCCATTCCTTCTAGAAAATCTACTGTTGGACAATCTGCTTTTTCTTACCAATTTCCTAAACTTTGGTCCTCCCTTCCCCTTTCAGTTTGTTCTGCCTCTTCTTCCTCCCTAAAGTCTCTTCTTTATGACATTTGTTCCCCTACATGCAACTGTCTATGACCCTCCCTTCTTCTTATTCCCTTTCTCTCTCTCGCGCTCTCTCTCTCTTTTATTTTCTACTTGCATTCATTCATTAATTTGCCTCTAATTATTTATATTTATGCTTCACGTATTACTATATTACTGTAATCGACTTATTTTCATCAATTTATTGTTTAGCAATTTCATTCTCCCCTTTCTCCTAGGACGCATCTGGAAACGAGCTGTTATGTAGAAACATAGAATCTGACAGCAGATAAGGACTGCTTGACCCACCTAGTCTGCCCAATTTCCCTGCCTGTTTCATATACCACAGATCCTAAGTGATTTGCGGCTTACCCCCTCTTTCCTATAGCTAGGGTTCCCGTGTCTATCCCATGCATTTTTTAATTCCCCTACCGTTTTTGCTGCCACAACCTCCACAGGTAGGCTGTTCCATACATCCACCACCCTTGCCATGAAGAAATACTTCCTTTCGTTACCCCTGAGTCTACCCCCTCTATTCCCATATTATGCATGGCCCCTTGTTCCTGAACTTTTTTTTTTTTTTTTTTTTTTTTAAGTAAAGATGCTCCCCTCTTGCACCTTATTTATACCACTAAGGTATTTGAACATCTCTATCATATCTCCCCTCTCTCCTCTGTTGCAGGGAATACATATTGAGGTCATCTAACCTCTACTCATATGACTTCTGATACAGCAACTGCACCATTTTTGTTGCCCTTCTCTGAACCGCTTCTATCCTGTCTATGTCCTTCCGGAGATGCGGCCTCCAGAAGTGGACCCAGTACTTGAGGTCTCACCAATGTTTTGTACAGTGGCATCACCACCTCCCTTCTTCTGCTGGAGATGCTTCTCCCTATGCACCCCACCATTCCACTGGCTCTCCTCACAGCCTTCTTACATTGTTTGGTAACCTTTAGGTCATCAGATATGACTACTCCCAGGTCCCTTTCATGTTTGGAGGCCGTCAGTCCCCCCCCCCCCAATCATGTACTCCTCCCCTGCATTTCTGTGCTCCAAGTACATTACCTTGCACTTTTTTTGCACTGAATCTTAACTGCCACACCCCTGACCACTCCTCAAGCCAGCTGAGGTCCCTTTTCATTCTCTCCTCCCTTCCGGGAGTGTCCACCCTGTTGCACATCTTCGGGTCATCTGCAAAGAGACATGCCTTCCCCTTCCAGCCCTTCTGCAATGTCACTTATAAAGGCATTGAAGATGACTGGTCCCATCACCGATTCCTGCGGGACCTCGCCTGGTCACCCCCTTCTCCTCAGACTGGACTCAGTTTACCACCACCTTCTGTGTCCTATTGCTCAGCCAGTTTCTGACCCAGTTTACTCCAGTGTCCCACCCCCAGGCTTCCCAGCTTGTTAACAAGCCTCCTATGTGGGACAGTGTCGAAGGCCTCGCTGAAATCCAGGTAGGCCATGACCACCGCCCCTCCCTGATCAACTTCCCAAGTCACCTAGTCAAAGAAATCTATCAGATTAGTTTGACAGGACCTTCCCACTGTGAATCCATGCTGTCTCGGATCCTGTGATCTGCTGGCTTCAAGATATACCATGAACCTTTCTTTTAGTAGGGATTCCATTAGTTTTCCCCACCACCGAGGTCAGGCTGACTGCTCTGTAATTGCCAGCCTCCTCTCTGCTCCCACTTTTGTGTAGAGGGACTATTGTTCTCAGCTCAGTATGTCTTTCCTGGTTAAACTGTTACATAAATGAATAAGGACACATAAAACTAAGTGTGTGAAGCCTCCTCTAGGGTCACTAATTTACACTATTGGAGAGCATATGCGTGGAAGCATTTGACCATGTGTTTTCCTTTTTTTGTTTTGTTTTTTTAAACCTGTCATAACAGCGCATCTTCTCCCATCTCACTCTCCAGAGTATTGGAAGGAGTATGGGGAGCCTAGAGCCATCACACACATAATGTGGACCTGTACTATGTTGCGTCCCTTTCTGGACTCTCTCACGTCAGAGCTGGAAGCCTTGTTTGGCAGACAGGCTCCACCAACGCCTGAATGTTATCTCTTTCCGCAGTACCAGAGGGGCTTCCAGGACCCTTCCACACCTTACATACCAGGAATCCTTTTAACAGTAGCCAACAAATCCATTACAAAGTTCTGGCTAACTCCCGGAATTCTAGACCTGGCTTTTCGGAAATGGGCCACAAACAAAGTCTGCCCATTTGAAAAAAATACCCATTCTTGTAATGACTGCACAGAGGTCCACACCTCTCAATGGAATGGCTGGCTTCTCCACACCATGAGCAAAGACCCATTTCTGATACCATCGGGCCACTATTGGGGTGGGGGACACTGACCTGGGATTTAGAATCTTTGCTTACATGTCACTGCTGACCCCATGAGAGTCCCATACCCCTAGGTAGAGTACTTTTGCAATACTCTGCTGCCCACTGACCACCCACAGCCCCCCACCCCACTACCACACAGGTGGCAGAATCCCCCTGGATTACAAGGATGTACTGGCTATGCCCCTTCATGCTATACCCAAGCAGAGGACTTCATTTAGCCGTTGATGCTGTATAGGTGCTTACCGTACTATATTGTACAGCAGTGACCCAACACGATTACAGAACTGTACTTTATTGATAAGTTTCATGTATTGTGCAGACCTTATAAAACTTTAATATTATACTTACAAAACAACAAAGCAAAACAAAAGAGACACAGCCAGACAGTACTGGCCCTTTTCAAATACCCTATTAGATGAACCAGAGTTATCAAAAACAGATCCTATTAGAAGTTTGCAAAGGGCGTGATTTAAAGGTGCTCCAAGACAGGACTGTAAAGATGTCACTCTTTCTTTCGAAGTCTAAGACATTTTTGTAGAGGAGAATCTTCTAATTGTTTAAATGCCCTGGATGCTGTAAAGAAGGAAGGGGGAAAAAAAAAAATTCAGAAAATCTGATCATTTATTCAGGTCTCTAGCTACTCTCCCTTAGATTACTGTACATTACTAGATCACAACAATTTACATTTTTATTTAATTAAACCATCTCAGTCTTAAAAATAAACAAAAAAAAACAACTAAACTGAAAAGAAATAGGAAAGGAATTTGGTTTTATATAGCACTTTTCATGCAAGCTGTAGCTCACTGTGTTTTACAATATAGGTGAGGGGGAAGGAATATTGCTGATATTTTCAGCACACAAGGAGGTTCAAAGAGCAAAGGGTATGATTAGAGAGAGGTTAGACACAGGGGAGGTTAAGTGACTTTCTCAGGGTCACAAGAGTAAGCGGTAGCTGTGGGATGCAAACCTGGGTCTCCAGGTAAACAGCTTGCATTCTCTCACCACTAAGCCAATACGGAGCTGGAGCTTGTCCTACGACAGCAGAAATCTGCCCACAGGAGAATATTTACAGTACCACTCCCTTTGAAAAAGGCAGCCAAAGAGGCTGCCCATGCGCCCAGTGCATTGCGTTCCCATGTTAGCAACCCAGGTTCAAGAGTGCAGCTGGGTCAGTGGTCAAGGGGTGGAGGTGGCGCTTCAGCCAGGGAGGGCTGGCGCTGGGTTTCGCCACTAGTGCAACCCCATGGTGGGTTGGGGAGTTAGTCTCCTTCACGTGGGTGTTCTGCATGGATGCGTGGCCAGATGGGGCACTGCATAGGGTCAAAGGGAGTTGAGAAAGGGAGAAAATGCAGAAACAAAAAAACATGTACCTCAGATGCCTGTGTGACAGCCGTGGTACCCAAGGCCTGCTCTGTGTGGTTCCCCACTAGTCAGACAGTGGGGGTAGTGGCTGTCTGGGCTGGGAGGTCTCTAGCAGGAAGGCCAGAAGGATAGGCATGGGTGGCAGTCAGAAGGCAAAAATCTGACAAAGAAATAAAAGCCAGCTAAGAGTTTGGATAATGACACAGCGACAGCATGTCATGCTGCTTCCTGGGAGACCTGCGTTTGCTGGCAAACCCTGGAATCCCATGCTGAAGTCAGATGCAAGCCTGACATGTCACAGTGGTGAGGTGCACTGCTTCAGGGGAAGGAGTGAGAGTGCTAACCTGCCTGGTATTCATGCAAACCCTGCAAGTCAATCGTGCAGTGACACTGGCATCAAGCTGTGAAGACAAATGCTTGTTTGCCATTCCAGCCAGAGGAAGGGCACAGCTGTGGCAGCCCCAAGCATTCAGTGCTGGGGACTACAGGAACAGGAAAACTGAAAAGACACCACAAAACAAAATCAAGAGAACTGTTTTTCCATTACAAACTGTGCCAGATGACTCAGGAATGTGTGTGTGTGCATGCAGTCATGTCTAAAAGAGAATGGGAATACACACTTGGTGGCAATACTGGTAGAGTAGGGAGGAGAGAGAGAGAGGGAGAGAGAGAGATATGTACAGCTGCTGATCAGCTCTTCTTCCTTGCTGAACCACGTACTTTAAACATTTTTCATACTTTCAAAGTGCTGCAAGTACGGTTGCCAAGCTTCTGGAGGAGGGGCCATCGAGAGTCAGCTGATAACAGTGCTAATCAGGCCAGCGACAGTCACTCACAGGAAGATGCTGGCAAGTTTCCCAGTCCCAACAGGGCAGATAAAAAAACTGCACACTGGAGCAGCTGCCTCCCAGCTGGGAGGAGACACGGCTGGATTAATGAACAGCCTCCCATTGGGGGGTTGGGGAGGGGATGGAAAACTCTGTTCAGCACAAAGATGCTCTCAAGTCATCTGTTCAGTATTTAGCAATCAAATGTGAACATTTATTTGGGGGAGGAATTCAATATATTTTTAAACCTGAAATCGCCAATCAAGGTAAGTAATGGTGGTGGTTTCGTGCAGCTGTACAGGGCTGGCTCCAAAACCATACTGGTGATATGGTCACTATCATAGATAGAGGGAGCACACACAACCGACCGGAGCACTCCTTTCCTCTGTGCATGAGACACTTATTTTTGTGACGAGTGTCTCACACACTGCTGCCCAAGAAACGGGCACGTTTGGGGAAGTTTTTTTAAAAAAATGTTAACATATTATTGATCAGTCTCATTCAATAATGTATTAATACCACTGCTGCAACCACTTACAGTTGTAAAAGTGCTCTCACCTACATTCTTATGATATCAGAACCACTCACCTTTGGTTCATGGCTCTCATACCCTAAGAACACGATAACAGTGGTCTCAGTGGCAGTATTAAGTGGCCACTATGGATTCCTAAGCAGTCACTGGATAATATATGCACGCACGCACACGCACACACACACACACACACACACACACACACACACACACACACACACACACACACACACACACACACACACACACACACACACACACACCTGCTGCATCCCCACCCCGCTCCCCTGTCTCCCACCCATATAACAGGGGCCATAGCCACAGCCAGTACCCCGACAGGAAGGACTAGTCATCAGCCTCATTTGCAGCCAATGAAAATTTTGCTCCAAGGCTAGCAGGGGATGCAAAGGTACAGAGCCTCACATCCACAGTTCTTTATCACATCCCCAACACACTCTGGCTGGGGAACAGTGTCAACACGTGAACCAGATTAACCCACTCCCACCACACCCTGGCTGGGGAATGGTGTCTACCCATGATTCAAAGTCTTCCTCCACCAACATTTGGATGTCCAACCTTACAGAGTATAAAAAACAAATGCATGACATCAGTTTTAGCTGCCGTGCTTATTTGCTTACCCAGGCACTCTGATGTTGTCCTTAGATACTGCTCGCTGTCCTTTGTGAATGACTTTACCAGATGTACACACTGCTTCACCTCGTCAAGCTGCAAAAGCACCCAAAAAGTTCCAATCTCAAACTCTGTCTGCAGTGCACATTTATAGACACACAGCAACGAGCAAAGAGCACTCCCATACTTGTTAAACTCCAGCAGAACACTGGTCATCTCAAAGACACATGGGGTGCACATTCGAAGGGTGTAATGCTGGCTGCACAGACAAACACCAGCTCCAAGGTTATAACTAAGCAGTTATGAAAGAATCAGAACTGTTATGGGGGAGTTTAATTAAATGCTGTTTGGTACCACACAAGCTAAAAAGCCCATCCTGGATCAGTCAATCTGTAACCAAACACCAAAAGACCCCTCATTATTACTTGGGCTACAATGAACATTCACTAAGGCAGTGCTATACCTTTAGAGAGTAGCATGAGATATGGCGACCTGTGGCATGGAAAATGGCCCCCCGCCCCAACACAAAATGTTCACTTTTTACTCCTTTTTTCTGTCTCACTTCTGTTTTTTGCTCCTCTGTCCAGCAGGGCAGATGCACCTTGTGACACTGGCCATCATGAAGCTGGACAGAGGGCATCCACCCTTTCGTTGCCCCCTTCACACAGGAATGTTGGCACATGGACAGCTGCTCCAGCAGAAGCGCAGAAATGCATGTGCCCAGCTACGTATCTCCTCCTCCCCTCTGCCCCGGCCCACTGCAGTACTGCCTGTACTCCTACATGTGGTGGTGACAGAGCAAGGCGATGCAGCCCTCCCTGGAGGAGAGTGTCCTTGGGAGGCTCAATTCTCCTCCCCCAACCCTGGGCAGACCCCGACTTCCCGAGCACGTTCCTGAATCCTGTTCCCAAGCATCAGTAGCGGCAGCCCTGCCACTGTGCTGACAGGCCTCCTGTCACTTTGTTTTGGACCTAACGTGGCTCCTGGTGCCTCCATCCTTCAGGTGCTCCAATGCCCCTCCACCATCTGAGACCTGGGAGTGACCCTAGCATGGGGAGCGCCCTGCTGCCACCAGAAGGACTAGCCCATTTGGTATACCAGTGGAATTTGGGGGGGGGAGGGGGCTGGGGTTGGCGAGATCCAGGGTTGTTAGAGGTCCTTTGATAGGAGGAGCTGGACAGTGTTATCTGATGCATCAGGCTGGCCCTTTCCCCTGTTCTGTCCCATACACCTCCTCTGTAATACAGAGATACCTCTAGGCCAACAACATGTGGTCACACTCGCCATCAATACCTTGCGCCCATCAGTTGTAGGAGGTACTGAGCAGTGAAAGCCCCCTCCCACGAATCTGAATGTACTACCTACAGCAGTTTGTGCAAACACTTGGCTCCAAGCAAGAGGTCAGGCTTGTAGTGCAAGCCCGATTCCATTTCCTGGTGCAGCAACATGCAACCACAGATGCTGCCAGACTGGGCCCAACATTTTGATTCCAAAATGTTAATGCTGCGAGAGCTACACTTCACTCAGGAACAAAAGCATTTGAGAAAGTATAGGGCTGAAGGGGAGAGCCAAGGCAAATTAAGTGACAGTAAGAGTTAGCCTGTACGTCACAATATACTGGCATAATGAGACGACCACACAATCTGGAGGAAATCCAGTTTGTATGCATTCCTTTTGTCCAGCGGAAATTCTGCTCACACAAAATCTGGGCAATTAACTCAAACTGCAGCCCCTTTTTGTTTCTAGCTAAGCTCTGAGAAAGACAGGACCACCTGATGGCCTAGTGGGTGGCGCAGTATGCCCCAGCCACGGTGACCCAAGAAGTTGGTCGGGAGAGCCGTGAAAGCTAACATAGGGAAAAAACAAATAAAACCCTGAAATTTTGGAAATGAACCTACAGTAATTTGCAGTTCTATTTTCAGGTTGCTACTTATAGAACTACCAACGGTGATTACTGCCTTCCCAATGAAGGAGCCGGGTTGGGGGTGTTAGTAAAAACAAAGAGGCGCAAGAACTGCCCCCCAATAGCGCAGCAGGGAGGGAGGACCAAATGGGACAAAACTCCCCAACAGCACAGGCGCAGAAAAGCAGGGATGGGGACAAGGAAGAAAAGGGAGGTACTGTACAACACAGGTAAGCGAGGGTAAAGAATTGAAGGAGTCAAGAGTGGGGAAATTAAAAAGATGGAGAAAAGTCAGTGGGAGCTTTGGGGGAAAACAGTCAGGAATATGAGGGGTAGCAGGCGGTGGGGGGAAGAAGAGCCATGTGCACCAGTGCAAGGAGGGAAAGCCATCATGGCTGAGGCTGACCTGGATTTAGTGGCCATTACAGAGTTGTGGTGCACCACGACTAGGACATGGCCATATTGGGCTACTCTATGTTCTGCAGAGACAGGGCAGGGAGGAGGAGGAGGGGTTGTTTTATATGTGAGGGAGGGAATCAAGGCTACGGAGGTACGGGGCACCAGGAGGAAAAGGGCTAGAGGCACTGTTAGTCACCTCGGAGACAGAATCTGGGGCAGGTATCTGTAGCGGTGTAGTAAACAGGCCTCCAGCACAGGGGAGGAGTTGGATAAGACACTTGGGGAAGCCATCATCAAAATAGCAAGCAAATGGGAGGTGCTGCTAGCTCATGACTTCAATCACCCAGACGTGGAGTGGAGCAAGGAGTAGGGCCATCCTGTACTCCCCTACAAGGGAGTTTCCTGAAGCAGCTAGTCACAGAACCCACTAGGGATGGGAGAGTACTGGACCTGATGCTTTACAAACAGGGACACCACTGCAGACATCACAGTGGGAATTCCCCTGGGTACCACTGGTCACTGTGCAGTATGGTTTAACATTAAGACAGGAACAGAGGCAAACCACACGAGGACGAGGGTCCAGAACTTTAGGAGAGTGGATTTTAAAGAACTGGGGATCTGCCTCAGAAACTGCCTCGAGATGGGGACTGCCAAGGAGGAGTGAAGGCACAGTGGGCAAAAATAGGGCAGGGTGTAACTAAAGCAACCACCCTCTGCATGAAGGAAGTAAGTAAAAGCAGAAAGAAACAGATCATTATAGTTTTTTAAGAAGTTGCAAATGTGGTGAAAGAAAAAAAGGGTCGCATTCAGTAGGTAAAAGGAAATACAGAGGGAGGAGGACAGGGATTTATACCGAGCAAAGAAGAGGGAGGGAAGCAAGGTGGTGAGGGAAGCAAAGGCACAGACAGAGGAAAGAATTGCCTAAGGGGTCACTAAGGGGATAAGACTTTCTTCAGCTACATAAGTGAGAAGAGAAAAGCAAGGGAGGGCAAGTGAGGACTGAAAGGGCGGGGGGCAACTGCATAGAAGAGGACCAAGAAATGGCAGACATCCTGAATAGGTATTTCTGCTCAGTCTTCACAGGGGTGGGGGCGGGATGGACCACCAAGGAATAGCAGCAACAAGGGGAGAGATGAGGTGGACACCAAGTTCATTTTCAGACGAAATGAGTCTGGAAGGGACTTGCAGTTTTGAAGATGGACAAAGCTATATGACCAAACAGGATACATCCAAGGGTTCTTAGAGGAACTCAGGGAGGTTGTAGCAGCCCCACAGATGGCCTTGTTCAACAGCTCACTGGAAACAGGTGTGGTTTCAGTGCACTGGAGAGGAGCTGATGTGGTCCTTCTGCATAAGAGTAGCAGATGGGAGAAGGCTAGCAACCATAGGCTGGTCAGTCTCACTTCAGTGGTGGGGCTATTTATTGAAACCCAGCTAAAGAAATGACTGGTAGAGTATATTGAATCCAATGGGCCTCAAGACCACAGGCAGTATGGATTTATGTTTGTTTTTTGTTTTTTTGGGGGGGGTCATGCCATAAAAATCTGAATTTCCCCGACTGGGTGACCAGAGAACTATATCAAGGGAGGGCACTGGATGTGGCCTATCTGGACTTCAGCAAGGCCTTCAAGAATGTGCCGCACAGGAGGCTGAGAAAGAAACTAAGCAGCCTGGGGTGTGAGATCCAAAGTGGTACATTAGGTTCAAAACTGTTGAAAGCACAGGAGAGACAGGGTGGTGGTAAACAGCACTCTTGAATGATGAAGTGACCAGCGGGGTGCCACAGGGCTCAGTACTGGGGCCAGTCCTCTTCAATACCTTCTTAAGTGACACTGCTGAGGAACTAGAAGGGAAGTTGTACCTTTCTGTATAAAAGATACCGAAATCTGCAATCGGGGGAACACTGGAACCTCAAGGGCTGGTCTAAAGCATAGCATTTGGGGTTCAGTGTCAGAACATGCAAGATCATGCACCTAAGGCACAGGAACCCAGGAGCGGAGTATAGAAGGGGGGCAGGCACTGACAGTCACTCTACAAGAAAGGGACCTTGGGGTTATCATATCAGATTCATAGATTCATAGAAGTGTGACGGCAGAAAAGGACCGAAACAAGGCCCACCAAGTCTACCCATTTGTCCAGCCATCTGCTTGGACCTGTGCCCCCCTTAACACACCCCTGTGGTTGCCCCATGCCCTTTTGAATCCCTCCGCTGTTTCTTCTCCAACTGCCCCACCACCTCAAAGTGCCAGGGCAGTGTGACAAAGCAGTGGGCAGGGCTAGCGGGACGCTGCAGTGCATAAGGGACAACTCCAGCAGCAGGAAAAGGAGGTGGTGTTGCCACTATCCCATGATTGTGTGACCCCACCTGGAGTAGTATATCCAGGTTTGGAGGTTGTGCTCCAAAAAGGACATAGGGCAGAGGCAGTCCAGAGATGGGCAAATAAAATGGTGCTGTGGTTGCATCAAAAGCCCTATGAGGAGAGTCTGAGGGATCTCAACATATCCCACCTGGAAGAGAGAACAGTGAGAAGGGACAAGACAGAGATCTACAAGTACCTGTCATGGGTGAACGCTGCAGGAGGGGAGTCTTACAAATGAGACGTCGCACCAGGACCAGGAGGTGTGATGAAATTGAAGAGATGATGATGATGGTGGCGGGGCGGTTTGAGAGATGTGGAAATATTTCTTCAATGCAAGAGTGGTAGATGCGTGGAACAAACTGCCAGCAGAAGTGGTGGAGGTGAAAACAGTGGGGGGCTTCAAGCATGTGTGGGATAGACATAGGTGTGTATCAGAAAACAGGTAGGGAGGAGGGAGGGTTGCCGGGAGATCAGTTAGGGTCTGCAGAGACAGATTAGGCAGGTAGCATCTGGGCAGACTGGGTGGGCCAAGTGGTACTTTTCTGCCCAAGAAATTCTCTTGTTTCTATTTATAAAAGTGTTTAAAATCATTCATCCAACACACACAGCCACAGCCTGTTGAGAGGAAAGGAAGCTTTCCTAAAAGTGACTTACCGCAGTCTCAATGCTGTCAAAGACTTCGCTCTGACCTGCCAGAATGGCCGCGTAGTCCGGCTTGCTCCGGATAACCTCACTCTGGGAGCTCTCGAGTGCTACTGTGCAAGGGACTCTGATCCCATTTATACTGCCATGCTTCAACTGTCTGAAAATAAGAAGTGGATACATCATTTTTATCTGTCCCAAAGTAATCAGTGACATCATTACTCTTATTGGGGTAAGTATGGAATAATCCATGGTCAGATATGGGGGCAATGTTGTAATAACTGAACAACTGTGGTGGGTTGTAAGGCCTAAGATGCAGCTGAGGGCTTCGTCCACCGAGAAACTGAAGTTATTACAGCACTGGAGCATATCAGGAGTGGATTATTCTACTTATAACATTCGTAAAATGGTCAAGTGTTACAAAGGACAGTAAGGCTCAAATAAAGAGATAAAGAGTCCCTTCCCCACCTCGATATTTTTCTCAGGTTCCCCATTCTCCCACCCCAATGATTAGGAGGCCCAGTTGCACCATTCCTCGGGTTGGGAGGGTGGTTCCCTTCACAGCAGATGCTAATGCTGCTCCATGATGAGTCATCAGGGGAAGAGGGAATGCCCATTTGCTCACAGATTTCTGAACAGACAGCCACGTGCTTCCTCTTTGTGATACCCAGCCAACCCCCAGACAGCTCCAGTATAGGATTCCAGGGACTGCACGCAAACAGTCATCTCCCAGGGTAGCAAGACATGCTTCTGTCGCATTGAGGGGCTGGTTCAAAGAGCATTTAGTGAAAATAAAAGGCCAGGAGACCACCAATGTTTACCTGCCCTAGGTGTGTATATCAGCATGGAGTTCCATTCACTTTCAGTACAGGTATGAGGAACATCTAGGACAAGATGAGCACCATATATAAAAGCAATTAAAACAGCCTTAAAGTACTACGTTGCACTTGGAAATCCCTGTACCTATGCACTACCATGTTAGCTGAAACCTGGCACCAAACTGTACCAAAATTAGATTTAAAATTTGGAATTAAGGAATACAAATGATGCCCTGTACAATTGTATTGAGGAGGGGGGGGGATGTGGTAGGGGAGGAGCAAAGAAGGGAATGGCCTTGACAGGAGGAAAAAGGGGAAGGGGAAACATGTACATTGAGCGAGACTGCATCCAGAATAGGGGGAAATATGCAGGGGGGGAGCACGAAGGAGAGGGCAAGGTCATAGTTTTGGGTGGCTCCATTTTAAGGAGAGTGAGATGGGGAGGCAGGAGAACCAGGAGGGGCTGCATATGAGTAGAATGCATGCCAGGCATGACAGTGGAGAAGGTGGGCAATATCTTAACGGGGCAGGGAGGGAACAGGAGAACACTCACGTGGTGGTGCACCTGGGCACAAATGACCTGGCAGAATGCACAGTAGGGGAGGTGCAAGAGAGGTTTAAGGAGGTGGGTTAGTATATGTGAGAAGAAATGGCGCTCGGTGGCCTTCTCAGAGGTTCTCTCAGTGCCTAGGGCCAGCACAGCCAGGAAACGGTGGATAGAGGAGTTCAACATATAGTTAGGACAATTGTGTCAGTCCAGGGGATATAGGCGGGGGGTATGGAAAAACAAGAACCTGTATGCCCCAGACAGGCTACACTTGAGTAAGGAAGGCGCAGTAGTGTTGAAGCAGAGGCTGGGGAACTATATAGCTACCAAGGTACCGTTAAACTAAGGGGGGGCAGACGGCTGGAAGACATGGTGAGTCTCCAGGCCGGGGAAGCCCCCTGAGCCAGTAGCAAACAGAAGTGGGAGAATTCAATCCCAAGTAGGGGAGCAAAAAGAACAGTTTAGAGGTGAGCATTGAAGGGGGGGGGGGAGACAAACTGGAGGGTGATCTCCTTGAATGCGAGGAGCCTGGGGAACACGTCCACCGAGCTGCAGGCACTGATGGCAGAAGGGTAGGTGGACATAGCTGCCATCACCGAAACATAGGCCACTCAATATCAGGACTGGGACCTGGTGGTCCCAGGGAACAAGTTATACCGGAAGGACATGGGGAGGGGTGATTATATATGTAAGGGAGGGAATACCCTGTAGCAGGGAAGGAGGAGAGGAGGGCAGGGCAGAGGCCTTATGAGTACAGATAAGGACCCAAAGGGTAAGAAGGTGAGACTGGGGGTGGTGTACAGGCCACCAGCACAAAGCGAGAATGTCGACAGAGAGTTAGGAGAGCAGATAAGGAGAGTCTGCGCAAAGGGTCACACAGTGGCAGTGGGGGACTTCAGCCTACTGGGGGTGAAGTGGATTACCTCTGCTACCACATGCTTCAGGGAGCAGGTCATCCTGGAAGCTTTCCAAGACAGCTTCCTGGTGCAACTGATAAGGGAACCAACCAGAGAAGGAAACATACTGGTCGTAGTGTTGACAAATGGTGAGAGCATCCAGGGGTTGAGAGTGGAGGACCCCCTGGCAGGAAGCGACCAGTGCACAGTGTGGTTTTCGCTTAGTGTGAGTAAGGGGACAGCCAGAACTAGGATTAGGGTAACTGACTTCAGGAGAGCAGACTTTGGGAGGATGAGGGTCCTACTGGAGGGGCACCTTGCCAAAATCCAACCAAACATGGATGCTAACCGGAAATGGGGGATTATAAAGCAGGGGTTAATGCAGACCACACACTCATGTGCAAAACTCCAAAGCAAGAAAGCCAGGTGCAAGAGGCCAAGCTGGTTAAGCAGGGAGGTGTTAGGAAGGATCAAGGGAAAAAGGTCCACCTTCAGAAAATACATGAGATCCAAACAGGAGGAGGACAGGAAGAAACAGTGAGGTGAGCAGATCGGTCAAGGCAGCAAAACAGCTTAGGCTGGCACAGGGGATAGGTGTAGGGGAGAAAGACTTCTTCAGGTACATAGAGAGAGAAGGAGCTGTTAAGGATCAGATTGCCAGGATCAAGGTGAATGGAGGGCGAGTGGAGAAGGGAGAGGAGCAGACAGAAGCACTCAATGAGTTCTTCTGCTCTGTGTTTACCAGAGAGAAGCAGGGGCAAATGCCTCGGGGGAAGGAAGTTTTGCTACAGACTGGGTGGGATACAGTTAGTCACTACAGAGAAGGAAAAGACCTTGGTGTACTAATCACAGGGCAAATTAACCATTCAGCACAGTTCAGGAAGGCAGTAGCAAAGGCCAACAAGATGCTGGGGTGTATAGCCAGGGGAATCATCTTGAGGAGGGAGGTTATCTTGCCACTGGTCAGGCCAAATCTGGAGTACTGCATACTGTTCTGGCATCCCTACTTGAAGAGGGATATCAAGCTGCTGGAAGGAGTACAGCACAGAGCAACCCAGATGATCACAGGCATGGAGGGAAAAACCTACAAGGACAGATGGAGGGAGCTCAGTATGTGCTCTCTGGAGGAGGGATAGGGGAGATATGATTGAAAACTTTCAAATACATGAGTGTCGTAAACGGGGTTAGTACAGAGGGGCTTTTTAGGTTAAAATGAGGGAGAGACACTAGGGGGAACAGTATGAAACGAAGACACTACTTCAAGGAAAGGGTGGTGGTTGGGTGGAACGCACTGCCAGAGGAGGTGGTAACACTGAGGTCAGTGGGCAGTTTTAAGAGGGGATAGGTCAGGGGGAGGGTCACTACTGGGCGGGGGGGTAGCTACAAAATAACAGCTGATAGCTGCACAATCGAGCAGACTCGATAGACCTTAGGGCCTGTATCTGCTGGTGTTTTTTGTATGTTCGTATGGACAGAGTACGTCCCTGCACTTCCCTGATACTGATGTCACAGAACATCTGCACGTGGATGAAGAGCAGGACATCAGGAAGCAGAAGGGACTGCAAATTACAATCTCTTCCCTTTCAAAAGGGGCTGCCTTAGAAAATGAATGACCACCACAGAGAAGCTCCCATTCAGGTAAGGGGGCTCCGTTTCTTGTCCGCACCAAGAAATGTTGGGAAAGGCACTCTTTAAGGTACATTATCTGCTGTGTTTTACTGTTGCCAAACCTGTGAATTGCTCTGTGACACATTCTGTATGAAAGTCACAACAGAAAATCAAGTTGTATAAGAATTGCATTATCAATTAGCGTAAACGTCGTTAACACAGGTAATTAATCAGCTGAAACCAGTTTCGGGAATTGCTGTGCGTGCACAAGCAGGAGAGAACAGTTGATATGCGATTCTGGAATGTAGTCTTGGTAATGATCTGTTCCAAATGCCAAACATTTTTTAAATGTTACTTCCCTTCCAATGGGAGGGGATGCCTTTTCTTATTTTCCTACCAGAGACAGACAGGGAAGGAATGAATCCTTCGGGAGCGACAGCAACGTGGTGCTGCCGAACAGGAGAGCAGGATTCTCATGTGAGCCTCTGAGATTCTCCTAAGGTGGCAGGAGCTAGAGTGTGTTGCAGAGGTAAGGCACTCCACTCCCTGCGCGGGGCAGCATGGGCCACCTGGCACTTGCACACTTCTTGCCAGCCAACCGAGGAGCAGCTTTGGCGCCAGTGGCTAAAGCAGCTGTTAAGGTCCATGAGGAAGAGAAGAGGATATTCTGTATACAGAAATTTGCATGACAAACTGGATTATTGTCACCACTCTATTTCTCTCCTGCTCTGCCCTCCCGACTGGACCAGTCCCCCCAGTCATGTCACCCATCTTCTCTGGGACTACTCTCTGGTATCCTCTGTCACAGGACTGTAGTCAGAGGTACCCAGTCCCCTATGCGGGGCCTGCAGGGGGCTGGGATGCCATTCAGCCATGGTTGGATGTTTATCCCCCCAGCCCACAAACATGCAATAATATGAGATGCATGCTCTGCCACTTCAGAGACACCCCTGGCATCTGCTTATGGATCCCTTCCCGTACAGTCCCACTGGACTGCCATGCACATCTCTCAGCTAGCAGCCAAACAGCAGGATGGATTCATCCCTCCTGTGAGAGGAAAGCTGTCTGAGGGCCTTCCCCCCAAAATCTTCCACTGGCGATCAGAGTCCATTTCGGACCCACGCTATTGGCGCAGCAGCTGGTAGCTCTACCACTGTGCTACTGGGTCAGCATAAAGAGAAGAATACGGGGCATCAGTAAGAAAGTCACTCTCCTACCCCTCAAGGCTGAAGAAAAGGTGTTGCCATGGTGACACAGTCAGGGCGGGGATGGGGTAAATGAACCCCTTATGGACTACCAGAAAAAAATTGACCATTAAGATTCTCATTGTTTAAGTCGTGCATTCTTTGGCACCCAAAGCCTCACTTGGGTCAGATACAGACGAGCTGGTCCTCCATCAGCTCACCTCTCCATTGCCTCTGCTTTGTTCTCATAGGTCTGCAGGAGCTGTTCCCAGTCACGACACTCGGCGCAGAACCTTAAGGAAAGAAAATCAATAGATTATAAATCAGCAGTGCGGACTGAATCAATCTGCGCCAAGAATGACTTAACCACTGCAGTTCTCACGTACAAGTTTCAAAAAAGTGAACTCTCTCTCAATCAGCAGTAGTAGTAACATTTTTCTTTTTTTGTTAATTGTTTCCTACATATAAATAACACAATCTGTGATAAAACACCTTGATGTGACATCTCTAAATTCAAGGTGACTCATCTCTTGCATCCTTAGGGTGTCAAAACAGCTCATTTTCAGTTTTGCTGTCCTGCTACCCAAAAAAGGACACACGAGACGACATGCCTGGTGAGTCTGGCGAGGCCCTTGCTGTCCTGGCTGTCAGTGCCATTGTTCAGGTACCGCAGCAGGATCTGCTCCCAGCCATGAGCCTCTGTAAAGAAGCTGAAAGAAAACTCAACAAACAAAGAATTACATGGGTATATGGATGCCCTCCATGAAAAGTTTGAAAAATGTAGTCGACAATTCAGCTCGTATATCAGTATTTCTCCTCCTCTCATTCTTCGTAATGCAGGATATCTGCCTGAAAATAAATGGTTATTCAATGGGAGTCATTTGCAAGGGCCAGCCTGGTGGTAAGGCAGTGGCACTTTGTGCTGTCACGGGAGGGGCCTCAGTGGTAGCACATCTGCCTCCGGGTCAGAGGGTTGTAGGTTCTAGTCCCACACCAAGACTTAGGCTCAGGGGTGTCGGCAGGCATACGCACTGTACTCAGCAGAGTACAGTAAAAAAAAAAAAAAAAGATTCAGGCAGGGGCAACAAAAAGGGAAGCAAGGACATTGTGAGTCACATTGTGTCTGTGAGCCTTTTTGCCTTTGTTGTTCGCTATGGGGCACTGATGCCACCAGCCAAATACACAAACAAGAACAAGCTACCAGGCAGGCAGAAAACCAAGGGAAGGAGCAGTACAGGAAGAAACTGATTGGGGCCCTACTGTTGGTGTGGTGTGGCAGCGCATATTTTTGGTTATGTTTGCATTGCGAAGGCGCAACAGTTACATTGTTTTAGTACAGTTTAACATTCCTGGCTACACCCTGCTTAGGCTCATACCCCAAATGCTGGCCCTCCAGTGCACTACTAGTGAGGGTGCTGTGCTGTGCTGTCAAGGTGTGGTGTCCTTTGGATGAGACATTAAAGGGGAACAATCGGCAAAAAGAACCCCACTGGTCCCAATTTTCACTGTGTGCAAAGCTTTTTTTTGTTGGTGTTCCTTACTGCTGACTGCAGTGTACCAGATAGATTTCTGCCGATTTCCAAGCAGACATATTCTGTACCTACAAATCCCACAATCCACTGTGGCTGATATCAGAGCTGGGCAACTATGGTGGCTGCTCAGGGACATGCTCGCTTGCACAAATACAGTTTTTCCCTCTGTTGAAACCATGTACCAGTTATAAAAATAAAGTCTGGGCAGGTGTGTGTTATGAGGATTTTTCACACAGCCTCAGTCTGTGATAATTCATAAACCCTGACAGCGATGACACACCCCTTGGATGTGTGAAAAATCCTCATAACACACACCTGCACAGGAATTATTCTCTATATAATGGCTGCCACTACATGTTTACAGTCACTTCACTACCAGTCATTGTTAGAAGCACTTTGGGATATAATGCGTATGAAAAGCACCATATGAATGCTAGTTTTTTATTCTTCATGGAGACATGATGCTTCATTGCTGGGGGGAGGGACCAGGACTACCTGGTATTTGCACATCCCCCTCCCAGCAGAGCACAGAGTGGCTGGGAAGGCAGTTGCACCACCCCCCTCCTAGCCCGTGGCAGCCCCAACATGAGGTAATCATAAGGTAAAAACTAGGGGAAAAAAAGAACTATTTTTCCAGATGCAACCCGGGGGTAAGGGGAGAGGGATAAAGCTTACAGGCAGGAACAAACACCAGAGAAGAAAATAATGTCAAATAAAAGTGCTGCATACAGTTGGCAGCAATTCAAAACAGAGCATGTGGAATATAAACTGAGAGGCATACAGTAACATGTGAGGGTACAAAACTGGGTTAAATAGGCTGCGGCAAGAAAGAGGAAAGGAAACTGGGGGGGGGGAACAGGGACAAGGAAGATGAGAGAGAGACTGAGTGGCAGTTCTGATAGGTGGGGTGAGATAATGTTCACACATAAGGGGGACAAAGCAGGGGTTAGGAGGCTTCAGTAGTAGAAGCTTACAGATGGAGGGGTGGGGAAGTTGCAATGAGAAAGGGAGATGATGAGTCAAGAGGAGGAGGTGACAGGAACTGGGAGGAGGAGGAGAAGAGCCTGAATAGATGTTTTAGAGAGGGGAAGGGGGGAGGGCAAAGAGGATAGGGGAGCAGGTTCCACAGGGAGGGGAGGATAAAGCCACAAAGGCAGATAAATCCTAAGGGGCACAGACTCAAACGGCTTCAGTATAGGAGAATGAGAGGGGGAAAAGAAGGAGAATATAGATGAAATAAAAGCTCAGTTGAGTGTAAATGTTATTTATTTATTTATTTTTTATAAGTACTCTGACCGACATCCATATGAGGCAGTGGCACTAGCTGGAGTAACACAGCAAGTGATTCCGCCAGTCCAGGTGGGGCAGAGTGGTACTGCAGCCTCGTCATAGCTTTACCAGACAACTTACTGCTAACTGGGAGTTACCCACGGCAGGCAGGAACCCAGTAGGGATCAAAGAGTTTTCATGATAAGGCTCATGTTCAGTGACTAGAGGCCAATGGCAGTGGGCGGCTAGATTAACGAGGGATGTGACAAAATTCTTCATGGAGCAGGTAATGGACGAATGGAACCGTCTATCCAGAGAGGTGGTTGAAGCCAAGGATGTGATGGGGTTTAAAGTTTGTGTGGGACAGATATAAGAGAAGAGATGGGCACACGAGCAAATGAAGGGAAGGGAAGGGATACCTGAGGAAGGTAGGGCTACCTGATCTCTAAATCCAGCCTTGCGTTAGGCTGCCTAAGAATTATGCAGGGAAATGGGAACCCGATAGGCCTCCAGGCCTTTTTCTGCCAACACAATCTATGTTTCTATGCTTTATGGTTTACACTAGCGAAGAAATACCATCCGCAACAGTTAATACAAAATGGACAAAAGACACCATGACAGTTGACTGGGATGAAACAGTCGTTGAACCATGACGATATCTCAGAATATCATCACGGATCAGAACTAAGCCTCCATGATTGATTACTAAAGTTATGGATAATTTTACAATTATTATAATCTACTCCAGAGTGTGGTTCACTATGGGATATTGCCACATCTTGGATGGCTGAAGGCACTCGTCTTCACATTATCCCTCGCAACACACCCAATGTCCAAAGATATCCTAGCATATATCACACTTTGTTGAGCACTATTACTTCAATGCAGTTACTCAGAAGTGAAACACGTAGTGCTGTCCTTTGCAAGCCTCCAGACCAGATGACCATCTTCCTACCTTGCATTCTGCTCCTTCAGCTGTGCTATGAATTCCTCCTCAGCAGGATCCAGTGGGGCTCTGGAAGGGAAAGGGAAGGATAAGAGACAACATTAGCACTTGGACCTCAGTAAATGCTTGTCTAGTCAAAGCATTATTCCCTTTTTCTTTGTACGACAAAGCTCAAATTTAGTTTCTTTGGTAATATTTGTTAAAGAACAACTGACACGTTTATCTATAGACAGACAACCCATACAATGGAGTTGCCTGCTCTAGGAGATATTTTAGCTATATTTCACAAATTTTTTTTTTTTTTTTTATTACCCTTTTTTTTTTTTTTTTTTTTTTTTTAAAACTCTGTTTGTTCACCACCCCCGGTGAACTCTCTGGCAACCTCCTAGTAGCCTAGTCTCTACCTCCCGTTGTGTCACCTACCCGTACTCCATACACCCTAGCCCGGCACATCCCCCGGTCTGAACCCTCCGGGGAAGGGCCGTCCTATCTGGGCTGAGCTCAGGGCTGGGGAGGGGGGGAAGGGGAGAATGGAGAGGTGCCATCGACGTTGGGAGTGTGGACCAGAGGGGGAGGTGCCTTTGCCCATCACTGGGAGGAGGGGTATTTCTCTTAGTGAGTCCCACCCCTATTGGCTCAGACATGCAGTGTGTCCCAGCGTGGGCACACACACTTCCGTGTGTACCTACATCACTGACGCAGCCATTCCCCATGTTTTCCGGATCTTGGGCTTGTTGTACCCCTAGCCTCCACCAGGAGTCCCTAGAGCCCGGGATCATGGCCCCCCTCCCACCCAGGACAAGAGAGCCATCTTCCAGATGCTTGATCCTGTCCTTCCCCTCCCAATGACCAGAGCTCACTCCCGAACCCCCGGTGTGGCATCCAGTGCCTCAACCCTCAGTGCCACCAGGCTGGCGTACATTTTTTGATTACTGACAGAAAGATCATCTTTGCTGGCAGGTATACATGTATGGCGCCAAACGTTTTGATGCCCCCCGATCCCATTATTATATCCATGAGCACTTGTAGCCCTGTTCCCTACCTCATGCCATACTTTTCCTGGATTTGAGGCAGGAGGTGTGATCGCTCGAATTTGTACCTGAATTCTGAGCAGTGCTTTTCAGAGGCTACAACTTTTTCTTTAAGTTAGTTATCGAAAAAAATTTGAAATATGGCTAAAATAGCTCATAGAGCAGGCAGTTCCATTGTATGGGTTGCCTGCCAGGATCATGTCATTTGCTCTTTACTACTGTAACTTCTGTTTTATAACTTTTGTATACTATTCATAAACAAAGTCTTTTCTTTTAAAAGTTAACAAGAAAGACACCCCTGTGGTCAATGCACTGAACTGTGAATCCCAAGTTGAAATCCCACCACATTGAACCATAACAGAGTGTGGCTTTGCCAATTAGGTGCCTTCCGCAACATGACGGTAATGGTTTGGTTTATTTAAAGCGCTATTTTGATTTGTCTTTTTATGGCACCTAACAACATATATGCACTATGGGAAGGAGAGAGCCAGTATGTGAGGCAGATAAGCATGAAATATAAGCTGGTCAGCCCACTGGCGCAGCAACACTACCACTGGTGATGCAGACAACCCAGCTATGGGAACAAGCCCAAGGTGTTGTAGCTGCTCTTTGGGGAGGGGAAGGATTGCAGACTTCCCTACGCTACCATCACCTGGGTAACCACAAGTGGTGGTGTTAACTGCAGCACGGGGTGGGGCCATTGATGAGCTCTGATGCACAGTCATATCTGCATGTGTGTGTGCATCCCTGGGTCCGCTGTCAGTGTCCTAGGGGGAAGGGCAGAAAACTGGGGGAAAACCTGAAAGCAACAGCATGAAGCTGCCACTTACCGCACATCCCACACTGCCAACAGAAGCACCCATTACTGACCCCCACATCAAATCTCGAGACCAGTCCCACCCACACCTCACCCTGGCAGTCCCGCCTTGTGGGGCAAGCCCGGGATGACCAGGTGGTAGAGCCAAAGCCCCAGAGAAGGCAGACGATGGGGCTGAATGAGGGGGGTGGAAGAGGTTGAGACTGGACAGGCTGGGGTGAAGATATAGTAAAAAATAAAATTCTTTAACCTGGAATGAGAGCACTTATATATTTTTTTAAAAAGTGTCCTGTAAAGTCTGAAGCTGTTTTGAAAGGAAAAAAAACAATGTGCAGTGTCCCGGAAAGTCTCAGCTTCTGCAGAAGCCACCACTTGTTTGGCAATTTTTATTTTTATTTTTTTAATTACTAGACTGCCACATGTACCAGCTCCAATTTCATTTGTTTGTATCAAAATCCATCCCTCACGCTCAATCTCTCATATCAATGTAGGGGATGACACGATAACAGGTTATGATAAATATCACAATAAATCTTATTTATCACTGTAAAAAAAATAGTATCACAATTATCATGCAGTACAATGTACCATGGCAAACCATCTTGAGTTTATCATATCTGCTGGTCTGACAGCCTGTCCTGTCATGATTTCCCACTTCTCCCAAATCAGATTTTTAAAATTTTTCCAAAAATGAAATCTGCAACAAATTATCATTATAATCAATATATTGCGATTAATTTTTGTTGTTTACAAATAGCACCATTCTCAAAATGCGATACTGTGACATGTCTACATCAATAGGAAGACACTCGGGCAGTCTCAGCTCATTCTGAATGTTTTATTACTTTGCCACAAAAGTCCTTTAATCCCAACGTTTTGGGATTTAAAAATCACTTTATCAAGGAAGATGGCTATAAACGAAGATTTTTTCCATCATATAATTTGATAGCACAGTAAATCAGATAAAGAATTCAAACGGTGGGTGGGGGGGGGTCAAGCTTGTACCTAAACTGTATTCAAAATACCCAGGTCCAAAATACCCATGCCCCAGGTTGCACCGGGAGACGAGCATCTTGTTGCTCAGTGTGCCTTTCCTGGTGAAACAACTGCAATAAATAAAAACAAAATAGGGTTCTTTTATTTCAGTCCTCACCAAAATGTGCTGTAAATCTCAAATACATACACACTGATTAATATGTGTATGTTTGATTCATATCACATTTCTCCGGGTGCTGAAAAGAAGAACCCTATTTTTAATTTTTTATTTAGTTATTTAACCAGGAGTAGCACACTAAGCTGAAAGCTTTCTATTTTATTTATTTATTTATTTATTTTTTTACAGGAGCAACCTGGGAGCATAGGGAAGTTAAGTGACTTGCTCAGGGTCACACAGTATGCATGTGGAAGCTGTGGGATTCAAACCCAGGTCTGGTCTGCTGGATGTCACCAGATTTGCAACTCAGAGCCTTAATCCACTGCACTATACTGCCTCCTTGAATACTTATTTTCAATACAGATTATGTAGGAGATGAATCCCATTTAAACCGGTTATTGTAAATTGTACGAGTCTGTTCCATTGTTTTTTGTGCTTTAGTACTGTATTGTACTACTTGACATGGGATGTTCTGCAAACTAGATTTTTATCTTATAGCACCTATCCTGTAATTCTGAACTTTGAAATGAAATAAAAAATGTTATACATTTGTACTTTGTGTTAGGAAATGAAATGATGTAAAACATTTTTATTTATAACTACTTTCCTTGATAAAGTGATTTTAAATCCTGAAATTGTGGGATTAAATGAATTTTGTGTCAAAGTAATAAGACACTCAGGGCGAGCCGAGACTGCCAGGGTGTCTTCCATTTGTATTAGCCAAGTAAGTTGTAAGAGATTCCTGCCTTCTTAGAAAGCATTTTGGGTTTATATTCACAGGCCATTTATAGAATCAGGGTACATGGGCTTCCCCCAGATGGTTTAGCGCATGGCACCTTTGCCAGTGGGTGTACAGAAACTCACCAAAGTGAACCATATCTGGCACAAGCGGACCTCAATGCAAAACTCAGAAGTACTGCACAGAACCAACTGCCTTGCTACAATGAGGGAAGTAAAAATCTTTCACTAGACACTTACTCTGTAGGCTCTTCTGTGCATTTCTGTAAGGTTCCATCTCGTTTCATCTTTTCTACTAAAAATTTCAGTTCATTTGACACAGACGAAACTGCAGGTAAAGCCAAAGAAAAGGACAAGCTAGACGCAAATCTTTAACAGAGAATGGCTAAAATGTTGTACCCATACATCTTTTACTGCATTTTAACTTGCCCCTTAACGCCAGTCTTGCAAGATGCTCTTCCCTGCCTGGGCAGTTTTAGTTTTTTTTGTTGGACCTGGGATTAGTTCTGGTGACCTCAAAGGTCCCCATAAAGTCAGTGAACAGTTTCTTTTGCATGGTAGTTCAACTTTATCACACGAAGGAGAATATAACCAATGGATGCTCAAAACAGCCGAGAATATTGATGAAAACAGGGAAGGGGCTATATTTAATGAAATTCTTTATTTTAAACCTAAAAAAGTTAACTGATTCAAGATGGCAGTGTGGGAGAGGGATCCTGTAAGACTAGAGCAAAAGGGCACATTCCAAGTTAGTGGTTACTGCTTCTAATACAGGAGAAGGTTCAGGAGTGCGTGAGGTGAACTGGGTTCTTAAAGAGCAAGCAGAACCAAAAACCAAGAAGCAGAACATTTTTAGCAAATTTTAAAAGTCGCCCCTTATTACTTTTTTATTTCTGAAGTGTTTTTTTGTGTGCTCATTTGATGGTTTTCTATCTAATGGTTTTGGGTGCAATGTGAAAAGCAGTGCATTACCTGGAAGCAGACATCTCTGATTCTGTTCCTCCCACTGTATCAGCATATGACCTCACTCACGGTTACACAAGCCCTGCTGCCACACTGGAAACGTGTGCCATGTGTTCTGCCACAAGTTTTCATTCTAACAGCAGGACGTGGTCTCTTCTTGGTTACTAGTGATGTCATGGTCAGTGAGGTCACAATACTGATGTATAGGGAGTAACAGAACTGACTACGTCAGCATCCAGGTAGAGTGCTATTCCACACATCACACTAGTACTGCCAAGTAAACAACAAAAAAGAAATCTTCTAATTGGCAAAAGGGAGAAAAACAAGCATTTGTCAATGCCGAATGTCTGCTTACTGGCACTGGCAGTGGTAGTGTAGAAGTTACAGAGCTGCGTAATAGGAATGGCAGTGAAGTATTGAACTGAAGCCAACCCCACCACCACCCTGCAGAGAGTGACAGGCATTGGGGTATGCATTTGGGTCGTCAGGCATAACGGCCCCACCATTTCTACACCTCTGCAGAGACTGACAAGTGTCACGTGTTCCTTGGGGTCTTTGGCCCTTACGCACCCATTTCATTGAAATACGGTGAGATTGGGTGCGATATAGGAGAATGGGGTGAAGTTTGGGGCGAAGAGTCCAAGGCATACCTCGATGCCTCCTCAGTGACTGCAGGGTGGAATGGTATGAGCATCACAGGCAAGAATCAAGTCACACCCCTGATTCCTGTCATTCTCTATAGGGTTGGGCGATGAAGGAAAAGCCTAATACCTCAGGCATTCGTTGGTACTTTAATGCCAAATTTTCAACATGTTTGTTTTGTGACCCCACCTCATGAACAGGGGAATATCAGTTTGGTAGTCAAGCTGCTTATGCACAGTGACTACGGGATGTAGCACCACAGGTGCAAAAATATTCGAACAGGATGTAAAATGACAGCTGTACTCTTTCATGGGAGGTGTAAAAAATGGCTATGCTGCAAATGTGTAGTAAAAATATTTAAAAAATGGTGAAGTCACGGCGTGCGCGAGAAACTGTGCAACGCCACCATTATCTCAAAGTAGAGTTGGGGATATTTTATAGCAGATTGTCAACACAGGCATGTTGGTGCCTCCGATCATGAACAGTGTCACTGTGATTTTCTTTATCTGTGCCGAACAATGATTTCCCACAGCGACCACGCATCTCTGCACTGAAAGTGTGAAAACACACTTTGGCCATGTTGTGAAAAATGGCAGCTGTACTGTTCATAAGGAAGTGTTGAAAAATGCCACTAGTGAAAATCTGGACTGAAAATATTACAAAGTCATGAACTAACGAGGATGCGTGGAAACTGCACAATGCTCACTCGTAACACAGTCATTTTATGGACTTTTGTCACCAAATTTTCAACATAGCCATTTTAAGACCTCTGCTCATGAACAGTGTAACTGTGATTTTCTTAATCTGTCCTAAACATTGCTTTCGCACACCAACAGCACCATTTGCGTCATGTGCGATAACACATTTTGGGTGACATATGAAAAATTGCAGCTGTACTGTTCATAAGGAAGTTTAATAAAATGGACATGTTGAAAATCTAGAGTGAAAATATTAAATTTGCAAACTTACGAGCATGCATAGGAACTGTGCAATGCGCTCGTAAAAGTCATTTTAGGCATTTTCCACCAAATTTTCAACATAGCCATTTTAAGACCTCTGCTCATGAACAGTGTCACTGTGGTTTTGTTAATGTGTCCCATACATTGAGTTTGCACACCGACAAGCGCCATTGATGCGCTACATGAGAAACACGTTTTGGGCAGGATGTGAAAATGACAGCTGTACTGCTCATAGGAGGTGTGGAAAAATGGCAATGTTGGAAATCTGGAGTGAAATATTGAAAATTCGCAAACCTACGAGCGTGCATGGGAACTGTGCAACGCACACTCGTAAAACAGTCATTTTTAGGAATTCTGTCACCAAATTTTCGGCATTGCCATTTTAAGATCTCTGCCCATGAACAGTGACAATGTGATTTTCTTAATGTGTCCCATACACTGAGTTCGCACATCGACTGCGCCATTGTGCACTACATAGGCGGAAACACGTTTTGGGTGAGATGTGAAAAATGACAGATGTACTACTCATAAGACGGTGTGGTGAAATGGCAATGTTGAAAATCTGGAGTGAAAATATTGAAATTTCGCGAACTTATGAGCCTGCATAGGAACTGCGCAACGCACGCTCGTTAAACAGTCATTTTTTGGAATTTTGGCACCAAATTTTCAACATGGGGGTTTTGGGCCCCCTTCTCATGAATGATGTCACTGTCATGGCGGTATTCGGTCCCGAAGGGTGATTTCGCAGTCACTGCGCGAAATCACCCTTCGAGCCCGAATAACGCCATGACAGTGACATCATTCATGAGAAGGGGTCCCAAAAACCCCATGTTGAAAATTTGGTGCAAAAATTCCCAAAAATGCCTGAGATATGCACTAAAGTTGAACCCCTCCTATCTAGCCCATTATACAGCTTACCGGCATTTCCTCAGTTCGCGGTCGGCTTTGAAGAGTGCAGACGTGTTCCCGGTCCACCGAAGATCGTCGCGCCGGAGTCCGGAGGTAAGTATGGGGTGAGGGGGTGTGGGAGACTGGAGTGCGCAGTGGGTGGAGTGCGGGTTGTGGGAGGGTTCGGGAGGCAGGAGAGACGTTTTGTTTACAGGGTAAAACAAACAAAAAAAAGACCGATGGGACACGCTTGCACGCTGGGGGAGCTCCCAGCATGGCACAAGGACTTTGAGGCGTTCAGCCGGCGGGGATTGGGCACCCCGTCAGCAAAAAATATAAAAAAAAAACAACGTGGGGCGTTTGCCCGCATGGGGAGGGCTCCCACCGTGGCACAAGGACTTTGGGGGCGTTCAGCCGGCGGGGTTGGCACCCCGTCGGCAACATGACTGGTTGCCACGCTGGGGTGGGCTCCCAGGCGTGGCATCAACTACTGGGGGAGGCAGTGCAGCTCAGCCGACGAGTTGGGCACCCGTCGGCTACTCACGGCGCTGCGTCTTGGGCAAGACGCCTGCGGCTGGGAGCTATGCTGTGAGCAGCTTCTTATCGCTGCTCACTCTGCCGTAGCTCCCTTTCAATCAGAGTAAGCCACTGCATTTTGGAGCATGTCATAGACAGCTCCAAAATGCATTGGCTTACAGGGGCCGCGTCTGCCAGCACAGTGCCTGAATTGGAGGAGGAGGTGACACACCTCCGAAATCTCTGATGATGGCACTATGTTTCTTGCACATGCGTGCAAGCAAACATAAAAAAATGTATTCGGCTACAATGCAGACTACTTCTGAAAGTTACTATGAATTCCAGGCAGTACAGAGGCTCTTTAAGTTCAGACGCTGTAATGTGTGACCAAGGACTGCAATTTTTGGCCAGGACTGATGCACTAAGCCAAGGCTGGTTTCCAGGTGCATCCTGGGAGCACTGGTCACACATGCAAGTGGTAGCTGTGGGATTCAAAACCAGTTCTCTAGGTTTGCAGCTCAGTGCTCTTAAAGGAGAACTACTGGCTTAACTGAAGCCCCAACAGCTTCACAGATCGGGGCTTCACTGTACAGATTCCCCCTGCAGTCACCCCATAAAATGAATATTTTAGTTACCGCTAAAATAGATTGCAACTGGGCCAGGAGCGCCATGATTGCAAATGCAATCTGCAACGGGGGCTTCCTGGATTTTTTTCTTCTTCTTTACGAGCAGTGAGGTAACTAAAATATTCATTTTATAGGGTGACTGCAGGGGGGAATCTGTGCAGTGAAACCCCCAATCTATGAAGCAGTTGGGGCAGAAAAATGGTTCACCACACAGCGCCTCATCCTTAACTATAAGAAGACCAAGGTTATGTTCTTCTCACACCCCGTTAATTCTAAGAAAGCACACTGACCCCAAGTCCTAACTACCAACCGGACCCCCCTTTCGAACAAGTTGTCTCTTAAATACCTGGGCATCACACTTGACCCAGCCCTTAATTTCCACCAACACATCCATCAACTGTCTACTACTCTCAATATCCGGATTGGCCTCCTCTACTGGTTTAAACACCGACTTACCCCAGATGCCCTTCGCCTAGCAGTCTCCTCTTCGGTCCTCTCCCTTCTCGACTATGGCATCCTGATCTATAGCGCTGAAAACTCATCGACCCGGACAAGGTTCCAGCACTTCCTCAACAAAGCCTGTCGCCTCATCCTGGGCTGTGATCGTCTAACTCACACTTGCTCCCTACATAATGCCACAAACTGGCTCAACCTAGAAAACAGAATCAGGTATCACACATGCCTCATGGCCAAAAGATTACCCTCGGTCTGGCCCCCCGGTCTCTCACCGCTTATCAAGCAGGCCCCTACTTACCAGCACACCCACAGCGCAAAACAGGCAACTCTTTGTAGTTCCTTGCTGCCGCACCTCACCTTTCGAAAGGTCCTTTGGTTTCCGAGCACCTACCTGGATAAATAACCTACCAAACGCCATTGCAAACATGATAAGTATAGGCACCTACAAAGCACACCTCAGGAATCATCTACAGTCCTCCAATCCCTGTGACTGCCTTGAATCCTAGCCCAGCCCTAACTCCCTTTCTCGTCTGACTAAGGCCTCTGGCTGTTTAGCGCCCCCCCCCCCCCCCCCCCACACCTGACCTCCCTGAACTGCTAATTTGTGGAGGCTATATGTGTAATGACTTGTGTAACTGTCCTGAAACTAAAAATGTTGGCCTTTACTGCATTTCTTGTACCATTCTTTGTTACACTGTTATTTGGGTCCCCTTGCTGAACCACTTTGAACGGTTCCCCAGGTTGTATCTGTGTCTGACGTGGAACCTTTGAAAATGAGTCTTTGACTCAAAGGTATTTTCCCGAATAAACAATGAAATGAAATTAAGCCAGCAGAACTCTTTTAACCACTACGCTATACTACCTCCAAAGTCCTTAGTGGGAGACAAGAAAGAAACAGCCCAGTAGTAAATTCACAAGAAGCTGGCAGCACAGTTGGTAAAGTCTGTTAAGCCAGTTGGTAGCCAGGATCTGTGATCATCTGGTATGATGACAAGATGGCCACTTGTTGCTGTATCCTGGAGGAGCGAGTCTGCAAAAAATTTAGAGTAATAGGGGAAGAGAAGTTTGAGTGATTGATAGTAAAGGGGTTTTCACCTTGCCCGTCACATGCACTCTGATGCCTCTTGAACCCTCCTTGAATGTGCGACTATAATTCAGGAAATGTCTCCGTGGGAACTGCACTATATCTTGGCAACTACCATCCCTGAAATTATGGCCTCGCAAGGAAGAATTTATGATGGAGAGTATAGACCCTCAGAGTCCACATTAGGGGACCTGTATGGGCCATGGGGAGGTCACCTGACTCTGTGCTTGAGGGGGGGGGTCAGTGTTGCCTTACGCACAGTGCAGGGATGTGTACTACTCTGAAGGGTTAGTTAATGTTACCTTTCAGCTTTTTGACACGCTATTGCCACCCAGTGGCAACAACCTGATCTTCCACCTCATTTTATTAAGATGTGGGTGGGAGGGAGCAATGAGAGACAATACCAGAACTCATGATGGTGATTAACCCTTGGGCTGCTGACAGAATTAGAACATACTCGAATTGTAACCTGAACTGAAAGACAGCAAGGGTTAATCTAGCAAAGGACCTAGTGATGAAGGTTTTTTTCTGTTCACTTAAACACTGCAAGAAAACTGCGGAACTGGCTGCACTACAGTTCTTTCACATCTTGTTGTACCCTCCACATGAAGCATCCTTCGGAGTTTAACCCTTGTTTCCCAGAAAATAAAAATACTGCATCAGTTAAGTTGTACGTTATGACATTTACAAACTCTCACTGTTTTACATGAAATAAAATTAGAATAAAGATACGAGTATAACATTTTCACCGTAACAAGCTGCGGCATTGAGCTGGCCTGGTGACGTTGAGGGTTGAGGCGCTGGACGCAACACCTTGTGCCACACTGGCGACCCGGGTTCAGTAGCGAGCACCGGCGCCAAGGGTTGGCAGGGAAGGGAGAGGATTAAGCATCCACAGTACTGTTCTCCTCTCCCGGTGAGAGGGCCGAGGGTTGTCCGGCATCCCAGCGACCCCCGGTGGAGAGGGGGGCATTGCAGGATGCGGACCACACATAGGGGTGAGCATGGCAGATGTCGGTAGGGTTGCCTTGCACCAGGACGTCAGGGGACATCACGCTCGGGAAGGAGGAGGGAGTTCAGGGATTTACCCAGAAAAAAATCCTCCAGCCTGGATAGGCGACAGCCCTCCCAGTGCCACCTCACCACACGCCCAACACTGGTTCCCTACCTCTGCCCCTTCAGTCTCCTCAGGCCCCATAGCTGTCCAGGGAGAAAGTAACGTCTCTAGAAGAGGCAGGGTCCACAGCGGGCGGTAGAGTGAGGTCAGGTGAGTGGTGGTGCGGCCAGAGAGTGTTCCGGTGCTGGCGTGCAGAAAATAAAAAAAAAAATAGAAAAAAAAAAATTAAAGCTGCGGCACGACGTCACATTTTAGAGCCACCTGGTCCATTTACAAAACTTGGCAAGAGCATTTAGGAGAGGCAGTTTGCAGGGAAAGCAGTATATGGGCTCTGCATTAAGCTGCTAGGGGAGAAGAAACATACATATGTGTCTGGTTTTTTGTGCTTCTCTCCAAATCACACACATTCTCTCAAGCCTCAATCCCACAGTAAGGTAGCACAGGGCTTCACTAGAAAAGGCACTGCCTTTAGCAGGTTTGTACATGTGATAGAATGCAGGCCAAGAATGATGTACAGACATGCGTTTCATCCTCTTTGCAACTCCTCAGTGTACTGTTAATGTGCTGTTATTCATAAACTGAACCAAGCACGACGTCAGAACACCAGTGCTAGGTCTATTTAAAACACTCTGAGTCAGCATAACGGAGAGGTAACTTACAGGGAAAGCAGTGTATGGGATCTGAAATAGGATGCCAGGAGAGAAGAAATACCCAAATTGTTTGTTGTGCATCTCTCCAAACAATGCACAAACCCTTAAGTAAGATGTCCCGGTATCACGGTATACCACGGCACTGGAAGTCACAGTATTGATAAATGTGGGCAATTTGTGTGACAATCGTGGTTCAGGGTATACTGTGGTTTTCAGGCCTTTCATCTAATTTTTAGGGATATTTTTAAGAACAGCTGTCCTTTCTGTGTCAACCCACCCCAACACAAGAGTTCAGACACTTTTAGGTATAAACATGGCTACTTCCGTAATACTGTGGTATTCACAATAACCACCATGTTACGGTTCTCATACAGTCAAAATCTGCTACTGTGACATCCGTACTCTCACGCCTCATTCCCAGAGCAAGGCATCATGGGTATGCAAATCCTTATGCAAGTCAGGCTGAGGAAACTTCGCCTTATTACTGTATGGCCGGCCTATCGCCACAACAGTACTGTTGCGACTCATGGCCCGTTTTACATCTTGAGTCTGAGGCATCAAAATGCGAGCTGAGGGAGGAAGACTAAGCGTTTATTATCCAGCAGCACTGCCAACACCATCGTTATTATTTATGCTGCTTTGTCCCATTTTGCCCTGGGTCATGACTGATGCTTGGATGGTCTCTTCAGCCCCTTTCTTCCTAGTGCACTGAAGCCCACGTGGAAAACCTCCCTATATAAAAACATCCAATTTACAGTACAAAATAACTTTGAGGATGAACAGTTGAAAATGTTTTTCCAAGAGCTGTGAGGCTTACGTGAACTTAAGAATACCCTCATCTGTACTGAAAAATGTTAGTTCTGAGATACTGGTATTTATTTTTTGTGTTGACCGAAAAAAGGAGGGTTAGACAATACTGCCCGTTTTCACTCTTATCCAGGGGATACAGATGCAAACTAAATGCAAACCAGATTAAGCCGTCGGTGGTATTTTCAGTTAAAAAAATATATATTTATTTTTTAAAACATATTTTACCAGGTAAACAAGCAGAATTCGGGAGGTTAGTTTCCAGTTGCAACTGGGAGGGTGTGTGAAATAGGACGGTCATGAGGAAATATAATTACTTCACCTCAAGGTGAACAGTGTACATTGTACTTGGTTATAAATGGTTACCAAGAAAAACTAGTTTGGGCCGGGTTTCACATAGTGCGCATCAAGAACATCAGAGTTTTCAATAACGCTACCTTACATGAACATAGGTTTCTTTGCATTTTAAATGTTCTTGTAAAAGGGCTTCTCTGTAATCAACCAAATAATAATAAGCAGCTTTATTTATAGAGTGCCTTTCAGGTATCAAGGAACTGAACAATAAATAAGCAAATAAAACAGTAAAATACACAGTAATCAAAATAAATTAAAATAAAATGGTCAGTTTGGGTATGCTTTCAGCCACAGATACGTCTTCAGGGCCTTCTTAAAGCCCTCCATGGTCATGCACTCACGTATCTGACGGGGTAGAGAATTCCACAGGGCTGAGGCCACATACATGAACGCACAGGCCCCAGATGACTTAAGACTCACCCTGGGAATCTCTAGCATCCCCTCGTCAGCTGAGTGGAGTGGTTGTCTGTGTCAGTAAGGAAACGGGAGCTCTTTCCCATAGTCCGGGCCCAGTTCATGTAGGGCCTTGTAGGTCAGGAGCCCGACCTTGAAGGTGATCTACCACTGAATAGACAGCCAGTGCAGTTTGCGCAGCACCGGTGTGATGTGACTCGCACGTGGGTTACCCATCAACAACCAGCTCGTAGCATTCTGCACTAGCTGCAAGTGGCGCATATCAACCCCCGGAAGCCCTAGATAAAGGGAATTGCAGCAGTCAAGGCGCGAGGTCACAAAGGCATGGATCAACATTGGAAGGTCGCCAGATGGAACAAGGTGTTTAACCCTGGGAATGTTCCTCAGATGGTAAAAAAAAAAAAAAAAAAAAAAACACGGGGTGGGGGAGAAATGCAGCTGCACAAGATCTCTGCCCCCCAGCACTGGGGGTTGGCTCAGTCGTCCTCCTTCTCCTCCTGTCTCATAAGACGTGTGGCCACAGTCACCCCTTCTATTGGTGCAGTAGTGGGGAGTGCATACATAGGGAAAATGGGAATTTGGCCACACTCACCCCAAGAAAACTATATTTGGTTCAGAGATGCCAATTCACCAGGTAAGTAGTGAAGAATGTTCTGTTCAGCACTTCAGTACAAGAATTCATGAGCTCAAGCTCTGCTCATTTGTACAGGTGCAGTTTAGTAGATTTAAGTAGTATTTGTCCTTGTTTAATGTGTGGAGATATGTGCAACAGAATTTGGTTTTTATATAGTGCCTTTCACAGAGTGTCCCATAACCACCTCTGTATACCAATGGAGGTAACATACTGGCTGTGCAGGGACCGAGTGCAGACAAACAGCATCATTTAATAACTCCATATCTGTACCAAGCCACAGGTAACTGAATCAGAACCCATATTCAGAGGAATACTGACCAGGACACAGTAGAATATCCCCATATCTTTCCAGATATTTCCGTTCAACTTCTTTTTTTCCCCTCTATAGCCACCACCCCCCCCAGCTAGTGACCTTAACCCCTCTGTTTTCTGCCAACACAGTCCCTGCCCCCCCACCACTGTCATATCCAGCAGAGATCTACTGGTGCCATGTGGCAGAGCCAGAGTGCGCCAGTGACCATTATACAGACAGTTCCCTGGACACAGGTTTTTAATTTTTGTTCCTGCCACACAGTGCAGCCAGTACCTTGGCAGGCCTCATACGTACAGCGTCCTGTGGTGGAGGAACCTGGTGCTGACCCTCCTCTGGCTGGGAGCGCTGCTGAGTGGCAGCTCCTGCCCAGCCCAGAGTCCACTCCCAAACTGTAGTCTTTGGGGAGGGTGCACAAGAGCTACCCGCTAGGCCACTGATCAACCCCTATGTCATGAGATTTTTAACTTTTTCCACAGACAACCAGCAGTGGCGGGTAGAATGAACGTCTGAGTCATCGTCTCTTGTGAAGAACAGTGCCTTGGACAGAGACACTGGATTCTCAGCATTGGGCAGATGTCCAAATCCCCAGGCAATGTGGGACTTGAACCCTTGACCTTTGGACCCACAGCTGAGAGTGGTACCATGGGGCTCAACTAGGTTGTGTGGGAGGCATCCACTCTGCATTTCAGGCACCTTGGAAAATAAGAAGCAATACTCTCACCGTCCGTTTCGAAATCCTGTTCATCAAACCCTTCAACGTTTTCCAAGGACTTCCGGCATTTCTGAACTGCGAACTGGAAGTAAAAAGACAGGTAATGGGGGGGAAAAAAAAAAACTCACAAAATTAATACTTTATGCCATAAAAAAATGTATCTGTGGATTCTGCAATTTTTCTAGGGATTGCTCCTGGAGCGGAGAGCAAACTTTTTTTTTCTCCTCCACAGGTTTAGATACGTTAGTTCTAAAGACGAAAACTACTTATATTTTTTGTTCAGGGGAATATTCAGCAAAATACTCCACAATTACCACCAGTGATATGATAATCTGGTGAAATATCCATCCAAAACAGTTAAAGAGCTGCTGACACCTTTAAAAAAAAAAAAAAAAAAAACACCTTTGAAAAACACAATAATTAGGTACAATTCAGCTTCCATTCCATATAGTCTAAAGATTCTTCCTCCCCACTATTTATTACTAAGAACATATGATCTTTATCCCTCAGGGTTCATATGCCTCTATAGCTGAGCTGACTCCCTACTTCAAGTCACAATCCTCTGTTGTGACATCACAGTCTGTTGTCATGGTAGTAACTGTGAGGTCACAAGCAGTACATTATGATCTCAGGTAAAGAGACAGCAACAGGAATAGATGAACTCTTCAGGAGCAAATATCCTGTTTTCTGCAGATGACCTCAGTAATAAATAAATAATGGAGAATTGGAATACAGAACTAATATGAAATACAAGCTGAACTATGTCTAAATATTATGTTTTGATAAAGTTCTCTTAAAGGCATCAGCTGCTCTTTAAATAAGAGGTCGATCCCCAGGATAAACTGATTTATTGTGGCCTAAAGATACCATCCGCTAAAGTGTTATCAATTATTTTTTAATATTTACAATTTCACCACTTGTGTCACCCCTGCTGCCTACATTATCCAAGTCTTACCCCTATTACTATGGGTGCCTTGGTGTGTAGTGCCAGGCCTGTGAGGTCTCTTGCCAGCCAGGGATGTTATCCTCCTACCTTTTGTCTGCCCGTTTCCCCAGGGCTCAGTCTCGTACAATGAGGCACACATTACAAGCATCTGTGTAGGGTTCCCTTCCCGTGGTACTCACCTATCACACTACCCTGCCGAAGCAAGGTGGTGATGGTGCAGTGGGGTGCTGACACCCCCCTTCCCAAAGGAGGACAGCAGACCATAGGTTGCTCAATCCTCCTTCCAGCTGCCCCACCCCCACCCCAAGCGACCATGGTCCATTCCCAAACCCAGGTCGTCAGCATGGCAGGAAGTACAATGTCCGGTTTCTCAGCCCTCCAAGACATTGGGCTGGCTGTGTTCTACATACATACATATTGTCGGCAGATAAGGGTATTGTGGCCCATCCAGTCTGCTCTATCCCTCTTTCTAATGCTTAAGGTACCCTAGATGCTACAAGCCCCCCTTCACCCTAGCTTGATAATTCCCATGTGCCTATCCCATGCATCCTTGAATACCTGAACCGTGGCCACCCCCACCACTTCCTGGGGGAGACTGTTCCATCTCTCCATCACCCTTTCAGTGAAGCAGAATTTCCTCAAGTTCCCTCTAAGTTTTCCACCTTTTAGTCTCATGCTGTACCCCCTTGTTCTGCTATTTCCCTTCATGTGAAAGATGCTCTCCTCTGGTACCCTGTTGAACCCCTTTAGATATCTGAAGATCTCTATCGTGCCCCCCCCCCCTTCCTCCGGGCAGTACATATTTAGAACTCCGAGTTTCTCCTCATGACTTATGCTGCATCCTCGACACCATTTTTGTTGCCCTCCTCTGTACCATCTCCATCTGTCTATGTCTTTTTGGAGACAGGGCCTCCAGAACTGAACACAGTACTCCAGATGAGGCCTCAGTAGGGAGTTGTACAATGGTACCACCACTTCCCTCCTTCTACGTGTTATAACCCTCCCTATGCACCCTAGCATTCTGTTAGCCTTTCCAGCTGCTTTGAGGTTGTCTTCTATGACTGCCCCTAGATCCCTTTCTTCTGTGGTAGCCTCCAGTGTTACCCTGTCTAGTTCATACTCAGCCCTAGGATTCCTTCTCCCTAGGTGCATAATCTTGCACTTTTTTGCACCGAAACCCAACTGCCATTCCTTGGACCAGTTTTCTAGCCTCTTCAGATCCCTCCTCATTTTTCTATACCTTCCTGTGTATCTACCCTGTTACATAGCTTTGCATCATCCACAAACAGGCTAACCCTCCCTTCTAGGCCCTCTGCAATATTGTATATAAAGACATTGAAGAGCACTGGTCCCAGCACTTATCCCTCTGGTATGCCACTTGTCATCGGTCCCTCCTGTGGGGTAACCCCATTTACCGCCACTCTGTGTGTTCTGTTACTCAACCAGTTTCTAAAGAACTTGACCACCTCGGTCCCCACCCCCAGATTTGCCAGCTTGCAGATTAGTCTCCTGTGTGGAAGGCCTTCCTGAAGTCCAGATAGGCCACATCTACCACTCTGCCCTGGTCTATTTCCTCTGTCACCCACTCAAAGAAATCAATCAAGTTAGTCTGGCATGACCTTCCAACCATGAATCCATGTTGCCTTGGATCCAGCAGCCCCCTTGCCTCTTGGTAGTCCACCAGCCTTTCCTTAAGCAGGGTTTCCATCATTTTACCTACTATCGAGATCAAACTGACCGGGTGGTAGTTTCCTGCCTCCTCCTTGCTACCACTGTTGTACAGGGGTACCACTTGTGCCCTCCTCCACTCCTCCGGAACCATGCCCATTTCTAGTGATCCACTGAACAGCTTAGCCAGAGGTTTAGCCAGTTCCTCCCGGAGCTCCTTTAGGATTCTCGGGTGTATCCCATCGAGCCCCATAGCTTTACCCACCCTAAGCTGTTCTAGTGCTCTTTTTACTTTGTCCTCTGAAAAAGATCTAATGTCCACCCCTTCTCCCTGTTTGCACATCTCCATTAAAGGAGGACCATCCTCACTGTCTTCTTGTGTAAAAATGGAGCAGAAGTATTTGTTAAGGATGTTCACCTTGTCAATGTCTTTCTCCACTACCCTGCCTCCCTCTTCCCAAAGTCTCACAATCCCTCCTCCTGTCTTCCTTATCTCGCTAATATACCAAGAGAATGCCTTCCCTCCTTCTTTCACCGATTTAGCTAGCTTTTCCTTGGTTTCATTGCTGCTTATACTGCCTTGTTTGTTCCTTTCATTTTCCAAGTATTCTTGCCTGTCCTCCTTGCTTTGTGTTGCCTTGTACCTCAGAAATGCCATCTTTTTTCCTCCTACTAGCTCTGCTACTCCCCTCAAGAACCACAGTGGTTTCGTCTTTCTTTTGCTCTTGCTGTAGGGCCTGGCACAATGGTTTGCTACCAGGTGCAGGGCTTCTCTTATCTTATCTTATCCCACTGTTCCACTACTCCCCTAATGTCATTGTATCCCTGCATAGCCTTTCTGAATTCGTCCATCTTACCAAAGTCTGTCCTCCTGAAATCCAGGATTCTAGTCCTTGTGTGGCTAGCCTCTTGTGTTTTCACTTCAGTTTTAGACACAATACCCATAGCAGATAAACTACATGTCCCTGTAAAACCCACTGAGAGTGAACATCTTATTTACACTGGGATCCCCTCCCCTTCCCCTTTAATAGGATGCATGCTAAAGCAAGAGTAAGTCAGGTGAATTCCTTTAGGACGTACGGTACAATATTGCATCTGGAGCCCCAACAGACATGTTACTGTTTCGCACATGATCATTTGGTCACATGCATTGACTGCCATATTGAAATGTGGACACTGCAACACAGGAAGCCAAGTAACCAATTTATTTATTTATTTTAAACAATTTATCCAGTATAGCCCAGCTGAGATGCAAGCTCTCATCAGTGGCAGTCCTGCCATGTTTACATAGAAACATAGACTTTGACGGCAGATAAGGACCACTTGGCCCACCCAGTCTGCCCATTTCCCTACATACTGGATAAGCTGCAGATTCTAGTTAACCAACAGCCTATTTCCTGCAACCCCACACTATAATTGCCTTCTGTCTGTCCCATGCATGTTTGAATTCCTCCACCGTTTTAGACCCCACAATCTTCCAGGAAGAAGTGGTTCCATGTGTCCACCACTCTCTCCGTGAAAAGAATTTCCTCCACATTACCCTAGACGTCCCCCTTCCAACTAAATTGTGCCCCTTGTTCTTAGCATCTCTTTTCTGAAGATGCTACCCTCCTGGACTTTGTTGATTCCCTTGAGGTACTTAAAAGTTTCTATCATGTCCCCCTGTCCCTCCTTTCATCAAGGGGTATACATATTAAGCTCTCTCAGTCCTCTTCCTTTGGTTTCCTGATGTAGACCCTGCACCATTTTAGTTGCACCTCCTTCTGGACTGCTTCCATCCTGTCTATGTCCTTACGTAGATGAGGTCTCCAAACTGCATGAGTACTCAGATGGGGGTCTCACCAACTGTCTGTATAGAGGGATAACCACTTCCTTTTTCACTTGTGATGCCCTCCTATGCATCCCAGTATCCCCCTGGCTTTCTCCCTACTGACTTCTCACATTGCATGTATCCCACCTTTAGGTCATCTGATATGACTACACCCAGATCCCTTTCCATTATTGTTGTTGTTGTTTCCGCTATTGTGTACTCTTCTCCTGGGTTTGTTTCCCAGGTGCATTACTTTGCATTGAATCTAAGTTGCCATATGTCTGACCATTCCTCCAACCTTGCCAAGTCCCTTCTCATCCTTTCTACCACCCCTTGTGTATCAACTCTGTTACAGATCTTTATGTCATCCATAAAGAGGCATACCTTTCCTTCAGACCCTCTGCAATGTCACCTATAAAAGGCGTTAAGAGGACTGGACCCAATACTGAACCCCTGAGGGGTACTCCACTAATAACCCCTTTCTTCAGAATGTTTCCATTCTTCATTACCTTCTGTGTCCTGTTGTGCGGCCAGTTTTCTACCTAGGCTACCACCCTGGGACCCACTCCCAGGCTGGCTAACTTGATTATTAATCTTTTGTGCGAGACTGTGTCAAATGCCTTGCTAAAGTCTAGGTAGGCCATATCCACAGCCCCTCCCTGGTCTATTACTTTGGTCACCCAGTCAAAGAAATCGATTATATTTGTCTGACATGACCCTCCTGCTGTGAATTTTCAGCTGAGTGAACTGAAGCACAGGGAGGATAAGTGACTCTGGCCAGGCTTGAACTCGGGGCCCTGGTGGGACATATCATATTATGGGCTGCTGGTGACTTGAGCCAGTACCTTTCAAAATCTGCTAGCCAAAATCAATATTTATAGTGCCCATCACTTTTAAGGGTTCAAAAACCACTTCATGGGCAGGTACCTTTCAAAATCTGGTGGCCAAAGCAACTGTTTTACTGGCCACTGGCCACAATGGCTACCCAATCTGTCCCACCTTGCTCTGTACTCATGGTTCCCAAGTGTGTTCTAGCCAGTAGAACAAGCTGCTTTGATGAGGGAATGTAGTATGCAAAATAAGTAGGAGTTAGTACCTGCATGCAGGAATGGATTTCAATGGGCCAGTAGCCCAGTCACCCTTAGTGTCGAACTGGAAGGCTGGGGCCCATGTACAGGCCCCTGATCCATCACCATGGGCAACTGGGATGCTGCCAGTAATACAATGAAGGGACTCACTCCACTTAGTATATCTTTCACTTTTCAGTATTCACTATCCACATGAGAAACCCTTGGGCAATGTTCTGGGGGCTACGTCCCTTTGTCCGACTGTGAACTTCTCACGTTTACCAGCCTGGATCACTTTTACTTTAGAACATGCTTTCCTTCCAAGTAGGTTATCCTGTAAAAATCTCTGTAATAAATTGTAATCAACTGCGTCTCCAGATGGGTAGAAGTGTGTGTGTGTGTGTGTGTGTGTGTGTGTGTGTGTGTGTCTGTCTGTACCCATTAAGAATGTCATTGTTGCTGTGTTTTGCTTGATTCTGTTTTACCACTGTATTATTCCTGTTGTCTGTCTTATTCTGTATTGTACAATGTCTGACCTGGAACCTTTGTAAATGAGCCTATGGCTCAAAGGTATTTAATCCCACACTGAAATAAATGAAAAAATAAAGAAGTGTGTGTGTGTGTGTGTGTGTGTGTGTGTGCGCTCGAGCGAGAGAGATGGAGGGAATACTCCTTAAGTTATTCCTGAAGTTCTGCAACAGATAAGCTGGTCAGAGATGAGTGATAGTTTCGAGGTGGGTCCCATGGCAGTCTGGATGGGCTTAGTCTCTTTAGCTGTCTTTGTGTTTCTATGTCGATTAAACATGATACTGTACCTGGAAAGCAGACTGTATGAGAAGAGCCAACCTTTCAGACTCTGGCAGCTGCAAACTGATATCTTTACAGAGCTCTACACAAAGACAAAAGGACTCAGTGTAAAAAAGCAGCTGGGCAACAGGCAACTACTGTAGTTCTACACACCTTTTTTTTTTCATATATAAACACTGTAGGTCTTCTGGCACAGTGACAGGGTGGCGGGGCATCACACCGCCAGTTGGGGTTGGGGGGAATGAAAAGAAAAAAATATAAACACACATATGTCCAGGGTTCACACATAAAACCCCCAAATTCCACACTGCAGCCCCCAACATATCCTGTGCCTCATTCAACCATTTTAAAATGAATTACATGTTTCAGTTTTTAACTGGTGGTGCATTACAATCAAGGTGGCAGCTCCCCAGTGAGCTGGTTCGGGAACGAGCCCTGGTTATTGGATGTCTGGCCGGGGGAGGATGGTTGAGTGTCCCATGGGTGCTGGCCTCCTCGGGGAGGAAGGGTTCCCTTGTTTCTGCCACAATACTGCCACCTGGGTAACTACAGGTGGCAGTACAGGCTGGAGCCAGAACACAGGAAGGGGAGTGTCGCTACCGTGAAGTCTTGCGTCAGATGCACCATCTCCGTGACATGCAGGACAGAAAACATGAAAAATCCCTGACCGAGCAGAATGCTAATCAACTGCACTGCCACAGGCCCCACAATGCTGTGCGAGGTTCTCGCTCTCCCACAGACACTAACTTCTGTTCAAGGGTAACAGGTGGCCCCCGAACAGCCCTTCCCATTGGGGGAGGGTCATCCATGGGGGGGAAAACAAGGAGCTAGGTATGTCCCGGGCATAGTGGTGATGGGGCTGGGCAGGGTGGGACACCAAAGGGGGCTGGCCACAGTTCAGAGGAGAAAGTACAGTAAATAAAAAGGAAAAAAAAAAAAATAGCAGCTCCCAGCATTTCCATCGAGGTCACTCTTGAGTTGCATATGCTTTCAACAACTGACAGCACTGTGCTACCTCTAAGCTGCTTGGATTCCTCAGGGTGGGTCTGGCACAGGAACTGGGGCTTCTAAATTAACAAAAGACAATCATCTCATCACGTAAGGTCCACCAGCCTGCGCAATGGCTCGGCAGAAGCATAGCACGTGTCCATGCTGGCAACCCAAGTTCGTGAGCAGACTCAAAGAGCCAGGATCAGTGTGGGCCAGGGCTGAGCAATTCTGCTGAGCACAGTGCGAGCCAGCACAGGGTGGAAATTCCTCTGGGTTTTGTCATAGCAGTAGCTCCTCATGGTGAGCCAGGGAGCCAGCTCCCTCAAGTGGTGAGGTCACCCCATACCGTGGTGCTATGTCTCAGACAGAGGTACTATGCAATATCAGGGGAGGCGGGAGGAAAGGGAGAAAACTACACAAAAAAGAAATGTGCCTCAAGCCATCGAAATGACGCTTGCTGGCTTCCTTGGACCGTGCTCTGTGTAACTGCTCACTGCTTCAGAGGGAGGAGAAGCAGCAGAAACAGACGGTGGCCTGAGAGTCAAAAAGCTCGGTGTAACCCTGACCTGTCAGGGTTTGCACCAGTGAGATACATCTCTGACAACATTCGCTGCTGCCTTAACCCTTCATGGTGGTAGAACAGCTGGGGAACAACAAACTGCCATCACAAAATGATGCCAAAAAGGCATTCGATAGTAGAAAAGAGAAATTCCTAATTCAACCTAAGAAATTCGGGTTCAGAGAACAGTTTCGTTATTGGTTACTGGAAATTTACAGGTACCCAGCTGGCAGGATTAAAATGGGACAGTTTCGTAACAATTCTCCATTCAAAGGGGCCCCCAGCAGAGCGGCCCCATCTCCCCATCGCTCTTTAAGTACTGTGCCATTAGCAGCTATGAGATGGAAACACAACAAACTGCCGGGGTGAAAGTGGAAGGGGAAGAACGCCAACTATCACTATATGCCAGCGATACTATGCTACCCCTCAGAAATCCAGTCTCAACTTTCCCTACCTTAGAATGCCTTCTGTCAGACTATAGTGGGATCTCAGAATTCAAAATTAACATCAGCAAAATGAAGGTTCTCCAGATCAGTGGTACACTGACACTCACTCTTAAAAACCGCATACGGTTCAAATGGGCAACATCTAAGATCAGATACTTGGGTATAGAAACCCAGACTTGTCTATCCCACTTATACAAAACAAACTATGGTAAACTAATACAAGAGATGCTTACAGACTTCAAAATGATGGGAACTTGTCTGCTAAGGACATTTTGGGAAGAAACAGGCCTGAAATATAAAGAAATAGTGGGCTTGGCTAGAGACCCTGACTTTACACATATGATTTTGGGGAAATCCCAAAGGGGAAACAATCCAACAGGCAAAAATATTTTATGGGACTCCTCCTCACGGGAGTAGGCAAAGCCATGACAAAACATTTGTTTAACACCAACTTGCCGCACACTGGAAGAATGGATCAATATCATACAAGTAATATACTGCTACAAAAACCTCACAGCACATGTTCACCTCCAAACAGATACATTTATGGGGGTGTGGCTACCACCAGCTACCTTTATGGGGGTGTGGCTACCACCAACTACCTTTATGGGGGTGTGGTTACCACCAGATTCATTCATTTACGGGGGTGTGGTTACCATCAGCTACCTTTATGGGGGTGTGGTTACCATCAGCTACCTTTATGGGGGTGTGGTTACCACCAGATTCATACATTTATGGGTGTGTGGTTACCACCAGATTCATTCATTTATGGGTGTGTGGTTACCACCAGATTCATTCATTTATGGGTGTGTGGTTACCACCAGATTCATTCATTTATGGGTGTGTGGTTACCACCAGATTCATTCATTTATGGGTGTGTGGTTACCACCAGATTCATTCATTTATGGGTGTGTGGTTACCACCAGATTCATTCATTTATGGGGGTGTGGTTACCATCAGCTACCTTTATGGGGATGTGGTTACCATCAGCTACCTTTAATGGGGTGTGGTTACCATCAGCTACATTCATTTATGGGGGTGTGGTTACCATCAGATTCCTTTATGGGGGTGTGTGGTTACCATAAGATACATTTATAGGGGTGTGGTTACCATTCAGGCACCTCATGGAGACTCTGGAAAGCAGAAGTGTGCTATCCCAACAAGTGGAAGGATACTGGGAGAGGGACCTGGAGGGGTCTATATGAGCAGAGTGTTAGGAACGGGCAAATAATGTTAACTTTGCTATACATTATAAACTGCTTTTTTGTCCACTTTATTTCTGAATTTTCATAACAGAGCTATGGGGATGCTGCTGGGACAGCCTAGTCCCGTGTTTGGTAAGCCTGAAACTGAAATGACAGTCAAGAATTTGCACAAAGTACTTTGGACAAATGCAATTTTATTTCCTAGAAAGGAAAGGGAAAGAAAAGAGGGACTCAGACAACTCTCTAACAACTAAGCAAGAGCCACCTGAACTCTCCTCTGCTAAATCTACTCAATACTGTATGCTCCTGATCTTCTGTAACACATGAGAACTATATGGTATGTCCTTTACCAGCACAAAACTAAATAAAGTAAAAAAAAAAAAAAAAAAGGGGGAGAGAACACCTTAGTGACAAGAAAGTCCACCAGCCAATCAGAGTGCAGGATTTGAGATACGCCTCCCTCTCTTATCCTGTGTGCTCTCCTGCAGACTGTTGGATTGCTCCATCCCTCGTCACTGAAATGGGGGAAAGGCTCAGGTTCGGGAACAGACCCAGGAGTCGGCAGGCTGGCTGAGGGGAGAAGGCTTAAGCGTCCCATGACTGCTCGCCTTCTCCAGGGATGGAAGGGGGGGGTCTAAGCTTTGGCAGTTGCTGGCACCTGGTGGAGGCACAGCAATATGTTGGGCTCCACTGTGGGATGGAGCGTGACTGACGTCGGCTTTGGCCTTGACGTCACGTGACATGTCACGCCTCTACGACCAGGAAAGCGGCAGGATGATGGTCACTGGGTCCTCTTCTGCCACAGAGTGCCCAGCAGTCTGCCTCTCGGACCGTTCCTGTAGCCCCCGTGCCTCAGGAACAGATTAGGATACCAAATCTCTCCTGGGGAAGGGGCTTCCCGGAAAAGGGATACGTCCAGGCTGACTGAGGGCACGGGAATCAGGAGTGGCTGACCAGATGACTACGGGAGGCGCAAAAAAAATTGAGGGAAAGGCCAAATAATTTGATACAGATGTAAACAAAATTTATTCTGGTAAAAATTTTTTTTTTTTTAATATCCATGTTTGATTTCTAAAAATTAGAGGCACAGAGAAGGGTCTCTTATGGTATATGAGCATTATTTCACACAAGTGTGGGAAGCCATAACTGCTCAGCTTAGCAGACGCTGTATCCATTTTACATCAGAAGGAGCACAGTTCAGCATTAACTTTTTCTTCCCCCGTAAGCACTTTATCCACTGGAGCCCTGGCAGGCAGAGGCCCCCCGAATGGGGGACTCTCTGTCCAGTTCCGCCGCTCCCGTGCTAGGCGGCGCCTGTAGTTCCCCGCGGCAGGGCCAGGAGGAGGTTGCCAGCTTCTCCCCCCACAATCCAGGAGCAGTGGACCATCATCGAGCCTGCCAGGCTTGTTTCCTGCATTTTCGCCTATCCCACCCCCCCCCAACGCAAGGACGTCGGCTTCAAACCCCCCCACCGACTCATATGGCCTTCCAGCCACCACCAGAGGGCTTAGTCCTCCAGACGATCAATCCTCTCTCCCCCCCGCCAACCCCTGGTGGCCCAAGCTTGTTCCCGAACCCAGGTCGCCGGTGTGGTGCGAGAAGTGGCGTCCAGCGCCTCAACCCTCAGCACCACCGGGCCAGCTACTCAGCATTAACATAAAGAAGGTGACTAAATTTCAAACATTTTGGTTGTTGCACTGCTCCTTTAACAAGAATTAAAATGAAACACAAAATATTAAAACTTCACTTGAGGCTTACCTGTAACATCTTGGTAAATTGGAGGCAAAGACTTTCGACGTTTTCCACCTTTTAAACTGGAGCGGCGCCATGAGCAACGTCTGGAGCGTGGACTGATACTGGGGCGCTTCGCAGGAACCGGACTTGGGCTTGTGCTATGTCTCTTTCTTGGACAGGACTTAGAGGGCGAGACCTTCTTGGGACTAGGGCCATCAGAAGGCCCCTCCCTTGGACTAAGGCTCATGGAAACCCTGCTCCCTAAATGTACCACTGCTCTCTGACTGGCCCTGGTTCCAAGTAGAGGGCTAGGACTAATGAAATTGTCATGTCTGAGACTGTGCAGCAGGTTCTCTTCGTTTGTGGCCTCTGTGTCCCCTGTAACAAACAAACAAAATGTGATTTCTGTGCCCCTTCTTAGCTCCACAAAGCCTGCTCCCCTTTTGGATTCTGTTCTCCAACCCCTCCTGTTTCCCACATTCTTGTCACTGCCCCTTTGCCGATGGTCACTCTGCACTAAAAGTTAGAAGGTTAAAACAGGGCATTGAATTACTCCATTGATTAGTAGCAGGTTAAGATCAAGTCATGGGTTTGAATCCGGCCTACAGTCTTTATCATCCAAGGGCTGTTTAGTTGCTGATGTGAAGTGAGTTTTGTTGCATCTCAGCCCAGTTCAAGTGGACAGGTGTTCACATCACATCATCAACAATGCAACTGGTACTAACTGCCACCCTTGTCAGTCTCCCATGAGAAGCCAATGGCTGAACGAACACAGAATTTAGGGTGGGCCAAATAGGGTAGACAGGGGGCCAATGGACACTAACAAAAATTGATTTGGCTACTAGATTTTTAAAGTTACCGGCCAATCGCTACTCGAACGCAGTGATTTTTATTTTTTTGAGCCCTTTAAAATGATGGCCACTAAAAATATTGATTTGGTTATCAGTAATTGAAAGCTAGTAGCCAAACTGACCACAGGCTCACACACTAATTTGTCCCACCACGACAGACCCTAAACTACCCTCATCTACATGGGGGTTCCTCCAAGACAAAGGTATGGCACACTGGCAGGGCAGTGTAAGGAAGCTTGTGCTGTGACTACCCGTACTCTGTGAATAAACGGGAAATTTCAGTCTACAGTGTCAGTGAGGAATTTGTGATATGGGAAGCATAAATCAGTGCATGATAAAACTAGTCACTTAATAGTTCTATTCTTTTATTAGGTGGTCACTAAACGGGCTGCACAGTATAGTCTCCTGTTAGCACATCTTTGCCCGATCTCATGGTACAGCAGGTAGTGTACTGCGTGAGCATGCAGAAGGCCCTGGCTTGTGCCTCCAACCCGACTTATACACCAAGGGTGTGGTGGCAAGGCTGGGCTACGAAGGCAGTGAATCGGGGGTTGGGAATGCCTGCTCCGCTGCTCGGGCATCTCCATCAACAGGGAGCCAGATAAGTACAGTGGCTGCAGCGGACCACATGCCCCGCCTGCCCAAACACCCAAAGGATGGACATAGCTGGGGCACAACCAGACAGACAGGAAAGGGGATGAAAAAGAGGAGAAAGGAAGCATGACACCTAAGCCTGCCTGTGCTCCAGATGTGAACCCCAGTGGGAGTGAAACTGCAAATGCAAAAAAAAAAAAAAAAAGTCGCACAGACCAGGTACCAGACACAATGGTGGAATGGGACTTAGAATGCAAAGGCTGAACTTAAATTAGGCCTAGCTATGACAAACCACCACACAAAAAGAGTTAGCCTCTTGAATCATTTTACTTGCTTTAAAAGAGAGACTGTGCACAACATTATTTTCAAACACTGATCTGCGGGACCACTCACCTTGAGGTTCACTTTTGCTCATTATGTCCACGGCGTCCGATGCTTCCTTACAAAGAGGATCCTGAAAGATATGATCAGCATTGCAGGGCTTGAAATTAAGAAAGATTTAGCATTTATATCGCTGTTTTTCACACACATTGTATCCCAAAGCACTTAACAAGCAAGGAGAGAGTGGTAGTGAAGTGACTGTACACGTGTACTGGCAGTCATTTTGCACATCGGCACCACCCACAGCCTTGGACAATTGCATTAGCCTTTCTTGAGAAAACTATTTATGCAGCCTACCCCTTCAGTGGTACAGCAAAGACTGAGCAACTGCTAATCTCAGAATCCTCATGTGCTCAGGAGTCTTTGCCAATTGACAGTTTTGGGCTGTACCACTACCTCAGAGGGGGTTCTCATTACCCATCTGCATTTACTCCCTATTGACAACATGCAGCGATACATTTGAACATATGATTCAGCCAGCAGAAAAAAGGCCTCGCAGTCCACTCCTCCCTCCCCAGCGATGTCCTCCCTCCTTCCCTACAGGAAAGAGAATGCTGGCTCTTTTTGCAAAAAGTGCCTTTGGATCTTTTACTTCCACCAGGACACTCGTCAAAAGGTACGTCAGTAGGAGAGTACACCCCAGCAGTACAGCAGTTCTCTAGTAGTACTGCTCTCAGGTGTCAGCGTTAATGGTATGAGCCAAATCCCAGTGTGGGACTGGGACTTCAACCCACAACCTTCAGGTCAAGAAGGGAACATGCTGCCAAATGAGTCATGCCGATTTCATCCCGTTTTTCCTAGCATGGCATTTCATGCTGTTATTTCCCACTTTACGTCCCAACTCAGATGATGTGGTCCGCTCTGACTGCCCCCTTCTGTTACTGGGAGGAAGGGCAAGCGGATGTCTTCATAACCATCAGCGCTGCTCCATGATTAGCTGACAGGTGGTGCACAAATGCCCTGTGGCCCATGTCATTTCTTTCTCGCTGGGAGCAAAGCTCTCCCCTCCGCAATACATAGCTGATCTCTGCTTGAGTGTGCACAGCTTACCTGGAGAGGCAATACCTATTTTGTTATGCTGGAATACTGCTCCTGTGTGATTTTATTTCACCGATTCTCTCGTTATAAGAACACTTGGGTGTTAGTGGAGGACTACCTACCAGCTTTTGCGCCAGTTAAGGTTAGCTAGTATGACTGCACATTTTTTTCTTTCAAATTTGTTTAAAGTTGAGAAGGCTCCAACCATACCCCACAACTTCCCCCCCCACCCACATTTTAAGCCGGGTGGGCTCTGCTCCCCAACTTAAACAAATAATAAATATACAAAAAAAAAACAACACACTGCAACCATACTAGCTAACTCCAACTAGCGCAAACAGAACAGTGGAATACAGTGGAGAACGCTGGATACAAGAACACCACATGAATGAACTTCCCATTTATAACAGCTTGTGGATGTCCTGATGTTTGCCAATTAGTCTCAATGGCAGTAAAGCTCGTGTATAAGAAGTTTTTTCCCCCCACCGACGGCAGTGGTAGATGGTCATTATCACCTTGGAGTGTGCTAAGCCTGGGCTGACTCATCATCTAGTTTCATCATTAACAGTCACTTAAGTAGGGAACTGTGTGTGAAAGATGCCCTATGAAGACAACAGCACATATTCCTTCATTGTTAGGTGAGACGCTGAATGAATTTTACAACCATACTCTATCTGAGCAAGAGCTCTTTTAAAAACCTATACTATACTATTTCTTCTTGCTCTTGCCCACCTCGGTCAGCCCTCATTCAGGAGTGCACCACAATCCTGTCTGCCCAACGTCCACCGGGACTTACCGCCAGCCATCTTCCCCCAGGGCTTACTCCTCCCCCCCCCCTCGCTTGATCCTCCTCTCCCCAGCCAATCCCCCAATGCCCCGTGGTCAATCCAGACCCCGGGTCGCCAGTGTGGCGGCAGGTGAGGCTTGGTGCCTCAGCATTCTGTGCCACCGGGCTGGCTTATATTACATTACTTTTAATAATAAGCGCTCTAAAAACTAGTTTGAGACAAGTTTCATCATGTTAAGCATAAATTTTACTGCAATAAAGCCCCCTTGATAGCTGGCCCAGTGGCGCCGAGGGCTGAGACGCTGGTAGTCTTCCTTCTCGGGGGAGGATAGCAGCATTGGTGTCGTCTGGCTAAGCGAAGGCTAGGGGCTGAGTGCACTAAAGCTACAGAATGGGGAGACAAGGCAGATGCTCGGAGCGCGTGCGCACTCGCTCCTTGCAGCGTCATTGCACGCCTCGCCTTAGGGACCAATATTACAGGAAGAAAAAGGGTACTGGCGCTGTACCAATGATGGTCAGTCCCTGCAGGCACCGACCCCGCGATGGGCAGTAATCTTTCCAGCACCAGATTCGTAGGTAGGTGGGTCGAGGGATCCCTGCCGCCTCGCCACGGGGGGTAAGCCATGGGGCAGCTGGAAGGGAAGGTTGCGAACGGGGGACAGGGCTGGGCAATAAAAATAACTAACTGTAAATAAAGCCCTCTTAGAAGAATATCGCAGACAAGAACATTTCTGCTTGGCATTTAGGGGGTGTTGTAACAGGGCTCCACTGTACTGTGCTTCTATGCTATTAATGCTGGTTCACAGTTCTCCACCATTGAAAAAAATACTGACCACTGAAGGAATTAAAAAACAGATTTGTGGTTCTTCACTGCTCATTTGGCGTTTTTTTGGGGGGTGGTAGAGGATACCTCTGCACGGTGAGTAAACATCTGAACTTTTCTTCTTTGATATCTATTTCACTTACTTCTTTGACTTCACTTTCATTTTTCCTTCTTCCTATCTCTATGCTTCCCACTACTTGTATAAATTTTTAAAAAATGAAGCACTGTACATTTTATAAGCAAGATACGACATATAAATGCGCACCTCATCTCTCACCTAACTAGCGAAAGGAGGACTATTAAGAAGCAACACGTAGACTGTAGAAATATGCTATATAAACAGGAGAACGTATACACCATTATAAAAATATTAGTACCATATAAATTTAGAATTTCAATGATAAAGTTAATATTTTATTAGTAAATATTAATTGTTATACTGGTGTGGTGTATTTCAAATTAATCGTCCTTAAAAATAAATTAAAGGGGAAAAAAAAAAAACCCAGTTACAAAACCGGGCATTACTAGTGGGGATGCTGCCATTCATTAAAAGTCTGTAAGAAGGCGTGCCACTTTGTTCTTGGTGCAGAAAACCACACTCACAGTTGTACCCTTTATGCACTCAGTAACTTGCTACCTTTACCCAGCAGAATAAAGCTCTAGACATGTTTGCCAGCCAAAAAGGCACTCCTGCTCCCAACATCCCCTGCTTTAACAAATTCCTTCTGCACTGTCTTCAACCAATACAATACCAGAAACATGGCCAGGAGTGCCCTTAAGCCTCCTTTCCGGTGTACTCAGCTGGGCAAGCAGTCATTTGCTGTCAGGGCTGCTAACTGGTTAAACAAATTGCCTGATAAATTGATTAAACTTGGGGAAATTTAGCAGTGTAAGATCTTTGCAGTCCAATACTACTATAACCATTACACAGTTTTATTCGGTTTCTCACTGTACCTTACCTGTGGCTTTTCTTAAAACGATTTGTATTGATTTTTACAAAACTGTATGTAATTGTTCCGCCTTAAGTGCTTGGAGCTGACTGGACTGCATTTCCACTGGAACTACTTATTGTACTTGTAATGTTTCTTTGTGACAATGTTTTTGACATGGAACCTTTCTAAATAAGTACTTGTGCTCAAAGATTTATATATAAAAGTTTTCAATAAATAAATAAAACTAAAGAAATTGCTTTTTCTCCCCTTTGGGTAATCATATAGTTCAAAAGGCACAACAGCTCCAGCAGTTTCACTACATTATTTGGAGAATGTTTTGACAGCAATAAGCCCAAATGCCACAAGCATGTGTGCTTACACACTCACACTACATATTTATATATATATATATATATATATATATATATATATATATATATATATATATATATATATATATATATATATATATATATACACATACATACATATACATATATATATATATATATATATATATACACACACATATACATACACACACACACACATACATACACATATATACACACACACACACACACACACACACACACACACACACACACACACACACATATACACACACACCTCCCTATACACACACATACCTACACCCACATCCAGAATCTGATTCAGACATTTTTATTTACTTATTTTTGCAGTTTATGGCCACAGGATAGTGTAGCCGAGTCGCAGCATCTCATTTTCATCAGGGTTCTGCATCTACAGCTAGGAAGGGACTGAATCGCAGAGTGGTCTAGTGACTGGCTCAGGGGTTACATGAGGCGTCAGCAGCCACAGTGGATCTGGCCAGCTGGGTCAGAGTTCTGACTGCAATGCGCCAATTTACTTTCCCCTAAGCAGCCTGGGTCGTTGCTCGTTTCAATAAAGGTTGATTTCACTTTTTATAAACAAAAAAAGATGCAATTTTTAATGCATTAAAAAAAAAAAAAAAAAACATAGAGAGCTGTATTAATCATGATAAATGGTAGCATTTCCAGTCTGGGGAAAAAAGAATGAAAACAAGACTGGGGGATGAGGGGAAACTGGGAGTTTCGATCACACCCAGAGTAGAACACTGCCCAAGCAATGGACTTGGGGAAAGTCCAGACAGTTATTACAATATATCACAATACATTATATTACACAATAATTGTATACCGTGTTTCTCAACGAGAAATTTTCAACCGGTTAACTCCAGGCTGCTGCTGATCACCAACATTTTTAATGGAAATACGAGAGTGCCATACAGCCACAATGGACTACTGCTAAGTGGTCGCAACACCTACCTGTCAACAGTTCTTTCCAAACAAGGGACGGGAGCCATTTCCTTCACAGTGCGACCGTGAAGGGAAGGGGACTGCTCTAAAGATGAGCCACAGGGCGGTACACAGATAATGCCAAACCCTTGCTAGCTTGTCGCAGCACTTAGCCACACACCCAACCTGTAGAAATACTACTGGGTGGGGGTGGGGTGTCAATGCGCCGACTAGGACAAGAATCTGCCAAGAATGAGGGTCATCATGGGGGTAGTTAAACATTAGCGATTTGTAGGGACCGGCGTTGGGAAGTGTGTTCCACTGGACACCAGAGACTGCGCCAAAGCTGCCCAAGGAAGGAGGCAACTGGGGCACCAGGGATGGACGCAGAATGGCAGGAAGAGAGATCCGACTGTTGACGTCCCAGAAAAATGAACCTCGAAGTTATGATGCAGTATGGAAAAGAAATAAAAAGAGTCATTCAAGGTATGGAAAACAAATTATGTTATGCCTAAAAACCCTAATCAGGGGGCTGTCTATTGGCTGGGGAAGAGACTGTAATTGTATGCAGTTTTCCTTCAACTGGATTCCAACCACCAATCTGCACAAATTCAAAACTCTTACCTTCACTGGTGAGCCTTGTTGTTTCCCATCTTCTGTTCTAGTTATAACAAGCGAAAAGGAAAAAAAAAAAAAAAGGTTACTAAATCAACAACATAGAAATTCCTCTGTGACTGTACTTGGGACCAGCAAGCAAAACAGAGCTTATAAAATATCTAACATGCACTGCAGGCTATTGAATCTCCCACTGCTGCAGCCCTGCTCCGATGTCTGCTGCAGGGGATTCTGGGATTTCTGGTTACAACAAGTGTCAGCTTGGAAGTCAGCAGAATCAGTAGGATACAATCTACAGTACTACACTGCAGTAAACAGTACGATTTTGCACATAAAGCGCAAACTGGGACCAGCCCCACACCTGAGTGTGGGACTCTTAAGAGTTACTGTTCCCATTTAAACGACGAACATTTTAGCTCCAGGGAAGAACAGGGTTTGCCAACATCCAGGGCTCTGGGAACCCCCTGGTCATGACCAGTTCAGATAGAGAGAGTTAAAATGGGACAGTTTGTTTACTCGATAGAAAATTGTTTTTTATATTTTAATTTTTAAGGTTAAAAAAGGAATAATTAAGGGGAATATGGACATCAAATTCAGCTGTAAGACTGACCAACATGTACTTGGGGAAGTAAAATGTAGGGATCTAAACTTTCCAAAAATCAATACCAGATATGGGAGTATGATGTTACAAGCTCGGGTTGCTAAAATATGGAATGAGATTTCACCACAGATAACAAATCTTGCAAAACTGTCTATATTCAAATCCAGATTGGATGATAATTATACTGCAGAATGTACTTGTTAGAAGTACTTTTAAGGTGGGGAATGTATCATCATTATCTGCTTATTTTTGGTAAATGTACTGATTATTTTAATTGTTTGTTTTTGTCTTCTTGTTAGATATGAATGATGAAATGTATTATTGACAATTTTTGTTTATCATGGCTATGATAGGAAGTTTAAGTTTGTTGTATGATATCTGTCCATATCTCTTGTTATGTTATATACTCCGTAACTTGCATGAATGTGAAACAGGACTTTGTAAATAGGTCTTACGACATAAAGTACCATCCTGTCTAAAAATAAATATTTTTACTACTACTACTAATCCCTAAGGACCTTTAAGGGGCACCACCCCACAAACATGACACGGTTTCATGTTTAGAGACTTAAACTGTTTTGTAATTTATTATTCAGAATCTACATTAAGAATCTAATTAAGTTAGGAATATAAAACTCTACATACATACACACACACACAGACACACACACACACACACACACACACACACACACCAGTAAAAGTGGCCCAGATGAATACAGATATTAAAAGGTAATGACAAGGCTGTGCAGTTTTATGGCTGCCTAACATTTGCACCTGTGGAGTAGTGCGTGTCAGGTTCAAACGCAGCTCGTCTTCCACATGCAACCACAAGCATGTTCGTTTTCGATGCTACCATGGCAGAAAAGAAAAACAATTACTCACCGTTGTAATGGTAGATCCCTCCCGATGTTTACACTTTATGCAATCATCTTGGCAGAGAGTTATGCCCTGCAGATTAGAACCTATGCAAATGACAGAATTTGTAATGTAGATTCAAACGCTGCTCTGCACCTGTGCGCCACCCTGGCTGTTGCTCACATCTGTGTCAAACCCAGAGTGGAGCAGGAGGAGCAGCTAGTGAAACTAGCCAAAAAGGCAACCAAAACGTTTGAAAATTGTTACAGAATTAAAACACACACACCTGACAAACTGAGAGCAGACTTGAAAAGATCTGTCACATAAACCATAACAACAAACTTACAATTGTAGGAACTGCAACAGTAACGCTCAAGCAACCTCAGTGATAACAAGCAGATTCTTATGTGAACCTGTTTCAGCTTCTGGAAGGGAAGGCAGGGATAGGGAGTGTAAACATACTGAGGGATCCTTTCAGAAAAAACAGCATTACTACGGTGTGTCATTTTTACTTCCAACTCCAGGAATCCCTCTCAGTAGCACTACCTTGGGAGGCTGGGTTCAGAACATAGTTAGGAAAAAGGTTCTGTGTGAGAGCAGTTCCAAAGCCGGCATCCCTTCTGGACTGTATGCCTAAACAGTATTGCTTTGTGGAGGTGTGTACTGTTTTCCAGGTAGCTGCTTGCAAATGTCTAACAATGGGATGCTGACCCCTGAGGATGCCATAGAGGCAGAGGTATGCTTCTTGGTGGCATTTTTCCAACTTTTTCATAGCAGAACTGAATGCAAGACACATCTCTCTTTGTAGCTGGTTTGCCTTTGCGATCCTCACCATAGGCAACAAAAAACTGGATACTCTGGGACCTGACATCTTTCGTGCAGTCCATGGAGATGGTCAGGACTCTGTTTAGGTCCAGGCTATGCAGCATTTCCTCACCTGGACTGCTCTGCATAGGATACAGGGAGGGTCACTGACTGATTCAGGTGGAATTCTGATAGTACCTAAGGAAGGACTTTTCTGTTGGTTCTAAGAAACTATTTTATCCCTGTGGGGTATTATGTAATTTGACTCTGTGTTGAGGGCTAGCAGAGGTCACTGCAACCAGGAATATGGTTTTCCATGTGACATAATTCTGACCTCCCCCCCCCCCCGCCTCCCCTCTCAGAACCTATATTTTGGGATGTGGGTGGGCAGGAGCAGTGTTGGCACCCTAGGGGTGTCCTTTTTTCACCCTCTTTTAGTAGGGTGAGTGGTTGTGTTTTGTTTTTGGGTTTCCTGACTTGAGTCTTCCTTTTGAAACCAAAAACCCTTTTATATAGATATAGTTGCCAGTTGGCTAGTATGAGTTTTACAGTTTCCACACACAACTTCTAGTGAGTATTGCTCGTAAGGATCAGACGGTTGCAGTTTAGACGGCAGCAGACAGGGGCTTCGGCCGAGCTCGTGGTGAACATTCCATGCTGGCCATGGAGGGTTTGGCTCTTTGTTCTCCGGGGCAGTTGGAGGGCGGGACCTGACTGCATGTGTCAGAATACAGCTAGACTCCATTAGAAGAAACAACATTACTAAGGTGAGTAATTTTTTCAAGTACTCCGTTACCGACCAGCATGATCGTTGTCTTGCGTGTCTTGGCCTGCTTAACGACATGGATTTGTGCGACGTCTGTTTCTCCATGGACTGTCGTGTTATCGATCAACGCGTGTGGAAAGTTGGACGAGCTCTGTTGACTTTCGGGGGATGGGCGCGCACTCATCGGGCCAAGCCACGGTCTCTCAACCTTTCCTCCGGGTCACCTCCTGGTTCTATACGGACCGTGGAGGAGGGGGCTTCTGCTTATAGTAGCCTCGCCATCACAGAAGCCCCTTCCGCGGTGCAGGAGGCCCAGTCCGTTCCCCTGAGGAACGGGCAGGAGAGCTCCCGGTGTCATTTCTTTGGGCTGGGAAGCCTGGGTTGGCACCGTCCTTGACGCCGTCCGGTACCGTCTTGGGCCATGACGCCGTGGGCCCTGATTGTGCCGTGGTATGCCCCTGTCCATGGCTCGGCGCTGTCTCTACTGTAGATGCTGTTCGCGGCGCCGATCGTGCTGATGGCACCGTGGGAGGTTCTACAGCACCGTCTTCGACCCGGCGAGGCTGGGGACAGTGCCATGTCTAGCTCTGGTGCCACGTGCAGTGCTGAGCAAGGACATGGCACCGTGGGAAGTGTTGCGGCGCTAAGGTTGCTGCTGGTGTGGCTATTAGGCGCCGTCCCTGACTCCAGTGCTGCCGCAGCGCTGTGAGACAAGAGACAAGCGCAGTAGCGAACATCGACTCCGGCTTTGCTGCTGCTCTCGCGCCATCTCTTGGGCACTGTTCATGGTGCAGTGGGGAGTTGGTGCCGCTCTGGTGTGGACACCCAGACTGGTGCCTCGCCGGTCCAGACCGGGCGGGCGTCCGTGTATGGTCTAGCACTGGACTTGGTCTCTGCCTCTTCTGAGACAGACTCAGAGTCTGGTTCGGACTGGCTGTCCGACTCTTTGGAGTTGGCGGCCCATGTGGACACCCTGGTAGTTTCCTCGGCTGACCGGAGCCAGCCTCCCTCTGAGAAGCAGGACGGTAGCAAGGGTGCTGACCAGCAGGTGGTAGTGCAGGCCACTATTGCCCTGCAGCCTGGGCTATGAGGATTTTCTGCCCCCTTAGTTGGGTTACCCCCTTAGGTGGTGTGCCTGGATCGCCCAACTTTAGGGCCGACCGGAGCACCCACAGGAGGAGAGGGCGCTACTTCCTGGGTAGTCCCCTCGGGGACTGACCAGCGTTGTCAACTGCCTAGGCTGGTGTTTGCGAGGAGAAGGGCTCTTTCGGATTCCGAAGGGTCAGGGTTTGATGTGGCGACCCTTTTCCGGGACCCACCTGGGTTTGGGCAGGTGTCTTAGCATGTACCCCCATCCTTCCTGGTCTCCTCGAGAGGGCCCTGGTCTTTGGAGAGAAGGAACTGTCCTTTTGGATTTTCACAGTCCCAGTCACTTCATGGGGGATTCTTCAGAGCACAGCCTAGGCAGTTCCACCGTGGTTGATCAGCTGTTGGGCTTTCCGGAGCTCCTTCTTCCCTTGAGGCTCCTTGTGTGCTCTTTGCCTGGACAGAGGATGGTAGCCTTCTGTTGTTGACCTAGCCCCCACTCTTCTTTCATCATCTCCTGCTGTCCCAGGCATTCTTGGTCCTAGGGGACCTCTTTCCTGAGAGAAATTCAGGGGTGCAGCTGCTCACTTCCCTACGTATGTCAGAGCCATGGATGAGCCTGTGTTTCACCTCCCTGAGCAGCCAACCTCTGGATCTCTGGGTCTTCCGCTTCCTCATCCTCCTCTTCTGGAGGAGAGGAACCTTCTGTCCACATTTCCCCTGCTGCTGATCTCTCAGAGTATCAGCGTTTCCTTGAAGGATGATGGAAGACCTGCTGTAACCCCACCCACTCAGCACAATCCACGCATGATCATTGCTGTTCTGGCAAAAACCTTTTTCAGAGTCCCAGCCCTAGGGATCTGAGCCAGAGTGTGTGCCCCGAGTCTCAGGTCATATGCCTCATCCTCAGTCAGGACTGACGCAACTGAACACTCACGATGGGCTTCACGCCCTCCACCGTGACTGGCCCCAGATCAAGATTCAGCGGATTTTGACTTCTGGGAGAAGGACCTTCTACTCGACACGGTTGCTTCTTTCTATTTCTGCTCATCAGGCCCACTATGCTACCTATGATAGGTTTCTGTGGTCCAGGCTAGGTGAACTCCTAGCCTCTATGCCTGATTTGAAGGTAACCAACAAGCCATTCAGCTCTATACACGTGGCGTGGAGCTAGCAAGGTACCAGCGAGGGCATCTTATGATGCCAGTGAGGAGGCTTCCAGAATCGGCAGGGACAGCGTCGGCACTAGGCAGGCAGCATGGCTCGTCTTCCCGTTGTCACCCTTGGCCGGCATAGGGTGATTTCCTCTGCATATCGGAGAACCCACCTTTTCTCCCATAGGGTGAGGCAGCATCTGTTGGGCAAGCTCCTGCCCCACTTGGGGGTCCCTGTCTCCTCTCCCAGTCTCTGGCCTCGCCAGGCCCATAAAGGTTCTCCCTCTTCATGTTTTCCCGCACTGGGAGCTAAGGGACTTGGTCCTTTAGGGTCTAGGCCACCTGGGATCTCGGTACCACCCAAATGTGATGAATGGTGAAGATTGACACAAATAAAATATGAAAATTACGTACCTATTGTAATTCCTGATCTTTCTGTGTATCTTCACCATTCATCACAAATCCAACCCACCATCCCCCTGGGGCCTCAGTCTCTGGGTCCCCCTAACTCTGTGTGCCCCCTTTCCCCCCCTTCCATTCCGCTGGTCAGGAGCGGGGTGACCTTGGGCACACAGGGATTTTTACCTTCTGACAGGAGGGGAGTGGGATCGGGGGAGAGGGCACTTCTTTCTTCAGTGTCTCGGCTCCACCCCTTTGTGGTGGGGGTTGGTGGTTGCCCTCTCTTCTCTTCTCTCTCTTGTCTTCCTCTGTCCTTCTCCGTTCTTGTCCTTAGGGACTCATCCCTCAAACTCATTTAGGAAACTTATTGTTTCTCATCTTCCAGATATGTGGTTTTGGGGGATAACAACCCTGTATCCTTCCCTTTCTTCCAGAATAGGCACTTCTACTCATGTCTGAGTTCTTGCCAGTGATTCTGTGCCTTGAATTCTGGCAATTCAGCCTTCTGGCTACTCCTTCGCAGTTCCTATACAGTCTGGAGACAGTCAACAGTTCAGGGTATGTCCTCCCCCGCCCCATTTCTAGTTTTTTCCTCCCTCCTTCCCTCTCCTTTTCAGTTTCCAGAGATTGGGGCCCCTTCCCAATCTCCTTAGTTTTTCTCAATCTCCTTCTGTTCTCTCCGTCGTTTGTTTCTCCTTTTAGTTTGTATATCTTTTCCTTTGTCTGTCCCTTGGACTTCCTTGTTCCCTCCCTCCACCCTTTCTTACTCTCACGGTGACTCAGAACTGGTGGGAGGTGAAGTCGATAATTTATGGCCATCCCTGGCGCTCCATAGTCGTTGTATGAAGCGGTGCCGTCGGTCATCAACTCCACCCATCCAAAAAACAAAAAGCTCTCACGAGTCGTGACCTCCGGCCAGAACCAAATGTGATGAATGGTGAAGATACACAGAAAGATCAGGAATTACGGTAGGTACATAATTTTCATTCACTGAGGGCGACAGGACCAAGGAGGAGAATAGAGAGAGGACGGGGAGGGTTAGTACCCTGGAGGAACATTAGGTTCCAGGGATTATAGGGTACTTGGGCAGACTGGATGGACCTCTGGTCGTCTTCTGCCGTCATTGACTGTGTTTCTATACTTCAGGTTAGCAGTTTCCATAGGCTCAGAGGGAGCCTCCATAAGCTGGGAAAGGCATATGTGGAAGTCCCAGTGTGGGGCAGACAGGTCAGCAGTTTCCATAGGCTCAGAGGGAGCCTCCATAAGCTGGGAAAGGCATATGTGGAGGTCCCAGCGTGGGAGAGACAGGTCAGTAGTTTCCATAGGCTCAGAGGGAGACTCCATAAGCTGGGCAAGGCATATGTGGAGGTCCCAGGGTGGGGCAGACAGGTCAGCAGTTTCCATAGCCTCAGAGGGAGCCTCCATAAGCTGGGCAAGGCATATGTGGAAGTCACAGGGTGGGAGAGACAGGTCAACAGTTTCCATAGGCTCAGAGGGAGCCTCCATAAGCTGAACAAGGCATATGTGGAGGTCCCAGCGTGGGGCAGACAGGTCAGCAGTTTCCATAGGCTCAGAGGGAGACTCCATAAGCTGGACAAGGCATATGTGGAGGTCCCAGGGTGGGACAGACAGGTCAGCAGTTTCCATAGGCTCAGAGGGAGCCTCCATAAGCTGGACAAGGCATATGTGGAGGTCCCAGGGTGGGACAGACAGGTCAGCAGTTTCCGTAGGCTCAGAGGGAGCCTCCATAAGCTGGACAAGGCATATGTGGAGGTCCCAGAGTGGGACAGACAGGTCAGCAGTTTTCATAGGCTAGGCAAGGCATATGTGGAGGTCCCAGAGTGGGAGAGACAGGTCAGCAACTTCCATAGGCTTAGAGGGACTTTCACAAGCTAGGCAAAGATACGCTGAGGTCCGGGGGCAGGGCCCCTCAGTAGTAAGTACAAGTAGCGAAGACCTTTTAAAAAATTCTGAAAATGGGTTGTGAGGCTAAAAATACTTATAGTATATGTTACAATGTTGTATTCTCTCAAAATCTAACTTTCTCTGTTTTGTTGTACCATCAATGTGATGTCACGATGTTGCTGTACCATTGTGAGTACGCCACATCAATGGTACAACAACTTGGAATCAGATCGCACGGCCACCTGCTAGTGTTCTCGAATGGTTGAATGGCCAGAAAGCTGTTTGAAATCAATACATCTTTTCCTAAAGTTGTTGTACGGCAGTTCAGCGTTGGCACTGGAGGACGTCCTAATTGAAAAGTAAGTGCCGTTTTGGTTTTTCGTTGATCCTGTGTTGCGGGGGTCGGATGATCGTGCTGCCGCCCTCACTGCATATCTGGTTGATCCTGCCGTTTCTGTTGGCTGCGGCTGGTTTATTTCCCCCCTTGGCTCAAACCTTGCTGTAGCAGAGTTGTAAGGTGCCCATACACTATAAAAGACAGTGTATGGGCAACAGTGAACAACAACAGTGCCGTTCGCTTCTCGAGGTGTCATGACACCCTCAACCCTCTTGAGCTTTGCTCTCGAGGTTTCAACGGTTGTCCTGACAACCTCTCGAAGTGAACAACACTGCTGCTGTTCACTGTTGCCCATACACTATCCTCTATTTTCTTGCCTGCTGTTACATATGCTGACACTGCTGCTAAGTGCACCTTTAAAGTTGAAGGTGTATGCCAAACAACTGCAGGTGTGCCGGGTATTGCAGAATTATAGGCAGCACTGCCTCTACTGGATTTGTTTTTTTTTTTTCTGGACGCACACCAGTAAGAAAATCTTTTCCACTTGGAGGAATAAGATTTCCTAGTAGCAAGTTTCCTTGAAACCCTAAGCACCTTCAGGATTTCTTCTGACAGTCTAGGTGTTCAGACAGCCAAATACCCCCATGGTGCTGGTGTCTCTGGACAGAGAGAGAGCATCTGAAAGGGAGTTGAGGGTTTTTTGTTTGTTTTTATTAGCAGCTATGGCTAAATATAACATACCCACAGACTTTATCAAGTAGGTCCAGATTTTGTATTCAGTACCCTCTACCCAAATATTTTGCAATGGCATCTACTCCAGCTCTTTTTGACTGTACAAGGGCACGAAGCAGGGATGTCCGCTATGCTCCTTATTGTTTAACCTCTTTCTGAAACCTTTAATTCTCCCACTAAAGCATACTTTGGAGGTGGAAGGAATAAACATAGAGTGCACTGCACATAAAGTATCGGTATATGCAGATGATGTTTTATTACACATACAATACCACCATAATTCCCTGCCTCACGCTCTACAGGTAATAGAAGACCCTGGTAAATTAGACTAGTAAACTAGAGCTCCGCCTGGCCCAATTTACAGACAACGTCCTTCTAGACTGCCTTCTCCCCCAGCAACCACCTATCTCCCCCCCCCCCCAGGTATCGCTCCCTAGAACCCCTAGCAGTACCTTATTATTTATATACTAAACTAATTGTAACTAATTGATGCTTTCATATACCTTTGTATTACTGGAACTGCTTTGTGTGTTCTTTTATTGTATCTCACCAGTAATGTTCTCCATTGTTGTACTCCACCACCAATTGTTGTCTACCCTCTCTGTGACGAGGTGCCTTTGTAAATGAGTCTCTGACTCAAAGGTTGTAAATCCAAATTATGAAATCAAAAATAAAATAAAAAAAAATGTCTAATTATAAGTTGAACCGGGAGCAAACAGAAGTTATGCCACTTAATCAGGGCTTTTGGCGACGTGGATGTCCGTGTCCTTTATGCACACTGTGCTTTAGCATGCTCAGATTTATTTATTTTTTCCCCAGAAAGTCCCCGAGACACTCATTTACAAGGCTCCAGCTGTCCATTCACTTCTGCAAGCCATGCCATGCCACCATGCTCACATGTTTCATGATGTAAGAATCTGGAGAGTGCAGGGGTGTGCTTGATTGATTTCTACAGGACCATGCGCGCCGAGGTATGGGGATGGGTTACGGGGGTGGGGAGGAGCATATATGGAAAAAAAAAAAGAAAACCTATATACAAGGCTGCAATGACAGTAACCAGTCAGGATGGAGTCAGTGGTGCCATTACAGGCCTCTTGACAGATCCTCTCAGACTGAACTTGTAAACAACCTTTTCCAGCTTGTAAATTTTGAGATGTCCCATTTTGCCAGATATACCCCTCACAAATTCCTACATACTTTGTCTCCTTTCCTGAATCATCTCAGTGAAGTACCTGCCCCTCTGAATCCTCAGACCCCTTTGTCACCCACAGGAGTGGGGTAACAGCCTAATCTCACAACCCGTTACCACTTGAGTCAGTGAGCATCTAGGGTCCCCCGGAGACTGTGACAACAGGGCCCTAAAAAGACCTGGCCTTCTTAAGTGGCTTATGTATGGGAAGTAGCATTCTTCGTGGAGCTACTCCCAATGTGTCCATAAAAAAAATCAGAACTCTCTTAATCCTCCACTGTCTCGGGGGGGGGGGGGATGTGGAAGGTATCGACCATTTGTCTGGCAAATAAGGAAGGACATGAATAGTCCTCATCGTGTCTTTGAGGAGGTTCGAAATCTTGGCAAAGTGCACCCTTTAATTCTATGGGGTCACCTTCCTCCATTGGTACATAATATTCTTCCTTCTCCTCCTTCCACAGGCAGATCGGTTAGAGCCCGAGACGGGAAGGGGGTGACAGTATCTTATTAACATTTCCCATGGCCTGGATTGTCCAGAAAAATTGCAACATTTTTGACATATCGTCTGATGAGGACATTTTATCTCTGCTATCTGCCTGTTCCTTACCAGTAACATTTTTCTTTACATTTCTTTTTGGTGGGGGGGACACCGTTTCCAGTCTCTGCTCCGATGCCCTTTCGTTTATATTTCTGTCATCACTGGCTTCAGGGTTCCCCTTTCAGACACCCAGATGTCTGAACCATCTTTACCAAGCCTATCAGATGACTGTGCAGCTTTATATATTTTTTCTTGTCACCTATAACGTTATTTGCTGCTGAACATGAGGAGATGGACACTTCAGATGTGTGCTTTCCACCATTGTTGGGGGCCACCCTCAGAGCCTTTTTAATTATTTTTAGGTGCTACAGAGACAGACTGAGAAGGTATGCTCTTCTTTAATTTTTTACCTTTTTAATGAGTTTTTTTTTTTGGGTGGGGGGCAAACACTATGATAGGACTTACAATTTACAAAGTTATGTCATGGACCTATGCACTGTAATCAAATCGTGTAGCAGTCTGCTCTTACCAGAAGCTGGAAAATATTTTTACAAGTTTTTGAAGGTCCACAACATCTCTCGGACACACCAATAGGAGAGACCCTTATGTAATAAAAACACGATTGCCAAGAACGCTGCAATACAAGAGCCAAATAGTATCAAACATTTGTCAATGCCGACCGTTTGCTTGCATGTATTTGCTGTGCAGGTGTAACTAATTAATTCTTAAAACCTGTTGAAAGTCAACACCAGTCATCCATGTCGTCACACACCCTGCCATCAGACACACTTATGTCCACCTCACTTTCCAGCACTTATAAGGGGAGCCATAGATTTGTGGGGAAATCGCCAATCCCAGATCAACAACACACCAAAAACCACTGGCTAGCTGTCAGATTCATTGTTCTTTCCATCAAGCCCCTTGGCACATGACAGCTCAGCAGTTCTGTGACTTAAATACTTTAACTTTCTAATTTATTTGGCAAGATCTTTACATTTTTATTACAGAACATAAAGTATGGTTGCGTAAAAACTTAACAGTACTCTCGAAGATCTACTGTTTGCAGTATCTCTTGCAGCAGGTCACTGAGACCTGGGCCACCGTAGGGCATGACTGGGACCTGAACCTGGAGGGTTACGCCATGTTCAGAAAGGACAAGGGGGAGAGAAGGGGAGGAGCAGTAGCAATAATAGTCAAAAACTGCATTGGCATAGGAAGAGTGGAGGAGGCGGAGAGAACTGTGGAGGCGATTTGGGTCAACCTGATAATGGGGGGCAAGAGAGTAAAAATAGGAGTGGTGTATAGACCCCCTGCGCTGGAGGACAGTCTGGTGGCAGATGGTGGGAGACACTGCAGATTGGGAAGGGTGGTGGTGTTGGGGGATTTAAACATGCCAGGAATGGACTGGGAGACTATTCGCCTCTTAGAAGCGATGTCTAGACTGTAATGCTTGGTGAAGGTATGTACAGTAGACCACGTGGTGGCTTCACAAATATCCAAGGCAGAAACGCCCCGGAAACATGCCACTGAGGCAGCCATGACTCTGGTAGAATGGGGTTTTACAACCCCTGTGAGAGGTTTATCGTATTTTATACAGCTAAAACGTAATGCAGTTGGCCAACCATGTGAACAAGCACTGCTTTGAAACACTGATGCCCTGTTTCCAGGAGTGAAACAAAAAGTTGTTCAGTTTTTCGCAACTGTGAGATGCGGAGAAAGTAAATACTCAATGTTCTATGCACAGAGAGTATGAAGCAGGGCATCCCCTGGATTCGTAGGCCCCACAAAGTACACTGGTAACTGAATGGTCTAAATTCAGAAACAACCTTTGGCAAAAATGACAGGTTAGTGCAAAGAGACAGCTCTGCACTTCAGCCTCTAGGCTACACTGCCCCTTCCTTAAGAGGAGCTTCTTCCTTATACTGGGTTTCTGTGACCCTATCCTTCAACTCCCTCAGGCTAGTGTTTCAAAATAAACAGTGGTTTGCTAATTGGGGATTAGTGAAAACTATTGGCTTCCTGGAAACTACAGCTCAGAAACTGCGGGTTAGAAAGTTTCTACAGAATTAGTACTGGGCCAGTCTTGACATTCCCACACTTGTGAAAAGCACCTGTATAGCTGATATATGAAACAGCTGCAAGGTCATGGATCAGCTCTCTCTCAGGGTGCAACATAAGAAGACTGGAAACGTGCCCCAGCCAGAGCTGTGAGATAACAGTGATACAGCACCCCCTCAGAGCAGGGTGTCCCAAACCAGAGCTGTGAGCTAACAACAATAAAAGCAACCCCTCAGAGCAGGGTGCCCCAGGCAGAGCTGTGGACTAACAACAATACAGCATCCCCTCAGAGCAGGGGGTCCCAACCACAGCTGGGGGCTAGCTTTGATACAGCACCCCTTAGGAGCTTGTACTGGAGAAGATAACATTTCAAGAAGTAAAAAAGCTGGGCCAGTGGAAAAGTCTGTGGGGCTAGTAGATTTTCCCAGTCACTGGCCCTGCTGGCTAGTGGCTGCAAAACTTAATTTCGACCACTGCTTAAGAGCAGGGTGCCCCAACCAGAGCTGCAGGCTAACATCGATATGGCACCCCCTCAGAGCAGGATGCCCCAACCAGAGCTATGGGCTAACATCAATACAGCACCCCTTCAGAGCAGGATGCCCCAACCAGAGCTGTGAGCGAACACTGATACAGCACCCCCTCAGAGCAGGGTGCTCCAACCAGAGCTGAGGGAGAACATCGATACAGCAACCCCTCAGAGCAAGGTGCTTCAACCAGAGAGCTGTGAGCTAACATCGATATGGCACCCCCTCAGAGCAGGGTGCCCCACCAGAGCTTTGGGCCAACATCAATACAGCACCCCCCCAGAGCAGGGTGCCCCACCCAGAGCTCTGAGCGAGCATTGATACAAAACCCCCTCAGAGCAGGGCCCCCCAACCAGAGCTGTGAGCTAACATCAATTCAGCACCCCCTCAGAGCAGGGTGCCCCAACCAGAGCTTTGGGCTAACATTGATACAGCACCCCCTCAGAGCAGGGTGCCTCAACCAGAGCTGTGGGCGAGCACTGATACAGCACCCCCCTGAGCAGGGTGCCCTAACCAGAGCTCTGGGCCAACATCGATACAGTACCCCCTCAGAGCAGGGTGCCCCAATCAGAGCTGTGGGCAAGCATTGATACAGCACGCCCTCAGAGCAAGGTGCCCCAACCAGAGATGTGGGCTAACATCAATACAGCACCCCCTCAGAGCAGGATGCCCCAACCAGAGCTGTGAGCTAACATCAATACAGCATCCCCTCAGAGCAAGGTGCTTCAACCAGAGAGCTGTGAGCTAACATTGATACAGCACCCCCTCAGAGCAGGGTGCCCCACCAGAGCTGTGGGCCAACATCAATACAGCACCCCCCCAGAGAAGGGTGCCCCAACCAGAGCTGTGGGCTAACATCGATACAGCACCCCCTCAGAGCAGGGTGCCCCACCCACAGCTGTGAGCGAGCATCGATACAAAACCCCCTTAGAGCAGGGCCCCCCAACCAGAGCTGTGGGCTAACATCGATACAGTACCCCCTCAGAGCAGGGTGCCCCAATCAAAGCTGTGGGCAAGCATTGATACAGCACCCCCTCAAAGCAAGGTGCCCCAACCAGAGATGTGGGCTAACATCAATACAGCACCCCCTCAGAGCAGGATGCCCCAACCAGACCTGTAAGCTAACATTGATACTGCACCCTCTCAGAGCAGGGTGCCCCAATCACAGCTGTTGGCTAACATTAATACAGCACCCCCTCAGAGCAAGAGAGTGCTCCTCATTTATTTATTTAGATTTTGGTAACCGGGTAAGCCCACTGAGACCAGAGGTCCCTTTTTCAGGGGAGACTCGGAATTAGTTACAGTAGATTACATACATTGGTATCAATACACAGTATTTACAGCTAATACATACAAGGAATTGGTAACAAACACTTAACATGGAGACAGCAGGCTCACAAAGTGTTAGACAGGTGCACAGTACATTAACAATTTTACATAAGAGTTTCATGGGAGAAACAGAAATGGCAAAATTAGTGACAGCATGACAACAGGCCCGGGCAGGGGGCTAGCGATTATAACCACGGAGACTAAGTTCCAGAAGGTACACTTTGAGGCCTGACTTAAACCCTTGAAGAGTAGGCTTGTCAACCAGACTTGCTGGGAGGGCGTTCCATAAGTACGGAGCAGCATACTGAAAGGAGCGCTTACCTTGGTTGATGCGAACATGAGGGATGTCGAGGGGACGATTTGCCGAGGATCGCAAGGTACGGCACTGTACGTTTGGAGTGAGCAGCCCACTCAGACGGGGAGAAGGGCCGAAGGAGGTGAATTTAAAGGCCAAACAGACAGAGGAATAGGCCAACTTGTGCCGTAAGGTGGGCCAGATTAGGTCCACGAGGACCTCGCAGTGATGCCTCCTGGGGGAGGAGTTTGTTGTAAAGCATGCCACCCTGTGGTAGAGCATGGAAAGTTTGCTAAGCTCCTTCTCCCGGAGGAACTGTAGCAGGGTGGCCCCATATAGGATGGAAGGAAGAAGGGTGCAATTGGCTATGGCGCGTCACGCCTCACCAGAAAGAATTACCCAGCCGGTAGAGGAGTCCATGTCTCTGGTGGATGGATCTAGTTAAGGAATCGATATGGGGTTTGTAGGACAGCTCCTGGTAAAGGAGGATCCCAATGTACCTTTGTGTGTAATGGGGGTAGGAAATTTCACTGGAATACAGAGCCTTTTACATTACTTCTCAGTCACCAGTCTGTATTCAGCTAAAACTGCTAGAGATGGAAAGCTGCAGTCTTGCTGTTTCACATGGATCTGCATGGCATTCCCCATGACAGGACCAGACATGCACGTTAACCATTCTGCACCGCCAAGAAAACACATCCAGTACAAATAGAGTCAGTGAGGACGAACTTCAGGGTGCTTCCAAGGAGACAGAGTGGCAGCCCCACATCACATAATGCAGGACAGGGTTCCCCCCCATAATGTCACCATTCCACCACCCACAGGAAGGGAGGGAGGAAGGTTGCCCAGAGGTCAGTGCTGGGACTGATCCTCTTTAATGTCTTTATAAGTTGCATCGTAGAGAACTTGGAAAGAAAGGTCTGCCTCTTTGCAGAGGACACCAAATTCTGCAATAGGGTGGATACACTACGCAGGGTGGGAAAGATAGCCAGTGATCTGAGAAAACTCGAGGAGTAGTCAAGGGTATGGCAGCTGGGTTTCAATGCAAAAAAAGTGCAAAACAATGCACATGGAAATCCAGGGGCACAGTACAAAATGGAGGAGGGTAGTGGTACTGGCAACCACAAAGCAGGAAAGAGACCTGGGGGTAATTATATCAGATGATCTAAAGGTGGCCAGGCAGTGCAACAAGGCAGCTGGGAGGGCTAGCGTGATGCTAGGGTGCACAGGGAGGGGTGGCAGCAGCAGAAAGAGGGAGGTGGTGTTGCCTCTGTATAGATCGCTGGTAAGACCCCACCTAGAGTACTGTAGCCAGTTCTGGAGACCACATATCCAGAAGGACACAAACAGAGTGGAGGCTGTCCAGAGGAAGACAACTAAAATGGTGTAGGGATAGCATCAGAAGACCTGTGAGGAGAGACTGAAGGACTTAAGATATGTACACCCTGGAAGAGAGGAGGGAGAAGGGGGATATGACAGAGACCTTTAAATGCTCATGGAGGTAAACAAGGTACAGGAAGGAAATATTTTTCGGAAATAAAGGAGCTCAAGTACAAGGGGGACATGCTAAGAAGCTGAAAGGAGGTAGATTAAGGATTGACAGAGTAAAAGCCTACTGCACATTCATAAGGTAGAAAAAACAGGCAGACTGGATGGGACTTGCAGTCCTTATTTGCTGTCAACTTCTGTGTTTCTACAGCTGACGGTCTGGTGGCCTGTGTTGAGCTGAGTTGTGGTGGTCTTGGTGGCCTTTGTGAGCGGAGTCATGGTGGGGCGTGTTAGTTGAGTTGTGGTTGCTTCTGTGGTCTGTGTGAGGTGAGTTGTGGTTTTCTTGGTGGCCTGTGTGAGCTGAGTTCTGGTGGTCTCCATGGCCTATGTAAGTTGAGTTGTGGTGGTCTCTGTGGCCTCTGAGTTGAGTCATAGTGGTATAGGTGGCCTGTGTGGGTTAAGTTGTGGTGCTTTCAGTGGGCTATGTGAGTTGTGGTCGTCTGTGGCCTGTGTAAATTGAATAACAGTAGTCAGATTGAGTTGTGGTGGTCTTAGTGGCCTAGGTGAGATGAGTTTTGAGTTATGGTGGTCTCTGTGGCCTGTGTGAATTGAGTTGTGATGGCCTGTGTGAGTTGAACTGTGATTGGCCACAATCCAGTCATTAGTGGACTGACAGCTGCCCATGACACAACCACCAGCACTGCTGTCACAAATTACCGCTGTTGTTGACAATCTCACATGAGAGGCTACGGCCTGAATTGTATTTCGTCTGAATTATCTTTTTACCTAGCAGAAGTGTTCTACCCAGGCCGGGGGGATTTACATGGCTGTCAATCTTTGCACTACGATACACCACAGGGAGATAACACAAGTTGTAAAACATTCTGTGCAAATTGAAGTCTTTTTTAAAATACATATCTATTTTATTAAGATTTTAAATACATTACAAACAAGATAACTCAATTCAACATGCAATTACAGTAAGACATATTCCAACCCCTCCCCACTTAAAGCAGCAGTGCATTCTTAGCGAGTCCTTAACGATACCCGCCTTTTTTCTCAACGCAGTGTCCCTTGCCTTGAAAAAGGTTTAAAAGTACCTTTAGTCCCTGAATTTGTTTGCTCGTCTTTGTAGCGGGTGCACCTTTTGCACGAAGGAGCTACCGAACGTCCATCAGAACCGCCATCTTTAAAACAGCCGCTGCAGACGATAGCCACACATGCGCATTAGCTGTGACTCTTGACTCGCCAATCTGCTAGCACGCCTTTCTGTGGCAATGGAGAAGAGCGTGCTAGTGTCCGTGTGCGTCAGTGAGCGCGCTGCGCGCTCTGTACCATTCAGTCTCTTCTGCCAGCTGTTGACTGCTGTAAACTGTTGCAGTCTTATTTTTTACTCTCTGTTTAGTTATTTAGGAAACCTGTTGAATATTCAGTATCTGATGTTTCTTTATGATCTGTAAAAGATGTATGTAACTGTTGTTCTTTATATTATAACATTATTTTAATAAAGTTTAAGTGACAAAAAGCTGTTGACTGCTGTCAGTGAGAGACAATTGAGAGTGCGGGAAGTTGAAGGAGAAAAAATAAAAATTATACAATGTCAAGAAAGAATCCTGGATTGTGATTGGTTAGTGTGTGCCTGAGACAGTGATGATATTACAGTATAACATGCTGTCATTGATTAGCAGTAGCTTTGCTGGCTGTATTCATAGAGCCTTTTTTCCTCTTCTCCAAGAAACTCACTAAAAAATCTACTAAAAACATTTTTTTAAATTTGTTTTTTTATTTTGTATAACATCGAGCCATTGTATAATAGCACTGAGGCACTCCAGGCTGTGTGTTATCGTGTAATAACGTCACTCCTGGAGTGGTGGAAGCACTCTGCTTCGCCTCAGTGCTTCAACCCACCCCTGGAGTGACGTTATTACACGATAACACACACCCTGTCGTGCCTTATTGCTTAAATATATACAGACAGAAAGAGTAGCAGCCCCAGTGATCGTGTCACAGCATTGTCAGGGTGATCAAGTTACTTTAGCTTAATGTTTTAAAGCAGCAGTGCAAGGAGTGTAAACAATATATAAGGATTTTTCTTCTGCTTTAAAAGTCAGTAAAACTACAGCTCCCACAACCCATTGCGACAAGTTTTTAAAAAACTGTTTTTGTTTCTCCCTCAAACGTCAACAGCAAGCACCACAACAACATTACGTCTTCTTTGATTGTAAATATGAGTCGCCTCACTGAATTATTATAATTTTTTTTCACTTGTGTAGAGTCAGACCAACTAAGTCAGGGTTACTCCTCCGATTGCCTCCTCCTGCGGGGGCCGAGCCTGGCGACGCTGCCCTCCGGCAGGAGGAAGTGGCGGCTTGACTGAGCGGTGCTGTCCTTTTTTGTAGACGGACAGGTGGAACGTACCGAGGACTGAGAGCCCAGTGGGTCGGGTTCTCCTTCACATTGCAGGTCAGGGGGTATGTTCTGTTAGGGGATGGGTGTGTAAGTGAGTCCAAGTGTGAGCTTCGGCTTGGAGGGAAGCGTCGCTCGGCGGGACAGTACGTGGCTGGCGAACTCCCGCAGGTACTCCAGGGAGTGTTGGCTCGGCCCCGACAACGAGTCTGAACTGGGGGTGGGCTGTCGGTTCACTCCAGCGCCAAGGGTGAATCATACTCTTTATGTGTGCTCCCTCATTTGGGGGCCGGGGGAGCATTCAGGTAAGCGGCGCGCGCTGTGGGCAGCAAGAGCTCTCAGGTGAGCGGCGCGCGGAGGGCTCGCGTGTCCCTCGGGTGAGGACGCTGCTGCATGTAAAGGTCTCGCTGCTCCTTCTCAGCTCAGGTAAGCGGGCTGCAGAGCGCAGATGCGGTTTCAGGCAGGGCAGGGCAGCGGCGAGCCTGGAGACCGAGTCTTCAGTTGGCTCCAATCTGGACAGATCGACAGTAAATGATCCCAGATCAGGTGAGCTGAGAAAAAGGGAAGATCTTGGGGGAACTATTTTCGTACTCCGTACAACGCCCTTGTGTGCAGCGACCATACTGGTCTAATACTAAAACTGCCACCCGGTGGGGGTGGAGGTGCCTTACGGGTTTCGGGTGTTACCCTGTCTGTGGACAGACAGACACACCCACGTAAGGGGGGCCTTCCGTCAGGACTGGGGACGCCGATTCCTCTGCTAACAGGGTGGAAGGGTCACCTCATGTTGTTAATAAGTAATAAAACAAATCTTGCTGCATTCCACCAGCAGTACTCAAGGTGGAAGGGAGAAAAAAAAACTAGCACTGTCAAAGTCTCGAGGGAGACTCGCTGCTCACTTAGAAAATAGTATGATCCCTGAAATTAAAACATTAACATTGCAGGTCAGGTGGCCTCACACTCTTATCCACGGAATCAGTATTATTTAGCAGTTGTTTACTGAGGAAAGCATACTGAATTGGAGCTCCTTTCCAGGTTACACGGGGAGTGTAGTCCAGGAAATAAATAGATGCAGCGCTCATACTGAAAAAGCAGATAAAACGTACTAGTGGTGTAGTAGCCAAAGTCATGGAAGAGGCACCGGGTGGGTGTCCCGTCGGCAGGCTTGGGGCTGGCCACTGAAATCTTTAATTTTTTCATGCCTGTGTGTGTTTAAGAGATATCAGAAAAGACTTGTGTAACACCCACCCCATGCCCCCCCCATTTGGGGTGGGTGCTATGAAGGATGGGGTGCTACACAGGTGGGCTGTCAGCTGGTAGCTGCAGGGCTAACCCCAGCATCTGGGGATGGTGCCACTGCCAGGTAGTGGGGCTTACCACAGCAACATAAGCCACACTGATTCCAAGTAGTTGGTATTCATTTGGAGGTTGGAGACTGATGTGGTCAGTCAGTGACGACAGGGGTGGGAAGGGCATGCCTTGATGGCTTTCTGGGGCTTGAATTTCAGCCAAGGGCAATGCTGCCCTGGGGACCTCAAAAAAAAAAAAAAAAAAAAAAAGGGAGTTCCCCACTTTAAGGAGACAGAAACAAAGGCTACATGCTGGTGCCAGCTGTCACTTTTTCTCTGTGTATATTATAATTCCCAGCTGGCAGCCTGTCTTCACAGGAATATACCCTCGGTAGTCTGTCTTTACAGAAATGCACCCTGATCGGGTTGAGGTATCCAGCCATCATATAGAAGAGAATTCTCCCTTTTCTTAAATTTTAGTCAGCCACATGAACACTGACTGCCTGGTGGGGAAGGGCCAACACATGGCCAGCTTTTGTAAAGAAATGTAGCCAGTAGGGTGCAAGGGCTAAGGAGCAGCCCTCCGTGCTGATTAGTTGTGTAGTCAAGCCTTTGATTTGCATAAGCAGTCAACATCGCCAATTTCCTCAGCTAATCTGGTTAGCTATGCCCTGGCACAGGAGCATGAAAGAAGGCCGCCAGGAGGGTTCATGACAGTGTGGCAGTGGAAAGCAGATGCCATAAGAGGAGTGTCTAGAAGGGAAGCTTCCGAGGAGCCTGCAGATGAAACCCGGGGGGGGAGTGATGCCATTGCTGGAATGTCTTGCCTGCCTGGCAGTCCTAGTAAAGGCTCAAAGTGCTATGTAGCCAGGCAACACAGTTGACTCATGGGGGGTGTGTGCCATCGGGCATACATTTGGAAGCCGACATGCCCGATTGGGCCCCCCTCTGCCTAACCAGTTGGCTGTTGGGGCCAGAGTTCCAGATGTGGGCTGATCCCTCACAAAATCCTTTCTCAGTGTTGGTAATAAGGGGATACGTGATGCTGCAGCATCTGATAGTGGTTTTATCAAAATGAGTGGCAAGTGAGCTCGGGGGTTATCACGAGTGGCTCCGCTTGCTCCGAGTGCTTAATCCCCAAGCTCACTTGCCACGAGTGTTCATATAAACTGCTATCAGATGCTGCAGCATCAGGTATTCATTTTATATTATAGGGGTTGACTTCGTTGTATCGTTCGGTTGTATATTTCTGTGGTTATTTTGCTAGTTTTCTGCTGTGTTTGGGGGGTTTCATTTGTGCTTCTGTGTTGCTGCGCTACAAGTTCGTACTATAATTTGTGCTTTACTGCAGCTGAAACACTACCAGCAGCATTACTACTGAATGTAGTTCAGCATTGATGTCATCAGTGACGTGTAGACAGGGCTGATAGCAGCACCTATGTAATGACAGTGCTGATAACCTGCAGTTCTTGTTGCCTGACAACACGTCATTGGAAGAAATCTGTTTAGTGGTACTGATAGCTGTTTTTATCAAATGAGTTATCAGTCAACCCCTATAATATAATTGTCTGTAGCCACTAGAGGTAGCCTTTTGTTTGTAGCGGTAACACCTAGTGATTTTTCTATCTTTCTGCGGGCTTTGGGGGTGGCCTTGACTTTCTGAGTGATCAGTGTTCTACTGAGTTTTAGAGTGATGAATGTTATCCAGAATGTTAGAGTGACGAGCGTCGTTTTTATTACCTACATAGTTAATTGCAAAGTTCCATTTGCCAGTTGTACTGTTTTATTTACTGTGTACAACCTCTGTTGAATTATTTATTGCTATTTATTTATTTAAGTCTTGTGTATTCTTAAGAATTCTGTGTTCCAGTGGTTATTTCTTTGTAAATCTTGGTTCCCCTTTTAGTCTTTTTTTTTTTTCTGGGTGGTGGCAGCAGTACCGTTTCTGGGGGAACCCTACCATTCCCCCTTATTAAGGCACTTTTCATTTTTGCCAATGACTGACTCTGCACCACGTTTGGCCATTGGGGTAACCAAAACAATACTGTCCCCTCAACCAATTTAAAGCCCACGACCTATGGCTGAGGGCAGCATCACGAAGAATGCCATCTTGTTGATATCAGCAATGCACTTTTAAACTGCAGTCACAGCGGAGGCTAAGGACCAGTGCTGTTTTGTGCTAGTTACACTTAGTGCCAGATTCAGATTAGATAGTTACCTTTTTTTTTTTTTTTTTAAATTAAGTTGCCAGGCTCTGTGTCCATTTAAAATAAATAAAATCTGGGTGAGGTGTGGGCAGAGCCCCCAGCTTAAACAATAAAAAAAAAAAAAAAAAACATTGTAACCATGATAGTACATGTTGTGGTATGTTAACTAGCACAAACTGGGTAACATAATGCTATGCTGTGCTACGCTGTTAACCCTGGGCCTTAGTCCTCTACCAATGCCAAAAAAAAAACTACGGATGAGCCGGCCCAGTGGCGCTGGAGGTTGAGGTGCTGGTTGCTACACCTCACACCATGCTGGCTACCCAGGTTCGGAAAAAGCCGGGGGGGTTGGCAGGGGGGAGAGAGGATCAAGCATACAGAGGACTGCTCTCCTGTCTTGGGGTTGGGGAGACCTGTCTTCCTGCTCATTGACTGCCCTCAGGTGGCGGGAAACAGAAAAGGGAGCCTGGCAGGGTTCCATGATGGCCCCATGTCCCAGAGGGCCGACCCCGGTGTCTGGATTGGGTCGGGGGGCAGCACCGTCCTCCCTGGCCCTGCTGCAGGGAAATTTCCAGGGTTGGCAAGAGCAGGGATGCATGGGACTGGAGAAGTGAGTTCCTCCGTGATGAGGACCACAGCCCCCTGCCAGGGCTCACAGCAGAAAAAACACCTTTATAGAAAAAAATTACAGCTAATTATTGCATAATAAATAAGGTGCAGAGAAACTGCAACAATTGAGGAAGGTACAACTACATTGTGGCAGCTACAGAAAATAATTAAGGTGATCACATCTACAGTACCATGGCACTGCCCAGCAGCAGCTCTGGGGTGTGGGTGCAGACAGAGGGTGACTGAGGAGAGTGAAAAGAAGGGATTAGGCAGGAGGTGCAAAATAGCTTGAGGGGCAGAGAATGGGGGACCTGGTTACAGAAGCAGGTGTGAGTAGAGATGTATTGCAGTCGGAGATGGGGAAGGCAGGAAGCAGAGAGGGGAGGCAGCAGAAACAAACATTTGGAGAGGAAGGAGGTAGCATGATAGGAACAGTGCAGGGTTTCAAGGGAGAGGTGGATATGCAGGGAACAGTGATGCATGCGGGGAGGACAGTTGCGAGCAAAGCGGCAGAAAGAGTGGAAAAGAGGGTCCAGTCTGGCCAGGGTGGATTTGGGGCAGCACTTTATATCAGACACCAAGGGGGATCAGTTTGAGGATAATTTCTCAGTGGTTGGTGGGTGGAAGGCAGGGTTTCTTGCAGTACAGTGCGCCAAGTTTGGGGAGAAGTTTTTTGGGGATGTAATTGACTGGGAGGCACAACTGAGGTTTTGGTCCAGCCGCACACCAAGGTACTTGAAGTGGGGACCTTCTTCAAGGAAGAAACCATAATAGTGTTTTGAAAACAGATTGGTCAAGAGGCCTAGTAAGTATAGGCTTAATGTCAAAGGTCATGGAGATGTCGTTTCTTGGCTTTCTGCTAGAGTTGGTTCAAGCAGATTCACCACTGAATGTGTTTGAAATCACAACTAGCATCACTTTCAGTCGTGGACTTGGGCACCTGTGGCAAAAAATGCAGTGCTGTTATACATATTATTGTGCAAAGAGTAGGGATGTCACAATATCAAATTTTTAGTATCACACGATACCATGCTTCCTCGCTGTAACAGACAAAATCGGAGCCATGTCCGACATTCGTTCTAGCCTGCCGTTCGTTAAAACGAGGTGCTGTGTATCATGAGTCGGGTATACCGAGAGAGGCACATACTTATAGTAATATGGTGCAAAACATTTAGGTGTAGGCATGTTTAATCACACTATATAATTTTCTATCAATTAAAATTAACAGTACAGCTGCACTACAGTAGTCTGATTTCAGAGGTTCAATATTAGTATGTTATGTACATTTTCTTTCTGTTACCAGGATTGCGGCTGTATGAAAGTAATTGCCACAACTACAGCACCTTTACCGGATCTGCGCCATCCTCACACTCCATCCAGGTCTCAATTCCCTCAATGACATCAGATGAACTTGGTTTGCTACGCATGTCCTCGCTATCCCCCTCTTCTTCAGTATCACTATCTTCGAGTGAGCATTTGGTCACTGCTGACATGATCTCCTCGTCGCTTAGTTGCTCAGTGGTTGCCAGGGTATTGTCGCCTAGCAACCATTCCTTGATGATCCTTGTTGCGTCCTCAGGTCTTTTCACGATCTTTTCCACAAGCTGAAGATCTTGAACAAGCTTGGCGATGTCCCCTGCATCGTCAATATCGTGATAGATCAGTGGCTCTGGGGAAAAAGCAGAATGTGAGGGTTCCAGTGTAGTATCCAAGGTGGTAGCCTGAGACACAGCAACCCTCGGTGACGTTCTTTAGGTTTAGTACTTTTAAAAACTCAGTCACTCTTGTAGCCTCCCCACTACCAGCTAGATCACCAAGTGATCTCTTGCAATAATGTTTTTTAAATGTGGGTATGATGCTACTATCTAAGGGCTGGATTTGAGAGGTGTTGTTTTTAGGCAGAAACAGGGTTTTAATTCTACCATCCCATAATTTTAGGGCAGCCTCGGGGGGGGGGCACTGATCCATCAGGAGAAGGGCTTTGATAGGGAGATGTGAGGATCATAGATGGACAGAAACTGAGGTTGCGAATGTTTTGTCAAACCATTGCTGAAACATTTCACAGATCATCCAAAAATTGCTTGAGCTCTCATAATCAGCTGGCAGGACACTCATGTTGGAGAATTAAACTTGCCAGTGCATAAAGGCTTAATTTTATGGGAGCTGGTGGTGTCTGCACACAGTAAGAATATGACTCTGTCTTTACTAACTTTGAACCCTTTACAGGCATTGGGCTCGGTTTTGGCAGCTAATGTCATGTTCAGCAAACCTCTCCAAAACAAGCTGATTATGTCAGAGTTAGAAATGTGTTCTGGAGTATACCCACCATCCTTAGTGATTAGCCGTGGCAAAAATTCAGCCGCTGCAGCACCCCTGAGCATCATCACTTGACCTTTGCTTCCCAGTAATAAAGACACGGCGGATACTGAGGAGGGCTACAACGGTGACAGCGGGTCAGCAGGGTAAGGCATACGAGGAGAGGTTGAGGGCACTGAACATGTACTCCCTGGAAGACAGGGGGGACATGATTGGGACCTTCAAGTACTTGAAAGGGATAAATAAGGTTGATAAGGAGAGTCTTTTTAAATTGAGTGGGAACCATAACACGAGGGGGCACAGTCTTAAGCTGGAGGGTGGGAGGTTTAGGAGGGCGGTCAGGAAGCACTTCTTCACAGAGAGGGTGGTGGACACTTGGAATGCGCTGCCAGAAGAGGTCATCTCGTTGAAGGCCGTGGGCAGCTTTAAGAGAAGCTGGGATAGGCATAGGGGGAAGGTAAAGATCATGGGTAGGGAGGATGGGAGGAGTGGGGAGGGAGGGCAGGGACAGTAGCTCAAGCTGTGGACCCTGCAATACGAGCAGACTTGATAGACCAAATGGCCTTCTTCTGCTGACTTCTTCATATGTTCATATTGAAAATGCCAAAGACAGCTAGTGGAGGACTTAAAGTTGTTGGAATCACCATACAGGTCCTCGGCAAACTGGTCAAATTTTTCCCTCACAAGAGAACCAGACATAAGGACACTCGCTGTTGGAGTGCTGCTGACTGAACCAGATTTGTGTTGCTTTGTCATGTCAGCGTTGTCTGCCTTATGAAGCTTTTTTGCGTCTGAAACCCTCAGACTCCGTGCACTCCAGTACAAAATCCCTTAGGAACACCTCCTGTTTCCTCCACGTACAGATTCTTGACTTGGAGTAGTCAGTTTCTACTGAAAGTCTTTTTAGGCTTTCTCCATTTTTCAGCCGATCGAGAATGTCAAGCTTTGTTTTTACTGAGTAACTGACTTCATACTGACAGATATGGATTGTCTATAGAATGTGAGATGTGAGCATGCGGGGGTTTTTTATAGAGTTTGTAATTAATTAATTAATGTAATTAATGTAACGGGCATGCATGATTCATGATTCAAGCTCCAGCGCTGAGTTTAGTCAGCGCCGACAGCTGAAAAATCATTTCAGCTGATTTCAGTCGGGAGCCAGCAGTAGTGTTTGCTGTAACAGAGAACTTGTTATAGTGCGGGAGCTCTTTGTTTGTGTAAAACATATCACAGTATATTTATTATCGCAACATTGTGCAGCATTTCTAATTTTAGGGAAACGAGTAAAAATCTGATTGGAGGAAGGTGGGGAATTGGAATCATTGTTGAACCCAGAGAGGGGACACACTGCTGGAGCAGCAAGACACGTTGTCACGGCATATCGTCCTGCACGATCATCGCAGTATTGTTTGTTTGCTTTTGGTTTTTTTACAAAGATAAATTATTGTTAGTGATTATTGTAATATATCGCCATATGATGTTATCGTGACATTGCTAGTGAGGAGGCACAGGCTGAGGGGAGGTGAGTTAGGAAGTTGAAGAACAGGACAGGATCCAGGATGGAGGCCTGTGGAGCAAACAAAGGAACAACTTAATTTCCCAAGATTACTAGCATCGTGTGGGCTGCCTGATGACTCCGTGGAAGTCTGCCGTGCTTCTGTGCCGATGACCTGGGGTTGGGAACGATCCTGTGAAGCTGGATCATTGTAGCCTAGGATTGGGGAACGGAGCTCTCCGCAGCGCGCAACAGCCTGGGGAATGAGGTGACTAATGCCCATTGCTACAGCGCCCCCTTGTGGTGGCCCAAAAAGCTTTCTTTTCTGCGAGACGTGGTGCATGCCTAGAGTGCACTGCAGCGTGCAAGGCCAGCAGTTGGTTGTGTTGGTGTAATGGGAGGTGGGAGTGTCCTGGAGAAATTTGGGGAAGGGGCGAAAAAAAAAAAACAGGAAAATACTGATGTGAAGCGGCCCATCTGAATGACAGCACCAGCACTCTTGGATCTTGTCCCATGTGGATTCCTGTTCGCCTTGCTGGCAGGGGAGTGATGAGTGGGACTGGGGGGGTGGCTGAGGACGTGCCAGAGAGAGGGGCATGAGGTGGAAGATTGGGGGGTCAGACAGCTATATAAAAAAGATTATTACATCCATAGGGTCGGGGCATTTATTTTCCCTTTCTGCCTCAGTTCGTTGGAATCAGCTGCTGTCTGAATAGTACCAGAAGCCTTGATAACCTCTATGAGTGCTGTGCATGATTTTTGAACAAACTACACAATTGCTAACATCCAGCACTCCGTCTATACTTGTTGCAACTGCTGACAGTCCTCTCTTTTTTGAGGTTTGTGTTTTTTTGTGTGTCTCATAATATTATGTACTTGCTTAAAAACTGTAACTAATCTATGAAATGTTGTAGTGCTTGCCGCAGCTGCCTGGCCCCTGCGACCCTCTTGAATAGTAGGCGACGCACCCGAACGAGACTGCTCTGGTGCAGAAAGCATTCTCCATAAATGTTTCAAGGATTCTGTTAGCAACCCATACGGTGGTGTAAACTGAACAGTATGCAGCTGTCATTGGTGAGCTGTCTTGTCTCGTTGCAGGTATCCACCAGAATAGACATGGCGGAGCCTGACTTGCTGCCTCTAACTGGCTTGGCATGGACTTCCAACCAGAGCACCTGTCCAAAAGAGTACAAACTGGTACGGTTGTGGAATTTCTAGTGACATCATTTGCCTGCTATCTTAACAACACATAACTGCATGGAGATGTTTTTTTTTTCTGGCAAGGAAATGAAGTTGTTTTTATATTGTACCTTTTATACACACTGTATCTGAAAACCCTTTACAGTCCAGGAGAGGGAGGGAAGAGAATGTTGGGTTTTATAGCGCACCTTTCATACACGCTGTATCCTAAAGTGCTTTACAGTCTCGGAGAGGGAGGGAAGAGAATGTTGGGTTTTATATAGTGCCTTTCATACACACTGTATCCCAAAGTGCATTGCAGTCCAGGAGAGGGAGGGCAGAAAATGTTCTGTGGGGGGGAGTTGGGTAGCCCCACCACCCCTGCCAGAGGGGGAAGCTCTGGGGAACCCAGAAGGCGAAGGTAAGTCCTGAGGGATGCCAGGGTGACAGGACAGGACAGGGGCGGCTGAGCAGATGGGGGCTGACCAGAGAGCTGGAGCACAAACTAATACAACAAGGAAAAAAAAAAACATTTCCATTTTCTTCCAGTGTTTCCTGTTGAACATGGAAAATCATTGGCCATAATAGAGACCACCGTTTCCATTCTTTATCACAGTTTTCTCTGCTGTGAAGGCTAATTTTTCCCATTTTTTTTGTTATAATGAACTTTATTCATGTTTCATGAGCAACAGGGTACATTGTCACAGCAGTAAATTATGTTACACAGTCACGTATGGGCCTTATTTATGCCCTTGATATTAACATAAACAGTGTGTCACATGTCTCCCCTAGGGTACAGCGTGGGGAGGCAGTCGGGGAGCAGTTATGAGTTGCTTGAGTTGCTGACATCTAGGCTTGGTCTTCTGTATGCAGTTGGACTTGTGGCCCTTGCATGTGGCTTGAGGAAGCATGGTGGGGGGGGGGGGCAGGCAGGACTGTCCAGACCCAGGTAAGTAATGAGTGCATTATAGCAGTTAGTAGTTTAATTACTTCAGGTTATTAAGGTATTACAGTGGTGTCCTTGCTCATGGCATGAAGGAGCCACACATTCCACCAAGAGGAACAGACTTCCTCCTGGTCATTGAGGGAGTATGCAGTTTTCTCCATTCTGTATATCTGGTTGACAGGTGTTCTCCATGGAGTTGCATCTGGACTGGCGGCGGTGAGCCAGTACCTGGTTATGGCTTTCTTGGTCACTGTTAGTAGCGTAGGAGGTAGCATGTGTTAGACTCTTTGTGGCCCCTGGGGTATTGCAGTAGGATATATAGTGATGGGGTGAGCTGGACTAAGGTACTAGGTAGTTCCTTCAAGTCTCTGTCTAGTGATTGGAAGAAGGGTTGCTGGGGGGGAGGGGGCCACTCCCACGTAATAGTGTGTCACCCTAGGTTCACTGCAGTCCCTCCAGCAGGTGGGTTAATGGGCAGTAATCACTTGGCGTTGGAAGACTGTAGTGAGTTGCTAACTTCTCCCCTTTTTTTAATGCAGATATCCACAACAGCAGATGGCTCTAGTGCAAACTTTGCCAAGGGATTTGGAAAACCAAACTACTACTTGTGTTACTCTACAGTCACAGGGAGTGAGGTGAGTAATGAAGACAAGCATTTGAAAGACTATACGGGGGGGGGGGGGCAGAACCCCCTCAAACCTCCCAAGACATTCTGAGCACTGCAGTGCAGCTGCTGCAAGTCAAATAACGCATTACTCGTTTTCGTAATCTGTATAATATCAGCGTTATCATGTGTTTGTTTACTGACCAACTTTAATATGGAAAAAAGTAAACAGAGGAGATAAAATTGTGTGATATGAAATTAGGTCAAACAGTGGCCTCAGAACTTGAAATGTTCTCAATAATGCACAGAGTTTAACTGGCTAGTCTAGTTTTTGTAGGTGGGAACAGAAATGGGCCTCTTATATGGTATTTTTTAGCTGTAATTACCAAAATGTATGTAAAGTAGTTGCAGGTAGCCATAGATAATGAGAGAAGCCATTGAACAACTCGGCAGTGTTACAGAGGACTTTTGTCCAGATATACTTACTGCATGGTCGGGAACACATAATAACGTTATGCCACGAAGTCAAGACATTTTATTAGTCACTAAGTGTACCAGTCACACTACCCCGATGAGTCATGGCCTATTTTACGCCCTTTAAAAACAATTTAGGAGTACTGATACTTCTCCACAGACTTGCACATGTTCCCAACCTAGAAGACAGCTGCTTCCACAACACTGTTGGTGTTAAAGGGGGAAGGTAGCATTTTGGGGTGTTTTATACGGTCTTACTTAAAGGGGCCTTGGGGTCCATCAGGGTCCACTCCAGATCACAAAACTAAAGTTCTCCTTTAATTGTTTTGCATTGTTCCTGAATATATAGGCTGGAGGAGGAGTTTGGTGGCATAATTAAGTAGGGTGCCTTCGTGGTGCCAGTGTAGTGCGTGTGTATATGGTTGAGCCAGGAAAACAGGAGGGTGTGAGGTACCCTTGGTGGAGTTGTTGCCACTTTCTGCCCTCCTAGGCTCCAAAATTGTGAGTTGCTAAGGTGCCAGACACCTTGGCGGTTCAAAGGCGTTGGATGAACTTGGTTGCCTGCCTGCCGGGTGAGGACCTCTGGTATTGGGGGCTGATCCTTGTAACTTAGGATCTGGGGGTAGTTTTCACGCAGATGGTACATAGAAGGAAAGTACGTACTGGGAACCATATGATGTTTCCCCTCAAAGGAAACAACTCTGTGGCCAGCTGACGGTGTGTGTGTGTGTGTGTGTGTTTCCCTGAAAATATCAAGGCAGACTCGGGGGGGGGGGGGGTTATTGAAAAGAAAGGCCCATGCAGGGCAAAAGCACCTGCAGATGGCAGGTGGGGCCGCAACAAAGAAGAAAGCTGCTAGACATTTGGGAGGTAGGAGCCACGTTCCTCAGTACTGGTGCCATTGAACTGACCCACAGGAGAATAGATCTGTGTGGGCTAGGTGACAGTCACGGCAGAGCACACATCGTTAAAAGTGGATCCAATCAAGCTGACTCGCAGTTGTGTTAGAGCAGGCAGAGAGGTGGTGGGTGGCCAGGTGGGGAAAAGTACTGGGCCCCCAATTGTTTTTCTTGGCAGACACTGAGCTCAGAAGTGTAAGGCATACCCTCATTACGTGGTATCGGTCAAAACCCTAAGATGGCTGTGTGGGAAAACTGTACAGGGACAGAAGTGAAGGTCGTTAAGCTAAATGTGCCAGCAACAGGGTTAGACGGCATGGAGCTATGTATCAAGGTGAGTATTCCAGTCGCATTTACTGGGAGAGTAGAGGGGACCAGGACCCCGGGAAGAGCCACGCTCTGGCAGACATGCATAATGGTATTAACAGACATGCTAAGAAAGGACAGAGTGTTAAAGCCGCAATGCAACAAAAAAATGTTTTCCAAAAAGCTGATTTCAGCTATAGTTAATAAAAATATTAGCGTCTCTGTCAAATTTACGTTTCTAATTACCCCCATGCTACGCAGCATGATATTTTTCTTTACATAATTTTCACAGTCTTAATACTTGCCGGATCTACAGTGCTATTTCTAAACCAGTTTTGGTGGCCATCTTTTTTTCTTTGGAGGTGGTAAAAAAAACGGATATGAAATACTTAAACTTTGGAACTAGAAAATGTTACCAAAAATAAAATAAACTCTTTGGGATACAAGGGAACTGTCTCTTGGCGAGCATTAGATATACTCCTAGACATGGGAGATTCTGTATGCTATGCCCTCCCCTCTCCCCACCTAACACACAAAAAAAATGAGAAGCACAAACAAAGGGTTGCAGTAATATACAGTTCATATGTGGTATACTGCTGGTGCATTTTTGTTGTACATTGACCCACAGGTCCAAGATATAAAGAAACTCACGAGGAACAAAACCACATTTCATAAGAATTTTAATTTATTTTTACAGAACGTCCAAGATGAAGTTATAGAGGATATCAAGATCCTGAGTGAAAAATCACCGTTGTTACCCGGGCACATTTTAATCGCAGAATACCTAGATGCAAGTAAGAATGGCTAACCTGTGATGGCGTATACGCAAGCGTTGATGTAATTGCGCAAGTGCAACAAAGAAAGTATCCCGTGTAGAGTACTATGGGAGGGAGGTGGTCTGACTTTTCTAAAACACATTCTGAGGTAGGGGTTGTGGTGGGATTTGAACACAAGATGTCCTGGTTGACAGTCTTGCGCTGTGCCTACTTTTGTTTGTTCACTTTAGAGCCACTGGATTTGATTCTAAGTTGTGCTTGCTGGCGCGAAGTGGTTGCAAAACCACTTTGTGCTGGTGGGCTCATTTTTTATGGCTCAATGCATGGATGAAATGGGTGGGTGTCATCCCTTCCCATGGAGTCAGTGCCTTTCGGCTATTTACTTGTAATGTGGAGCCCAGCTTTTTGATCTGTTCTTTTCTCTTTAGAGACCTCCGTGTCCAAGAAGAAACGCGTGTGTGTGAAAAGGCAGTCACTCAGCACTGCAGATACAGCAGTGTTTCATATCCAGTTAACGGTGAAAAATAAACAGCCGTTACAGTCATACACCTTCATAGGGTAAGGACGGACTGCACTTAGGTGTCAACTTTTCTGGTAATGCTGTTTTTCCAATGGAAAATGCTTATAATTATGTGGCATTGATTGTGTTAAAAGGCTCCAAATTTAGCTCCGTCCATGTGTACATTAAGTAGCATATATATTTACTTAATTGTATTTCTCTCTAGGTAGCATCTTGTTCTTGGTGGACCGTACTTCTACCCCATTTTGTAACCTTTATTTAAAACAGAAGGGATACACTGCGGTATCAGTTTCTTTTTTTTTTTTTTTAATTTCATCTGATCAGAAAGAGAAGAAATTTTTGTTGTTTACTACCACACTAAGATGTGGGAACATTTGGAGGTTTCCATTTTGACAAAAGCAATTGTTTAAAACTTAAATCAGCTGTAAGAATCCATGTTTATTTATCCTTCTGTAAACCTGGAATGTGATTTGTAATCCCTAGGATGTATAGAAGTGGGTTAAGGAGAATAGTGTAACAACTTGTGTACAAATTCTGTGAATATGATGTCGGGTATTACACAGCGGTGTGCAGTCCCAAAGCATACACAGTAATCCCGCATGATGTTCATGACACTTCCAGCATTGCCTGATAGTGAGATAATTTATACTGTGGTCTTTTTGGTGAATATGGCGGTTTTTTTCATCCACCCACTGAGAGCGTGCATGCGTCTTCAGGTGCTGGTAAGTCCGATCCGCCCATGTGCCGCTGTCCCTCTGTGTGCGTGCCGTAGACACCTGAAACTGCACTACCCCCAGTGGTCATGCAGGGGGCAGTAATTCAGCAGGCTGCACATCCCTCGCTCCCCAGAGGAGAGCAGTGCACTCTGGCTTGCTCAGTTCTTCTCCCCCCCTAACCTCACCCCAACAATCCTGGGCTTAACACACCTGGGTCACTGGTGGCACAGATTGCAATGCGTCTTTGTGTTGTTTTTTTTTTTCCTTAAACGGGAAGTGCCTACTTAGTATTACCATCCTGCCAGTTTTTAACACACAGTCGGAACTGATTTTGTGAGTGCTTATATCCATTTGTTTATTGGCAGAGACCTACATGGCTTTGGCGTGTGGTGCAAAAAGGGCAAGATTGCCAGAGCCAAACCCCTTCCTAAACCAAGGAGCGTCAGCTTGGACATGAGAGGGCTTTCCCTGCAAGATGACGGTGCAGGCAACCCAGCAGAGTAGGTATCCAAGTTCGAGCTGTTACACAAAAACTGGTTATGTTCTGAAAGGGGAGAGGGGATGATGGCTTAAACTCTGCCTAGTCATTTGTGGAGTGAGCATGCACAGCAGATAAAAGAAAATATTTAAATTGAATGAATGGCAAACTAAATACAGAAAATAAACTGCAGACTCTCCATTTGAATAGTGCAGATAGTGTAGTGAGTTGTAATTGACATGTACAATATTTATATTGCTGGCTTAGAGAGAGAAACTGAATGGAGGGGAAGGTATGCAAGAGAGAATAAAAATGTTTTGACCTGGGTTGTGAGCAGTGTCTGGATCAAGGGTAGGAATCCAGTGGGCATCAGTGAGATGAGCGCCTGCGGAATACGGTCTTTAAGCTAGCCGGAGTCGAAGAAACAGCTCACAGGAGGAAAGGAGAATGATCTAAATAGTTCAGGCTGAAGATTGGTGTTTTTAACAATTTATCTAATGAAAGGTGAGAAAACTAGGAAGATGTCTGGCCAAGACTGAAGTCACTTCTACTTAAAGTTGAAAAACGATGAACTGATCAAAGCTAGTTCTAGGTTTTGTAGAAGGACTTCCTTTGGGAAAGAGACTGTGTTCTGATTAGATTCAGCCCATTCAAGCTTGCAAACCATTTGATGTGAAACTGAGAGATGAAATTGTTTTGGCATGTTGCATTAAAGGGGGAGAGTTAGCAGACCAGAACTGACCCACTGAACAAAAAAAAAAACAAGCATACACTTCAGCTGTTTCCTGGTTCTTACTTTTGAAGTGTTTTTGTACTAAAAAACAGTTTGCAGCGTTCATTTTGTTACTGGCAGATTTTGAACAATACATTAAAACTTACCTGGGGCTAATTTACAGGTACCAGGTACCTCCTCAGCACTGTCAAAGTTTTATACAATCACTACGTGAACTTGAGTGCCTCAGTGGTACCTCAAGGTATACCTCAGCGCTTCCAAACTTTTATACGATCACCACTGTACTTTTGGCTTAGGTAGCATGTTCACCTCTGGGGCTGAAAGATCAGAAGGTTATGGGTTCTAACCATGCATCAAAAACTTGGGCTGATACACTACACTGACGTTGTGGTGCAGCACTGGTGAGATGCCATCCTTCAGATGAGACATTACATCGAAATCCTGTCTGTCCATCTCTGGTAGCTGTCATGTGGAGGTTAAAGTAAAGTTGTGAGATTTAGGATAGGGTTTCATAGTCAGCTACTGATAGTCCCGCTGTGTTAAAATGATAAGTTTTAATGCTGTCTTGTAAGGGAGGGAAGGGATCGTAACTCTGGCCAAACTGCCAGCCAGCCAATCCCTTCCAACTTCCCGGTCCGCAGACCACGCCCCCTGCGCTTGGACGTTTTGTGATGTCCTACCAGGGCAAGTGCGGGGGCATGTCCAATTAAATTCTGTGAGGGAGATTTTCAGACCACTACTATACAGCTTTAAGATACCTTTGACGCAAATGAAAGCCACTGCTCAAATAACTGGAAGTCACAAAACGTCCGGTGGGGGCGTGGTCAGCAGATTGGGAAGTTGGAAGGGATCGGCTGGCTGGCAGTTCACCCAGACTTGTGTCCCTTTCCTCCCTTACAGAAGTGCATTAACATTTATAATTTTAACACAGCGGGACTATCGCCGCCCAGGGTAGTGGGCTATGAAACCCAAACCTATATTACAAAATGTCATACCTTTACTTTAAAGTTCCTGTGGCACTTATACAAGTACTGGATTTGTTTTCCCTGTGTCCTGGCCAACATTCCCCTGTCAATAAAACAGGTGTATGTAACCCACACCTACAGTGTACCCAGAAACAGCTGTTACAGCTCAGTGTGCCCTTCATGGGTTAAGAAAATTTAAATAATTTGTCCAACATGGTAAACAAACAAACAAACAAAAAAAAAACTTGTTTCAGGAAGGTTACAGTAGTCTTATTATTTCTGCTCAGCTCCTCCTTCAGAGTTCTCCTCTGTGACCTCACATATGTGCTTCTTCAGTGTGACCACCCCCTACCCTCTTCCCTTGCCTGCTTTGGCCAGTCCTGCTCCCTGAGCTTTTATCCCTGCCCTTCGCCTATACTCTTACTGGTCCTGTTTATACAGCTGTATCATAGTGTATATCATATCATTTGCCTGAGTCTCTGTCAATCCTAATTTCTTACTTTTTTTTTTTCAACTTTCTTTTTAAGCCACCTTCTCCACTTCAGCCTCCAGTTCCCTCCGGAACTCTCGAGGCCTACCAGACCCCCTACACCCCCTTTCCTGGCCACTGACCCTCCATTGAGCTGTGGTTGTGCCCTCCAGGCAAGGGTGTAACCTGAACTTTCATATGTCGTCTGGTGGAGTGCCAAGGTAGGGATGCAGGGTCAGGATATACCAGGGTCCTTCATCTTGGTGGTCTGGGCTATAATTTTCTGTTGTCTTCGTCTCCTTTGTGGACATTGCATGTCATGCTATCATGGTGTGCCTAGTACTGATGACAATGATGTCTGCCCCTTCCCTCAGCCGTCTAGCCACACTACCACCTTTGGTCACCCACATGGCAGTGTTGTGGTGTAGGATGGTGCCATCCCTGGAGAAGGAGGGCATCCTCTGGGACCCTCCTTCCCCGGCTGGCGCCTGATGACTGAAGCTCGCTTCCGTACCTGGGTCACCGGCATTGCGAGCGATAGCCTTACCTCTACACTGATGGCTCAGCCCTAATTTCTTGCACATTACTGCATTGTGCCTGTGCCCCTATCTGTTGTATATAAGTTCTCTCCTTTTCCTCTCATGTACCATGCATGGTTTTATTTTAGTTTGCTCTCTTCCCTTCCCTTTTGAACATCCACCCCGATTGACACCCAGAAATGAGCTTTAGTGTGCCTTTCTCTGACACTAGTTCCAAATTAGCGCAGCAATAAAACAACAATGGGGGAGGTCAAGAGGGCAGAAATGAAATTTAAGGAAAAACGCAGGAAAACCCTGTGGCATAGCGAGAAGTCCGCCAAGCTGTCGCGGTAGCCCTGTGGAAATGTGGAGTTCTACTTGGTGTTGTAAATGAGGGATAGTTCTTGTGGGGTTTATCATTTGTCATGTAAATATATTAGACCTATAAACAAAATAGCCAGTGTGGAAAAAAAAAATGCAAAATTAAACTGTGAATTGCGAAAATGAAAGTTGCAGAATATTATAGTATATTGTGCGCAGAAGTTTACAAAATATGGTGCACACAACTGGCATTTGTGTTTCAAATTACACTTTTTTGTACATGCAAAGCGTTATCCTCTCTCAAAGACCACCAGTCATGCTCATTTTCAGATTTTTCTTCAAGGCCTCCGGCAGCAGCTTACCGCATAAGGACGTCAGAAGTCCACTCTTCTTAGTTTATTACTGTGGTGGTGTGTTTCTTAGGGCAAGGAATCATGAATTTATTGGTCAAAGGAGCCGCCTGCCTGATCCCTTCCCCTTCCTGAGTCCTAATTTCAGCAGGCGCCGCCCCATTCTCTCATGCGTTGTGATGTATTAGTTTGGAGAGCGTGGCGGCAGGCTCTGGTGATAGCAAAGGGGAGGGTGTTGGTTTTTAAATCAAATGTTCAATATTTTAGAGGGCCACAGGAGTCAAATCAAAGCCACAGCTCAAGGCCATTGTTAGTTGAGCCATGGCTTTGATTTCAGTCCTGTGGCCCTCTAAAATATTGAAAATTTGATTTAAAAATTGTCCCCCATTGCTATCAGTAGAGTGCGCCCCTGTGCTCTCCAAGCCAATACATCACAAAGCGTGAGAGTGTGGGGGTGGTGCCTGCTGAAATTGGGGATCAGGAAGAGGAAGGGATAGGGCGGTTGGCTTCTCTGACTAAGAAGTCATGATCCCTTGCCCTAAGATATCCACATAGTAATAAATTAAGAATATTGAACGTTTGAAGTCCTTATGACGTAAGCTGCTGCTGGAGGCCCTTAAGGTATGCACCGAAACTGGTACTCTTTAATCTTATTAATAAATAACCTAAATAAGGAAGTGACTGGAATATATTTACCAAGAAATAATTAAAGGGACACTGTTAACTCCTTAGGCCTCAAACTATTCCTAGTTTAAAAAACATATTGTGTGATTGCTTAAAGTCTGTAGAATGTGCTGATGTACTGTAGCTGGTCATTTTATTCTTTTTTTTTTTTCTTTTTAAAAGAGAAAACCAGGGGTGAAACCGCCATACTTTAGCGCTCCTGGATCCTAGATCTGTTTATTGCCTAATTTTACAACTTTTTCCCAGGGGTTTTACTCTCTACGTCTTCTGAGCGATCCCTGAGGCGGTACAAAGTTCGAATATGGGCAGAACTCAGGGGAAATAATGCTTCTGCAAATTACCTTTTTGCTCCAAAAAAATGCATCCCCATCGTGGTGAGAGGCCTGCTGGGACGGATGAGGCAGCGCTTCTGGGTGCTACCTCTCAGGAGGGAACCTCGCTAGCCACTATTCAGGCTACTTTAAATGTAAGTTATTTGACTTGCAAAATCAATAAACATATAATTCAAAAAAATAAGAGAAAAACAGACTGCCCACCATACAGGTGCTACCACACAACAATGTGTTTTACATTCCTTGATCAACTCGCACTGCTTCTTTTCTGGACTGGGAAGCACCCACAACACAGATTATACACTTGTCTAGGAGGAGAGAAGACTTGAATCATGAGTGGTTGACTACACTGATGGGGGTTTCCTATGTTCAGGAAGTATGTAATAAGAGTAGATCAAGGATTTGAAACAAAACAAGGCTGGGTATAATGACACCATTAGCGTGCGTTTCAGTTCTACTGTGAAAGGAGGCGGATAAAACACCCAGCAACATCAGTGAGTGATGAGCAGTCCTACAATGTGGGTTTTTAACTAGACATAATGTGATGCAGAAAAGGTTGACGGTGTCCCTTTAAAGAGCACCTTTGCTGAGTTTTTGGTGTCACTCCTCAGAAACTGTGAATGACCCTTACCTGCCCCCAAATTGATTACTGCATAAAGTTGTATTTTCTGTTGTTTCTGGTAAGAAAGGAAAGGGAAGATATTTTGGCTCCATGGAGCTGAGCCACTGATCCCTTCCGTTTCCTTGTCCATGGCACTGCCCCTGCGCTAGCACATTTTAGATGCCCGTTCTGAACAGAGCGAGGCCACCCCACAACTAACAGAGGCTTGTTGAGGAGTAGCCTTGATTTATTCAGAACAGGCATTCAGTGTGGGCATCTAAAACACAAAAAAACTAATTTGCGGAAAACAGGCCCATTACTGGCTGTGGAGCATGCCTCGTGCTCTCCATATAATGACATCACAAAACGTGCTGGGGGCGGCACTCAGGACAAGGAAGTGGAAGGGGCTGGTGGCTCGGCTCCATGGAGTCAAAATACGATTCCTTCCCTTCCTTAATGGAGGCAATAGAAAATACAATCTTCTGTATCGCTCCACGCTGTCAATGGGGAGTTAATACGTATGGGTAATGAGCACCTGTACAGCCCAAAGCTGTAACTTGGCATAGAACCATGGGCGTATGCATATTTCAAGGGCTGAAATTCTCCAGTCTTTGCTGTTCCTCTGAGGGGTAGACCACTTAGGAGAGCTCGCTCAAGCTTCCTTTGATCTACAGTTGGTTATTTTTTTCTTGGCCAGATTTGGGGCAACTGTGAAGTAGGTTGGGGCAACCTGTTTTCAGGGAGTACCTTCAGATCTAGAAATTGTGCTTGTTAAGCTGCAGCTTTCAAACTGACTAACCTGCTATCCTTGTACCCCATTTTCACTCAGCATGAATCGCGGGACACTTGCCAACGATTTGGTTTTAGGGTGTTCTGCAGGTCTCCCTTGTCTCTCATAGCCTGGTGCCCTTTCAGGTAAGTGTTTCCTTTTTTTTGGGGGGGGGGTACAGTTAGTGCCTAGTCTGAGTCATATCCTGTCTACTGCTCCTTCTTCTTCGTCTGCATTTTTCTGTGCAACTGACCCTCCCTTTCCCTCCTCTCTTTGTGGTGTTTAGTTGCCATCAGCCATTAGCAGTGGGGGGGGGGGGGCTGTTGGTGCTTGGGGTGGCTGTGTGAACTAGGGGTTTACTTCACAGATTCTCAGAGCAGCCCCAGTGGTCTGTTACACTCCAAACACACCTGAAAAAAGTATTTGGTAGTCTCCCACTGTGGAAGATGGCCCATGGCTGACAAAGCGCTAATCAGCACATCTTTTTGTCAGTTAAGACAAGCCACATGCTGAATCGCCATTCCAGCGAGTTTTTTGCACCCTTGTCTTCTCAGCACTTGTTGGGCATGAGTTTCATGCTCTTGCTGGACGTTGTGACGTCACGTTCATCAGCATGAGGTTACAGCCCTGACTTGCATCTGTATATGCATCTCACGCTCTCTGCGGGGCGTTTTGCTTGTGTTTCATGCAGCACTGTCCTTTGTTTAGCAAAGAATGCTTCTTCCTGCAGCCCTTTTAAAATTTACAGCACTCCTGCAGAATGTTGAATTTTTTTTTTTGTTTTCTTGTCCAGGAGACTTTGCAGGATGTTGGACTTATTCTGTATAGGAGTCTCTGCCATCTCCAGGCTGGCTCCTCACCTCAATAAGTGGCCTCTTTTTTTTTTTTTCCTGTGCACACATCAGCTATGTGGGAGGGGTAAAGACTTGGAGGGGCTAGTTTTTACTGGATAAGGCGAAGGGCATCCGATTTTGTTCTCGGATCACTTGGCACCAGATCTTATATTCGCAGCATCTTTTGCTGACTAGATGGGCCGGGAGGTCCTTTTCTGCCGTCACCTTCTATGATTTCTGAGTATTGGCACAAAACAGTGGCACCATGGCTTATCGAAGACCTGTAGTTTTTAAGTGATGTAAGATCTGTAGGATGATGATGAAATCTTCTTCACTGGGGCCTTACTACCATAATTGTGTGAAGCAATTTAACATGTCTATTTCGGTCCACCTTCCCAGTCAAACCGTCGAGCGGGGGGCACCTGGGCTACTGACTGGCAGTGGTAGGACTGAGGTGCAGAAATCCTTTTTGCTGCTTTTAAATGAGCTGCTATGTTCTGATGTTCCAAAGGACATCCCCACCAATATACCTGAACCCAAGCCGGGCCCCGCTGGTCAGGTGGGCCCCATACAGTTACGCCCAGGTGCACCAGAGCCGATTGATAATCCTCACCAGATCTGCAGGCAGCCCCCAACCTTGGCAGTGCTGAAGGCTAACATGAGGATCTAGGGGGCCAAGGGGAGAAGTTTGATCCATCCATACTATTTGATGAAGATGAGGAACCTGAGGAGGAGGAGCAGTGGACGGAGTCTAAGAAATACAGTAGATTCCGATCCCTCCCCTGTTTGATAATAAGTCCCTCTCCTGTCTTATAATGGAGGCTTGTCAGATGTTGTAGTTGAAAGAGGTGCAAGTCATGGAGTCCTTGGACGTGAATCCAGTCGTGTTCACTTCCTGCTCTGCACCAAAGTACTTCTCTAACTTTGTGCACTGCCACCAGATCATTAAGCAGGAATGGCCCAGCACAGACAAGTGCAAGCATCTCCCTAGACCTAGAGTGAGATGTTATCCCTTTTTGGAAGAGAGCTCTCAGAAGTGGGAGGTTCCCCCCCTTGGCAGATAAGGCCATGCATAATTCTGTTAAGCACGCTACCATCTGTATTGCGGGTACATTGGCTCTAACCAACACCCCACAATAAGAGGGTAGATGCCACATGTAGAAGAGCATTCGCCTCGAATGGGGTGTATCTTGGCACCTCATATGCATCCTTTATTGTTTCCAGGACCTTGAACACATGGATCACAGCCCTGGGTAGTTTAACACCCAGATTCGGAAGGGGCAAACATAGAAATAGAGAAATTGTTGCCAGAGAAGGACCGCTAGGCCCATCCAGTCTGCCTGTAGGCCCTATACATTGTGTGTGGCCACTGACTCTATGTGATCAATGGTTTTTCATCACTCCCTCCCTCTCTCAAACTTCCCTTGTGCCTGTCCCAGGCATACTTAAACCCCTCCACTGTGCTTGCCCCCACATCTTGCAGTTGGTGTTCATGCCATCTGCCTTTTTGGGGCATGCCACAGTGGACTACAGATGGCAGGCATGTTCCGCTTATCACATTGTGACAGCTGTGCGGTTTGTTTGGCGCAGGCATTGGGTCGCAGATCAGGCATCAAAGGCAAGGCTGTTTAACCAGGCCTGTGAGCAGAACGAAAAAAAAACTTCTGACTCTCGGCTGTTCATCTTGCAGGAGAACTGAATAACCAGGCCAATCTGGCTGAGTCAAGAGACAGTCCATTCATGGGAATGGATGTTTAATCTGGAGGTGTTCGAACTTCTGTGCAGAAGGTTCAGTCACCCTCAAGTCAACCTATTCACATCAGAGGAAAATTCTCAGGTACCGAGGTACCTGAGAATTTTCCTCTGATGCGAATAGGTTCATTCGGTATGGGTGTCCTCAAGTGGAGGCGGTGGATGCGCTGTCCCAGATGTGGGATTTCCACAGAGCGTACTTCTCCCCTTCGCTATTGCTGCTTCCCAAGGTTCTTAGCAGCATGAGGCACTCAGAAGGAAGCTTCCTACTGATAGCCCTAGAATGGCCAAGAAGGCCATGGTTCTCAGGAATTGTGAATCTAGCGCAATAAGTTCTGTTCTGGGTTCACGTCAGGGGCGCCTTCTCTCCCAAGGGCCATTCTGCATCCAGACTTAGAGGTGATGCAGCTAGCGGCATAAGACTGGGGATTTAAAAAAAATAGTGGTGGCTATCCTAAAAGGTGGCCAGGAAAGTTGAAGCTCCTGAGACCTTTTCTGTCACCCTAGGCAAGCCTTGAACCTGGTGCCCTGTGCACTTGAGGCAGGGGCTCTACCACTGTACCAAGGTGGCAACTACACTTATGAGTAGACCTTTCACCCTCTTCTACCCATCTCATTACTGCTATCTGCAGACCCATCCTAAGATGACTGCCCACCTTCTCTTGTCATGCCTCTCCCTCCTCCTCCTTCTCACGTGGCCTCTATCTAACCCAGGTGTCCCCATGGCTCCACAGGTCCCCTACTCTGGGGCCCCAAATCCTTCCTTCTCTACTATCTCCTTGCTCCTCACCTATCACACCTCCCCAGTCCCCACCACCTTCCCCCCTTTGCACCTACGGGCAACTTATTGTACTAGCCTGCCCATCCTGTACCTCTTGCCCCACCCCTTGTGTCTCTAAGCTCTCCCACTCCTACTGTCTCGCTCGACGCAAAAATGCCTTCCACACCCCCCCCGATCAGGTCTGTACTTCTCCTCCTACTCTTGTCAGGGAACATTCATCCCAACCCTGGCACAACCCACAATAACTCCTTGACTAGATCCCCTGGGCTTCTTATTGCTGCTATGAATATCTGCAGTCTCCTGAAGAAATTTGACTCACTCCAATGTTGGGTCACTGTCCACAAACCTGACATCATCTCCCTAGTTGAAACCTGGCTATCTGACTCTACCCCTGACTCCCTTGTCTCACTCCCTGGCTACTCCCTCTTTCGAGAAGACCATGTAGGGAGACGAGGTGGAGGCTGTGCTATTTATATCAAAGACTCCCTTCCTGGTGTAGCCCTCCCAGCCCCTGTCCTTAACCTTAGGGCCCAGGCCCTTACCCTAAAGCTTACCCCCGACCCCTCTAAAGGCCCCCTCTTTCTAACCTCCGCCTATATTCCCCCAAAAAATCAAACTCAGGCCCTGGTCCCTCTAATAGAGTATCTCACCTCTCTACCACATTCCCCTGAGCATATTCTCCTGGGTGATCTAAACATCAACTGGCTTAGCCCCGCATCCTCCTCCACCTGTGACTCCTTTACTGCTATTGACCTAACGCAACTTGTTACCCAACCAACAAGAGTGAACCCCACAATGGGGTGCAGCACTCTTCTGGATGTAGTCCTCACCAACCACGACTTAACCAAGTTTGCAATCTACAAGTCCTTCGGATGGAATCAGTGACCACTCCTATTCTTTTCCGTTGGATTCGTCCCTAACCAAACCCACTTCACAGGCCACCATACGGCGGCGGTTGCGACCAGGTGGGCTGAGAGGCCTGAAGCAACTTCTAGCCCAAGTTGACTGGTGTCCCTTTGAGACCGCCCCTAACCTTGATTCGGCCCTGGCCTTCTTCACCTTAATGTTTAACAAAGCTTGTGATATCTTCACACCCCTAACCAAACTCCATTCCAAGGTACGCCATACTACCTGGGTCACTCCTTCCCTACTCCAACTCCTTAGGCACAGGGATAACCTGTGGCACCTAGCCACGGAAACTAGCCGCCCTGCCGACAGACAGGCATATGCTGCTGCCCGAAATAAATGCACCTGGGCCATACGCAAAGCAAAGGCCGATCATTATTGGGCCTCACTCACCTCGTCCTGGGGGAATGCTAGAACCTTCTGGGATAACATCAAACAACTAAATGGTGGTACACGCTCTCCTCCGCCTTCCCAAATCAATATTGAGGGTATTATCTCTACTGATCCTACCCTCATTGCTAACCATCTCAATAAATCCTTTACTGACCTTGGCTCTGTACTTCCTAGCAACTTTTTTGACCCCCCTCCTCACTCTCCTGACCTTGCTCACTCACACGCATCTTTCCACTTGCACCGGGTTACTGTCAATGAAGTCAGACCGTATCTGACCAAGGCCCTAAGAAGCAACACCACTGGCAGTGACTCCTTGGACCCCAGACTCCTCAGCCTGGCATTGGACCAGGTCATCGCCCCAATCACTTGCCTCTTCAACAAATCACTCTGTCTAGGGCAATTTCCATCAGCCTAGAAAATTGCCACTGTCACTCCCATACATAAGGGTGGAGATGGGGCCCTTTCCGGTAATTGTCGTCCCATCTCAATCCTCTCACCACTCTCAAAAGCCTTAGAGAAAGTAGTATCCTCCCAAATATCTGAGTTTCTTACCAAATACAGTATCCTCTGCCCTGAACAACATGGCTTCCATGCTGGGCACAGCACCAATACCACCCTCATCGAGTTTTCTAACTTCCTCCATTCCTCCCTGGACTCGGGCTCTCTTGCTGGTGCAGTGTTCATCGATCTGTCAAAAGCCTTTGACACCGTATCCCATCCTGTCCTGCTGGATGCACTCAGCCACGCTGGCTTTGCTGCAGGACCTGTCTCATGGTGCTCCAGCTATCTGTCTGCCCGGTCCCAGCGTGTAAAAATCAATGGCACCCTCTCTGACCACTGCCCTATCCGATCTGGGGTTCCCCAGGGCTCTGTTCTTGGGCCCCTTCTCTTTTCCCTTTATCTCACCACCCTGCCAGGTGCCTGTACTGGTAAACTCCTCCTTTATGCAGATGACTCTGTTATCTTCGCTTCTGACCGTAACCCCACCACCCTCCAAGATTCCCTGCAATTATCCTATAAAGACGTGGAAGCCTGGTTTAAAGAACATAGACTGGTTATCAATCTTAAAAAGACCAAATCTATGATCTTCTCCCACCCCCAAAACAAAGCTAGTAATTTCCAACTTCAAGTCTTCGCCAGCTCTATGTTCCCACTTGAACAAGTTTACACATACAACTACCTTGGGATAACCTTTGACCCTGCCCTCACGTTCCATTCCCATATCTCCTTAGCCTCCACCTCCAATATTAGGTTGGGAATCCTTTACCGCACAAACACCTCTCTCCCGATGCCCTCCGACTGCATGAGTGCGTCCTCCATTCTGTCACTTGTTGACTGGCTTACCAGTCTACGGGGCTGCTGACCAGACCTCGCTAAACAAAATCCGCCTCACCTTAAATGAGGCCTGTCGACTAATCTTAGGTGCTTCTAGACTTACACATACCTGTCATCTTTACTCCCAGGCTAATCTGCTCAATCTTGACGAACGTCTTAGGTATCAAACCTGCATCCTTACAAAAAAAACTCTCCTTGGGCTCTCTCCTCCTGGTCTGACTGCCGTTATCCACCATGTCAACTCCCTAGCTTCAACATGGTCCTCCTGTAAAACCAAGTTGAAGGTACCTAGGGCAAGGACCTCTCATGGACAACGGGCTTTCCACTACCGTGCCCCTTCTTGGTACAGTTCCTTCCCTGCCAGTATCTCAGACACCCCCACAATCTCTTGCTTTAAAACTACCCTCCGGAACCACCTTTTCACCACTCACAGCTGTTGCTGTTTCTAAGCTGTCTTGCTCACTCTCTGACAAAGCCCCCTGTTGGCTGCTCAAATCCTCTACGTTCTCTACCCTTGGTTCCTGTTACCTCCCTGTTGACTCCGCTAAAACACACTGTATTGATATTCTATGTTTTTCTGATGTTCTAGTTATTTCCCTGAACAATGTTAACTTCACCAACCCTGTATGTGGTAAACTGTTGATCTCATTTGTCCTCCTTATCCTCAAAAAAAAAAAAAAAAAAAACTGTACACTGTTTCTCTGTACTAAGTTGTTCATCACTGTATTGTCTTCTCTGTGACGAGGTACCTTTGTAAACGAGCCTCTGGCTCAAAGGTTGTAAACTGATGCTTAATAAATAAATAAAATAAATAAATACATCCACAGCCAATGACAATGTGTAGATTACTTTCTTGGCTTGGGCCAGAGATCGTGGTATCAGACCCTCCAAAGCTGCTGTTCTGCAGAGTTTGGATTTGTTGCAGGCTGGGGTACACTATGGACTTGCACTGAGCACTCTGAGAGCTCCGGTGTCTCTGCTGTTAGGTGTCCATGCTAGGAGCTGCCCTGGGAAGTTCCATGGTCATGCTCTTAGGGACCAATTGGGAGGGCATACATTTTCTAATAGCAGTTAGTATAAGTATCATTGTTTCGGTCACAGGTTCCCCCATGGGACCTGAATCCGATGCTGAATGCTGCTTGTAAGACAACTTCCGAGCCTCTTTCGTCAGTACCATTGGATATCCTGTTGTGGAAGGTGTTTTTTCTAATTGCAGTCTGCTCTGCCAGAAGGATTGGGGAACTTCTGGTGCTGTCCCACAGAGAGCCTTACCTTATTCATAAGGAAGAGGTGGTATTAGGGACAGTTCCCTCTTTTGTTCCCAAGACACCTGCATCTTTTCATGTAAATTAGGAAATCTGTTTCCCGTCCTTTTGCCCTAAGCAGGCAGATCCAAAGGAGCATGAGGTAGCCACACACGTTGGATCTGCGCAGGGCAGTTAGGATACATCTTAAAAAGAAAACAGAATTCAGGAAGTCTGTCTGTTCTTCTTGGATCAGTAAAAAGGGATCAGAAGGCATCCAAGGCCACCCTGGCTGGGGGTGGGGGGATGACAGCTGCAATGCCAAGGCGTATGCTGCAGAGAGGAAGAAAGCTCCGGCCCTTATCAAAGCTTTCTCCACCAGGGCGCTAGCTACTTCCTGGGCAGAGAAAGGGGAGGCAGCTGTGTTAGAATTGTGCAAAGCGGGCAGGTCCTCCGTTCATACATTCATTAAGCACCACAGATTGGATGCTCAAAGTTTCACCAATGAGGCCTTTTGTCGTGGAGTTTTGCAGGTGGTGGTTAGCAGATAAATTTTTTTTTTTTTTCCGCCGGTGAGAGTTATAGGACAATATTCTCCCCCACCCAGCTGGGAAATGGGTACTGCTTCTCAGAACCCCTATGTATTATTGTATTGACGACGTGGAGTGATACAGAAAGGAGAAATTCCTTCATACTTAACTGTAATTTCTTTTTCTGTTAGCGCCAGCGTTGTCAGTGGGGCCTCCCCTGGGATGTGTGGCTCCTCAGTACTGTCCGATATAGCTCAGGATTTTGCATTTCAGCAAGGATGGTAGTTTTTGAGATTTGTCCAGACTTAACTGCAAACCAGGAAGACATTTGCAGTGTATTCAGTTACAGGCATGCAGATCGATAGGTGGAGATTTCTGAACAGTGCATGGTGTTTTACCTGTTACAGATCAGTGCTCATTCTGGTTTTATAGTCATGTTTACTGTTGTCGCTGCTTTTACTGTTTATACACCTTTATGTTGCAAGTATTATCACAGAAGACCAAACTTCTTAAGGGATCGGTGATCGGACACCTTAAGGGAAGAACAGCTTTGATCAGCAGAACTCCGCCAGCCAGCTCTCCAAAGCAAGGTAGGGCATCAAGTTATCCTTCTTGTAATGTGAGACCATTTTATATGTGCATTGCTGTGGTTAGGTTAGGGAGGGGGTATGTTGACCTATGTACAGTATTTTACAGATTATTGGCTAAACGGGTGTGCAGGTACTGCATTGACAAGAGGTGACTAGAGAATCTCTGCTCTCGGAATGTTCATATGTTCAGGGTTTTATGCGGAGTTACAGCTCTGGGTTGTACCACTACCCCAGTAGGGGTACTCATTAGACTTCTGTATTAACTTCCCATTGACAACATTGGAGCTAACAGAAAAGGAAATTACGGTAAGTATGAAGGAATGTTTCCTTTATGCAGTAATCAGTTTGGTGGCAGGTAAAGGCCATGCCTACACAGTTTCTGCAGTGAGCACCAGAAAAGGTGCTCTTTAAGGTCCTGAAGAGCCCACTGGAGTGTGTGTGACTTGCCTCCTGTTTTCAGAGCTAGGAGTTTAAATCATTTGTACCTGTTGGTTTCTTTCACTGCTGTGAAAAATGAAACATTCAAATATTGTTGTTTTGAAAACTTCTTTCTGCTCTGTTTCTTAATAACCACTAAGAACAAAACCTGAAGTGGACTCTCGACTGTGCAAGAGACACGCCACGGTGGAGAGAAGGAATTCCATTTATGACACAGCCAATATCTACGGTATCTCAGGTACTGTCTGCTTCTTTGATCGCAAGGTTTTCTCCCAGTGGGGTGTGTATAGTCAACAGCTGGCTAACTGAACAAGAGGTAGGCATGACACAATGTCACGGCCTGCAGAACTGAGCAGCTGAGATGCTAGACTGTTCTGTTGCGAGGTTCCCAGATTCCAATTTTGTTTCTTTTATAAATTTAATTTATGCCATGGAAAGCGAGTGCCTTTCCTTCATATTATTTTTTTTTTAATTGGAATGCCTAATAAGGCAGGTAAAAGAAGGCTGCATTACACTTTGGACTAGGCCAATAATGTTTATTATGGCGCTTTTAAGGAGCACATTAAAAATTGTAATCTGAGTGTCTGGGCTTATGAATAAATGCATGAAAAAGGGGGAGTACTCTGAATGCTGCCAGTGTTTAGCACTACAGTTTGTGGCAGGGTGGCTTGTCTGAATTTTTTTTTTTGTGACTTTCTTGTTTTTAAACCAGAACGTGCATTACTGGCATAAACGTTTAAAGCAAGGCTGGGAATGTAAACAAGTGATTGCAAGCTGACACAAGATGGGGGTTTCAGTGTTGGTGTTTTTTGTGTGTGTGTGTATGTGTTTGTTTTTGTGTGTTTTTTGGCTCCTTCTGTGTAGTTCTGCAGCTGGTAGGGGTTGAAGTGGTAGGGGGGGGGTCAAGTGAGTCACTCAAGATCTCTAAATGCATACATTAGGATAGTTGCAAGCAATTGTTTGCAAGTTGGGTGTTAATGTCTTGATATCAATAAAGTATGTTTTCTAAAAGCATGTCAAAGTGAGTGTTTGTCCATAATATTGTTAGTAGTCTTGAAACTAAACCTAGAACATGTATCTGATTTCTAAAAGTAAAATGCTTTTTGGTGGGTAGGGGGAATCATCTCATAAAATTCTGGTCCCACTTGCACCTTTTCTTTCCCACCGATGGCAGCCTCCCTTGGTTCAGCAGACATGCAACCTTGTATTCCACTGCTCAGCCATTCAGGACAGAGAAGGTCACTTCAGTTTGCATAATGATGAAATGATAATGGGACATTTGCATTTGTTTCACACTGAACGTTTGAGAGAGTTCTGTGAGAACCAACAGGTCTTTGTTTTCTGCACCTTTTACTTACCAGTTATTTAAAACGAGCAGTGCTAAACATGAACAGAAAGTTCCATGAAGGGAACATAAATCTTAGAGTTATAGGCCTTTACTTGATGAGGGGATGAAAAGTTTGCACCGAGTATACTAGCTGTTAGTTACCCATAGACTGTATCATGGAAATCTCCTGACACGAGTGTGAGAAAAATTCAGCACACAGATGGGGCCAGATGGCTTGTTGGGTTTTGTCCATGTCCTTAGTTTTGCTTGGGCCCCGGAATCCTACCCTAAGGCTGGCTAAAGGACAAGTGCATCGGGGGTGCTCGACTTCCACTGAGAGAGGGAGGGAGGGTGCAACCCACCTGGCATTCCCTTACCCCCTGGTGACATACAAAGAGCTGTTTAGTGGGGTGAGGGATCAGTCCACACACACACACACACACACACACACACACATATAAATGTAAATATATATACACACACATACATGTAGGTACATATAGAGTTTCTATTATAGGGGCGCGGTCACACCCTTATGTTAGGGTTCAACGGCCACTTCTATGTTAAACTCGAAATTTTGCACTTATACATACACACAAATATAAAATAACTGGTGACCCTCTTAATGACGCTGATTATCAGTGTGATCAAATGCCGTAATAACTGGATATGACCTCATACCCAGTTATTACGGTGTCTGGTGCACTGCACTTCACTTTCCCTTCTGGGAAACTGTATTTATTTTTTGCTCATGTCCAGTTACCAGTTATTATAAAAAATAAAATGTAAGCAATTTTGTGTTTATGAAGTTGTTGTTTTTTTTTTTTTTTTTACACACTCTCAGTACATAATAATAATAATAAATTTATTTATAAGGCACCTTATCTATTGCCAAGGCGCCTAACATTATAAAACAGATCAAAATCATACAAACATCAGACATCAATTCAGTTAAAATCACATAGCAGTAAATCAGAAAAAAAAACAAAAAGCATTCAATGGGCTAAGAAGGCTTGGTGCCACAAAAAGGTTTTTAAGCCCTGCTTAACTCCCTCCACAGTTGCGTGCTCCCGCAACCGACACGGTAGAGAATTCCAAAGGGTGGGGGCTACATATGCAAAGGCTTTTGCACCAGATGATTTCAAATTCACCCTTGGGATCTCTAGCATCCCCTCGTCAGCCGAGCAGAGTAATGACCACAAAAATCTCGAGATTGTTCATAAAAAAAAAAAAAGAATTCATAACACACTGTTGGCTATGCATTATTCTCTCTGTCTCTCTCTCTCTCTCTCGATATATACTCTATATGTTATACTGGCACGGTTACGCCAGTATAGTTAGGGTTGAATGGTCACTTCTGTGTTAAACCCAAAATGTAACACTTTAATAACTTTGCAATGGTTCAAGCAATTCAAATGAAAATTTGCTTGCACCATCAGGGATAATAGATCTCTTGATGTGGCAAGTTTCGTTCCAGTCGGATGTGTGGGTGTGGAGAAAAGAGGGGGGTGTCAAAACTGTGAAATTGACCATTTTTGTTAAAATTCTTTGTCACATCGCTGTGCAAAAACTTTGTGGAATTTTGGTCTGAAATTTTTAGGGTATATAGGTCTTGGGTCACAGTGGTGGCTTTTGAAGGTTTGGTGAAAATATTAAATCGTGATAAAAGTTATTAAGTTTCAGTGTTTCCCATTATTTCCTGTAGGACCAGATAGCTGTCCCGCTTGACAAAGGATCCTTTATCGCAAATGTGTAATCCATTGCTGTGCTGCCATCTTGTTTTCAATTAGTGGTGGCAAAAAACTTAAAAAAAAAAAACTAAAAAATGGGCCGGCCCAGTGGCGCTGAGGGTTGAGGTGCTGGACGCTTCACCTCGCGCCATGCCAGCGACCCATGATAGGGAAACGGCGCAAGCTGCGGAGGTTGGGAGGAGAGAATTGAGCATCCAACGGCTCTCCTGTCCTGGGGAAGGGTGGATATGCCGTCCTGCTCCTTGGCTGCCCACCAGTGGAGGCTGGGGGGTAGCGTCAGAGCTAGGGGGACAAAGAAGTGTGGCATCATGACACGCTTGTGCCTCCACGCACGCGCGTTCACAGCTGCAGGGCCGGGACCAAGGAAAATTGGAAAAATCGCCTGCCGATTTCATGGAAGCCCCTCCACTACTCCGACACTGCTGGTTTGGTGAAAAAGATATACTTTGCTCTGGAGCTCCATGTGTTTAAATTTTGCTTCGTTTCCCATAGGATAACATTGCAGTGTGAGGGTAGACAGTCGTTTATTTGTCACTACGCTGTGAAGAAACAATTTTCAGTTTTGCTCTGAAATTTTCAAAGTACAAAGGCCTTGTGCCACCAATGTACCTTTTGCTTATTTCGTGAAAATATATTAATTTGGTGTCTAGTTACACTGATTTCACATTTTGCTGTGTTTTCTATAGGAGAACATTGCACTGTGCGGTGTTTTTTGGTGCTGCACACTACGGGATGGGAGCGCAGGGCCCAGAGGGCCCTACACTCCCACAGGCAAATAAGGATACCATTACACTATCTCAAGAATTATGCATGGATAGGCCCTGTACTCCCACATACCCACAGGGAAATAAGGATACAATTACAATCGGTCAAAAATTATGGATGTATGGCAGTGCAGGGCCCGGAGGGCACTGCTCCTACGTGCAAATATCCATAGCATTATGGAGTGATGGGAGCACAGGGCCCTGATTGCCCTGCGCTCCCTCAGGGGAAATAAGGATACAGTTACAGTCTCTCAAAAATTATAGATGGATAGGATGGGCCCTATGGTCCCACAAGCAAATAAGGCTACGATTATACTATCCCAAAAGTAAGGAATTTCATTGCAAAAAACTTAGTTAATGCATCAGTTAGGGTTCCAGCAACAAAAGTTTGAAAATGTGGTGTTAGGGTTTCCAACCCTAACACCCCACGCCCACCTTGCACGTAGCAGCAGGTGTGGGGGGGTGATTTGGGGTTGTCAGCCCATTGGAACTAGAGATGAATAAAGTCTGTTTCAGCAATGCATATAGCTCAGATTTCTTTATTTCCAGCTGGCTGACATGAAGCATCTTGTTTACAGTGAAGGGGGGTACTTCTGACCATTTTTTTTTTTTTTAATTTGCTGTACTTTTTCCCCCTTGTACCCCTAGAAAACAGTTGCTGCTGCAGGAACAGTCCATTTGAAATTGCTGTTTGCTGATTGATGTATTTGTCTGTTTTTGTTGTTTTATTAATTTTATGACTTGGGATGTTCTGTAAGTGAGGCTTGTTTCCCATAAAACTTATCCTGTATCTTATGCAACTTTTAAATACAACGCCCCCCCCCCCAAAAGTGAATTAGATTAACAAAAAAATAAATAAATTGGCCAGCATTCATAGATGTGAAGATGTTACTACTGTATGAGGAACCCAATATCCAGTCACAAGGCATAAATTTCAAAATGTTGATTAGTGGAATTGCTGATCAGAATAAAAATTGATCAGCAATCAGTCAGCTATGAGGAGCAATTTTAAAAACTGGTTATTTTTAACAATATTGTATCAAAACTCTTGGTACCTTTTATATATTAATAAAATAAACACGAGTGTTTTGACTCAACTTTCATTTTTTTTTTTTTTTTCTTTAATACTTTCTCTTTATGCCCCCTTCTCGCAGTACTAGATTCCTTTCTCCGGGGACCCCTAGGCTGTGTATTCCCGTAGTCCAACCCCAGGTACCTCCCTCCGGGTGCTGGTTAGCCTTTCCCCATCCTGCCTCGGTTTACCCCCCCAGGCGGGGAGGAGAGGGACCCCCTCTTTAGTCCCCCTCTCACACCTCAAGTATGCGTCGGAAGGTGTCACCAGCCCCATCTATGGAGCCTGGTTAAGGGTTATCTCGGGACAGCCGGGTCCCATCTACAGGAGTCCAGGACAGGGTTTTTCTGCTTTCCTGGTCCCAGCCCACAGGATGTCTGCACGTAAGGGGGGCCATGGAGCGACGCATGTCACGATGTGCTAACGCTCCAGCTCCCGGTAGACGTCCTCCCTCCCTTTATATGCTGTCTCGCTGCACCTCCACCCGTGGTCACCCAGGTGGCGGTATCGCAGCGGGACCCGCATCCCACCTCACCCGGACGAAGAGAGCAGCCCCTGGGCGTTCAGTCCTCCTCCCCTCAGCCACCCGCGTCCATTCCTGAACCCGGGTCGCTGGCACCACAAGCAGTAACCCTACCACTGCACCAGCGGGCTGGCTAACTTCCAGTTTTGACTGCTCAGTATACTTTTCTGGTGAAACTTTTCAATAAATAAATAAAAATAAAACTTTGTCTCACTTTTTTTTTTTTTTTTTACTAAGTCTGTTTACCCAGTCTTTTTCAGTTTGGTTTGCATGAATCCCTTTTACTTTTAACCATCTTTACTACCAACAAAGCAGGGTGCACATCTCCCAGTAAAAGTTATTCAATGAAATACCCATGCAAAGCCACTGCAGGGCACAGAGACTTCCCCAAGTTTTTTTTTTTCTTCTTGCACATTTGTCCCCGTCACTGCAAACAAGCAGGGCACATATTTTTTCTTGCCTCTCAACCAAGCAGCACTGGCCTGACATAGCTCAACTCAAAACACAGCGAGTACCTGGCCTAAACCATTCCAGAACGGGGTGGGGGGCACCTCAGCCTGGCAGTATCAGTCTTCACAGTGTCGCTGCTCCGCTGTGCAGCTCACCAGTCACAGATTGGGCTCCCCGGTTGGCGAAGCAAATGTAACCTTCCATGCTGTTCCTGCCGACTCTGGCATGTTCACTTGCTCGCAGTGCTGTCTCGATGTCAGGTACAACCTGAGAGGTGGGGTGTGATGACTGACTAAGGAAAGGTAGGCTAAAGATAGACTCGCTACAACCGATTCATTTGGGGGGGGGGGGGTGCTGGTTGTGCAGACAGTCAGCAGGCAAAAAAAACACCTGGCATTTTCAACACTGCCCAGCAAGACTGATTAGCAATAACAGCTAATAAAAGCCAAAACTGACTCGCAAGTGCCAGTTTTTGTGTTGCAAATTGCAATGCAAACCCACGTATTTTATGCCCTGAGTCGAGCAGTGATGCTCCAGAATTACTGTTTTATTTATTTAGTTTTTGTTAACAGGGTAAGTGCACTAGCCATAGAATGACTATTTTCAGGCACGACCCAGGAGAGTACAACAGAAAGTTAGACAAATACATTACATCAGTGCAAAACATTACAGAATAACAGGTATAGCTAACAGTGGAAAATAATACATAAAGAGAAAATAACACATGTGAAAGATTAGAACATTGTACAGTCCATCAAGGGCGAGCAGCAGGTAGCAATGAAACCAAACAGTTTGAGTACAAAACTTAGTGGAAATTTACAATGAAAGCAGCATATGGCAGCGTAAGATATTACACACTCCACAGGGGTTACCTACATCCAAGTAAGCAAGCAAAACAATAGTACAAACCGTGGCAGCTGGTATAGAGAGAACAGGTTATAGAAGTGTACAGAAAAGGAAAGACAGAGAGAGAGAGAGGGCTGTCCAACTAGGACGCAATAGCTGAGACAGAGAGAAGGGTGCAACCCAGGGAGGTAGAGTAAGTGCAGAAGTATCCAGTAGGTAGAGGTGGGATATTGAAAAGGAGAGAAGAAAGAGTAGGGAACGAGGGAAAGTACAAGTGGGCAGAGTGGAAATTTGGAAGGGTGCTATGATTTTAGCAGAGGAAAGTTAGTGTAGGCAAAGCAGAGCTAGGTGGGGTCAAAACAAGCACATTGGTCTACTGAAGACAGGTACTTAATGCATATTGCAAAGAAAACAGATAATGCAAACATTACCAATGAGGCAGCAAGCAGAGAACGAAGCGCTGGGGCACCTGGCGTGGCTGTCTGAATAGTTTGCCTTCTGCACCAGCATCGTTGGAATTGTTCTTGCGTTTTCTTTGCAGCATGCATTCATTTTGGAGCATCATTGCCTGATCAGTGCCTCATACAGTACTAACGTCTGGACACCTATAAGTGCTGGCCAATTTTTTGTCTTGTTCCTCAGTTTTACATCTGGGTGGCACTGGGAGGTCAGGTGACTTGTTCAGGGTCACACACAGGCTGTGTTGGGGATTTAAACTCTGGCTTCCTGGTTACCAAGCTCACAGCGCTAACTGCTAGACTAGGCTGACTCGGTTACTCCTCTGCACACTGTTACAGTGTCCTTGGTCACCCTGCTGTACAAAAGAGTTATTATTTTCTGCTAGACTTCCTGTACTGTAACTCACGATATTCTAATGAGATGGAAAAGCTGCATGCTGTCTCCTGGCCTTTCTAATCCTTCCTCTTGATTTTGTAGCTATGGATGACGTGCCGTTTGCCCTGCACCCCAACTTTGACAGCAGAAATGGGATCAGTAATGTAAGTACGAGAGGTATTTCAGTTTAATATGGGGAAAGTACTCTCCCCCCCCCCCCCAAAAAATAAAAAAAATTCTGCAGTTCTGCAACCATAGAACTAGAGGACACATGCACTCAAATGGGGGGGGAGGTAGGGCAGGATACGGGGAAACATTAGAAAGGTTTACTTCACACAACATATCGAATAGTTTGTTTTTAGTTACATTTTTCCCCTGCCTTGGAGTTTGCCCTTACCTTTGCCCTGGTGCTGTTATCTGATGCCCCCCAGCCTACAGAGTACTACCTCCTGTTGTCATTTTTCCCCCTCCCACAGTGTCACTTCCCTTTGGTTATGATCCATTGTTGAGGCAGGGGCTTCCAGGGCGCTTTTGAAGTTTGAACGGACAGGGCATCATAATACAGCACCTCCACTAGAATTTCTGCCCCCCTCCATTAATGACACCCATCTCCCTCAGTGTTGGGCCACCCCGCTGCTGCACACTTTTCAGGGGGTTGGGGATAGGATTTTGTATTGCCACTCACAGTGTCCAGTGCCACGCCCCATCCCTGACTGAGGGTGGCACATAAGTGATGGTCTGAATTGCCACTTCCTCCGGAGGCTGGATGCATTGCCCTCGCTCTACACCGTAGGTTCCTCCAGCCAAGAGTTAGCTGCATCTCCTTTGCAGTGGTGCACTGCACTACCCCCAGTGCTGCTGAGCCTGCCTGTCGGCCAATGAAAGCTACTTTCTCTATGAGGTTTCATTCTGGTACAGTGATTCAGACCTTGCTGACGTCCCGCTAGACCACCATCTGGCCCTCGTCCACCTCCATGATTACTTGCCCGAAAACAAAACCCTATTTTTTTTTTCTGGATTTATTTACTTTTTGTGAAATCCTGTTGTGTGCCAGAGATCAGCCCATGCTCTTCCACCGTATCTTTTATTATTAACTCAAAATGCTTCAAGCACCAAGGTAAGGCTCACATGTCTGCAGTTACCTAGACCAAATCTGTCTCCTTCATGAGTAGAGGGGGTGACATTGACTGTTTTCTGGTCCTCTGACATCATCCCTATCTTTAAAGATTTATGACTTGTTTTTCTCTTTATTTTTCTCGCACCCCCTGGGCCTAACCTGGGAACCACCTTCCATCACCCACAGGGTCCCTTCCCCACTTGTGGAACCCCTGGGGTCGTACTTTTTATTCCTGTTTTCACTTACTCCATAACTCTGGCCCTCAGCCAGGTAACCTGACCTCAAAAGGGAATACTTCACTTGACAAGCCCGGGATGCAAGGAGGAGGTAGGCCAGGCAGCATTTATGGTATGGAGGGATGAGGGGACTTAATTGGTCTCAAGTCTGACCCGTTTTTCACCCCATAGCCCCACCCCTTGTCCTACCCACAGGATGTGCTCTTGTAGCGTGACCAAGCCTTGGGCCAGTGGAGGGATAGATGAGCCCTTCCCCTCCTTCGGAACTTCCCTGCCAGTCCCGCTCTGGGCATGTGACACCTGCATGTCATACACCAAGTAATGGGGTGCATGCCGACGTAAACTCCAAGGGAGCACCGTTCCTTCCAACATGACATACCTCCTCCCGTGGTCACCACGGGGCAGTCATGCAACTGAAGGAGGTGCCCTCCTTCCCCAAGGCAGGAGATGCTGGAACCCTACCTTGTCAGTCAGCACCAGACATCCTGGACTTAGCATACAGACTCTGGTCATCTGCACGGCAAGTGGTAGTGCTACCACTGCGCTAGCCAGCCAGCCCGGGATTTAGGAAGTTTGTATATTTAAGCAGTAACGCATTAACATGGGCATTTCCAGGGGGATTAATGCCTGAATGGAAAGTGTTGATTTTTGTCGAGGGCCATTAAAGAGCCAGTATGCCAAAAAATACCAGACAGACCATATATATATTTTTTTTCTAAATGTAGGCCCTTATTTATTTTTTTTATTATTTATGAAGATTTTTTTTCCCCCAGCATGTTCTTTGATGTTTTCTTACCTAATAGTATTGTGTGTGATGTGTAAAACAGTACTTTACCTGGAAGCAAACATTTCTAGTTCTGTTCCTTTCACTACATCATCAGCGTATGACCTCACTCACTGTTACAGCTCAAGCCCTGATGCCTGATTGGTAATATGTGTCACAGGTTACCAGTTAAGCAGCAGGGATTGGCAGTTCTTGCTTACTAATGATGTCACAGAGTTGATCACATATAGTGGGGAACAGAACTGTGTCAGCCTCCAGGTATAGTGCTGTTCACACATCACAGCTAGTCCTATCAGGTATAAAATCATCTAATTAGTAAAACAGAAAAGCAAACAAAGTAAGATATATTAAGTGACAACTGACTGCTTCTGAATGTTACTGTTAATTACAGGAAGTACACTAGCACTTTAACCACAGACTGGGTGATGATCCTCTGCAAATGCCCTTTTGGGAGCATGTTTTTGCAGTTACAAATTAAATCACTTCTAATCGTCCTTGGTGCGAGTGGAAAATGTAGTTTTATTTAAAAAAAAAAAAGTGGTTTACCCAGTCGCATGCTCTGGGTATAAGCAGAACCAGGCATTCTCCAAGATTAATACCCACTACAGCAGTCAATCAGAAAGCATGCAGGCCTCATGAGTAGTTAGTTGAACATATACTATCTGTCAACGGGACATGAATGCACAAATGTTATTGGGAAGCTTCACTTAAGGAACTGTGTGACTGTACTGAACTATGGTTGTGTTCCAGGTGCAGCAGTCCAGCTTCCCCAGCTTTACAATTAAATCTCTGGCAGACATAGAAAACGAGGTACGTTTAAGGAAAAGAAAAAGGTGTTAATGCGTGGACTGATATTAAACTTGGCAAAATGTTTTCCAGCATGCACATTTTGCGCAGGACTGCTTCTTGCATTTTGTACGTACTCTGCTGGTATATAGTGTATAGTGAGGGTTTGTTCTGCATGGACTTCCACGTCAGTTGAAACCTTTGTTGTACCACAGTTCAAAGGTCATGGAACATGGTTGTACTCTTCTGTGGTACAAAAAGGTTCCAACTGATCGGAAATGTTCAAGGCAGCTGGTGTATTTTAGAGTGCTGCCACACACACAACAATCCGTTCAAGTTCTGAACTGAAACTGCTGCATGTTCGCTGCTGCCGTGGAGCATTGAGAAAAAGCACCTTTAAAAAAAAAAAAAAAATTATGAATGATATACTGTAAAATAAATAAAATACTGGTTGGGCTACCACATGCCCAGCAAGCCTGAGCTGCCACCTCGGACTTCTGATTACATCGGACCTCTGGCGCTTCGCTGTTGAAGTGTAATGTATTCAGAACCTTGCGTGGCAGTACAGGCTGGTTGTGCATGGTTGCCCAGACAGTATTTCCTTTGACTTATGCATGTAGATGCTGTACACATGTGTTGGAACAACATTTATTAATGTTACGATTTTATTGCACCCCCCCCCCTTATTATCCCACTGCCCGCCCTGATTACCCCTGTGGCACCAATGCGCGGCTATGAGGGCTGGTCACTGACCAGCCCCTGCCATTTCCCTCTCATAATTCAACCACAGGAGGGTACTGCTGGAGACTCTGCGATATGCTTGCCCTGGCCCAGGGAGTGAGAGATGCAGAGTTTTTTCTCGAACACGGGTCTCCATGCAGCAGTCCTTCACTAGAGGCTCGAGACTAGTATGCATGCAGTCTTGATTACCTACTCAGCTGGGTAGAAGGTGTCCCCGTCCATTATACTATACCTGCTGCAGCCTGCACTGCACTTTGCCTGTTGATGAAGCTTTAGGTTCTAGTGACCTCACATCCTATCCTTTGATGAGCACAAACTTTTATTTTTATTTTATTTTTTTTAAACAGAGTAGAAATTGAGGTAGCTTGAAGTGAACGTATTTTATAATTACTTGCAACCCCACCTGATTGTGGTCCCACAGCTGAAACCCTTCCTCTGGTTAAGACAGCAGGAGTGTGGCTGCTGCCTTCCCAGCCAGTGCAGCTCCAAGGAATGTAGGGGAATGGGAAAAGGAAGTTACGGAGCGATACTGCCCTCTGCCCTATTTTGGACGAAGCAGCTTTTGTAAATGGGTGTGTCTGTTTCTCTTTGAAATGACACTTGACCCCCTTTAAAGTAGCAGAGCTTGTACTGTTACCTTTTTGTTCCATTTTAAATGACCCTTTTGTTCCTGTCTTGTAAAGTAATCTCTTGCTCTCATTTTGAGCCTGCTTTTGGCATTTTGATTTCAGATTTGAAATAATAAAAGGGACATTCCTCCTGCTATGGCTGTCCCTGTGGTTTCATGGTATTCCCAACACCTGTTGCTCAACAAAGATTCAGATCTTTTTTCATCACTTTACAGATGATACCCAGATAGGGATTTCCTTTCCAAATGTTTCTGCTGCCATTGCTGAGAGCCTTGATAACTATTAAACTGCAGTTTCATGATCGGGTCCGTAGCGCTGCAGCTTGCTACGCTGGCAGCTCAAGTTCAGAAATGAGCCGGAGTTGTGAAGGATTGGTCAGGGGAAGGAGGGTTGAGAACCCTGAGGACTGCGCTATAAAACTCTGAGCAATATATTCTGAAATTCTGCAACATACTTATAGCGTCATTTAAAATTTGTTTTAGCAGCAGCTGTTTTGTTTTTCTCGGATATTTTTCACATTAAGTGGATAATGTGAGACGGCGTCAGTATCTGTGAACATTATGAGAACTGTACGCTTTCACCACATTGCGTTTCCTTTGCTGTATCTGAGTTGCCTGACATTTTTTGCTATGTCAGCACCCTGAAAGCTTATTTTGGATGAATTTTCTCCCCCCCCCCCCCCACACGTATTTTTCTTATTTGGTCACGTCTGGCTGTACAACCCCCCATCTCGTCATCGACCTTCTCATGGATGTAGAGGCTATCCATCACTTAGCAAGGACCACAGTGTGGTGGGTAGCCAGCCATGTCGAGCATGCGAAAGCCTGCAGGGTGGAGGGGAGTGCCGATTTCGATGCCTAGCATTTTCCTCCTGCCACCTGATTTTTCTCCCTGGGGTGCTGGTGTACAGAGACATGGTGGCTGGCATGCATGACAGGTGTCCGGTGGTGACCCTTTCTCTCCTGGTGCTCCTGACTGTGCTACCGAGCTGTCTTCACCAATCGACACTCACACAGCGGGAGCAATGTCCACTCCCCCCCCCCCCGGTGAAGGAGAGCAGTCTGGGGACCCTCAATTCTTCCTTCCCCGGCCAGCCCCTCATGACCTGCGCTTGTTCCTGAATGCGAGTTACCATCACAGCAAGCAGTAGGTGGCGTTACCATTGTGCCATTGCGTTGGCTATTTTGGATGAATTCTGCAAGTTTCTGCACCAGTGGCAAACAAAAGTGTGTGTGCATAAATATATACACATACATATTTTCTGTGCAGGGCAGAAAAACAGAATACTGGACTGAGTCATATTTAATGTGGAATTTTAATGGAGGAAGTTAACTCTGTTGGGTAACTAGTTGGCAGTAAATAACCTGTGAACACTTTCTTGTTCTTTCAGTATGATTACAGCTTTGCAGTAGAGAGGACGGCTGCTGCTAGGCTTCCACCGTCCGTCTGTTAGAAACCATCCCAAGAAGATGACTTCTGAGCGAACCTCATCGCCAGCCCTTCTCCCAGAGACTGTCTCTGCAGCGCATTTGGGAAAGCTTTATCTTGTATATTAGAATGTAGCTGATACGGGAATTTCCTTGTATGTATGGGTGATGGGGAGGATTCTGCACTAGCAGATGAATAGACAGGTTGCAGCAACATGAATGCTGGTAAAAGGCATCTTACAGGTAGCAAAATTCTGTAATGAGGGTCTTGCACAACTCATGGATTTGGGGGCACGTGACAATATCACAGAAAATATGGCAGAATGTCCTCTGTGCAGAAATCCCCACTTTTCCATGTTTTGATCTGAATTACTGCACACTATAGTAGAGTTCCTGGGCATTATTGATTTATGGATGAGGGTGGGAAATGTCCATGAGAGCTTCGTTCATCAATTTCTGGGGGTGTGAGCCTGTTGATTGCTCTGGCTAGTTTCAGAGAAACCTGTGAGAATGTGCTGCAGGATTGTTACAGAACCCTGTGCAGAATTTCTACTATAAATCCTAGTATGTTGGCAAACAGAAAGGTAATCGCCTCTACATGCATGTGCGTCCGTGCACAATTGGCAGCCCTTGGGGAGAAAACTGGGAGGAAGAACACCCGACAGTGCCCAGCTGACGATCAGTCCTCCTCAGGTCCCACACCACTGACAAGGCACCTCTTCCATGGATCTGAATTGTAGGAGTTGGGGCAGCTTCAAAGGCGGGGGGGGGTTGTTAATCCATGGATTACTCTTATGGAGAGGTAAACCTTAAGAGAAAGTGGGTGGTGAGACTGGGAGGATGAGATGGGGGGGGGGGGAGGAGGATGAACAAATAATGAAAGTAAAAAGTCGAATTGTATTGGGTGTGGACTTATATCAAGGATAGGGTTAAAAATAATGAGCTGAGCACGGTATCTTGGCTGATGATAACATTAACAGTTCGATTTCCAAAATATGTTTCTATAAATTTCATCTAATTTCTATTTTTTATACTGGAGAGCAAGATGAACTAACACCTCCCTTTTCACAAGCAAGCAGTTACACAGAAGGAGACAGGGTACAGAGCAGACAACAACACAATAATACAAGGTCCTTTAATACCATTAATTAGTACATAAAAGGTATAGCTTTTGGAAATTGTGCAGGAAGGTTATAATCCAAGCATAAAGGTACAGGGCAGGTAACATCACAATGAATACAGGGTACAATTAAAAAGTAACAAGTGGATAAGGTGCAGTTTTAGGACACAGAGAAACAGTTGCAGTGCAGATTGTTGGACACATGTTGGCAGTGCCTGGAGCTGGCAGAATGAATACTACCAATATCTGAGGCTGGTGGGGTAAGTGGTTGTGAAGGTCAGTGCCCTCTGTCTGGCAGTGGTTTTCCTAACTGGGAGTGTGAAGGTAAATTTGGACAGGGACCGAGTTTCCTGCGGATTGGACGAGTGTTGGAAGAACTCAGAGATGTATGATGGGGATTTCACAAGTGCCACCATGTGGAGGAACGCAGTTGACCTATGGGCTAGGCGATCCTCTAGGGAAGTGCAGGAGGAAATGGAATAGAGATGGCAGTAGTGGAGATGAAATGGCAGACCTGTTAGAAAGCAGCACATGCTGGTGTAGGTATGTGTACCTTGGAGAGGATCGTGGCAGCGGTGGCTGCATGTACCATGGAACCATAGTCAGAGGGGACAGGAGGCGGTGGATGGGCATCCTCTTAGTTCCCGGGATGAGGAAACTTTTTATTTGGAACAGAGAACTAAGTCTCATGTGAACAGATTTTACCAGGCGGATTATGTGGGAGTCAGAATTTAGGGAGCGGTCCGGGTACAGGCCCTGATATTTTGCTTCACCTCAGCGCTGTCCACATCAAAAAGCTGGAGGGGGCACTGGTCAGTTTTTTGTGCATCCCAGAGATCGTAGATTTTTTTTCTTTTTTTCGGTGTCAAGAACTAGCCTATACTTAACAAACCAGTCCTGGAGTGGGTCAAAGCTCTATTGAAAGACATTGTTCTGGGAGACCAGGTCCTTGCCCACACTGAAGATGACAGCATCGTCAGCATAGAATATGGTTTCAGTTCATGGGCAGGAATTGGGTAACATGTTCAGAAACATGGGACAAAGTAGAGGGCTAAGAATAGAGCCCTGGGAAACCCCACAGCAGATTTGACAGAAGCCTGAGATAGAGATGTCAATCATGGTCCTGTGGACACAGTCGATCAGATAGTTTTGTACCATTAGGTGACTTTTGGTGGAGGAGGGAACTGAAGGAAGAAATGTCCTGGATCAGTAATTTGTGGTTGACCAATAGGCTTTGATAAGGTCCATGAACACAGAGACTACGAAATTACCCGAGTCGGTTGCTTAGTGTACAAAGTCTGTAAATCTTACCACGGCAGTCTTCTTGTTGTGTTGAGGGCGGAAGCTGTACATGGGTCAGAACACCATACTGCTGGATATGCTCAGTAGGCTGGTCGAAGACAATCCTTTCAGTAACTTTAGAAAGGGGAGCCAGAAAGGAAATAGGGTAGTAGTTGGCGGTGAGATGTTTGGGACCAGACTTGTGGGAGGGAATGACAGTGTCCAGTGTCCACACTTTGGGGTAGGTACCTGTACATAGGGAATGGCTGCAGGTTTTGGAGATGGGATAAGCCAGAGCCTTGCTAGCAAATGTGACTATGTGGGAGTTGAGCCCATCGGGACCAAGCACAGGACTGGGGTTCAAGCAACTCAGGTATTTGATCACCTTGCCAACAGATAGGTACCTAAAATAGAATGGGGGGGTGGGTGTTACAGGTCGAGGTACCAAGTGACTGCTGGGGGGTTTGCTGGGGAAAACTTTATGTATTAATGATGGTCTCTGAAGAAGTCATAGATTAGGGTTGCTATGGCATGGCCTGTGGGTCACAAGTAACCCCATCTTTGCCTGCTGTAGCCCAGGCCAGGACTGGTCTGACTTGGACCTGCTGATAAGGTTGTTGATGTTGAACCACAATTGTTTGGGTTTCCATGGTTAGAGGACAGGCCAGGTTTTATGTGGTTAATTTTGGCTTTCTGCACTGCTGACTTACAGCTGTTGTGGTGGGAGAGTATTATATTCCTCCAGAAGGGTAGGGGCCCTGTTTTTTTTTTTTTTTATTTTATTTAAATGAGACAATTTTGTGTCCGATTCTGAAAAGCCCAAGGAGCTCCTTGTAGACTCAGTCCTGTTTGTTACCCTGTATTCTGAGAACAAAGGTGATTGGAGATGCTAGTGAGAATATGACAAAAGCTATGGTAAGCAGTGTCCACATCCACAGTGTTACCAAGGCAAGACCAGTCACTGGAGTAACTTGCTTTAGTAGATATCTCTAAGGTTACTGTCATCACAATAGAATAGTGAACCAATCTGAGAGCAGCTTTCACGATGCTGATGACATCACAGTAACTCTGTGCATCACTGAAGCCCGCAGTTGAAATCCGAGACAGTTCATTCTTCAAACGTCATTTTTTTTTATTTATGGATTATAAACATACAATAGATATCGTACTGAATAATCAAGCAGCGCAGGGCTTGCATAACATTAATGACTTGTAGTCAAAAGGGAACAGAATATAGAAACATAGACTTTGACGGCAAATAAGGACCGCTTGGCCCACCTAGTCTGTCCATTTCCCTACCTAATGGATAAGCTGCAGATCATAGTTAGATAATGTTATTTAAATTACTAAATAATGGTTGCATAAAAAAAAATTGGTGTATTAGGTCCTCGAGCAGGCAAATTCTTGCTGTCATTTGCCTGACCTAAGGGTGGCAGCAGCTCTTTGAAGCAGAAATGTATGGTGCCAAATATCCTTTCATACATACTTCTAAGCTTGAAACCAGAAGACACAGATGTGTATTTTGTCCTTGGGACTTATCAGTGTGCCTTATCTGTATCTCAACCCAGAGGAAGGGGGGACCTGCCTTATGATAGTCATACAGGTTTGGGTCATGGGGAGCACAAAATAGGAGAGCAGTCTAAAAGACGATGAAACTTGACACAAATGCAGTTAAGAAATAATTACCCAGCAAGGGAACTGGCAACAAAGTAAGGTTTTAAAGAAATTCAAAATTACACATACACAGTGCAACGCATCATGGGAAGTATATTCACATTGCCGTTAGACTGAGGAAAGCATCATGGGAAGTATATGCACATCACCTTTAGACTGAGCAAAGCATCGTGGGAAGTATATGCACATCACCTTTAGACTGAGCAAAGCATCATGGGAAGTATATGCACATCACCTTTAGACTGATTCTGCAAGTGATTCTAAATATTGTGCGATTTTATAAATCCCAGCTGAGCTTCCACTTGAAGAACAAGTGTTAACTGTATTGTAAACAGATTAACTACTGTGATTGTTACTGTGTAATCAAAGTAAAATGTCAGGGTGTAACCCTGCAACAGTCAGTATGCCCCACCTTTTTTTCCTGTAGGAATTTTTGGGGAAACCAGTGCAGTTTTTTTCTCTATTTGACGTGCTGTCATTTGCGGAGCAATAGCTACGCCCTGTGGCTTGAAGCAGCATTACTAGTTGGACACAAACCATTTCCGAAAACAGAGTCATGGGGATTGTTCATAGCCTTCCCATCATATTACTACTCCTACTTACACTTCATCAGAGTGTATCATATGCAGTTTTGTCAGGGATGAAAAGTAAGAGTGGGTGTGTGTGGGTGGTGGGGGGGGGAACAGCAATGTGATTCAGAACTGGTGCTTTCTATTGCATCGTCATTGAAACAAGCATACTCCAGCTCTCAAGGCCAAGCGAAGCAATGTTTCCTATTAATGAAGGCTGAAGACGGGCCAAAGATATATTATAATGCCATTCAGGTACAGTAATGCAGCCGTAGCCTTTCATTCCGATGACTTTGGCAACCATTTTTGGACCTAATTGGGAGTGCCAGATTAGAATCAAAAGACTTTTTCATTTTAATCCCCTATTATGCTACATAAAACAGACCTGGTGACATTAAGTGGGTGTATGACGGGAAGGCTATGGGTAACAGTGTCATGACTTTATTTTTCTGGAATGTAAGTTTGGTCTGGTGGGGTGGTGGTCAGACTTGCTCTCCTCGTTTGTCACTGCTGGCCAAGTCAGACTGATAGTTTTGTTTTGGAGGATGTCTGGTTTATCAGAACACAGAAATTGAGTTTCTGAATGCAGTAATGAGGGGTCTTTTTTTTTATATAACTTGGATTTGGGGGGGTAATTTACTACAAAGGGGGTGAACAGACACCTCTTGTCCCCAACACAATCTTAATAACTTGTGCCATCAGTACTGTAACAGTAATGCTTCAGTTTGCAGGGGGTATGCTTTGGGGGGGTGGACGTGCCCCCACATTGTGTTCATCTTCATTCAGTATGAGACACCTACAGTCACAATTTATTGGAAATTATCACCAGTAAATTTCATGGACTTGTGTATCTGGGAGAGAAAACCAGCCAGTGGTGGACGTTTCTGGGAACTGGAGTCCATGTGATCTGCCCTGTCCTCCGAGGATCACAGAGTGCTGTGGGGCATGCTGTCTGTGACCCTTCCTTCTTCAGTGACTTTAAAGAGGACAGGAAATGAGTTCTAATTGGTAGCTGTCTGTAATGGTCCCATTTTTTTAGAATTGATATTTGTACCCCACAAATGATCCATTTTTTAACTGTACCAGAACAAAACTTGTGAAAAACTGTTTCATATAACATTCTCTACAGCTCTCTACATGGAACTAGTGAGTTGGAGTTTGGATTATTATTAAATTTTGTTGACCAGATAGGCCCACTGAGACTGAAAGTTCCTTTTTCAGGGGGGTGACCCGGTGGGGGGGTGGTACAAATGGAAACCAACTGAAATTGAAGTAGATTAAGCTGTTGGTGGGCCCAGTGGTGCTGAGGGTTGAGGCATCAGCCTTACCTCACACCACACCGGCAACCCAGGTTCGGGAGCAAGCCCGAGGAGTCAGAAGGGGAGGAGAGGATTGAGCGTCCGATGGACTGCTGTCCTTTCCTGGGAGGGAGTGGGGGACTTGGTTCTGTGGCGTTAGTGGAGACTGGGTGCACTGCAGTCGGGAACGCAAGATAGAGAAGACATTGGTGGTCATCCTGTGGGTGTGTGCTCGTCGCATGCTGGACGTCTCATGGGGGGGGGCTAGTAACAAGGAAAATGGTCCTGGCACTTGGGAAGACGAAGGTGGGTCCAGTGGTCTACCCCAGCCAGCCTCTGAATCTGTTCCCTCGCTCTGGCTGCCCCACTAGATTCTAGATAGAATGCCAGAAGAGTAGGCAATTCCACCTCAGGTGGGGGGGGGGTCAGTGTACAATTAGGTCAGAGGGATTACTTTCCGTATCTTCCGGAAGCCCCAAGAATTCTGACATAGTGTATGGTGGAACGTTGTTATTGCTTGTTTTTTATCTGTGCTGTAAAGCTGTTCAGCACAGATAAAAAGTTTATAGAACGCTGTTCTGCCCACATGTGTAGAACAGCGTTCTACTCTTTCAAAGGCTTGCAAAAGTTACCGCACGTCAAACACATTTGAAGAAAAAAAAACCTGAGTCAGCAGGCACTTCAGGATCAACCAGATAGAACGCTGTGGTGCAGCACATAAGTTTATAAAATGCAGGATCAGATAAATTTTGGAAATACACTGATGTTTTTTTCTCACGTGGCAAGACTTTTGGCCATGTTTTTTTTTTTTTATTGGAAATCCCTCCCACACTAGACTGCCAACCAATGAGAGTGTGCGTTGCTAATGTAGGGATGCCTAGTTCCTAGCAACTATACAACCCACCATATCAATAAGCTGCTGTTCCAAAGCTAACAGTTTTTCTTTTTGTAGACTTTCTTTCCCCCAGTCACCAGCCACTAGGACCCCACTCAGGCGAGACCCAGCCGAGTGTCTCTACTGTCCTGCCTGAACCCTCCTGGTGAGGAATCGGGGACAGGGTCCTCTCCAGCAGACCCCCAAAATGGAGAGGACCTGGGTGGGTCAACCAGGAAGGACCGGCAGTGGACATGTGAGCCACCCCCATCGGGACCACTACCATCATCCTCCCAGCCACTGATATGTTTCTCTATGCCTGTTACATTGCCCTCTGAGGTGCAGACAAGCAATGTCACCGTGCAGAGGGCACACAGCTGTCCTCTTTCACAGATGTCTCCCACTGACTTGCAGTGCCCCCAGTCTTCACTGGAAGCTGCTTCAAGGCAGGGGAATCCCATGCCAGGAGAAAAGAGCAATCCTCTGGATGCTCAATCCTCTCCTCCCCAGTGCTTGAGTCCACTCCCGAACGTGTGGCATCCAGCAACTCGGCGCCACCAGGCCGGCAGTAGTTTCTAATGAAAACATTTAACAAAATTTCATTAATTCGTGGGGCACTATAAAAAATACTAGATGAGCAACCCTATACAGAACCTGTGTTCTGCCACCTCGGGGTCTGATTCCCATGGACCTCTCGAGCTTCGCTCTTGAGGTCCCATGGAATCAGACCCGTGTGGCAGAACACACTGGTTCTGCATGGTTGTCCATCCAGTATTCTCTGTGTTCTGGAAGTGCTTCCAAATGAGCGGTTAAATGTCTGTTCTGCAGCAGTTCAGCCACCAAGAGAAATGCTTTGGTAACTGTTGCAGCAGGCACCATTTCCATTCCCACCTCCAGGTTTGCTACCCATTCAGCAAACAAATCCATTTTGCAGGCAGTAGCCACCACTGTGGTACAGAGAGCACTGCTGAAAGTGATAAACAAGGTTGATGAGAGTCTCTTTAAGCTGAGTGGCGACCATAACATGAGGGACACAGTCTTAAGCTGGAGAGTGGGAGGTCAGGAAGCACTTCTTCACAGAGAGGGTGGTGGACACTTGGAATGCACTGCCGGAAGAGGCCATCTCATTGAAGACAGTGGGCAGCTTTAAGAGAGGCTGGGATAGGCATAGGAGGGAGGTAGGGACAGTAGCTCAAGCTGTGGTCCCTGCAATATGAGCAGACTTGATAGACCAAATGGCCTGCTTCTGCTGGTATCTTCATATGAAACTGATTGGTAGCCCTGAGGGTCTGTGCATCCATTGCAGTCTGGTCCTGTCCTGCTGCGCTCATGTTTTTTTCTCTGCCTCCAATAGCTGTTCTGATCTCGAGGGAGCTCCCAACATCACTCTCCATCGCCAGCACCTCATTCTTTATATTAGGAAATTTAAGGTGGTGTTCATCAGTCAAAATATTAATAGTCTCAAATACCAGGAGTTCAGGAAAAGGGACTTCTCTGCTGGCCATGCCCCTGGCTAGCACACATTTCTAATGAAAAAAGACGAGCACTGTGCCAACATATTTGATTTTTATGTTTACTTGCACGCATGAGCAAGAAATCTAGCGCAACGATCCAAAATGCAGTGCCGTACAGTTGAAAGGGAGAGCACAGCTTGAGTGAGCAGAGCTCCCCCTCACCACACATGCACGCATATTGCGTGCTAATGCGCTCCCACGCACACATTGTATGGCCAACGGGGGTGCCCAATCCTCCGTCTGCTTCTCCCCCCAAAAAACAAGCTTTCCAGTTGCCATGCTGGGAGCCCACTAGCGTGGCAAAAACTGTTATTCCCGATGGAGTGCCAATCCCCGCTTGACTCCGAATACCTCAAACAGCCTTCCAGATGCCACGCAGGGGCCACCCAAGCGTGGCAAAAATTTTTGCCAATGGAGGTGCCCAATCCCAGTCGGCTCCAGGCCCCCAAAAACAGCCATTTAGCTGCCACGCTGGGAGCCCACCCCAGCATGGCAAACGTCCCGTCTTCCAAAAAAACCTGTAAAAAAAAAAAATGGTCCCTCATAGTCTCCCTACCCGCTCCCACTGTGCACCCTCCCTCCCCACACCCCCCCTCACCCCATACTTACCTCCGGAATCCAGTGCAACAATCTTTGGTGGACCAGGAACATGTCAGCACTCTTCAAAGCTGACCGCAAACTGAGGAAATGCCGGTAAGCTGTATAATGTAATAAATATTTTTTTCAACTTTTATGCATATCTCTGGCATTTTTTTTGAATTTTGGCACCTCATTTTCAACATGGGGTTTTTGGGACCCCCTCCTCATGGATTCTTGAACTGTTATGGCGTTAATTGGGCCCGAAGGGTGATTTCACGGTCACTGCGAGAAATCACCTTTCGGGACCGATTAAGGAAACGACAGTGCCAGTGTTTATAAGGTGGGCTCTCAAAAGTCTATGTTGCAAATTTGGTGAAAACATTCCTAAAATGACTGTTTACAGTGTCGTTGCTGGTTCCTCACTTCGCGCTTGTAAGTTAATGAAATTTTAATATTTGCCTCCAGATTTTCAACATTGCCATTTTACCACCTCCTTATGAGAAGTACAGCTGTCATTTTCACATCGCCCAAAATGTCCGTGCGCATGTAGTGCACAATGGCACAGTCAGTGTGCGCAATCAATGTTTGGGACAGATTAAGAAAATCACAGTGACACTGTTCATGAGCAGAGGTCTTAAATTGGCTATGTTGAAAATTTGGTGACAAAAGTCCATAAAATGACTGTTATGAGTGAGCATTGCGCAGTTTCCACGCACCCTCGTAAGTTCATGAATTTGTAATATTTTCAGTCCAGATTTTCACCAGTGGCATTTTGCCACACTTCCTTATGAACAGTATAGCTGTCATTTTTCACAACATTGCCGAAATGTGTTTTCACACTTTCAGCACAGAAATGCATGGTCGCTGTGGGAAATCATTGTTCGGAACAGATAAAGAAAATCACAGTGACACTATTCATGACCGGAGGTCCCAAAATGCCTGTGTTGACAATCTACTGTAAAAAAAATCCCCAAACTAATTACATTACGGGTGCACGTTGCACAGTTTCTATGCATGCTCATGACTTCACCAGTTTTGTTTTTTTTCAATATTTTCACTGCAGTTTTTCAACATTGCCATTTTTTTTACACCTCCCCATGAACAGTACAGCTGTCATTTTTTCACATCCTGTTCGGAATGTGTTTTTTGCACCTGTGGTGACAAATGCCGTAGTCGCTGTTGAAAAGCAGCTTTCAGCTAACAAACTGATATGCCACTGTTCATGAGGTGGGGGGGTCACAAAAAAAAAAAACATGTTGAAAATTTGGAGTGAAAATACCAACGAATGCCTGAGGCGTTAGGGTTTCCAACCATAACACCCCACCCTGTAGAGAATGACAGGCATCAGGGGTGTGACTTGGGATTGTCGCCTGCAATGCTCATACCATTCCACCCCCACCCACACCCTGCAGCCAGTGAGAGGCATCGAGGTGTGCCTTGGACTCTTCGGCCCCAAAGTTCACCCCATTCTCCTATACCGCACCCGTCTTACCATATTTCCTGATGGAATGGGGTGTGCATAAGGGCCAAAGGCACACTGTGACATTTGTCGGTGTCTGCATGGTAGGGTGTGGTGAAATGGTGTGGCTGTTATGCCTGACGACCCAAAGGCACACCCTAATGCCTGTCACTATCTGCAGGTTGGTGATGGGGTTGGCTTCAGTTCAATACTTCACTGCCATTCCTATTATGTAGCTCTCTATTCCTACACTACCAGTGCCAGCAAGCAAACATTCGGCATTGACAAATGCTGCCTTTTTTTTTTTTTTTAATTATTTCATGGTGGACATGTTGAGTGCAGGAACTATAACACAAACTGCAAAACCAAATTCCCAGTCCAGGAATGAAATGAAAAGTGGGTATATGGACGTTTTTCCCAAGGATACATTGTTGCTATAAACACCATATGATACTTTACAAATATAACTAAATAAAGTCGACCACTGGTCCATCAAGTTCTTCCCCCACTGATTCAGTAAGGATACCATCACCTCTCCTTTTTCCTAGTTACTGGCCACCACTTTCCAACAATACTGCTTCTCGGGCACTGGTCTGCTAATGGTTGTACTTCTCATTGTAATCAGGACCACTGTTCCGTGGACTGCAGTATGTGATAGGTGGGTGGGGGTTACCCACAACCTGAAAGCTTCTCTTCAATTCTCGCCTGTGGTGCTCGAGCATCAACCACGCCAGTCTAAGCAGAAAGGTGCACCTCTGGTCCCCAAGGTACAGAAGTTTAACAACACACAAATATAGTTTTTTTATTAGTGTTTTAAGAGGTATAAATGTAGAAGACACAGTCTTCATTTTTGAACATTAAACAAAGCTGTAACCCCCACTCTTCACCTGCTGTCTCAATATGACCAGTGATTTTTAGCAATGCTGTGATAAATTTTGGCTCTGGAGTTCCATCTCAGTGTATTAGATTTCATTTTTGCTGTATACATGTCAGGGAATGAGTTTTCAGATTGTATAGTGAAGGAATCTTTTTAGGTTTTACTCAGTAGTATACAAACTATTTTTAGAACATATTTTTGATATCAGTGCCTTTTTTTTTTTTTGTCCCTTTGGGAGTATGTCAATCACTGTAATGTTTCCTTCCAGTGTGTCAGGTCCTTGATGTACTGAAGAAAATCTGGGGCTATACTTAAAGAGCAGCAGACAACTTCAGGAGAACTGTAACAAAACATAACATATAAACGCAGTTCAGCTTGTATTTTACATTAGTTTTGTATTCTTCCAACCCATTATTTATGACTGAGGTCATTTGCACGAAAACAGGATCTTTGCTCCTGAACAGTTCATCTAATCCGATTGCTTTCTCCTTACCTGAGGTCATAATGCCCTGCTTGTAACATCACAGTTACTCCCATGGCAACAGACTGTGATGTCACAACATAGCATTATGACAAAGTATGGAGTTTGCTAAAGAGGGAGATAAAATCTAAGGGATAAATATGTACTCATGAACATTTGCTCAGTAGTAAACACAGAAGAGGAAATGTATGGAATACAAGCTGAATTGTACCGAAATATTGTATTTTTCAAAGTTTTCTTTTTGGTGTCTGTAACTCTTTTAAAAAAGCAGCTGGTACCTCTTGGAAGTACCCTAAATAGACCAGCTCACTGTTTATTTCATTTATTTGTTCTCCCCAATCCTTTTTTTCCTGACCATTTACTGCACATGAAAATATTATCATTGTCTCAGAGTTCATGTGCACCAACTGCTTGTTCTCTGCAAGTCCTACTCCTCTGCTTGTGACATCACAGTGTATTGCTGTGGAACAGTTATGACATCGCAGCTCGCAGAGTGTGATCTCGGGTGGGGAGCACTCAGCAGGAGCAGATAAACACCATGGGACAAAAATCCTGTTTTCAGATAGCCTCCGTATTGAAGATCAAGAAGAGAACTTCAGGAAAAAAGGGTGACATATAAGCTAAGCCCTGTGAAAATATTAGGAATTTCAGTGTTTCAGTAATGTCAGCTATTCTTTCAAGCAGCAGTACAATGAAACTGGTCAAAAAATTTAATCCTGCCCTTTTTCACTATTAAAGATTCTAGGCATTTTCACAGGCCTGTTAGCACAGCAGTAGTCTTACCAGTCATGACGCTGGCGACCTGGGTTCAGAATCGAGCCAGAAGGCCAGCCGTTGGAGAAGAACCGAACATCTCCGAGGATGCTCTCCTGGGGGGGAAGAGGGCTATCAGTCTTTGCTGTGCTACCACCATCTGGGTGAGCACAGGTGGTGGTGCAAGCTGGAGCTGTGAGAGGGAAGATGCCAACTGCCTAAGCGCACATCAGTATGAACACACATACTCTTAGGCGTTGGGTCATGTCTTAAGGGGTCAGAGGAAAAGTAGAAAATGTTGGGTGAGCAGGAGGAAGCTGGCTGTTCCGCAGGCCCCACCACTGACCGTGGCTCCAGCTGCAGAACCACTCTTCAATTGTGGGGGTATGGTGCCGCCATCTGATGACCCCACCAGGTGGGACAAGCCAGGGAGTGGAGTGAAATCCTGTGGAAGGCTGGGGACAGGAGCACGACAGATGGGGGCCGGCTAGCTTGAAAGAGGTGAAAAGCATAGTAAATTAAAAAAAAAAAAAGATTCCAGAAAGTTTCTGTTTTTATTAGGTGGTAAAAGTTTTCTAGTTCTACCAAAATTTTAGTATAAATGCTTTAATGTAGTTTTTCTCAAAAAGATGGGTGCCATATTTGACTTAGAGATACACCTGGCAAGTAGTAGGATCAAGGGGAAAAAAAACAATATCACAGGAGATATTTAGAAAAATACATTTGATAGCTGTTCTAACATTTTTATTAACTGTAGCTGAAAGTAGGTTTTTGGAAAAGACATTGTTTTATTGCACTGCTGCTTTAAATGGACAATAAACAAAAAAAAAATCGTGAGGCACTGCTGAGTGCAATGGAAGGAACATCATTAGGGCTGTACTTCTGTCATAGAACATTTGAGAGAAAATCATGGTATTCTCATGGTCAAAGTGACAGTATTTAAAGTCATGGATCCATTGTATGTTAAACAAATTGCCTCTATTTTGACTTATTTTTATACAAGCATATCTGCAGATTTATAAGTTTAAAAAAAACTTTGTTAGACTGCTGGAGGCAGCACAAGCTCTGTGGCTGTTTAAACAGATTGTATTTAATTATGTTTTATTATTGTGTCCTGTATAACAATGAACTTGGGGAAAAAAGCTGTTTGGCCAGAGTGTGTATTTGCTGTTTAAAAATAAATTTTATTGCAAATTTATTACTGTGACATTGTGATACAAACTTTGAGACCAGGACTCATGTGCAAGCCCCAGAATCCCAAATGGAGGAAGACGGTGGACCAAGTGCCTTGTGGTGGGGAAGCACAGAATTATGGGTCAGTCATTTGCAAATTCCATAAACCAAAAGTAGGGCGATTTCATGGAAAACGCTAAAAATCATGGTATTGTCATGGAAAATGCAAAAAAAAAACACGGGCTTGTATGGGTGTGGCAGAAATCATGGTGTGGTCGTAAAAAATGTGAAAAATCCTGATCTCCATGACAACGGTACCGACCTACACATGATTATACTTTTAGAATCTGTGCACCAGAACTGGCACTAGGACGTTCTTTGAAATATATCATTTCCTTCTGAAGTCATGCTGGAGCATGGTTTAACTGTATTTTTGAGATTTACAGTTTTTAGTTAATAAAGTTAGTAAGTGCCTGACAGATACCATTCACTATGTGCCTTTCATCACTGGTCTCTGCAAAAGAGCCGGTTACATGTCAGCGCTCCACAACTTCATGGTCAGCAGGCTGATCACTTCACTTTTTATCCGGTCTCCAACTCCGGTCCTTGTATTCCTCTCCCCCCCCCCCCCCAAGTCATTTTCCGTCTGGGTGACTGGTCACCATCCCTTCAGTCAGCTGGTCACTTTTGCAGCTGCTTTATAGAGATTTTTAAGTTGAGAAAGAGCAACAGTGACTTACCTTAAAGCTGAAGACAAAACTGTTGGCTGCTCCTTGGTTGCTGCAGCCAGTCTTGGGATGACGTCCGTACATTACCCGACTACAGCAGACATGCAGCATCACCACTGGTTGTTTACGAAGGCTTGAGAGACACATGGTTGAGGTCCAGAGTGTGTCTGTACAGAATATAGCTCCTTGGCTCGGCACAAGAGTCGCTGAGAGAGTGGAAGGCAGAGCCTCTCTCCCCCCAAGCTACAAAACACTGCCATTGGCACCCCCCCGGGGTACCTCCGACACCAGGGATTCTGGGTTGCCTGCAGTACAACATGCTACCACTGGATGACAGCAGGGATTTCAGGCTGCAGGCTACCACAGGATCCTTGGTTAGTCAGGGTTTCCAGAACACTTACATCATTAAGTTTTATTTACCATGTTCTTATTAAAAGCAGTAGTATTTTGTTAGCAGAGAAGTTCAACATCGATCCCCCCAGCTTTCTCCACAGAGTCCTCTGAACCACCCCAGATGCCATGCACACCACTGCAACTGAGCACCTATAGCCAGCTTCAAATCAGAGACCACCACAGTATTCACATCAAAATATCTGTATTCAAAAATATAACAACTATTTACAACTATGTACAAACATGGGGTGGAGGGACAGGAACAAGGTGGGGGTGGGTAAGGGGCAGGAGTGAACATATGGGAGAGGGAAGGTGGGGTGTGAGGGTTGGTCAAAGGGGGGAGGTTGTCTAGAGTCACTGGCGGCCAGCCTGGTCCTCTGCTGCCTGGGTCACCTCCTCCTCCTCACCCCATGCTGCTGAAGATCCCTTAGGATGGTGAGGGACTCTTGCGCCGCCCGAAGAAGATCCTGGATGGACTGCTGAATTCGCAGGAGTATCCGCACACCTAGGACAAGGGATCAGAGTCAATGGGTGTGACTGTCCATCCCCCTGCAGCCCACCCATTATGCATGGCATACAGCCATGTGCCATGCTCCTGTGATGGTGTGCGCCCACCCACAGTGACCGTGTCCACAAGACCTGCCCAACCAGGCAGCAACAGCCATGTGTACCACTGCACACACCCACTGCCCATGTCCAGCACAGCACAACCAAGGCCGTACAGTAACATGTGCAGGCAGTGCCACAGCCATGTGCCCAGTGCACGCATAGACCACCACTGATGCACTCCCAGACATGCAGTGCCACTGGACAGTGCTGTCACATGTCACGTGCATGGCAGTGGTGTCCATGGATGGTGGCCATGCCCTGCTTCCCACCCTGTCACACAGCATGCAATAGTAATCATGGTGTCATGGCACTCACCCTCATCAGGATGTTGATGGCGTTGGGGTTGGTCCCCGACATGCCCCTGTGCAGCGTCCTCCGCCCTCTGCTACTGCTCCAAAATCCTCCTCTGCTCGGCCATGCCTGTGGGAGACAAAAGGAGAGAAACACATCAGTACAAACCCAAAGCATATTCCCCCTGCCCCAATGTGTGTGCCCAGCCAGACCCACCCATCCCATACCCTGTAAACACCGCCACAGCCAACTCTAGACTATCCCTCCCCTATGTGCTGGACACATAAGACAGTGTTACCCATATGGACCATACAAGTGTGTAGACGTATCACCCACCTGGACGAGGCACCACGCCCCTCCTGGCACGTGACCGCAGATGTGCAAGTAGCTCCGGCTCCCTCTGTCTAAGGTCCCCCATACCGGTGCCTGCACTGTTCGGCCATTCTCCTGCGGCCAGTGGCCGCCTCCAGGTTAGTGGCCATCTCTTGCCAGACCTGGGTCCTGGCCCTGCCCAGTGGCATCTCACCAAACAGTGGACCATAGTGTGGCTCCACAATGGCCACAAGGTTGGCCAGCTCAAGGGCACTCCACTGAGGGGCTCTCCTGCGTGCCATCTCTAATGCTATAGTAGGCAATATGGCACTCTGCAGAGCGGCAACCCCACGTGGAAGTGCTGTGCGGTACATTTCCGCCGTTCCCTATCGCGCTGTCCGTACAGCGCCGCCATTCCATATTGCGCTGTCACAGAACAGCACGATAGAGGTGCAGCCATGCCAGACATATAGTGCCAAGAGGGCAAAGGTCAGGCACAGGGTCATGGGTCTCTGGCGCAAGGCCACGCACAGCACCATCTGATGTCTATGCGTCTAGCGCGATTGGTTGCCTGTGTGCCATCGCCACAGCGAACTATTGCGCAGTTGTGCCACAGTGCCATGTAGTGACCCTCACCATAGCGCCACTGGCACAATGGTGGCCGTGCCCTGAATTGCCTACCGCGCACAGCATGTCATCAGCACGGCAGACATCTGCATAAGCTACCTGGGCATGCGCAGTGCGGTGTACTACACCGGCCACAGAACTGCGCCATTGGCTCAGCACGTTCAACACAACTGCGCAAAGCGCAAAAGCGCGATATTCAGCCGTCATATGCAAATCATCCGATCAGCCATGCAATGGCGCAGCAGCACGATTTGCATCTCATTAAAGTTGCTCCACACCTAATTTGCATGGATTGCACTATAAAATTGCGACACTGTTCTGCAGTGGCCTTTATTGGTTACTGCAGTTTATTGGTGAGTTGCATGCTGTGTGGTGTTCTGGACTGTGGTATCAGGGTCTTGCTTTGTACTGCACAGTCACAGATAACCACTGTCACCCATACAGGCTGAATAATGACCGAGTAAGGATTGGGTGAGGAGGACAACGATGGTGGGCAGAAGAGGAGGCCCAATTTCACCAAGGCCGAGATGGAGGCACTCTTCAAGGCCTACATCGATCAGGAGCCACTGCTCAGTGGACGGCGGGGCACCCCTCAGCCCCATGCTGCTGCATGGGAGGGGGTTGCATGTGCCATCAACCTGCACGGCAGCCACCAGTGCTCTGTGCAGGAGTGTAAGAAGAAGATGGGTACCAACAGGAGGAGGGTGAAGGAGAAGGTGGCTGCCATCAGGGCGGCACATGCTGCAACAGGTGGGGGCCAGCCGGAGGTGGTGCAGCTGACTCCGGCAGAGGACAGGCTCACTGCAAGCGCAGTGCCATTGAGGGCATTTCAGGAGGTGGCTTCCAGACAGGTGGTAGCCCATCACTGCATGGTATGTCATGGTCTGTCGGGGGGAGGGTAGATCACATGCACTAACGTGTCCTTACTTTCTGTTACAGATTCTGCGTGTCTGCAGGGGTCAGCGGTGGAGGGCCTGTCCACTGCGGACAATCATCTGGAGTTGGGGGAGGGACCATCCACCTCCACAGGTAGCTGACGAGCATTGCAACAGTGGGTCCGCCTGGCTGCAAACACTGATGTCATTGAGACAGGTGTGGGGAGGCCCTCCCTGTGTCTCAGCGGTCTGGTGTCCAAGGATGCCAGCACGCTGTGGCTGTGGCACAGACCTGCACCATTGATGATGCAACAACCATTATGGGCAGTGACATATGTGTGTCACGGAATGGACACACAGCAGGCCAGCTCACACCCGTGGACCTGGCTGGTTCCAACGTGTGTGCCAGCATGTCAGCACAGTCCCAAGCTTTGCCTGTCAGCACCGGTGGCTGGTCAGGTCAGTAGCACTGTTGCGGCCACAGCGGCGGAACAACTGATCCCTTGGGCACAGTAGGCGGAGGGGCAGCAGCAGCAGTCACCCACCGGGACTGGGGGTTCAGGGTTCAGCGGTGGCATCTGTGCACCGCCTGTGGACTTGCCCATACCTGGTTGTGGTGAGCAGCGCCCACCCTCAAGGGGTGCTGAACATCAGGCCCTTCCATACCCCGAGGGACAGGTTGCCGGTGGCAGATGACCTCTTTGAGCCAGTACACCGCCTACTGCAGGCATAAGTACAGCAGCAGATGCGACACAGCGTCCGTGGGGCACTGTGTGGCTCTGGAGTGCGGTCAGGAGGCGACACAGCAGGGACACCAATAGGATCCTGTCACAGATTGAGCGTTTCCGGGGAGGATGTGACCGCTGCCATTGACAGGCAAACACAGGCATTGGTCGCTGTCATGGCCACAATGGGCACACAGTCAGGTGCCCAAGTGTGTCGCTCACACCGCGCAGTTCGCTATCCACTCCCCATTCTCGGCATCGTGGAACACCCACCCTGTCGATGCCGGGTTCAGCTGTGGGCATCCCGAGTACTCCTGGTGCAGGTATGTTTGGTGTGCTGCAGACCCCTGTGTGGGCACGGTCACGTTTGCGCAGTGGAACCCCTGGTGGACCATCAGTGCCACCCAATGAGGCCCGTAGTCAGCCTGCCAGTGCTGCTGGGTCTCAGCGGGGCCGCCCACGCATCCGAGGTGGACGTGGCACTGTGCCGCAAGACTGACCTGTCTCCCAGTGCGGGCACTGTCTGGTGCTGCCCTGTGTGCATTGTGTGTTTTGGTGGGCAGTGTACCGGTGGGTGCCCAGCCCTACACGCTGGCACACGATCCACAGCACACCCTCCCCGACTGCTGTCTACAGGTATGCGTGCATGATGATGCCTGCATTGCGCTGTACACCAAAGTGCGATGGTGCCCAGCATCTGACACACGCACATAGACAGTCAGTGGACGTGGTGGCCTGTGGACATGTGTGTTGCTAGTGTTTGTGTTCCAGCTGTTTTGCACCTGACCCCCGTGCACTTTGTGCCTGTGTGTGTGTGTGTGTGTGTGTGTGTGTGTGTGTGTCCGTCCATGTGGCGTGTTACTGTTCACCCCTCCCTGGTTATATGTGTGTGCTTCTGTGCCCTGCCACATCCCATGCCAGCATGCACCCCTGGTGTGTTTCCATGTGGGTTGTGCCCTAGCCACTGGTGGTTGCACATGGCCCCATGACTTACCTGTGTTGGCTGAAGTGCTCCTCTGTGATGGTGTCCCAGTGCAGCTGGGCCAGCCGAATCAGTCAGGGGTCCCATCGGCCAAGGGGGGGCTGCCCATCCCCATAGTCACTGGCGTCACCATCGTTGTCCCCCTCTTCGACCTGTACGGCTATCCCACAGTCTTTGGCCATGTTGTGCAGGATACAACAGGCCAGGAATATCCCACAGGCCTTTGAGGGGCTATACTGTAGGGCACCGCCAGAGGTGTCCAGGCAACGGAAACGCGCCTTCAGCATCCCAAACACCCGCTCAATGATGTTGTGTGTGGTGGCATGTGCCTCATTGAAGCGTTGCTGCAATGGGTTCGTGGGCCGCCGGTAGGGTGTGAGCAGCCAGGGACGGAGTGGGTATCCACTGTCACCTGTGTGGAGATAGTGGAGATTAGTGTCTTGTTCAGGCTCAGACTACCCCAAACTCTGTGTGCCACACCCATGGCACCTCTGGCTTACCCCCCCCTTGCCCATGATTTGTCAGTTCTACATGCATACTCACCCACTAGATGACCTGTGGGGATGTCCCCACTCTTGAATCAATGGCACAGTGCCAACTGGTACCAGAAGAAGGAATCATGTGCTCCCCCAGGGTGCGTGGCACAGACATTGATGATGCACCCACTGGCATCACACACCACGTGGCAGTCGACACTGGCATATCCCTTCCGATTCATGTAGGTGGCCCCATCAGGGCCAGGTGGCGTGCTAATGGCCACATGGGTGCGGTCTATCGCCCCTAGCACGCCAGGCATACATGCTACCCTGTGGAATTCCTGTATGTTTGCTGTGCGCTCCGCCGCGGTGCTGGGGAAATGGATGTACTCTGCAGCATGTGGCAGCAGTGCACTGAGAAATTGGGTGAGGATGCGTGATGTGGCCGACTGTGTTATGCCTGTGGTGTCCCCTATTGGTCTCTGGAAGGTACCCGTGGCGAGCAAGCACATGCAGGCTGTTACCTTTATCTCCACTGACAGAGCATGACTCCGTCATGTGGGTGCCTGCATCACATCACTGCACAGCTCACAGAGCCGCCTCAGTATTGCCCTGTTCAGGCAGTACCAGCCCACAATCTCGACATCTGTGTACAGCTCAAAGCTGGTGCGGCCTCGGTACTGCCTGTTGGGGGCATACCACCGACGGGCCCTTCCACGGCCACGTCCCCCTGCAGCATGCCTTCTCACCCCCCCCTCATTACAGCTTCCATGTGGAAGGTTCCCCCTGCTGTCCTGACTGCTACCTCCACTGCACCAGGTACACATACTGGCCTCTGCACTCTGTGGCCCCACACACCTTCCCTTGCCCCTCTTCCGTGTTTTTGTTTCCCTGGCCTGCCCTCTTTCTCTGTCTCTCTCCCTGCCTCATGTGGCTTCCCTGTAGCGTTCTTGTGCCTCTTCCTTGGTCCGTTTTATTTTGGCTCATTTCCGCTATGGCGTAACTTCCACCTGCTCCACTGTTGCGCATTGCGCAAGTCTTTGAACATCGCACTGCGCACTTTATGCATGGTTCCACCCCTTTCGGTTGCGCATGCCTTCATTATCATTGCGCTGTTGCTCAGCATGTTTTCAGTGGCGCAACTGCCTCCTGCTGAATATCGCAGAATGGCACATTTTCTGACTTGCGCATTGCACAACCCTTTTGAGTATCCAGCCCAGTGTGTCTTTTGGCAACAAATCATACAATAAAAAATATAAACATTAGAGGATGTTTGAAAATGGGTATGGCACCTGAAAAGACTAGTTGCTCAGGCCATAGAGCTGAGAGATCACCACTGCTCTCTGGCTCAGTACCGGTACCCGGCAGTCTCACAACCGACAGGACAGGCATTCTTCTCGTAGTTGGAAAAATAAATGGTACCAGCCCTGCTCACGCATATGTCACTTTCCAGGGACCATTCCACCTCTACCTCATAGTCATGTTAAAAAAAAAAAAAAAGAGAAGCAATGACACAGGTCTAGTTCTCACCACTCTGTCCTGTAGCAGCCATCTTCCTTGGGTGCGAGTGCTCCTCCATCACCTTCGATAAATACAAACCTAGAGAGAGCTGTGGTGGTGCCGAGAATGTTGTTGGGTCTGGAACCACAGTCGGTGCTGCAGTGGCAGCTTCAGAAATTTTTAAAAAGCTAGTGGAGCCAAAACAGGCAGACATTTTAAGAAGTAGTCAGTTGTAGCTTATTTCTGAAGTATTTTCCTTTTTTCTTTTGCTGAGTAGAAACTCTTCTATGTGATAATATTGTACTGGATGTATGGAACTGCTCTTAGCCTGGCAGCTGATATATAACTGTACCTCTCTTCCCCCCGCATCATCAGCATTGTGATTTGACTGACCTGGCAGCTACTGAGTGGCTGTTCTTAAGCAGCAGTGATGTCACAGTAAGTGAGGTCACAATGCTGATGATGTATTTTTTTTTGGGGGGGGGGAGATATAGAAAGATATGTTCTGTCCCACACATCACACCGATAGTACTAACAGGCAGCAATCTTCTGATTAAAGGGAAAATAAAAATTACCTCAGAAAGTAAAGGGAATGGTGGACTACTTTCAAAAACTAACAGTTTTAGGCACTACACTAGCTCTTTAAGGATGGCTGAGCCACAGAGAGCTTATGTCTGGGCACATAGGTGGATTTCAACCTGGACAATGTCCCCAGCTATAATCCAGTTCTGGAGTCCTTACCTCAGGAAAGTAAGGACAAGCTGGTGCCGGTGCAGGGAAGGGTGACCAAGATGATTCAGGGCAGGTCTTATGAGGATCACCTAAAAGCATCGAACATGTACTCTCTGGACTCCAGACGGGAGAGGGGTGATATGATAAAGACCTTCAGGTTCCTGAAATGAATAAACAAGGTGAACTGCAGGGAGTTGTTTAGCATGAGTAACCATTCTAGGTCATGAGGGTACGAGGGAGGTTCAAGAGGCATACGATAAAGTATTATTTTACAGAAAGGGTGGTGGAACCATGTAACCGTCTCCCAACCAAGATGGTGGGCGCCCAAACCATTAATGGTTTCAAGCAAAGTTGTGACAGAGGGAAGGGTATAGTGGTTACACGGGGCAACAGTAACAGGGAGGAGAATGGGGTGTGGATAGGGAGGGCTTGAACCCTGTGTGGATAATAGATCCCTCAGACTGGATGGATCATTGGTCTTTTTCTGCTGTCATTGCCTGTGTTTCTGCTTCTATGCATCACTGCTGGGGCACAGCAAATTGTTACTGGGGCATCTGCCATGCAGCCACCCATGTGGTATTGCCACTGCCTTCCATGGTAGGGCCTTTGGTGCCAGTACAGCCTCCCCATGATTTGCCATCACTGGTGCCAGAGCCAGCCTTGGTGAAAGGCAGGGAATGCCCCGTGGATTTGGTGGTTTCCTCCCCCTTGTTGAAGGCTAAGTAAGAGTACAATCCAGTTCTCACTGATGGCAAGTCAGAAGATTCTGAAGAGTATCCTCTAAACACTGAGGAAATTCTGCCTGGCCAGATGGTCCAAGCTCCTTAGGAGGACCTCTCTTTTCAGGCACTGCTGAAGAAATGGAAATGACGTACCTACCGTAATTCTTGATCTTCTTGGATGAAGTCTCCACCACTTATTCACAGTAATGGGATCTATGCCGGAGGCTTTAGGACCCAGCGGGTGTAAACTTTTCAAGAGAGTCGCGTCAGAGATGGAGCAGCGAGGAAGCAGCACCGCGAGCCGTGGCTCGTGTAGTAAAGACTGCCTCAGCGTTGACCCTCCAACAGCCTCAGTACCTTTTTTCTGAGGTGGTACAGTGTAACTAACCTAGAGGTCGAACCTAACGAAAGTGGACATAAGACAGTCCGAATGACCCGTGTAAGAAAGGTCAACAACAGTCTTCACAGCCCAGCCATTGAGGGGGGTGAAGACCAAAAACAGAGACATGAGCTCAGGGGACGGTGGGTGGGCATGTGAATGAGTGGTGGAGACTTCGTCCAAGAAGATCAAGAATTATGGTAGGTACGTAATTTCCATATCTTCCTGGACATAAAGTCTCCACCACTCATTCACATTAATGGGAGAGTACCGAGCTAATAATCCCCCTGAGATGGGCGGCAGGAGAAATTAAGAGCTCACATACTTAGGACAGAAGTCCGTTAAGAATAGTCCTACCAAACAACAGATGTCATCTGGCATGGACATCCAAGGCATAGTGCTTAACAAAAGTATGCACTGAGCTCCAGGTAGCCGCACTGCAAATATCTGCAATGGGCACAGTGCGAATTTCCGACAGAGATGCCGCGACTGCTCTAGTAGAGTGACCGTAAGCTCTGCCTTCTAGCTTAACCTGTGCCACAGAATAGCAGTGGCAGAGACATGCTACCAGCCACACTGAAATGCACCTAATAGCAACAGGTTGACCCAGCTGGGTCTCACTGAAAGAAACAAACAGTTGTTGAGCTTTGCAAATTTCTTTTCTTCTATCCAGACAGAATCGTAGTGCTCTCAACATCCAAAGAATGAAGGGTACGTTCCCCTTCATTCTGAAAGTTAGCTAGGTAGGCAGGACTAAAGGTTGGTTTAGATGAAATTCTGAGACAACATTAGAAGAAACTTAGGGTGAGTCCTAAGAACTACTTTGTCCTTGTGAAATACAGTGTACGGGGGGTCTGTGACCAGAGCATGTATTTCAGAAACTCTACGGGCCGAAGTGATGGCCACCAAGAAGGCAGTTTTCCAAGTGAGGAACTTCAACTTGCAGGTAGCTAGGAACTCGAAAGGTTTCTGAGTGAGCATGTCTAGCACAAGGTTAATGTCCCAGGCTGCGACTGGACGGCTGACAGGAGGTCTGGTATGCAGAATACCCTTAAGAAACCTCTTAACTACAGGTAACAGCCAGAGACAAGGAATGTACTGGCTCCTGATAAGCTGAAATGGCACAGATATGAACTTTGACAGTAGAGTACTGCAGACCTGAATTTGGGAGGTCTAAAAAGTACTCCAAGACTTTATTTGGTGGGCAGGAAAAAGGGTTAGAAGAGGATTTTGCACACCAGAGAGAAACGCTTTCATTTGGCTGTGAAGGTTTTCTAGTGGCTGGTTTAAGCACAGCCAAGAGAATATCTGAAACCCTATGGGAAATACTGAACCTATTCACCTCTATGTCTTCAGGGGCCGAAGGTGAAGTGCCTTCAGAATGGGATGGACCACGGGACCCTGGGTCAGCAGGTTCATCTGAAGGGGAAGTGCCTTCGGAAGGGTTGCCGACAGACTGTTGAGCAGTGGGAAGCATATCTGTCGAGGCCAGAAGGGAGCAATGAGAATCATTCTGTCTCCCTGAGACTCGAATTTGAGAAGTACCCTCTGAATTAGAGGAAGAGGAGGAAAGGCGTACAAACAGCATTTTGTCCACTGCAGCCTGAACGCATCCTGACAGAAAATGCCAGGTCCTGGATTTCTGGAGCAGAAGAGAGGCAGTTTTGCGTTGAGTGGAGATGCAAAAAGGTCCAGGTCTGGAGTTCCCCACTCTTTGAAGAGTGACTGAGCGACGGTTGAGCCGAGAGACCATTTGTGAGGATCTGTCTCCATTCTGCTGAGACGGTCTGCCAGTTCGTTCTGCAAACCTGGCAGGTAAACCACGTGGATTAGAGCCTTGTGCTCCAGGCACCATTCCCACACTCTCACTGCTTCCCTGCATAATGGGTAAGAGTATGCACCGCCCTGTTTGTTGATGTAATACATCACTGCTTTGCTGTCCATTTGAAGGAGAATGTTCTTCTGACAGAGTATGTCCTTCAAGGCCCGGACTGCATAGAGGATGTCTCTCATTTCCAGGACATTTATGTGAGGCTAGGACTCTTCCTGAGCCCACGTACCTTGGGTGTGGAGATTCTGACAGTGAGCTCCACACCCCATAAGGGACGTGTCGGTGGTAATGGAGATCAGAGGAGCAAAAGGATACCCTTCCAGAAGGTTGTCCTCCTGCGACCACCAGGTGAATGACCTCTTTAGAGGTTCTGTCACCTTGATGGGAAAGGACTGAGGGTGACTGGTTGGGGACCACTGAGTACTGAGCATCCACTGAGAAGTTCTCATGTGGAGACGTGCTAGGAGTACAGCGAACACCGAGGATGCCATGAGACCTAGCATCTGCTGCATCGAGATAGCTTGAACCGAGCTGTTTTCTCTGATGTATTTGGCCATCTGTAGGATATCGCTCCTTCTGTCCTCTGGGAGAAAAGCTTTCGCACAGGAGGTATCCAGAAGATTTCCTATGAAAAGGAGTTTCTGGGAGGGCTGCAACTGCGATTTGTTGCGATTTAGCAGGACTCCCATGGACGTGAGGAAGTCTGAAGCCTTGGCTATGGTGTCCAGAGTTCCCGGTCTGGAGGGGCTTGCTAGAAGCCAGTCGTCTAGATACGGGAACACTTGAATTCCGATTTTCCTGAGATGCGCTGCAAGAATTGCACAACACTGTAAAAACTTGCGGCGCCGAGGATAGCCCAAAGGGCAGGACTTCGAACTGATAATGTTGACCCAATGCCACAAACCTTAAGTATTTGTGGTGCTTCGGGTGTATAATAATGTGTTGGTAGGCATCCTGCATGTCCAGGGAGGCTAGCCAATCGTGTTGATGAATCAAAGGTAGAGGGGTACCTAGAGATATCATCTTGAACTTTTCCTTGTGAAAGAATTTAACTTTGAGGTCCAGAATGGGGCGCATGCCACCAGTTTTCTTCGGAACTAGAAATTAATGGGAGTAGAAACCTGTGTTTCGTTGGTCCGGCTGAACTACTTCTACTGCCCTGTTCAGAACTAAGTGATCCTAAGCAAGTCACTTAACTTCCTTGTTCTCCCAGGTCACACCTGTAAACAAGCTTTCAGCTGAGTGCATCTCTCCTAGTTAATTAAAAAAAAAAAAAAGAAGACCTTGTACCTCGGAAGCAAGAAGGTCTGACTGTACTGCCGACAGACTGGGTTGTTGTTTGGGAGGATGATCCTGGGGGGGCGGGGGGTTCTGAAAGACTGAGTGAATACCACTCATGGATTATCCAGATGACCCATTTGTCTGATGTTATAGACTTCCACCGGCCGTAGAACTGGGTCAGACGTCCTCCCACCACTGAGGAAGAGTCCCCCTTGGGCAGTTAAGGTGGGACCAGGGACCAGAACTCAGAAGGTGGCACTGGGCGCTTTGGGACCCTGTGCCTTCTGTTGCATTTTCTTTTGTGGCTGTGGGGTGTGGTTTTAGTAAACCCCCCCACCTTTGCCCCGAAAGGACTGACGGTTGTGAAACTGATGCTTGTTGGCACCCCCCCCCCCGAGAGGGTGCGGGTTGAGCTGTCTTAATGGCTGACCTAGTCTTCTGTGTGGCCTCCAGAGCTTGTTCCACCTGGGGTCCAAACAGATTCATACCGTCGAAGGGTAAGGCCATGACCTGTTGCTGGGTATCATTCGTGAAGCCCGCGGCTGCCACTCAAGAAGCAGTATCAAAAGCTTTAACCTGTTAGTTATTGGACTCTATGCCCCTGGTTATGGTGTGAAGTAGCTCTGAATTAGTTTCTGACTCAGGCAGAGCTTCTACCATTTGCTTGAGCGAATGCCAAAGGACATACTCATATTGAGAAAAATAGCCCTGATAGTTGGCCATATGCATACCTAGGGTGGAGGCAGCAAAGACTCTCTTACCTAAGGTGTCTATCTTATGAGATTATTTATAGGCCGGGCTGTAGATGCCTGACTGAGGATGGCCTTGTCATTCTCTGTTGAGACTACAATGGGATCAGCAAAAGCTTGTGAGGCCACTATGGGTCGATCCTTGGGAGCAGCATACTTCCTGTCTATGGACTTAGCCACGGAAGGGATGAGATAAGGATTGTTCCATACCATCTGAGAAAGGTTCTCAAAAGATGGTCGTACCAGAGGCGTTAAATCCATAGGGATCTCTGGGACATGTAGGTATTGGAGTCTTAAAAGCTTCCCAGGATAGAGTTCTGTAGTCTGGAGAGAAAGAGTGGAATTTAAATTTTTCAGCTGAGACTTAAAGGAAAGGTCTACGACCACAGGCTCTGCAGCAGGATTAATCCCTGCTCCTTCAACATCATCACCCAGATGAAGATCTGAGTCAGGCTCAAAATCATCTCCCGACAGTTCAGGGGGGACTGTACGGACAGGAAAGGAGTGAAAATCAGAATGAAAATTAGCAGAGGAAAGAATCTGAGTCGAAAAGCCGTGGAGGCTGGACGGCGCCGCACCAAGCATCGGCGCTGACGCAGAACATGGCGCCGAACCCAAGGAAGTCGGTGCCATTGGAAACAGCCCAGCACATGGCACCAACAAAGGCTATGGCACTGACAGAGCCCCCGGCGTTGTGGATGGCACAGACAGAGCCCCCAGTGCCACGGATGGCGCCGACAGAGCCCCTGGTGCCGTGGACTGCACCAATAGAGCCCTTGGTGCTGCGGACGGCTTCCAGAGTGTCCCAAGGTTCCGAAAACTGCAATTTGAAGAAAAATTAACCAGAGATATAGGCATCGGTGTGGACCCCTGTGCTACAGCCACATGAGGGGGAAAACACCTGAGCACAGAGTTGACAGCACCGAAGAAGGCGCCGCGTGACTAGGAGGGTCCAACGGCCCTACCCAGTCCCTCAATGGCCCAGAGTGGCCAGGCCAGGCAGCTGGACCAACCTTCGAGCCCACTGCTCCATAAGAGCAGCCCACTAGTGTAACTGCTCATCGGAGGCCCTTCCAATAGGCGGGGATGGGCTCAGATGTCAAAGAGGTTGGGCACCAGAGCCGGGAACCGGTGACTCAGAGAGGAGGAGACTGGTGCCTAGCCCCAATGACCAACTGTCGACACGCAGACATACCAGAAGGCAACCTTGAGTGATGCCTCTTCTTTCTCGACTTGTGCGCCGAAGAAGAATTCGAGGCCGAACGGTGCCGCAAATGAGACAGTTTCCTTTTATGCTTTCAGGGGGAACGCCCATCTCCCAGAGCATTGGACCGTCCGTTGTCAGTCCCACCCTCCAGGAAGGGCGGCAGACCGGACCCAGGCCGGCTGACTGAACAGCTTTCATATGAAGTCTTCTTACCGTCACCTGACCCGCTCATGGTCGACTCCATCAATGGAGGGCTGAAGACTTCATTAATCAATAAAATTAAATCTACTCGGTACTTGTTTCAAAGATAATTTACAAAACAATAAACTGAAAACTATGCTGCTAGTTTGAAATTTGACTCCTGGCGGGCAAGTGACATCCCTGAAGCGCACTTGATGGCGGGGAAAAAAGGAACGGAGGCAGTTGGAGGGTTGACGCCGAGGTAGTTTTTAATGCACGAGCCATGACTTGTGGTGCTGCTTCCTCGCAGCTCCATCTCTGGCACCGACCCTCTTGAAAAGTTTGCTCCCGCTAGGTCCTAGCGCCTCCAGCGTGGATCCCATTAATGCGAATGAGTGGCGGAGACTTTATGCCCAGGAAGATCATGCACAAAGCTCTAAACTTTGAGACAGTGGCTGTGTATGAAGCTAAGAAGATATAGCTGGAATGTAGAGAATAAATGCTAGGAAAGTGTGGTATATGAGGATATAATGCCATCGAGGGGGCTAGTTAGCCAATAAGAACAGGTTACTCACCTGTAACAGTACAGTGCCTTCAGAAAGTATTCATCCCCCTTGGATTTTGTCACATTTTGTTGTGTTACTACCAGAATTTTTAATGCATTGAAATGATTTTTTCCCCCCCTTGATTCACACAGCATACTCAACAATTTAAAGGGGCAAAAAGAGTTTTATTGTGTAACAAAAATAAATGAAACATTAAAAACTGAAATATCTTGTTTACTTAAGTATTCACCCCCCTGAGTCAATACTTTGTAGAAGCGCCTTTGGCAGCAATTACAGCTTTTGAGTCTTCTTGGGTATGTCTGTATCAGCTTTGCACATCTGGATTTGGAATTTTAGCCATTCTTCCTTGCAGATTTGCTCCAAGCTCTATCAAGTTGGATGGGGAGCGTCGGTGAACCGCAATCTTTAAGTCTTTCCACAGATTCTCAATGGGATTCAGGTCTGGGCTTTGGCTGGGCCACTCAAGGACATTCACCTTCTTGTTCTGAAGCCACTCCAGTGTTGCTTTGGCTGTATGCTTGGGGTCATTGTCCTGTTGGAACGTAAATCTTCACCCCAGTCCAAGGTCTATTGCAGACTGATGCAGGTTCTCCTCAAGGATGTGTCTGTATTTGGCTCCATTCATTGTTCCCTCTATCCTGACATGTGCCCCAGTCCCTGCCACTGAAAAGCATCCCCATAACATGACGCTGCCACCACCATGCTTCATGGTAGGGATGGTGTTATACAGGTGATGAGCTGTGTTCGGTTTGTGCCAGACATAGCGCTTTGCATTCAGGCCAAAGAGTTCAATTTTTGTTTCATTAGACCAGAGAATCTTTTGCCACATGGTCTCCGAGTCTGCCACGTGCCTTCTTGCAAACTCCAGGCATGCTATTATGTGGCCTTTTCTCAGGAGTGGCTTCCGTCTAGCCACTTTCCCATCGAGGCTACATCTGTGAAGTGCTGCAGAGATTGTTGTCTTCTGGACAGGTTCTCCCATCTCAGCCATAGAACTCTGTAGTTCTGTTAGGGTGGTCATCGGGTTCTTGGTCACTTCCCTGATCAAGGTCCTTCTTGCCCGGTTGCTCAGTTTGGGAGGACAGCCTGCTCTAGGAAGAGTCTGGGTGGTTCCGTAATCTTTCCATTTCCTAATGATGGACTTGACTGTGCTCCTGGGAACTTTCAACACCCTAGAAATGTTTTTATACCCCTCCCCAGATCTTTGCCTCCTCACAATTCTATCACGGAGTTCTATGGACAGCTCCTTGGTCTTCATGGTAGAGTTTCTGCTCTGACATGCACTGTCAACAGTGGGACCTTATATAGACAGGTGCATTTCCTCTGAAATCATGTCAACCATTTGAACTGACCACAGGTGGACTCCATTCAAGTTTTAGAGTGATCTCACAAGGAAATTGGATGCACCTGAGCTCAATTTGGAGTGTCATAGCAAAGGGGGTGAATACTTATCAAATCAAGACATTTCAGGTTTTTATTTTAAATTACATGTACAAAAAAATTCCAGAAGTTTCATTCCACTTTGACATTACAGAGTAATTTGTGTAGATACGCGACAAAAAAATCCCATATAAATGTATTTTAATTTGAGTTTGCAACATCACAAAATGTGACAAAATCCAACGGGGGGTGAATACTTTCTGAAGGCACCATAGTTCTAGGAGTGGTATATGTTGATCATCCACACTGGCTGGCATGTCCCTTTCCCCTTTAAATCTTGTCATATGGTCTAAAAGCTGGCTCCTCCCACCGACCTGGTTGGTATATGCTTCAGCTCTGCTCCTAGATGCCAGATCTTGCCTGCTGGAAGCAGAGGGTTGTGCGTTGAAGTTGGGGAGGTCGGGTGGGTTTGTGTGGATGAACAGCATATACCATTCCTAGAACTACTGTTACAGGTGAGTAACCTGTTCTTCTAGGATCGTGGATATGTTGTTCTAGCCACACTTGTTGGCAGACTCCTAGCAGTTCTCCGGGAGGAAGGAGGCAAGGCACACACCCCTACTTAGGGAACAGAGATTGGAGAACTGAGGCCCCAAAACCAGCAGCCCGGCATGACTCTAGGTCGATGTGGTAATGGGAGATGAAGGTGTTTACTGACTTCCAGGTAGCAGCCCTGCAGATATCCTGGATAGGGACAGCCCTATAAGCAGCCACTGACGCAGCAGTATGGTGGGTGGAATGTGCTCTTATCCCTACGGAAGGCTCCTTGTCCGCCAACTGATGACAGAGATTAATGTAAGATGTAATCCATCTGCCAATCGTACACTTCGCTGCAGGTCTGCCAGGTGCGGCTTCAGCACAGGTGACAAACAGCTGAAGAACCTCTCCCCGAACTTCAGCCATACACTCCTTGCAATAGGAGAGCGCTCATCTCAGGTCCAAAATATGGAGCCTGTACTTGGCCTCCGAGGTGTAACTGGGGTAGTACACCGGCAGAGTCATCACCTGGTTTAGGTAAAATACCGACACCACCTTCGGAAGGAACTTCGGGTCGGGGCGCAGGACAACCTTGTCTCTGTGGAAGACCAGATAGGGAGACTCGACAGCGCGCGCCTGGAGTTCCCCAATCTTTCTGGCCGATGTGCTAGCCACCAAGAAGGCGGTCTTCCACGACACGTGACATTTCACACCTGTGTATTGGTTCGAATGGCTTGCCCATAAGCTCTGCCGGTACCAGCAGTAGATCCCATGGCGGTGGTGGTTCACGCACCGGAGGGGAAATATGGTCAAGGCCTTTAAAGAAATGTCAGACCACCTTCTCCTGTGCCACCATCTGCTGACTGTCCCGCGCCTGGTAAGCAGAGATGGCTGCCAGGTGCACCTTAAGGGTCGTAGACTGAAAATTTTCTTTGGAGAGAGAGAGAGAGAGAGAGACCAAAGGTAGCTGAGGATGCTAGCCACCGGGCAGGACAAAGGGTTCAGGCCCTTGCGCTGACACCAAATGGAAAATTTCTTCCATTTGAAGGCATAGCTTCTTCCTGTCAACTCCTTCCTAGATGCCTCAACTACACTGAGGACATCATCGAAGATACCCAAAGCCTGGAACTTTAGCCGCTCAGGAACCAGGCCGGCAGGTGCAGGGATTGAAGGTCCGGGTGGAATACATTCCCGATTGATCCAAAAGCAGGTCCGGGTGTGCTAGAAGATGCCGCGGGAGCTGATGCTGAGGAGATCTGGATACCGGAACTGGCGAGGCCAGTCTGGGGTGACCAGGATCACCTGTGCCTTGTCCCTTCTGACCTTGAGGAGCACTTTGTGGATCAAGGGAAGTGGAGGGAAGGCACAGAAGAGGTCTGAGATCCATGGCCTCAAGAAGGCATCCCCCTGCAGCGAGCCCTGCTGAGGGGGGCAGGCATGGAACAGCCTCAGCTTTGTGTTATCCTTGGAGGCGAACAGGTCCACCTGAGGGGTGCCCCACTGGGAGAACAGACTGTGTTGGTTGAGGTCGTGCAGATTTTGAATGAGGCGCCAGCACCCCACGGTCCGTTTCGGGACCAGGAAGTACCTGGAAACGAACCCTGGATTGTCAGGGGAATCTGCGACTCTGACCACTACCTCCTTGTGGAGGAGCTGGGCAATGTTGTCTCTGAGAGCTGACTGAGTGTGGGTGGATACCTTCTCCTCCCGTGGGGCATGGGCTCGGCTTGGTGGGTACTACTTGAATTCCAGAGGCAGTCCCTGGCTGTCCACTTCCAAGACCCACCTGTTCGTTGTAACAGCGGATCAGGCAGAAAGTACGTGGCTGAGCCAGCCCCCCACAGGAGGACCCAGAATGGTCGCGACAGGCATGGGGTTGGCAACCCCCATCCCGTCACTGTGCAGGCCTGGAAGAGGATCCAGTGGGGGGACCGCCGGGGCCCTTCCCTCTGGGCTTACGAGCTGCCGAAGCCCCTGACTTGGACCAAGGGCACCAAGACTGAGCCTGCTGCTGCTGCCCAGATTGATACTGGGGCTGCTTGGCCACAAGGGCAGAAGGCCAAAATGTCTTTCTTTTCTGCTTTTTTGAACCTTGAGGTTCCTTCTGGGCGGAGGTAACAGAGTCCAAGGTGGCATTGGACTTCTCGATACGCTGGAGGTGACCTTCAACTCCTGGACCGAACAAGTTGGTACACAGGAAGGGAACGTCCGCCATTTGGAGCTGTTGTTTAGCAACAGCCCGACCTTGGTCCCAGACCTGCTTGACCATGGTCTGAAGGTCCGCAGGGAGATGAGGAAGCATCTCATCCAGAGCCCAAGAGGGCATGAAAGAAGTGTGCCATGATGACGGCCTAACTCGCCCATTGGAGACCAAGCAAGGAGGCAGCATAGACCTTTCTGGCTGAATGGTCCAACTTCTTGGATTCTTTGTCTGGAGGTCTATTAGTGCCCCTGTATTGCCCCAGTGCCAGAACAGACTCGGTTACCAACCACTCAGCTGAGGGGTGCTGCGTGAACCCTGAAGGGGAGCTGTTGGGAACCCCATACTTGCAAGACATCCAGGCTGAAGGCGCAGGGCAGGAGGCTGGGTGCAGCCAAAGCTCCAAGGCCAGACCAACTATGGCTTTGGCCACTGGGAAGGCCTGAGACGGAGAATCCTCTTTTCTGAGAATATCAGGGGATATTCAACCTGTTTTTCAACATGCTCCAAGGGCATCCCCGTGGATTCGGAGATGAGACGGAGGATGCCCAGGCAGGACATAGGACCTTCCTCCGTTGAGACACTCATGGAATCGTCGCATGAACACGAGTCCGGATCCTCAGACTCCGAGTCTGGATAGAGTGGCCAACCACCAGAGTCACTTTCGATCCGCAGCAGACGGTTGGGAGTGAGGGTGACAGCCTGTGCGGGAGGCCCGGAATTGGCTGAGACTCCTTGGCAAAAGCTCCTGAGGGAGGCTGCTTAGGTAGCGGCTCCACCATGATAGGTGGAGAGGCTGGCTTCGGCCGAGCCGGAAGGGTCTTCACTGGCTCCGCGGGTGGAGAGGCGGTCGGCGTCAGCCTAGAGGGCAACCAGGGGTCAACTACGGACCAGACAGCATAAGTTGTTGCCACATAAGGTCCTCGTAATGTTGACGCGGCTTGCGTCGAAGCCTCTCCTCATCTGAGGAGAACGAGGACAAATGGCGGTGTCACTACTTCTTGGAGCGCTGCCTGTGAGACTTACTCGTCTTGTTGGTTTAGGGTGTCCAAGACCTCTACCGTTGGGGGGGCTGACGGGGGCACTCGGAAGGGACTAGGGAGAAATTAAAATTACGTACCTACCGTAATTCCTGATCTTTCTGTGTATCTTCACCATTCATCACATTTGGGTTCTGGCCGGAGGTCACGACCACGCGGGAGCTTTTTTTTTTTTTTGATGGGTGGAGCCAACGCACAGACGTGCCGCCCTAGGCAGACGCACTGCATGGTGCTCACGGGTTGGCAGTTAGGCTATCGCACCCCGCCCCGCCCAGTTCTGAGTCGCCTCTAGAGTAAGAAAAGATTGAGGAGGGACAAGGAAGTCCAAGTGGACAGACAAAGGAAAAGATATACAAACTAAGAGGAGAAATAAACGACAGAGAGGACAGAAGGAGAGAGAGAAACTAAGGGGATTGGGAAGGGGCCCCAATCTCTGGAATCAGAAAAGGAAGGGAAGGAGGGAGGGAAAAACAAGAAATGGGGGGGGGGGGGGAGAGAGACATACCCTGGACTGAAGTCAGTCTCTAGACTGGAATAGGAACTGTGAAGGAGTAGCCAGAAGGCTGAATTGCCAGAATTCAAGACACAGAATCACTGGCAAGAACTCCAACATGAGCAGAAGAGGTTCTTTTGGAAGAAAGGGACAGGATCCAGGGCCGTCCCACTCCTTCCGAAACCATATATCTGGAACGGGAGAAACAATAAGTTTCCTTAATTAAATTGAGGGATGAGTCCCTAAGGACAGGAACGGAGGATGATAGAGGAGAAGAGAGGGCAACCACCAACCCCCACCCCAAAGAGCCAAGGCATTGAGGAGAAAAGCGCCCTCTCCCCCGATCCCTCTCCCCACCTGCCAGAAGGTAAACATCTCCATGTGTTTGGGTCGGTCACCCTGCTCCTGACCAGCGGAAAGGAGGGGGAAGAGGGGCACACAGAGGAGGAGGAGGGGACCCAGAGACTGAGGCTCCAGGGGATGGGGGTGGGATCCCTAGTGGCTGGGACTCAGGAAAGGGTCTTTGCCAGAACCGCAATGACGCCTCTTGGAAAGGAGCAGGCCAGGCTGGCACCACAAGGGTGGCCGCACTGAAGTCACCTAAGAAAGCACGTGTCGAATGCTCCGGATTGTGCAGAGTGGGTGGGGTGACACGCAAGTCTTCCATCATCCTCACGAGGAAACGCTGATACTCTGCGAGATCAGCAGCAGGGGAGATGTGGACAGAAGGCTCCCCTCCTCCAGAAGAGGAGGATGAGGACGTGGAAGACCTCAGAGATCCAGAGGTTGGCTGCTCTGGGGGAGGGTGGAACACCCGCTCATCCATGACCCTGACGTATGTAGGGAAATGAGCAGCCACACCCCTGAATTGCTCCCAGGAGAGAGGTCCCTTAGGGCCACAAATGTCTGGGAGAGCAGGAGATGGTGACAGAGGAGTAGGGGCTAAGTCAACAACAGAAGGTGACCGTCCTCTGTCCGGGCAAGAGCGCGCACCAGGAGCCCCAAGGGAAGGAGGAGCTCTGGAAAGCCCAATAGCCGATCAACCACGCTGGAACTGCCTAGAATGTGCCCTGAAGAATCCCCCCTGTGAGGTGACTGGCACTGTGAAAATCCAAAAGGACGGTCCCTTCCCTCCAAAGACCAGGGCCTCTCAAGGAGACTGAGAAGGAAGGATGGAAGTCCACACTACAACTCCTTCCCGAACCCGGGTGGGTCCTGGAAAAGGGTTGCCACATCGAACCCTGACCCTTCGGAATCCGAAAGAGCCCTCCTCCTCGCAAACACCAGCCTAGGCAGCTGACAACCCTGGTCAGTCCCCAAGGGGACCACCCAGAGAGTAGCACCTTCCCCTCATGTGGGTGCTCCGGTAGGCCCTAAAGCTGGGTGATCCAAGCACACCACCTGAAAAGGTAACCCAACTGAGGGGGAAGAAAACCCTCCGAGCCCAGGCTGCAGGGCAATAGTGGGCTGCACTACCGCCTGCTGATCAGCACCCCTGACCCTAGACTCGGGGGCTACCGCCCGCTCCTCAGAGGGAGGCTGGCTCCGGTCAGCTGAGGTAACCACCGAGGTGTCCACATGGGCTGCCAACTCCAAAGAGTCGGACAGCCAGTCCGAACCAGACTGAGTCCGCCTCCAAAGAGGTAGAGACCGAAGTCCGGTGCCAGACCGTACACGGACGCCCACTCTTGTCTGGACCGAAGGAGGTGCCAGTCCAGGTGTCCGCACCACAGCCGGCACTGAACTCCCCCACAGCACCACAAAAGGTGCCCGAAGAAGAGACACTGCCGAGAGCGGCAGCAGAGCCAGAGTAGATGTCTGCCATGGCACCATCCCGACCCACGGTGCTGTGAACGTGAAAAAAGCTAGACATGTTGTTAGACAGGTTTTGTGGGCACATCCTTCTTAATGGTGTCCCACCAAAAATTAAAGAGGTCTTTTACCTCTTGTAGATACAGACAGCTCCCTCTCTCACGGTGCTGTATCCTCAATCAGCGCCGCATACGCACCGAAGCTACACATGTTGCCGAGGCGAGAAATGGTCGAAGACGGCACCGCAGAATCTCCCATGGCGCCATCAGCACCATCGGCACCGTGAATGGCATTGACAGTGCCAACCATGACGCCTTCAGGGCCCACGGTGCCGTAGGCCAAAATGGCACCAATGGACGGTGTCGAGGACAGTGCCAACCCAGGCTTCCCAGCCCGAGGAAACACCACTGGGGGAGCCTTCGCCCCCGAAAGGGCGATTGCCACAGCGGTGACTCCTGCCCGCTCCCCAGGGGGAACAGACTGGGCCTCCTGCACCAATGGAAGGGGCTTCTGCCACAGCGAGGCTACTAGAAGAAGAGGCCCCCTCCTCCGCGGTCCATATAGAACCGGGAGGGGACCCGGAGGAAAGGCCAAGAGACCGCAAATTGGCCCGAGTACGCACCTGTCCCCCAAAAGTCGGCAGAGCTCGTCTAACTTTCCATGCACGTTGGTAGAGGACACAATGATCCACAGAGAAATAGGCATTGCACAAATCCATGTCGTGAAGCAGGCCAAGACACGCAAGACAACGATCATGCTGGTCGGTAATGGAGCACTTTTGGCTGCACAGGCACTGACGCATAGGGGAGCTGCCCTGCTTTCAGCGATATCTTGCCCTCCGACTGAGACATGATCAACAGAAAAAGAATTCAAAAACAGACTTGAAAAATATTAAAAGGAACAGTCTTACCAACAGCGGTGTTGAGTAGGGAGAAACGGAACCGGCAGGCAAACGTTTGGCGTCGAAGACACGAGAGTAGGCCGTTGTTGCTTGGAGCTCCTCATAAGGTCGCGCCTCTACGCGGGAGACGAAGAACTGGTGGGAGGGTGCTCCATTTATTATTCATCTGCCAACCCAATGCAGTGCCACACAGTGCGCCGGCCTCGAGGTGGCGCTGTTGGTGCGTCGGGATCTAAATCTTCCGTCTCCCACCCCATATTCTCCTGGATGTGCCTCATGATATCAGAAAAGGAGGAATCATCCGGTGGTGACCTAGGCAGGTCTTGTGGGTCCGGTGATGGGAAGACTAATCGGAGAAGGGGACTCTGGAGGTGTCGGAAGTATCCGGCCTCGAGTCATCCCCTGGTGTGGACTGTCTTGGGCATTTTGGGCTAGGGGATCCGAGGGAGACCTGGGGGGGGGTCTTCTTTCTCTTGACCTGCCTCTAGGAGGTGGTGTAAGCTCCTTAGGGGTAGGCGACACCTTGTTGCCGGGTTTCGTCGGAGGCTGTGGAGGTTTTGTGGGCACATCCTTCTTAATGGTGTCCCACCAAAAATTAAAGAGGTTTTTTACCTCTTGTAGATTAAGGCCGGAGGACGGACCGGGTGTCAGGCCTTGAGGCTTAGTCAGGTCTAGAGGCAGGCCGACGTCCTCAGTATCGCCTGTCTGGTCATCAGGCATGTTGGAAATCTCCTCATCCCAGGACCCCTGGCGACCGGTATCAGATGGCGCAGGTGGCGCTGGTGTCAGTTCTTTGGGCCATTTAGCGGGCGTCGGGTTGGTCATCCGTTTGGGCTCAGAGGTCCGCTTATGGGACGTCAGCTCCGTCGCCTTCCTTGGAGGGGTGTCCAGCCCACTAGGAGGTTGGAAAATAGAATGTTGGTCGGAGTCCCAGCATCTATCGGATGCATCGTCGGCACGTTTCTGGGCAGATTTAGACTGGTGCCGATCCGAAGCCTCAGGTCCGGCTGATGAGCCTGGCATCCGACTATCTTTCTTAGTCTTGATAGGTTGAAGGGAGACTGTACTAGAGCCTCCCGCAGAGCGTACCTTCACCAGAGGGGTCCGAGAGCGAGCCCGGGGGGGGGGGAACCTGACTGACCTTGTGGAGCTGAAGCTGGTTCTAGACTCTTAGGCCCGACTCTGGCATCTAGTCCTGTCCTTATCCCGGTGCTTTTCGTGGTGTTTCCCAGATCTATGCTGGGAAGATTCCCCCCTGGAGGAAGGGTTTTTCTCCATGGCCTTGATTTTCTCTTCTAAAAGGAACCCCTGAAGAGCTTTTTAGTGGCGGATCCTGGTCCTGTTATTAAACTGTTGGCAAATGGAGCAGGCCTTAATATCGTGCCCTGGACCTAGGCACTGTACACAAGTCATGTGGCAGTACTTAAACGAGATCAGTTTGCCACAAGCACACTGGGAGGGGTGTCCTTTGAGAGAAGGAGTCAGAAGACGACATGCGGATGTTTTTAAATTTAAAATACTGATTTTGAGCGTCGTTAGTCTGCTACAGGCATCCATGAGGATGATGCTGGTGAGTTGACAGCGGGAAAAGAACTGAGGGATGCTGGGGGACCACCCCTTTTGTATGATGCCAGATGTCAGGGGCGGGGCCGATGTCAGGGGCGGACCCCTGCTGGATATTGCTAGCTAGAATTTTTCTGTGGGGTCCTGGCACCTGCCGGCTTTAGTCCTAATGGTGTAACCTGCTGCAAGAGCCGTTTCTCGAAGTAAGATCTGGATTTATTGCTATTTCACGGTTGATTTGGAAGCCCATATATAGGGCTCCAGGCCTTGGTAGGTGACAGCAACTCAGGTACTTGTTCGTTCATATGTTATCAGCCAGGCACCACCGACTACATTGTGCGGTCATATTCTGACTCTCCTTAAATTGTATTTATGGTGACCAGCACAGGTTCAACAATGAAAGGATTACCATGTCACTGGAACTGTTCGTTTGTGCTCCTGCAGATAACTGATGGCTGAACGGCAGGCACCACGCGAACAAGTTCAATGATCTCCCAGAGAGTTTATTTTGAAAGATAAGGGGAATATCACTAGCTACTTTAGTATTCTAAATTATATGAGTACCACAATGTTTGGCCCATTAAACATCCAACAGGCTTTGAATCAATTCGAAAGGACAGCACAGAAACTAAGACGTCTACAATGAGAAGAGATCTCTATGCGTGTTTATTTAGAAGTGGATAGAGTTCCTAGAGGCCTGTGAGCAGTAAAAAAGCCCACCTGTGGTATCAACACATCGGCTTAAGAGCTGGCAAGGAGTACACTGAGTTAATTTTAGCGGAGAATCTGGTGATTCAAAAGGAGACAGAGTGAACTGGTCATGAAGGTGGAAGCCCTCAAGGGATTCTCAAACTCTCCACAATACGAGGTGCTACTGGAAGACTTCAGAAAGGATTAAAAGATACAAAGAGAAAATGAAGGGGATCAAAAAGACCAAATTTGATCAAGACGAAAGAAAATGCCGCGAGGGACGCATCTTTGACTAGAGCAACAAAAATAGTAGTGGTAATTCACAGGGATCAGAGATAAATGAAACTAGCACACAGGCTGTGAAGCATCCCACACGGAAAGTGAAAGTATCCTTTAGACACTGATTTATTTTTTTTTAGGAGGAGAAAACGTGTAGATACACCCCCACCACATTACTAATGGTACCTTGGAGCAGCCAATGCTCTATGAGGTGGCATCTACAAAACATAAACAAACAAGGAGAGGTGGGAAGAAGAGGGGATGGAAGAAGAGGCAGCAACGCTGTAAGAACCTGGAGAAGGAGATGAGGCAGAGGGACAGATAGGCAGTAAATGTGATAAATCTATCCAAACAACAACGCAATGAAGCGGAGGTCTCGGTTCTTGGGAAAGGACTGGGTTTTGTACCCACATGAAGCTTTGATGTATTCCGAGACTGTGGTGGACTTACATAAATTTGGCACGAACACGAGCCTTAAATCTCTTTTTCAGAAGAGGGGAAACGGAGAATAATCCAAATGGAACTGTGGAACGTGAGGTAATTAATGACTGTTCTAGCAGTGATCTGATATTTAAACTACAATCTAAATTTTGCCCGATGTCAGCATCACTACAGAATTTTGTTAGAAGTTGTGAACAGCAGATTAAAGCCTTAAATGAGAATGTATATGATAACTTTCACTACAATCTAACAAAAGAAGAGTGGCTGGCTTTAAGGATTGGGGGATAATAGCTCACTATTAAGCCAGCAGACGGGGGTGGGGGGCAACAGTTGTAGTAAACATTGATGATTGTGAGGTGTATAAATCTTGTTGTGGGGTTATCACTGTTTCCTATAAAAATTACAATTTTTCAGTTGTTTAAAGGGGAACTAGACAGACACCTGGATTTTTTAAAAGAAAGTACAGTTACGTAAGAACTTACCGTAACAGTAGATCTTCGAGAGGAGCTCTTGCAGCAGGCTATTATAATTAGGACTATGCTGCAGGCAATAGGACCCTCCGGAAAACTTCTCAGCCAGCAATACCCAGCAGGGCCGCCCCCAACGTCTGCTCCACCCCGACGTCCGCTCTGGTACAAAAGGGAGGCGGACCCAGCTCCACCCCAGTTCTTTTCCCGCCACGTCCCACGCATGTGAAGAGTTCCTGCTCGTCTTGACTTGCAGCCCAGCTCCTCGGTTTATTCGCTCGATTGTTTTCTCCACAGTATTCGGTGTTTTTTATCGTACCAACATATGTCTTCGTTGTCATCGGTCTCCTCGCCACCACAAACAATTGACTATTTACAGACAGAACACCCAGTTTGAGCGACTTTTTATTATCTCCCAAAAATACACAAAGATTTGGTCAAACCACGGGGCGATCTATGGTCTCTGGAAATGATTCCTTAACTGAGCCACTATTCAGATTTGTGGATTATTATTTATCCACACTAGTGAAAAAGTGCCCTCTTGCATTAAGGGATACCGGGGAGATACTAAGAATCTTAGATGACCTGGCAATTGAGGAAGAAAGTTTGTTGGTAACATTAGATGTCACATCATTATACACAAACATACATCGTGATGAAGGGCTGAAGGCCCTGGAATTTTTTCTTAATGAAAGAACAACATTTGATCCACCTACAGATGTGCTTGTACAGTTGGCAGGGTTTGTATTGAAATACAATTCCTTTTTTTATAAGAGGGAATTTTTCCATCCAATAAAAGGTACAGCTATGGGTGCTAGTCCCCCGAACTATGTCAACCTGTACATGGCTAAGTGGGAATCAGAGGTAATAAGAACACAAAACAACCCATTTTTGAAGAAAATCAATTTGTGAAATGATTTATAGATGACATATTGATAGTGTGGAAGAGTACTGAAGAATTTTTCCTTCATTAAATATCTGGAAGATAGTAACCAGAATCTTGGGTTCAGTGTGGCATTCACTAAGAATCAGATTTATTTTCTGGATATCACCCTTAAAAAGGATGAAGAGGAAGGGGTCACCACAGATCTGTTTAGAAAAAGGACTGACCGAAACACATTGCTACTTACAAGTAGCAACCACCCCTTACATGTAATTCGAGCTATACCCAAGTGGCAATTTATATGTACAAGAAGAAATTGCACTACTGATGAGACATTTAATATGATAGCTGATGAGATGTGTGACAGACTAGCAGAGAGCGGATATGACCCACAGTGGACATCACACACCAGAAACATGGTGGGAAAGATACCCAGATGTGACCTATTGGTAGATTAACAAAAAACATCTAAGGTGGAGCTACAAGTTACATTTGTGACTACCTTTAATCTGCAGTCACACCAAATTGCAGACATCATCAGAAAGAACTGGCACTTGGTCAAGCTTGATACAGCATTGACTGAGGTAGTGGGAGATGCACCCAGAATTACATATAGAAGGGGACGAACAGTTAAAGATCATGTGGTACACTCGATGCAACCTGTGGAAAGACCACATATGTGGTTGCCAGGTAAAACTCAAGGTACCAATAGATGTGGTAACTGTAAATATTGTGAGAAAGTTACATGCACCAAAACATTTAAAACCCTATAACTAATAGGGAGTATGAAGTGAATGGTTTTATAACCTGCAGTACATGTGGGGTTATATACCTAGCAGAATGTAGGTGTGGCAGTTTCTACATCGGAAAGACTAAAAGAGCCTTTAAAGGTAAGGACTGGAGAACACCTAAGGGAAGCTGAAAATAAGGACCATCACTAATGCCCAGGCTAACCATATAGTTAAATCAGGAGCTAGGGTAAAACATGATTTTATCTTTCTGGGACTTGAAAAACCTGTAAGGTCACTAAGAGGAAGTGATTTTAATAATCACCTATTACAAAGAGAACAGTTCTGGAGCTATACTTTTAATGCAATGGAATGGCCTGATTTGAATGGCAGGCTTGAAATTAAGCAATTTTTAAAGAAAAATGAAATGGGGCGTTTTTTTCAGTAGATTGTATATAATGGAAATGAGCATGTGGTGACCATTTTGTATTTATTGTTTTTTCTGTATTTTATTCTGTTTTTCAGATTTTTGTACCAAAACTGCACCAATGATGACTGTTAAAGTTTTGAGGTCTAAGGATTGTAAACTCAGTGCATAAATGGACTGTGAGTGAAAATATGTCAAACAGATGTATAGTTATACTCATTACGTGCACTACTCTCATGTCTGACTGTTTAACAGATCTATGATGGACAGATGTATTTATGTTTTAAAGGTTGTACAGTAAATGAAAATGTGATCCATTTGGACACTGCCCCTTTAAGCAGCACTCTATATAACTGGATACTGATAGCTGCTGGTTAGGCTTTGAAAAAGCACGAACCGGTGCGAAACATATTAGCTTACTAACCAGTAGCTGTTGTTACTCTCTGAGTTTTTTTTTTATCCTGTTTATGTCTTTTCACTGAAAGACTGGATGCATTAAAGTTGGATTTTGCACCATTTTGGAGGCTAACAGTCATTTCTGGTGAAGAGAAACTGGATTTATTGTGATTTCACGGTTCATTTGGAAGCCCACATACAGGGTTCCAGGCCTTGGTGAGTGCCAGCTACTCAGGTACTTGTTCATTCATATGTTATCAGCCAGGCACCACCGACTCCGTTGTGCGGTCATATTCTGACTTTCCTGCAGAGGAAAGTCATACACCTCGGATAACCGTGGTATACGGGGAAATAAATTATGGACTTTTCAATGGAATTCAAGTCCCATCCATGTATTATATCTCAATATACCTTCACTCCCTCTATCTCTAGTGCAAGCAATCCAGCCCGCTCTGGAGACCCTCACTAAGGTGGTCTGGAGCATCCTGCTTCCATTCTGGCAGTCGATCAGCTCCCGGATCTAAAGTAAACTGTACTCTGGACAAAACCGGAGGCCACACTTGTTCTGCTCCAGAGATGGTATAATCCGACTCAGAGTGACCATTCAGAACTTGTGCTTCCATATGTACCATAGAGGAGATTACCTGTTTTTTTCCAGTGGAAAGAAAGATCCGACGTCACACAGCAGGGTCGAGGGATATACTGCCCGGGTGGTTTGAGAAGCTTAGCTTCAGGACATCTAGCTGATACCATCATTCCAGTGGAACTGCCGGAGTGTAGGTAAGTGAACCATATCCACACCCCTAGAATAACTACAGTACAACATCAATTATCCAAACTCTTTGGGAGACAACAGATTTGTTTGGATAATTGGCGGACCATTGCATTAGGCAAACCAGTCTTGGGAGACAATGTCAGAATTCAGATAAATCAAGAGATCTGGATAATCGGTATAGATGATCAAGGCTGTACTGTACATGATGACATTTTTTTTGCCAACACACACTGCTGCTTTAAAATTATCTGCAAAGGTGGTTCTTGGGTCAGGCCCAGGGGTACCACAAAAAGCACAAAAATCAACTGCTCTTAATGGGTCTTCCTCTGTTTGATGAATCCCTGGATCTAAAAAACATAACAAGAGAGAAAGACACACACAAATTCCAGGTAACTAAATTAAAATACACTGATGGTGTTTATTTAACAAATTGTCCAAAGTGTAGTGCGATACAAAAGTCCAGCTGACAACCGAGGCAGTCTTTAGAGCGAGTATTCGAATCCTTTAGGCCAGTCTTCCTCCTAGGTCATATGGGTGTCTCACGAACCATTTAAATACTTCACAATCCTGGTATTATTTGGTAAGAAAATACCTGCTGCTATACTTGTTCCCAAAAAAAAAAAAATCCTGGGGGGAAAAAATCCAAACACTGCGGTGTCAAGAGTCCTGCTCTGGCGAGCTCCCATCTGGCCCTTTTACTGTCCCTTCATTTTTTCTCTCAATATAGTCCCTGACAACTGCAGTACAAACAGGTCCCTGGCCTCATGGGACCACAAGCAGGAGATGAGGTCCAAGTTGAGTTTAGTGTGTTCTCAAGAAGGCACTTTAAGCTTTGCATTCTCCAAGAAAAATTGGAGCAGTCTGTCAACCAGCAGAGCGAGGACAAAATCAGCAACCAGGACTTGAGCAATCACGAGCTTGAACTAGAGAGAGAGGGTGGAGGAAAAAGAAAAAGAGCATCATCTTTTAAACAATGAAACATTAGGTATACTGTTAGCGGTTTTATTTCGTCATGAAACAGGTAGTTTGTAATGAACTCAGTGATTGGTCGACTGACCAATGACTCGCCATTTTTCTTCACAGTTCGGAAATGACACACATAATTTAGGAAGGATATCAGAAAGCTGACATGTTCTTTAGATATGCCAATACAGTTTTGCATCATTCATTTTATGTAAAGTATCTAACCTAAACATTTAAAATAAAGCTGTAACTTTACAGAATCTTAGAATCTGTTGTGCAGAATTTCAGAACATAGTGTGCAGAAGAGGCAGAAAACTGGCATGTGTGACCACTGCTATAATCCTCCTCCACTCGTGAAATACATGCTATCATGGCTGTTTAGAGAAATTAAAGGCGATGTATTGGTTAAGTGCAGTGAGCCACTGCTGCATATTTTGTGGCTCGAGCTCCCCAATTCCCCCTGTAATGCCTCAATATCTGTAGTAGGTATTAAAATACCTGAACGGTTGTAATTTTACATTTTCCATATGGTGGAGCCGGCATGTTGCTAACCAGAGCATAACCCCCTGGGAGATTGCGCTGGGCAAAACCGCGTCAGCATATCGCCCTAATGTATGGAGAAATTAAAATCTCCAAATTTACTACCCTCGGTGCTATTTATACAAGAGGTGCATATATGCCATGTGGGTGCGCCTACTGATACTGAGGCATTACAAAGGGAATCAGGGCGCTTGAGCCACAAAATATGCAGCAGTGGCTCGCTGCACTTAACCAGTAGCTCTCCTTTAAAAATGTACAGCAGTAGGGTACACTTCAGAGGAAGAGCTACATTCTGAGTTCAGAACATCACTCTCAGTCAAAAATCCCTATACTTAGTCCTGTGGCTTTTGTTAAGAAGAGATGTGATTACCTAATGGCCCAGTTGCTACTTCTGATAGCTAGGATTCAGACTACATAATTTGAAAAAAAAAAAATATTTTTTTATTGCCAGACTAGACTTCTACTCTACCACCTGGTGTGCAGCAGCGGGGGTGCCTTTCCCTGTCTTCAGAATCTGTTGTGGTGGCCGGGGCCATGGAGGAAGTGACAGGCCACTGATGTGTGCATTATACCGCCATACTTCCCGGGATGTACTCTGCAATTATCAGTCCTGAACTAGGTGAGGGCAAGGCATGCAGTTGCCACCTACAACATCCCAAGCCGCTCCCAGTGCGGCTGTAAGAGGCACTAAAGTGGCAGGAGGCTGCGACCCTCCTCCTACACATGCTCTCCACAGCCCCCTGATCTAGGGATAGGAGTGGATGTTACAAGCATATTTCAAATTTTTTTTTTTATTTATTCCAGTGTTAATGCCCCAAAAACTGGCCTTCCTCCTGGCATTGTCAGGCTAACTGACCTTGAAACATAGCACCCTGACGAACAAGGGCTGTCCTTCTGGGGGTGGCACAGTTCCACTTGTTCTTCCCCCACCTTCCTCTCAAGGGCCTCCAATGCCACACAGTCCTTACAGGAGGACCGATACAGCTGGGCAAGCAACCTCCTCCCGCCCAGAGTCTGAGAACCGGCTCTCTGCAGTGTTCACAAGACTCTCGTGGCTCAGGTCTGGGAGTCTGGCACAAACTACACTCCTCCACATGGCAATGCAACAAGCTACTCCAGTGTCACCAGGCTAAACGGGAGTATACAAATCTACATGTCAGCTGCTATTCCATTATTCATATTCCATTATAGGCAGTGTGGTCTACTGTTAGAGCACCAGCTTGGAAACTGGAAGATCGCAGGTTCAAACCCTGCTACAGCCCAAAAAAACCTCATTGTGTGTGACCTTGGGCAAACTGCACAACATCCCAGTGTCCTAGTCCACCCAGCTGCGGAAATGGGTAAAAAATGAGACCCCACTAGAAAAGAAGTTACATAAGAACTTACCATAGCAGTAGATCTTCGAGAGAATCTCTCGCAGCAGGTCACACCTTAGGAACTCAGCCAGGTGCCTGGATCACACAGAAGCTTTTTTGCTAGCAGTCTACCTGGGGCCTCCTGACCATGTCACCATGTCGACGTCCCTCTATATAGTCGTGGGCGGCCCCATACCTTCCTCAGTTTCCCGCCGGAGATCAGTCAGTGAGGACAAGCTCCTGAGGGAACAGAAGAGAGGCAGAGAAACCGCCAGGGAGAGCTTTGGGGACAGAAGGCAGACCATCCTGAAGAGAAGTGGACAAACAAAGAACACGGGGAAGGAGGGAGGGATGGCATAACCTACTGCATGCAAGAAATTCTCTTGAAGATCTACAGTATGGTAAGTTCTTAAGCAACTGTTCTCTCTTAAGAACTTAGGTAACTGTTCTCTCTTCTTCGAGGATATCTCTTGCAGCAGGTCACACCTTAGGAATGAGTCCCAAGCAGTATGGCAGGGATCAGCAGGATGGGCAGATGGAAGTAACAGGAACCTAAGAGAGGAGGCCCTGTAAAACAGCAAGACCGAAGTTGGCACACCTCCTAGAGGCGATGTCTAGGCTATCTAATGAAGGGATGGACAGTGCTTCAGGTGTCTGCAGCACAGATCTTGGCTGTGAGAACCCCACCGAAGCAGGCGACAGAAGCAGCCATGCCTCTGGTAGAATGGCCCTTGACCATTCCCCGGAAATTCCTTACCGTACTTCCTGCAGAAGAAGATAATGCTGCTGGCCAACCACTTGGACAGGCACTGTTTGGTAACAGGGACTCCCTCTTTCCCAAGGGCAAACAAAACAAATAAGTGAGGACTTCTGCAATCCTTCATATGATGGACATAACAGCGGAGAATTAAATGTCATTCAAAGTGTGGGGCAAGGCTTCCCCTGGATTGGCATGTTCAGCATAATAGACCGGTAGTTGAATGGCCTGATTCAGGGTAAATTCAGACACCACCTTGGGCAAGAATTTAGGATTTGTACGCAAAGACACCCTATCTTTGTAGAAAATCAAATAAGGCTGCTCACACGTGAGCCTGTAGCTCCAAAATCCTTCGAGTAGAAGTAACAGCAACTAAAAATTACGCTTGCCACAACAGGATGCATAGCTCGCAAGACACGGCAGGTTCAAAAGGAGGCAGGGTGTTTCTCTAGAATGAGGTTTAAATCCCACGCCGGGACTGGGTTGCGGATGGAAAGTTTTAAGTGCAGGATGCCTCTGAGGAAAGTACGGACCACATCAAGCTGGGCCACCGTACGGCCATCTTTGGACTTGTGGAAGGCTGACAGGTGCATCTTCAGAGAAGAATACTTTAGCCCCACATCCAACAAGGACAGCAAATATTCAAGGATCTGGTTCAACGGGCAGGTGAAAGGGTCCAGATGGTGGGAAGCAGCCCATAAAGCAAAACGCTTCCCCTTCGAGGAATACATAGCTATGGTGGAAGGCTTTCTGGCTGCCATCGGGAACCAGGCATGCAGATGAAGAGACTTGAGGTTGGGAAGGACCAGAGTGCCCTGATCCTGGGACAGCAAGCCTGGGCACAGCGGAAGGGAGATTGGAGTCTCCACCACAAGCTGTTGCAATAGTGGTAAACAAATCTGCCACAGCCAAAAAGGGGGCCACTAGAATCATGGTGGCTACCTCCATTTGAAGCTTTATTAGGACTCTCTGAATGAGGGGAAAGGAAGTGAAAGCGTAGAGGAAAAGTACAGTTACGCAAGAACTTACCGTAACAGTAGATCTTCCAGAGGAGCTCTTACAGCAGGCTATCACAATAAGGACTATGCCACAGGCACTAGGACCCACCGGAAAATTTCTCAGCCAGCAGTACCCAGCTGGGACCACCCCAGATGTCTGCTCCGCCCAGGCACGTCAGCCTGGCATAAAGAGAGGTGGACCCAGCTCACCTGATTCCCCGCATAAGTCCGTGAGCAGGCCCTGACAGGAGGAGCGAGGCGAAGCACGAATATGATGCTCTGCACACCTCAAGGAGGATGGAGGGTGGGAAAGTAACATCTACATAGATACAAAGACAGTGTCGGCAGATAAGGGCCTATGGCCCACCCAGTCTGCCCATTTGAGCTTGCAAGTTCAGTTTATGTTTTCCTAGAAGTCTCTTGCCCCTTACCCCTGACCTCCAGAATTCCTTTATGTCTATCCCATGCATTCTTAAATCCCGTGATTGTTTCAGCACCCACCACTTCCTCTGGCAGGGTGTTCCACATGTCCACCACCCGTTCTGTGAAGATATTCTTCCTCATGTTTCCTCTGAATCGTCCTCCCTCCAACTTCATCCCATGCCCTCTAGTCCTGGAACATCTTTTTCACTTAAAAATAGTGCATTCCTGCACCCTGTTCCTCCCTGTAAGATACCTGTATGTCTCTATCATATCCCCTCTCTCCCTCCTCTCCTCCAGGGAGTACATGTTCAGTTCCTTCAACCTGTTATCATAGGACTTGTGATGCAATCCATGCACCATCTTTGCTGCCCTCCTCTGAAGCTTCTCTACCCTGTCTATGTCCTTATGTAGGTATGGTCTCCAGAACTGTACACTGTACTCCAGGTGGGGCCTCACTAGTGTCTTGTATAGCAGATTATGACCTCCCTTTTCCTGCTGGTGATGCCCCTGCCTATACATCCAACATCCTATTTGCTTTACCTGCTGCCTTGTCACACTGTTTTCCCTCTGAGGTCATCAGAGATGATAACCCCAAGATCCCTTTCCTGCTTGGTGCATGCTATATCCTCACCCCCAACTGATATATTGTGCCTGGGTTTTGTGCCCCATATGCATTATCTTGCACTTCCTTGCATTGAATTTCAACTGCCAAACCCCTGACCATTCTTCAAGTTTCTGCAGGTCCCTTCTCATTCTGTCTACACCCTCTGGTGTGTCTACTCTGTTACAGAGCTTTGTGTCATCAGCGAACAGTGAAATTCTGTCTTCTAGGTCCTGCGCATTGTCACTGATGAAGATGTTGAATAGGACTGGTCCCAGCACTGATCCCTGTGGTATCCCACTGGTCACACTTCCCTCTGTGGAGTGACAGCCATTTACCACCACCCTCTGTGTCCTGCCACCCAGCCAGTTACCTACCCACACCCATAATCCCCAGTTTGTGCAATAGTCTTCTATGTGGCACAGTGTCAAAGGCCTTGATGAAGTCCAGATAGGCCATATCCACTGCCTTCCCCTGATCCACCTCCCTAGTCGCCCAGTCAAAAAATTAAACGAGGTTGGTCTGACATGACCTCCCCCTGGTGAAACCATGCTGCCTTGGGTCCTGTAGTCCATTGACAACCAGATGTTCCACCAATCTCTCCTTCAGTAGTGCTTCCATGATCTTCCCCACTACCGAGGTGAGGCTGACTGGTCTGTAGTTCCCCGCTTCCTTTGTTCCCACTTTTGTATAAGGGGACTACATCTGCTGTCCTCCAGTCTTTGGGTGCCTCCCGTTTCCAGTGATCGGCTAAACAGGATAGCCAGAGGTTCAGACACCAACTCTCTTAGTTCTTTAAGGACCCTGGGGTGCACCCCATCTGGCCCCATTGCTTTATCAACTCTTATTACTTCCAGTTCCTTCAGGACCCTTTCTGTGTAAAGGGACTTGTGTCCATTTCTGCACCATTCTCACCCCTTGTACTCCCTTCAGACCCATTACCCTCCTCTTCCTCAGTAAAGACTGAGCAGAAATACCTGTTCAATATGTCAGCTTTACTGTTATCCTCCACGCGACCCCATCCTCCACCTTCAGTCTCACTATCCACTCCCTTTGTCTTTCTTTTTTTCATTTATGTACCTGTAAAGGTTTTGTCCCTCTACACTGATTTTTGCAATGTGTTCTTCTGTCCTGAGCTTTGGCTTCCCTTACTGACCTCCCTGCCTCCCTTTGCTTCTCCTGGTACTTCTCCCTATCCCCTTCTGCCTGTGTCTTTTGTATTGCCTGAATGCAATCTTTTTGGCTTTCACTTTCTTTGCTACCTCTTTGGAAAACCATAATGGTCTCCTCTTCCTTTTCCTCTTGCTAACCTGCTTAATGCATAATTCTGTTGTTCTTGTAATCCCATTTTAAATACTGCCCACTGTTCCTCAACCACTGATTCTGTCCCATTCCCTTAATGCCTCTTTCAAGTATCTCCCCATTTTCCCAAAGTCTGCCCCTAAAATCCAGGATCGTGTTTTGTGTGGTTTGGTTCTGCTCTTTCTGTGATTTCAAACCACAATGACTGGTGGTCACTGTTCTCCAGGTGTTCCCCACTGTTACCCCATCACACTGTCCCTGTTTGTGAGCACAAGGTCCAGTATTGCCTTCTGCCGAAGTTGGTTCCATGACCAGTTGCTTGAGGAAGGCACCCTGAAGGAGTCCAGGATAAATCTGCTCTAGTTGATGCTGCTGTTGGGATGCTCCAGTCACGTCTGGAATACTGAAGTCTCCAACCAGTACTACCTCACCCTTGTCTGCCATCCTTTGGATGGCTAGCATCAGCTCCGTATCTGTTTCTTCCTCCTGGGCTGGTGGTCTATAGACCACACCTGTGCGGATGGCTGTCCCCATTTTCCTTTCCAGCTTAACCCACAGTATCTCTCCCCCATTTTGTTCCTCCTGGATCTCTGTGGCCCTTATGTCATTTTTCACATACAGTGCCACTCCTCCTCCCTTCCTGCCTGCTCTGTGTCTCTTCTGAATATGTTGTAGCCAGGTATGGCCATCTCCCAGTCGTGGTTATCATTACACCAGGTTTCAGTGATGGCCACAATGTCCAGGTCTGACTGCACCTTGACAGCCTCCAGATCTTCCATCTTGTTGCTAAGGCTCCTGGCATTGGCACACATGGCTTTCCATGATTTGACCTCCCTAGACCGTTTTGCTGTTCTACTCCAGCCCCTTCCTTGGTTGTCCTTTATCCCTGGTTCTCCTTGCTGTCTGCCCTTCTGCTGAATTTTGCCCCTTTTCTGCCTATCCACCTCTTGGGCACTAATCTCCATCTTTTGCACACTGCTTTGCAGAGATAGCCACTCCTCTGGTTCACTGGTTCCACTGTTAGCTGTGGGGGGTGAGCAAGTAGGTACCCTCCTTGTTGGCCTGCTAACCCCCTTTTGCTAGTTTAAATGCTTGTCAATGTAGTATTTAAACTTATCATTGAGTGCTTGGATTCCCCTCCAGGATGGATGCAGGCTGTCAGGCTTGAACAAACCTCCATCCCTCCCATGGGTCCCAGTCACCAATGAATCCAAACCCTTCCCCACAGCACCAGTTCTTCAACCATGAGTTAAAGTTCCTGGTGCACGCACACCTATGCTCTCCCTTGCCTCTCGCAGGAAGTACTTCTGAGAAAATGACAGAAGTAGCTACTTGCTTGAGACCCCTCCCCAATTTCCTAAACTCTTCCTGAACTTCCTTTGGCTCCCCATTTGCCAGGTCATTATAGAAACATAGAAACACAGACTTTGATGGCAGATAAGGACCGCTAGGCCCATCTAGTCTGCCCATTTCCCTACCTACAGGATAGGCTGCAGATCCTAGTTAACCAACAGCCTATTTCTTCCTACCCCCCACAAGAATTGCCTTATGTCTGTCACATGCATTCTTGAATTCTCCCAGTTTTAGACCCCACAACCTCCTCAGGAAGGCTATTCCATGCATCTACTACCCTCTCTGTGAAATAATACTTCCTCACATTGCCCCTGAACCGCCCTCCTTCTTAGTAGCTAGGTGGATAATGACATCCAGCTCACCCTCCCGTCTTGCCTTCCCAGTGATCCCCAGGATCTTCCTTCCATCCCTCCATGCCCTGGCACCTGGTAGGCACCTCACCTCCCTGTCCTCCCCCTCCTGTGTTCCTAGCTGGATCCCTCTTATGATGGAGTCCCCCACCAGGATTCGCTTCCTCCTCCTCCTCCTCCTCTGGGGTCCACTGCTTTCCCCGCTGAGGTAACCTCCTTGGCTAACCTCCACATCCTTTCCTTCCACTTCTCTGGGTACCTCTATTTGGTTGTCCTCATTTGCCAGTGTGGCATATGAGTTCTTGAGTGGAATAGGATTTGGGATGTGCCTCTGCCTGACCGCTCTAACCCTCCCTGAGCCCACTGTCATCCAAGTGCTCCTCGTTCTCGGCATCCTTTGAGGCAGCTGCATTGGACTGGGTGGTCTCTGGATAGGGGTGATGGTACTCTGACTCAGTTTACTTCGGCTCACAGGTCTGGCTACCCTCATCCGCAGTCCAGAGAGATGCATGCAGATAGGGCAGCACCTCAGTGTCCAGAAGGTCTGCCAGAATATGGCTGCCCCACAGCCACTGCATTGCACCACTCCCCACATTATACTGCAATTACACTACTATTCCACTACTTGTCTGCTACTGAAGCTCTCCTAGTGCCCACAATCTAAGTTTAAAGGAAAAATAGCAATTACCAGTTACTCTAAAGCACTGAACTGAATAGGTTTCCTTCCTTCCCCTTCTGGCTTCTTCTGAGAAAATAAAACTCACTTGCTACCTCAACTCTGACTAAGCCCCACCTCCAGTTATCACGTAGCTGAGGTCAGAAGCCAGACAATTAACACCCCTCACCCAAGTACAGGGCAGTTAGACAAGCCAAGATAAAATTTGCAGCAATTAAAGACAGCACAGAATTACACCACCACTACGTTTTAAATTTTCAACAGCCCAAAAACAATTCTAAGTAAAGACAACAAAGAAAGTACAGTGTCACTAAAAGCCCACAATCTAAGTTTAAAAGAAAAATAGCAATTACCAGTTACTCTAAAGCACTGAATTGAATATGTTTCCTTCCTTCCCCTTCTGACCGCTTTTGCTGTCTCCACTGGTCTCCACGGTACATTTGGCGGACAGACCAGATGGATTTGCCTGACTCTTGGAGGCGAGAGATGAGAAACTCCGTCTCCTGCCCAAACAAAACGGTACCCTGGAATGGTAAGTCCCGGATGCCAGACTGCAGATCCTGGTGAAAGCCAGAGACCCTCAACTAGGCATGGCGCCTGAGGCAGACACCTGACGCTGATGCTCTAGCTGCCGTATCCGCAGTGTCGTACGAGGCAGGCAAAACATGTGTGCCTATGTCAGAGCCCGATTTTAGGATGTCCAGAATCTCCATTTTCTTCTTGGAGTCTGGCAAGGCGTTTACCAGCTCTTGTCCCCGCTCCCATAGTGCATTCTGGTACTGGACCATATCAGTTAGGAAATTCAGGGATCTAATTGAACAGGTGGAGGCAGAATACACCTTCTTGCCCACCTGGTCCAAATAACGAGACTCCGGATCGGGAGGCTGCGAGCTGAGGTGTTTGGGCTGCTCAGATTTGTCATGAGCAGCCGTAATTACTGAACAGTCCACCTGAGGGTGTTCGGCTAAAAATGGTTCATCCTTCAGGGCTCAGTACAGCCTGTCTGATTTCTTTGGAACTGCCGAGACGGAAGCCGGACACTTCCAGGTAATCCGGGTGAGGTCCTGGAACATGTCCACCAAAGGAGGCACCACCAAGGGTTTAGGCTCCTCTTGCTTCAGGTACTTAGCTAATCGCCAGCGTTCCGGATCCAGGTCCTTCCGTATCCCACCCATCAGGAGAGAGCGGGGCTGGTCCTTCTCTCCTGGGGAACCCTAGATTCCCGGAAAGGAAGAGGAAGAAGAGGAGGAGGAAGGGCTACTGGGTGTCAAGCAGCCGGACCTATCCCTGTGACTAGCCCCACTCGAATGTCAGTGACTGACGACGGTCCGAAGACAGATGGTCACGGGACAGACGGTGGAGTGGAGACCGCCGTCAGGAGCGGTCCCATCTAGCAGAGTGGGAACGGCTCCTAGTGCAAGACTTGACCCGGCGTCTGCTACCAGATCTGGTAGAGCGCCGGTGTCGGTCTACAGACCGAGGACGAGCCCTGGGAGGAGGTGTAGGCGGCGGCCTCTCGGGGGTCTTCCTCGGCGAGAAGCACCTCCTGGCTGTGGTTCACCGGAAGGGTCCAGAACCGTGACAGGGGCCGCTTCGGGGTCCACTTGACCTGCCCTCACCAGAAGGAAAAAGATCCTTGAGCTCATCCTTCGAAGACTGAGGCCGCTTTCCCCAGAAGGGAATATCCAGAAACGTTGGCCCTGGAAGGACAGCGCCCTGCAAAACCCGGGGAGAAGGACTTGGGGATGGAGACACAGTCCCTTCACCGGCTGCACTTAGATCAGTCACCCCATCACCCAGTGGCGGTGGGGGACAGGCGTGGTACAGCAGAGGCACGGGTGTCCTTCAACTCGAACGCAGCTCTTGGCCAGGCGGTGCCGAGGCCTTGGAAGGCAGGACTGAAGCGTGCGCCTCTGAGGACTCAACGGTGACATTAGCGGAGTCACCTTAGGCTTCACTGGCCTCTCCCCCGAAGGCCCAGCCTTAGCCTGATCTTTGGAGTTTGGATGCTCACCTGAGTCCGTCAAACCACGGGCTTTCTTGGGAGAAGGCAGCGAATGGGAGCGAGACCGGGACCTGGACCAGTGCCGAGACTGACTAGGGTTGTTTTCGCGGGACCGTTGGATTTTGTCCTTCTTTTTCACCTTCTCCCTGACGTGTGCAGATCCATCTTTTTTCAAGAAGGTATGCCTTCAGGGCCTTCAGACAGCAGATCCAAGTCTGGCTGGTAAATCTCTGGCAGGACGAACAGGCCGCGGTGTCGTGCTCAGGCCCCAGGCAAAACGACTGTTGTACAGGTTCCAGGCATGCTCTATTAGACATTGTGCCTGTTCCAGAGGAAGAAAGGCATAGCCCTGGGCTGTGTCCCAGTATGGCCCCTAAATACTGGGGACGTTGGTTGAGGGATAACACCAAATTGGAAAGGTTCACAATAATCCCCAAGGCAGAGAACAACTGCAGGGTGAGAGACAATTGCTCCCAGGATTGGGCCTTAAGCAACCAGTCGTCCAGATAACGGAAGACGTGTAGGCCCTCCCTCCTGAGGGCTGCTGCCACCACTACCAGGCACTTCATCAAGACCCGTAGCACTGAAGACAAGCAAAAGGGAAGGACTCTGAAATGGAAGTGTTGTGCCTGAACCTGGTTACTTCCTGTAGGACGGACGAATCCTGATGTGCAGGTATGCATCCTGCATATCCAGGGAACAGATCCAATCTCCTTGCTGAAGTAAAGGTAACACGCGCTTTGGTACAGCCTCAATAAGCTTCACTCTTCCTACGCTCTGGAATAAGATCCAGAAAACCTTAAGGCTTGCTTCCCCTGTCACGTTCTCCCTCTTCAAACCCTTGTTCCTGAGGAACTTTTCCGAGGCCTGTCATTGCTTCAAGTCAAGGTCTTAGCATCACGATTTGTTACTGCTTTAAATTCTGGATTTAAACCTCAACCATTGCCTGAGGCGTCATTCGAGTCCTCCCTTCTGTCACTGTCCAAATCAAGGTCCCAACATCACGATCTGTCTTTGCTTCAAATATTGGACTTAAACCCCAACCATTGCCTGTGGCATCTGTCATGTTCTCTCTTCGAACAGTCCTTCCTCCCTAGGCCATCATGTCCAATCCTCTCCTATCTCGTCTGACCTTCCCTCCCCACTCCCTATACCCCCTCCCCTTCCCACCCCACTTGCCCGGACATGCCTACAGGACTTATCAAAGGACTCCTCCATCTAAATCGTCTTCACACTTTGACGCTAGAGGAACTGCCACTCCTGCTCACTATGACTCCTCCAATGATGTTTACTGTATAAACTTTAGCTCATTACCATACGTCCATATATCTGTATCCATGCAATTGTATTTAAATGGCACTACCTCCTGTTGAACCTTCTGCTATGTTCTGGTGCAAGTATCTTGTCACATGTAATAATTATATGTAATTATTACTATGTAATTGTTATGTACATTCACTCAACCTGTTATGTCTTAACCCTGTTGACAACTGTTTAACCCCAGGTCCATTTTGTAAATGAGCTTGTCTCAATGATGTTCCGCCTGGCAAAATAAAGATTCTGATTGACTGATTGATTGAACAGGCCAGGGAGAGTGACCATCCTGAACTTCTTGTATTGAATGTACCGGTTCAGATTCCTAAGTCCAGGATGGGCCTCAAGTCCCCAGAGGACTTGGGGACGAGGAACAAATAGGAATAGAACTCCTGGCCCCGATGTCCCTTGGGAACCGGCTCTATGGCCTTTTTTTGTAACAGCATCAGAATCTCCTCCAGGAGCACAGGGACGTGGTCTGGAAGGTAAAAAGATGGCCTTGGGGGCAGGTCTGGAGGCGCCTCTATAAACTATAGGGCATGCCTCTGCTCTATCAACATTATCTCCCACTGCCTGTCTAGGTGGAGGGAGAAGCGACCTCTACCACCGCATCCTGGGGGGCCCCGCTGGGTGGCGTCAGGCAAGGAGTCAGGCTGTGACATGGCCCACTGCGGAGCCCGCACCGCCACCCTTGCAGCACTTACCCAACACACCCGAGGTGGAGCAGGGGCCCAGCAAAGCGTAGGTGGCCTTATGCTTACTGGGTTGCTTGAAGGAGGATCTGGGGTGGTGGGTGGCATGCAAAATGGGCACCCTCTGACCACTTTTTTTTTTTTTTGCGCACTTTCTTTTTATACCCTCTTTACTGCCCACTCGGTCCACTCCTCTGGACCGATCAAGCCTTCATAATCCCTCCCATGGCGTCCGCCCCTAGAGTGCCAGACTTGCTGTGTTGTCTCCCTACCTTGCTCCTCTTTCCTCCGGAGAGCCTGCACAGTGGGGTCTGCCCATGGGTAGGTGATCGGGGCTGGGATCGGTCGTCATCCTGGCCCGACGAGAGGGTGTTTTTCCACTTTTCCTCCCTTGGTCCATCCTTCCCGAGGGCATCGGCACAGAAGACTGAAGTCCAGACAGACGGCGTGCTGACGCACACTGTTGTCAAATGCTCACACCACCCTCCCCACCCCAACTCCGAAGAGCCACCTAGTGCCCCAATGCCCATGCTTCCACCGGCGTGGTGCGTCAGGTGCTCAGAGCACCCCAGGATCCCACCCCAGGAGGAGGAAAGCATCCGTTGGGACACTTGATCCTCCTCCTCCCCTCCAACCCCAGCGACCAGAGTCCGTTCCCGAACCCAGGTCGCCGGTGTAGTGCGAGGTGTGGCGTCCAGCACCTCAATCCTCAGCGCCACTGTGCCGGCTACTTTTTTGAGGAGTGTTGTAGAGGGAATGCACAGAATGCAGGGTCCAGCCCAAGGCCTGTAGGTCATTGAGGATGTCCTGGACATCATCCCCAAAAAGTCTGTGACCCCTGAATGGAGTGTTCAGAATTGACTGTTGAACATCCGCCACAAAACCCGAAACCTTCAGCCAAGAGTAACATCTGAAGCAGATGCCCAAGGCTGAGGTCCTGACTGACTGTCCACTGCATCCTACGCAACCATCAGGAGATGGTGGCCCATGTCGCACCAGTCTGGAGGGGCCTTGAACATGTCTTGCTTCTGGGGTCTCTCCAGAAGAGACTGGGCAGTGCATCTAGCAGAGTGCCAGGGGTCATTTTGGTATTTCAACATGTGACCACCATAGCTGAGGACCCATACAGCTAGGGTAGAGGAGGCAAACATCTTCTTACCCAGGAGGTCAAGCTTCCTTGACTCCTTATCCAGAGGAAGGGAGTTAAGATGCTGGGGTCTTTTGGAGCAGTCATGGGCTGCACTGATGATGACAGAGTCCACCTGAGGGGACCAGAGAAAAAGGGCCTGGTACAGTTTATCCACCTTCCTGAGCATAGGAGGGACTAGATGAAGCCTGTACCAGGCAGCAAGGATGGCATCCTCATAGGCATCGATGATGGGGAGAATAATGGGTGGTGGGGGCTCTGGCAGACCTACATAATGTGCCAGGTTCCTCCTGGGGACATCATGTTCTGCCGTGCAAACCCCATCACAGCCTGCTCATCAGAAGGGGACCGGGGAATGTATTTAGAGGAATCCTCCCCTGCAGAAGACACTGTGGAGGTGCTAGAAGGGATTCTAGCACTTGCATCTTTGTCTTCGTCCGCCTCATCAAGGAAGTCAGGAGAACATCTTTATCCTAGTCTCCCAGCTCAGAAGGGAGTATGGAGGACATAGAGGAGTGGGAGGGGGCCAGGCCTCGTTGACACTCGGTGAGGCAGTGGCGCTGCAGACTGTGGGGTCCAGTCAGTGGTGGGGCTTGAGGTGGGATCACCCTCTCGGCCAGGCCCAGGACTGAAGAAAACAAGACCTGGGCATTAACCATCACCAGTGTTGATGGAACGCCCTGCAGGAGGTACTGAGGTGCTGTTGACGAGAAGGGAAGGAACAATATTGAAGAAATGAGAGCCAGCTGGGGCACAAGCTGTGGGACCTGCAACCCCAGCGTCGACAGGGTATGAAGGGGCATCGATAAAACAGGTTGCACACCTGGGAAAGAGTGCCTGCTGCCGGCCAGTAAAGGACCAGTAACGCGCCCTGGCTGGGAAGAGGTGTTGAGCAGGGGCAGGTGCGTTGGTGGAGGCCATCAATGAAGGCCCAGTGTCGGCGAAACAATGGGTTGTACTGCCAGCGCCCCCCCCCTCCCCGAGTCAGACAGGCTAAGAGAGGCAGTGGGGAGCGTCAGAGGGAGATTTAAGGAGCCTGATGATGACGGGGCAGTGCCAGACTGCGCGGCCCCAGCACAAGGGGCTGGCAGAACTGCCCTAGCGATTAAGATGGCGGGACAGACAGCCAGAGTTGCCACCAACCCCGAAACGGTCGATGCAGGATGCGGTGAGTGAGACCGCTTTCAGGAGGATCGGTCCTTCTCCCAGTGGTGGTGCCTGCCCAATGGTGATTTGTCCTAGGCCTTGGTAGAATGAGAGCTCAAGGACGGTGCCGGTGAAGCAGGGAAGCCCTTCACCTGAAGTTCCCTCTCCACAATGGCAACCGTCTGCTCCATCAGAAAAGCCTTAAGCTCCTTGAGGCATCGTTGAGTGGCTTTGTTAAAACCGATGCAAAGTTCACAAGCTTGGACATCGTGAGCAGCACAGGGAAAGCAGATGCAGATGTGGAGATCTCTGTTGAAAATTTTCTGATCACAGGAGCAGTGTCTGAACCGTGAATCCGAAGAAGACATAAATGGGCAGAGAACAATCACTTTACAAACTAAAGTGATAATGAACTAGGGCGAGAAAAATAAACTGAAGGGCGTGTCGTCTCCAAAATGGCAGTCAACTGAAGTGACTGTACTATATGAATACGAAGTGTGGTCAACATCGGGAAAAGAACTGAGAAGGGTATGGAGCCACCCACAACTATACAGGGGGACGCTGATGTGGTGATGTTGTTGTGGGTGGCCCCAGGTAGACTGCTAGCGAAAAAGCTTCTGTGTGATCCAGGTGCCTGGCGGCAATGAGCTCCTAAGGTGTGACCTGCTGCAAGAGATATCCTCGAAGAAGACAGCTGCTGCATCTCAGCTGGGCAAGCCTCAGTAAATAAACTGCAAACATGTATTTAATTTTCCAAGAGTTACACAAATTAGATATGACATAAAATGTTTTCTGATAAACAAATACAGCTTTTCTAAATGCAGCTTTTTGATTCCTTACCTCCATTGGAATATCAACTAATGCAAACTGCTCGTTGAATTCCGGGGAGGACCCCGAGAGAAGCATTACAATCGCCAGTCCTGAGAGGATGATGCTCCAGAGTAAAGGTTTGTTCTCTCGCAGGCTCTCCATAAAGGGATGTCCCTAAGGAATTGCAAATCGCAGTGTTACCATTGCTTAGTGGCAGGGCTCAAGTGCCCCCCCCCTTCCATGACTGGATAAAGAAAATAATTAAACAGTGCAACTGCCTTGGTGGGACTGGGTCTTTTTCATGGACAGCAGCTCATGGCTCTTACAACAGCAGTGCATGTTATGGTGACGGGTATCTGTATCTACCTTCCCCATATTCTTTACCCCTTTTTCTAGCTTGGCCCTTCTTTGCTTGGGGACCCCCCAGCCTCGTCTGACCCCATCTCCTGTGGTTATTGGTTTCTATGGGGTCACTAACACAGCTCCTGCAACTAAGGGGGGGGTTCTATTCAGAGGCAGGCAGGGAACCTGCCCATCTGAGCCTTCAAATGTGGGAGGTCCACAGCACGTCGAAGATGGAGGAGGCTGAAGGGAGCCAGCATCTTCACAGTCCCAGGGATTTCCCTCTTTATTTCCCCCCATGCATGCTACGCTACTGCATGCGTCAATTACAGAACACACACACAAGGCATGCTCCACGCTCTGATGCTACTAGCATCCACTGTCCATGCCTGCTCCAACTGTGCCCCCATCTGGGGACACATAGGTGGCGGCAATGCAGTAGTGCAGCCCCATCTCGAGGAGGAGAGCATTCACGGGAATGCTTGGCCCCCCAAACTAGCCAGCCACAGATGTCTCAGGCTAGCTGCACAACCCCCATCACCAGCATTGTGAGCTACAGCTATAGCATTTCCTTTTCTATTCAATTTTAGATTACTCCTTTTCGCTTGTCTCACAAAATGTCCTTTTCCCCTATTTTGAGTCTACTTCTGCACTTTAACATTTCCTATTTAGATCTGAAATAAGTAAATGAGCCATCCTTGAATATGGCTGTCCACAAGTTCTCAGCAGGATTCCCCACTGTATAGGGGCTTTCGCAGGTTGCAGTACCCTCTCGTACGAGGAAGGTGGCTATGCACACTGGTTGGCAACCCCCAATAAAAAACACTGCTTAACTGATCTATGTACCCATCTTCCTTTTTCTTTTCTCATTCCAAATCTGAGATGTATGGTTTTGAAGGTTCACTGAGATCAGACTCTCATTTTTAAGAATGTTCTAGGCAGTGATGAAAATGAGCAGGAATGCACAGGAACTCGGTTCCTGTACCTTTTTTGCAGTAGGAACAAAGTTCCTGTACTTCTTCCCACCGATACGGGAACTGAAATTCTTAAACCAGCAAAATAATGACAGTTTCTGGGCCTGTGACCTGAAATCAAGGATTCCATCACAAAATTTGACTTGTACAACATTGATATTATCCTAGAAATACTTCACTAGCCCTAACTGAATCCCATAGTATCTACAGCTATCCATCAGATTGAGGAACTTCATTTTGCGTTTCATATTTGCCAGTACCTGAGTTCCTGTACTTCTTTTCTACCACTTGCACCACTGGTTCTAGGATAAAACACTTCATATAAACAAAAAATAGAATATGTATAAAAATAAACTAGGTATAAGCTATAAAATACTGTATAGCAGCTTATTTTAGCACCCTCTTTATTCAGCGCAGAGAGGGGTGCAGTACTATTTAGCACCTGATTGAATTAGCGCATCAGCTTCATGTCCAGTTACAGCACTGTGCTCCCTGTAATATTAGCAATCAGCTTATTTCAGCACTTTCGTCAGTTAAGCTAATATAGCGAACATAAACGGAACATTTGTATTTCCTACTACACAGTGCATAGAATATGGAGCATGATATGGAAGTACTGTAGGATATGGAGCGGGTCAGCTTGAGAGGCATTCCATGGGCTTAAGACTCTCAGAAATATTAAAGGCATTGACTAGAAAGGCACGCAGAGCTATACAGCTCCTTTCTACCGTAAGTGCGTCATGAGTGATGGAGATCAATGAATAATTCAAATACACAAGATACTACAGCAACTATAACAGTAGTAAAACCACAAGGTGTGCAGAACAAAGCAAGTCACAGTACAGAACAGTAAACGCAGAACATGCATAAATATATGGACCATTCCAGCTTGGAAGGATATCTGCCCCCATTCATAAGGAGTTTGGGTAGTCTTAATGTAGTATTTCCAAGACTGATATTCCTTCCCTATTGGCTACAAAGCTGCCCTGAAGTGTTCCTGGCTATCTGGAGTTCACAAGTACAGGAACTGCAGCTCTGCTCGAGAACACCCAAAGAAATCATGGTCTTGAACCCACCTTTCGATTCTATGCTTTCAGCTGTGTAAATTGACACAACATAGCACTCCAAAATGCTGGAGTCTAACCTTCTTCCCAGATGGCCAGCACCACAGAAAGGTGCACAAAGTCTCGCTCTAACGGAATAACATTAAATGGGAACTTTACAACCCACTATTTTGAGCTCCCCCCCCAAATAAGGGACTCCTATCCCTTCCCTGCAAATCAAGGACACTTGGCATGCCCATATCTCATTTGCGATGCCCTGCTTGGGCTATCCTTCCACCCCCAACTACCATGGTCACCACTAACCGAGTAGCATCAGATGGGAGTTTTCCAACCCTCCATTTTGGGCTGCCCTCTCTTCATATTAAGTGACTCCTATCCCCTTCCCTCAAATCAATTACACCTGCCATGCCCATATCTCACCCATGATGCCCTGCTGGGGCTGCCCCCCCCCAAAAAAAAATCAGCATTGCCACCACTGACAGAATGGTATCGCATGGAAATGGCATCTTGCTGAGAGAAGAGCTGCCTTCACAGCACATGCCAAGGCTGCACTACGGCTATGCAGGGGTGCATGAACACCAAGCATCGCATGTCTTCTTGCTGCAATGCACACCCAGCCGGCCCCAGTGTGAGATTCCAGAGACTGCGCACAAAGTCCGATTTCCCTGGTGGAACTGCAATGTGTGACCCTTAGGCCCCACTGGATCGAAATATGCCAAGCAGCCATGTATCTTTTATCCAGCAGCTGAACACCTCTTCACTGTGACACTACTAGAGCTGCTGAGCCCCAAGGTGGACATTCAAGAGGCTAGGCAAAAAACAGGTCATTCTGCACGGCAGCGTTACATCCCCTCACTGCACCAGACAGACAAAAAGCAAATGAGCCTGTGCCATCTGTTTTGTCTTACCTTATAATTAATTGCAAAGGTCGCCATTTGCATCGCCATGGACATGATGTATACTGTGCTGTTGACCAGACTGGGCTCAAATTCCTTGTATAGGTCGACAAACTGCTCATCCCTGAAAAGAGAAAGATCTGCTGAGCTTTTATGGTGTCATTTCCTGGGGGATACTCTTGTATGGTGGACCACTGACAGATGATGCACCATGACTCATGGTGCAATTCCAGCTCGGGATGCACTGCTCCCTTTCCGGGTTCGTTACCCGGTGGTTGCGGCCAGCACCAGGTGGTGGGACTGCTCAATCCACCTGGGATCCTAGGAACTTGTCTTCGAGGCAGTCTGGTCTAGTGGTTCAAGATTCAGCTTAGAAACCAAAAGACTGCAGGCTCAAACCCCACCAGAACCAAATTCTCATTGTGCGCCACTGAGTAAGTAACTTGGCCTTTCAGGCCTCTGGTCCCCACAGCTGTTAAAATGGAGGAGAGGGAAGTATGAGGGAAACAATGTTGGAAAGATTCAGAGTAGGGCATCTTGGGCCAAACTAAATGGATTGTTCACGGTTTTTTCTGCCCTTTGCTTTACAAAGTCTTCAAGTTTCAGCTGATCTTTCCTGGATAGATAAAACAGCATAAAAAAAAAGACTCTGCGATCCTTAAGAAGAAGATTTTACACTTAAAATACAACAGAAAACACAAAAAATACTGTTGTCTGGAATGGAGTGGTTGACACAATATTAGTCAATCTCAGGTGTCGGAAACACAAACTGTAGCGATAACTGGGTGTTAGTGTGGCTCAGATGGTACCACATCTGCCTCTGGGCCAGAAGGTCATGGGTTCTAGTCAGGGTTCGACAAATCCAATAGCCCCACATCCCGAGCTATCACTGTGCAGTCACAGACAAGCATTTTGCACAAAGCTAGTTGTCCATGGACGAGTACTGTAGTGCTTTAAAAAAAAAAAACAACTTTTCATTGCATTTCTTGGATCCTCCACTAGGGTGCTTGCGTCCGACCGTCCTGGTGGCCATGTGACTGCCAGCACCAGGGAGCTGAGTCACATGAGGACTCGGAGCCCAGGAATGAGACAGGCACGTTGCCGGGTGTGGAGAGCGAGTGTGGAATAGAGAGAGCGAGCTAGTGCAGCCGGGTACTGAGGAGTCATCGGAGCGGCAGGGAGGAGCAGAACTATCGGAAGCTAGGGTGAGAAAATATACTGGCCATGGCGGTGATTTGGGGGTTTAAAAGTAAGATCGAAGGTGCACTCACACTTTGACTTAAGAAGGGAAAAAAAGTAGCTCAGTCCTAACAGACCGCTGGGAATGGCGCAACACCGTGTGTCTGGTTGTTTGTGGGGAGATTTCTGAAAGTGTCACTGATTACAACATATTGAAATATAAAAGAAAAAAAAAAATGAGAGAACTGAAAGGAGTGCGACTGTCTGATGGTGGTGAGCTTGGGGGATGCACTCATCAAGATCGGATCTGCATGCCTTCCGACTTCCAGTGTGATTGAAATCTGACCCAAAAGACGGAACAAAAAGGAAATAATAAAAGAACTGAAAGACATAATAAAAAAAAGTGTGTTGGGCTGCAGGATCAGGTACTAGAAAGTGGAGGGGCAAAAAGGTAGTGTGTTACTGCTTGGCCACGCCGATTTATGTGCTAACTGCAAAATGACTGCATGCAACATAGTGGCAATTGAGCAAAAAAAAAAAAAAAAAAGGTCAGTGGAAATAAAATTAAAAAAATTAAGGATCGGATACTTAAGAGCAGAGGGGCAACAGGTAGCCTGTTACTACTGGGTCACCATGATTTATGTGCTAGCTAAAAGGGCTCCAAAGGAGGAAGAGTGAGGGCTGGGCTTTGTGTTGCCCTGGGAAAAGTTAGGCAAAGTGTAAAAACCAGAACTGATGTTAAGGTAAAAGCTGCCCAAGGACAATAAAAATATAAGTGTGTTGTGGTCTGAGGAGTGGTAGGAAGGGAACTGTCTGTGGAGCATGTCAGGTGAGAGTGTGGCTGGCATGGGACAAACTGCAGTGTAAAAAAAAAAACGTAGAAATAAAAAAGTAAGCAGCAAAGCCACACTGTCTTGTAAATCATTCTAGACATTGCCATTTCCTCCCATCCCAATCCTATTCCACTGCCTTTCTGTTACTCCCTGACTGCCTACCTCGCTTAGTCTCAGCAGCCTGCATCTGTAAAGTAAGCATTTTTTATTTATTAGTGTCTGTCCCCTCCCACTGCAGTCTACCACCAGTGAAAAAGCCACCACACAGCCAGGGGCGTAGCCAGGGATTTCAGATCTGCACACCAAGTAGACTCACTGCTACCCCTCCCCATGTTGAGTGTAAGCTACCCCCGTGTTGCCAGACAATATGCAAATGTATACCAGGACCGTGTTTGTTACCTCATTTGGCACAATAAATACAACTTTTGTGTCTCATGATAGTGGTTGTTGCCATACATGGGTAAATACAAATGCCATGCATTGTTCCCTAAGACACCCACATACCAGCCCAGAGCCTGTAAAGTTGTATTGTCCTTTGGATGCAAAAAGTATTAGTGTCCAGTCCTTCTAGTTTCGACTCCTACGAATAAAATTACAGAAAGCTTCAGTATTTTCTTTTAGTTTTCATGGAAAAAGGAAGCAGTTCTGAGCCTATTTGCTACCCCCCTTTAAATAAAATTGCACACCATGGAGTGCTTGGAGTATGCCTGCCTACACCCATGCACACAGCAACTGTAACAAAATAAGTTTTATTAGCATCATAAAAAAGAAACACACATCAGTGCTTGATGAGCAGGTGGAAGAAAGAAAAGAAATATGACTCTGACTTTAACCTGCATTAATAATTTAACAGAACAATTTACAAATCATTTTTCCTGTTTTCCAATAGCCTATATCTACAAAGTATTAATAATACAACCCCCCCCGACCACATACTTTGTTGCTCCGTAATTATTTAAAAATGCTCCTTAAAATATAACCTTCCGACCATGGACTACCTCACGCAACACTGGGACTACTATTTTTGGCTAGGCCAGTGCCCTGGACTAGCACGTAAATTTGAAATTGGTTAATCCCTGGTTCTAGTCCCCCACCAGGACTGGGCTCATTCCAGAAATACTGGCACCCGTCTACAGTACTAAGGGATGCTGTACGGTCAAGGTCTGCTGTCCTTTCGATGAGATGTTTCACAAAGGTCCCATCTGCCTGTTTACGTGGACATTAAACATCCCATGGTACTCCTCGGGAAGAGTAGGGGAATTTTAAATAAAGAAACATACATACAATACAGTAATATTCAGATACGTTATGTACCTACAAGGTCACTTGGGGTCCAGAAGGCATCACTTTACGCAATTAAGAAAGTCAAGCACACATTTTACAAAACAGTCCTTCAAAGTTAATCAGCCACGCGCATAATACATTTCAAGTTACACATACTCTGTTTGAAGTAACTCTACACCACCTCTGTATTTCACTAACAGCACTACACCGCTGAGTCAACTCACCCTGGGCCACAAAGATCAGCCATTCTAAATGGCCTCTCAGGCTCCTCGGAGGCTGCTCATTCTGATTCTCAGAGTCTGATTCAAAGTTATCGAGTCTGTATTTTCAGGCTCCCTGGAGGGATGTTCCTCATCTTCTTGCTGCCTTTCCCTCTCTGTGCCTTTCAAGGAACTGGAGGCTGACAGTCTCTACTCTGCAAAGCAGAAAGTTGTAGCGGAGAGTCTCTTAGTTGTGGCACGCCCTCTGCAACAGTGTTGATGTTCATAATACTACTTCCAGCGTCCCCTCTCCCTGTTTCACTTCAGGGGAGTTAATATCAACTTCTGCATTGCGTGTAGACTCAGAACAGTCAGAGTTGCCAGGCACAGAGGGAGTATTATGACCTCCACCTTTTGCAGACAGAATTTAAACCCTGTTAGTTACAGATGCCTCAGCTTGTAGTTGTACTGAAAAGTGCTCCACGTTACCAGGGAGCTAGGATACCCAATTCTAGCTCTCTCACCCATCCAGCTGCCAACAATGCCAATTCAACAGACCAGGGTTTTTCCGGCTGTTTGTTCTTTTGCTGCAGGAAGAAGGGGAGGGGTTTGAAAGCAGAGCACCCTTGTCTTAGGCCAAGCCAGCAGCTCCTTCTCGCCATTCTGGATGCACTGGGTGCTCTGTAGTCTGATGTAGATGCTCCATATCTGTCGTCCTGCTGAAGACGCCAGCCACGGTGCACGCACTGGGGGAAGAGCAGAATCAGTAGGAAGAGGAGAGTCTTTTGCAGAGTTTGTCTGGGTGACAGCTCTCACCATTTAGGTAACCAAATTATTAGAGGTAATAGGGCAGACTGGGTGGTCTGAAGGCCCTTATCTGCCGACAATTTCTATGCTTCATTTCAGTGTCCTTGCAGGCTCCCCATCATTTTTTTCCTCCTGCCCGTTGGTTCTTCCACCGGCACATTTACATGGCTCTCGGGCTGCAAAGGAGACAGTGTCTCACTGACAGGCAGTTCCTTTGCTATTGCCTCATCAAAGGAGGCAGCAGATGCCAGCTGTGAAAAAACATAAAAGTTCAGTGCGTCACAGACAAACTGAGGGTGCTAACGAAAAAGGGCTGTTCACCTTGTATTACTTGCCAAACAGAATGGATTCCAGCACTCCGGGACAACAGTGAAACTCTGAACACTTGTAGCCAAAATAACTCAATTCAAACATTAGAAGCATGATCCTACCTGGCGGCAGACAAGATCCCCAGTGCTTTGGCCAAACACTGTGTCCTTCATCAGGGGGTGTTTCACTGTTGTCCCAGGGTGCAGCAGAGGCCAGCTGAGCTAGCCAGTCAGTTCTGGGTGTATGCAAAACTTCATCCCTCTGGGGATGCAGTATATAGGCAGACAACCTTTCTCTTTGTGCTTGAAATTCAGCGTCTTCTCCAGCTACTGACGATATCAAGTATTGTTTCTGTTCTTCCATAGCTTTTTTCCCAGCTTTTCTTCTTCCCATAATTTCTGTCTGTGCAGGAACTCTCCCTCAGCAGCTAAAAATTTAAATTACATACTCACCGTAATTGCTGATCTTCCAGAATAGCTTCACCATTGATTACCATATAGAGTCTGGGGCTGGAGGCACTAGGATCCCGCAGAAGCAAGTTATTTTGCAGCGAGGGAATCAATGTCGGCTACTGAGCATGGCAACTGCGCATCTCATGTGGTGCCAAGCGGCAGCCAATAACTGTCCCTAGCTCCCTCACGCACCTCAGTTCTGTTCGCCAGGAGAGAAACAAAGTGGAGATAAAGAAGAGCGGGCTAGAGACTTAATAAGGAAAGGATATAGGAAACAAAATTAAAATAAAACCTGACTACCAACTTAGAAATAAAGCACTGGGTACACTAGGTGGCACAAGGGGTAGCTGGGTCTAGAGAGGCAGAGCCTCACACCACTAGCCAGGCAGGAGGTGGACAGCGGTCTAGAAAACATGGCAGTAGCCCTGAGGCTACGGCTCTGGCAGAAGCACAAGGGGGATGCCCTAGAATAGGACCCCCTTGTAAATGAGATGGCACAATGTGCCAAAAAAAGGATTGATACACAGACTCCTGGAAAAACGAGGCAACTCACTGCTGCCAGATAGTGAACTGATTGAACTCTTGAGTTAACCATGTCCTTCTTTCTTACATCAGGGGAAGAAGAAAGGGGGAACCAAGGTGCACATGCAGTTGCAGGACTGGACAGTCCAACAGAGTCTAGATATGTTCATCTCCACCAAGCACTACTATGGGTAGTGGGCTAAAAGCCCAGATGCATAAGGAGAAAGGGGCACACCAACCAAAATAGTCTGACATACTCAGAAAAAGAGATTAAAATGTGACCCGCTTTCTCCTGCAACCACAGGAATGTACCCTGAGTGAGAACTAGTACATCTGATCAAAAAGGTGCACCCCCCCAATGCAGTGTAGCTGCCAAAAGGAGTCAGGTTGGGTAGTGTCAGAGGCACATGCTGCATTTAACAACTAACAGGGATATAACCATAGAGGGGATATACCTCACAGGAGGAGGACAAGAAAAAAAGAAAAAGGGCCACCTTCCACTAAACCCCCCCTCCCTTTTATTTTTTTGGGTGGCATTAGGGTCTCAAAGGACCTTCTCCACAGTTTTGTATTTTATTTGAGAGAGTGGCCATGCAGAGGAGTGCCCAACTCCTAAAGAAAAACGAGATACCCCTTAGGGGAGTGCAACTAGGGAAATGCCTGTGTGTGTGTGTGTGTGTGTGTGTGTTGCTGCCAGCACCAGCTGGGTGAGCTTGCCCAAAAGCCCTGACTGTCTGAGCAAGGAATGGTGGGTGGGACATGGTAATCAATGGTGAAGATATTATGGAGGATCAACGGTTATAGTAAGTACGAAATTTTCATATCTTCCAAGACTCAATCTTCACCACTGATTCCCACTTATGGGTCAGAGTACCAAGCTTTCCTTTCTCTTCTGAGGGAGAAGCTGGCTCATCCTGAGCATAACAGGCACCCTCTGAGTGGGGAAGAACACCCGAGGGTACAGGCTCCTCATGGGTCTGGTGGTGGGACCTGAGACTGGTCAGGCCGGGGGGGCTCCTGTGGCACAGGAGTGGAATGGCACCCCAAACGCTGCCTCCTGACCGTGAAGTAGAAGAAATGAGCCTCCTGGAACTGTGAACTCTTATGCTGCACTAAAGGTGCCATTCGGGAAAGGTGAAGCCCCAACATCCACCTGAGGCAGACTGCCATTCCTGCTAGCCTGGAACCCCCCTCAGAGGCATCATACCATGCCCTTTATTGGTGCTGAGCTACCTCCAGACCCCGAGCAAGAAGGCAAATGGCTTGCCTGACTAACTTGCTTTGCGACACTGAAGCTAAGAGCTGGCTTAGCTGCAACCACAGGTGCGACTGTGTAACTGAAGGCTGTCTGATCTGCCTGGTGTGCAGATATGCACGAGGGCACATGCTGAGGTAAAAAACCTTCCTCCCAAAGGCATCTGTCTGAGAAGAACCTGCCTCTGGAGGTTGATCACGCTTTGGGTGCTTTGGCCTCACCTACCAGAGACATCTGCTGCTCAGGGTAGGCAGACAGTGGGGGGTTCACAGTTGGCTGCCTAGAAGTCGTCAGTTAGCCACCAGACCCACCAACCAGGGCCTCTGACACCTCAGCAAGGTGAGGCCGAGAAGGACCCTGTACTTCCCTGGAACCAGAGGTCCCAGTAAGACGCCCAGGGGAAAAGTTTAGTAACTGTGCCTTGGCTGCATGTGTGCAATGCCCACCTCCAAAAGCAGGGGGTGAGCGACTGCACCTCATCATGCGTATCACAAGGGTACATGGAGATAGCCAGTCCAGTGGCGCTGAGGGTTGAGGTGTTGGACACCACATCAGCAACCAGAGTTCGGGAGTGAGTTTGGGCGCCAGGGAGGGAAAGGATTGAGCGTCCGATTGGGCTGCTTTCCTTTCCTGGGGGAAGGGCGATGGGTTGTCGAGCATCCCAGCGACCCCACGTGGAGATCCTGGGTGCTGCAGGATGTGGACCACATGTAAGGGTGAGCATGGTGGACGTCGGCAGGGTTGCTGTTCGCCGTGACATCTGGGCTTGCCACACTCTGGGGGGTGGAGGGAGCTTGGGGACAAGTACAAAAAAGGCCCCTCCAGCCTGGATAGGCGACGACCCTCCCAGAGCCGCTACACCACAAGCCCAACACTGGTTCCCTGCCTCTGCCCCTTTGGTCTGCCTGGGGCTCGGGGAGAAAGTGGCGACTTTGAAGAAGCAGGTCACAGCCCGGTGAGGCGGATCAGGCAAGTGGGCGGTCTGAGAGAAGAAACATAGTTTTGGGGGGGGGGGGAACAAAAAAAAAAGGTACACCGAGAAGCAAGTATTGCACACATGCATGTCGTGCTGAGGGCCAAGGCAGGCTGTAGAGCACAGATGTTGGTCCGTCACAGCCATCTGCTTCCCACAGCGGCAGTGATGCACAACAGGAACCTGCTGGACTTTCTTGGTCTTCTTAGCCCCCTTCTTCTCACACTTCAGCATCATGGAAAAGTAAAATAATAAAGTGAGAAGGCACTGTGAATAAAACTAGGCGGCAATGCAGTTTGAAATTTGATGACAATGAACTGAGGTGCTGTCACTCCTGCAGTGCACACTCGATGGTGGGAAGAACAGAACTGAGGTACACGAGGGAACTGGCGGTGGTTACTGGCCGGTGTACGGCACCACGTGAGGTGCACAGGTCCCATGCTCAGTAGCAGATGTTAGCTCCTCCACCTGCAAAAAAATTTGCTGCGGTGGGGAACTAGTCTTTCCGGCCCCGGACCTGTCAGTGGGAATCAATGGTGAAGAATAATTCTGGGAAGATCTGACTTTAGGCCCTGGACACGCTAGGGAACTTAAAATGGTTTAAGTGCCTTAAAATGGTTTAAATCCCCCTAGCACTGTTTGCAGACAGACTACAAGCCCCCTTAACAAACGTTTTAACAAAAGTGTATTTAAACCCTGCTAGATACCTAGTCTTAAAACTATTTTTTTTAAATGTTTTGGAGCTAGCATGGTTTTACTCACAGGTCTGTCCAGGAATAAAAGTGTTTTAAGCTGCAATGGTTTAACTAAAACTGTTCTAGCTGCAGTGTGTCCAGGCAAGCACAGTTCTGTGTGTTGGACTTAACACAAAATAGTTACAAGGAGAACAGATTTAACACTAGCAGTGTGGCCACACTAAGCCATTATCAAAAATGGTTACTGAGTAGTGTGGCTGCACTGAAATGGTTTAACTAAGCTGGTTTTAAAAACGTTTTTCAAAAACAGTTCTGTAGTGTGTCCAGGGCCTTACAGTCTTCACCTCGTCCGTTTCCATTTCCACCACATCGACATCAGGAACAAGTTCAAAAGCACCGAAGACCTCTTGTGAAAAGGCTGCAGGGTAGGAGGTCGGCTCCCCTACACCTCCTGCATCCTCTCCTCCACCCTCCCGGTCAGCCATCTTGGGAGCCTGCCAGATAGCCTGAGGTTCCCCCTACTTGAGAGTAGAAGTTTTTTATTGTAAAAGCAATCAACAATTTAGAAGATCACACAAACCAATATTTACATGCAAAATTGTAGTACAGAAAAGAAACTAAAAAAAACACCGATCTAATTATCCATACAAGAAAGTGGGGGGATCAAGTCAAACAGCAAACCACCCACGAGGAAACAAGAGGCCAATGCAATAACATACTATACCCTCACAACTGGAGAGGAGGAGAAGTTCCCTAGCGTCCCGGCCAAATTTCTCTCATTCACCAAAAAACTCCACCAACAAGTTGATCTGGTTCATTTTCAGCTGGTCTGCATCTGTATCCCCCCCTTCCACGAGGCTGAAAATAGGCAGTATTGTCTAGCCTTGTTTTCACAGTCAGAATCAAAATAAACAAACAGTAGTATGACAGCTGAACAAACCAGGCCCACTGAATACCGTGCCACTGCTCCAACAGCTGAGCCCGCCCAGTCAGCTTCACCATCTGAGAGTTACTGCCTAACACGGCTGATCCTGCAGCTACCAACCCACAGCTGGAAAGGAAGGGAAGTACAGCGTTAATGCCTTTATCATCAGCGGCAACAACTGCAGGATCCTCTCCCTCGCCCCAACAATCATACCTCGGTGGACTCCTTGCTTGTGCCCCATGATACAGGTAAACCAGGCTGCAGAAATGAACTAGGAACTGGGAGAGCACCGTCAGCACTGTGTACAGGTTAAAAATATTCGGTAGTGGCCGTTCCTTCGATAAAGTCTTCAAAGGCTGTCAAAACATAATTAGAAAGAGGAGTTACACTGGACTGCATGTAACATCAAGCATATAACATACATAGTGACACAGTACAGTAAAGGGGATCGGTACTGAACCTGCAAGTCCTTTTTACCCTCTGTGAAGGCCCGAGTGTTGGGCCGAGGCACTAAGGGAATTCAAGGAATACATTTTGGATTGTACCTGCTTACCGCCACAACGCTTTCTTGCCTGGAGTGCTTCAGTGTTTTTTCAAGTCTCTCCCCATTAGAAGCCAATTTTAAGATACTGGTTCCAGTTCTGTTGTTGTTCCATCTATACACACCTATTAGCAACCTCAGTGGTTGTTTACGATTTAGATTCTGGTGTTAAGTGCCATTTCAGAACTGTGTGATGTAGTTTATGTCCCTCTCAGCCATGGAGTTCTACATAGAAACATAGACTTTAACAGCAGATAAGGACATCTTGGCTCACCCAGTCTGCCCACTTACCTACCTAAAGGATAAGCTGCAGATCCTGCTTAACCAACAGCCTACTTCCTCCTACCCCCCACCAGAATTGTCTTATGTCTGTCCCACACAGTCTTGAATTCCCCCACTGTTTTTGACCCCATGACCTCCTCAGAAAGGCCATTCCATGCATCCACCACCCTCTCTGTGAGAAAAATACTTCCTCACATTGCCCCTGAGCCGTCCTCCCTCGATCTTCAGATTGTACCCCCTTGTTCTTGCACATCTCTTTTTCTGAAAGATGCTACCCTCTTGGACTTTGTTAATTCCCTTGACGTACTTGAAAGTTTCTATCATGTCCCCCCTCTCCCTCCTTTCCTCGAGGGTATACATATTAAGCTCCTTTAGTCTCTCTTCGTATGTCTTCTGGTGCAGACCCCGCATCATTTTGGTTGCCCTCCTCTAGACAGCCTCCACCCTGTCTATGTCCTTGCAGAGATGGGGTCTCTAGAACTGCACGCAATACTCCAGATGGGGTCTCACCAACTGTCTGTACAGAAAAATAACTTCTTGTTTTATACTGGTGATGCCTCTCCCTATACATCCTAGTATCCACCCCAGCCCTCCTTACTGCCTTCTCATATTGCTTGTTTACCTTTAGGTCATCTGATATGACTACCCCAGGTCTCTTTCCATTTTTGTTGTTAATTCCACCCCCCCCCCCCAATTGCTACTGTAGAACATGGATGCATTGCACCAACAATGGAAGAGCTTGAACAAGGGGCATGCACTACATCACACGGTTCTAAAGTGGCACTTAACACCAGAGTTTAGATCATAAACAACCCACTAAGATAACTTAAAGCCTGTAGAGATGCACCAGTAACAGAACTGTAACAGTGTTTAAAAATCTGCTTCAAAAGGGAAAAATTATATACAGGTTTAGCCCAGTTCTCTCTTAGGGTGGGAAGGGACTCAAGGTGCATCAGTTGTGTCCCCTGCTTTATAAGCAGAGTATATGCTATGCAGACACGTAATAGCTTATAAGTTACCCTTCCCCACCTGACTTCCCAGAATACCCTGTGATTCCCTAAGCAGGTTTGTGTTCAGCCCTTCCTTAAAAGTCCAGTACTGCCTTCATGTCCACCGTCTCCACTGGTAGGCTGTTCCACAGGCTCAGAGAAGAAGTAATGTCTCCTAATGTTACCCCTGGATGTACCACCTCTGACCTTCAGGGCGTGTCCCTGCAGTCTTCCTAAGCACACCAGATCAGACATTTCCAGATCATGTTTCTCCTTAATGTAACATAATAACCAAAATGCAAAAATCACAAAAAGCTCTGCTTAAAGTCTCTAACATGATCACATATGTCTGCAGCTTCAAGCATCCCGCTACCACCTCCTCCTCTTTTTGAAACCAGAGTGATGGACAGCGGTAAGACCTATCCTCCCTAGTGGCGATTCTTAGTTCAGTGAAGGGACAGCAGCATTCTTGGATTACCGTAGGGGCAATAAATGGAAATTTTTTTCAGGCATAGTGGGGTGGGGGTGGGGCATAACATACCTGGACTTCCATTCATTACCTTAATCCAATATGGCTACCATACCGCAACCTGGTCCAGAGGAAAAGTCAGTCACATGATTAGCTCCCTAGTCTTTCTAGAGTACCTCTATGGGCTGCACTACCTCCCAGGGTAAAAGGACCCCTCCACTGAAAATAAAATGCTGCATCTCAGCCAGACCATCCTGGGGAAAATCAAATGGAAAAAGACAATCTCACCGGTCGTGATAGGCTTCGGCCTGATGGCACTGCAAATCGGCAGACACCCCCTGGCTACAGCCCATATACACTGCAGGTGGGCACGATGCAGCCTGCCTCACACTGTATTCTGAAGAGCTGCCACGGCTGAGCGGAGCCCAGATTGGGTCAATCCAGGATCCCCTGTTTACAAATGCTGCCAATGGTGTGCCAAGCTGTGCAGCGAGGAGGGACCCTGCTCTCTGAAAAAACTAAGTTGAGATCCAGGAGGAGGAGGAGGAGGAGGAATGTACGGGCAACAAAAGGCTGTATTTCCATTGAGGGGTTGAGATGACATCATAGGGACCTCGTGAGTGAAGCCCCCAATGTCATCTCAACCCTGAGATGGAAACACATACAGAGTGGTGTTTTGGTTGCCCACAGATTATATTATTATTTTTTTTTTTATATAGTGTATGTGTTTTATAGTACGTCAGCAAATAAATACAGAGAAGGCTGTAGTACTTCTGTTCTTAGTAAAAACAAGTACAAGAATATTTTTTTAAATCTAAAATGGAACATATGAATGGCAGATTTCTGTTTCGGGGAGGGTGGGGGCATCTCGAGGTGGGACTTTTGGGAAAAACCTCAAAGTGAAAAGTTGTAGTATAGTAGTGATGTCACTGTATGCTACAACTTTTCATAACCTTTGAACTGTATGACTACTTTTGGTGACCTTTGAACTGTCCTACAACAAGAAAATTATGTGTACAGATATACATACACAATATGGGCTAATCATATACTACATCAGGATAGAATTACTGTTTCAACTATCAGGTCTTTTTCAGGAATACTGATCAATTCTAAAGAAGCCCTATGGTCAAAAGGTCTGCTGTACTGATATCTCGTACATTGTTTGAGACTTCAGTCGTCACATTGTCATCAGCAGTTTACAAAATGAAAAGCTGCGAATGACCACTATTAGTAAAGACATTCACTGTAACTCAGTTTCCACAAACTTGGTAGTCTGCTGCTGAAGAGGTTATTGATTACCTTTGACCTTGATATGAAGAGGAAGCAACCAGCCAACAGGAGGCCCTGCAGTGTGACCTGAAAGTCACTAAATTTAACCCCTTCTAGGTACAGAACACTTTGGCTGTAGGCAAGAATCAGAGCATTCAGCGCCAAGATTTTGAACATCTGAAGCGTTGTCACCAGGGTGCAGCGGCCTTGCTTAATCACATGACAAACTGCAAATGAAAACATGAGAACAAAAACTGAAAACCTTACAGGCTACATGTTTTCACTGTATCATCTGCTGGTACTATTGGTAGGCGTGGCGTGTGTGTGTGTGCGTGCACCTGTGCCTGAACAGTATCAGTAACAATTTTTATTCACTCAACCCTTTTTCTACACAAATACAAACTTGCTTAAGTTATTTGGGAACTTGAACTTTTACCATAACCCACCACATTAGAGGTAGCATGTACAGTAGCTATTTTTAACAAAACAGGACATCAGTTCCTATATTTAAATTCTTGGGGATTACAGAGCAATGCGCTGAAATGAAACAATGCTTGTCAGCAGGGAGGGTAAAAACACAAAGACAAAACAAACATACAGGCAGTAAACTAACTTGGTAGGCTTTGCTGAAGAGGAACGGAGGAATTGGGGGAGTGGATACACATACCCAGACTTCAGCAAGGTCTTCCACATGGTATATCATGAGGAGCTATTACAAAATGTAGGAAAGCAGCAGACTGAGAAAGACGGAATGGGGAATCAGACACTGGCTAAGCAGTAGGAAGCAAAGGATGATGGTCCAGGGGAGCCCATGCACGTGTTGGGAGGTCATCAGTGGAGTACCACAGGGGTCAGGTAGTACCATTCCTGTTTGGGACCTTTATAAATAACTTGGAAAAATTAGTCACAAAAGCTTGAAAAAGTTTATGGTTAGGGTGGTGGACTCTGTGAGATACTGCCACCAGAGAATAGCACACTGTAGGACTGGGCAGGCAGCGGCAGATTAAACGGGGAAAGTGCAAGGTACTTCACCATAGTGCAAAGAATGAGAAGCTGAAAAATAAAATCTGGAAGTCCCAGAGGATTGGAGGGTGGCAGTCATGGTTCCACTTCATAAAGGTGGGTACAAGCAGGCAACTACAGGCCCATCAGTCTCAGCTTTATTTTCAGAAAGCTGATGGAGTCACTTATCAAAGCAGACCTTGTACACTATCTGGAGAGTAATGGTCTCCAGCATAGTAAACAGCATGGTTTTGTGGGAGGGAGGTCATGTCAGAGCAATGCAAGAGTCTTTTCTGACTGGGTTACAAACAAACGGGATAAAGGCCATGCCGTGCAGCAGCTGTATTTTGACTTCAGCAAAAAGGAGATGGCAATAGATACTGGTAAACGGTGTTAAATCGGAAGAGAGGGAGGTCACAAGTGGGATACCGCAGGGGCCTGTCATGGGTCCGATCCTTTTCAACATGTTCATCATTGACATTGGAGAAGGGATCTGGGGTAGGTTCGGTCTCTTCACAGATGACACAAAGCTCTACAGAAGCGTGAATAACGCTGAAGCATATAGAGAACTACAAGAGGACCTGCAGAGGCTAGAGAGATGGGCGAGGGTCTGGCCATTGAATTTCAGCACCAAAAAAAGCAAGCTAATGCACCTAGGGAAAAGAATCCCAGGACAGAATACTGGATGGGTGGGGTAAAACTCAGTACTACAGCAGAGGGCCCCTTCAGTTCTAATGAAGTATCTCCCGGACACATTCTGTAGGTGCTGGAGGGAATGTGGGAGCCCCCGGGCCGCCCTCTCTCACGTCTTTTGGACTTACCCATACCTCATGCCGTTTTGGATAACTTTCCAAAATGAACTGACCACTTTGTTCTCGGAACCTGTAGAGCTAACAGCCGAACAATTCCTTTTGGGGGTGTACCCGGATCACGCTCCCCCCAGGAGAAGACCATACTCCCGTTATGTTTTGTGGCCACAAAGAAAGCGAACACGAGATGTTGGATGAGAACACAGATCCCCACACTACAAAACTGGAGACAAATAATGTCAGAAATTTATAAAGCGGAGACTTTTAACCTAGAGCTTCGGGGAAGCTCCATATTACAAGCTCGAAAATGGAATCAACGGTCCCAATATGTTACTTCTCAGAATTTAGAATTGGCACTTTAAACCTATCACCCCCGAAAATGAGTTAGCTATTTATGGAATATCCCTGCCTTACATCATGCCCATACTTGCCTATGGACCCACGGCTACATCCATTGGATTACCAGATCTAACAAAATGTATTTCTTGTTACTTTATAAATCAAATATAACCCATATATCTGTATTTTTATCTTGCAATCTATGTATCTACTTGTAACAGCACTGTCCAATGTGTAGTAATGTTAAAACTCTTTTGAATAAAAGGAAATAAAAAAAAAAAAAAAAGTATTACAGCAGAGGAACGTGACCTCTGAGTCATTATTAGCGACACCCTTCAGCAGGCTAGTCAATGTGACAAGGCTTGTAGTAAGGCAAACAGGATGCTGGGATGTACAGGGAGGGGTACTGACAGTAGAAGAAAGGCAGCGATACTCCCCCTCTACAGATACCTGTTGAGACCACATCTGGAGTACTGTGTCCTGTTTTGGAGCCGTCAACTTAGAGAAGACAAGGATACCTTGAGGTGGTAAAGCGCAGGGTAACGAAGATGATTCAGGGCCAGCAAGGAAAGTCCTACGAGGAATGACTTAAGAGCGCCGAATATGTATTTGTTGGAGGCTAGAGAGGAGAGATACGATGGAGACTTTCAAGTTCCTGAAGGGAATAAACAAGGTGGACTCTGGGACTGTTTAACAGGAACACCAACTCGACAACACGAGGGCACGACTGGAAACTGACAGGAGGAAGGTTCAGAAGGGATGCGAGAAAGTATTACTTAACGGAAAGGGTGGTGAAACTGTGGAACAGTCTGACGGCCGAGGTAGTGGCAGCAGAAACTGGGGGTGGTTTCAAGCGTGTATAGGATAGAATGAAGGGGATAGTAATCACTGGTAGGAACAAGGATGGGGAAGAAGTAGGATAACCACTGGGGAGAGGTACAACCCCTTATCGATGCCAGGTCACGGGGTTCTAGAGAGACCCATGGGCAGATTGGATGTACCACTGGTCTTTTTCTGCCATCACCCTCTATGTTTCTAAGTTCTGACACTGGGGAGTTAGGTGGCCTGATGACTAGCATTTTGTGAAGGCAAACTGTTTTTAAACACTCTTAAGCTGTGAGGCATCTCTTGGGTGCAAGATGACTGCTATTAGAGAGAATCATGCAACACATTTCCTGCTATTAGAATTCAAATTACATTTAAAAAAATGAAAGGCAGAGTTTATGTTCCTTTTAAAGGCACTGACCAGAGTCTGCAAGGCTGATCTGTAGATACTTACTGCACTGAATGGACGACAGTTTGGATGTGAAAGGAGCTGCAATGCTGGCATCTCCCAACTTAACCACAGGCAGCTGGTCCTCTTCCAACTCCTTCAGAACCTGGCGCATTCGTTCCTGCGGCAACTAACAAGGAAAAACATTTACAACAAACTGCCAGTAATGCTACAGCAAGACAATTCTGTGTTCCAAGTAATGACAATAGCAGGGTGTTTGCAAGGGCTGGACATTAAGGTTGGCAATACTGGGAAAATCCACTGCCCAATACTTCTCCCTCCCCAGTGTTTGCTGTCCCAGCTAGCAAGCCATCTTGAACGAATCTCTACTCCAGTACAAACCAGCAGAGCGCACCAAGGAACAACTTTAATGGCACAGACAAAGTTTATAAAAATCTTCACATGTGGTGACCATGTGCCCGCTATATTAAAACTTTAAGTGGTCGCAACTCTTGTAATGGTGGCTATTTCATACGATTGTACGGGATAAAGCACCCAAAACCTACTGTCAATATGGTCACTAAAATACGACTTCTAGTGGCCACTGATTTTTTTTTTTTTTTTTTTTTAAATATCTTTATTAATATTTTTTTGTTTAAGAAGACCAGCATTTAGGAAACATACATATATTCAGAGGCTGGGTTACAGACAGAGCGAGATACAAACTCTTATGGTCCTCACTGTTCACCTGAGGTAATACATTCTGGCTTGCTGCAGAGAGCTCAACATCTGATCAAATTCCTGGGGAGTGTCCTGAGGGTACTGGGACATTCTAGACCAATACATGAAGTGATGGCTGCCCAGTGGGTTATAGAGGGAGGGTCGACCCCCATACACCACTGGGCAACTGCCTTTTTTTCCATTGGCTAGTGCCAGTTACTGATGATGTTTAAGTGGCCATTAAGCCCAGGCTTTTGGTTTGTTTCAGCCCGGGCCCAGGCTGTAGGATTTACCAGCATCGGGCTGGTGCCCATTTTAGACTCAGATTTGTTAGAAAGGAAAAACATTACAGCCGGCGCTTTGCCAATTACTATTACTGTCGATAAGGAGGATGCCTAAGTTGAGGCACAAATCAAACTCGTGAAAAAGAGGAAATCACTTTAGGCAGCATTTATTATAAATGATGCAACAGTATGCAGATAGTCTTGCTGCTTGTTGCTAGTCTGGCACGTTATAAAAGCTAAACGGGGAGGGGAGGGGTGATACTGTTCAAGGCTTAGAGTTCCTCAACAGTATCTTGAACACAGAGTCAATTGAGGCACTATAGCGCAGTATTTTTGTTGTCTGGTTGGGGGGGTGCAGATGGAGTAGTGCTGAACTATCAAGCTGCCCTCCTTTAGATGAGATATTAATTCAAGAAAACCAAGAACCTGAGCACGAGAGCACTGAGGCAAGGGTCACCTGACAAGAGCATTTGCAATAAAGCCAGGTTTTACGTTAATACAAAGACCCTTCCAATCCAGTTATGACGGAAGTTTAAAGATGCTCCCGGGTGCTTCAAATTCCCATTTTTCTGATGCACCCGAAAAAGTTCCCAAGGCTCTTTACAAGTACATTCGTAAATAAGAACTGTACTGGCCATGAAATCATTTTACCCAGCAGAAGCCGATTTTAAAATACTGGCTCTCGATTTTCTCATACAGAAAGATCAAGTCCTGTCGGGCCGGTGGTGCAGAGGACTGAGGTGTTTGCCCCTCACCTGCAGTCATGCTGGCAATACAGGTTCAGGAACAGACTTGGGTTGCAGGGGTCGGCCAGGGGGAAGAGGACTGAGCACACAACGGGCCGCTCTCCTCTCCTGGGGAGGAAGGGAGGTGTTTTTCACCTCCACCACTGACTGCCACCTGGTGGAGGCTGGGTGGCAGTGCAGGTCAGAATGATCGAACTCCTGAGGCACTTTGTGCCTCCACATGCACGCGCCAACGTATACGCCTCAGCATGGAATAGGAGAAAAAAAATGGCAGAAAACAAATGGTGTGGCTAGCATCATGAAGCTCTGCATGCCAGCCCTCTGCCCGCACCCCCCACTGAAATTCCTGAGCCCTTATGTATGGATGTGTGTTGCCAGGGCAAGGTAAGAAAGGACCTTCTCGTTCTGGCCCCATCAAGGGAAGGGGGATCCGCAGAGAACTTGCAAGGTCAGGTAAGTCTTGGGATGGTGCTTGTTGGGGGGAGGGGCAGAAGGTGTTGAACTGCCGGCTTCAGCCATAGGAGAGAAACATATTAATACATTTAAAAAAAGGGATCAAGTCTCAATGACTAATTAAAAGAACAAGCTAGGCAACCTATGATTTATTTTGTGGATTTTAAATATTTAGGTGACTATCTCGTACTGGGCAAAAAAATTATGACGGAGTTGCTGGAACACCAGGTAATGTCCTTAAAGACACTCCCTCAAGTTTCAAATTCCCATTTTTTTGATGTACCCCCCCACCACAGTTTTCAAGGCAGTTTACTGGCACACGTACATTCTCAAATATATGGAAGCATTATTAGAAAAACGATGTATCCTATTATGTCATGTCCAGTTAAAAATATATATAGGATGACAGCGAGGAAATACACTCCCACAATTGCAGCCGTTGGCATCATCAGGGCGCTAGATGTACACGTCTGTGTTTCTGGTTACTCTTGTTTCTTTTACATTAAAATCCTTGCCATTTTACATGTGCTTTTGATTTGTTTTACTAGCTTTCTTGCAAGTTTTATTTTTCACTAGGATTTTTAAATTACCTTTGCCTTGAGCGAACCAGCTCTGAAACTGCACTTCTGAAAGCAGGTATAACCAAAAGCAGCATGGCAGCTCCTATATTTTTTCATTTGCTACATTTGCAACCATATTCTACATTGAAAACATTTCAGGAAAATGACATGGGATTCAAATGGTTTTATGCATATACTTCCCACATTTTGTGGAATGATAGTTAAAGAGCGTGTCATTGTATTGGTACTTCATTTTTTTTTTGCATTTATGGAAAAAAAAAAAAAAAAGGTTACTCACCTGTAACAGTAGGTTCTATGAGTGGTATATGTTGTTCATCCACACTTCTTGGCATGTCCCTTTAATTCTCGCCGGAAAGTCTTCAAGCTGCCTTCTCCCACCCACCTGGGTACTATAACACTCGGCTCCACCCCATGATGCCAGATCTTAGCCCGCTGGAAGCCAGGTTTGTGTGTTGCAGCCGGGGAGGCTGGTGGGTCAGCATGGATGAACAACATATACCACTCCTAGAAAGATCGGTTACGCAAATACTTTGGCCGTAACAGTGAACTTCTAGGAATGTCTCGAAGTAAATCATTACTTCTGGGAGTTCCTGACAGGTGGCGCTCTAACATGGCAGTTTTCTTCCAGCAGTCTCCACACCAGGGACCACCCACACGACCTCACTTCCTGGGCTGTGCCTATAAAAGTCGGAGGTCCCTGGTAATCTCTGTTCCCCACCCCTTTCAGCTCATATAGGCGAGGGACCGAGGGGAACAGAGGTACCATAGCCTCCCATCTTATATTGTTTTCCCTGTTACAGAATGGCAGGGAGTCGGAGGGAGGGAAGCTGCTTACTGCAAGAGACATTCCTATGGCAAAAGTCTTTGCGTAACTGATCTATCTTCTACGGAATGGTCTCTTGCAGTATGTCATTACTTCTGGGAGATTCCCAAGCAGTCATGTCCAAGTAGGGTGGATCATAATAATAGTAATAAGCCTTGTGTGATTTGTTAACACAAGGTCAAATTCATATATAAATCATAAGGGTATTAGTGGCCTCTAAATGGCCAATGAAAAGATGCACATAGCAAAATTATTTAGGAAGAATCTTATGATCCATATTATAATATTAAGTATAATTTTCTCAGCATGTGAGTAGCAGGCTCTGTTTGAGGTAGGGACAAAAGGTCCGACGTACAACAGGCTGAGAGGTATCCCAGTGTGATGGTCGTAATGACCCGTAACAATGAAACCTCTGTTAAACATTTTGTCTGTAGTGGCTAGGTGTACAAAGCTTCATGGGAAAGGCCTCAGTATAAATTCAAAGTGAAGCCCCAAAATACGTTTCCGAGGCCAAGAAGAGACCAGGGTGAGGTCTGGAATTTTTAATGAGAGGAAGAGGTACCTGTCCACCCCGGTGGGCGGTCTCGTGATGATTTATATTGGTTAGATGTGTTTTTTATTGTTCATTCTTTGTCTCTGAAGTTTCCACTTAGAGTACAGTAATTTCCAGCCTTGTAGGAATAATTATACTGAGGGCATTGTCTGTAATACATATACTGAACTGTTTTTAAATTGTCTGCCTGAGGTTTGTAGGTTGTCCAGTATGGTTTGCGCCCCTGGGTCAAATAGATGTTCGCCCAAAAAGGGAGCATTTGCCACTTTGTGTTGAATATCAGGTGAAGACCTGAAAGTCTGAGCCATGCCTGACGGTGGATAAGAATACAGACGGCTGAGGCTCTCCCTGAAGTGTCGGCAATATCATATCCTTACCTTAGTAAGTGTCGAGAGAGGGAAGTAAGTGTATTTATCATTGATGTGAGTTGTTCTCTTTCAGGGGATGCGAGTAGTTTCTTAATGATCTCCAAAGCAGAGGCGCCTATTGTGCGCTGGAAGTTCAGCATATGTCCCATATCATTACGTATTCTAATATTTAATGTGTTTAGGGCAAACACTTTCTTTCCCATATAGTCAAAATGTCTGGAATCATTTTCAGGAGGTACTGTACTTGTATGTTTAGGTTCGACAGTACGGTCATGAGTGGCTGTAATAACCACAGAATCCGCAATGGGAATATTTGTTACATATTGGTAGTCTAAGAGAGCTTGATAAAGCCTATGTGCTTTTCGAGGTAGCTCCTGTGCAGCTATGGGTTGACTCCTTGCTTCGGTAATTGCATTTTTAAATGTTGGTATAAAAAGGAGGGACTGCCCAGATGGGTTCTTCCGGGATGTCTAGATATTCTGCCATATCTTTACTTAATTTATCTTGTTCCATTGTGGTAAACAATGTTTTTTTGTATTTGTAAACTACAGTGATGTGAGAACTTACCGTAACAGTAGATCTTCGAGAGATGCTCTTGCAGCAGGTAATTACATACAAGACTGAAGCCGGAAGGCATCAGGACCCAACGGAAACATTTCTAGTTAGTGGTCTCTGGCGGGGGACCGCCCCCATGTCAGGTGACCGGCGTTAGATGACGTTGGTATAAAGGGGCAGTCCCCCATGCCTGCCTTCCAGTTCTTTCCCGCTAAAGGCCAAAAAGGCGAGACGAGAGAGAAGCGGATATTTCCCTTAATGGAAAAGGAGCTGAAAAAGCTTAGGGGGATGGAGGGAGGGCGGGAAAGTATTACCTACTGCAAGAGCCTCTCTCGAAGATCTACTGTTATGGTAAGTTCTTACGTAACTGTACTATTTTACTTCGAGAGGGCTCTTGCAGTAGGTAATTACATATAGGACTGAGTCCCAAGCAGTCTGGAACAAAGAGAAGCACACGGGAGGAGGAAACTACCCATACAGATATCCTCTGGCCGAAGAGGGCCCATGAAAGAAGCCCTTGCAGAACAGCCAACCCGAAGCCAGCTCTACAGCGAGAGGCAATGTCCAAACTCTAGTGTTTCGTAAAGGTATGGACAGAAATCCAAGTTGCGGCGGCTGCGCAAACGTCAGCCGTTGACACATTCTTGAAAACAACCAGCAGAGGCCGTGACACCCCTGGTGTAGTGACCCCTGACCTGACCTGGCAAGGTCTTGTGATACTTGTCATAGTTGAAAGTAATGCAATTAGCCAACCATTTGGACAAAAGTTGTTTGGAAACAGAATTGCCCTCTCTTTTGCTGGCAAAAGAAACAAATAGTTGGTCAGCCTTTCTGAGATCCTTCGTCCTGTTGGTGTAGTATCTCAGAATCTGAAGAACGTCCAGAGTATGTAAAAGATACTCCCTGTGATTGGAGTGCTGTGTGAAAAATGCAGGCAATTCAATGGACTGGTTCAATGAAGATTCCGCTACCACCTTAGAGAGAAACTTAGGATTGGTACGCAAAGCCACACGTTCCTTATGGAAAATCAAATATGGAATTTTGCACATCAAGGCCTGAAGCTCGGAAATTCTTCGAGTGGAAGTAATGGCCACTAGGAAGAGAGTCTTCCATGAAAGAAACTTAAGGTCTGCTGAGGCTGCTGGCTCAAAGGGAGGCAGCGTAAGCTTCTCAAGAATTAAATTCAAATCCCAAGGGGGGGCAGGAACCCGAATGGGAGGTCTCAGATGGAGAACCCCTCGTAGGAAGGTCTTCGTGACCTCCAGCTGAGCGAAAGTTCTGTTCCCAAAGGGAATATGATAAGCAGCAAGAGCCGCTATGTGAACTTTCAAAGAGGAATGACTAAGACCCAGGTCGAAGAGATAACGCATGTAATCCAGTAGTCGTCCAACAGACAGGAGAACGGCTCCAGGTCTTTGGACAAAGCCCAAATGGAGAACCGTTTCCATTTCATGGCATAAGTGGAACGAGTGGATGGCTTCCTGGCTTCCACCAAAATCTCTGCCACTTGTGGGGAAACCCCAAAGCGGGCTTGTGCTACGTCTGCAGGAGCCAAGCATGAAGTTGAAAGGACTTGAGGCCGGGATGGACTAGGGATCCCCAATCCTGGGTCAACAGTAGTCATGAAAGTGGAAGTGGAAGAGGAATCGGAGATTCCTCTGAGTACTGTTGCGGAAGAGAGAACCAAACTTGCCTGGGCCAGAAGGGAGTGATGAGAATCATATGTGCCCCCTCTGAGCTGAGCTTGTGCAGGATCCTCGGAATCAATGGAATTGGGGAAAAAGCATAGACGAATCTGCCCATCCAGTAGAGAGACAGAGTGTCTCTACAGAGTCACCCGCACCCTGGAATGAGTGAGCAAAAGGTGGGTGGTTTTGCGTTTAGAGGGGACATGAAAAGGTCAACCTGAGGGGTTCCCCAATGTAGGAAGATATCGTCTGCTATTTCCTGATCCAATTCCCACTCATGTGGTTGTGCTGAGGATCGGCTCAAGTGATCTGCCAACAAATTCTCTACCTCCGGGACGTGGACTGCCGTGAGGTGAAGGTTGCAGAGGGTCGTACATTCCCAGACCGCATCGCTTCCCGACAAAAAGCATAGGGAATGGGTCCCCCCGTTTGTTGAAGTACCAGACTACACTCATGTTGTTGGTCTGGACGGCCAGATGACCGGGAAGCAGAAAAGGGTGCAGTGCTTGAAGCGCGTACAACATCGCTCTGAGCTCGAGCATGATGATGTGAAGCATCTGCTCAAGATTGGACCAAGAGCCCTGGGTCCGCTGGGACCCCAAATGGGCTCCCAACCTTTGCCTCGAGGTGTCTGTTGTCAGTGTTTGGGAGGGAGGAGGAAGACAGAAGGGAACTCCCCAACAAAGGTTCTCCTGAACCAACCACCAGTGCAAATCCCGAAGCATTGGGGTCGAGACTAGCACCTCTTGGTCCAGGTCGTCGACCAACTGATCCCAGTGAGACCGAACAGTCCACTGAGAGATTCTCATGTGGAGCCGCGCGTGCAGAATTGTCAGAATTGCAGCCGCCATGAGCCCCAGGAGGCGAAGGACCGACCTGGCGGGAACCCGCCTGTGGGAGGACAAATAGCCTGCCTGAGCCTGGAGGGTGGCCACCCTGTCCGGGGCCAAAAAGACCATAACAGTGGTCGTGTCCAGAATTGCCCCAATAAACTGGAGGCATTGCGATGGGATCAAATGGGATTTTGCCTGGTTGATGGCAATACCCAGGCTGGTAAAAACCTGCCTGGTAAGACAAAGGGAACACAGGAGTTCCTCCCTGGATGGGGCCGCCAGAAGCCAATCGTCCAGGTACAGGAAAACCTGAACTGCCCGATAACGCAGGTGGGCGAAACCACAGACAGGCATTTGGTGAATACTGGGGGCCCCGAGGAAAGACCAAATGGAGGGCCTTGAACTGGTAGTGGTCCTCCTGGAAAGCAAACCGGAGGTATTTGCAGTGGGAAGGGCGGATAAGTATATGCAGGAATGCGTCCTGCATGTCCAAAGCATACAGCCACTGTCTCGGCCGAAGGAGGGGCAGGAGACTCTGCAGGGAGAGCATCCTGAACCTTCTGTACTCCAAGAACCGATTCAGGGAGCTGAGGTCTAGAATGGGCCTTGCATCTCCTGTCTTCTTGGGGACCAGGAAGAAATGGGAGTAGAACCCCGTCCCCCGAAGAGGGTGAGGGATGGGTTCTACAGCCTCCTTCACCAGAAGGGAGGAGGAGATTTCTTCCAGAACCCTGAGAAGGTGTTCTGGGGAGTAAGACGACTGGGGTGGGGGGTGGGGTTCTGGGAGGTTTCCGAAGAAATTCAATGGTGTGGCCCTCTGCTATGAGATGGAGGACCCAAGAGTCAGAAGTGATCTTCTCCCAACCCGGCAGATGTAGGGAGAATCTCCCACCTACCGGTTCCTCTGGATCACCCAGAGGCTGTGGGAGAGGGAGGCAGTCAGGAGGTGTGAGGCAGCAACGCAGCTGGAGGTCCCACAGCCCATTTGGGTGGGTGGGGGGCTCATAGCCGGAGGGACCCAGCGTTTGTTGGCCCACTTTCCTTGTGGTTTCGCCTTAGGAGATCTTGCGACTAGCGAAAGACGGCAGCTTTGCAGGGACTCTGTACATGGAGTCAACCTCCTTGAGAGCAGTGCCCTTCTCTCGCAGTCCGGTAATGATGTCCTTGACATCACCACCGAACACCACCAAACCTCGGAAGGGGGCATCTTGGATGGTGGATTGTACTTCTGAGGCTAAACCTGACACCCGAAGCCAGGCATGTCGTCGTAGGCTCACAGCGAACACAGAGTTTCGTCCAGAAGCATCCACCGCATTGTAAGTACTCGCAGCATGTGCCTACTGGCCGAACGTGAGGAGCAGACCAGGTCTGCCAATTCCTGTTTAGTCTGTGACTGAGGAAGGGAGTCCAACTTGGTTTCCACCTCGCTAAGGATAGCCTTCTGGTAATCCCCCATGTGAGCCACATAGTTCAAGGCTCTAATGCCCAGAGTGGACGAAGGCTAGACCTTCTTGCCATACTGGTCCAGAAAGCGGGATTCCTTATTGGGTGGGACTCAGATGTTTCGGGTTAGCCAAACGGCCATGGGCAGCGCTGATCACAACCGAATCAGCCTTGGGCAGTGACATGATAAAGTCAACCCCTTCGGGAGCCTGATACAGCCTATCCGCCTTCCGAGGAAGAGGGGGCTAAAGCCGACGGTTGTTTCCAGATAGTGGAAACGAAGCTGGCGTGAGGCTCGGTCCAGGATGGAACTAACGTGGGAGCGACCTCAGGCAAATCCAAATGGGCAGCTAGCTTCTGCCTCTGTGGATCTGGCTCCAGAGATTTCCACTGATGAAGAGTCTGGATTTTTCTTAGCAACTCCATAAATGAGGGGGACTTCGGAGGAGTCCTGGGCCTGGGCTTGTCAGGAGTGCGAGGCTTGTCCCGATCGGAGCTGTCATCGGAGTCCTCTGATGAGTCCGAAGGAGGAGGAGACAAAGACCCCTCCCCACTCGGGGGAGGAACATGGTCCCTAGGGGGCAAGGTGCCACCCCCAGCCTTAGACCCCATAGAAGTGTCTCCAGGGTGGGGGGAGGAGGGTCTCTCGCCCCCGGCGACTGGTATCCAGGACCAGGTCCGTCGTCGGAAGGCGGCTCTCCACCTCCCTGGTGAGCTGAGCCTTGGCCTCAGCCCAAGAAGGCAGAGTCTCCCTCAGATCCACCAGCAGCTGAGGGGGAGGGGGAGGATACGGATACTGGGGGTATCCGTACCCAGACAGCGGGAAGCCCGGCATCGGGTACTGCAGTGTTGGATAAGACTGCGTAAAATCTGGCACCAGGGGCTCTACCGGGGCAGAAGGTCCAGGAAGAGGCCCTGCAGGCGGGCCAGGGACAGGTGGCCCAGCGGCCGTCGGGTCCGGCATGGGGGCGATGTCCGGTAAGGTGACATCCGCCGGCGACAGGGCCGGTGTCCGAGGGTCCAATGTTAGGCCATCCAGACCTACTGGAGGGAGGGCTGGAGGGATCCTCCAGGTCCAGCTGGGGAGATGCAGGGGCCTCTGACAGCAGCGGCAAAGGCTGCAGAGAACCAGCTGTGTCAGATAAATCCAAGGGATCTAGTGTAGACTCCGTTGCCGAGCGACTGCTGGACGGGGCGTCGGGCCAGCGGTATCCGGGTGGGCATCGGAGCAGCCGACGTCCAACTGATTGGACCCAGCGCCTGAAGAAGGCTGCACAGAGGAGGCGACCTTGATGGGCGGCTTGACGGCCGTGCGCTGTCCCAAAGGGTCGAGTGGCTTAGTGGCTGGCTCCAGGCGGAAGGAGGAGCCAACGCCCGACGTACCGGAGAGGCTTGAACCAGAAGGCCATGCAGGGGCGGCCTTACTGGGAACGGATGCCTCCTTTGTCCTGGAGGCTCCTGACTGGTCCGAGCGTGAACCAGCCAGGGGGACAGACACCGTCTCAGACACCAAGACGGCCATCAGGGAACGGTTCCCCCGGAGGGGACGTTACCTGAAGGGCAGCGACCACAGCCGAAGTCGCCGCAGCCGTGGATGAGTCCCGGTCCCAGTGCTTCTCCTTCTTCTCAAGGCCCTCTGGGGAGGTGGAAGCCGGTCGGATTTTTTTCAACTACTTTTCCAGGGAGGACATCTTTTTCTTCAGGATGTGGGCCTCCAGGGACTGCTGCCTTCTTCTGCAGGTAGCCGCGTTGAACTTCAGGCAGTGCTGACAGGAATCCACGGTGTGGTTGAGGCCTAGGCAGATAAGACACAGAGAATGGCTGTCCTTGTGCAGGAGTTGGGCGCCGCACGAGTCGCACTTGTTCTGCTCGGACGTGGTAGGGGACGGCATACACGGCAGGTAAAAGAATTCTGATGAATATCTTAGAAAAAAAAAAAATCGAAAAAACAGACGATATAACTATCGTCAACGGACCGACAAGTAGTGGAACTTAACCGCGAGGCGCTGTCGAAAGCAAACGGCGGGAAAGAACTGGAAGGTGGGTGTGGGGGACCGCCCCTTTATACCGATGTAGCATGACGCTGGTCACCTGACGTGGGGGCAGTCCCCCACTGAAGGCTGCTAGTTAGAAATTTTTCAGTGGGGTCCTGACGCCTGCCGGCTTCAGTCCTATATGTAATTACCTACTGCAAGAGCCCTCTCTAAGTAAGATCATAATTTCTGGGAATGAGGGATCATCTGGTGGGGAAATTACCTTTAGTGGTTGTATTACGTCTTCGTCCCAGTAGGATGGCATAGAATAAGGGGAATCTGACCCTCGTCCAGTAGGGGAACCCTCAGAATATATGTCCTTGGAAGATTCGGAAATAACGTGAGAATTTGAAAAATATGCCTCAGAATGTTCAGGAGGAGGCAGGAATGGGGAGCGTTCTAGCTTTGTACGCACCTGTTTTGAAGGAGGCAGACACACAATCTGCGAGTGAGGACTATTTAGCGAATTGGGTGTATGGTCAAAACCCAAGGAGTTAAAACATTTTATTTACAACTTGTTCTGTTTGGCACTTGTGAGGATGGAATTTCCATACAAGCGGGGTCTGAGCCCTGTGCGTTTGGAGTCGGAGGCTTGATTTGTGCCTCTCGATAATGTGATACAGTACGTTTTTGAGGAAATTGTTTATCATGGATGATGTCTGGTTACCATGCATGAGTGCAAATGAAGCTGGTTTGCCTCTGCGTTCACTAGTATAATCCTCTACTTTGTGTCCATGCAGTCTCATAAGTATCTTTCAATACATTTTTATAAAATTTTTCATGACTTTTAATGGTTAATTGTCTGTGAGGAGCCTTCATAAACATAGTACAGTATATGCTTTTAATGGTGGTGTTCTATGATGTAGAGGCTGCTCCGTCGATGGTGGGATCAGTCCCGTTGACGGAAGAGGAATGAAAAAACATGCTCCATCGACGGTGTAATGCGTTTTGTCGATGATGGATAAGTAAATACATGCTCCGTTGATGGTGGGATACTCCCCGTGGATGATGGGGAAGCAAGTGCATGCTCTGTCGATGGTGGGATGTTGCTCGTCCATGATGGGAAGGCAAGTGCATGCTCCTCGTTGACAACGGGAAGGCAAGGGCATGCTCCATCAATGGTGGGATACTCATCAACAATGAAGATCTATGAGCATGCCTTGTCGATGGGAGAGGTAGCCCCGTCGACGGTGGAGCAAGTAGAGTGTACTCCGTCGATGGAGGAGGTGTTCTCATCAATGAGGATGTCTTGTGGAGTACTCCCGGCAAAGGGGAGTGTGCCTCATTGATGATGAATGCAGCAGTATCCCTGTTGTCGACGGTGTATGTGGCCTTGTTGACAGGGGAGCTGAGGAATGACGTCCAGTTGATAGGGAACGTTCCTTTCTGTGTGAAGTTGAACTTCTATGTTCTTTTGATATAGAAGTTCCTGTTGTTGGCGGGGAACAGTACTGGATGAAGAATGTCCCCTTGATGATACATGTTTAGTAGATAGGACTGGTGAAGAGCGGTCAGGCAGGACTTTTGGTGAAGGTATTTCCTTCACTCTTTTGCTTCTTGAAGAGGACTCAATGTTTTTGGAGCCTTTTGAACGAGCTTCTTGAGCCTGTAACAGGGAATCATCTTCCATCGTTAAAAGCTCTTGGCTGAGCACAGGAATATGGTGCCATGTATTAAGCTCAGGCACCCCAAGCTGTGGGTTCAATCCAAGTCGTAGACTGCTGGCAGAAGACTGTTCAAACTGCTGTCAGAGCTGAAGCCGGTGGGAAAATGAATGGAGATTACCAGGGAACACCCACTTTTATAGGCACAGCCCAGGAACTGAGGTTGTGTGGGTGGTCCCTGGTGTGGAGACTGCTAGAAGAAAATTGTCGTGTTAGAGTGCCACCTATTGGGAACTCCCAGAAGTAAAGACTTACTGCAAGAGACCATTCCATGGAAGATCTACTGTTACAGGTATGTAACCTGTTTTTCTAGGGACGTGGGTATGTTGTTCATCCACACTTCTTGGCAGACTCCTAGCAGTTCTCTGGGAGGAGGGAGACAAGGTGCACACCTCCTACTTAGGGAACAGAGACTGAAGAAGTGAGGCCCCAAAACCAGCATCCCTGCATGACTCAAGGTCGATGTGGTAGTTAGTGATGAAGGTGTTTACTGTCTTCCAGGTAGCAGCCCGGCAGATTTCCTGGATAGGGATGTCCGTGGAAGCAGCCACCGACACAGCGGTATGGTGAGTGTAATGAGCCCTTAGCCCTACCCTACCCGCCAACCTATAGCAGAGACCAATGCAAGATGTAATCCATCTGCCAATCGTCCACTTTGCTGCAGGTCTGCCAGAAACGGCTTCAGCATATAGGTGACAAACAGCTGTCGAACCTCTCCCTGAATTTCCACCGTTCTCTCCTTGTAATAGGAAAGGGCTCATCTCAGGTCCAAGGTATGGAGCCTGTACTCGGCATCCAAGGTGTAGTTCAGGTAGAACACAGGCAGAGTCAATACCTGATTAAGGTGAAACTCTGACACCACCTTCAGGAAGAATTTTGGGTGGGGGCACAGGACAACCTTGTCCCTGTGGAAGACCAGGTAAGGAGACTCCACCAAAAGTGCCTCTAGCTCCCCAGTCCTTCTGGCCGACGTGTTAGCCACCAGGAAGGCAGTCTTCGACAAGTGTGATGGCTCACACTAGTGCATTGGTTCGAATGGCTTGCCCATGAGTTTTGCCAAACACAGCAGTAAATCCCACGGAGGTGGAGGTTCACACACCGGAAGGGATATGTGAGCTAGGCCCTTGAAAAAGCACAAGACCACCTTCTCCTGTGCCACCGTCTGCTGACTGGCCTATGCCCGGTTAGCAGAGATGGCTGCCAGGTGCACTTTAAGGGTCGAAGGCCAAAGACCTCCTTTGGACAGAGACCAAAAGTAGTCTAAAATGCTAGCCACAGAGCAGAACAGAGGGCCCAGACCCTTGCCCTGACACCAAATGGAAAACCTTTTCCATTTGAAGGCATAGCACTTCCTGGTCGACTCCTTTCTGGATGCTTCCACTACTTTGAGTACATCCTGGAAGACACCCAAAGTCTGGAACTCTAGCTGCTCAGGTACCAGGCTGTCAGGTGCAGAGACTGAAGGTCTGGATGGAATACCTTGCCCTGATTGACTGAGATCAGGTCCAGGCATGCTGGGAGATGCCTCGGGAGCCTGTTCCTGAGGCTGAGGAGATCTTGATATCAGAACTGGCGAGGCCAGTCTGGGGCTACCAGGATCACCTGCGCCCTGTCCCCCTCACCTTGAGAAGCACCTTGTGGATCAAGGGAAATGGAAGGAAGGCGTAGAAGAGGTCTGGGGTCCACAGCCTCAAGAAGACATCCCCCTGCAGCGAGCCCGCTAAGGGGCGGGGGCAGGCATGAAAACAGCCTCAACTTGGTGTTTTCCCAGGAGGCAAACAGGTCCACCATTGGTTTGCCCCAGTGGGAGAACAGGCTGTGAGCTACCTCTGAATGGAGAAACCACTTGTGGGATGTCTCGCCTACACGGCTGAGAGCATCTACCAGTTGGTTTGAGGCTCCTGCCACATGGATGGCTAGCAGATCTGCCTCCAGTCGGCTCACGAGTGCCCAGATGTGGAGCGCTTCCCTGCACAGCAGCTGGGAGTGTGTGCCACCCTGTTTGTTGAAGTAGAACATGGTTGTGGTATTGTCCGTCTAGACTTGTACCACCTGACCCCGAAGCTGCTAAACGAATGCTGACAGCACCAGTCTGACTGCTCTGAGCTCCAACAGGTTGATATGATATTGGGATTCCTCGGGGGTCCAGAACCCGCGGGCCCTGTTGTTCCCCATGTAGGCTCCCCAGCCCATGAGGTGCGCATCGGTCGTGAGGATGACCGTTGGCATGGGACGTACAAACGGGATCCCTTCCTGCAGATGGTCTAGGCTGGACAGCGTCCCACATCCTCTGGGTCACAGTGATCAGCTGGTCGAAGTGACCAAGGGGCTGCAACCACAGGGCAGCCAGCTCCCACTGAAGGGGGTGCATATGCCACTGGGCCCATCAGACCACAGTGATGCAGGCTTCCATGTACCCCAGAAGGTGCAGAAAGTCCAGGGCAGGGTGCAAGTGCCCAACCAGAAATGATTAGGCAAAGGAGGAGGGAACCTCCACCCTGTCTGGCGGGAGCTGTGCTCCGGCTCGGCAAGAGTTTCGCTCTGTCCTGATGAAGCATATCACCTGTGATGGCACGAGCTATGTCTTGGCCTCGTTGATCAGGAGGCCAAGTTGAGAGCAGGTCTGGAGGGCCAGGTCCCTGGACCTCTCCACCTCTTGCTGGGTAGAACCTGCTAAGAGCCAATCGTCGAGGTACGGGTATACTCCAACCTCTTGGCACCTGAGATTGGCTGCCACCACTGCAATGCATTTAAGACCTGCGGGGCTGATGACAGGCCAAAAGGCATGGCTTGGAACTCGTGTAAGGTTCCCTCTACTCTGAAGCGGAGGAACTGCTGGTGAGATGGACAGATTGGGATGTGAAAAAACGCGTCCTGGAGATCCAGTGAGCAGAACCACATGTTTTGCTCCAGGGATGGTATGATCTGGGACACAGTTACCATCCTGAAGGTGCGTGGCCTGAGAAACTGATTCAGGTCATGTAGATCTAGAATGGGGCGCCAGCCCCCCCTGTCCACTTTGGGACCTGGCAGTAACTGGAAATGAACCCTGGGTTGACTGGAGGATCTGCCACTTGAACCACTGTCTCCTTGAGGAGGAGTTGGGCTATGTCATCTCTCAGAGCCAACCGAGTGTGGGCTGATACTCTCTCCTCCCACGGGGCACGGGCTCGGCGGGGAGGGTACTGCTCGAACTCTAATGGCAGACCCTGGCCGACCATTTCTATGACCCACCTGTCCGTGGTAACAGTGGACCAGGTAGAAAGAAAGTGGCAGACCTGGCCTCCCATGGGAGTGACGAGAACGGGGTGGCAGCCCCTATCCCATCACTGGGCAGGCTTGGAAGAAGAGGGTCCAGATTGGAATCTGCCTGGAAGCTAGACTTCCTTGTCTGCGGGTGCTAAGCTTGTGCCTGCTGTTGCTGCCCACCCTGGAAGGAAGGCTGCTTGGCCGCAGGAGCAGGGTGCTGAAAAGGCTTCTTCTGATGTTTCTTGGAGCCAGGGTTGTCCTTTTGAGCAGAAGTAGCAGAGTCCAACGTGGCACTGGACTGCTCGATTCGCTGAAGGTGACCATCAATACCTGGGCCAAAGTGATCGGTACCCAGGAAAGGAACAGTGAGTTTGTGCTGTGTATCCACCGTAAAGGTGGAAAGCCTCAGCCAAGCACTGCAGCGCATGGCAACCGCATCTGCCACTGAATGGGGGGCCAAGAGTCCCCAATGTCCAAGGCCATCCGAAGTTGCTGTTTGGCAATGGCTCGGCCCTGGTCCCGGACCTGCTTGACGTAGTCTGAAGGTCCGCAAGGTGATGTGGGAGAACTTCGTCCAAGGAGCCCAGGAGGGCATGGGAGAAGTGTGCCATAAAGATGGCCAAGCTTGCCTGACAGAAGCCTAGAGAGGTGGCTACACAGGCCTTCCTGGCAGAGTGGTCCAGCTTTTTGGACTCCTTGTCTGGAGGTCTATCGGTGTCAGCAGAACTGCCTGTGCATCTGAACACAGAAGCGATCACTAACCCCTCTGCCAAGGGATGTTCCGTGAACCCCTAGAGGGACCCAAAGGGCACTGCACACTTGTGGTCATCCGAGCAGACAGCACTGGGAAGGAGGCAGGACGCTGCCAAAGCTCCAAGGCCAGGCCTACAATGGCCTCAGCCACTGGGAAGGCTTCCGTAGGGGTATCCCCTCTTACAACTATCTGTAAGAGGGTACTCTGCCCGTTTCTGGACAGGGGCATCCCTGTGGATTCGGAGAATTCCAAAAAATGACGAAGGGCCCTCCTCCATCGACAGACTACGTACCGACTCATCATCCAGTGGGTGGGAGTGGAGGCCGGTGTCGTCAGAATCAGAGATATCCAGATAAACTGGTCGGCCACCAAGGACCAATTAAAAATGCCTAGGGTGGTCAGGCGTGAGGGTGACGGATAACTTGCAAGGAAGACCTGGAACCATCTGAGATTCCTTCGTAGGAGCCCCTCCCCAAGGTTGTTTAGGTGGTGGCTCCACCACCACCTGCAAAGAGACCATTTCTGGCTGAACTGGGGCAGGTTTTACCGGCGCCATGGGTGGAGGAACCAATTTTACTGGTTCCAATGGCGTCGGCTTCGGCCTGGGAGGTGAAAGCCAGGTAATGGCTGGGGTGGAAACTGTAGAAGGCTTCTGCCTGGACAGAATGAGTTGCTGCCACATTAGATCTTTGTAGCATTGACGGAGTTTCTGCCAAAGCCTCTCCTCATCCAAGGAGGACAAAGATGAACAGTGGCATCGCCTCTTTTTAGAGTGCTTATGCGCCTTCCTCAGCTTCTCGGTGAGGGGGTCTGAGATCTCGACCTTGATCGTACTGGCTGAGTGGGTCGTTCGGGGGACACCAGGGTAAATGGTGATTTACTCGGATCAGGGACCAGTTCCTCGATGGGTTTTCCCAGCAGGCTGGGTTTCTTCATCAGGAAAGTTCAGGACTCAGGTCCTGGTAAATGAGGTGTTTGCCTTATCGGGTGACAACAGATAGACAGGGTTGAGAGTGATCTCCACCGCATCATCGAGTGAGACCTCGGCCGGCTGACCAGTTGGCAAGGCCGAGAAGCCAGCGGCCAAAGAAGCAGTCTTGACTGAAGCCGAAACTGTAGATTCCTGTAACCAAGATCACTCTCGATCCCAAGAACGCCTTCGTCGAGACGAAGAATCTCTTGCTCCCTTGTCCTTTATATGGGATCGGGAGGTATACTAACCCAAAAGTCCCTTGCCCTTGGTGGGGGGAGATAGGCACATCTCCCAAATGGGGCCCGAGAACGTGGAGCCAAGGTTGAGTGGAACGAAAATCAGCAGAGAGGAGAGCTCTGCAGCCCACGCCTTTTCCTTGAAGGCCTGCATCTGTTCCAACTGCTCAGCGGACCCTGCAGCTGCAGAGACCGCCCACTGGGCCTCTTTGGATTTCACCGGTGGATTCCATTTCTCAGGCCTACCCAACTTGAGCTGTGTGAGACAATCGTCAAGGACATTCGGTTGGGAAGTGAGACATCTCGCATGCCTGGGTGTCATGGTCGACACCCAAGTAGTAGACGTATGCAGTATGTGGGTCTGTGCGCAACATTTTCTGGCCACACGGGCACTGGTGAAAACTGGGGGAAGATTTATCTTCCATACTCGAATAGCAAAAATCACAATCACTAGCTTGAGTGCGCTTAATCTTTAGAGGACCTGAAGAAATCGGAGCCAGGGCCCACAAAACACAGCAGCGAAGAGGAGGCAACCGGAATCTTCCAGCATAAAGAAAGATCTGGCATCATGGGGCGAAGCCAAGGGTTATACCACCCAAGTGGGTGGGAGAAGCCAGGCTGAAGACCTTCCAGCAAGAATTAAATGGGAAAGGGACATGCCAAGAGGTGTGGATGAACAACATATCCACGTCCCTAGAAATAAAGCAAACGTGACCAATGATGTCATTTTTTCACATTTTCTTTCACACTTATGTTGACACCTAAAACAATGATGTTATAACTACATGAAACAATCTGAGTGATTAGGGCTCCCCCCCCCCCATAAAGGGGGATTAAGACTCACCATGCAACTTAAAAAAATAAGCATGGCAACTGTTTATTTTGTAGATTTGAAATGTTTAGATGACCAAAATGCACTGGGCAAAAAATGATAACTTTGACATGGTGCTGCTGAAACACCAGGGAACGTCATCAGGTTCTCATGGCATGGAAAAGGGAACTGGTCTAAACATAATGTCCCAGCAAACATTCCACCTCTTGCCAGAAAAGGTATCAATGCAAACATCTGCAGCTACACCCCACAGCAGTGAACTACAGGTACCCAATTCTTTGCTGCTTGAAGGCTGGTTGGTTGTCGAGGAGATGCAGTCAGCTCCTGGATGGAAGTGCATAGTCAGCACTGCATTTAAGCTCCCCCCTACTGGACAAACCACAGAGTTGCACTGGTGTCAGATGTGAAGGCAGTCATTCACTAGCTGCCATTCTATGGAGCACTTAACAAAATTAGCCTCAAAATGACAAAACTCCCCACAAGTAACTATTCAGAGTGAGAAAACAGACAAAAACTGACCCGTTGTGCAGATAATTGTTCCTCTCTCTGCGTCATTATTCTGTGCCGGGCTGCTCGTGATGTTGGTTTCACCGTACCACTTCCGACAGGGGGCAAGGCAGGCCTACCGTCGTTCTGTGGCTCTCTGGGTTTCTTTTTCCTCTCTGGAACTCTCTCTGGAGCGTTAGCCAGTAATGCCACTCCTGTTAACACCACAAGCAATGTGTAGGTCCAGTTAGGAAAATGTAAGACTGAGATCAGTACCAAATGAAACCTCCCCACTACCTCATCTGGAACCGTATTTGCAAGGAAATGGAAACATTTACATGGGTAGCAGAAATGGCGTGCAAGGGGAGCTTCCCATTATGCAACTGCAGCTTTAATACATATGCACAATTTCTGTAGCTGGAACCGTTCCACAAGCATTTCTTTTCAAATATATATATATATATATATATATATATATATATACATATACATATATATATATACATATGTATATGAGATATGTATATGTATATATATATATGTATATATATATATATATATACATATATATATACATATACATATACATATATATACATATACATACATATATATATATATATATATATATACACACACACACACACACACATATATATACACACACACACACACACACACATATATACACACACACACACATACATACATACGTGTGTATATATATATATGTTGTGTAGGCTTTTTACCATGTTTTACTCCCACCCCTGTCTCTTTCGCACGCCATGTGGTGAGATGCCATCCCTATGCTGCCCCCTCTGTCTGTGCTGACACCGGACCTCCACCCAGTGGCGGCGGGACTACTGGGGGGGGGCACCTCCCCGCGGAGAGATGCCGTGAGGCTGCTCATTCCTACTCCTCCTTCCCCCCGTGCTGGCTCCCCAACGACCCGAGGTCATTCCCGAACCTAGGTTGCCAGTGTAGTGCAAGGTAAGGCATCCAGCGCCTCAGACCTCTGCACTACCGGGCCAGCGATCCATAACCATTTCTGCGATTTACAGCAGCTTTAAAATTCTGTGTGCAGTTGCACCAAACTGCTGCACCTGGTATTACACCAGGCAAAGTAGTCCTCTGCAGCTGCACCCATGTACACAAAATGCTGAAAACAGGATTTCTGCTAGTGCAGAGGTTTTATCTCCACTCGGTGAGTGGTGCATTGGGACTTTTTTCTGGGCCATATCAGACCCTTTGAAAATCCGGCCCCTGACTGCCTCAAGAGCTCAGCAACTTGGACAGATCTTTTCTTAAAGGGAAAGGAACCCATTGCTGAATCCTCGGTTCATATATGCTCACCCACCACTGTCTTTTTCTCTCTCTCTCTCTCTCTGTTTTTTGCTTTTGGTCTCTCTCGTCTTTAAACCCAGCTCTGACCCCCCCCCCCACCGTGCTCTAACCAGTGACATCAGTTGCAAAACATCAGTGGCTTCTGATGTTGACACCGTTACTTGTTTAGCAGGTTGGCTACATTTTTATTGGTCTGCAAAGGCTGCCAACTGTACAGAAAATCAGAGTTCTTTCTTTTGGCCAGTAGCAAAGTTTTGTAAGAGTGCCTAAGCCCTTCCCAGACTTGGCAAGGTCCATTTTTTTTTTTTTTTAAAATCAAGCTTTTTACCTCCTTCCACCACGGTCTGTTTTCTGGAAGTGCCACTTGTTTTTCACTGCTAGTACAACCTGAGATGTATTTGTTGCAGGAACTGTGTAACGCCAGAGCCTGAGTATGGAAATAACGCTTGCTGTAACAATTCAGCCAACTTCAGGCAGGGCATACACTGCAACTGCTAGGGTGGAGGATGAGAGGAACTGGAAAATTTTAATTCTTAAACAAAAAAAAAAAAAAAAAAAGTCTGCTGGGCCCAGTGGCACCAGTGCTCTGCACTACCATGCAGGAGATCTGGGATTGAGGCTCGAGTCCGACTCCATCCATACCAGGCCAGCGGAGACTGTGGAGCCAGTATCTGTGGACTTTGGGGAATGGGATGCTTGGCTCTCATAGCAACATCACCTCCATAGGGGGCTGACCACATAACACTGGCCAGGTCCTGTCCTGTCCTCATGGGTCGACACCAAGGAGCCAAATGACAGACAAGTGGGCGGGACTTGGAAGAAAAATGGGAGAAGGATCACCCAGCACATGCTTCCCACACTCGTAAATTCCAGCTCCAGCCATTCGGCCACAGTCAACCTAGGCGCTTCCTCTCCAGGTTACAGTGTGGCCTAATAGATTGGCGCTCCAACAGTGGAGGCCCTGGGCCCCTAGTGGTGCACCATAGAGGTCAGTGGAGTGACTCTGGCCAGGAATGAAGACTTGCGATCTGCACCAGTAAGGTGTTGGGGTAGACAATGGTGAAAAAAAAAAGTTTCACCATTTTATCAAACGTGGGATGCTATGCATCTTAATGCCTCTCTGTACTCACCTACATCGGCATGTTTCAAAGCCCCCACATCATTTGTTCCATCACCGCACATCAGTGTAACATAACCGAGTCCCTTCAGACTTGTAATGACAAACTCCTGCAAGTAGAGAGAGAAAGTACAGTTACGTAAGAACTTACTGTAACAGTAGATCTTTGAGAGAGGCTCTTGCAGTAGGTACTAACACGTAGGACTAAGATGCCAGGACCACACGGAAAATTTCTAGCTAGCAGTGTCTGGGGGGGGACCGCCTCGGCGTCACATGACAAATGTCAGCGTGCCACTATATAGGGAGCGGTCCCCATGCCCAGTCTTCAGTTCTCCTGCCAGAAATCTAGAAAGGTTCGACAGGAGTTTGGAGTGGGTTCCTGAAGCTAAAAGGCTATGCCAGGAGAAAAAGACGACAATGAAATCCAGGGAGAAGGTGGAAGGGAAGCAGTACCTACTGCAAGAGCCTCTCTCGAAGATGTACTGTTACAGTAAGTTCTTACGTAACTGTAATATCTTACTTTGAGAGGGCTCTTGCAGTAGGTACTAACACGTAGGACTGAGTCCCAAGCAGTCAAATTCAGACAAGTCTGAGACATGGGAGGCAGGAACAAGCCTGTAGTAAACAGGGGCTTAGGATTAAAGACCCTGAAGAATAGCTAGGCCATAGCCTGCTCTGCGCCTAGAAGCAATGTCCAAACTAATGTTTAGTGAAAGTGTGGACAGAACTCCAAGTGGCAGCCGCACAAATATCTGCGGCTGAGACATTCCTGAAACAAGCAGCAGAAGCAGCCATGCCTCTTGTTGAATGACCCTTAACCTCTCCCAGAAGGGGTTTGTTATACTTCTGATAACAAATGCTGATGCAGTTTGCCAACCACTTTGACAAACACTACTTTGAAACTGCTGCACCCTCTTAGGAGCGAAGGAAACAAACAACTAGTCAGTTTGACGGACAGACTTCGTCCTGTTAGTGTAGTAATGAAGAATCCTATGTACATCTAATGTGCGTAGGATTGCTTCACCCCGACTGGAATATTCAGGGTAACACACTGGCAACTAGAGTATTTGATTTAAGGTGGGCTCTGGAACCACCCTAGCCAAGAACTTCGGATTTGTATGCACAGCCACCCGGTCTCTGTAAAAAATTAAATATGGCTCCTTACACATCAGGGCCTGAAGCTTGGAAATTCTTCGAGTTGAAGTAATAGCAACTAAGAAGAGCGCTTTCCATGAAAGGTTGTGCATGTCGCAACTTGCTGCTGGTTCAAATGGTGCCAGTGTGAGTTTTCCAAAATGAAGTTCAGATTCCAAGGAGGAGCAGGGCTCCCAACTGGGGGTTTCAAATGAAGGATCCCCTTCAAAAAAGTCTTGGAGACTTCCAGCTGAGCCAAGGTTTTGCCGCCCGCAGGGATGTGGTCGGCAGAAATGGCAGATAAAGGGACCTTCAAGGTCGAACAGCTAAGTCCCAAGTTCAAGAGGTACAAAAGGTAATCCAGGACCTTTAGGACAGGACACACGAAAGGTTCCAACCCTTTTGAAGTGGCCCATATGGAAAATCTCTTCCACTTCATGGCATAAGTGGCTCTGGTGGACAGCTTTCTGGCCTCCACTAGAACCTGGGCTACCCTCGGGGACACCTCAAAGTGAGTGGCAGGTATGTCAGTAGGTGCCTCGCATGCAGGTGCAGGGATCGGAGGCCTGGATGGACCAGGGTCCCCTGTTCCTGTGTCAACAAGTCTGGATAAACTGGCAGTGGTATTGGAGGATCCACTGACAGGTGCTGAAGTATAGTGAACCAAACTTGTCTGGGCCAGAAGGGAGCGATCAGAACCATTCGAGCCCCTTCTGCCCACAGTTTCAATAGAACTCTGCAGCACAGGAAGTGGAGGGAAGGTGTACATGAACCTCCCCTTCCAGCTCAGAGACAGCGCGTCTCGCCAGAAAACACCATGCCCTGGAGCGAGCAAGCAGAAAGCTGGTAGTTTAGCGTTGGATGGGGATGTGAACAGATCTACGTCTGGTTTTCCCCACCTCTCAAAGATGATGTCTACCACTGACTGTCTCAGTTCCCATTCATCGACTTTGGCTTCAGTGTGACTGAGCACATCTGCCAGGACGTTTTGAACGCCTGGGATGTGTACAGCTTTTAAATGGTTGTGGCTAACAGCTCAGTATCACACCCTCGTTGCTTCGTGACTGAGGGGGTACGAGCGTGTGCTGCCTTGTTTGTTCGTGCACCAGATGACGCACATGTTGTCTGTCTGGATCATGAGCTGTCCCAGCAGAAGTAAGCACTGGAAAGCCTGCAACACATTCAGAACTGCCCTCATCTCCAGCATACTGATGTGGAGAGTGAGTTAATTGTCTGAGCAAGAGCGCGGAGTCTTATGAGCACCCAGGTGGGCTCCCCAACCTGACCCGTAGGCATCTGTCAGGTTCTGAGATGGAAGGTCCGTATGGAACGAGATACCTTGAGTAAGGTTGTCCTGGTTCTGCCACCACAGCAGGTCCAGAGCCATCAGGTCGGAGACCAGGATCTCGTGATTCAGATCGTTGGATCTCTGGTCCTACTGAACTCCGAGAGTCCACTGTGTGACTCATGTGAAGTCTGGCCAGAGGAACTATAGGGATGACAGCAGCTATAAGACAGAGAAGACGAAGAACTGATTTTGCCGACGTCTTTCTCTGTGAAGCTACTAAATGTGCCTGTCTTTGCAGGGTTTCCATCCTGTCTAACTGCAGGAATGCCTTGCCCTGGACCATATCCAAAACTGCTCTAATAAACTTGAGCTTTTGGGTAGGAGAAAGGTGGGACTTGGGATAGTTTACCGTAATGCCCACCTGATAAAAAAGGTCAAGAGTCATGGTCAATGACTTGACCAAACTGTCCCTTGATGGTGCAGACGAAAAAACAATCTTCAAGGTATGGGAACACCAGTACCCCCACCATCTATGCAGTTCTGCTACCACCACTGATAGACATTTCATGAACATTCTTGGTGCCGATGGAAGGCAGAAGGAAAGAGCCTTGAACTGAAAATGCTCTCCCAGAAAATAGAATCTGAGAAACTTGTGGTGTGGTGGAAAAATGGGTATATGTAGGTAAGCATCCTTCACATCCAGTGCGCAGAGCCAATGGCCCTTCTGTAAGACAGGAAGCAAGTTTGGTAGAGACAGCATCCTGAATCTCTTGTATTCTACAAAGAGATTTAGTGAGCTCAGCTCCAGAGTGGGTCTGAAATCGCCGGTCTTCTTGGGCAGCAGGAAGAACTGCGAGTAGAACCCTTTTCCCTACTGATTTGTGGGAAATGGCTCTAATACTGCTTTTGCTAGCAGGGAGCTTATTTCCTCTTTCACCAAAGGGATGTGGTTTTGGGGGTAAAAGGAGTGACCCAGAGGATTTGTGGGAGGCCTTTCTATTAACTCTATTGTATGGTCTTGAGCCACCAGCTGGAGTGCCCACAAGTCTGTGGTAACGTCCTCCCATTCCGGTAGGTGGTTGGCATATCTTCCCCTATCAGTTCCTCTGTGACTCTCTCCGGGGGAGTTCATGGAGTCAGGAGGCAGAGGGAAGTGTGGAGGCTGCGTGTCTCGAGGCTTTATGAGACCCAGCCAGGGGTGCCGTGCCTGCTCGAAGAGGCCCAACATTTATTATGGCACCTGTTCCGAGACTGTTTTTGCTGGTGACGTTGCTGCCACCAAAAGGGCTGCTGCCTGGGTTTCTGAGAGGGTTTATACATGAACTGGACAAAGTGTAAGGCTTTGCACCTGTCCTGTAAATCAGTAATTACATCTTTAACGTCCCCTCCGAACAAGACCAGGCCTTAAAGGGAGCATCTTGGATGGCTGTCTGGACCTCTGGAGTGAAACCTGAAATCCTCAGCCATGCGTGTCTCTGCAAGCTGATGGCAGTGGCTGTTCCCCTAGCTAAGGCGTCCACTGCATAAATGGCCCTCAGGGTGCGTCTGCTAGCCGACCTGACCAAGCCTGCCATTTCCTCCTTTAACTGGGAGTCCTGAAGAGAATCAATCTTAGACTTCAGTTGGCCTAGAACGGATTTCTGGTAGACCCCCATGTGAGCCAAATAGTTCGCTGCTCTGATGGCTATGTGGAAGAGGAGTAGATCTTCTTCCTGTACTGGTCAATAACCTTAGATTCCTTGTCCAGTGGAGAAGTGCTAAGGTGCTTGAGTTCTGCTGACCTGTCATGGGAGGGACTGGTGACCACTGAGTCTGCCTCAGGGTGAAAGCTCTGATGGTCTTTGCCCTCTGGGGTATGATAAAACCAGCCTGCCTTTCTAGCCACAGGTGCTAGGGAGGCTGGCTGCTTCCAAACAGTAGAAGCCAAATCCTGCTGGCCTGGTGGCGCAGAGAGGGCTGAGGTGCTTGTGCCTTACCTTGAACCACGCCGGTGACCTGGGTTCGGGAATGGACTCAGGACACCGGGGGCTGGCAGAGGAAGGAGAAGACTGAGCGTCTGTAGGACTGCTCTCCTCTCCTAGGGTGGGTAGCAGGGCGGCGGCACACTGCAGCGGTCTCTGGTGGACACCAGGAGCACTGCAGAGGTGGCGCAAGGGGAAACACAGAAAAAACGGAAACCGCTCCACGACTGGCTGGATGACGGCTGCCGGTCCACCGATGCCCCGAATGAGCCATGTCCACCTCAGCAGCACTCCGGGGCCAAGACTTCTGCACTGGTCTCCCCTTCTGGTGCCTTCCCCCTTGGAGGAGGGGGACACACCCTGCGAAGGGTTACACCGGGTTACCCTTTGGGTGGCTGCAATGTGAAGCTGGAGGCACAGGAAGGGGACAGGTAGATCGGAAGGGACCTAGGTAGCCCGAAGGAGTGGTGGGTCATGGAGCACAAAGTAGGGAAGAAAAAAAAAAAGCCAAATCCTCATGCGGCCCTATCCAGGGCAGGATGAGGGAAGGGGAGAGATCTGACAATTCTAAATGTTCAGCCAGCCTCTGTTTCTGGGGATCATGGGCTTCTGTGTGCCAATCATACGCCGCCTGGATTTACATAGAAACACAGAAGTTGACGGCAGATAAGGACCACCAGACTCATCTAGTCTGTCCATTTTTTTCCTACCTGGTTGCTGCTGCCATATGCCTTTATGCTGAGCATTGTCCTAGTTTATTCTTACTCATCTGTATTATTCCCTTTTGCCTATTCCATGCTCTTTTGAAGCCCTCCACTGTACCCATCTCCACCGTCTCCCTGGGCAGGCTGTTCCATGCATCCACCACGCTCTGTGAAAAGGAAAAGAACTTTCTCATATTACCCTTCAATTGACCTCCCTCCAATCTCATATCATGCCCTCTTGTCCTGCTATTTGTCTTATACTGAAACATATTACACAGTTTCACCTTGTTTCGGCCTTTAAGGTATTTGAAAGTCTCTCCATCTCCCTCCTCTGCTCCAGGGTGTACATAAACTGAGGTCCCTCTATCTGTCCTCGTATGGCTTTGTTTGCAGCCCATGCACCATCTTGGTTGCTCTTCTCTGGATCGTTTCAATCCTATTTATGTCTTTTTTGCAGGTGTGGCCTCCAGAACTGGACGCAGTACTCCAGTTGGGGTTCTGAGGAGTTCTGTAAAGGAGGGGGCCTCAGGTGGAGGTTTAGGTGACTCACTGGGTTTTGGGTCATCCGGCAACGGAGATTCGTAGTCAGAGCCGCAATGAGCAGAGTCACTGTCTGAATCTGATGGATACCTCACGTCGGAGAACTGAGCCCTGGTAAGGCGATGTCAACCAGTCTGGAGATGTCTATAGGTCGCACGAACTCGGTGGTTCGTGGATGAGCTGCAAGCTCTACTGTTCTGCCCGACGTCGTCTGCCAGGGGACTGATGGCAGGATGGGTGCAGGAGACAGAGCCCTAGAGGCCAGTGTTGGGGCTGACAAGGGCCATCGTTTCTCCAGCTCTGACGTGGGCTGTGATTTTGCCTCAGTCCATCAGGACCACCGCATTGCCTGAAGGTCAACTTGGAACTGCAGTGGTGGTGGGAGTGAAGGCAGAGGGTTAACATACCCTGATATCCTTCATAGTAGGGGTAGCTGAATCCCGACGATGGATACCCCAGTGTTGGGAACCCTGGCAAAGGGTATCCTGGCGTCAGGTATTATGGCGCTGGATACCCTGGCATGGGGTATTGCGGCACTGGATAGCCCGGCGTCTGGTAACCTGGGAGGTTGCCCAAGGGGCCTGGAATTGGGGTAAGGTTCCAGAGGAGTCCCTAATGTGGAAACAGAAGGCCCTGATTGGGGGGGGGGGTGTCCGGAGTTGGGGGGGAACCCCAAGGGCCCCAACTGTGTTGACATCTGGCCGGGGGTCGACGGGACAAGAGGGACTGGCATGGTGTTCATCAGATCCAGCGGTACCTCAGGCATTTGTGGCTCTGGCATAGGGGAGGAACAATCCCTGACGGTGGGCCATCTCCCTCTTCCAAATCCCCATGTAGCAGGGAAACTGGAGGAAACTCTGGTGTCCACTATGGGTCAGCTGATCTGGTACCTCAATGGCAGGTCCGTTGTCCGGGGGGGGGGGGGCACCTGACAGAGGGAATGACGCTGTGTGGCCTTCAGAGGAGCAGACAGTTGGCTTATAAGCGTGATCCATGCGAGCGTCGGAGGAGCCGGCATTCGACTTACCGATCCCACTAGAGTCACTAGGCTGCTTAATCTTGAGCAATGTAGAGGAAGTGGGCGCCTTTTCCCCGAGGCTTCGGTGGGCCTGAGCCCAACCTGATGCCCCCCGACAGATGTACTGTGCCCACAGAAACAGCTATGGATTTAAGGTGTCTTCCCAAGGGAAAACCACCTCCTTGGTTGTGACACCAGGAGGGTGTAGCGCCTTTAGGGACGCCCGTCCAGATGTCTCCCTGTCCTTCTTCTCTATAGCCCTCGGGTGACGAAGAAGAGCTCCAGAGTTTCTTCAGCTCCTTCTCCATGGAAGCCATTTTCAATTTGAAAAGGTGGACTTCCAGAGACTGCTGACGGCGTTTGAGTGGCCTGGTTGAAACCCTGGCCAAACTTACACTCCTCGGCGTTGTGGTCTGGGCCCAGACAAAAAAAGGCAGAGGGAATGGCCATCCTTGTAGGGGGGCAGAGTCCCGCAGGAGCCGCACTTATTTTTATGCAATTCGGACGTTGGGAACGACATACACAAAAATATGTAACTATACACAATGTGAGAAAAATGTGTTAAACTTTAGCGATTTATTCGATAAATGAAGCGTGAGATACTCATCCAAAATGGTGTAAACAGAAGCAATGCTCTCTGTGAGGCCCGACGTGCACAAGTCGATAGCAGGAAAGAACTAGAGGGCGGGCATGGGGACTGCTCCCTATATAATGGCATGCTGACGTCTGTCACGTGACGCTGGGAGGGCATTCCACCACCAGACACTGCTAGCTAGAAATTTTCCATGTGGTCCTGGCGGCTTAATCCTACATGTTAGTACCTACTACAAGAGCCTCCCCGAAGTAAGATCTGCGGTTATGCAAGGTGACAGCAGATTGTGGTTGATGCAGCAATGCTCAGCTCAAGGCATGCAAACCTAATACCATATCAGGGTTGTACCAACTGAGCTCCATCTCTGCACCCAGGGCACCATCTCATTAACTGCTCTGTAAAGCCCCCGGCCCCTGGCAGTTTTCCAGACTTTCCATTTTTCTCCTGCATCCCAACTGCCGCCCCCGTCAGATGAGCTGCATCCTCCCATCTCAAGACCAAGTTCCTCTTGTGAACTGTTACACAGCAGTGCAGCGTACTACTACCCACGTACTGGGCCAGCCCAATATGGCGGTCTTATCTTCCACTGTGTAGCTTTAAAGAACCTCAAATTTGAAACAGAAAACTTAGAAAAACATAATATTTAGAGTGAATTAAACTTAGATTTCAAAAATGTCCTTTGTTCACCTTCACCTTATTCTTCATAAGGATATTTGCATGGAGAAAGGATTCTAGGTCACCTGGATCTTCATCTGCTCCGGCAGCTTGGCTGCAAGTGACATCATAATCCTCTGCCTGTGACATCACAGCTGATTTGCTGCAGAAATGGTGATGTCACAGGCAGAGTTTATGATGTCAGTTGTAGACAAGCAACAGAGTAGATGTAGACAATGTGACACAGCCCCCCCCCTTTTTGGGCTCCTTAGTGCTGGTTGGCTCCCATCCATGTTGGTACCCCAGCCTCATTACCCACATTCTCTGGGACTTAAATGTCTTCAGTACCTATAGATTGCCCCGATGGCAGGGCTTGAGGGAACAGGCCACAACCCCTCCACCAGCGCAACTGAGATTTGGCATGCTACCCAGTTGGTGCTGTGAAGCCTGGGGGGGGCCAACAAGCTGGTCAGGGTTTTCCTCTGAAATTTCCCCAGGCTGCAAGCGTACAATGACACTCCAGTCGCATGCACACCGTTAGCATCCGAGGGTGTTCCCCCACTGTTACTACAAAGCCTCTACCAGGTGACAGCCTAAGAGTGGAACACTGGATACCCCACCCCCAAAAGAGAGAGGAGAGCTGTCCCTAAGATGCTCCATCGTCTCTCTCCTGGCCAACCCCCAGAAGGTCAGAATCTGCTCCAGAACCCGAGCACACCAGTGTGGCAGGCAGCAGTGTTGCCAACTTTTGTAAGTGTTGAAGTAAGAGAGGAAAGGAAGTCTACGAAATACACGTTAAAAAGAGTGCATGCTGCTTGTATTTTTCCCCAAATTGTCACTGTGGTGTCAGAAGTGCTTTAATCAGTGGTATTCCCCCCCAATTCTGTTTCTAGTACCTCTTTAGACAGTTGTTGGTGTGGCTCAGTTGATTGCACATCTGGGCCAGAAGGTTGTGAATTCTTGTCCCAAACTAGAACTGGGCTTATGCCATAAATGCTGGCATCCAAGTACAGTACTAGAAGAATGTTGTACTGTCAGGTGTGCTGTCCTCCAGATGAGATATTAAACCAAGGTCCCTTCTGCCCATTTCTGGTGCTGCCTTAGTGGGTGTCGAGGTGTAAGTAAAAGAACCCAAGGCACTTTTTACAAGAGTGTTTTTTTTTTTCTGGTGCCCTAGCCAACATCCCCTTCCCATGAAACCAGTAAAGACAATTATCCAAGGCTCTGTGGGTGCTGATGTGCAAAATGGCTGCCACTACAAGTTTATAGTCACTTCATTACCCAGTCTATCATTGTTTATAAAGCATTTTGAGACACATATAAATGCTAATTCTTCTTCATCCCTCCCTGCCTTCTTTCAGTTTTTCCACAGATACCCTAAGCTGACGGCACTGTTAAGAGAGTCACCAAATCTCTCCACTCACAACCCACAGGTGTGTCCCTACTCAGGAAGGCCTGCCATCTCTGATGGGAAGGGCCTAATTGAAAGCCGGCCATTTGAGCTGCATCACAGTCTTGCCTCCTCCCCTCCCCCTTGGGAGGAAGCTGGACTAGGAGAGGAGACGCTAAGGGTCTGGAATTTTTTTCTTTTTTATTTCCTTTTTTTACTTTATTCTCCCTGTTGTGCTCACCTCCAGTGCTCGGGGCATCTTCACTGTCTCCTACCTGGGAACTCTGGTGCTGAACCGGAGACTCCACAAACACCACTGCATACAGTCAACCTGTACTGTCCTTGGCTTACTATCCTCCACCCCAACCCCCGAGTGTGGTTCCTCCTACTCAAGCCCCAACCATGGAGAGAGAGTTGGGGCATGAATTCGGATCACCTTGGTTTCAAAGGGGAAAGGCATTTCTGACATGCCCATATGGCATGTGTAGAGGCCGAACTCCCCACTTCATGTTACCACCAACCAGTAAGGCGTTTCCTTCCTTTTACTGGTCCTGCCCACCAGCCTGATCTGTGTACACATGCATGCAATGGCCCCGGGGGAGGGGGAGCACCCCACAAAGTGTGCTCACCCACTTCGCAAAGGGCACCACTGTAAAGCGCCACCAGATGTCATGCCATGTGCTGTGTGGCACATCCACCCACCCAGGCAGGAGAGTGTTAAAGACGTATGCTCCAAGTCATCCATGCCGGCTTTTGCTACAGATGTCCCACCCTCGGGGTGCAAACCAGGGCCGCCAGCATGCCAGACTGATCCGCCATCACTTGGTGACCTAGAACCCGCTATAAATTCTGCAAGATGCAGTTTGTGGCTACATCTTTCTCTCCTAGCGCTAACCTTGAAATGAACTGTACATAAGTAAACAGTAAACAGTGAAGTGTGAGAACAGAAGGCAGACACAGCATCAGAAAAACTGAAGGAAAAAAAATGTCTAACACAAAGACACCCAAAGCACATCAGAAGATGAGATATTATCACTGAAAGAAAGAAACAACAGGGTCTTTAAACTGGCACACCAGTTTGAAAGACTCAAAGCAATCACCTTCTGTTTCGGGCCGACTCTGGCGAACACCCGAATGTGAGGTATGAGTTTCTTCAGCAGCTTGTAATCTACAGTATATAAATAAGAGAGAGCTTCCCCCGTAGCGCACAGGTCGTAATCTCGAATAACATTAGTCACAGAAGGCGGTATCATGGGTAGTGTAACGGTGCCATCTATGGATCGCCACTGCCACTCAGAACCTAAAACAGAACAGAAATCAGTATTTGATCATCCAGAGATCAGAACTGTATTAGTTTCTTGCACAAGCTGTCGAAGTGCCACACATTACAAGATACAATCATGACTACTTCAAAACCTAACTGCCATGTTGGCGACTCGGGTACAGAAGTGAGACCAGGAAGCAGCTGGTAAAGGGGTGACCAGGACAGAGGAGTGCTGCCAGTAAGGTGGACAGTGATGCACATTTACAGTATCAGCCAAGGGACCTGGAAGGTTCACCCTCCCGCCGCAGGAGAAGCAGCACGACAGTGAGGACTCCAGTGGCTGTGCTTAGTGCCACAGCAGGAGGTCGGAGGAGCATGAGGGGATGTGTGCGCGCAGAGCCCCACAGTGACTAGAACTATAAAGGGAAGGGAAAATCCCTGAAGCGTCACCTGAATGTGACAGCAGACATACTTTGATACTGTGCTGTAAACCCTCCCAAAGAACCAGATATGGACTTTCTGGAGAGGTAGGTTACACCCTGCCCTGAAGGGCCCCATCACATACACACACACACACACACACACACACACACACACACACACACACTCCTTCCTCTCTCTCTCTCTGAGTGTGTGTGTGTGTGTGTGTGTTTGGTGTGTAGTGTAGTACGTTTGTGTGACTGAGATCGGCAAAGGTAAGGTGAGTGGTGATGGTACAGTGTTGTCACTGCTGGGGGGGATGGGATGTGTGAAGAAGGAGTGAAGAAACACCGCCCTGATGGCACAGTGGTTGTGTGTCAAGCTGAGTTTGGAAGCAAACTTGGGAAGCCATGTCAGCAGGCGGGTCAGGACAGGCTGAGGCAACTAGCTAGGGAGGGATGCCGTTATGCCTCAGCTAGGGAGGAATGCCAGTGTTCTGGCACCACAACGACCCTGTAGATGCGCCAGGGAGCTTGCGCTGTCTTCTGGGGCACACTGTGTATGTGCAAGGCAATGTCAGCTATGCCCATCCCAAGGGCATGAGAGAGGGTTCAGGGATACAATTCCAGTCCTTGGCACACTTAGGCCCTAGGCCACCCAGCTCACTGCCCGCTATCAGATCGTGGCTGAGTTGGGGGAGGTGGACAATCCTCCCTCAGACCCCTTCTGCCACAGACGGCAAGTCGTGGGGGACACTGGAAGTGGTTAGTGGCTGATGGGTCTGGGTGGCTGCTGGAGGAAGAGCCATGGGACTGAAGGGGGAAAATGGACATGGAGAAAGTGGAATGGGAAAAAAATACATTATAATTATAAACCTAAAAGTTAAGGACTATCCTATAACTGGTGTTAGCAGACACTCCCCCATAAAGCTTTTTGCCTTATTGTCAATGCAGGCAGCTCTCAGCCCTCTACCCAAATACCCCAAACCCACCTGACCCGAATATCTCAAGGACTGACCCCCTGTGGCAGGGCCAGGAAGGGGGAGGGCTGTCCTCTCCTCACCCTATGACTCTTAACCAGTGATGGGATCGCTGGTCTAGGCTGCAGTGTGGGCCAGGGGGAAGGCAGGAAGGGTTTCATGTAGCCTGTGCTGACTTTTTCCATTTTCTTCCCCTGGTTCCCCTGTCACCGCAGCATGCAAGCATGTGCACGTGGAGGCATACACATGCTACAGAACCACGGCCCCTCCCATCTGTGTTACTTGTGTGGCACTGCTACCCCAGGCCTCCACCTGGTGGCAGACAAAGGCAGAGTTGGCATGCCTCCATCCTGGGACAGCTGTCTGTCAGATGCTCGATCCTCTCCCCCTCGTCTGACCCAGGCTCGTTCCTGAATCCGGGTCACTGGCATGGTAGGAGGTATGGCACTCAGCACCTGAGCTCTCCCCACCACTGCCCCAGTCATTACCTTGCACTTTTAATGGTTTTATGGAATATTACTCAAGAAACAAGCCCCCCCCCCGCCCGAATCTATTAGTTCCTGCCACGGAAGTTAGCTTCTTTGTCACTGGCCCTCCAGGGCCAGGAACATGCTAGGATCTGGTTCTAAGTTCTGTTATACCAAAATGTTTTAGCAAAGGGGTCTTTGTAAAATTATCCTGTGTTTTAGTTATTAAATCAACCTAAGAAATGCACCAAAATGGAAAAGAAAAATCTAAGAAAAATCAGTTTCTTTTTGATTTCCATACTCATACAAAAAAAAGCCTGTGTCCCCCCTGGCAGTAGCCAGATGGCCCAGTGGCAATGCTGCCACTTAAGACATCGACGGCAAGGGTTTGGAAACTAGTCCAGACTTCCAGAGGGCCAGAGAGGAGGCAGAGTGAGTGTCCTGCGGGGTGGGAGTTTGGGACCTGCTTTATGAACATCTCCAAGTGAGTCTGATACCAGCAGTTTACTGAGGATGGGATGAATGGCTGGAGAGCCTTTGCACAGGCCTGCTGCATGCACGCATTTCAAGGTATGCTGTGCCAGCAACTGGGATGAGGGGTTGTTACGGGGAAAAGCACAGCTGTTAGCAGGATGAAGCTTAATCACTGCAGGCCTCAAACCCTCCCACTGGACTCAACTCCACAGACCAGACTCAGACACCTATGGTGCCTGGTCTACCCGAATGCCTTGCCGTGGGAGCTCTCACAGAGGTAAGTCCATAAGAAGGTGGGACTGGATATAGGGCTGAAGGGGACAGGGGACCAAGCAGAAGCATAAAGAGTAATTAAAACAAACAAAAAACAAAACCTCTCTCCCTAATATGGCTTCTACCTCTTTGCCAAACAGCATTCCACAGGGTAGAGATTTACCTTTTGTGCATGGAGCCTGAAGGATGAGTGTGTGCTGCTTCTGGATAAAGCTGAGTTCTCGCGCTACATGACACGCAGTCAGAGGGTTGTCTCCAGTTATCATCACAACCTTAGAGAACAAAGTGAAAGGGACGAGACTCACTGAATTAGGTTACAAGTACTTTTATTCAAAGCGATTTTCCAGGCTGGCATCAACAAGACTCGAATCTCAACAGATTCTAAGACACCTTTTACTTTCTGGGCCTTCCATTGTTTACGACTGGTGACATTTGCATGAAAACAGGCATCCTGCTCCTTAGACAGACTTCATCGGTGCCCAATGCTTTTCCTTCTCGGAAGTCATAATCCTCTGCTTGTGACACCAGAATCATGTCAGAGTCCACAGGCTGTGATGTCACAAGCACAGGATAATTTCTCAGCAGGCGTAAGCAACTGAGCAGATGCCATCTAAGGGAAAAAAAAGGGAAGTTCCTGAAATTCTAATTGGAAGGGGGGGGGGGGGGATTTTGATAACAGAGTTCTGGTAGTGCCAGCTAGGAACTGCTTGCTAGAAACTAGAAAATCTCTTGAATGTGTTTTTATTCTGGGGTCCAGCAAACACTTCACAGTTTGGAGCAGCAGGAGAACCCGGGGGTACACTATTTTCCCCAGATACTCGAATGCCAGGACTTGCCATGTTTTATAACTGAAGTCAGTTTCACTGCAACATTTTATAATACACTACAAGCCTGTTTTCTCGATTGTTTTCAAACTTTGTAACCTTGTTCTTCATGGTTCAGAATGCAGAACCCTTCTTGACACTAACGAAAGTGAAGAAGTGAACAAGGTTTGATTTCCCTGCCAATGAAAAAGTGCTTCTCTCATCACAAGAACACAAGCACGAGCTTATGTCTCCAAAGCCACATACAGCATCATGCACCGATTCAAAATTGGGCATTTAAAACACAAGCAAGCACATCATCAGTGACACAGGCACAAATGTATGCAATATCGTTCTGACACTGAACTCCACTGTTCAACCGAAAAGGGAACTAACCATACAAAAATGGATCTGTTTGACACAATCTACTGAAAAATAGTCTTACATTGTATTATAAAAACTGTAGTAACACAACCCACACTTCGTTGAGAACTCTCCAATTCTCAACACCTCATTAGCTCGCTTACATCAGGAAGGCACTCGATTCGGTCTCGTGCCCCTGATGTCCCTGAACTTGATGTTGAGAATCTCCTCGTCCTCAATGAATAGATCTTCCCTGTAGACTTCATCAGTTCACACTGCTCATTCCTGATGTGAAGTCACAACCTTCGGTTTATAACATCACAACCTGTTACCATGGAAATTACTCTGATGTCACAAGCAGAGGATACAGACTTTAGGGCAGGAAAAGCATCAGGAGCAGATGAAGTCTTAGGGGCAAAGATTCAGCTTTCATGCAAACATCTTGAGTGATAAAGAACAGGATGCAAGCTAACAGCAGAGCAGTTTCATCTCCACCTGTAGAATCAGATCATTGCGGAGGACAGTGAACCAAGTAATCGTATTATCACTATTATTCTGTGTCAAACTGACCAACCAGAATGCCTTATTCTGGGTACAGCTGACAAGAGTAAATCATTTCCTGCATTCTATTCATGATAAGAGGAGTCATTACAGTAATAGGCCATGAAAAACACAGCATTTGACCCTGCATTCTAACTGAAGGATTTTCATAAAGAACACTGCTGTACTGTAGCACTTTGGAATATATATATACACACACACACAGTGTGTGTGTGTATATATATATATATATATATATATATATATATACACACATACATACACACATACACACACACACACACACACACACACATATATATACACATATACATACATGCACACTAACAAGTGTTTGTTTTTAGCTGCAAGTACACCACCACAGTCATCATCAGCTTCACTGAGTACAGGTATATGGATACCACACCCAGTTGCGAATTTCTGGTTTTGTATATTCTGTGTTCTCTATACACTTACATGGTGTGATGCATTCTGGATCTCTTTTATAACAGTTTTTGAGTCAGACTTCAGAGGGCAAGAGACCACAATGAATCCGGCAAACTTCAAATTACACTCTAAATCTTCACGCTTCACTTCTCGAACCTTGGAAAGGGAAACCAAAATTCAGGAGGTATTCATGTGTACAACGGATTGTGTGTTTATTACTCTGCTACCCGTAAAATTCCATGTACTACTTTCTATCACTTCCTTTGTAACATTGCCAATTATATATTGTAGACCTGTCCTGTCCAGGACCTCCTTGCAAATGAGCACTGCTCAATGGAGCTTTTTTCCCCTGGTCAAACAAATAGTCCTAAAAGATCAAGATAATGCAGCCGTCTAACTACAAAATGAGCAAGGGTGCAGCTCTGGCGGCCTCGACTGCTGGAATGAAGGACAGGGGATGTTAATAAGGCACTACCAAGGCACTGGACTGATGCAACAAAAGAACGTGGCTAGGGGATACACTGCTGGAGATGGGTGTAATGTTGGGTTCGATCCATGAGTCCATATCACAATATAATGTAATAAGCGGAGAAGGATGTGGAGCAACTCTGCAAATCTACGCTGACACAAAATGCAGAGGAATTTATGGACTGTCACGAGAGAAGCCAGTCTGCTGCCTGATCAGGGGCCATATCAGAATAGGGAGACAGGAGTAATGCAAGGTCCAGAATAAGGGGGAGCTGGCAGCCAAGGAGCTGCTGCTGCTGCTGAAACCCGTTTGTGCTCCCCATCCCTTCCTGCAGGAGCAGACAGAAGCACACTGTGATACTCTCCCGTGTGAACCCTTCCAAATGTTGCTTATATCCTGAAACACTGCTGAAGATTTACTATTATTATCGAACATTTTTGTTATTTAGCATAAGCAGTGGATCAAGAACATGAGGGCACGGCCGGCCCGGTGACGCGGAGGGTTGAGGTGCTGGATGCCACACCTCACGCTATGCCAGTGACCTGGGTTCGGGAACGGACTCGGGTTGCTGGGGGTCGGTGGGGCGAGGAAGGATCAAGCATCCCTGTGGATGCTCTCCTCCCTATGGGGAGGGGCACCAGGGTTCTCTAGCACCGACGCCCCTGAAGCTGGTGGAAGCACGGGCCTTCGGGGCACCGGCGGCTATACTGGAGTCGGGGGGGGGAAGGGACGCTGTTAAGTGCATGGCAGTCAGCGTCCATCAGCACGTCATCAGCCTGGACGCATGTCCTACACGCAGGCGTCCAGAGGATGGGAGAAAAACAGGGGAAAAATGTAAACACTCCAGGCCCTACGTGCATAAATGAAACTGGGGATGGGATGCCTTGGGGATTGCCCTGGCGGACGGAGTAGGAGGAGGTACGAGGCCTCCTCTGAAGCAGTGGGAGCTGGGCAAATACAACAAAAACAAAAACAAACATGATGACACGAGTGAAACTGACCGAAGTGTCAGAGCAGGATCACACAACCTTTTTTTTTTTTTTTTTTTGCACTGGCCCATCCGGGAGAGTGGTACCGATTTGCACTGGCCCCAAGCTATAATGGGGATTACTAGAGGGAGGGAAGTACTTCCTCTCTACAACTCTTTCCAATTATTCTGTTTTCCAGTGGTACCCCCTCTCCTCTTCCTCATAAGCCCACACTGCTGCCTAGTGGAACCCCCTTTCCCCATAACTTTATCTTGGTATCCAATGGCACTGCCATCTTCTTCCTTTCCCCATAACTTCTCCCTGGTGTTCAGTGGCACCCCTCCCTCTCCCCATAAGTTCTCCCTTGTGTCCAGTGGCACCCCGTCTCCTCCTCCCCACAAGTTCTTCATGGTGTCCAGTAGCAACCCCCTCCCTCTCCCCTTCCCTATAAGTTCTCCCATGTGTCCAGTGGCAACCCCCACTCTCAAGAACACCCAAATGCCACACTATTCCCTGATGGTGACCGAAACACACCTTCCCCTCATCCTGTCTGGCCACCATCTGACTCTCATAACTAAGGTAAAAAAAAAATCCTCCCCATCCAGCTCGGCTCCACCCCCTACCTCCTTAGCAACGCGCAAAAAGTTCTAAAGTATGTGGATAAAATCATCAATGAAGCATGCCACCTGCAGTATCTTAATTTCATCGCAGATCCTGAATGCCAGCAATTTCTCCCAGTAGTGCTTTGTGATAACATTTCAAGAGAGACTGCCTGCATTTGAGCCCAGCAGTGAGATTGTTAATATACTATCGGCAATGTGCTTTTCCAAGGATTCTATTTACATACTTTTGAACTTTTGGCGAGTTGCTGTCTAAAGGGACAGGGTTTGGGAGGGTTGTGTGGCCGAGACGGGTTGGGGGAGGGTCTTTTTCTTGCACTAGCCCCATTGGGCAAGTCAGGTGGAAATCACACTGGCCCGAGGCAGTCTGCACTATGCGCAGGGCCAGTAAATTAATGTTAAGCATGAATCCTGAAAAGGGAAGTAAGAAAGTTCTGTTTTTTTTTTTTTTTAGAAAGAGTGGTGGGGCCATGGAACAATGAGGCAGCTGATGCGGTTGGCACCAAAACCATCAATGGTTTCAAACATGACACGGACACAGTGAAGGGCTTAGGAGTTCCTCAGGGTGGTAGCGGTAGGGCGGAGCTCATGGGGTGGATAGTGTGGGTTAGAACTCTATACAGACAACAGGTCATGGGTTTGTTAGGTTTTATGAGCATGGTGGATGCACCAATAGTCTTTTTCTGCCATCATTTGTGATGTTTCTAACATGACAATAAGGATGCTGTGTTCACAGTATGCCAAACACGCAGCTCCTGCTTCGAACTTTGTAGATCCTGGTGATGAAGAAAGTATTAGTACCCAGGAGCCATTTCATACTCCAGCATGTGCAATCCTTATTTCAAGCCATACAATGCAGTTGTTGGCCATTCCATGGCCTGTACTCACACCCCCCCCCCAACCACACTTTCTCCCGCAGAGCCAGCCTGACATCAGCACCAGTCAACCCCCAGATGGTACATGCCTTCCTAGGACTTACAGGTGGCAAATCCCCCATTGTAGGGCAGGAACTGGACGTCAATCCCCTTCCCCACCAATCTGGTGTCCACATCCAGAAATCACCAGGCCTGGTTGGCAGCACGGGGAGGGGAATGGGTCAAGCTTTACTCGCCAGCTCCATGTTTTCCTTGCCCACCTCCTTGATGTTGGGCGCAGACCACAGCTGGCCTGACATGTTGCAGGCATGTCCCTGAGGAGGCGCAACCTCCCTGACCCAATGCAGGGGTCGCCAGAGTGGCAGAGCCCAACGCTTTCCCTCCCCGAGCTGGGAGCAGTGCCATGTGGCAGGACTTACCCAGCCTCTGGGCCAGCCTGACCCAGCTCCTGAGTTCACTCCCAACCCAGGCTGCCAGCCCAGGAGCATAATGTGCCACCTGCTGGGCCACTGGGCAGCCTACCACACTCAGAATCTACAGCCACAATGTAAATGGCAGCTACTGGACCGCCAGACAGGAAAGGTGACAAATCTCGTCCCGGGATTCAGAGAGACAGAGAGAGAGAGAGAGAGAGAGAGAGAGAGAGAGGAGAGAGAGAGAGAGAGAGAGAGAGAGAGGGAGGGAGGGAGGGAGGAGAGAGAGAGAGAGAGAGAGAGAAAAAAAAAAATACAGCTATAAGAGCAAAATGCAGCCTCAATAAAGGAAGTCTGATTACGGTTTGCATAAGTACTGGTTAACCTGCTGGTGAGTGAGGTGCCCAAGCTCCTTGTATCCAAGAGCTAAAACTCTCGCTCCCTCTCGAGAAATTTCTATGTGGACGGTGTTGTAGTTGTCTGGGCACTCTGCAAACTGAAACAGACCAATCAGAAAGGATCAGTGTAACACACACTATAACAGTGCACACAGCATTACTTTCTACTCTGCTAAAATACATCCTATATGTACATTTGTGAAATGGCCTTCAGAATCCTAGAAACGTCATTGGTCTAAACACATCACCTGACCATTAATCAATTTCTGGTATCTACACAGGCTGCATATTATATGGATGATTATTATTCTGCAGATGCAGAGTTTGACCCTACATTCCAAATTCTAACTTTTGCATAGGTTCCATCTCTGGGGTGTCACTCTTGGCCAAGATGACTGCACAAAGTGTAAACATTGTTAAACTGGAGGATTCCTGGAGTCAGAATCTGCCTAACAGCAGAACTAAATGAAAGTAAAACCTTTTTCCATTAACAAAAAAAAGACAAAAAAAACATTTAACCTACTCCAGGACGTGGGTGTATCTGGCATTAATTCATTTTCTGGGTGGCTGGGAGGACACACACCACCGATGCCTTAGGCACCCATGCTCTGTTGTGAGATGCAGCTTACTTGCAACTGGCTAAAAGAATCCAGCAGTCTGAACTGGCTGGAAAACTGTCACATACTGGTCACCTCTGTATAACCAGATGGCTTGCATGGAGCAACTGATTTTACATTAAATTACAATCTTTGAAGGCTATTTTATAAGTGGAAGTGCACACTACAGGAGGTCCTGTTGTCCTAGATATACAGAGACCCCTGGAGGGGGCACTCAGTTTCATCTCATGCCTCATAATGCACCCAAGGTGCCCATATGTCCCTTCACAACCAGACACCCTGGCATGTTATTCTTTAAAATTTAAAATGTATTCATTACGCTCCCACGGGCTTTAATCAGCCTCCGGTCACCTCCCAACATAGAGCACACTTTAAAATGACCTAGTCACCACGGGGACCATTTTGAGAGGAGAAAATACAAGGAGGACACTTTTTTTTTTATTATCATATTTTTATCCCGTTCTCCTGCCATTGTTCCAGTGATGCACCCTGCTAGCAGAGATATTCCCTGTTCCTGCAGATTCGCCATCATTTGGATGGGTCGTTGACTTCCCATTTTTCTTCCTGGATCCTCTATCCACATGGGGCGTGAGGGCTACCTCACTGGCCTCGTACTCACATAACACCCCCATGGTAGGAGCAAGCTTCATGGCCCAACTGTGGAAGCCGCTGCAGTGCTGAAACTTGCCACCCCACCCAACCCCCCCAGTCTGAGACACACTGCTGCTCGACAGGTGAGTGCAGTGTTGCCTGCCTCCCAATGCAGAGACCCGCACTCACTCCTGAACTTGGGTCGTCTGCACGGTGGCATGATGTGCTGCCGCTGGAGTAGCAGGGCGACCCAAAGCGCACGCACACACGCACACTTAACTTCCTTCCTCTTGCACTTCATCACTTATGAACACTGCATGAGAACAGCTTCTCTTTTTGTTTGGACTTTTATCTACTCTGGCTGCTTGTCTAACACTGACCCTCATAATCCTCTGCTTGTGTCATCACAACTGGTTGCTGCAGACCCCATTATGATGTCACTTGTAGACATGCAACAGGAGCAGCTGAAGACTGAGTGACCGAAAATTCAGTTTCTTTAAAAATGTCCTCTGTAACAAAGCATAAGTGGGAAGGGCAATACGTTGCTATAAAAAGCAGAACCAGTCTATATTGCTTCATGACGATTTGCATATACTTCCCACGATGCTCTGCATTACTGGGGTATGTGCGATTTTATATTTTGCTGAAACCTGGCTTTAATGCCATTGCTCTTCCCGGGAAACCCTTTCCTCAGTGCGTGTGTGCTGGGGTTCTTGGTCTTCAAGAACACTTTCCTATTTTTGGCTCACATTGACTCTTTTCCCCCCTGCCAGCTCTTACCCTCCCCTGACAAGGCTGCTTTGAGCCTCCCCCACCTTTGTCCACTGCCAGCCCCCTTTGTCCCTTCCCCTCTCTTCTCATTTCCACTGCCCCCCCCAATTCTTTACCCTTTACTTTCTTTCTTTCCTCCTTTTCCCCTCTCCATTACCGAATTATGATTTTTTTTTAATTTATCCTTTACTGTTCCTCATTAATGCTTTTTTTTTTTTTTTTTTTTTAAACCAAACTTGCTAACCATGTAACCTCATTGTAACTGACTCTATCTAATGCCTCTTTGTTGTTTCTCAATGCCTATTTGTTTTGTATATCCTTATTTGTGAACCCGGACGTGGAACCTCTGCAAGTGAGCTGTTTAGCTCAAAGGTGTGAATTCCTAGTATCAATAAAGAAATAAAAAGAACGGTACTACCATCACAGGACTGATTCCCCTTCCCTGGGTCAAGATACATAAGAGTCCTGAGAAGGATAAAACAGTACATGTCTATCTTCTGTTGTCATCCTTTGCAGATTGTGTGACAGGCCATGTGGCACCATACATGCCTGCTTAAAGCAGAACCGGTCTAAAGTTTTTCGTAGTAATTTGCATACACTTCCCATGAAGCTTTGCATTACTAGGGCATGTGTGGTTTTGTATTATATTACAGTTAGTTGAATATTGTCTAAATATTTGTTAATCTAAATTTCTCGGAGATGGCAGAGGCTCTAGAATAGCAAAACAAATGTGCCTGCTTCCGCTAGCTTAGCACGACTTTATCTGAATACTGTACCGCCATGTTCAAGCAGTCAGAAAGGTTTGATCTGGTGTCCTGCAGCAGGGTATGGGGACAGATCTGAAGCTCAGGGGTAGTAAATTCAGTGAAGGCTGATGAACCTATGGAATGGCCTACCAGTGGAGACAGCGGACACGGAGACAGATAAATTCCTGCTTACCAAAGGAATAACAAGGTCCTGTGAATAGCAGAATGGTTAGGGAATCCCTGTAAACTGATGCCTGCTTGCACAGCATACAGAATAACCTCCCTGCGTACGAACCAGGGGGACAGACATGATGGCCAAGGTCTCCCCTCACTACTTACTGTACAGTGTTGTCCATCGGCTCGCTGACCCCACTTGTGTAATTTGTGTTATATCTGTACCCATGAATTTGTATCCATTTTGTCTTGTATTTTACCTACGTACTGTTTGCATACGCTGTGTTACGTTTAGGAATATTTGCTGTCATCCTTTTTAGTTTACATTGAGGACATATGCTAACACTCCCTTACCAAAAAGCTCAACGGGACTCACCTGTTGAAATAATACTCAGATAACAACAAGAAATAAGTGTGAGCTCTATGTACAAGGGCAATGCCTGCATTATTTTATGTGACAGTTTCTTTCCCCAGGATAGCCCAACTGAGCAGTATCTCGTTTTCACTGGGGTCCCGCTTTTACCCAGTCCTACAGCTGAGACAGACTGAAACACAATGAGGTCAAAAGTGACTTGCCTATGATCACTGAATTAGTCAGTGGCTGTTCAGGGTTTTTTCTGGCTCCAACATCTCTACAAACAGTGATGAGGTTTCCTAAATCAGCAGTTTTAACAACAGTCTGACCTCACATTTCCCACTGAGCCCCCCCAATTTGGGAAATCACAATGCATACCATGCTGCGTAGTGTCTCTGGTGCTCCCTTCACTGTAGCAATGTAGCAAAAGTCAGTGGAACCCAATTTCTCATAGGACGCCAGTACTGACATCCGCTTTAAGGCACTAGCGAAGTGGAACCGCTGATGAATTTTCAGTCCTTGGGTTTTAATACCTCGAGGGAACACTTTCTCATCTGAAAACAAAGCAGCAGAGGCCTGTCAATGGTTTTCTTGGGGGGGAATGAAGGAATGAAGACAGCGTTAACTGGGACAGTTTTCTACGAAACAGGCAGAAAATACCGCACTGCCTGAAGCTTAGTCCAAATCTTTTAAAATCAAATGTTTCAATTTCTTTTTTGTTTGCATTCTGTTTCTCCTGAGGCTCACTGCTTCTTTTCTTTTACCCCAGTCTTTCTCTGCTCAAGGCACTGAAGAAAGCGGTCCATAGGCTTCCCTGAAGCTTACTGTCCTAATACCGCACGCTCACAATTAATTCAGCGAGCACAGGGGTGAGAGGTGGGATGTAGTCAATGAGAATGTCAGGCAGGGAGTTGTGTATGGGGAGCTTGGCTTGCATGGCCCTGCATGCGGCCCCAGACCTTTCTCCCTCTCTTAAAGTCCCACCCTCCACGAAGCCTGCCCTCATCACCACGGCTGTTCCTGTATTGCCACAGGAGGTACTGCTACGGTAGGACAGGAGGAACCTATCACTCAGAAAGGACTGCCATTCACAGCATGCACCCGACTCAATCAGCCCAGGGAAAGGAGTCAGGCTCGCAACGTGAACCAGGATCTCCCACAGGGTGGTGCAGTGCTTTACCACACGGTTACAATTTTTTTTACATTTGTTTGAGGGACACTTCATGGCCCAGTGTTACCACATCCCATTGTACAAGGCTGGCAGCACATCTTCAAATGGTGGAGCAATGCGCCCAGTTCTGCAGCCGCAGGAATGCCTGTGACAAGCCAAGGAGGTTCAACTCCTGAAGAGAAGAAGCTATCTACCGGCAAGATCTGTTCTGGACATGGTGCAGCAGCATGGGATGGGAAGGGGGAGGCTTTGGGAGAAAACACAGAAAACCATCCTTCGATGTTTAAATGACGCTGCCTGTACTCATGGGCCCTGCGCACTGAACTAAGGAGCAGCGACAGTGCTAGAAGGCCTCCAGCCGGCCCGAGGAATGCGACTGTCAGAGGGGATAAACACCTTTATTGAAATAAAATGTTTTCTGGTTAGAAGGACTGGCAAGAATTCATTTTAAACAACTTCTGTGAAGACAAGAATTTTTTCCTTTAGGTATTTGTTTCAAATTGTTTACATACGGACACAGTTCAGAAAATCCCTCGTGGCACTTTACACAATAACAAGGAGCACAACACTGTGGAAATCGGCTATTGGGGTAAAAAGGCACATTAGAGCTGCTACGCACTAGGTGGCTCCAGGACCTGGAAAATGGAATAAAATCCGATTAAATCAACCCTCACTGTGCACATCACACAGACCACGACTCGAAGCCTGCAGTCAACCCAAGAAGGAGTCCACAGGTGTCCAGAATGAATGCAACTAGAAATCCTTTACGTGACAAGGACGAGTAACACTTCAATTCTACATGTAGCAAATGTGAACAACGTCCAACTAGCAGGAAACATGCCTACGTGCGCCTCCCTTGCTGTATGCCTATGCTCATCCTTCTATAATCTTGTTGAGGTTCCTGGTCAGGACCGCCATCCTGATGGACTTACAGTCCACAGGGCCATGTGCTGGGTGTGATGCATGGTAGGACTTAATTAAAAAATTTTTTTTAATTCTCAATGTTTTAACTATGTATACTTATGAAAAAACATATTTTTATGATAAAAATAATTTTCCCTGTTCCTTTTTTTTTTTTGTTCTGGATGTTAGCGCTTGTGGAAGGTGCTGGAATGACAGCACTGGTGACTGAAGCCCTTTGTTTATCTGCATTACAATACAAGCACAGCACTGGTAAGCACGGTGCCAACTTCCCTACCCAGTCCCATCAATATACCTAGAAACACAGAATGCGCTGGCAGAAAAGGACCGCTTGGTCCACCCAGATGGTCCCCGCCAAATCTGTCTCCCCAGAGCCTAACTGGTGTCTGGCGACCCTCCCTCCTCCCTGCCCATTTCCTAATAGTCCCCTATGTCTATCCCACGCATGCTTGGAGACCCCTACTGTTCTTGCCTCCATCAATTCTGCTAGCACTCTTTTCCAGGCATCCACCACTCTTTCAGTGAGGATGTACTTCCTCACATCCTCCAAACCCCCCAGCTTCACTGCATGCCCTCTGGTCTTGGTGCTATTCCTCATTTTAAAGAGACTCCTCCTGCACCCTGTTCATACCCATAAAGGTGACATGAAACTTTCCCATCACTATAATTTGTTTTTTTGTTGTTAATTTAGATTGTAATTTAAACTCCCCTGCTAGGATCAGAACCCTCGGTGCCAGCTGTGGAGGTTGTGAATTAACCTCTACACTAGAGGAACAACTACAACTCAGTCATGGATCACCCCAAAGGCGAGAGGGTACTTCAAACTCCATGCTCATTCAATCCATGGCCTTGCTTGGGTGACTTTTAAAATAAGAGCAAATTATGTTGATAATTTACGCCAACTATATATTGCATATTACTGTTAATTAAGTATATACCTTGAAAATTATTCTTGATTGTGGCTTGTACTGTGTATCCCATATTGCCAATCTTGTTAAAGTTGTAAACAAAACATTTGGTGCTGCCTTCTACCGGAACATACCTACCTTTACTTTTGAAGCCAGAAAACAGGTTATGCTGCCCCACATCATTCTAATTACAGAGGATGGGCAAGTAATTTATTCGGCAGCCAGTAAAAAATGCTTTGCAATGAGCAGAGCTGCTGCTGAACAGACCATGCAGATTTCTGTTCAACTTACCCATCAGGCAAGTAGCTATTTGTTGTACTCAAAGTCAAACTGGCAAAATTTACACCAGAGAATCCAGTACTTACTTGGTACCTGGGCATGGAAACTGCTATACAGGAGGGTCCCATATCATTAGTGAAGCTGACAAAAATCTGAAACATTTGTTATTAGGTCAGTTGGGAGAGTCTCTCCAAGGTTACCTCACTGCAGACTGAATATTGGTCAGGTTAAATTTACTCCAGAGTTTTCTGAATTCACTTCTTATTGGCCTAACTACAGAGCTGTCATTTTTTCAGTCTGCACCTAGTGTGGGGGCTGGCAATATAGTCAAGAGGTCACAGGCTCTGAATGTGCTTGATACATCCAGCAGACCTGGGTTTGATTACCACAACCTCCAAATGCCCACTGTGTGACTCGGAGCAAGTCACTTAACCACCCAGTACTTTCGGGCTGTACTTGAAATCAGGCACTTGTGCCTAGTGGGCCTTACCCAGTTACCAAAGAATTTACCCCCCCCAAAAAAAAAAAACTAAGTCATGTATTCTGAATCTGCAATATTGTACAGGTTTTGTTTAGCCTGCTTTGTATTTATGATGTGTGTATATACTACTTGTATTCTGTTTGAAACAGGAAAATGTGTCCACAGGCTTTCGTTATAATAAAAAAATATACTGTATATTGTTCTTGTTGTTCTGCAATTTATTTATTTTATTTAGTTTTTGTTGATCGCGTAAGTGCACTAGACAAATCCTGCCTATTTTCAGGCACGACCCGAGGGAGGAGGATACAGATGAATGCCAACTGACATTGAACCAGATTAAGCTGTTGGTGGTATTTTTAGTGAATGGGGGAAATTTGGCCAGGACACCGGAGAAATTCCCCTGCTCTTTTCGATGAGTGCCATGGGATCTTTAACATCCACCTGAACTACCACCAATCCAGGCAGATGGGACCTCGGTTTAACGTTTCATCCGAAAGACGGCACCTCAGAAGTGCAGCACCCCTCTCATGCTGCACTACATTGTCAGTACTGGGATATTAACCCAAGTGCCAGATGTGGGAACTGAACCCACAGCCCTCTGATCTCCCAGCTTCAGAGGAGAGTGTGCTACCTACTGAGCCACTGACACTGACAGTATTACTGTATTCAGAATTCTCAATCAAGAGCACTGCCTGTTAATTGCTCAGTTTATTACACCTATATTACTGCATTTTGCACACTGTACTTTCTATCTGCACTGTCCCCTCCTATTCCCCCCCTCCAACGGTGCATCTGGAAATGAGCGGTCAGTAGATTTTTCCTGGTGAAACTTTTGAAATAAATTGTGTTGATGGTATCTGTTCATTCTGACCCCTTTTCATACCCCCAAGGACTCTTCTGCCTCTGTCGCAGCAGACCCACCCCTTTCATCATCACTGCCCCCCACCCAGTACCACCAGGACATCCTGTGTTACCATGACAGGGTGTCCCTGGATGGCGGACAGGCCCAGTAAAAACACAACAAATCCAGGACGCCTCTTGATGCAGTGGCAGCTCGCTGCATTGTCATACCACCGACCTCGATTCAGGAACAAACCTGGAATTTAAGGATGGGCGGGGCTGGGAGGTGCAGTGCTTCCCAGCCCAAGAGGGCAACGTGCCCTGTCTGGCACCACAGCAACCCCAGCACAGGGCAGGGAGTACGCAACCCTTAGGGAACCGCTGCAGTGCCTGTAGCCACCAGCATGCTGTGGCGTGTGGAAAGGGATAGGGAGAAGCACAACAGAAAAACCACTATGCTACTAGGATGAGCTGCGGGTATTTTCAGGCTCCATCCCCCAGGGACTACTACTAGAGGGCTAGTGAGGTCAACATCAGACAGGGTTGAGAGGTTACCTAGGGCCAACAAGCCCAAATCTGAGAAATGGGTGACCAACATCAGAGAACAAACAGCTATATAAAGGAAAAAAAATTACCACATATCACAGCTTTTACCAATCAGGGAGACCCATCAGACATCGGGTCATTGTAGCAGATGTTCACTCAAATGGGTGGAGCCAAGGGCAGCCTTAATGAGCATCACTAAGGGGACGAGGTGGTCTATCTTGCTTGAAACCATTGCCATGGGCCTGCCAAGCAGAAGACATGCCCCCTCCTTCCATGGCACCCTGTGACGCATGGGAAACCAACCACAGACTCTGCCAGCCCAGCCTGGGATCCTGGGCTTGGAAAGAAACCAAGGTGCCCAATGATTTCTAGACCTGGAACCTTGTAAGTGGCATTTTCATTCAAATGGCTGTAATGCAATGCACTGGCCAGTCTCACTCCCCACCCCGGGCATAAACCCACTGGTCCCCTGCAGTCATTGGCTCTCCTTGGCTGACACTGCTGCGAAGCCCAAGATAGTGCCCCACTGTTACACAGTACTTTGATCTTAGATTTAACATTACATCAGGTCACAACACTCTTTCTGGCCAGCAAGTGATCAGTTCCTGACAGCGTGTCCTGCACCGTACATAACTGATGCCAATGTGCTTTTCTAGTCCCACACATACTGATTCTACTCTTGCTAGTGAGCCGTCACTGTCAGTGGCTCAGTAGGTAGCACGCTCGCCTTTGGGGCCAGAAGACCAAAGGGTTGAGAGTTCCAGGCCAACATCAGGTACTTGGGTAATTCCAAGAACTTACACTGTAGTGTCGCGTGAGAGGCGTGCTGCGCTACTGAGGTCCCCTCTGCCTATCTCTGGTCACTGTCCAGAAGGAATTTAAGATTTCATGGCACTTATCGATGAAGAGATGAGTTTTCCTTGATGTCATGGCCAACAATTCCCCATCAATAAAACAGGGCTGGCGTAGCCTGGAAGTTAGAGTAGCGAGCTGTGAAGGAGCTTGATACATCCAGCAGACCAGGGTTTGATTCCCACGACCTCCACTTGCATACTGTATGACTGAGCAAGTCACAACCACCACAGTGCTCCCAGGTCACCCCTGAAAACAGGCACTTGTGCCTAGTGGGCCTTACAAAGTTACCAAAGACTAAAATAAATGAAAAAATGTTCTGTCCTAGTGGCGCTGAGGCGCTGGACGCCTTACCTTACACCATGCCGGCGACCCATGTTCGGGAACGAGCATGGGCTGCTGGGGGTCAGCAGGCGGAAAAGGATCGAGCATCATCTGGAGGGGGGACACCAACAATCGGTGCACTACTGGCACCTAGCAGAGGATGGGGGCTGGTGCGCCGAGGCTACAGCAGGGGAAGGCAAGGCAGATGCTCGGAATGCATACAGGAGCACGCGCATTTGCTCCTTGTGGCGTCACTGCATGTCCTCGCCTCAGGGGGAAAACACCACCGGAGGAAAAAGGGTCCTGACGTGCCCCACTGTGGCAGGCGCCGCCCCTGCAATTGGCAGCAACACACCTCCAGCGCCCAGATCCATGAGAGAGAAGTCGGTGAGGGATCCCCACTGCCCTGCCACGGGGGGGTGTTAAATAAACAAGTGGGGCAGCTGGAGGAAGAGCTGCGGGGGGGGATGGGCTGGGAAATCTGCAAGAGGTACTGCCGTCAGGAACCAGAAGAATAAACAAACTAATATATACATATATATATATACACACACACACACACACACACACACACACACACGCACACATAGATATATATATATATATATATATACACACACACACACATACACACACATATATATATATGTATCTATATGTGTGTGTATATATATACACACACACACACACACACACACATACATATACATACATACACACACATATATACATACTGCATATATACATGCATACACACACACACATACATATACATCTATATATACATACACACACACACACAAATACATACATATATATATATATATATATATATATATATATATATATATATATATAGAGAGAGAGAGAGAGAGATAAACCCCTCCCGACACACCTGAAAACAAGCTATCACAGTTCAGTGTGCCTTTCCTGGTCAAAAGTTACAAATAAAAACAATAAATAGCGGGCAGCAGGGCTGCAACCATCACACTGTGGCAGAGGGGTCAAAACAGAGTTCTGTAGCCAGCAGGGCAGTCAGTGGGAAAATCCAATAGCCCCACAAACATTTCCACCGGCCTAGCTGGTGTACTTACTAAAATATTACCTTCTGCAGTACAAGCCCACAGGGCTTGGACAATCTTACTAACCAGATACAAAATCTACCAGCATTTGGCTAGTGTGCCAGTGACAATTTCAACCCCTGCAGTACCAACATTTAGCATATGCATAATGCATATGCAAATGTATATGGTGGGATACAAACTCTTATATCAGCAGGGTTGGGAACATGCAAATGTTGGAGTAAAATACCACTTTACTGCCTTTATCTGTTCTCCCGAGATATCCCAGGTCCCGATGCAGTAAGCAGACACTCCCTCCACCAGGTCATGAGCCAGGTCCCCATTAAGATGGGCTTCGACCAACTTTTGGTTACTGTCACAGTTCCTCTCTGCAAAGATGCAAACTCTCTATGTTTACAGTTTGCTCTGATTTACCCTTCGTAAGAGACCAGTCCACAGCCATCAGCATCGCTTTCTCCAGAGGATCTCCCACCAGTGCCCCATCATCCATCTGTACCAGCGAGTGACACGTAGCCACCACTCTGTGCGTTTCAACGGGAATATCAGACACTGGAGTCACCTCCTTCCCGTCTCTGGAAAATAGGATTATAAACAGGCATATTACACTTATGAGGCACAAAAGATTTCTATACAAGTGACAGCCAGAGACAGCATTTTTACCCTACTGTATTTACAGAGCCAATCTGCAGCGTAGGTGGAGAAGACCGGACCATACAACTAGTGTAGCGTACAGCTATAGTGAATACAGCGTTGCGTGCCTGCTGCACTGTACTATAGCTATGCTAGGCTACTTTTGACATGTGTTTGATGTAGAGTTATGTTTTGTCAGTTGAGTGGGGGGGTTCCACCTTCCCACCCCCTTGTCTTTTTAACATGGTGGGGGAGGGTGAAGCCCCTCAACTCAAATAAACTAGTCATGTGTTTGCTGTTGCTTTAGGTTTTCTGTTTTGAGCTGGAAGGCTCCATCCCTACACCCCCCTTGTTTTCTTAACACAGGGGTGGGGAGTCAACAGACAACTCAAATAAACTAATATATAAAAATTTTTACTGTAAAGCGTGTCAAGACGTGGGTTCGATGTTCCCTACTACATCGGCACGCTACACTAACAGCGCAGGTCCGCGGTGGGTCCGATGTTCTCCACCTACGCCAAATCTGCTCCATAAATTATTTCACCATAAAAATGTTTGTGTGTTGCACTATTACATGACAGACTCAAGATTTGGGGGGGGGGGGCCAGCCTGCTTTCACAGTGCCTCCTAGACTGCAGGCGGCATGGATACTACTGATGACAGTGACACACACCCTGCAACACAGCAAGACGTGGGTGACCAATGGGGACTACTGAGGGCGGAAGGCAGCAGAAAGTCGTGGGTGACCCATGAAGTCCCAGAAGACTAGGCGAGAGGAACCTTGATGGACAGGAGTCAACACTGCCAGTGGCCGAAGGAGGTCCTGGCCATGAACGTTTTGGGGAAAAATAAAGGATATGCAAGAAAATCTGCGCACAGCATTCCCTTACAGAATCAAAAATGGAGCTAAACCAGAAGTCATGCAGCATGCGTCTCAGCACTTCATTTTTAAATTTCCAAAATCACTATTATAGTCATTTTCCTTTGTCTTCTAGAAAAACTATCCACTGACAGTGTATATTTAATATAAAGACCTAAAAGGAGCTCAAGAGTTGATAACAGAGAGATATCTGCAGATGGCTAAAACCCACCACTGCAGTTTTCAAGCCGTCACTCATCTTCTCCAACATAAATTAGGTCTAAACTAGGAACACACATGGGGATTTGGCCGCACCTGCCTCTACCCACAATAATCACTCTCTTCATAAACCTACTTAGCGGTCAGTCACCCGTCAGCAAGATGAATTTCTTCTTTTTTTTCCCCTATAAACATAAAAATCTGAAGCATTTTGTAAATAGAGGTTTTATGTTAAAAAGTTAAAACAAAAACCTTTTCATTATTGAATTCTTTCACACAATGACTAGGTCATGCTTTCCAGCTACTCTGTTTGATGAGCGACAAATGTAGTCTGCATACAGGGTCAACATAAAGTCAAAACACTCCGTGCTCACCAGTTTTAATTAACTAGTTTGGAAGGACATGTGGCAGGACTCTAGTTAGTAATGCTTTTTATCACCACTTCATACTATTTTATTTTGGCAGCTGGCAGTGAAGTCTACAGAGTGCCCTTTGGATGCTTTCCTCCCAGGCAGGTGGGTCACAATGTGCCACTGGTTGGCCAACCTTGGAGGAAGCATGGTGGCGATACCCTAGGCTTCATGAGTGACAACATGCTACTGCTGCCCAACCCTGAAGGAGGCATTGTAGTGATGCCCTAGGCAGCCTGGATGACCATGTACCACTGGTGGCCAATCCTGGAGCAGGCATGGTGGTGATGTCCTGGGCAGCATTGGTGACTACATTCTGCTGCCCCCCCTCAAGGGCGTTGGAAGTGGGTAGCATCACAGAACAAGGAATATGCCACTGCCTCACCTGGCCCCTCCCAAGCCACCCTTCCCCACAAGTGGACTGGCTCTACTCCCTCCAACCAATGGTCTGAAGAGTCAATGCAGACTCTTCACTGGTGCCAGCGGGAGTTACCCCCCAGCAGGGTCAAGCTGGACTCGGAAAGGTCACAGGTGAGTATGAGGGATCTGGTGATGGCAGTCAGCCAGTGTAAGGTGAGTCCAGTGAGCAAGAGGAGCCCTTGGTGAAGCCTGAAGGAGCGGGTAGGCTGGAGCATAATAATGAGATAAAGCAAAACAGTAAATAAATAAGAAAAGAAGGTAACCTACAAACATGGATGACACTAGGCACTGGAGAACATCATCAGTGACTGAACAGGCAAGGTAGAAGTCAAAACAGACAACAGTTTGAACACTCCTGATGAAAGACAATATTTAGAGAGCTTTAGGAATGCAGAATTCTGAAGACCACCCTCCCAGAAAAAATGGCACATTAGAGCCACAAAATGTTAAATGTTATTTGTTTATATTGTGGCCTATAAAATTTTGTGAGTAAATAAAACTACATAGAACTATAGAAGATGAAGGCACAAGGAGACCGCTAGGTCCATCTAGTCTGCCCAAGGTATATACTTTCTACCCTTCCCCCCGCTGACTGTTTCTGCTCCCACAGCCTCTGGGAGTAGGCTGTTCCAGGCATCCACCACCCTCTCCATTAAGAAGAACTTCCTACTACTGGTCCCAAACCTACCCCCTTTTAGTCTCAGATCATGCCCTCTTGTTCTACTGCCTCCCTTAACTTGAAATAGTTCTTGTGTCTGCGCCTTATTGATTCCTTTGATGTATATGAAGGTCTCAATCATGCCTCCCCGCTCCCTTCTCTGCTCCAAGGAGTACAAGTTTAATTCCCTCAACCTATTTTTATATGTCATCTGGTGCAACCCCTGTATCATTTGTCACCCTTTGTTGCACCATCTCCAACCTATCAATGTCTTTCCTGAGGTATGGTCTCCAAGACTGTATGCAGTATTCCATGTGGGGGCGGACAAGTGTCTTGTACAGTGGTACTAGCACCTCCCTGTTTCTGCTTGTGATTCCCCTCCCAATGCATCCCAGCATGCCACTAGTCTTTAGTGCTGCCTTCTTGCACGATCTACTCATCCGACATCACAATCCCCAGGTCCCATTCTTGGTTGGTTGCAGCTAGTCTTTCTCCTCCCAAGTAGTACTCTCGTTTTGGGTTGCTTCTTCCTAGGTGCATGATTTTGCACTTTTGGGTGTTGAACTTCAGCTGCCATGCTCTGGACCACTCCTCCAGCTTCTTTAGGTCTGATTCTATTTTCTTTACACCTTCTGCTGAGTCCACCCCGTTACAGATCTTGGTGTCATCTGTGAACAGGCAAACCTTTCCCTAGAGCCCATCCACAGTGTTGGTTATGAATACATTGAATAGCAGGGGCCCTAATACCAAGTCCTGGGGTACCCCTCACTGGTTATCTCCCCTATTCCTGATAATGTGCTGTTGACCTGCACCCTCTGTATTCTACCTTGCAGCCAGTTTTTCACACATTTTACCACCTCCTGTTCCACCCCCGTGCAGTATAGCTTCTTTATCAGCCTTCTGTGTGGAACAGAGTTGAAGTCCACGTAGGGCACATCAACTGCTCCTCCACTATGAATTACTTGATGAGTGAGCACTTCTTCAATTTTTCCCCTCGGTGTACCAAGAAAAATTAGGCAGATGAACAATTCGCTGTATCAAAAATTTTTACAAACATAGAAAGTGATGGCAGAAAGAGACTATCTAATCTGCTCAAGAGTTTCCAAGACCTATTTCTATAGAAAGAAAACAATCAAATTGTTTCTTAAAAAAATGATGTGAAGCCAAATCAGTAGTGCCCCTTTATTGTAACACTTTCCAGATACAGTTTTAAATGGAGTACTTACTTCAGCCCGGCCACGCCCCGTACTACAAGACTGTCGCTAGTCAGTGTGCCGGTTTTATCAAAGCAGCAAATCTGGACTTTCCCAGCAAAAGGGATTCGGAAAGGCTCCGTGCAATAGACATCTGGAAAGGGGGTTAACAAAAAAAAAAAAAAATTCAGTCAACTACATGAACCTGTCACACGGTTTTATATTAATTCCACCCCTCGCTCCCAATCCTAAAACAAGGCCACAGAAAACCAACTGTGGCTCGGCTAACTCCCAAAAGCACTTCACTAAGTGAGCGCCATACAGACCACATTTCATTCTGTAGCATTAGGAGTCTATATGCCCTCGTAAATGCTTCTCTCTACAGCAAGCATAAGAACATAGAACATAAGAATGTGTTGGTAGAAGGGGGCCATGCGATCCACCTAGTCTGCCTGATCAGGTTCATTAGTCTATTTCTGGAGATGAGGAATCTTATTTTGATGACTCTTACAGTGGAGAAGTAACAACCATCATCTACATACACCAAGAATTATTTAAAGCGATTAAAGGGGAGGAACATACCAAACATTACACATGTGTGTAATATCTATTTTTATAAAATGGGCAAGGAAAATACTGCACCCTGATTGGTCAGGATCAGTGCGTTGTGAGAGCACAACGCACAGGTAAAAAAAAAAAAAGTGCTGGCAACCAGGACACAGCACACTAACAATATCAATGCCTTTTTAAATGCCTGATTTCCATTACAAATATGGCTGCCACCTTTACTCACTCACACCCCCCCAAAAAAACAACCTAGGCCCTAAAAATTAAACTCTCTCAAAATAAACAGATCAAACTGATTAGATATTTTGATATCCCCTCCTCACACACATAAACCACCTTATTTCGCCCAAGACACTGCTGTACTTCTAAACAAGCTTTGCTGTAAAATGTCTTTATAGCTGCCACTTAGCCCTGTTTCAGCTGTTATTTGCATGTACTAATGTTACTTTCGTCATCTCTGCATAGCTATATGTATTATCTCGAGTACTGCCAGACTTGATCTGTATTCTAACCTACCTATACTATATACTCTCTCATTTTATGTATGTATTCTCCCGGGTCGTGCCTGAAAATAGTCAACTTTGGATAGCGCATCTAACCCAGTTAACAAAAACTAAATAAATAAACCTACAATGAAGTCTTACTCACAGATTTACTTTTTGGAGCTTCTTTTCTGACCATGGAACCGCCCCCCCTTACCGGTCCACCAAGGAAACTTTTGCAACTTACTCTACTCCAAAATCAATTGAATCCCTAGCTTTACTGAGTGAGGCCTTCTGTTGTGTGTGTTTGTGTGGGGAGAGGTGAAGAATCCACCAGCAGAACTCTGCAGACGTTTGAATTCCTGCATTCCAAAATTAACATTCTGTCTCTTCAATGTCTGAACAGATGCTGAAGATTTTAACTAAAAAAAAAAAAAAAAAAATACCTGTTTTTAAGATTAAAAAAAAACAAAACAAAAGGTAACCTTTTAAAGGTTACTTTTTTTGTTTTGTTTTTAAATGTTCTCAAGCTTATCCATTTTATAAGTACAATAAGACACTTCGAGGGGAGTGCTGTGCTGGCACAATGCACTTCCAGGAGCCGAGGGCTCTCTGGGTGTGTGTTGCAGCAGCACAACACACACCACCTTGTGTCTTACTGCTTACATATTCAGCCTAAACTCTTTCATGGCTATCTACAAATACTGCCCATGATGCTTTGCATTATGGGGGAATATGTGCAATTTTACATTTCCTTGAAACCTGGTTTTATGGTCAATTCCCCTTCCAGACAACTCCTGTCTCTGTGGTTTTATGCTGAGGTTCTTCGACTTCTAGATTACTTTTTTTGGGGGCTCCACCATGACCCAGACCAGTAAAACCAAACCATGCTTCATCATTCCCCTAGACTGCTATATAGAAGGAACACTGAGAAGTCCTACATAGAACAAAATGTGTCTGTGTCTTCCATTTTTCAGCCTTTTTAGAGTGTGTGAGAGGCCATTTGACACCATACTCTCTTGCTTAATGCAGAACCAGTCTAAAATCTGTCATAATGATTTGTCTATAGTTCCCATGCTACTTTGCATTATGGGGATATTCACTAGGTTTGTAGGAGCAAAAAAGGCTGCAGCCCATCAGTAGCTCCATTAGGACATGTATAATTCTACATTTCCTTGAAACCTGGCTTTATTGCCAGTGCCCTTCCTGGATAACCCTTGCCAAGTACACATATATATCCACACACGCACGCGCATGTATATACAGATACGTAAATAAATATATATTACATAAAATACATGGTAACTCGTGCCCTTTTCCCCATTGAAAAAGCCATCATTTATTTCCTCATATATGCTAGCCAAGTAGGATATTATGATCCTAACTAGCTGCCTATATAGGACAAAGCAAAAGGTGTCTAACCTTATATTATATAAAACAAATGATGGCAAAGAGTGGTATACAAGAAAATAATACCATTTCGGGGTTGAACAAGCTCATAAAGGCCACTCGCCCTTTGGGACTGTGGCTTTATGGCTTGCTCAACCCCTTGATGGTATTATTTCCTCACATACCACACTTCACCATTATTTATTTTCTATATAATGTCTGGTTGGGCCCTTGTCCCTGTGCAAAAAGTCATCATATATTTCCCCATATATGACGGTAGCCAATTAGTATATTATGATGCTAATTACACTAAACTCATGTGCTAGTAACACTTTTAAAATAACACATAGTAAAGGTGCGATTTCCCATTTGCAAGATTTTGGGCTTCACAGCCCGCTGCCCTGGGGCAACGATAGCCCCTCTGTGCTAACAGTATAAGTTTTAATATGCTCTGTCAGTTTGAGAAGGGATCAGTGCCTCTGGCTGAGCTGCCAACCAGCGATCCTTCCACTACCCTAATCTGCCTGCTCCGGCTGCGCTCACTCCATATTGTGGCATTTAACCAGGGAGGCCAGCGGAACGCACCGCCTACAAGTATGTGAAACAATTTTCAGAACAATTTTACAAACTGTAGACTACCTGTTGAGAAAAATGAAAGCCTGCGCTTAACTAACAGGGTTCCTATTAGTTGAGCACTGACATTTAATTTTTCTCAACAGGTAGTCTACAGTTTGTAAAAGCGTTCTGAAAACGAGCCCCACATACTTGTATGGGGCGTGTCCCCACGCTCTCCCTGGTTAAATGCCACAATATGGAGGAGCGCAGCAGCGGAGCAGGCAGACTAGGAAGTGGGAAGGGATTGGCTGGCTGCCAGCTCAGCCAGAGTTACGACCCCTTCCCAAACTTTACAGAGCGTATTAAAACTTATACTGTTAGCACAGAGGGGCTATTGCTGCCCCCAGGGTAGCGGACTGTGAAGCCCCAAGTCTGATCTTACAATTTTACTTTAAATACCAAACAAGCACTATATCTATTCATTGCAAAAACTCTGTTAATGCACCAGTTAGGGTTAAGTCGACAAAAGTAGGGAAATGTGGTGTTAGGCTTTCCAACACTAACACCCCACCCTCATCCTGCAGGCAGCAAGGGAAAAACCATTATGGTTTGCCCTCTCCTACATCTTCACAAATCAGATGTGGGGTGTGCCTCGGGGTTGTCAACCCTAACGGTTACCCTATCCCATCATCAAAGAAGCTGAGATGTGTAGAGTACATGAGAATGGGTGAGCGTTAGGGTTGACAATCCCACGGAATACCCCACACCTGATTTGTGACAATGCCCCATCTGGTTTCATGACTTACAAAACAATTCATAAAACAAGAAGGCCGGCTCATGAAACAAGATTTGGGACTTTTTTTTTTTTTTTTAACTTTATCTTCATAAGTGGACATTCTTGTTTTGTCAGATGTTTCATCACTCACAAAAGAAGGCAGGCTCATGAAACAAGAGTGAAAAAACAATGTCCCAAATCTAGTTTCATGAGATGACCATCGTCTTCCACGACTCACGAAAAAACAGGCCTGCTGACGAAACAAGATATAAATAAATGACTAAGTCCCCATTCTTATTTCATGAGCGGAGAATCTTGTTTCGTGAGGCTGCATTCTCCTTGCATGAGCCTCACAAAACATGAAATCAGCTCACAAAACAAGAATGGAAAAAAACAAAAAAAAAAAAAAAAACAGTCCAACATCTTGTCTCGTGAGCCGATATTCTTCTTTCACAACCCTCAAGAAACAAGACTGATATTGTCTTTTCTGTTGGAAAATCAATAAAGTATGCATATAAAAAAAGACTGCTGGTTGACAGAATAGTAATATGGGCTCACAAAAGAATCATTTCTTTATATTGAGAGAATGACGAGTCCTGTGCTTAACTGTGCCATTTTTAAAGACTTCAAAGTCAAATTTTGAACATGTGCTTTTTATGACCCTACATCATGGACCACTGTGGAAACATACTTGAGACATGATCGAAAAGGTGCATCAGTAGCCGCAACTGCTGGGCCCTTTCTATACCCAGATGGACTTCTGCATGTCTGCAACAACACAGAAGTGCAAGGCCCAAAAGGTCCTGTGCTTCTGCGCCCACATGGACTCCTCAGCTGGCACATGGCCCTGTGTGTCTGCATCTGTAGCTAACCAAGAGTGCAGGGTCCAGAGGGTCATGTGCTTCTGCAGCCTGATGGACTCCACATTTGGCACAGGGCCCAAAGGACCCTGCGCATCTGCATCTATAAATGCGCGGGAACTGGAGCTTCTGCAGCAAGGCAGATGTGTTAATGCAGGCCCCGAAGGGGTCCGTGAGAATGAGGATATGATTCCACCATCTCAAAAAGAAAGAAAATTCTTTGCAAAAAAACTGTTTAAGCACTAGTTTGGGTTTAGATTAAAACACCAAAGGTAGGGAAATGTGACATTAGGGTTTCCAGCCATAACTCCCCACCCCTACCCAAGCAGCAAAAGGGAAAAACATTACGTTTTTTTTTTTTGAGTCTCCAGAGTCTTGGCAAATCAGTGGTGGGGTCTTCCTTGGGGTTGTCAACCCTAATGCACCCCCCAGCCTGCTGCCTCCTGTCCGAAGCATTAGGTACATCTCCAAGCCAGTGCCTCATAGTGATATACTCTTCAGAGGTACAGAAGTATGTCTCACCACATGTTGTAGCTTTCTTCACACAGGCCCCCGTGGGCTCTGCCTGAAGAAAAGAGATTGCATATGATCTTGTTTGTTCAGGGAAGGGGGTGAGCATTAGGGTTGACAACATCAAGGAAGACCCCATTGCTGATTTGACAAGACTCAGGAGACCCCAAACCCTGTTTTTTTCTTTTTGCTGCTTGGGGGGGTGAGGAGTTAAACCCTAATGCCACATTTCCCCTACTTTTATTGCTTTAATCTGAACCATAAGTAGTGCATTAATGAAGTTTTTTTTGTAAAGAATATATATCAAAATAAAACTGTTAAACTCAAAAACGGTGTACATATACTATGCCACACACTCGCACACAGGGCTGTCAAGTCTAGATAGACTTTAATTCCCCAGGTATTTTTCAAGTTTTAGAGCCCCCCCCCCAAAAAAAAAAAAACACAGCGTCCTCCTACCTTGTCCCATGTAGCAGGCTTTCACTAAGCTTTTGTCTTGCTGTTTAGTACAGCTGCCGCAGTGCCCCCTCTCCCTGGTTGATTTGGGATGGATTTGTATTTATATTTAGTTATGAAAACAAATCGTAAAAAAGTAAAGGGAAACGTGATAAACTTCAGCTCTGGCCTTCCTTTCCATCTACCTATATTCTTGAGCCCACATGGACTCTTAAATGTGGAGAATCAAGCTGCGTAAATCTGTAGGTGACTGCAGACAGATGGACCTACCCCCCCCAAACATCTCCTTGCAAGGAACCTTCTTGTAAATAGGAATGAGGGATGGATACAATAATGGAACACGTCACAGACACAATATAAAAAAGCTGGGTCTCGGAATCATACATGCCTCCAAGTACGCTGGTAACTAGAAAGATACATAAGTGGGGAGTTCAGCTGTTCCACCTGGCTTTTCAGAGTTAATCTCTGTAAAAAACTTTTCAAAACTAAGCGCTGTAAAAACTAGGATGTTTGGAATAATTTGCAATGTCAGCACTATCTTTACACTAATTTGTCTGTTACATAAGCGGCAATAATAAGGAAGCACCACTGCAGAGGATCAATTTTGTCTTTTCGCTCCCATGTTAAAGTTAAAAAGGTGGCCACACAGCTGCTGTAAAATACAGTAGCAGTGTATCACAGCCTCTCTCCAACCCACATTAGCAGTGCATCACAGCTGCGTAAAATGTACACTAGCGGTGCATCACAGCTGCGTAAAATGCACACTAGCAGTGCACCACTAATGCAGTAGATGCAGAAATAGGAGCTAATACGAGTTATTAATCAAGCAGGAAGAGGTATGGGCAGAGCAGGGGGAGAGGCATGCATATACTTTTCCTCTTCTTTTTTTTTTTTTTGTGAAGACTTACAGAGCTTGGCCAGTGCAATAAGTGAGGTGTTGACAGCAAGAGAGAGCTCGATTGGCAACTCCGGCGGAACAACAGAGGTCAGGATGAGGGTGCACTCCAGGAACAGCTTGTACCGATTCCTGCTCATGTCCTTTGACCCTGGAAAATTCGAAAAGAAATAAGGGATTTCAAATTGGCTACTTTCAACATCTGTGGCAGCAGACCCCTTCACCCTAACAAAATGCACACTCAGAAATCATAAGGAAGATTACACAACCCACCTTCTAGCCAGACATAGCTGGCAGCAGCAATGGCAAAGATCAGCAGGAAGAGGATGAAGATGAAGGTCTCCAGGTTATTGGCTGTAACTCTTTTAACACCAAAGAGGATTGTACGCAGCAGTTTACCCTGCATTATTTAAAACAAAAAAAAAAAGACAATGTGATAGAGAGAGATAAAAATCCTGCACTGTGATTTGTGGAATCTGTTCACAGGACTGTGGTATATCTGTGGTATACCCATGTATTACAGTTCACTGTGCACCTTCCTGTATTGCTAACTTCACTGTATGGCAACTGTGATTACCTTGCTCCTTATGTATTTTCACTGCACAATAATTCTACTACACACCTTATGTATTTTCACCGTGTCCTAATTATATTTACTATACAACTTATGTATTGATGCTTTCTGCACCGTTACTCCGAATTTCCCGTTTTCACTAGGATGCATCTGGAAATGAGCTGTTACCAACTCATTCTTTCTTTCCTGGTAAAATGTAAGTGAGAAGGAAGGAAAGAAGGGATGGATGAAAAAGGAAGGAAGGAAGGAAAAGAAAAAAAAAAGAAAGATCCCATGCAATAAACATGATTCAGAACTCCTTTCTTTTTTCTTGTCCATGTTACGTTTTTCTCTCTCAACCCAAACCTGTTGCAGCCATATTGTGTAGTGGCTGGAGCACGTACTTGGGAACCAGGAGACTCTGGTTTGAATCCCACCAGCGTCACTGACTCACTGAGTGACCCTGAGCAAGACTTGACCTCTCAGTGCTTCAGTCCATCCCAGCAATAAAAATGAGTAAAATCAGGACCCCACTGAAAATGAGATACTGCACCTCAGCTGGGCTATCCTGGGTAAACAAACTGTGCAAAAATTAAAAAGAACATATAAGAATAATTATTAGTGAGTAACAGTAATAGGAAATATGGTGACCTAAGTAGGAACTGAACCCACTGCCTCTCAGAGTTCCTGGTGCTCTATCACCTGAGCTACTAGGCCCCCCTGACTTATCCAAGCTTCTTCTAGTCTTTCTCAGACTGCAAATTCTGCAGTTAGGAACAAATGAAATGGTAATTCATTATCTATAATGATTATAGTCAAGTAATTATTGGTTATACCGCCTGCCGAATAATCTCTCCCACCAGTGATATAACATAATTTGGATCAACTGCTTGTCTTGCCCCCCTTGCTGTACTTGCTGCAATGTCCACTGTCATGCAACTATTTTAACTTTTTTTTTTTTTTTTTACAATCCAGAGCGCAGAGGAATGCTCTGTGACATGAAAGGGACTCTCGGTTGCTTCCATCACCCTAAAGGTTAAGGGTGATCACTAAGGTAAGGGTCACTGTTGATCAGCTGCACCCTTCTACCTACTATATTCACGCGCATGCTATATTTTTTTGTCTTGGAGCCCCAGCTTATCGGTCTGTATACTGTACTCTCACCTGCCTTACTGTACCTTCAGATTTGTATTTTATGACCTGTATGAGGTATATGCACTACTCTTTACGGCATCTGTCAGCTGCAGGGGATACTGGGATTTGTAGTTAACAGAAAATGCCAGTCTGTAAGTAAAATGAGCTTGATACAATCTACTGTACTACAGGAAACAATTAAGTACAAAACAGTTGCCTTGTTTGCACAGAAAGTGCTAACTGGGACCAGCCCCACAGTTTGATGTAGAACTCTTAGTGGTCACTGTTCCCCTTTAAAATCAAGCTTTGTCTCTGTTGTTAATTTATACATTCACAACTTCTTTGGAATGCCTTGTTGCATACATAAAAATTTCATATGTAATATATATACATATACTGTATACAAATATATATATATATATATATACATATATACACACACACATATACACACACACACACACACATATACATATATATATATATAGTATATGTAGTGTAAATATATATATATATATATATATATATATATGTACATACACACACACACACACATATACATTTTATACATATATATATATATACACACACATATATATATATATATATATATACACACACACACACACACACACACACATATATATATATATATATATATATATATACATATACACACACACACACACACACACACACACACACACACACACACGGTTGATTTATGTGTACTGCTTCCTGTATTCATCACACTCCCCATCCTTCTCTTTCCCGAGGTCACACTTGGAAACAAGCCTTGATTCGGTATTGCAACCTGATGGTTACTCGGTTGTTTTAGACATAAGAAAGCATAAGCCCATCCTGAATGTCTCTCACTGTCTGGTGGGTGGATTAGGCTATGTTGGCATTCCAGTTTAGGTATTTGCCTAGCTTGGTTCTGAATGTTACAAAATCCTTGGTTACTACTACTTCTTGAGGAAGCTGGTTCCATGCCCTAGCTGCCCCGATGGTAGTGATCTATTTTGGTGGTGGTGGCTTTAGGAGTAACTCATTTTTTGCTGTGGCTTTTTAAGTTAGTTCTTTGAATTGCATACTGGGGCCGCTTTGTATTGATCAATCTGCTTCTTTCATCTATGTATCTTTTAAATAAAAATAAATACATGAATACCTTCTGGGTGCCATAACTCATAAATACGTGCATGTACATTACATGTTTTCCTGTCAGATAAGTGGCACGGCAGCAGCGACTGATGCTTCGACGCAGAAAACTGCATGACGGTAGGGATCAGGGCATCCTGTATCCTGCTGGACGCTGGGAGCACCATGGAGGTGACACGTGGGTCAGTCCCCATTAGGAATGCATATAATACCCAGCAGTAAAGGAATAGCCCAGTGACAACGTGGAATAACACAGAAATCAATCTTTGGTGGGAGGGGAAGACTAGACATAATTAAAAAGGAAGGTAATTGTGCTAGGTCTGTCAAATTCTGAAAGCCCATGGAAAGAGCTATAAATATCTACATCTTTAGATTAGGGCTACAGCCATTTCATTTGACACAGAAGTGATGTCACTGAGGGGCAAGCTGTGTATTAAGCACAAAATCACTTCTGTCTCATGATTCCATGAAATGGCGGTTGCCTTGATTATAGGTACAGACGATTCAGATATTTATATCTCAAAACTGCCAGGCAAGCTTAATACCTTGTTTGAAAGATCTTTTCATTGGCTTTCAAAATCTGAAGGACCCCAGCAAACTTGCCTTCTCCATTAAAAGCTACCCCTCACCCCAACCCCACTGGCTGCCAGTACAGTCCCCAACAATACCATGGGGACAAATATTTTCCATTTTCAATCAAAAACATCGGTAATAACAGAATTTGCCATTTTTTTTGCACCATTCCATCATACCAAAAAAAAAAACAACCAACAAACACTTTTGGCCAAATCCCTCCATTTCAAAACAGATTTTTGTGAAAACAAACAAACAACAACAAAAAAAAAAAACATGCAGATTATGCCCTCAATTTTGGGACAAAAAAAACCAAAACGTTAAGTTATTAAGATTTTGCAATTTGTTACATGGAATTGACTATTCCCCAATACTGCTTTTTTGCTGTGGAGTTGGTTCCAGCAGGCTATTCAGCCCTGTCCCAGCCACTCCTGTCCAGCACCCACCTCACCCCAAGAATTCCCCCACGGATTGCTCTCCCATGGCAGGGCTGGAAAAGGAAGGCCCGTCCCACCCCCACCCGGCGATTCTCATCCAGAACTGGGGCAGTGGTCGGGTGGCGATGCAGGAACAGGGGCAGGCAGGGCTTCACGAAGCTGGTGTCTTCCCGTTCTCTGTTTTTCTCCCTTTCCCCTTGCTGTGGCGGCACATAAGTGTGCACACATACTATGGAACCGCAGCCCCTCCGTCGCATGGCGTTCAGACTCTGGCACTGCCACCCGGCCTCCACCAGATGGCAGCCATCCCTATCCCCAGGAGAGGGCAGCATTCCATCGGATGCTCAGTCCTCTCTTGCTGGCAAACCACTGGTGCACAGAGCTCATTCCTGAATTTGGGCTGCCAGCACGGTGAATGGTAAGACACATAGCGCCTCAGCCCTCAGTGCCACCGGGCCAGCACAGAACTATTTTTGAAAACGGAAAATCGTCCCTACTATAGCAGCCTGGCTGGATAGACTAAAACCCCGCTTCTGGACAGAAAGCATTACAGCGGATCTGAACCTAGCCTGGGGAAACATTCAGCACTGGACGGCAGCCACAGATCCTGTATTTACAGGGTAGAAAGGAAGCGCTTCGTGATGCAACCCAATGAAGAATGCAAGCAAGACTTAACCAAATTTTGGGCATAGACCGGGGGAGACAGGCCTGGATAGTGATACTGTTCTGCCAGATGCACCTGGAAAAAAGGGGGGCCAGGGCGGGTTTGAGTTTAATAAGTCAATTTGCCTATTAAGGTTTAGAGTCAGTGGCATGGTTGGAAACTGAACATATTCTGGAAACTACCTGCTGCTAAAGTTTGGATCAAGGTTTTTTACATACTTACAGTTTTAGTACATTATAGTCTTGTTCTGGTTAAATAGCCAAAACCTACTGCACTTCTTACTGTAACCTGAATGTAAAATTTAATCCAACTGAAATTTTTTGCTGTAACCTGAATGTTAACACGTTTCACCTGATTGTGACTTTTATTTCAGATTGCAACCCCAACTCCATGTCTCATGTCTTCCACTTGCTATGTATGTAGTTCTCTGTTGTGTTTGTCTTCATTCTGACGTGAAACCTCTGTAAAAGAGTCACTGACTCAAATGTACTGTAATCCGAAATATGAATAAATAAAATATTCAAGTTGGAAGTAGTTTGATCTGTAGTACAAAAAGAAGTGCATAAAAAACTGCAGCGTTGTATGTATAGGATTTCATGTTAACTTCTGTAACGATTATCACTGATGACACAGTTATAGACCTGTTGAATTCATGAATGTAATCATCTGAATAAGAACAACAACCGACTTGCAAGCAAAAAAGACGTTACCCCTCCACATCGACAGTGGTTAACCGTGGAGTGCAACTGGTTCCAACTCTGCATTCAGGCCACTCTGCTCCCCTCCTGGACAAGGATCCATGCATAGCACTACAGGAAGATGTAAGTAGGTGGGAAGCAGCCGAAGAAAACTTTATCCCAAAACTGCAGGACAAAACAATTGGCTGTGGGTCCCTCCTCCGTGGGGTACCCCCCCCACACACACACACAAATCCAATGCAAGCAACACCACAGCATGGAGTGGAGGCTAATCCAAAAAGCAGAGAGTAACTATGTATTTTCATTGGGCCAGTCTGACACCTGTACTGCATGATAAACCCAGTCCTGAACCTTTTCACATCCCACTGAAATTAACAAGTACCCCCCCCCCCCATACTGGCTTCTGAAGTGAATCCACACGGACAAGCAAACAGCCAAAGCATCAGCTGGAGGTACTGCAAACATAATATTCCCTTACCTGAGATGTGGTGAACCCGGTCCTTAGCACATAAGCCACACAACCATTGTCAACAGCTGGGAACAGAAGGGGGAAATACGTAAAAATGCAAATCTCACCCAAAACATTGTCTTTTCTCTCTTGCTTTCCATCCTAATCTCTCACTCTAATTTAAATGTCTTCCTATGTTATTTGATTCACCAACTGCAATCATATCCCTTGATGCTGAAACTACCTTGTCCGGTCCCTAATACTGTATGTACAATGTAAAACATCCATGCATTGTGTATTCTTTACTTCCGATAGTTTTGTATCATTCTACTCCCTGGATTTCTTTTCATTGTACTTTCCGCTTCTACTGCTTTTGCTGTGATGTGTTTTGAGGTACAGTTTGTACGACTGATGCTACACTAAAAATCTACTGCAGTGTATAAAGAGCGATGTTATCATTTCAGGTGCTCATTGTTAGGCTGGAAACACACTGACCAGCCTGCTTTCATCCAACCCCTGGACCCTTCCTCCTAACCCTACCCGACAGGATCTGTTCCCCCAACTAGGATGGAAAGTGCAACCCATGCCGAAGTGGCCCCAGCGCAGGGGGGGCTATGAAAGTTTTGGAGGTCTCCTGATGAAGATCCCAGGGAGGGATTGCACTAGGGTTTTCTGTGTTTCTCTCACCTGACGCTAACAAATCCCATTTTGGACATCTGACTTCAGTTGATTTGTGCACAACACTTCTAATGGCAGGTGCCCCCACGGCATCTATAGCTATGCTAAAGGGGAAGCCTGAAGCAGCAAGACCAACCAGAGGCAAGGAAAGCGAGAGCAGTGGGGTTGGTGTATCGGATAAATAGAATAAGAAAAAAAGAAAAAAATATCACTACAACCAAATTACACCAACTGTTCAAACAAATACAGAAAGCAGAGATGTGAAAGGCTCTATAATTACATGATTAAATACATGCTTTTTACTGTTTTTGTGGTGAGCTACTCAAAGCTAGCAGAACTTGAACTTGAGAGGAATCAGTATGGACATCAGGACAGGCAGGGCCAAGCCTCTTGAGCAGAGCAATGCTGCACGAGTAAGCCAATTCTAACCAGGTAACCTACAGAGAAATGGAGGAGTACAGTAGTGCCGTTTCTAACTGTAGCTCATGAAATTCTAGCTGCACCCATTTTGGAATAATTCTGTTGCAGTAATAAATATGAGCACCAGGGGTCACCAAACAACCACCACCACCCCAACATACACACACCGTTAACTGGCAGTGTTTTTCCTGGGGATCAAATCCTCCCACATCCCCAATCATCAGGGGATCACCACAGCTGCCCTTCTTCATCCTGTCGGAGAGCAGGCAAGCAGCTGTTTTCACAGTCACAGCTAGTACCACTGTATGGAATCAACAAACAGGAGGTGTGCATGCGCTGGGACAGTGGCAGAACAGGCTCTATTATCCCCCAGAAATGGAGTTCCTCATGTTGTGATAACAAGGGCAGACCCTTGATCACAAACCTGGGTGCCACAGGTGGCAACACAGACCACAGTTGCCATATCACTGGGAAGCCACCTAAACAGTCCTAGTAAAACCCTGTACTACCATTTGTTAGTTTAAGTCGAGTTAAAGTATGGTAATTTTTGTGACATTTCATTCTTGGATTTACAATGCCATCTGACGATTATTTACTTACGTTTCAGCCCGCTGCTGGTTTTTTGCGGGCCAGTGTGCTGGACTACTTTGGTGCCACCAAAGATCACATGCAGCTTGGAGTCTGTCTGCAGATCCAGTACATGACTGGGGTCCATGTCTTCTATTGGCTCCTGGAAAAGGGGGGAAAAGGAGTGTGACAACTGGATACTGCTGGCCAAGAACTGAAAACTCATCAGTACATAATTGAGTCAACAGCGAAAAGTCCAAGACATCTACTGGTGACTGTAAAAAGAGGAAGAAAATTCCCGTATTGTGATTGGTGAACTGCAGTCACACGACTGTGCAATTACACCACAACTGCACAAGTCCATTAAAATGCCTTCTATACTGTAGAAACTGCACTTCTTTAGTGGATACGCTGCATAGAAAACCCATTAGTTCAACAGAAAGGGGTGTATCCTGTTTCCTGTCCACTCCTAGCTCAGAATAACTAGACTACAGGGAAGGGGGAGGGTCATGCACAGCTGTTAAATTTATTTATTTATTTATTGAAGTTTGTTGACCAGGTAGGCCCACTGGAACTAGAAGTCCCTTTTTCAGGGGTAACCTGGGGGAAGGGGGGATACAGATGGCAAGCAAGTGAAACTGAACCAGATTAAGCTGTTGTCGGTATTTTTAGTGAATGGGGGAAATCTGGCCAGGATGCCAGGGAAATCTCCTACTCTTTTCGATAAGTGCCATGGGATCTTTAACATCCACCGGAACTACCACTAATCCAAGCAGATGGGACCTTGGTTTAACGTCTCATCTGAAAGACAGCACCTCAGAAGTGCAGCACCCCCCCCCCCCCATGCTGCACTACAGTGTCAGTATTGGGCTATTAACCCAAGTGCCAGATGTGGGAACTGAACCCACAGCCCTCTGATCTCCCGGCCTCAGAGGCGTGTGTGCTAGCTACTGAGCCACTGACATTAATGTCGCAAATTCCATGGGCCCCTCCTAGGGCACAACTTTAAATCTACAAAGTAAAGGATGCCCTTGGAACGGATCCAACAGAAGCAATGACAGTGTCGCCGCTTGCGATGCCAGTGACCCGGGACCCAGGTTTTGCGACCAAAATTCATTGCATCAGAGGACCAGGGGGCGGAGGGCTGAATGTCCCAGAGGATGTTGTTCTCTTCCTTTGCGGGGGGTTCCAGGTCTTGTTGCGCTGCCACCTGGGTGGCCACAAGTGGCGATGCAGATGAGAGACCACAGATCAGCAGCATCGTCTGGCGGCATTCAGTGCAGGTACATTATATGCGCCCACTTAGGGTCATGATGCAGACACCCTTGGAGAGTAACTAAGCGGGACAACCTCTTAGGATAATAGGCCGGGAGCCTGTTTGATCCTGATCTCTCTGTCGACTCCCAGCTGATGCAAGATTCTGTTGGGAGCACTCCAGCGAGGAATAATTTGTGGGCACACAGGAGTCTAAAGAAGAAAAAATGCACTTGGAGAGTTGTGCTACAGAACACCATCACTCACCTTCATCTGTGGGATAGACTCCCCGGTCAGCATCGCTTCATCAACAATGCATCTCCCCCTCAGCAACAGTACATCACATGGCACCAGGTTCTCATGCGGCGAACGACCTGTGAACATAAGCATGCACTGGTGAATATATCTGGATGTCATCATGCCATGACCGGAAACCCCACCGTGTAACCTTCTGCCACTGAAATGTGGTACATGGACTATGTGAAAAAATGTGGGCCCCATGGCTGCCATGATGTGCAACATCTGGATACAAGCTCAGAAATCTATGAACAGAGTCAGCTTCAGAAAATACTATGCATTTCTGCTTTAAAGGCCGAGTCTGCGATGCTTGTTGGCACACCATGTGCGGTCAGTACCTTTAACATGTGGGACGGGGGGGTAATTTGAGGGTCTTCCCTTGTAATGTGGGACAATGGACGGGTATGACCGGGATGCAGTTGTACCACTTCCCCATCCCCCTTTTTCTCCTACTGCACCCCTCCACACAATCTTCTTGGTTTCACAGGCCCCCACCTCAGTGACCATATTAGCCACAGCTGCTCCCTTCTTCCAACCAGAAGGGTAGGCAAGTCCTGCACCCTCCCTAACGAGGAGCCCAGCGCCTAAACTCCACGTTGTGCCCAGCCCCAGTGTGGGACTCTCAGTCACACACAAATGATTCCCAGGCACGCACACAAATGATTCTTGGGGAATGCACATGAATAATTCTCTAGGACCCACACAAATGACCACAGAAATCTGATGGAAGAAAAGGACCCCCTGGCGCATCGAGTCAGCATCTCCCCCCCCCCCTACTCATCCCCCATGTCCCTGGATCCCCCCACTCACAACCCCTTATGTCTGTCCCATGCCCTCCTGAATCCCTCCTCTGTTTCAGCTCTCACCACTTCCTCCAGTAGTTTATTCCAAGCCTCCACCACCCTCTTCATGAAGTAATGCCCCCTCACATTGCCTCTAAATCTTTCTCCTTCTAATCTTAGACTATGCCCTCTAGTTTTAACCCCCACCTTCTTTTTAAATAAGCTTCCCTTCCTCACCTTATTGATCCCCTTCACGTACTTAAATGTCTCTATCACATCCCCTTCCCCGTCTTCAATGGGTACAGATCCATTTCCCTGCACCTCTGCTCGTATGACTTCCCCTGCATACCGTGCACCATTTTGGCTGTCCTTCTCTGCACCCTCTCAATCCCACCTGTGTCCTTGTGTAGGTGTGATTTCCAGAACTGGACCCCGTACTCCAGGTGCGGCCTCACCGTGGCGCTATAAAAAGGCATCAAATGATGCTCTAGGGTGCTCGAGGATGCACACGAATGATGTTTAAGGATGTACATGAATGATTTTCGGGCACGCACACGAATGATTCTTGGGGACACACATGAATGATTCTCAAGGACATACAAAAATGATTCTCAGGCACGCACATATGAACTATGGTCTCCCATGTGGCAGCACAGCATACAGCTGCAGCACCACTGTATCGGCCATCTAGTTAAGCACTGCCAGTGGCTCAGTATGTAGCACGTTTACCTCTAGGACCATATGATCAGAAGGTCTTGGGTTCTAATCTACCACCAGGAACACTAGTTAATACTCAATAGTGACACTGTAGTGTGGCATGGGGGGGGCGCTATACATGCCAGCCTCCACAAGATGTTCCTTTCAGCCCATCTCTGGTGGCTGTCTAGGTGGAAATTAAAGATCCCATGGCACTTACTGTAAGACATGGGGAACTTCTGATTAAAACAAAAACATATGACAGAACTTCAGAAACAATTTAACAAAAATAAAAAAGCAAAGAAAACCAGACACAAAATTCAGTTCAGTTATATTGGGAGTAGAGCCAAAAGAACCCCCTTCCCATGAGTAAGGAAGTTTCCCCTGGTGTTTTGGTCAACATTTCCCCTCTTAACAAAACAGGTCAATGATATTGCCTGACCACAAGCACCTGGAAAAGAGTCGGCACAGCTCAGTGTGGCTTTCCTGTCAAAAATTGCAAATGAACTAACTGAAGCCCTTCATAAAACTGGAGGTATTTTAGTGACAGGAACAAAAAAGAATAATCAAGCCCGCTGTAAGGAACACCTTTTATTGGACTTAGAAAAAAAACGTTTTTTTAAAGAAAAGAGCGGATGCAGACGCAAATGCATGCTACAACAGCATCTTTGTCCGTCCAAATGAACTTGAGCAGCTCTGCTATTTTAAAAACGTGCATCCATTTACGACAAAAAAAAAGACTCAATCTTTGTTAAAAAAATGTTTTACACAAATTCTGTCTGCATAATTTTTGGCCGCAATTGAGAGTTTTTTGGTCACAGTATTCAGACGATGCTAGGCCATTCAACAGATGATCTAAAGAGTTGGGACGCATTTCCATTTTGAAAACAGAGGCAGATGCATTTTGGAGAAATCCTTTTAAAACCCTGCCACTCTTCTTTAAGTGGACCCCTGCTTCCATACGTCTATTTACATCCTCCAATGGAAAGTGAGGGAGTCAAACAAATGCCCCGCTTTCCAGCTGCGTGTCTTGATATTGACGTATTGTTGTGTTTTTGCAACATTACTGTACTCCTGCAAGGAAGCCTGCATGATGCAGGTTTGTATAATTAATATATTCCTTTTGCATATTAATGGGACACTAAACCATCCAAGGCCAGCATCGGTACTTTTAAAACTAGTCTAAGGTGATCAACAGTGTCTGCAACACAGGGTTTAACTCTGCTCAAGACCTGTCCTCATGAAGGCAAAAAAAAATAATCTATATTTTAACCACATTAGTGCTGGAGTGCAGTACTGGCATTGTTTGCATACCAAGAACATGCTCAATGCAAGTGAAAGGGGTGGGACACCTGTGATTTTTATGTTTCCACACCAATATGACACGGGAGTTATTTTCTAATATTTTAAAAACTGGACCTTGCTGAGAGGTCTTAAAAGCACAAAATAAAATCCTGTGTTTTAGGTACTGCAATTTCCATCAACAACATGGAACAACTTAGAATCCATCAACCCCCCTCAACATGTTTAAGACACTACCACCCCCCCATATATGTTTATATAGGGACGTAATCTGAGAGGCATACCACCTGGTGAATGAAAATAAAATTATTAAATTAGTTTCCTTCTAATGCTTCTAATTTCATAGTGATTAAAAAAAAATATATAGTTTAGCCACTGTATAAATATTCAGTTAAGGGAACTGAACTATACCTTGAAGTTACATCTACGCCCATTTTCGCACATAAAACCAACTAACCCAGCATCATCTCTGGGAGCAGTTACTGCAACTTCCCTAAGCAGCTGAAATTCTTTTGCTCCGACACAACCTGAAGGTCAAATCTGAACATGCTTTAGGCCAGCCAACTGCCCAGCAGCATCACGCACGGGGAAAACTGGTGTGCCGGCAACCAGGCTCCGGGAGTCTGGCAATCAGGTGACTGGCACTGAAAACATGCCCCTGTCCAGCGTGGAGAGGGTCAGTACCACAATCTGACACTGCAGTGCCCCCCCCACGTGGTGGACAGCCAAGGGAGCATGCTTCGCAAGGATATGCACAACAGTCCACCACTAAGTACACAAGAGCCGCCACTTGGCAGTAAATCATGGCACCAGGAATGGTGCTAACTTCAAGGGCTTCACTAGGAGAAAAAAAAAACAAACACACTGGGAAATAATGGCATTCGCCAGCGCGATGACCCTGGCATCGTCAGACCCCATACCCCCTTCCATTCCAAAAACAGAGCTGTGCCTTGAATGGGAGGGGGGGTCTCTCCCTTCCCACCTACTACAGGAATAAATACGTGGTTGGGAGGACTCAGAGTGGGTAAGGTGTCATCTGGTTTGGTGGGATGTCGTTTTTAAGCCTGATGAAGGGGCATCTGGCCTGGAGAAGGAAAACTTAGAAAGAAAAATTAATTAAATAAAGCTGCATTAGATTCAGCCACGCTAGGCTACTCAGAGTAATGGTCTCAGACTACGCCAACGGTAACTAAAGTGACAGTGAATCTACGCCAGGGAGCTGGACAGGTACTTTGGGGGTTAAAGGGAGTAAGCTGCACTCAGCTCTTGCTTACCTCTGACACAAATGCCAGCAAGACTGACTCGCACTCTGCCTTGCATTATACCTCAAAATAAAAAGTGCGAAAACAGTCAAAATGCAACTGTCTGAACTTGCTGCAGTAAAGCGGAGTTACCGATAGAGACGATGTCTCCTGGGATGAGCTCATCGCTGGAGATGGGTCTCCACTTCCGGTTCCTGTAGACCTACAAAATAAATAAAGGCAAATCAAATGGACACAAGTGCTAAAGGACAGAACAAAACAATACTGAATTATGCCTTTACTACTGCTGTCAGAACTGATGTCATAATGACTGGGCTACTTAGGGATAGATGTGGGGAGGAAAGCACAGCTTTACACCTATTATCTTCCTCTATGACTCTCCCCCACTCCAACACACATGTACAAAGTTTCTAAAAATTCTCACAGCTGGGACAGCAGGTAAGAGGTTGCCCTGACACTCCTGGCCAATTTTTATCCAACCCACCCCTCTACCCTAGACTGCCTATATCCTTCCCTAGGAACAAAGCTCACCTCCACCATATCCAGGCCTTGCCCATCCAAAGCAAAGACTTCCAACTAACAGTGACCCCCCCAATAATTTATGCCATACCTCCCCTCTCCTTCCCTTCCTTAAATGACCTCCAGTCAACCTTTCAGCCCAATTTCTTACTTGCAGCCACAATACCGCACAGCTTGCCCCTGCAGTGACACATTCAAGGGTTTTCCTACTTGCTCACTCATTTCAGAGTTTAATATCTGAAGTCACCAAGGTGAGGTACAGGTCACGAAGGCACCAAGCCAGCGCTTTATCTGTACTGTATGGCCCACTAGGATGGTGGTGACAATAGCTTGTAGCACATGGATTCAATGGGCTCCCGACTACCATCACCCCCAACGAGGATAGCTACCGGTGGACTGCGACACATCCGGCTGATCTACCACCCTCCCCGGAAGTGCAAGGCACGAGAGAGTCAATTGCTAGTGAAGCCTCATGCCGGCCTACAGCAATGACCATGACTCAGGACATCAAACCTGGGTCACCAGCATGGAAGCATTTCCAAAACTACGTGTGACCGATTCCAGAATGCACATTAACACCTAACCAGCTCAAGCTGCAACCATCTATCCCCCCCCACCCAATAAGATTCTCAAGGTGACAAGCAATAACTCAAAAGCATGCACAGGACCAAGTTGTTTGCCTTGATGTAAAATATTTGAATGGTGCAATGCTGCATTTATATGTCTGAGATCGCTCCAAAAAAGGCTTTTAAGAGCATTAGCAGTTACTAAAACATCAATCTTCCAATACTTCTGAAACTTTCAATAATAAACTGGCTGAAATTGTAGCTCTTGAAAGATTAGATTTACACATTTGAGTGTGTCTACATACAGAATTACATTGATGAATACATTAAGGTTGCATACACACAAAATGGAGAAAGTATGCAAATCAAAAAAAACTAGGGCTGAAACTCTCACGAGTCTTGGCAAATCAGTAGGGTTGTGTCCTTTGGGGTTTTCAACCCTGATGCCCACTGCCCTCCCCCAGATCCTAGCCTTGTTACCCTAGGACAAACAGCAGGCTCAAGTCTGTGCCCACAGGTCTAGTGCTTGAACCTAGACAACTAAGGCTCTCACAGCGGGGCCTGCAGAATTACTTATAATTTCTTCTCCCGCCTTGTGCGAAGCAGGAGATGATCATTACTTTCTTCACATAGACAGGGCCTTATAGGGTCTCAACGAAGCGAAAGATCATTCATAACTTTCTTCATATAGTGACCACATTCCTGGATGTGTTGCTTGTTCTTGGGTCACGAGGCTAAGGGCTGTAGTGGGCATTAAGGTTCACTGTCCATTTCGTGTTTTTGCAACCTTAAATTACCTCCAATAGCGCCATATGAAGTCCGAACTATCCACTGTTTATCTGACACAAAACTGCTGCCCAGGTAATAATGAGTTAATGTATGCCGAAATATAGCATTTTGCAATTCATTTCCTTACACTTTGAGAAACTAAGTTGAAAGTTGCTTCACATAGGGCCATTTGAACCATGGGCTAAGCAAAATTCACAGGGCTGAGTCAAAAATAAGTTGTAACTTTCTTTGTGCAGAGCCAAAGGGCCCCACACCAACCTGGAGCCAACGTCTTACTAGCTTTGCACAAAGCCCATTTAGTCATAGGTTTTTTTTTTTCCTTTAATCGTTTCTTGCACACACACACACACACACACACACACACACACACACACACGTGTATTTACCAGCCTTCATGGGGCTGCAGGTGGGGGGGATTTTCACATTTTGTTTCCCCAACCCCTGACCCTGCAGGGATGCCAGTGTTTGGGAAACCTCCTCCCCCCGCTAGACCCCCGCTCGTCTTTTTTGTGTTTTACTATGTTCACCTAACCTTCTTTCTGTTGAGGGCCGTTTCCCCCCACCCCATTATTATGAACCCTACAGGAGTCAACTTTCACATTCCCGCAAAATCAGAGATTTATGGCGCACAATGTCAACTGCAAACATCCATTTCTGGTGGGGGGGGGGGGCTGAAAGTTGGCTCCGAAAATCCACCAACAAAAAATACACTGACACGAACGGGCCCATTCATCTCATTATTTTTAATTTTTTTATGTTTTTTAAATGTCATGACTTCTGTTTTTTCATTTTTTAACCTACGTTTTTCTGCTGAGGTCTGCTTTAGCCTAAGGGACCCCACCCCATCACTGGGATATCTCAGGCCCCCCACATCCCGTCCTGTGATGGTCCCCCCGGAACTTACCTTTGGTGGCGATCCATGCCCTGGCTTACCCCCAGAGTGGGGCCATGGGAGCAGTGCCCCCCCCCCACCTCAGCGGAGTACACAAGGCTAGGCCACTAGCCATGCACCACAGGCAGGCAAAGCAGAACCGACAGAAGAGCCGGGCATCATGTGTGTGTGTGGGGGGGGGGGGCACCATTTTTGGAAATGCTGAACCCACTGCCGGGAGGTGTGACATGCAGTGATGTTGCAGTGCCAAGCATCAACATCCAGCATGCCTCCCCACTACAGCACTTAGGCTCTGGCAACTGTATTCTCCCCGGCCTTCACCAGGGGTCAAACACACGCCAGTTAACCCACCCCCAGAGGACAGCAGTTCCAAGAACACTCAGTCCTCCCGCCCTGGCCCTCCAATGTCCCGAGTTGGGTCTCAAATCCGGGGAGCTGGCATCGCAGATGGAAACCCTACCTCTGCGCCAGTGGGCTGGTGGGGGAAAAAAATTCAAACTTTGATGTGAATTGTAAAAAGTACTAGGAACTTCCTCTCTAAACACAGCGCTCAGGGTTGTACCTGAATCATATAAGGCTTGTTACCCATCTTGCGGATCTCCGACATGTTCCTCAGCTGTTGCTGTACTAGAGAGGCCTCGAACGCCACCAGCATAATGAGAGTAAAGACGCTGTAATACCAGTACTCATCCAGACACCACAAACCAACACAGAACACCTAGGAAAGAAAATATGCAGCAGTCAGCATGGGTTTATTGTGGGAGATGGAGACATTTTTTTTTTTTTTCAAAAGCAACAGAAAGAATTACAGAAATAATTATTTAAACATTATTTTAACACCAGATAAAGCCAAGCTATTACAAATGTTTAAGCTACAAATAACTATCCTGACAATCTCGTTTTCTATGATGTCCTGCTTTATAAAGCCAAGTGGAAGCACTGAGGCACTGACAGGTTAAGTGACTTGTTCAAGGTCACACAGCACACAAGTGGCCCTGGGATTTGAACCTGGGCCTCTCGTGTCTCCTGTCTCTCAAGCCTGTCCTCTGCCCACCAAACCACACTGCCCATCATATAATAAGTAGTACTTAAGCCATCACTCATCAAACCATTTCTTGCTAAGCACGTGTTATTTAGATGACAAATCACTTAGTTCATGTTACCAAAAAGCTGCTGTGGTTCTGTTTTTTAATTCAGCTTTTTCTCACCCCAACTCGCCAGACGGCACACCATGCCAGTCCCATTACCAACTTTTTCAATAGACTTACTGGTTATCCACACTTATCCAGAACCACAATACTGCTGCATGGCCTGCCATGGCGGTCATCGTGTTCCTGTTGGGGGAGGTGCCAGCACAATGGCGGAGCAGGGCTTTTCGACCAGAGGGGCCAGCATGCAATGGACGCACATGCATTGGCATTGCTCCTCCCCATCTGTGACTCCCACTGTGTTAGCACCAGGCCAGCAGCAGGTGGCAGACAAGCAGTGAGAAGCAGCTCCCTCCCTCGAGGGAGGGCAGCTGCCCTCCATCCCCCAGCCTGCCCTTGAGCAACCAATGTCCATTCCCAAACCTGGCTTGCCAGTACAGCAGGTGGCAGCACACCCACTGCATTACTGGGCCAGTCAGCCTATAATTCTGTTTTAGTCCTAGGATTTGGCTAAAGGTTGTATCTGATTTTGATGGCAATTAGCCAAAATGTAAAAAAAAAAAAAAAAAATAATGAAATGTGTTTTTAAGCTGACCTTTAAAAACTATTACAGCTAAAAACAGACAGAAAATGATGTTTATCTTTAAAAGTAGCCAGTAGTAATCCCCCCCCCCCCCGAGAATAATTTTTTCTTGTACTTGTTATTTGATTGGAAACTTTTCTGCCCAACTTGCTCAGCGTAATGCATAAAGCAACCAGTATCCAAAGACATTTTGTAAACAAAGCCACTGGTGGGATATTAGCAAACATATGCAGGTTTTTTATTTTATTTATAAATATATGACGTTTCTACAGTGTGTGCGCGCGTGGGCATGAGGCAGAGACATCAGAATGTAAGCTGCTGAAGAGAATCCATGCACGGCTGGAAAAAACATCAGGTGGCACACGTTTCAAAGTAAACTAAACACTGAAGGGTACCTCAGCATTCCATGACCTCTGAAATGTGTACAGCAGAGTTCTGACTGCTTTAGAAACGAGAGTACAACAACCCCTAACCATACACTAAAATTCTGTACTGTACTAGGAACAGTTTGCACCTTTTATCTTGGTTAAATATTTCATTCCAGTATTTTCAATTTACACTGTTACTTGATTGCTGACATTGCTTGTGTATTAATTTTCTGATGTTTGGAGTTTTTGCTTTTATTATCTCCCCCACCCTTCCGTTATCCCACCACCCCTCAGGATCACACCTGGAAACAAGTTTTGGCTCAGTTTATCATTCCTAGTCACCAATTTCCCAAATAACTGAACTGTGTGCATCAGTGGCAGTTTGTCTACAGTCCAGCCCCGCACTGAATTTGCCCAGTCAGTAAGTCCATATATTTTGTATAATTCACTACCTTTTACCCCTATTTTGCTGTATCAGAATCTCCTTTTGTTGTCTATCCATTTCTAAGCTCTACCCTCCCCTCCCTCCGAGCATGAACTCAGACCCACCTATATTATCATGCGCCTCTATGACCCCCTCTTCCCACCAAAGTAGGACCCAGCTGGTAAACACCCACCTCAGTAGGCTGGGAGACTGAATTCAGTGAGACAGAGAGTGGGAGAGGACACACACCAAGGCCCTAGGAAGCATGGGGGCTATGAGCATCATGACAGGAACATTTTCATAGTGTGATACCTTTGGGGGAAAAAATGCCCATGGTTATCATAATATCACATTGTTATGATTTTATGGAAGGGACCCTTGGCACAATACACTTTTTTTTGTGGTGAAAGGAATGGGACAGTGACCACAAAGAAACAGTATTTTATAATTTAGCATGCAATATCATTAAGAACGGCTGTCATACAATACAAAAACAGATGTGATATTAATACTGTCTGACAAAATGATCACTGCTACTCCCCGCCCCCCTTTTTGGTCTAACACAGAGGCACTAGAAATGAGCCAATGTCACCCTGCAGGGTGCAGCTAAACTCCCGTTGCATCCTTCCTTGCCATTCATACAGCTTTTTGGCCCCGTCTCTGCCATACACCTGCTTCAGGTGTTCATCCAGCACCTCCAGCCCTATCCCTACTGTCGTACAAAACTGGAATCTACATGGGGTGAGACCCAAGGGCACTAGCACCATCATTAATGGCAACCAGTGCACATATGTTTGGGTTCTCTCCCTTGCCTACCCCTGGTACAGGATGTACTTCCTCAAGAACAGCCCACTGGATACAAGTAGCAATGTCCTGCATGGAGGGGGGGAAGGGAAGAAGCTCTCTTAGCCCAGCGCAGCGGCAGCTACAGTGCTGGGACTAGGATGCCTCCTTCCCCTGACTGGGACTGCTGTCACGCAGCAGTGCTACCCCACCCCGACCCGATGTCCAAAGTCCAAGCCCAAACCTGGTCACTGACAAAGAAGCACATAACACTTTTGCTGGCCATCGAGCACCCTCCGTTCATGCACCTTGCTGTGCCATCTTCAGGTCACAAGAGGGTGATAAGGCTACGAGATGGGCAGCCCTCCCTCCCTCAGTCATCGGAGGTGGACAACGTCTTGTGGGGTAAAGTTTGCACATTCTGCTATCTACTGCAGTGAACTCAGATCAACGGTGTGGAAAGCACCCCCCCCCCCCGGACATGTCTGCAATAAAAGCCCAGTTGCAGCTTGAGTTTTTACAGTGGTTTGAACTTTCTTACCTGAAAGACAAAGAACGGGGCAGTGGCTCTTTCCTTAAACAGCTCCACGAATTCGGGAACCACCATTTCAGCTCTGCGAGATAAACATCTCAGTTAGTCTAAAAGTGAGAAAAGAAATACCAGTGGACATAACTACAAGTGTGTGTGTGTGTGTGTGTGTGTGTACACAGGAAGGAGGCCTGAAGGCATTTCTTCACTGAAAGAGTGGTGGCAATCTGGAATGCACTGCCAGAGGGGGTAGTAAATCACAGTACAGTTGGTGGGGGTCAAAGGAGGGTGGGACAGAGTCAAGAGGAAGGTTAGGGTGACAGGGGAGAGAATGGAGAACATGTAGCATACATGCAAAAGCTCTGTATCAAGCAGACTCAATAGCATTTCATTACTGAATGGAGATCTGAGGTTTTGAAGGTTTCTTTTTTTATGTTTTTGACAGTTTATGTGTCAGGACAGCTCAGCTAAGAGGCAATACTTCATTTCCAGTGGAGTCCTGCTTGAACTATTTCCCCAGTTAAGTGGGCTGGAGTACTGAGAGGTGAAGTGACTTGTCCAAGTGACCTTGTGTGACCACAGTGAGTATTTGGCTTTGGTGGGGTTTGAACCGGTGATCTGCTGGTTCCCATGCCAGTGCCCTTTGCCCTAGACGACCACACTGCCTCTTTGTAAAGGTTTCTGCCCTCTGGTCACGCACACTATGAAATAATTTACTATGCCGGTATGGTGCTCTAAAACATCCGCAGTATGAATACAGTATAATACTCTTGTGTACATAATGTCACAGCATTACTTTCAACAGGTATCAGGATCTTCAATGCATGACACACGGTTAATGGGGGGGGTAGGATGGGGAGCAGGGAGGTGTAACTGGGTATTACGGAACTAATAGTTGTACTAGAGCACTGCAGAGTGCGTTATTCCATCAGCGGAAATGTATGGAATGGCTATTCTGTTTCTGAAATGCTTTTTTTTTTTTTTTTTTTTTTTTTAATTCTACGATATTCCAAAAAGCATTTTCATGTACACTCCGGAATCTCTCTCTGTGGATCACATAAACCAAGAAATAATCTTCCGCGAATTACGGGAAAAATATCTATTGTTCATGTAAACCTTCCACTTTTGAAATTTAGAAAGTCCGCTACCGATGGCATTCCACAGAATTAGGCAGAATTTTCTGAAATCCTGTGGAATTCTGTTCCATCATCATCATCTGAAAATTCTGTACAGTCCTAATACATACTAATTTAAAATATCAATACATTTTTTTTGCAGCAATAAATAAAAACATAAATCCAGTACGTAAAATCAAAAAGTAGACTTACGGGAAGGAATTTTTAAAAATTGCTAGTGGTGGCCATTTTTAATGAGTTGAGCCATTAAATTATAAAAGTAGTAATAAAAACTCTCTTAAAACCATCAGAGAGAAAAATACTCAGATGATGAATCTAAAGATGACATAAATGCAATATTTTTGCCATTAATCCTTTCTACCTCTACGCACTGGTGGCTCCCTTTGTGCTAACCCCATCTCAGTCACCGTGATATATCCCAAGACTTCAGCTCGCATGAAAGCAGCGTGGCCTGGATCACCAGGTGTTGGGGTCTGTGGGTGCCAGAATCATCCGTTGCCAGCACACATCTTTGTTTTCTGTGTTCTCCCAGCACTGAAGAGAAGGAGTTGCAGAACCAATGGCAAGCGCTAGCGCCTGCCCCGCTTCACGGGGCCCGTGTGGCAACCCTAGCCACCACTTTGGACCACTCTAACACTGAGCTCCACACTATCCCCACCCCAGGGGACAGTAGTCAAGTGGAAGCATGATCCCCCCACCGGCTGACCCTCCGACTCCCGAGCTCACTCCTGAACTCAGGTCGTCGGCATTCCACGTAAACACATTAGGGCTAAAAACCTATGACGATATTTTTGGACCGAATAATAAATACTTGTTGCTTTACCTTTCAACACATACTGGCAAAAGGAAACTCCACATTCCATCTAAAGGACAACATCTCAAACCGTGCAACATCCTCCCAGCACTTAGTATGCAACAAGGGCCTGGTGTTGGGCACAAACCTACGAAGATCCCAGAGGCCTGAGCACTACAAACAACTGGGGCTGGCAGCATAGCCTAGAGGTTAGAGTAACGAACTGTGAATGAGCTTGGTACATCCAGCAGACAGACCTGGGTTCGATTCCCACAAAATCCACTTGCATACTGTGTGACTCAGATATTCACTTAACCTCCCCAGTGCTCCCTGGTCACCCCTGAAAGCAGGCCAGTTAACAAAAGAAAAAAAAAAAAACAACTGAACCATGCAAACATAATTTGGGGGCACCTTTAGAAATCTACTGTATATAAAGCGACCTAAACTAACCAAGTCAGGCTTCAGTCCTACCAAGCTGCTTACTTAGTTGGGGAGGGGTCTTGATAATAAGGCCAGCTCAGTGGCATGGCGTGCATGTTGCGTTGCCCGTGAAGACCGTGGTTTGTCGCGCAAGCAAATTCTCACACTAGAAGGCGACATTGGAGCCATGCCTATAATAGGCATGAAGTACTCGGCCTCGGGGTGAGGCAGACATATACACCAGACATTCTGCACAGCTCTGTGCCCCAATCCTGGTAAGCCAGAGGAAGGGTGCAGCCGCACTTTCCCATGTCAGGGTATAGGACAGGGGAATCAAGAGGGGCAAAATAGAGACAAAGAATAAAAAAAGGGGGGGGGGGCGGTACGACAGGGATATTTTCACAAATTTATAACTTAGAAAACACTACCAGGGCTCTCCTAATTGATTTATTTGGTAACTGGGAAGACGCACTGGGCCAAGAGTTTGCTCCTTTTTCAAGCACGACCCAGACGATATGGCTGGACACTGTTACAAATAGCATACAACATGAGGTAGAGAAAAATTACAATACTGGCAGACAGAGAGTCAGTCCAAAAATGGTATAGCACACAAGTTCCTGTGTGAAATCTGGAAGCACACCCCTTTAAAAGGCACCATTTTCACTGCTTCCATCAAGCCCCCCCCCCCCCAAACTGACACCTTATCCAGCCTGGACCAGTCCATATCTTGCAATTTTCCAATGTGTAGAAGATGAAGGGGAAGGGATCGTAAGTCTTGGCGTGTAGGAGGTCACTGCCAGATCCCTTCCTGGCACCACTGTCTGAAAGCTCCATCCCCATGCCACCCCCACACTCTGACGTTTTGTGGCGTAGTTGTTGATACAGCGGTTGCTTTGAACTCACCCTAGTGGACTTCTAAAATATGGCAAAAAACATTCTGAAAATTGCACCCATTTATTTCAGTGTAGAACACCCCTGTGATCTACAAACAACTACGTCACAAAACGTCAGAGTGCAAAAAGCGTCATGGACGCGGAGCTTTCGGCTAGTGGTAGCGGGAAGGGAGCTAGTGGCTGGCTCCTCCAAGCCAAGAATTGCAATCCCTTCCCCTTCATCTTCTGCACATCAGAAAACTGCAAGATATGGACTATGTAAGTCCAGGTGGATAGGGTAAGGCACCAGGTTGTTTTTTGTTCGTTTTTGGGGGGGGGGGGTGCTTAGGGACATTTTTAAAAATTGCCACAATTGTTCCTTTTTTAAGTAGCAAAAACATATATAAAAGGATTGCGCCACAAGTTATACACAGTAATCATAAACAGGTACCAATTTGAGGATAAAATACATTATGGAGTGGCGGCAGGGTACAACGAGGAGAAGGCCCAATTATATAGCGGAGTAACAGCACACACAAACAGATACGTAGCTCTGCACTTTATTATAGTGCCGGGTTCGAAATTAATGAGACAGACCGTAAGTACCGTAATGTTTGTGGGGAAGGGACAGGGTAGTGGAACCAAACATTTAATTTAACGCAACTTACAGTGAACAGCGATACAGCGCCTTCAGAAAGTATTCACCCCCCTTGGATTTTGTCACATTTTGTGATGTTGCAAACTCAAATTAAAATACATTTATACGGGATTTTTTTGTCACGTATCTACACAAATTACTCTATAATGTCAAAGCAGAATGAAACTTCTGGAGCTTTTTGTACATGTAATTTAAAATAAAAACCTGAAATGTCTTGATTTGATAAGTATTCACCCCCTTTGCTATGACACTCCAAATTGAGCTCAGGTGCATCCAATTTCAGGGTTTTAAATAAGTGATTAGCAGTTTTTTCCTTGGGACAATGCTAACTGTACAGAAAGTATTTATATAGGTTTTCTAGAAGTGTTATGTTTGTTAAATACAGTGAGGCAAGTGCTATGCATTTTCACAATGTTTTAGCACTTTTATGAGCAAAACGCTAATCAAATTTTGGAGTTAAATAAATCCCTGAATTTCCTTGTGAGACCACTCTAAAACTTGAATGGAGTCCACCTGCAGTCAGTTCAAATGGTTGCCATGATTTCAGAGGAAATACACCTGTCTATATAAGGTCCCACTGTTGACAGTGCATGTCAGAGCAGAAACTCTACCATGAAAACCAAGGAGCTGTCCGTAGAACTCTGTGATAGAATTGTGAGGAGGCATAGATCTGGGAAGGGGTATAAAAATATTTCTAGGGTGTTGAAAGTTTCCAGAAGCACAGTCAAGTCCATCATTAGGAAATGGAAAGATTACGGAACCACCCAGACTCTTCCTAGAGCAGGCCGTCCTCCCAAACTGAGCAACCGGGCAAGAAGGACCTTGGTCAGGGAAGTGACCAAGAACCCAATGACCACCCTGACAATACTACAGAGTTCCATGGCTGAGATGGGAGAACCTGTCCAAGGGACAACAATCTCTGCAGCACTTCACAGATGTAGCCTCTACGGGAGAGTGGCTAGACAGATGCCACTCTTGAGAAAAGGCCACATAATAGCATGCCTGGAGTTTGCAAGAAGGCACATGGCAGACTCAGACCATGTGGCAAAAGATTCTCTGGTCTGATGAAACAAAAATTGAACTCTTTGGCCTGAATGCAAAGCGCTATGCCTGGCACAAACCGAACACAGCTCATCACACATGTAACACCATCCCTACCATGAAGCATGGTGGTGGCAGCATCATGTTATGGGGATGCTTTTCAGCGACAGAGACTGGGGCACTTGTCAGGATAGAGGGAACAATGAATGGAGCCAAAATACAGGCACATCCTTGAGGAGAACCTGCATCAGTCTGCAATAGGCCTTGGACTGGGGCGAAGATTTACATTCCAACAGGACAACGACCCCAAGCATACAGCCAAAGCAACACTGGAGTGGCTTCAGAACAAGAAGGTGAATGTCCTTGAGTGGCCCAGCCAAAGCCCAGACTTAAATCCCATTGAGAATCTGTGGAAAGACTTAAAGATTGCAGTTCACCGACGCTCCCCATCCAACTTGACAGAGCTTGAGCAAATCCCCAAATCCAGATGTGCAAAGCTGATACAGACATACCCAAGAAGACTCAAAGCTGTAATTGCTGCCAAAGGCGCTTCTACAAAGTATTGACTCTGGGGGGCGAATACTTAAGTAAACAAGATATTTCAGGTTTTTAATGTTTCATAAATTTTTGTTACACAATAAAAATATTTTTGCCCCTTTAAATTGTTGAGTATGCTGTGTGAATCAAGGGGGAAAAATGATTTCAATGCATTACAAATTCTGGTAGTAACACAACAAAATGTGACAAAATCCAAGGGGGGGTGAATACTTTCTGAAAGCACTGTAGGTCCTGTTATAGCATTAAAACCAGTCACTGTGATTTAGTAAAAGAGACACCATATCAGTAGCAGTGAAAATTATTGCAGATATCGTACAAAAATCCTTACTTATTAACTCCATATTTATGCTCAGCTGCCTTGATTTCTACTTCTTCCTGGTAGCCTTTCGAGTTCTGATAAAAAGAGAGTGGGTATTCCACCGGAAAAGCAACTGGAACAAACTGTTTCCTCTCACTGGCATCGTATCTGTAGTTAATTTTCTGGAATTCAAAGGAGATCACCTCATGCCCGTCTTCCTGCTGAGAGATCACACAGATAGAACTCTGCTGGGTTTGTCATTTTACAATAAAGGAGCAGGATCTCAAAGTCAGGTTTACATAGGGTAGAGAGACAAACTTCACAGTATTTAAGTGCATTTACTTGTAGTATGTAGTTAGGTCTTCAACATGGAAATCAATTGGCTTAATTTCTTGTAGGTCAGAAACGTTATAATACAGTTCAAAGGTCAGAAAATTACAGTTCAAAGGTAAAACAAAGTTTTTAGTACAGTTAACTGCATCTTTCATCATTGCTGCTTTCTCCAATTCAGCTGTGAATGTAAAGCTGTGTTTTGGTTTACATGAAAGTCTATCCAAATATCACTTAGGTGACTATATGTTTCTTGAACTCCCAGAACCATATACTACAAAAATTAAAATACGGGCAACTATGCCCAACTTAGCATGTGTTTCCACCTCGAGGTTCTGAAGACAATAGAGACCTCGTGAGCTGCGCCCTTGAGGTCTATACTGTCTTCAGAATCCCTCAATGGAAACACAGCCTCGTTGTGCATAGTTGCCCATATGTTATTCTGTATGTGTTACTAGCTCGCAGTCCTTTCATGTGTGCAGCAGTAAAGGACACATGTCACAATGCAGAGGTCAGGCAACTTGCTAAAGGCTACAAAGCAAGCCAGCAAAAGTGGTGCGACTCAAACCTGGGACCCAGTTATTTGTAATTCTGTTACTACTTTCAATACTATTACTTTTTCAGTTTCTCACGGGGAATGGTCAAGCTCCACATCAGCCCTCCGTTGGCCTGACACTCCCCTCTGGAGTGTTCACAACAGGACCTACCAGCCTGTGGTGAGTACCCCTCCCCAACTGAGCCAGACAGCCTGGTCAGGGTCACTCAGATATGCATTTAAGAGAAGGCGGCCTCAGTGATCAGTGAAGACCCAACTGGATGGGGATGGGAGTGATTGTGGTGGTGTCATCCCACCTAAACCCCTCCCATTCTCCATGGCTCTCCTTCCACTCCCACCAGCCACTGCTGCAGCCTAAGCCTGCTGGCATCAAGACACCTAGAATAGCAGGGCTGCAGCAAACTACACTATTGTTGCTGGGATGCAACAAGGGTGGAGGGAGAAAAAAAAAAAACAGAGGCAAACAGACAAAATCCAGACCATCAGAATGACAGCTGCTGGTACGCTTTAGTCATTCGCCACAAGGGTGTAGCAGTAGAGTTGGGAGGTCACCTGTGACAGCTCTGATGGGGGGCGGTCAGGGAAGATAAAAACCTATAATCAAAAATAAAATGCATGCTGAAGAGAAAAGGAGGGCAAAAGGAAAAAAAGATTGCCGTTTTGGTCAAGAGGTTCTCCGCAGGTGTTGATGTAAGCCTCTTTAGCCAAAAAAAAATTTTTTTTTTTTTTATTATTAAAGTTAGGCAGTTTGAATGTATCCTTTTTATGTCTGCTTGCACGCATGTGCAAGAAACATAGTGCCACCATACGAGTTTTCATAGGTGTGCCTCCCCCACTTCCAATGCCCAGCTGCACCACACCAACGAATGCCAGAGCTGTCTATGACAGTCCTTCAGATGCAGTGGCATACAGTTGAAAGCAAAAAACTGCTGCAATCAGCGGTGGTAACGTGTAGGCAATTTGCATACTGCCATCAACGGTATGCAAAGTGCCTACACTCTGCACTACATCTGAAGCTGTCACAGACAGCTCAGTTTTTGTCTACTGTCCCCCTCCCCCCAAAGTAGCATGCTGGAGCCCACCCCAGCGTGCTCATGTACTCCCCACACCGTATGGCCGACGGGGGTGTCCAATCCTCGTCGGCTTCACTGCCCCAACAGACTCGGTGCCACACTGGGAGCCCACCCCAGCGTGGCAAAAGTCCAACACGCCGACTGGAGGTGCCCAGTCTCCCGCCGGCTCCACTGTATGGTCCCTCCCAAAACCAGAGTTCCATCGGTACACGCTGGGAGCCCACCCCAGCATGGCATAAGTCCGCGTGGCCAACAGGAGTGCCTAATCCCCCATCGGCCCACTGGCTCCCTCTAAAAAAATGCTTCCAGCGTGGCAAAAGTCCCATGTAGTCTAAAGAAACATAAAAGCCTGTTTAAAAAAAAAAAAGTCCCTCGTTGACTGTCTGCGCCCCCAACCCAAGATCCACCCTCTAGCACTCCACCTCCCCACAACCCCCACCCCATACTTACCTCCAGAGGCGACGACGAAGTTCGGTGGACCAGAACACGTCTGCACTATTCAAAGCTGACCGAGAACTGATGAAATGCCGGTAAGCTGTATAATGTAATACATTTTTTTTTTCCAACTTTGGTGCATATCTCTGCCATTCTGGGGAATTTTTTCACCAGATTTTCAACATGGGGTTCTTGGGGACACACCTCATGAATTCAGTCACTGTCATTTTGTTATTCGGTCACGAAAGGTGAAGTCGCAGTCACTGCGCAGAACCACCTTCCGGGACTAACAAAACAAAAGTGTCACAGTTCATGAGGTAGGCCCCCCAAAAACCCTATGTTGAAAATTTGATGAAGAAATTCCCAAAAATGACTGTTTTACGAGGGTGCGTTGCACAATTCCAACGCATGCTCGTAACTTTGAAAATGTTTTATATTTTCAGTCCAGATTTTGCCGTTTAACCACACCTCCTTATGAACAGTATAGCTGTCATTTTTCACATCAAGCCCAAAATGTGTTTTTGCTCATTAGCGCGGTCGGTGTGCGAAATCAATGTTCGGGACACATTAAGAAAATCACAGTGACACTGGTCATGAGCAAAGGTGGTAAAATGGCTATGTTGAAAGTTTGGTGACAAAAGTCCATAAAATGACTGTCACCAGTGTGCATTACGCAATTTCCATGCACCCTCGTAAATGCACAAATTTGTAATATTTTCAGTCCAGATTTTCAACACTGACATTTTTCCACACCTCCTTATGAACAGTACAGCTGTCATTTTTCACACCCTGGCCAAAATGTGTTTTTGCACTTCCGGCGCAGAATAGCGCGGTCACTGTGGGAATTTAGTGTTCGGGATAGATTACGAAAATCACAGTGACACTGTTCACGAGTGGAGGTGCAAAAATGCCTATGTTGAAAATCTGCTATAAAAAATCCCCAAACTACTTACATTACGGGTGTACGTTGCACAGCTCCTACACACGCTCGTGACTTCACCAGTTTTTGTATATTTTCAACAATGTCATTTTTTTACATCTCCTCATGAACAGTACACCTGTCACTTTTCACATTCTGTTTGAAATGTGTTTTTTCACCTGTGGTGCCAAATGGCGCAGTCGCTCTGCAAAACCACCTTTCGTGTAACGAACTGATAGTGTCACTGTTCATGCAGTGGGGTCACAAAAAACCCATGTGAAAAACTTGGAGTAAAAATACCAAGAAACTCCCAGGATATTAGGGTTTTTGACCATAACGCCCTACCTTGAGGGACCGACAGGTGTCAGGGGTGTGACTTGGGATTGTCGACAGTAATGCTTATGCCATTTGACCCCCACCCTGCAGCCAGTGACAGACATCAAGGTGCGCCTTGGACCCTTTGCCCCCAGAGTTCACCTCATTCTCCTATACTGCGCCCATTTCAGCGTATTTCTTATGGAATGAGGTGAATGTAAAGGCGAAACACCACAAGGCACACCTCAACACTTGTCAGTGCCTGAAGGGTAGGGTGAGGTGAAATGTCGTGACCGTCATAGGCGGCGACGACGACTCAAAGGCACACCTCAATGCCCGTCCATTTCTGCAGGGTGGGGTTGGAGTTGGCATCAGTTCAATACTTCACTGCCATTCCTATACTGCATCTGTCTAACTCCTGCACTTCCACTACTAATATCAGCAAGCAAACATTCGGCATTGACATATGCTTGTTATTTCTTGTCAACATCACTTCCTCCCCCAGTAATTAACTTTTAAATCTCAGTCAATGGCTGTAAATACCTTGTCCCACTGCAGCGGTACCAACTCTGGGGATCCATTGTTGGGTGTTGGGACAACTTTGGCCCACGCAGCTTTGCTGGGGTGTGGTTCCTGGAAAAGAGTGAAAGAAAAATGAAGAACATCAAAAGATTTCAACATCCCACCTCCGACAAATTTAATTAAAACCAAAGGGGGAAAATGGTGGACAAATGGGCTACTGTACTGCCTGCAGATCACAGAGGTGGAGGGCAACATTTTTAAAGTGATACGTCCAGCATCCAACCAACTGACTGATTATTAAACAGCTAGTAGTGCCAAAATTAGCTGACATAAAATATTAAATGTTTAAAGGCAGAATGCTTCTGAATTACTATTCTTTTCCATTTGCTCATTAGAACTTTTTCAACCCAGCAGTAAAGAGCTGTGCTTTACCTGATGGCCAACACATCTAGTTCCATTCCTATGTACCACATGAGCCCTGTGACCTCACAAGTTACCGAGCCGGCAGCAGGGGACTGGCTCCCCTTGGTCGAATGTGATGTTGCAGACAGTGAGGTCATCGGGCAGATTACATAAGAGGAGGAACAGAACTAGTTATGTCAGACAGTATCTGGTGAATACAAAACAGGTACAGTACAGTTCCACACATTGTACCAAGTACTGTCAGATAGAAATTATTCTAATTAACAAAAGCAAAAAAATAAAAATAATACATAAGTAGTAATAGTTCAATACTTTTGAAAGTTTAATATTAATTTAAGACAGTACACTAGACGTTTGAAACATTTATTCTCCAGACTGGCAACCCCCCCCCCCGACAATCTTCCTTCTCCATTGCCCCCCTTTACCTTCCCCCACACCGTGGGGGATCCGATGGGGCCTAGGCCCCAAGCATACCATGGTATTTATCCTGCCCACCACCGTTTTCCTTAAGCATTCCTTTCTGTTTACTTTTATCCTTTGTTTATCCTCCTTTCTCCCCGACTGGCCCCATCTAATCAAGGTGGGAAGGAAGCCCTGTCACTCGCCTTCCCTGGGGGTTATCTTACTCCGTTGTGTCCTCTGCCACAGGAATTATGGATCAGAGGGGCCAACTGATCGGTGCAGGGACTACGAAAGACCAGCATGACACCATGCTGCACTCAGAGGTTTTTTCTCCATTTCTGCTCAAGGCCCATGCATGCTCAATAACATGATATGCGTCCTCTGTAGTGATGGTCCCGGCATCCAGTCCCCTTCTCTGCGGTTGCAGTCCCATGCACAATCACCCAAATTTTGCATGGTCACAGACAATCAGCAGGATGCATGTCTTCCCCCCTCCCCAGGAGAGAGCGGCTGTCCTAAGGATGTTCAATCCTCTCTACCCCGGCCAGCCCCCGAGTCAGTTTCTGAACCTGGGTCACCAGTGTAGCGTGTGGCAGCTCTACCAGCATGTTACCGGCCTGCCTTTCCTCTTGCAGTCCTTCGTGAAATGCCCTTGACTTGCCACCACCACCACAGCAGCACTGTGCACAGCTGCTCATGGCCAGCGTTCTTCTCGGCCCTGGACACCCAACTGCATGAACCTGCGTTCGTTCCCAAAGTAACCAAGGTCACCAGCGTGCTTGTTTTGACAATGAAGTGCTGTTGGATGCAACAAATCCTCTGAGGTTAAGACACCATTCTGGATGCAAACATATGCTTTGAAAAAAGAAACGTAGGTGATGCTAGAGAGCATCATCCTAGCAGGACACCCCGTCACCTCACTCTGTGGAAGACGTATCTAGACTCTGAATTAATCTCTAAATTTTGCAATTCTTAATATTAGAAACCAGCAAATTTGGATTCCTGAGCCTGGAAGGATTCTGGAAATAATAATTTTGACATGGAGAAGCCATAAGCGAATCAAGGAGGCAGCACTAAACAACAACAGGCCCAAGGGACAGCAGAAAGCGCCGAAGCTGGGACACCTGATGGAGGAGCAGCAGAACTGACATGGCAAGCCGCAACTAATCCAGTCGAGCTATGGATTGCAAAATTCAGAAACTGCTCGAACGCTTGGAAGTGCTGGTCTCTCAAATTAAAACCCTGCACGATGGCTGATTTGGAAAAAAGATCTACCAGCTCACATAGGAAAATGGACAAATTCAGGCGCAGTTAGAAGTTTTTGAAAATCAAGCCCAATCATTAAATTTGAGCATTGTTGGGCTGCCAGAAGACATGAAGGCTCCAGTTTGTTGGGATTTCAAAAGAACTGGATTCTGGAGCACTTAACTCTGCCAGTAGGCTTCCTGCTGACTTTTAAAAAGCACACCAGGTAAGCCCACCCACTGCCCAACTTGCACCGCCACCAGCTTGTATGCTGCTGCTGCTCTAGACAACCAGGATTTAATTTAAAACCGGCCCGACTGGCACAGCCACAGAAAAAGAGAGTGGTCCTTACATTTTCCTGGACTTACTTCAAACCCACACGTGCTGCAAACAATTTGATGCTGCATGGCAGTGCCTGAGAGCTTTGGAGGATGTTCATTCTTTCCCTCTGCTGGCATGCCTATTATTTAGGGGGCAAGACTTTTCAGTTTTCAAACCTGCAGGCTGCCAGCAGATGGCGAGAGGAAAGCTTGAGGGATTTATAATAGCATACCACATCAAGGGTGTGTATAAAATACCAGTTTTTACACAGTGCCCCAGGTTTTGTTTATAGAATTGCTGGGCTCCATTTTTTTTTTGCCACAAGCCCCTACGCCCAGAGCAGGCCACAACCTGAGCTCTGTATGGGCAGGGAGTTGAAAGTATATTGCAGCAGCTTAAGTGCGCATGTGGGCCCTCAGGGGAAACCCTATGCGCGAATGCTGTTATAACCAGCTGGTTAGGACAGCAAATTATAACCGGGTTTCCCCAATGGAAAAGAAATGAGCCCTGTCACTATAAATAAATAGCTAGATGAGGCAGGGAATCTGGAATCTTAGTCAAGCCACAACAGGGGTGTAGCCCGAATTTTCTGTTTCGTACACAATCTGCAACAGTTACACCCCCCCCCATGGCACCCCCTTCCAAACAAGTCAAACTGCTGTCAGATGATTCCTCTAATCTTTAAAGAGGTTATACATGCATCTGTCTCCTAAACAACAGAAGTTTGAACAGAAACACTCATCAGTGGCCTACACTAGCCCAAATACTACAGATTAGAATGAAAACGTTAACAGAAAAGTATGATTTCTGACAGACACTCATTAAAACTGTACACAAATGTGTACAGTGAGTATGCCTGTCTACACCCCTGAGCCACAATACTGCAGGTCAGAAAGTCAGTTTATCACAGTATATCGTGCTGCATGATAATCACATTTACAGTACTTTTTCCCCCCACATACACTGTCATAAGTGGTAAGCATTCTAATATATTGTCATATTGTGGCATCCTCACTCCAGAACAGCACACAGTACTCCAACTGCAACCACGCCAATGATCTGTATCGTTCAAGGCAAGGGTCACCCTCTTCCTTCTGCTGGAACATGGTAAGACTGGGCACAAACGGAAATGCTACCCCCTGCCTCCCTCCCAACACCATACCACAGAATGAGGCAAAGCACCAGAAATATTACCCCCTCCCATAAGAAAAAGTACCAGAGATATAACCGCCCCCAACACACACATCATTATCATCAGGCAGGACACTCAAGATACTGCCTCTCCCCCTACAGCATCTTAAGACAAGGTTAGGGTACCTGATGCGTCACCCACTAAATCATTTAGCACTGAGACACTGTAACTCCAAATCACGAGAACCTATCTGCACCGCACCCCCCCCCTACATGACAGAGATCAGCTGAAAAATCATGAGCACTATCTACCTGCACCCCCCTCCTCCCGCCCCTCATATGTGACAGAGCACACCTGAGACACTGTACCCCAGGACATCACGAGGCGGGGCGCCTATCAGCCTTACCTTGGTGCAGGTGAGCACACAGTGCGCGTGCACGGACCAGTGCCCCGACAGCACGGTGAGAACGTGCGCGATGCCGATGGCGGCGAGAGCAATGAACCCGGCCTCGGGGTACTCTGACATCCCGTAAACCACGAGCCAGAGATACAGCCAGGCTGGGTACAGCCCGGCCACAAACGGCAGCACCGTGCCATGAAACAGCCAGTGGCGGCGGCGGTACAGCGTCACCGAGCGGACCAGTTCGTCGGACTGCGGCACCAGGGTACCACCGGCAGCTGGAGCCGGCTTCCCGATACCATCCGCCATCTTCGCGAATGGTCTTCCGGCTACGTCAGCGGCGTTCGGCTTAGCAACCGGCACTTCCGGTTCCGCCACGGGGCCGCCCGATGTTTGTTTTTATTGAATATAATTGCTTAGTTGTTGTAATGCAATTTTTATTGAAAAAGACGCCCAATCATGGGTGTAGCCAGGCATACTCCAAGCACTCCATGGTGTGCAATTTTAAAATAGGCTCTGAACTGCTTCCGTTTTCCATAAAAACTAAAATACTGAACCTTTCTATAATATTATTCATAGGAGTCAAAATTAGAAGGACTGGTCACTAATACTCTTTTTGCATCCCAAGGAAGAAGGGTGTAGACAGGCATACTCACTGTACACATTTGTGACTTGTGTACAGTTTTGTTGAGTGCCTGTCACAAACCATAAGCAACTCTGTTAATATTATCATTCTAACCTGTAGTGTTTGGGTTAGTGTAGGCCACTGAGGAGTGTCCACATGTATAACCTCTTTAGAGAGCAGAGGAGTCATCTGACAACAATCTGACTTGTTTGGAAGGGGGTGCCATTTGGAAAGGATGTGTACATTTTTAATTGGGGGGGGGGTGTAACTGTTGTAGATTGTGTACAAAATGGAAATTTCTGGCTACACTCCTGCCAAGGAAAATACAACTTTGCAGGCTCTGGGCTGGTATGTGGGTGTCTTAGGGAACAATGCATGGCATTTGTATTTACCCATGCATGGCAACAACCACTGTCATGAGATACAAAAGTTGTATTTATTGTGCCAAATGAGGCAACAAACACGGTCCTGGTGTACATTGGTATATTGTCTGGCTACACCCGGGGTAGCTCACCCTAACGGGGGTAGCAGTGAGTCCACTTGGTGTGCAGATCTGAAATCCCTGGCTGCACCCCTGCGCCCAATCCCGGAGGCTCTGGGCGCCGCACAAAATAAAATAGACAAATAAATAAACAAAGCAAAACTCATAATGAATATAATTTAGCATTAATTTCACTAAATTATAAGATTAAATAAATTTGTATAAAAAACAGAAACAAGGTGGCTGGGACAGAGATCAAAATCATAGCCTATTGATCTCACTTAACCCTTAGGCTGCCGACAGAATTAGAATGTATAGGAATTCTAGACTGATATATCGGTCCACGGCACAGCAAGGGTTGAAAGACTTAAGTCGGGAAAAGCCTGGGCGAACTGGAGGGCCTTGAGACGGAATTTTGAATACCTTGGGGGGGGGGGCTCCCTAACACCAAGGGGTAGTGAATTCCACAGGACTGGCTGCTAACACAGAAAGTCCTGTTGCCAGCCATTTTTAGCCTCATCCTGGGAATCGCCAGGAGGCCCCTACCGGAAGAGCAGAGGGGCATGGACTGAGGCTGCCAGTGTAAGAAAGTCCGTAAGGTAACCAGGGCCCTGGCCATGTAGGTGAGAAGACCCACCCTAAAGGGATCCTCCACCTTACTGGCAGCCAGTGGAGCGCACGCAGTACCGGAGTAATATGGCAGTATTTAAGCTGCCCGTAAGTAACCTGACAGCTGCATGCTGCAGTCTGCGGAGAGATCTTCCCACAACCCTGAGGTAGAGTGCAAGTGGTAGACAAGAAGTACAGGAACTCGGGCACTGGAAAATATGAAACACAGAATGAAGTTCCTCAATCTGAAGGATAGCTGTATAGATAATATGGGTTTAAATTAGGGATATTGAAGTATTTCTAGGAAAACATTGTTGTACAAGTCACATTTTTTGATGGAATTTTCTGATTTCAGGTCACAGGCCCAGAAGCTGTCATTATTTTGCTGAAATCAGGGATTCCATCAAAAAATTTGACTTGTACAATGGTAGGTTCATTTCAAATATTAGTAGGAAGATGTACGGGAACTCAGTTTCTGCTGCAAAAAAGGTACAGGAACTGAGTTCCTGTGCGTTCCTGCTCATTTTTATCACTGTAGAGCGCATTGTAGTAGTCAAGCCTTGATGTCACCAAGGCGTGTATCAAAGTGGGGAGGTCCAGAGGCGGCACAAGGGGCTTTATCTTGGCAACATTCCTGAGATGGAAAAAACAGGAGTGGACAGTGGAAGACGCATACACCTTCATCGTCAGACTCTTGTCCAGAATGTTGGAATTCAAGAATGCATGGGGCAGTCGTAAGGCAATTCTAGGGGGTGGGGGTAGGAGGAAGTAGGCTGTTGGTTAACTAGGATCTGCAGCTTATCGATTAGGTAGGGAAATGGGTAGACTGGGTGGGCCAAGTGGTCTTTATCTGCCGTCAAATTCTATGTTGCTATGAGTGACACCAAAATTCTGCACCTCAGAGGAGGCCTTAATGGGACCGATCCCAGAACAAGTCTGGTCTCTGCACCAGAGGCCGGAATTTATTACCAATTCTTAAAAGGTTTTATGTATGTAGTGACCTGATTTGCATTTATCGTTTTACTTTTTTTTGTATGCATTGACACTTTTATATGAATCTGTTTAACCTACATAATTGTAAATTATTCTTTTTAATTTGAAATAAAAAATCTTATTGACAAAAGGCTGAGTAGTTACTTAGGCCACATTCTTCTGAACCTACACCTACCATAGTGTCCATCACCTGAGTACTGGTGTTGGGGGTGACCAGCCGTTCTTGTCAACATTCTCTGCCAGGGATGTCCCTTGATAAAAGTTTGCCTCACAACTTCTGTCCATCCCTCCTAAAACTTGTGATTCTATGACTGAACAGCGGGGGTTTTATGCACAAAATATTGTCAAAAACATTAACATTACAGACTTCTTCAGAAAATGTAACTAGCCCCGCCTGAGATTCAAAAGCCAGTCAGTTAAGAGGAGGGCAGGGGGCCTGTTGGGTTGTTCAACCCAATGACCGGGTGATTGCCCCCTTTTAAATGCAGGCCAATCAGCACTGGCAACTGCAAAGTTTAGAAAGAGCCTAAATAAAGGGGAGGCTCTGTTCCCCTACGCGGGTACCACTGGGTGATCAGCAGAAAAGATATGGACGTGGAGAAACAGATGAAAACAAATGTTTACTAAAGATTCAGATAATGATAAATATAGGGAGAACCTATAAAGAAAATGCATAACAACAATAGGTCTTAGGTAATAATAAAGTAGTTTGAACACGGTTCTAAAGAGTCACAGAGGTGACAGCTATAAAGTTACCCATCACGGTCACCGCAATGGGAGGAGCTGATTTCTTGACCCCTGAGCCAAGGATGTCTGCAATGGGGCAAGCTGTTATGGTGAAGGCCCTCTTCTGACCACCCCAGATGGTCCTCTCTTGACCCCGACGTACTACGTTGTCCGTGGTGGGACAAGCTGCTATGGTGAAGTCCCTTTTCCAGTCACCCCAGATGGTCCACTCTTGACCCCAGCATACCACATCTGCATTGGGGGAAGCTGCTGCGGTGAAGGCCCTTTTCTGACCACCCCAGATGGTCCACTCTTGATCCCAAGGAACTGATTCTAGTCCTACAGCAGTGAACCCTTGGGGCTGGACCTCTGGTATCCTGGCTCTGGACCTCTGGCACTGTGGAGCTGAACCCCTGGTACTGTGGATCTGTAAATGTGAAAATTCGCTGAGCCTGGTTGTACTCGAACTTGAGCAGCATGGATTGTCTGCCGAACTTGGCTCAGGCATCCCCAGATGAAAATATGCACAAAAGTCCTGAACTGTGGGCAGAAAGGCAGTCCCACAACCTTCAGTTCAATCAGCAGAAAGCAGGCAAATACAGTAATTCAGCCTCAGTGGCAGTGCTAATTTCTTGTACTGTCTCTTTAAACAACCTGTGCCCTGTTGTAAAATTGTGTTCTAGGCTCCAGCAGATTACAAAAATCAAATGCCCCCAGAGAAACCCACCACTGGCAGAAGGTACAGTCACAGCAAAGATCCAAGCGAACACACCGCGAACGATAGTCCCATGGACAACCATGCAGCTCTCAAAGGGGCGGCCAGCCCAATTCAAAACGAAATGCCAAAATGGAGAGCGCAAAAAACCTTAAAGCACACAATAATGTAGAAGCAGAGTGAAGACCCAAAGACCAAAAAATGGGAGCGTTTTATAATAGAAAACACTCTAGCTTTAATAAGGTCATCACAAATGTAACAGGGTACACACCGTGCTGGTGATTGCTGCAAAAAGTAAAACACCCCTAGCGCCTCGACTCATATGAGTCTTCAAAGGGGGTACTAGAACCAGTCATAGGCTCGTTTATAAGTGTTCAATTAATTAATAATTTATAAGCCCATGATTAATTATTTAAAGTGACAAACACCAAAAAAGAAGAAAGAAAAAGGAATACCAGTCAATTCTCAAAATTAAAAATTCAACCTGACAATATTTCTCGGGCCCGGTGGCGCTGAGGTTAGGCGCTAGGCATACACCACCGCTCTCGCCGGCAACCGGGTTCGGGAACGGACTCGGTGGCCGGGGTCGGCGCGAGGAAGGAGGATCAGCCCCAACGGATGCCTCCTCCCTGGGGTGGTTACCAAGAGCGCATTGCGCTTCTGCATTTTTTCCATAGCCGTGGAAGCACCGCAGAGGGAAGGGTGGAGGCGGCTCGCCTGTCGGAGCCGAGAGGGAACGCCTGGGCAAGATGAGGGTCGCGGCATAAGCACGCTACCACTCGGGACGACATCCCTAGCGCAAGGCGCCCTGGGGAGTGGGGACGTCAGGGAGAAAACGGAAATACCCTCCGCAGCCCTAGATGAAGTCCGCCCTAAGTCCACCGGACCACCTACAGGACAGACCCCAATGTGTGAGGAGAGGAGGATGGGCACTCTAGGGGCAGATCCTTAAGGGTAGGTACCGGGGGACATGAGCGGACAGAAGGAGGGGGCACCGGAGGCAGTAAGGAGGGATAAAAATGAAAATTAAAAAAAAAAAAAATATTTCTCAACATTTCTATATATTCAGGACACATTTATAGATTTTTTGAAGAAGTCAGGTAGTAATTCCAACCGGAATCCTAATATAAAAAAGAAACAAAACAAAATTAATAACATTACAATACAAAAAGAATCATTTTAGGAACAAGGCTGCTAAGGTAATAGATTCAATATCAGGGAGAGAATCAAATAATTCATTTAGACCTTAAGAAATGGTTTAACATCCCATTTGTCATTAAGGCCATGTGGCCTCATAGAATTCATCTTAAAGATCCACATACACTCCCTTTTTAGAAGTTTGTTTGCTCGATCCCCTCCCAAGGGCAAACTAGCCACATGTTCCAGCCCCATAAATTTCAAATGACGTGGATCAGAATTATGACACAGGATAAAGTGCATCCCAATAGGAGTGTCTTGACGACCATTCATGATGGATCTGACGTGCTCCTGGATTCTCTGTTTTAAGGGTCTTATGGTTTTACCGATGTACAACAAATCACGGGGACACCATAAGACATACACCACATACAAAGTATCGCATGTGATTAGTTCCCGTATATCAACTGTAACACCTTGCTCTTTAGGATGTTCAAAAGTTTTTCCAATCATACTATATTTGCAAATGTTGCACCTTTTACAAGAAAAAAATCCGTTCGTTCTTCTTGGTATCCAGGAACCAATGTCAGAAACACCACACTTTCTTCCCCTACTGAACCACCATATCTTTAATGTTCTTGGCTCTACAAAAGCGAGACCGTGGCTTTGAACCTACTGCCTGTCCCACTGTTTCGTCTCCTGTTAATATAGGCCAATATTTATATACAATATTGCCTATCCTTCCTGCAACGTGGTTGAATCTCAGTAACAAACTGCAGATCTCAACGTCAGAAATGTTATTCCTTTTTACCAAAATTTCTTCTCTATCCATCTCTCTAACCCTACCTAAAGTCTCAATAAGAAATCTTTCATCGTAACCTCTATCTAGAAATCTAGACAGCAGCTCACTTGATTGTATCTCAAAATCTATATCGGTGCTAAGTTACGCCTTATGCGCATATGAACTGGCTAAAAGGATAGATTCTTTAAGTTTCGGGGTGGGACTGTCAGCGTGAAGCAAAGAATTGTAGTTGTTTCTTTCTGAATGTCTTTGATTTAATGACAAAGACATTATTACCAATATTTTCACTTGTGAAATTCAAATCTAAGAAATTTAAATTCTTAGGATCAAAAACATATGTGAATCTCAAGTTCAATTCATTGTCGTTCAAATAGTCAATAAAAGAATGAGCTTCACTTTCATTTCCTTTCCAAATGCATATGATGTTGTCAATAAAATGGTACCATTTCACAATATGTTTTAGGAAAGTATTTCTACTTCCATTCAACACATGATCCATCTCCCACCCTCCTAAAAACAGATTTGCATAGCTTGGAGCCATAGAGGCTCCCATGACTGTGCCACGCTGTTGTCGATAAAAAATCCCTGCAAATTCGAAAAAATTATGTGTAAGGATGAATGTAAGTGATTCCAAGATGAATTCTATTGGTATATCATCATTTTTAGACTGACGTAGAAATCTCTCAACAGCTCGAATGCCGTCGTGGTGAATAATACTGGTATAGAGAGATTCCACATCAGTCCCCAACCAACAAAAATCACAATTCCATTTAATTGTTTTTAATTTTCTCAATAAATCAGAACTATCCTGTACATACGAGATAAGGTTAGAGACAAATGGTTGCAGGAAAAAAAATCGACAAATTTACCTAGATTCTGAGTTAAAGAATCTATACCTGCAACAATGGGATGTCCAGGAGGCATTTCCATGCTTTTATGCACTTTAGGTAGTGCATAAAAGCATGGAACAACAGGAAATTCCTTCCATAAGAAGCCAAATTCTGTTTCAGTAATTTGATTGTCTGTCACTGCTTGTTTTAAAAATATATTTAAATATTTTCTATACTCAGACGTTGGATTATTAGGAAGCAACTTGTAATTAGTTCTATCTGATAATAATTTTTGTACCATTTCAGAATACATTTCTCTCTGCTCATAACGACAATATTGCCCCCTTTATCAGCAGGTTTCAGTACAATACTTTTGTCCTGACAAATACTTTCTAAAGCTTCTCGTTCTTTGTGACTAAGATTAAACCTCTTCGGTATGCTATTTGTATGGAGCAAGTCAAATACTTGCTTGGTTACAACTTTTTCATATGTATGTATTGAATTATTAAATGTTTTAGGACAAAATGGAGATGCAGGGCGGAAATATTTTTCTCTCAATTTCCTGAAATCATGTCCTACATCAAAAACACTGTTACCTCTCAGCCTAGGTGTAGAAATAGAAGTGGCATTATGTTCCAAAAATAAATGCTCTAAGGCTTCAAAGATCCTCAAAACAGAGAATCCAGGAGCACGTCAGATCCATAATGAATGGTCGTCAAGACACTCCTATTGGGATGCATTTTATCCTGTGCCATAATTCTGATCCACGTCATTTGAAATTTATAGGGCTGGAACATGTGGCTAGTTTGCCCTCAGGAGGGCATCGAGCAAACAAACTTCTAAAAAGGGAGTGTATGTGGATCTTTAAGATGAATTCTATGAAGGCCACATGGCCTTAATGACAAATGGGATGTTAAACCATTTCTTAAGGTCTAAATGAATTATTTGATTCTCTCCCTGATATTGAATCTGACTATTACCTTAGCAGCCTTGTTCCTAAAATGTTTCTTTTTGTATTGTAATGTTATTAATTTTGTTTTGTTTCTTTTTATATTAGGATTCCGGTTGGAATTACTACCTGACTTCTTCAAAAAATCTATAAATGTGTCCTGAATATATAGAAATGTTGAGAAATATTGTCAGGTTGAATTTTTAATTTTGAGAATTGACTGGTATTCCTTTTTCTTTCTTCTTTTTTGGTGTTTGTCACTTTAAATAATTAATCATGGGCTTGTAAATTATTAATTAATTGAACATTTATAAACGAACCTATGACTGGTTCTAGTACCCCCTTTGAAGACTCGTGTGAGTCGAGGCGCTAGGGGTGTTTTACTTTTTGCAGCAATCACCAGCACGGTGTGTACTCTGTTACATTTGTGATGACCTTATTAAAGCTAGAGTGTTTTCTATTATAAAACACTCCCATTTTTTGGTCTTTGGGTCTTCACTCTGCTTCTACATTATTGTGTGCTTTAAGGTTTTTTTCGCTCTCCATTTTGGCATTACAGTCACAGCAAGGCTGCAAGTCAGGACACTGAGTTTAATCTAGCCAATACTGGCTACCAGATGCACTGGGGCTTCTCCCTGCGCCTAAGGAGTCCTTTTATTGACTTAATACAAAAGGGTTAGCCTTGCCCTGTGTTTCCTTAGCGGAACTGAGTAGGAGAATTTAAATATGCCTACCCCAGTGGAGTCTTTTTAAATTAATAGTTTAGTCAGAGAGCTTGACGCTGCCCTAAGCACCACCTCGGGAGTGCCTAAATTTAAATAAACCCTACCTCGGCCCTCTGCTGCAATGGGAGCACAATTTGCTTAAATTAAAATAGACCTGCCTAGCAGGCGCTCTTCAGTACTGGGGCCTTCCTTTAGCCACCAAACTGCAGTTGCTGCTGTCCCTTTCAGCGTCCTGGGCGTGATGAAACAATTTAATTTCAATTTAAATAAATCAGGTGGTCAGCACCTTGCTGTTGGTGCTGCCACTGACTCAACGGCCCAGGGTGAAGGTAGAAGGAGGAGGTGGCAGGGAAATGTTGCTGCAGGTGACACTGACGGCCCTTCTTCTTGGGGTCCTTTGGTGCTCTGCTCTACCCCAAACGGCCTGATGCACAGTAATGAGGATGCGGCCCTGCTTGTGGGCACCACTGATAAGGGACCAAAACTTTAACTTTCAAAATAATAAAAGGGGCTGAACCAAGCCCACACCACAGCTGCCGATCGGCTTGATGAACGCCCCCACAACTCACGCCACACTACACGGACCACTGGCTCTTCACCCGACTGAACTACCGGAGGCAAGTTGCAGGCATGTAGCCAAGCAGAAAGGATGACTTACAACCCGGTAAGTTTTTCTACATCCCTGTCACTCTCTATGTCCTCACTCTTCCTTCTCCAGATCCCAACTGCCCCGAAAACAGTGGTCTTTGGAATCTCCCCCCGGGGTTCTAACTGTTGGCTGCAGGCTGACATTTGAAAACCGCCCTCCACAATGTCTCGTGCTAGGGAACCTCAGCCATGTTCCCCACGCGCATCCTTAGCTCTCAGGGGTGCAAAAGCATTGTAAAATATTTAAAAAATTAGGAGAGGGAAAGGGGTGCAACTTCTGGGGCAAATGGGGAGGGGAATTTCTGTTACAGTATTTTATCCCAGCACCATTATCTGTCTGCCTCCTACGTGAATATGATTTATTTTTAAGCTATGTCCTGTGATGTTGTTCATTTGTCACTGATATAGGAGGCAGGAGGTTGTCGGGTATGATTGGGTTTACTCCTGAGACAGAAATAAATTGGAACATGTCCTGATTTGAGAGACCAAATAACATGTATGTGCGGGTCTACACACACACACACATATATAGTATATATATATATATATATATATATATATATATATATATATATATGTATGTATATACACACACTCACAATGTTGAAAAAACTTTGTTAATTATCCAGTTATGGTCAAAGTGACAAAAGTTGGGAAATAAGGCATTAGGGTTTCCCTACCATCCCACCCTTCCAAACTAGGCAGAGTGTAGGTGTGGGGTGTGCCTTGGGCTTCTCAAGCCTAACGCTCACCCCATTCCATCTGTAAATAAAGTCAGATGTGTAGACTTTATGAGAATGGGGTGATCCCTGAGGCACCCCACTGGTCACCCTCCTTTCCTCAGAGTGAAATACATTTACCAGCACCCTCTTGTCATCTATTCCCTATCCAGTTTCAAACCCAGTGAGTTTACCATCTTCGGATCCACTCCTAAGCTACCCAGTTTGCCTGCTAGTCTCCTGTGTGAAACAGTGTTGAAAGCCTTACTGATATCTAGGTAGGCCATGACCACTGCTCCACCCTGATCTAATTCCTTGGTGGCCCAGTCAAATAAATCAGTCAGATTTGTTTGACATGACCACCCCCACCCCGTGAATCCATGCTGCCTGAGGTCTTGTAGCCCGTTGGATTAAAGGTATTCCACAATCCTTTCCTTGAGCAGTGTTTCCATTAACTTTGCCACCATCAGTGTCAGGCTGACTGGCTTACAACTTCCAGTCTTCTCCCTGCTACCACTTTTGTGAAGTGGGACTACATCTGCCCTTCTCCAGTCCACCGGAATCACCACTGTTAAATACAACTGTCAGAGGTGCAGCCAGTACCTCCTTGATCTCCCTCCATGCCATTGGATGCACTCTGTCTGGTCCTATTGCCTTGTCCACTTTCAGATTAGCGAGTCTCTTCAGGACTCTGTGTTCCATAAAAGGACTAGTGTGCACCTCCCCTCCTCTAAAGTTCCTGTTACTTATTTGTGGTCCCTCGCCTTCTGCTGCTTCTGTGAACGCTGAGCAGAAGTATTCGTTCAGGATGTCTGCCTTTTCCTCATCCCCCTCTGTGCAGTCTCCCCCACCCTCCCTTTTTAAGCTTACAGTCCCTCCCCTGGTCTTCCTCTTTTCACTTACATACCTAAAAAATGTCTTGCTGCCTTTGTTACTACCTGGGCTGTCTTCCCTTCAGCTTACGCCTTCCTGCTCCTTGTTGCTTTCCCTGCTTCCCTCTGTTTCCCCGGTACACTTCCCTATCTTCTTCCCTCTGCGTCTCTTTACACCTTCTGAATGCAGCCCTTTTAGCCTTTACCTTTTCCACCAGGAAACAGCAAAGTCACATGTTGTCCCTTCTAGTGTATATATATATATATATATATATATATATATATATACACACAGTATATAGAACTGCCCCAATGACCCAGCGCTACCCAGGTTCCAGCTGAGCCCTATGCGTTGTGTCTGGGAAAGCAAGACGGCTGCCGCCAGTGGTGTATCTCATCCAAGTAGGCTGGCAGTGGGTTCCACGACCAGAGCTACCCAGCAGCTAGGCCAAGGAGCTTGTGTCTGCCACAGTGGGAAGCTGGGTGTGTCTGCAGCCGACTGAGGAGGCATCATCCATGCCGGGGCTGAAAACATGAGGGGAAAATCTCGGCTGCCATCTATATGATGGCTGGGATCCCTCCACCTGACCAAGGTATATCCCTTTGAAAACTGACAGCTGGCCACAGCAGGAATGGGGTTAAAAATTATGATATAAAAAGATATTTTGGCTAGTGACATCAGTAACAGCAACATATCAAAAATATGTTTTTGTTGCAGTTGTCACAATGAATATTTTTTAGGTTACTGTCATCCCAGTGGAACATTGAACCAATCAGAGAGCAGCTTTCACAATGCTGATGATGTCACAATGCCTAGTGCAGCACTGAAGCCAGCAGTTAAAATCAAAGGAAAAGGCACATTCTTCAAACACACTGCAAAGTCGGGGCCGCCGAATGCAATCATTCATATGGACGATTAGTGCACCTTTAAGCCTGAACCAGAACCTCTCCCTGTGGTAGAGGTGGGCAAGCCAGAGCAGGCTCGAGTCTGGCTTCAGCTTAATTCCTGGCTCAGCTCGACTCTACCTCTATAAGCAATTGAGAGCCAAAGTCAAGCCGAGACAGTTATAGTCAGCATAAGCATTTTTCCTGGCCATAGTAATTACTGTAGTGTCTAAAACGTTCAGTTCCTACGTGGAGAACAGCCTGCAGAAACCAAGGCTCGGTTCCTATTTTGGCTCATAGAGTCAAGCCAGAGCACTGGCTTGGCTCTAGGTGAAAAATTCCTGGCTTGCCCACCTCTACCTTGTGGTACAGCAAACGTTTACGTGTGTTATGGGAGATTGTGAAAAATTACACTGTATTTGCTGTAATTTTTCCTTACATCTTAAAAATGCAATAAAACACTGAAGGGGTGTATGACTATGGTAAGTAATCACACTTCTCTCTCAGGTGTTTAAAGGCACGGGAAGGGGGGGAATAAAGTCCCTCCTGTCTGACACCACCGTTGAGAGGCGTGTGGTTATTGACCCCTATTCACATATCCTCTTTTGCCTTATTGCATAATCACCCCCCATGCCCTGACGTGGCTTATTACTTCTTGGAAGGTTACAACTCTACTCTCAACTTGTCAATGAATGAATGAAACGCCAATCAGCAACCAGATGTTAGAGTAACTGACTCTTGTACTAGCCAATGAACTATGGAGTGTGACACGCCCTCTAGTTCTGATTAGACGAGAGCTGTGACCAGTGAGCGCTAGCCAGAAAGAACGGAAGACACTGGAAGGAGACACGTGGGGGACGGACGGCAACGCTGTCACCTTGGAGGACGTGTAGGGTTGGAGGGGGCGAGATTCCGGTTTCCTCACCAAACATGTGAGTATTCTCCGTTAGTTGTTTTGCTGTGACAACGTGATCGTCAAACTTGGGACCTTTAACAATAAGTATGACAACGGTTCTGGGATTTAGGTCCGTGCCCATGGGGCGCATGGTTACAGTGTGGAGGGGTAGTTGTCTTACCCAACACAGCAGATCAACTAGGCTAAAATAAATGGTTATATCGGCTGTGGATGCCTTTGAGATAAGCGATCTGCTATTGTGAAAAAAAAAAAGCATTGTCCGATAGAGAGCAACGATTTTTGACGTGTTTTTGTGGTCATACGCGCCTTATAGTTCTGCCCTGGAAGCACCAATTTTAGGTGGAGTAGAGGGAAGTTTTGAGGCAAAATTGGGCTAGTGTTTCCATTTTCCCGGACTCTTTAACTAGAAAATAGTTTTACTTTCTTCTATAAGTTATAGAAAACTTATAATATCCTAAATAAAACGCATCAAAATGTTAGGAAATAACATACAAGGCTTAAGAAACGAAAACATGTTTTATTTATTGATAACCGGAGAAGGTGGGAGGAGACTTGGTCCCTTTTTCAGACAAGATCTATGGGGAAACGGGAGGAAAAATACATTACATGAGTTTGACAGTTACAAGAGTTTGATTTTTTTTGTCAATTAAATGTTATTAAAATAATGTTGTAACAAAAAAAGCATCAGTTACATATATCATTTACAGACCATAAAGAAACATCAGATAATAAAAGTTCAACATATTTTTAAGTAACTAAAATAGTACTAAACTGAAAATAAAAATAAGACAACTGTTAAAATACGGAGAAGTGCAGTGCTATTAATAGCATACTACCAAGCATTTAAAAGGGATATAACAAAATATACATACAAGAGTTTGATAGGTCCAAATAAAAAACAAAAACAAAAAACACACATCATTATGACATCAATTTGACAGTTACATGATTGTGAGATTCCAGACCGGTTACAAAGGCAGTAGGGTATCCTACAGATCACTTCAAAGCAATTACACGCTGAGGTGGACATGACAGTCTACAGCACTGATTTTAAACTGAACATAATTTGTTTCTCTTTGTGCACTGGGTGGTAGCTGGTTCTATAACATGATCCCTGGCATGAGAAAGTATGTTCTCCAATTTTTGTTTTAGCCATAGGGATAGCGAAGACACTAGTGGCAGTGGAGCGTTGGTGGTAGTGTCCAGTTTGTGCTTGAAGGAGGCTGTGAAGGGCCTTGGGCTCTTTATTTTTTATAATGTTTAACAGATGATAGTACAATAGGCCTGTCCATCGTTCGGGGAAGGGGGCAGGAGGCCTATTTTGTATTACAGTTGGCAGTGATGGGTAAGCCGGTGCACATTTAGTACAAATGTAGACATTATTGTATGCAGTGTGTAATGTGCTTTTTTTTTGGGGGGGGGGGAGAGATCCATATTCAAGTAATGGGAACAGAGTGTGAGTAGCTTCCGCTCTCCAAGCCTCAGTTGTTAGGTAGTTTTTATGGCTGCTTAACGAGTGCTATGCTGATTATTGCCATAAGGAGAAGAGAAGTTAGTGGTCTGACTGGATATCAAGTACACCACAGCTGGCTCCTTACACCGAGTGGCATTAAAGCACATTGTTCTGCAAATCTCTCCATTCATTAAAGTGCGCTTCCTTCTACCCCCGTCACACTATTTTCCTGCTCCCCACAATGGGATCAGGGAGCATTTCTGGGCTCCCACACTCCCTTCTGGTTGTGCTCCCGCTCCCCAATCCTATTTATGTATTCACTTGATTCCCCTTTTTGAAAACAATGCTCTCTTCGGCTTCCTGCTTGTTTCTTTACAAACAAAAAAAAAATGCCAGTCCCAGCTTCTGCCAGCGACGGGAAGATTTACTTGGGCTCCATTATTGTTTGTGAAAACACCCCACCCCTGCACCCCAGCCCTACCTGGTTTCCCTTTGTTTAAAAAAATGCTGCACCGACAATGACAAACATGGACTGCTGACTTTTCTGCACCCTTCTGCTGCACAAATCTGGCCTGTACTGATATCCCCTGTATCTTTCCCCCAGGATGCCTCTGGACCCGAGCTGTCCTCCGATCAGTAGGCCTTTTCATAGTGAAAATTTGATAAATCAGTAATTAAATTGTTAGTGCAAGTGAGGGACCGCACTTTGTGCTTGGTTATTGCTGAGGAGTGTGTGTGTTTGCTCGTGCATGTGTGACTATTTGCTACAGTCCAATCCACAGATTAATTCTATATCCTTTGTCAGATTCATGCATTAACAGCCATTTTGGCTCTGACCAGATTTTGTTTCTCTGTAAAGAGTCCCAAATTTTTATTTATGGTGTTTGGGGAGGTATTGTATTGGCTGTGCTAGGCAAAGGCCAGATAAGGACCAAATAGGCCTAGGTATTTGTAATACTTGGTCCTGAATATTTAAAGAAAAGAAGTCTGTTGCACTACTCAAAATTGCATATTGTCCTGCAAAAAAATCATGTTTCAGTAAGAAATGTCCTTTTTTTTTTTAAATGTGGTAAATCTATCGGGGACAAGTCAAAAGACACCTTACAGCTCTTTTCCATTTATAGGCAGGCTGCTCTGGAGATTACAGCAAAGTATTGCAGAAGAGAAGTGGAAGAGTATGGACAGTGTGTGGCTTCCAACCCATCATCATGGCAACAAGACTGCCATGAACTCAAAGTTAAGGTGGCTCAGTGCACATCATCACAGTAAGTGCTTCACTTATTTTATTTCTTTCTTTTTTTTTCATCTCTTTTCACCTCAGCTACTGACATCCCCCCCCCCTTCAAATCTGACAACGCAACCCTGTGGATTCCCATGGACTTACCAGTCAACTCCCTTTATCCCTCGGCTCTTGTGGCAGGAGCAGCAGATCTGTTGCAGAAACAGATCTTTAGTTTGGGTAAGGGCCACATTGTCAGTGCGGGGCCTGGGAGTGGTTGAACTGTTATTGTGCTGCTGGCTAGGGATTTACCAGTGCTCTGCCCTGTGGAATAATGGCACTAGTGTGTGCAAGCTCATACATGGGCGCACACACACACACACACACAAAAGCCTTTGGAGTGCGTCACCGTCGGTGTCCCACTTTCTGCTGCTCCGTGCACACTGCCACCTGTAGTCACCCAGGTGGAAGTACTGCACTGCAGCTGACCACCTTTCGTCTCCCGGAGGAGGAAATGGTCCTTTGGGATGCTCAAGTCTGCTCCCCTGGCCGGTCACTGACAACCAGACTCCCTAACCTGGATCGCCAGCATTGCGAGAGATAGGGCTGTGTCAGTGGGCTATTTTATATTGACGCTAGTGTCCTAAATCTGGACAAAAAAAATATGCATGGGTAAAGTCTCTGGTAGTAACCAGAAAAAAAAATGAAACTGAGAGACTCCACTCCTGAGCAATATACATAATGTAATGCTTTTTTGTCTTAAATTGCCACCTTTAAAAAAATCACATCACTTTCATGGATTAACTCCACTTTGTCAAGGTACTGGTGGTCACCTGTGTTAAGAAAACATACGAATCACATGTTACTATTGTTTGTAACATCCAGCCATTTTACACCCACCACAATTCACTTTTATGTCTGGTGTTATTCAGTTCTTATGCAAAATCGGTGGTCTCGTTTTTGTAACATTCACATTAAACAACGAATAAACAATATCTCATGTTCAAATCTCCTCTCTCAAGGGTGGGTTGGCGCCCACCCTGTAGTTCCGCTCCCACTTGGTGGAGGTCCAGTGGGTAGCGGAGAGGGGCCGGTAAACAGCTACTGGAGGTGGAAGGAGCTGAGCTGGCACCACGGGGTGCGTAGCGTGCCTCCACACGCTTGCATGGCCGTGTTCCGGGGCCCTCTGGGGAGGGGGGATCGAGGAGAAAACCTCCAAAAATACCTATTTGTCCCTGTTGGCAGGAGGAGGCGATAGAAACATAGACTTTGATGGCACATGAGGACCGCTTAGCCAACCTAGTCTGCCCATTTCCCTACTTACAGGATAAGCTGCAGATCCTAGTTAACCAACAGCCTATTTCTTCCTACGATGGGGACCAAACAGCACTTAAAAATCAAAGCCACACTCATTATTTGTCACCTTTGGTTGGCTGCTGCTTCCTGTCCCACATTCTTTCTGTAAGGTACATTTTGGCTTTCAGTTGTTCACTCTCCCACTGCCTCTGCTATGTTAAAACCTTCTCCGGATTATATTTACACAGATCTTTATATAACTAATGGTAGCTATGCACATATTTTACTTTTTTTTTTTTTTTTATATTCAAAAATGATGACTTGCCATAGCATTTACAGCATACATACAAAGTCTCATCTGACTTTCCCATAATATTCACAACACATTTGCAGCATGTGATTAGAATCTCATTCTAACCTTCCTCATACCCTGTAGACTATATCCTACTTGTTATAGTATACCTTGTCTTTCCATACTGAAATGGTGCTAATGGCTTTTGAAGATATATTGAAGCAGTATTTGCAGGTACCCATTTATCAAGTTTTCGTCTCAGCACTCTTCTCTGTATTATGCCTTTTAAATGTGGAATGGTGCCCCCTTATTAATTTACTCCTCCGTGTTATTTAGAATTGGTCTCTGAATTTCCCATGTATGTTGATGTACTGGAATGTTTAATAAACCCACTGGTTTGTGTAGGCACATAATGTCTTGCTACTGTTCTGAAGCCCTCCCAATCCTTGTGACACAGGAGCATGACCTGTAATTCCTACCAGTAATCGGGTTCTGGTAAAATGTACAACTAGCTGGAGACCATACCTTGTATGCTGTCGAGGGTTGCCAGCATGGACCCCACCTCCGTTTCTTTAGCTTAACCTTTTTCCAGAGGGTTTTGGTTTCCTCTGGGCTTTGCCCTGCCAAAAACATGCTGTTTATTAGTGTAAGCGCTTCAGTAATTAAGCGCGTTCCCTGTTTTATATTACAACAAAATGTAGACCACTACATGGCTGCCATTTTCAGTTCTCCGTGGACTAGTTTTGCTTCTCATATGTGGTTCCAAGGTTATCCATTCCGCCTTCTAATGGCGCACTTCACAGACTTAGGTACACTCCTTTAAAGAGTGCTGGTTACCTAACAACTATTACAAACAGCGCCAAAACCTGTGCATATGTGTAATGATGCAGTTTATTATTTATTTATTTTATTTATTTAAGTCTAGGATTACAAAGTACCTTTGAGCCGAGGCTGTTTTACAAAGGTTCCACGTCAGTAAGAACAGACAATACAGGATATGAAATTACAGAATAAAACAATCATGACACCGATGGTTACAACAAATTTGTTTACGGGTACAAGTACATGATACACTAGGAGGTGTATTAAAACATAGGAGATGGGAGAAGAGAGGATTGGGATGGGACAGAGTATAGCAGCCTAGATGGCCTTGTCAAGACAGAGCAGTGGTGAGTGCATAAGTTGGGCATGGGGGAAAAAAAGTAAAGAAATGCTAGGAGTGGGGTAAACATGGGCAGAGGAGGTTAAGGGCAGCAGCAAAAAAGAGAATTGCTCAGCTAGGGTAATCACAGGTGCTAGACGGAGCGAGGGAGTGATGGTACTTATTCTTGAAGGCGCCCAGAGTTGGTGAGGCAGAGATGTCACTGGTAAGATCCTTGAGCTAGCTGGGGGCCCTGTATGCGAATGACCTTTGACCTTGGGTTGTACAACAATGAGGGATCTGCAGTAATCGTGGTTTTGAGCTTCTGGTGTTGCAGTTGCTGACTCAGGTCTTCAGAAGGGAGCAGACCCTTGGGGGGGGGGGCATTTCCCATCATTATTTTCTTGACCATGATGCAGGTGTGATACTTTACTCGGTTGTTGAGTTGCAGCCATCCAGTTTTGAGAGTAGAGATCACAGGTATGGGTGAGATGGTGGGCTCCGGTGATGAGACAACATGCTTTATTTAGGGAGGTAGCAACTCGTTTGAGTGTGGAGGTAGTGGCGGAGCCATAAACTATGATTCCATAGTCAATAACACTCACAATGGAGCTTTGAATGGCAACAGACAGTGCTTCAGGGGTTAGATGTTTTTGATGACGGAATAGCAGGCCCAGCCTGGTATTTACTGTCTTAGCAACATTATTGATATGGGCAGCGTAGGAGAGTTTGGAGTCGAGGGTGATGCCAAGATAGTTGAAGTTATTGACTTGATCAAGGGTGACTCCTTGTTTGGTATTCACGGTGAGGTGATGCTGTTTATTTTGTGAGCTGCTGAAAAGCATGGCCTTAGTTTTTTTTCTGGTTTAGTATTAGTTTGTGTTGCAAGAACCAGTTTTCTACGGATGTAAAACCCCGTTGGAGATTTCCTTGTAGTTTTTCTCGATCATGATGGGAGGCAAGGATAACTGCATCGTCTGTGTAGAGTATAATTTATTTTGGACAGGAGTCCAGCATTGTGTTCAGGAATAGACTAAAGAGGAGAGGGCCCAGAATTGACCCTTGTGGAACACCAGAGAGGACCGGTCTGACATCAGAGTGTTTCAGCTATTTTTTTACTGTTTGGTTTAACAGCTACCTAGACAACCGGTCCCAATCAACTGAATTGGGTGAGAGCCTAGCCTTCCCTAGTTGGACAAGCAGGAGATGGTGGTTGACGGTATTAAAGGCCTTAGTTAGATCGATGAAAGCAGCCCTTGTTATTTTACCGTTGTCCAATGAGTGGTGAATGGCTCCAGTGAATTCGAGTAATGCTGTGGAAGTACTGTGACCCTTTCTAAAACCGTGTTGCTGCTTGCACAGGATGTTTTGTATTTCTAGGAATTCGCTAAGCTGGTCAGCCATAATACGTTCCAGGGACTTGGAGAGTGGTGGTAGGATGGAGATTGGACGGAAATTTTCACGGGCAATTTTGACACCGCTTTTGTGTATAGGGGTCACAGTGGCCGATTTCCATTTGTCCGGGAGCTGGCTGAAGCTGAGGGGGAGGTTAAAAATCCTTAGTTAGATGCCTGAAGACTTCTTCCAGGGTGAGGGATAAAAGTTTGCGGTCGAATGAGTCACTGCTGGATCTGGACTTGGTAATAGCTTTAGTAACATCGCTGAGGACCTGGTACAGCTTGACTGATTTTAAAGCAAAAAGGGAGGGTGGTCAGTGGGGGCAGAGGAAATTGGGGGCATTGAAGTGTCATCCTCTGTGAAAAAATCGGGGGGAAGTACAGAACTAAGGTCAGTGAAAGCAGCATTGAACGTGTCAGCAATGATTTTCGGGTCTAGTGTGGTAACACCATCAACGCAGAGCGTGGATGGGGGGATTTAGACTGCTTCCCGGTGACTTTTCTAATGTTGTTCTAGAAATCTCTTCCGTTTCCCCAGGAATTAGTGAGAGCGCTCTTGAAATAGGCAGATTTCGTTTGTCAGATGGCTTTGGTGCAGTCATTTCGAGCACATTTATAGTTATAGATGTCTATGTGCCTCCCAGAGTTTCTAGCTAGTTCCCAAAGATGATCCCTCGCTTTTAGACACCTTAGGAGGTCTCCTGAGAGCCTGGAGTTACAGAGGGCTTTTACTTTACACTTTTTAAGAGGTGCAAATTTGTTGCCGGCTCCATTAAAGGTTTTGATAAAGTGGTCCAGGGCGGTGTTTACATCAGTTGCAGTGAAGACTGGTGACCAGTCAAGTTGAAGGAGGTGGGTTTTGAGATGAGTTAGGTGGCCACGGGGCAAGACTCTGCTGGTTATGGTTTTCAGGGGTGGTTTGCTGAATTTGTTGGACCAGGGGCAGCTGACGGGACTAGTCACTGATTACGTCAGGGAGGACTGTGGTGTTGGAGATCTGGGTAGGGTGGCTGGCAAGGATCTAGTCCAGAAGGGTGCTGGTGCCCGTTTTATAGTTTTTCCTGGTAGGGGAGTCAACCATCTGGGTGAGATTTGCCACTACTGTAGAATCCCTGTGAGCCGCTGCCCCTGCAGCAGGCCAATTTATATTAAAGTCCCCAAGAAGGATGGACTCAGTGTCTGGCGGGAGAGACCTGACAAAGTCCAGGGCTGCGTAAAGGCCACAACTTTGCTCTTTTGGGGGAATGTAGCTTGTGATAATTGTGAGGGCTTTGTTGTGAGCACCAAGGAGGATTTTGATATGAAGTATCTGTGCCGCACTGGTTTGGGGAACAGTACTAACGTGGTGACCCATGATTGTATCCTTTAGGTATAAGGCACAACCTCCACCTCTTTTAGTTATGCGATCAAGCCAAAAAACATTGTACCCTGGGACGGCGATAGCATGGTCAGGGACAGATGGAGAAAGCCAGGTTTCAGCAATACCTAGGATGTCTGGACAGTGTTGGCTAGCAAAAGTCTGAAGGGCATCAATTTTGTGCAGGAGACTACAAGTGTTTAGCAACATGATAGAGAGTGCACCTGTGTGCTTTTTCAGGTTTGGTACCTTAGTAGAGGTTGGGCCAGGATTAGGGTGGATGTTGCCGGATAACAGCAGAAGAAGAAGCACAAGCTTCATGGTACGCAGGCGAAGTTCCCTAATCGTGCGCTTTCGCCTTCGTACCTGGCGAGCGTCTGGTTCACTGATGTGTGTCAAGGGGTGAAAGAAAGGGTTAAGGATAAGAGCAGTGTGAGTGGAGATGGGGGGGAGGGGAAGCAAAACCCATAGGTGGGAGAGGGTAGTTCCATAGGGGAAGGCTGGTCCCAGGGCAGGAAACTAGGTTCTTGATGTAGGGTATCTAGGTGTTTATACATAGGAGCAAGTAGGTAGCTGTTTGGGAGGGAGGGGAAGCAGGCACTGGGAGGGTGTAGCAGAGGAAAGGGGAGAAGGGAAAACAGAGTATGAGTAGGGTGCATGATTAGCTGTCAGAGAGGATGGCGACGGAGAGATGGCACAATGAAATGGTAAGGTGAGAAAAGAAAGGCAGAAATGGCAAGTGAGTAGGAAAAAGTGTGTGGGGGTGCACTGCAAAAGGTAAACACTGTAACACTGTGGGACTGAGATGTCAGGAGTGAGGGAGTGGGTGGGCAGTAGGGGAGGATGAAAGAGAGAGAGGGCCAGGCAAAGGCACCCAATAGAAGATAAGAAGAGGGGAGGGGCAAGAAAAGGGCATGGAGAAAGTCTATTTAATAAAGGTCGGGGCGGGTGTAAACTTTGGCTGCTACCACTAGCAGTCAGTGGGCGCAGCAGCCCTGGGTCTGGAAGGCTTCAGCAGACCAATGTCTGCACAGGGAAAAAAACACGGGATCCAATCAGGGTGCACTGCAGTGAGCGACGGCTAGTGGCAGCAGCCCACAGCAGCCCCGGTGAGTCCAAGGGTCTTACCCGGCTTTCGTCGATCTCAGGGCAGCCAGGAGGTGTGCGGTTTGTCGGCAGGGAGTGCCAAGCTGCGGCCGGTCCAGTGGAGGGCTCGTAGCCCAAGAGTTTCAGGCAGTTCTGGAGGGGGAGAGAGAGAAATAGGGAGATTAGCACTGGGAGGGCAGCAAGGACAGAGGTAAGTGACAAAGGAGCTGAAATCGGAGCTAGGCGCCGGAGACAGCAGACACAGCAGAGGGGATGGGGGGGCACAGCAGCAGGGGCAGTTGTTACAAATAACAAAGCCGTGACCTGGCGCCGCGGGGAGGTGACAAATTTAGAAGTTAGACACAGGGGAAATAGCAGGCTTTAGAGGGAGAGAAAGCAGGCATTAGAGGGGGGGATTTAGGTGGTGGGAGGGGGTGGTTCAAGCCCTGAGTGCCACAGGAGAGAGAAAAAAGAGACAACCAGGAAATTACATACAGTTCACAAGGGAGTTTCAATATCTTGGGGAAAAAAAACAGTGCAAGAGAGAGCTGTAATTACTTTAAACAATCGGTGCACAAAAGAAGCTGCCATGCAAATATTAGGTGATAGTGTGCCACAACAATAACTAAAAATAGAGTCAATATTGAATTTAAATAAATTCACACAGCTGACCAATAAATGAGCCACAGAAAGAGAACGTAGAGAGAACAGGAAAAATGTTATGACTATTGGACCTATGAGATGGATTAACCTCTGACAAACTGAGTCCGTTTCTAACCAGTAAAATTCTTTCATTGTGTATAGGCGCAGGTTTAACCTTGACAAAGTGGAGCTAATCCATGAAGCATCGGTCACTGATGTAATTTTTTTTTTTCGTTAAGGTTGACATTTTAAGACAATGAAGCATTTCATTATTTATATTATTCAGGAGTGGAGTCTCTCAGTTTTTTTTTTTTTACTTGTTTTATATATTTTAAAACAAATTCACAGGATTCTGGTAAAGTGAGCATTGTGCTGCCAAGTGGGAGATCCTGGATTCATTTCCGGGACTCTGGACTTCCACAGTCATTCATAGAAATGTATAACATGGCAAGAGACGAATCTAGACATTTCATTGGCCGAGAGACGTCACCTGACTGTGCATTAAGTCTCTATAAATGCGCCATCAGGTACCAAATCTCATTTTCCTCACCAAACAGCCTGTTTGGGGCCATTTTCTAAGTGTAATAAATCTCTTGAGGGTGTGCATCATAGAATTTTATTGCCCTTCCCAGAGGCTTAAGGGCAGTCAGCCTTCAGCCTTGTGCCTGACTACACCCCTGGGGTGTGCATTAAATAGAGCATAATGCCTGTGCAGGTGTTTGTTGTGAGGATTTTTCACACACCAAGGGCGTGTGGAAAAAATCGTGCCACAAACCTTTGCACAGGCATTATTTTTTTATAATCACTGGTGCAAGGTCTCAACAGAGGGAAAAACTAAAGCCACATTTGTGCAAGCGAGCGTGTCATTGAGCAGCCGCTGTACTCTCACAAATACAGTGAAGTGAGAGTGCGAGAAGGAAAACTCTGTAATAACCCGCTATCAAGTTATAGAATTCTGCGGGTTATTATAGCCTTTTATGGGGAATACTTTTCCAGCTGTTACAGGGGTCACCAGTTATTATAATCCTATAAGGTACAACCTGTCATTGCTTATTACTTACATAGACAGTGACAGCAGAAGAAGGCCTCACGAGCCATCCAGTTTGCCTGAACCTAGTTTTGGTATGTGGTGAGTGCTCACTCACCTTCTCCTTTCAAGCCACCAATCATCAGTTTTATGTATATTGTGCAAATGCACTAGAAATATGTCTGCGTGCTTAATGGAAAATAAAAACAGATGGACAGATTTCCAGGACTTTATAGTGCCCATTTGCCAGCTGATCAGCTGCTCAGTTGTAGGCACCTTCATAGAGTGGTGACTTAATTGTAATTGTCTGGGACTTTGTCTAAAGCTCCTAACTTCGGTACAAGTCTCAAACATGCTTTATACATGCCACTACATTGTTGCCCAGTGGCTACCTGACCACTTAACCTGAAGTTTTTAACATCCTGTTTTTGGGGGGGTAAGGGTTTCAGATTTGCTAGTTCAGTCCACTTGTCTTCTGCTTCTGTCTCCGGCCATCCACCAAGAAAATGTTCTTTCCCTATGTCTCCCTGTTTTATTTGCAGTCCAGTTATACAGAAGATCCGAGCAGAATGTGCTGAGCCCTTAACAGCATTCGAACAGTGTTTAAAACAGAACCAGTCCTCTGCGATCAACTGCTCTGAGCACATCAACAAGTTTCTGGTCTGCGCCGAAACTGTGAAAGCTCCGAGGATAGGTAAACTCTGAAATAATAATCGTTTTTTATTTCCTCTGTCTTTCCCTGTCTCCTGTCCCCTATAATGGGTATTATGTTACAGGCAGGAGACTGTGGCTTCAGCAAAGCACTAAGGAGCAGAAGCAAAGGATCCGGTTTTCATGTGACTGAACCTAGTAATGGAAGAAGGGGGAGGGCCTCAAACAACTGGTACAACAACCCACAAGAGACAGGGCTATCCTAGATCTAGTACTGACTAACAGGGAAGGGATCACAGATCTCCAGGTAGAAGGTCACCTGGGGGCCAGTGACCATCACATGGTATGGTTCAATTTGGCTACTACATCTAAATCATCCCATTCCAAGGCAAAAATATGGACTTCAGAGGAGCTGACTTTGATAAGATGGCCAACAGAGTTAAGCTAGCCCTGGCAAAAAGAAACACAGGTGAGGGGGTACAGGCAAAGTGGGCAAGCATTAATGATGCAATACTTGAAGCAACATCCCATTGTGTTAGACAGAAAAGGAAGTGCAAAAGAAGAAGGAAACCACTTTGGTTCTCAAATACAGTAGCAGAAAAGGTCAGAGCCAAAAGGCTGGCCTTCAGGAAATGTAAGGGAACACAGCGGGATGAAGATAGGGAGGCATACCAAACTGCCCTAAGGGAAGCAGGGAAGGCAGTAAGGCAGGCAAAGTCCCAAACTGAGGAAACACTAGCACGAACAGTAAAGAAAGTGACAAGACTTTCTATAGATACATTAGTGAAAGAAGAAAGTCCAGAGGTATTGCTAAGCTTAATGGAGAAAAGGGAGCATGGGAGGAGGACTCCTGTAAAAGCATCTATCCTAAATAGATACTTTTGCTCAGTATTTACTGAAGAGAAGGTAGGGCAGGGCCCACAGCTCAGCACCATGGACACGGGGAGGGAGGTGAGCACTACTCCCTTCACAAAAGAAAGGGTCCTACAAGAGCTTGCTAAGCTCAGGGCGGATAAGGCAATGGGACCTGATGGCATACATCCCAGGGTACTTAAGGAGCTAAGGGTGGAACTAGCAGAGCCATTAGCAGAACTGTTTAGTGAGTCTCTGAGCACAGGAGAGGTCCCAGAAGACTGGAGAAGGGCTCATGTGATCCCGCTCCACAAGAGTGGTAGCAGGGAGGAGGCAGGGAACTACAGACCAGTCAGTCTTACCTCAGTAGTGGGCAAGATTATGGAGGCACTCCTTAAGGAAAGGATAGTGCAACACCTGGAATCCATAGGGGCACAGGATCCAAGACAGCATGGGTTTACAAAAGGAAGGTCCTGTCAAACTAATCTCATACATTTCTTTGACTGGGTAACCAGAGTGGTGGACCAAGGGGGAGCAGTTGATGTCGCCTACCTTGACTTCAGCAAAGCTTTTGACACTGTTCCACATAGAAGATTGTTAAATAAGCTGGGTAGGCTGGGTGGCTGGAAGTTGGTCAACTGGGTGGCAAACTGGTTGACGGGCAGAAAACAGAGAGTGGTGGTAATGGTATACAGTCAGAAGAGATGCAAGTCACAAGTGGGGTACTCAGGGATCAGTCCTGGGGCCAGTTCTCTTCAACATCTTCATTAGTGACCTTGCAGATGGACTAGAGGGTAAGGCTTGTCTGTTTGCAGATGACACCAAGATCTGCAACAGAGTAGATGATCCAGATGGGGTGGGCAGAATGAGAAGAGATCTGGATAAACTAGCAAAATGGTCAGAAGAGTGGCAACTGGGATTTAATGCAAAGAAGTGCAAGATCATGCACATAGGGAAGAGAAACCCTGAAGCCACCTATAGGCTGGGAGGAGTTGCTAGCAGTCACAAAGGAAGAAAGAGACTTGGGCATCATCATCACTGATGACCTGAAATCATCCAAGCAGACCTCTAAAGCAGTAGGTGAGGCTAGGGGGTGTTAGGTGTATTAGTAGGGTATCACAAGTCGAAGAGGAGGTAATAATCTCTTTACAAGACACTGGTTAGGCCTCATCTGGAGTACTGGCGCGCAGTATTGGAGGCCACACCTTCACAAGGACATTAACCAAATTGAGGCAGTCCAGAGAAGGGCAACCAAAATGGTGCAGGGACTGCATCAGAAGACATATGAGGACAGATTAACAGAGCTCAATATATATACCCTTGAGCAAAGAAGGGAGAGAGGTGATGTGATCGAGGCATTCAAACACCTTAAGGGCATTAACAAGGTGAAAGAGTCTAACATGTTTAAATATAAGAAAAATAGCAGGACAAGAAGACACAGCATGAGATTAGAGGGGGGCCGATTAAGGGGGAATGTGAGGAAATTATTTTTCACAGAAAGGGTGGTGGATGCATGGAATGGCCTACCTCAAGAAGTGGTGGCTATGAATACAGTGCAGGGCTTCAAACAGGCATGGGATAGGCATAAGGGAGCAATACAAATGAGGTATGAATAGATAGGCCACTGACAGAGCAAAGGCTGATGGCACATTTATAAGGTAGAAAAAGAAATGGGCAGACTGGATGGGCCTTGCGGTCCTTATCTGCCGTCAACTTCTATGTTTCTATGTTAAGAACAAAGAGCAAGCAGATGATCTATCAAATGCAAAGTGTGTCTAAAGAGTATGCTTTTCAAAGCTTGCTCTGAAATGACAGACTCGCTTTAAGCAATAATCTTTCAGCCAGCACAGTGGCGTATAGGGCTGAGCTGAGGCACTGATGCTTTAACTCTTGCCACGCTGTTGACCTGGGCTCAGGAATGGACTCTGGTCACCAGGGATTGGCCGGGGTGGAAGAGAATCGAGTGTCCAAGGGACTACTCTCCTCTCCCGGGTGGGGAGACATGTCAACCCGAGCTATGACTGTCACCAGATGGTAGTCTGGTGGCAGTGTAGCTCAGGGGCAAGAACGGGAGGGGTCGAGGGTTCGCTGGGTGCGTGCACTTCCATGCTTGCATGACTTCTATGGCATGGGGTGGGAGAAAAGAGGAAAAGACATCAGGAGCTTTGTGAAGCCTTGGAAGTCTTGCAGTCTAAGCAGTACTAAGGTTGCAGCCGTCGTGGCGAAGACCATTTGCTGGTTGAAGTGCCGGGGCAAAGATTCAGTCTTTCTGGGAGACTAAAACTGAGAAATTGCTACAAACATTTTTTTTGTGTGCACCTTATTATTGCTTAGACTGCATGACTTCTTCTGTTTTTTTTGCTGAGCTTTGGGCTGGCTGCCCATTCTTGCACCATCCATGCCCTTCTTCTTGAGACCGCCTGCTTTGTGAAGCCTTGCCTGCACATTTTGAGCCCATGCCGCCACCCGGGAGCTCACCTGGTCCCACTAGATTCAAAGATTCAAGCTGGGGAACCTCCGTCTCCAAGGTGAGAGTAATGCTGGCTGTGTGCTGCTGAGTGATGGGGGATCACTTGGCACACTGGCGACCCAGGTTTGCGCCCACACTCGGGACGACAGGAGTGGAAACCAGTTGGGAGGGTTACGGGCATCCACTGGGATGCTCTCCTTCCCAGGAGAGAGGAATTCAGCCTGCAGCGCTCTTTGATCAGCTTCTGGTGGTCTCTAGCGGAGGCGCACTTGGTGGCATGGGTGACCACGCGTAGCCATGCGACCTTTCCAGGATACCACGCACATGTGGCTACTTCATGAGAGGGGGGACAAAAGGGGAGAAAACGGAAAAGACTGGGTGCAGCATGGATGACGCCGGTTCTCCCTTGTAACACACCAGGACTATGGGACCCTCTCCTGTACCAGATTCGTTCAGTATTGGGTATTAGCAGAAGTTCTGGGTGTGGGACTAAAACCCACCATCTTTCGATCCTCCAGCTCCAGACACGAGCATGTGTAACCTATTGAGCCACTGGGACTGCTTAATAGAGAGCTAGGTGCTCACCTTCTGCAGCTTGTATTGCAGAGATTGAGAGTAATGAAGGCAGCTGAACTATGGTGATGAAACAAACACACAGGTGTCAAAACAGGGCCCTTGCGATCTGTAGATGTGCACTGTAACAGATGTGCACTGTAACAAGGCACATGTTGTATGTGCTGCCTCCGACCACCCTTGAGATTGCACTTGGCAAGAGCAGTAGTTCTATGCGACTATGAGACACAGTCCCATGCGACTGATGGGCTAGTGCCCCTCGCATTGCTCTGCTCTAGGTACAGAGAATTTCCAGTTAAAATATATGATGCAGCCAGCCTGGTGGCGCTGAGGGTTGAGGCGCTGAACGCCACACATCACGCCATGCTGGTGCTCCGGGTTCAGGAACGGACTTGGGCTGCCAGGGGTCAGCTGGCTGGGGGGGGGAGAGAATTGAGCGTCTGGAGGATGCCTCTCCTCTCCCGGGGTGGGTGGTAGGCATTGTGCTGCTCATCAGTGGCCTCCAGTGGAGATCAGAGGCACTGCAGCTAGCGTCGCCGTAGAAGGGGTGGAGCGGCAGCGGGCATCATCATGCAAGGTGCGCAGATGCCATTGCAGGACCGCGCTTCGGGAATAAAATAATAAGAAATGCCCCCGCTTCCCGGATAGGTGACAGCACCCTCCAGGGCCCCCCACCTTCACACGCTCAATGTCGGGCTCAAATGTCTGGCTCTCCCGATCCCTCCATCCTGCCTTGGTCCAGCGATGGTTGTGCTCTTGGGTTGACTGATCAGGTAGGAAGGGGGAGTGTCTGTCCCTGATTTCCCGGGGGGGGGGGAGAGCTTCAGATGGGCCGGTAGAAGGTGTTGGTGAGTGAGGGACACTTGAGAGAGTTCCGGGCAAGAGGGCGATAAAAATAGTTTAAAAAAACAAACAAACAATATGATGTATGCTATTACGTTTGTCAAGTCTGTGTCTAGCTTCCACATTTTTAAATGCAGAACACATGGAGGCTTAAACATTACAACGGATATGATATATATTAAGTGGAAAGTTTCCTTACTTAGGACCATGTAATGCTAGGACCATTAATGCTTTGTAGTTGGTCAGGATTGTTATTGCTCTCATGAAGCATGATCTGGGAGATGGTTGGAGGCAGCATATGAAATATCTGCCTTGTATAGTACAGCTTGTGAAGGTTAATTTCGATACCTGTGTATTTATCATTTCACTGGCGTAATTATTATTATTCATTGGGTAACCGGGTAAGGCTCACTAGGCACACGTGGCTGTTTTAAGACATGACCCAGGAGCACTGGGAGGTTGTGACTTGCTCAGAGTCGCACAGTATGCAAGTGGATTTTGTGTGAAACCCTACATTCTGCTGGATGTACCAAGCTCATTCACAGCTCATCACTCTAACCTCTACTGTCGGCCCATGGCTGTGGTCTCTGTTACTCCTCCTCTGTGCAATACAAGATACAGAAGACAAGCACACAGTTTTCCTTTATTAAAGCGGCAGAATTTGTTAGTTTGCAGCAGTGTCCTCATTTATTTTGTTTTTTTTTTTTTAGCGTCAGTATATTCATAACATAAGTCAGGTCATCATGAGTGTATTTTTATTTCTGACAGATGTTTTTAAACAGCTTTTTATTACCAATTTCATAATTAATGACTCAAGTCATTAAAGACGTCCATCGAACTGGCCCATCGGCACAGTGGTAGGGGTGCCACTTGCAACACCAGTGACCTAGATACAGAAATGAACCAGGGTTGCTGGAGGGTGGCTGGGGGAGATGGAGTAAGCATCCCATAGGAGGCACAGTAGATGCTGTTTTACGTGGCTAGCAGCAGGGTGGGACAGTGGCTGGCTCGCGAATGCGCACGCTTGTTGCATACATGTTAATGCCGCTGACTCCAAGGGGAGGACCAAGAAAAACTGGTAAATCCTCGTTTGGGCAGCAGGATGATGCCAGTATGCTGCAGACCCTGTACCCGCTGACCAAGTGCAGCTCCACGCTGATCTGGTCACTGCCGGAACCTGATCCTTCCCAGCAGCCTTGCCGGGTGGGGGGTATGCAGTGGGGCAGAGGAGCTAAGTTGATCCTGGGGATGGCAGAGTAATGGGGCAGGGCATTCCGGCAGAATGGGGCACAGGCTGAAACTTGGAGAAAAGAGTAAAATAACACAAAAAAAAAGTTGCTTGCCACTAGCAGTTTTTTACAAATTGAGGTTTCTTTTTGACTTTATGTGCAGGATTCATGCTGTGGATATATAACCTAAATATTAGAGTAACAAGCTGCGAATGGACTTGGTACATCCAGCAGACCTGGGTTTGATTCCTACAACTTCCACTTGTACATTGTGTGACTCTGAACAAGTCACTTAACCTCCCCAGTGCTTCCAGGTCGCCCCTGAAAACAGGCACTTGTGCCTAGTGAGTCTTATCCAGTTACCAAAGAATTTAGATGTATTAGGAGGGTGCCAGCACATGGTCCTAGTGGTAAACTGCACATCACCACACCAGTATTTTTTAATTTATTCATAGTGGGTACAGCCAGAGAGCAGTTTTGTTTAAAAAACCAAAAAACAACTCGTAGCTCAGTTCAGGAGTAAATTACAAATACTAGGGCTGGCCCAGGGTTGCAGTGGGCTGGGGCACTGAGCACCACACCGTCGACCCAGATTCAGGAACGGACCAGGTTGTACAGGGGCTGCTTGGGGGAAGGAGGAGGAGGAGGAGTGAGCATCCACAGGCAGCCTCCCACTCGGGAGGGAGGGAGGGAGGAGGGGGGACAGCATGTGCTGCTGCTCAGCTGCTATCCAGAAGGCAGCTCTCCGACTCCAGGGAGGGAGGGAGGAGGGGGGAACAGCATGTGCTGCTGCTCGGCTGCTATCCAGAAGGCAGCTCCCCGACTCCAGGGAGGGAGGAGGGGGGAACAGCATGTGCCGCTGCTCGGCTGCTATCCAGAAGGCAGCTGTCCGACTCCGGGGAGGAGGGGGAAACAGCATGTGCCACTGCTCGGCTGCTATCCAGAAGGCAGCTCTCCTACTCTGGGAGGGAGGAGGGGGGAACAGCATCTGCCGCTGCTCAGCTGCTATCCAGAGGAGGCAGCTCTCCTACTCCAGGGAGGGAGGAGGGGGGAACAGCATGTGCCGCTGCTCGGCTGCTATCCAGAAGGCAGCTCTCCTACTCCAGGGAGGGAGGAGGGGGGAACAGCATGTGCCGCTGCTCGGCTGCTATCCAGAAGAGGCAGCTCTCCTACTCCAGGGAGGGAGGAGGGGGGAACAGCATGTGCCGCTGCTCGGCTGCTATCCAGAGGAGGCAGTTCTCCTACTCCGGGAAGGGAGGAGGGGGGAACAGCATGTGCCGCTGCTCGGCTGCTATCCAGAGGAGGCAGCTGTCCTACTCCGGGGAGGGAGGAAGGGAGGAGGGGGGAACAGCATGTGCCGCTGCTCGGCTGCTATCCAGAGGAGGCTAGGTGGTGCAGCAGGGCCAGCCATAGGCATACAGGTGTGTGCTGCATCTTGACACCGCATGCCCGTGCCAGTGCACACGTGTCAACCTCGGGGACAAGGGAGTAAAAATTGAGGGAACCCCCCCCATCCAACATAATGACTGCCCCCACCCAGCTACTTGGGCACCAGCACCAACCAGATCCCATACCTCAGTGGAGAAATCCACCAGCCCCAACAGGGAGGGTAAGCCATGGGGGAACAGTGTGGTGAGGGTAAGCCCTGGGAGAGGTCAGGATGATGGAGCTGGGGTGGCCAGCACAAAGTAAGTCGGTTGGGTAGTGGATAGGAAAAAAGCTCTTCAAACAAAAAAGAAATACATTATGAAAAAAAAAAAAAAAAGATGAGCCATATGATGTGTTGTCATGTAACCCCACGTGAAGTGCAGCTACAACACCTGAGGCACTGGTCAAACATGACCGAGTAGGCAGTAGCTGTTGAAAGGCCCAGAGAGTTAGTCTGCCAGCAATCGGTGACAGGAAGTCAATCAGTTGAGGAGGTTGGGATCTGAGACCAGTGGTGCCCACCCACCTTGGTGCAGATGTTATTTTTTTTTTTTTTTCTATTTAATATTCATTGATTTGTGTTGATTCTTCATTGGTTTGCTGTCCTGTGCTTTCCTGTAGGTGAAGCAGCACCCCATCTTGCATGAGTGATGGTGACAGATGGATGTCACTGGACAGAGGAGCCACAGAGCAGAAGGAGGAGCCACGGAGCCATTTCCACTGAAAAGGAATATTTTCTCTTCATTTTCCCACAATGGACTCCACAGTCATGATGTTTGTTTTACTGCCTTTTAAGAAGTTGCAGTTTACCACCTGGTACTCACAGGATACAACCTTTGTTGCTAGCTGGGAAAGTGGCTTAAAAATGCCTATAACAGATGGGAGGAAGTTAAAAGTGCTGCCTTCGCCAGCTACTCCCAGCATCCTGTGGTCTCTGAACACAGGCACCTAAAAAAAAAAAATCTAAATTATGTGTTCACCTATGCAAAACTGCCTGTCCTTGATCTGTTAAACTGGTCTAAGGAAAATGTTGACCTCTAGGTGGGTGCCATTTGTAGGGTTTTATACTGATGTACAGCCTTGAAATTATGCTCCAGAGGTCCCCAGTAAAGACAAGATACATTCATTTTGGTTCTGCAGTGAAGATCCGTACCTGGTGAGCTACATAAGCAGCTCCTCGAGCTTTTCCCATAGGAGACTTGGTTATACTGAACTGGAGTTGGTGCACGTTGCCTTCACTGCTTGTAATGGTGCTTTGGAACCAAGTGGTGCTCACAGCGTGGTGGCAGGGGCAGCTGTCACAATGGCTGCCTTGGAGAAATGTGGTTCCATAACTTAACTTTTTTGTTTTTAATTTCTTCTTTTCCTCCTACACCCCTGGCTGACCCTCCTTCCCGCTGATCCTTCCAGCCCCATCACGTGGCTTCTCCCTGATCTTACCTCTCCTGGAGTCCCCATGGTTTGTCTTCTGTGACAGGGTGGCAGGGAGTCCCTTGACCCACCAAAAAATGGGTCGGATCTGGGAGGTGCCTGGGTCACCAGTGCAGGGCCTATGAAAGTCAGCAATTATTCTGCCAGTCAGGGTGTTTTTTTTTTTTCCCCTCTTCCTTGTTTTCTCCTCTTGTACCATTCTTCCCCTCCTGTAGGAATGCTGGCATTGGGACTACATCACTGATGTGAGCATGCATTGGCATGCTAACATGATACGCAGTGCAGTGCATCCCTCCCACCCTGCGTCGGGCGCGCCCTACTACCCACACCTCAGCAGGTGGCAGTGCTGCAGCGGGATGTGGCCGGCCCCCTGAGGGGGAGAACGTCCTCCCCCTGCTAGCCCAGATGGCTCAGGCTCATTCCTGAACCTGGGTCGCTGTCGTCGCAAGCAGTAGCGCTATCGCTGTGCCAACGGGCCAGCTGCAGTGTGGTTCCATAATAAGAGCCAGATCTTTCATTCAAGGCTATATTGGTGTAACTATGGTTTCAAAATAGTGTGTGTGTATGTGGTGTGGTGGTGCATGGGCCATATGTGACAAGTCTTGTGGGTATCCTGTTCAGATGTGTGCTCGAATGAGGCATTTACAACATTTGTATACTGTAAGAAAATATAAAAAAAAAAAAAAAAACAGAACCTACCAACAGAAAAATGCTAGCACCCAAGCAAAAGATACACTGGGTTGGGGAGAGACACCAGTAGTTTAAAACAATAATGGTTAATACAACTGGTGTGATAAATGCAAACTTTTTGTCCCCCTCACTTTTCCCATTTGTGCCACCTGTCCCTGTAAAGCAGACTCAAAGTGGGAAAGAATGTGTTCATTCTTAGACAGAACAACCGCTAGCATCTTCCAGTCATTTCCAAAATTAATCTTATGTGATATTTTTATAATACATGAAACTGCCTTTTGAAAACTGTAACATTTGAACTGTTAATCACAAAAACATAATTGTTTAAAAAAAAAAAAAAATGAAATCTTGGAGTCTGATCAGCATGTATAGACCCTAGCTTCTGTGTTTCTGCATGTATATACGTGTTGCTATAATATGTTGTTAAAAATGGTGGTATTTTAAATATTTAGCGTAGTGTGTGGTTTTTTTTTTTTTTTTTTTTATCAATGTGAAACTGTTTATGTTTATTGATATGGTTGCTGTAGCGATAGCATAAAAACATATCTACGTAGCTGACTCCAAGCTTTCATTTAACAAAACAAAATTACATCCTCTAGCCCTAATGGTTCCAGAGTTATCACATGTTAAAGAAGATATGTTTTGAAAGGTCTAACTCTGGAACTGTTGGGGCTAAAAACTTTTTCTTTCTTAATGAAAGCTTAGAATCCAGCTGTTTTCTTATCATGTAACAGTAGTGTTTGTTATTGCTATAGAAACGGCCAGTTTTAGCTGACCCAGTGGTGTGGAGGGCTAAGGTGCCATGCTCCTTACCTCCTGCCCAGCCTTGTGACCTGAGTTCAGGAAAGGACTCTGGTCGCTCGGGGGCTGCCATGGAGAGGGAGGATTGAGCATCCATAGGACTGCTTTCTTCCTTCGGGAAGGGGGGGGGGTTTCGCTGGGAGGCAGCACATGCAATGCCACACATAGGGAAGGGAACCCATGTTCTGGATGTCTGGGGTGTCTCTGCAGTAGCGGAGCTGGCCCGCCATGCCCTTTGCATGCCCATGGGGGCCCATATTGAGAAACCAGGCTGGAAAAAAAACCCGGTTGCAGGATGAATACTGGTCCAGCACCTGCCCCCCACAGTCCTGTGGCAGAGGACGATGGTGGTAAGGTAAGTCCTGGGGAAACTGGGTGCTGTCTCAGCCCATTCAGATGACCGCGGCCATCCCACATCTCCTCTGGTCTCTGGGAGGGTGTTTTTATTTATTTGTACAATCAGATTTACAACCTTTGAGCCAGAGGCTGCTTTACAAAGGTACCTCATCACAGAGAGGAAAACAGTGGCACAGGTTACAGAATGCTGACATACAGTTTTACAGATTTTTACACAATTTGTATACAGACATAGTTACAAATATTTTGTACAGTTCATACACAATAGTTACATATGTTCAGTTTAGGAGGCCCCTGATATACAGATATCAGGCAGGGGAGGGATTAGAGGAACCAGATTTGGGGGTGGTTGGAGGCAGTCCGGAGGACTTTTGTCGATTAAAAGGTGCATTTAGTAGCATGTGAGCAACCTGTTAGTGACGATTACAGCAGCGAGTGCTGAAAAGGTGGTTCTGAAGAGCAGTTTTGAAAGGGGCGATTTTGGAAGTGTTAATGATGGTTATAGAGAGATAGTTAAACCAGGAGGGGGCCCTGTAGCAAAAGGATCTCTGAGCTAGGGAGGTCCTGGTTCTGGGAACCAGTAGTGTGGCCTTGTCCGAGCTGTGGGTGGAGACAGTGGGGAAGGTGTGTTGAAGGGAGGTAGATACCCCCATGGGGGGAGAGCCCGAGCAGAATTTTCTTGGCTAGTAGGCAGGTTTGGTAGTGGAGTTTTTCTTTGAGGTTGAGGAGATTGGTGGTGGAATAGAGAAGACAGGTGTGGGTGAGCCTGGGGGCACTGGTCAGGAGTCTACAGGCCTTGTTCAGAGTGAGTTGGAGCTTGAGTGCCGTATTATCAGTGGCTCCATATGCAGGTAAGCCATAGTCCACTAGGGACAGGACTGAGGAGGTGATGGCCAGCCGGAGAGCATCGGGTGGAAGGCAGTCCTTATGGCGATAAAGGAGGCCAATCCAGGTGTTGGTGGCCGACGCAAGGGCAGTAATGTGGGTGTGAAAAGTGAGGGCAGTGTCGAAGGTAATCCCTAGATATTTGTAGGTGTGTACTTGCTCGAGAGGGTGTTGAGTGCTGGGGAGGATAAGGGGGTATTTTGCTTTGTTTTGATGGTGGGAGAAGAGCATCGACTTGGTCTTTTTGAGATTAATGACAAGTCTATGCTCCCGCCCCGCAGATGCCCCCTGCAGTGGGGCCAGGAAGGAGGTCTGACCCCGGTACAAATCCAGATGTCCCCCTGAGCCAGCGAGATCAGGCAGGTCGTCAGTTCGTGAGGAGGGCTTCAGTAAGCCCAATCTCCAGTTTTTCTACCTGATTTTCTCCCTGGGCTTGTGCAGCGAGCACAGTGTGTGCACTTCACCTCCACGAAGGTGCCCCGGTGCTCTGAATGCACACCCCTCCCACTTACAACGCCCCTGCATGCACTGTCTTTGGGCTGACCCTAGATGGTAGACAAGTGGCAAGATGCGGGACCCCCCGGAGGAGAGCCATTCTACGGACACTCAATCCTCCCTCTCCCGACTGACCCCAGAGCAACCCAGGTCTATTCCCAAACTCTGGTCACCGGCGTGGTGTGAGGTGTGTTGTCCAGCTCCTCTACCCTCGGCGCCACCAGGCTGGCTAGCTTTTTTTTTTTTGGTAAAATAAATGTTGATATACTTTATGGGCCGGATATTCAAAAGGGTTGCGCCATGCGCAATAGGGTTGCGCATGCGCAAGTCCAGGGCGCGCCATTCTGCGATATTCAGCAGGAGCAGTTGCGCCACCGAAAACATGTTGAGCAACAGCGCAATGCAAATGAAGGCATGGCAACCGAAGGGGGTGGATCCATGCATAAAGAGCGCAATGCGATATTCAAAGACTTGCGCAATGCGCAACAGCGGAACAGCCGGAAGTTGCGCCCCAGCGGAAATGAGCCAAAATAAAAAGGCTCAAGGAAGAGGCGCAAGAACGCTACAGGGATGCCAAGTGGGGAAGAGAGAGAGAGAAAGACAGACAGTGACAGGCCAGGGCAGGCAAGGGAAGCAGTGTGGGCCATAGGCTGCGGAGGCCAGCGGGGGTGCCCGGTGCAGTGGAAGTAGCAGTCAGGACAGCGGGGTAACAGAGCAACATCAGCGGGGGGTCACAAGCCAGGGAGATGGACAGTGGCAGCTTCCACATGGAAGCTGTAATGAGGGGGGTGAGAATGCAAGGTGCAGGGGGACGTGGCCGTGGATGGGCCCATCGGTGATGCGCCCTCCACAGGCAGTACCGTGCCGCATCAGCTTTGAGCTGTACACAGATGTGAGATCGTGGGCGGTACCGCCTGAACAGGGCAATACTGAGGCGGCTCTGTGAGCTGTGCAGTGATGTGATGCAGGCACCCTCACGGCGGAGTCACGCCTGTCAGTGGAGACCAAGTGACAGCCTGCATGTGCCTGCTCGCCACGGGCACCTTCCAGAGGCCAACAGGGGACAGCACAGGCATCACACAGTCGGCCACGTCACGCATCCTCACCCAATTCCTCAGCGCACTGCTGCCACATGCTGCGGAGCACATCCATTTCCCCAGCACCGCGGCAAAGCGTACAGCAAACATGCAGGAGTTCCACAGGGTAGCACGTATGCCTGGCGTGCTAGGGGCCATAGATTGCACCCATGTGGCCATTCGCACGCCCCCTGGCCCCGATGGGGCCGCATATAGGAACAGAAAGGGCTTCTCCAGTGTCAACTGCCAGGTGGTGTGTGATGCCACTGGGCGTATAATCAATGTCTGTGCCACACACCCTGGCGGAGCACATGATGCCTTTATATGGCATCAGTCCCGCACTGTGCCATCAATTGAGAGTGGGACATCCCCACAGGCCATCTAGTGGGTGAGTACGCATGTAGGAAATGCAAACTGGGGCAAGGTGGGAATGCCACAGGTGCCATGGTAGTGGCACACAGGGATATGGGCAATATGGACCTGAACATGATACTGATCTCTACTATCTCCACACAGGTGACAGCGGATACCCACTCCGTCCCTGGCTGCTCACATCGTACCGGCGCCCCATGACCCCATCGCAGCAACGCTATAATGAGGCACATGCCGCCACACGCAACATCATTGAGCGGGTGTTTGGGATGCTCAAAGTACGCTTCCGATGCCTAGACACCTCCGGCGGTGCCCTACAGTACAGCCCCTCAAAGGCCTGTGGGATATTCCTGGCCTGTTGTATCCTGCACAACATGGCCAAAGACTGTGGGATAGCCCTACAGGTTGAAGAGGGGACAGATGATGGGGACGCCAGCGGCCTGTGTTGATGGTGATGAGCAGCCCCCATGGACGGCGGGACCCCGACTGATCCGGCAGGCCCAGCTGCACGGACACCATCACGGAGGAGCATTATGCACGACACAGGTAAGTCAAGGGGCCATGTGCAAACAACACTGTCCTGGCGCAACCCACAGGCACACAGAGTGACACACCAGGGGTGCATGACAGCAAGGGGAGTGGAAGGGACCAGGCACACAAACACACCAGGGAGGGGCGAACAGTCATATGGACACACACACACACACACCAGGCACAAAGCGTACATGGGCAGGTGCACAGCAGAGCAGGAACAGACATGGCAAACACACAGATCCACCGACCACCCCACCACCTGTACTGTCCAAGCACGGTGTCAGATGCTGGGCACCTTGCACCTTGGTGTACAGTACAATGCAGGCATCATCATGCACACGCACCTGTGGACAGCAGTCGGATGGTGTGCAGGTGGTCCGTATGTCGGCGTGATGTGCAGGGCACCCACCAGTGCACTGCCCACCATGACGCACAGTGCACACAGGGCAGCACCAGACAGGGCCCGCACTGGGGAACTGGGTCAGTCATGTTGCACAGTTCCCGCGGCCACCGTGAGATGCGTGGGTGGCCCTGCCGTGACCAACAGCACTGGCAGGCTGGGAGCTACATTGGGTGGCACCGATGGACCACCAGGGGTCCCACTGCGCGATCGCGACCTTGTCCGCAGTGGGGTCTGTAGTATGCCAAAGATACCTGCACCAGGGGTGCTTGGGATGCCCACAGCAGAACCCGGCCGCGACAGGCTTGGTGTCGCACGACGCCGGGAACGGGGAGTGGAGAGCGTACTGTGTGGGGTGCGCGGTACAGGAGCACCTGCTTGTGTGCCCAATGCAGCCATGACAGCGAGCAATGCCTGGGTCTGCCTGTCAATGGCGACGGTCACATCCATCCGCATATGGACCATCTCTGCACGGTCCAGAGCACAGTCCCTGCTGTGCCGCTCCACAGCCACACACAGTGCCTCCACGGACGTTGCAACCCGCCTTTGCTGCTGTACTGATTCCCGCAGCAGGCGGGTGTGCTCTTCAGATGGGTACTCTGCCACAACGGCATCTTGTCCCCCAGGGTATGGAAGGTCCTGATGCTCAACACCCTTGAGGGTGGGCGCCTCACCAGGACCAGGATTAAGACATAAGGGGCGGTGGGCATGTGCCACCGCTGGACACTGTACCCCCAGACCTGGTGGGTGACTGCTGCTGCTGCCCCTCAACCGCTGTGCCCAGGGACCTCTGTTCCACTGCTGTGGCGCAGCAGTGCCAGACACCTGCACAGCCACGGTGCTGCCCCACGGTGTTGACAGGCACAGCCTGGGACTGTGCCGACATGCTGGCACACACGTTGGAACCAGCTAGGCCCAGGGGCACATGCTGGCCTGCTGTGTGTCTGTCATGGGACACACACGTCACTGCCCATTGCAGTCCTTGCATCATCAATGGTGCAGGTACGTGCTACAGCCACAGTCACAGCGTGCTGGCATGCTTGCATGCCAGACTGCTGAGACACAGGCTGTGCACCCCCCACACCCGTCTCACCGACACCAGAGTTGGCAGCCCGGGCGTGCATGCTGGTGCAGTGCATGCTGGCTGGTGACAGAGGTGGATGGACCCTCCTCCATGTCCAGCAGGTCTTCCTCACTGCCTGACCCACCACCACCGTCCCCTGAAGACGAACAGGATCTGTAACAGAAAGAGAGGACATGTGAGTGCATGTGAACAACCTCCCCCAACACCACCACCATGTCATACTGTGCAGTGATGGGCTTCCACCTGTCTGGAATCCACCTCCTGGTACGCCCTCAATAGCACTCCGCTGCATTGATGCAGCCAGTCGGTCCTCAGCTGGGGTCAGCTCCACCACCGCTGGCTGGCCCCTGCCAGTGCCAGCACGTGACCACCCTGAGGGCTGCCACCTTCTCCTTCACCCTCCTGCGGTCTGTCCCCATCTTCTTTTTGCATTCCTGCACAGAGCGCTGGTGGCTTCCGTGCAGGTTCACTGCCCGAGCTACCCTCTCCCATGCAGCCGCACGGGCCTGAGGGGTGCCCCGCCGTCCACTCAGTAGTGACTCCTCCTCCAGGTAGGCCTGGAAGAGGGCCTCTGTCTCCGCCGTGGTGAAGTTGGGCCTCCTCCTCCGCCCACCATCCTCACCCTCACCTTGGCTCTGCTCGGTCATGGCGATCTGTATGGGTGGAAGTGGACACCTGTCACTGTGCAGTCTACAGCGTTATCCCATGACCATTGTCCAGAACATCCCACAGCATGCAACCCACCTCTCACCTGCAGTAACCGAATCTGGCCAGCGCAGCCCAATGTCGCACATTTATAGCGCAATGCATGCAAATTAGGAGTGGAGCAACTGTAATGAGATGCAAATCGCGCCACTGTGCCTTTGAATGGCTGATCAGATGATTTGCATGTGTCGGCTGAATATCGCGCCGTTGCGATTTGCGCAATACGGTTGAGCTGGCTGAGCCAATGGCGCAGATCTGTGACTGTGTGGTACACTGCATTGCGCATGCCCAGGTAGCTTACTCAGGCGTCTGCCACGCTGATGACGTGCTGTGCGCGATCGGCAATTCAGGCCATGGCCACCATTGTGCCAGTGGCGCTACAGCACTGGGCACCATATGGCACTGTGGCACTACTGCGCAATAGTCCACCGTGGCACTGGCACGCAGGTGATCGGTCGCGCAGGATGCATAGACATCAGATGGTGCTGTGCGTGGCCTTGCGTCATAGACCCCTGACCTGGTGTCCGACCTTTGCCCCCTGGCACTGTTCGGCTGCCATGTGTACGGCTCTATTGCGCTGTTTGGTGACAGTGCTATGTGAACCGATGGCACTGTACAAACAGCGCAATTGGAACCTATGGTGGTCTATTGCGCAACATTTCCACGGGTTGCCGCGCTGCGGGGCGCCATATTGCCTGCTGTACGACCCCAAATATGGCACACAGGAGAGCTCCCCAGTGGAGCCAGGTGGAGGTGGCCAACCTGGTGGCCCTGGTTGAGCCCCACTATGGGGCACTGTACAGGGATGAGCCCCTCACCATGACCCGCACTTAGTGTGGCTGCAGGTGGCCACTGACCTGGTGAGGTCACTGGGAGGCGTGCGGTCTGCGAGCAATGCAGGCACAGGTTTAGTGACCTCCGCAGGAGGGAGCCGGACGTGCTGACTCCTCAGGTCACGTGCCACGAGGGGCATTGTGCCTAGGCCAGGTGGGTGTACCATCTATGCACCTGTATTCTCCATAGGGGTGTGACTGTGTTTTGGTGGCGGTGCATGGGGGATGGCTCTGCCATGGTTGGCTGTGTCAGTGTGTGCAGGTGTGAGATGCATGGGTCTGGCTGTGTGGGCAGGCACACTCACTGGGGCAGGGGGGCAGTCTGCTTTGGGGTCACACTGATGTTTTTCTCAACATTTGTCACCCACAGGCCTGGCGGAGAGGATGCAGGCACAGGCTGAGGAGGGCCGTGGCAGGGACCAGGTGGTGGACGGAGGAGACGTGAGGGGTGGGCCACAGCTGCAGCAGTAGCAGCCACAGCTGCTTGATGAGTGTATCATTACATCATGGATGCTGTTGCATGCTGGAGGGGGTGGGCATGACCACCAGCCATGGACAACACAACCATGCACGACACAGGCGACAGTCCATCACTGTCCAGTGTCACTGCACACGTCTGTGTGTGCGTCACTGGTGGTCCATGCTTGCACTGGGTACATGGCTGTGGAACTGGCATCCCACCACATTGCCACGTCACTTGACAGCCTTGTTTGTGCTATGATGGACATGGGCAGTGTGTGTGTGCAGTGGTGCACATAGCTGGTGCTGCCTGGTTGGGCTTGTCATGTGCATGGTCACTGTGGGTGGGTGAATACCATCACAGGTGCGGGGCACTGGGCTATATGCCTTGCAGGATGGGTGGTGTTCAGGGTTGTGGACAGTCACAGCCATTGACTGTGTTCCCTTTTCCTAGGCCTCAGCATCCTACGCAGGATGGACTGTGCCCTCCAGCGGCTGACCAGGGTCTCCATCGCAACACATGACATCCTCCAGGACATTCAGTGCCATGGGGTCAGGCGGACAGGAGGTGACAGGGACAGCACCAGGCAGCAGCAGACCAGCCTGCAAGGCGATAGATGTGCTTCCTTCCTACTTCACCCATCCCTCCCACCCTGCCTTCCTCTCCCAGTTGTTCACCCTACCCCTTGCCCACCCCACCTTGTACCCTACTCCCCTTGTCTTGTACATATCTGTATATAGTTTTGTTCTTGATCTTGTTGTAATTTCTGTTTTCCAATATATATGTATTTTGTTATGAATACTGTGGTGGTCTCTGATTTGCAGCTGGCTATGGTTGCTCAGTTGCAGTGGTGTGCATGCCATCTGGGGTGGTATGGTCCTGGGTATGTGTGTGCGGCGTGTGTGTGTGTGTGTGTGTGTGTGTGTGTGTGCATGGGGAGGTGTCTCCGGTGTGGCAGTGACTTTCTGTCAGTCTTGCCATCTGCTGCCGCCCACTGCTGGGTGCCCAGGGTGGGTCTGGCTTGTATGGTTCTATGCTACATGAGGTTGACGTGTGCTGGGGGGAATGCATGGTGTTTACTGCAGTGACAGTCACTGCACATGGGTGGTGTCTTGGGGTCACGGTGCAGGGTGTGCTGTGCAGACGGGGGGCTGCTGTGCACTGTGGTTGTCAACCCCCTGTGTGTGGCAGTCTCAGCCTGACAGTGGTTGTGCTGGGGCGTCATGGCCCTGCTGTGCTTTTTTGGCTTGTCCTCATGGGCCAGTGGATCATCCATCCCTCCCCCAGTGATGCTGTGCTTGGGGTGTGCGGGTGTCTTGTTGGTTCTGCAGTGTGTTCCTGTGCCCATGTGTGGCATGGCTGGCGGTGGGCCCCAGCCTGCCTCCCTGGTTGTGCAGTTCCATTGCTCTGCTGGGGGTAGGGGAGCTCTGCTTGCGCTATGGCACCTCTGGACTGCTCAGCTGGGCTAGCCTTGTTGCGCTATGGCGCAACCTTTCTGCTCAGCTTCCCCTTCCTGGTTGTGCTATGGCGCAGTTTGTGCGATATTCAGACGTTGGCTGCTTGCGCAATTTGTTTTGCTCCATGTTTGAATATCGCGTCTGTTGCGCCTATGCGCAATTGACTTGTGCTTGCTCCTGCTGTTGCGCACTTTTTCGACGCAGTTTGAATATCCGGCCCCATATACTTTTTCCATAATGACAAAATATATTGATAGTCTTTTTTAAATATCAATATGGAAAATTTTATGAAGGTTTAAGGAAAAAAATAGTTTTTTTTGCACTTTTTCTGAAGTTTGGTATTGGTTCGATAATTTAATTAGTATCTATATAACTATAGTGCTCACAAACATTTATCTTATGCATTAATCGCATGCATAGCAAACGTTCCAGTCCCCCCACCCGTTGTACCATTCTTCCTCGCTTTCACAGGCTTTGCCTGCAAAAGCGTCAGAATATAATGAAGGGCAATCTAAAATAGAATGAAAAGTATAGTTCACAATGTTCTCTGCTAACATGTACTTCTGTTCTGCTTCAAAAAAATGAGGTGCTAATTATAGAAACTGTGTTGACTATCAGCAGGCATGTGATAAAAAATGTCCATACTTTTTTCTTTAGAGATTCCTCTGAAACCCTTAGGGGCTCTCGGATCTGTCCACACTTGATACTCTACTTGGAAACGGTTTTAAAATATTTCAGTTGCTGAATTTAAGCATGGATGTTGGAGCATCCAGACTGTGTTCTGACACTGTTCCCCCCCCCCACCCCGGCTGGCTTATCATTGGTCCTTGCCTCTCCCCCAGCCCTGTCACCCATCGTCCATGGGACTTACCCAGATGCCGTGTTCCTCCCTGGCTTAACCCCCCTCCCCGGGAGGGGCAGCCAGATGGGACTCCAATTCTTCTGGCAGAGTTCAAGCTCAGTGTTGGTGCCGGCACACGATCGGCGGCGCGGGACCTGCGAGGAAAGGCAGGACTGCATGCTGTGGCTGGCCGTTGTTCTTCCTGCCCAGTGACATTGAAGGAGGTCCTTTGCCTGGCATGCGTGTGCACACATGCAACACGCAACACATGCCAGAATATGTTGATATCCTTCTCCCTGTTTCTTCATCTCTGTTTGCACCACTGCCACCTGTGGTCACCCAGGTAGCGGTAGTGCAGTGGGGAAAGAGAGCTCTCACGCCTGAGGAGGTGAGTGCCCCCTGGGACGTTCCACCATCCTCCCTGGCCAGCCCTTTCAACAACCCAGGCTTGTTCCCAAACCTGGGTCGTCTGCGTTGCAAGCGATGATGCTACCAATTCGCTGACATGCCAGCTTGTCGCACTGTTCTTGCTTGAGCGAGTTCCCAGGCATCCTTGTTGTAATGGTGCAAAACACTATGGGTACCGCAGTGCATACTGGGATACTTGTGATTGGACGACACTTGGAAAACTAAAAATAGGTCAGAATTTTATAAAGTAGCTCCTTAGGAGCTCAGATGTGGCATTAAATTGATTTTTTTGGTGGCAGTGATCAGGGAGAAACCAACACTGCAGGTCGAGAATGGTTGCTTTAGCTCAAGTTACAGCATGGCTCTCATTCACACTGCTGTTAACACTGGTTAAGGCAACCGTGTCGGTATAAAACCGTTGTGTAGCCTACCTCGAAGGAGCGTTAGAGCACGGTTCTAGAACATGACTTGTAGCATGGTTTTTCCTGTGCTACAGTCCGGACGCAAACCTTTTAAACCATTCTAAGAGTTAACATGGCTTAAAGGTCCTAATGTGGACAGGGCCAAAGCGAGAGATAGAAGACTGAGTTTTTTTTTCTTCTTCTTTTTCTTTTCTTGTAATCAAAGTAGTTTTATGTGGACTGTTCAAACTTCAGACCATGTACTGTATGTTCCTCGAACAGCTTGGGCATGACACCTTTTTGAATAAGATAAAAATGGGATAACCACACCCCGACTCCACTCCTAGCCCACCCCTTTTTGGGTCTGAGGAGTCCATGGCACCTCCCCCAGTGTCATGATTTGTATCGGAGAAGGCAACTTTCGTGGAGTGGTAACAGTGCTTTAACATGCAGAGAGGAAATGATTAGGTTACTATACGGTTAAGGATCTTAACAGCTACTGTATACTTTTCATCTCTCTGATTTTGAAAACAAATGTCTGCATGACATGAGACATTTGGGTACAACCTGGGTGTGCCGCTAAATTGAGGAAAAGTTTTGGCGGCATTAATCTAACAGCAGGTGGCCCTGCTCAAAAACTTTGGAAACTTGGAGGACCTGATTAGAATCCTAACACCTGGTAATCCAGATAAAAACTGAGCAAGTAGAAACCCTAGGCTCGATTTTACCCACCCAGAGGATTCGCTAGGTAGAGTTCTGCATTGGTAATTGGCAAGGCTAGTTTGGCAGCCACAGGCAAAACTCCTCTGTAAGCATCGCTGTGTGTGTAACTGCTGAGGCTGCACCCCCTGCTGTGTGACCCAGGCAGGTGCCACTGTGAAGCCATCGCTGTGTGTGTAACCGCTGAGGCTGCACCCCCTGCTGTGTGACCCAGGCAGGTGCCACTGTGAAGCCATCGCTGTGTGTGTAACCTCGGAGGCTGCACCCCCTGCTGTGTGACCCAGGCAGGTGCCACTGTGAAGCCATCGCTGTGTGTGTAACCGCTGAGGCTGCACCCCCTGCTGTGTGACCCAGGCAGGTGCCACTGTGAAGCCATCGCTGTGTGTGTAACCATGAGGCTGCACCCCTGCTGTGTGACCAGGCAGGTGCCACTGTGAAGCCATCGCTGTGTGTGTAACCGCGGAGGCTGCACCCCCTGCTGTGTGACCCAGGCAGGTGCCACTGTGAAGCGCCATGTGCTGCAAGCCAAATCTTGAAATTCTGGTCAACACGGTTGTGACACCCCCATAGAGGGAGGTAGGAAGGGGCAAGCTAGTTTTTCAGGGGATAGTTAACGCCCGCTTCACTTAACTGTCGCAACCCCCTCCCCTTTCCCATCACCTACCAATTATAACTGAGACCTAATCATATTGCAAAGTGTAAATAACTATTCTGATTTTTGCATTAATTTATTATATTTTATGATTTGTACAGATGTGTTGACACTTTTATTTCTTCTTCTTTGTTCCTCCTTCACGTTCCCCCATGTCGCACCTGGAACTGAGCCTTGACTCCGTGTGCCTTTCCCAGTTACCAGTTTTCAAATAAATAATAAAAATAATAATAATCATCATTTCCCCCACTCGGAACTGAACTGTGTTACCTGTATTTCAATGCCCTCTTTCCTACCGTCTGTTGTTTCATAGTTCATATACTTGAAAAGGTAGAAGCACTAATGAAAGTACAAAGCCACCCCTTCCCCCAACAGTAGCGTGGCTTGCTGCCATGTAGGTGACCCACGTTTAGGAGTGAACTTGAGTTGCCGCGTCGGGAGGCAGGCCGGGCTGAGGTGGCTCCTGTGGAGCGGTGTTCTTTGGCTGGGGAGGATTGGCAGCCGGCTCTGTGGCCACAGTCATCCCTGTGACTGGATCGGGGAGCTTGCTTCTGCTGCAGGGTCTGCTGTGTGTGCGAGACCAGTCGAAATGCTGCGCTTATGTTGGGGAGGTGGGAGGGACCTACAAATGGCAGAAAAATCCAGGTCTGTCTATGTGACGGTTTGGGATTCCCATGGGTCTTGTTTCCTGCCATTTCTGGATTCTAGTCCACATAGTAGACTGCCTCGGGGGTGTGGGGGTGCCCCATGCCCTTGGAGCCCATGCCACAAAGTGAAAACTGTGAGAGTTAACCAATGGGCTGCTGGAGTTGGGGCTGCCCCACAGCCCGTGACACAAAATGAAAGCAGTGGGGGTTAACCAGTGGGCTACTGGAGTCGGGGATGGGGGCCAACCCCCAGAGCCCGTACCACAAAGTGAAACCAGTGGGGGTTAGCCAGTGGGCTACTGGAGTCGGAGGGGGTGATGGGTGCCCACCCCCACAGCCTGTACCACAAAATGAAAGCAGTGGGGGTTAACCAGTGGGCTACTGGAGTCGGGGGGGTGATGGGGGCCCACCCTCAGAGCCCATACCACAAAGTGAAAGCAGTGGGGGTTAACCAGTGGGCTACTGGAGTTGGGAGGTGTTGGGGGCCTACCCCCAGAGCCCATGCCACAAAGTAAAAGCAGTGGGGGTTAACCAGTGGGCTACTGGAGTTTGGGGGTGTTGGGGGGCCTACCCCCAGCACCCATGTCACAAAGTAAAAGCAGTGGGGGTTAACCAGTGGGCTACTGGAGTTTGGGGGTGTTGGGGGGGCCTACCCCCAGCACCCATGCCACAAAGTAAAAGCAGTGGGGGTTAACCAGTGGGCTTCTGGAGTTTGGGGGTGTTGAGGGGCCTGCCCCCAGCACCCATGCCTCAAAGTAAAAGCAGTGGGGGTTAACCAGTGGGCTACTGGAGTCAGGGAGGGCTGCCCCTACAGCCCGTGCCATAAAGTGAAAGCAGTGGTGGTTAGCCAGTGGGCTGCTGAGTCGGGAGAGGACCACCTCCACAGCCTGTGCCACAAAGTGAAAGCAGTGGGGGTTAACCAGTGGGCTACTGGAGCTGGGTGCCACCCCCTCAGCCTGCATCACAAAGTGAAAGCAGTGGGGAGTCAACCAGTGGGCTACTGGGGGGGGGGGCCTGCCTCCAAAGCCCATGCCACAAAGTGAAAGCAGTTGGGGTTAACCAATGTGCTACTGGAGTTGGGAGCCCACCTCCACTCCAGAGCCCATGCCACGAAGTGAAAGTGGGGATTAACCAGTGGGTTACTGGAGTCGGGGGTGAGGGGGGCCTGCCCCCAGAGCCCATTCCACAACGTGAAAGCAATGGGGGTTAACCAGTGGGCTACTGGAGTCGGGGGGGTGAGAGGGGCCTGTCCCCAGAGCCTGTGCCACAATGTGACAGCAGTGAGGGTTAACCGATGGGCTACTGGAGTCGGGGGACTTGGAGGACAGAAGACCTTACAGGTTATATCCCTGATATCAGAGTATATCCCTGGTGAAGATGTGAGTGGGCGGGAGAAAAACCTCTAAAGGAAAGAAAAAGATGATAACTTACTTTTCTGTCCCTCACTGTTGGCGGCAGCAATAGCTAGATCTTGTCAAAGCTGAACAAAGCTACCTGAAAATGCTAATAAACCCAGTGAAATTAATGTAAAAAAAAAAAAAAAGATGGAGAAATCCGAAGATGCGGCAGCAGATGGGGGAACCTATTTCTGTCTAATCTCTATAGAGAACTTGCGCGCGCCATTCTCTCAGCACTCATAATTGTCTGTTTGTTGAAAGAGCTTTATTAAGACGCAATAATCTCGGGTGAGTGAGGTTTACATGTGTACCAATCTGATTGAAATGTCACGCTGTCAGCAGAAAAGCCGCTTTTTATTACAGTGAAGGTGTGCTCGACCTCCCTCTTGGGCCCTGACACAGTTCCTCCCCCGTACCACACTCAGACAGTGCTTTTATTATTTAGCTTCACAGTTCCTCAATGGGGCCTTGCATTATTAGACCAGATTTACATTTTGAACCCCCTTTTCACTGCTGGGGTTATGCCTGTCAGTACTGTAATTGGTGCTTACAGCATATGTAGATTACCTGTTCTGTAGTTTTAAGTTTATTTTTCCTGTGTTGCTTTTTTATTTTGCCGCAGAACTGCCGACTGCACTGCACTTAGGGTCTTCTGTCTGCATCCCTCACCCGTGTCTACTGCTCATCCCCCACTGGCATAACTGGTGGGGATCCACACAGACCAGGGCCTGAGGGTGTTCGCAACTGTCATTTAGATAACTCATGGCTTCTTGCCATTTTTTCCGTGGTTTTCCCCCAGCAGTCCCGCCCACCTCCTGCTTTGTGCTGATCACTAGCCCTGCAGACCTCACACACCCCCTGTAGAGGAAGCAGTCCTCCTGGCCCACTACAGGAGTTGTGGTGACTTTGTAACCTCATTGCTGTCGCTTCCCAACTGTGAGTGCTGCTGCATGGCAGTACCGCTTCAACATCCTTTGGCTGCCGATTGAGCTCATGTGTCCGCTTCCAAAACCAGGTCACCAACGTGAGACAGCTACACACCAGTGTTATTGAGTAACCCTGTTTTGTCTTTTTTTTTTTCTTTCATATACATTTTGTCTGCTTTCTGTGCCCCGGCCGCACCTTTCTGAACGACTCCCCCCCCCCCACACCCAGTCACTTGGCTTCTCCGGGACTTACCTTCTCAGCACTGTCCTCTGCCACAGGACCCGGGAGTGGGGGGGTCAGTGGTGCGGGGCCTGCGAGGGGTCTGTCATCATGCTATGTTCTGGGTCCCTCCCACCTCTTTTTTTGCCCTGGGCCCATGTTATGTAATGGGTGTGTATGTGAGTTCTGCATCTGTGGATACACTCCTGGCACCATGTGTGTAGGTCCCTCCCTTCTTGTGTGGTCTGAGTTGCAATGCCACCTGGTCACCTACATTTAGCAGACAAGCAGCGAGCTACATTTACCCCCCCCCACACTCCCCCCACCGAGGGAGGAGAGCAGTCATATGGATGCTCAGTCCTCCCTTCCCCAGCTGGCCCCTGAGTGGCCCGTGTCTGTTCCTGAACTTGGGTCGCTGGCATTGTGGCAGGTGAGGCACTTGGTGCCTCAGCCCTCTGCACCCCTGGGCCGGCGTTAGGCAGCCCTGTTTCCATTTCTTCTTTTGTCCAGCTGTTTGCCCTTGGATCATTGATCTGTTCCTCTCTTCTGGTAATCGTACCAGCTCCTGTAGTCCCAACCCTCGCTTCTGCAGTTGCCATGGCCGTTGGGGATCTCCGTGACATGAGGTCCAAGATTGCTGAGCGACCGTCGTGCCTGTCTTACAACCCATGTGATGCCAGGTGGTGCTCGAGCAGACCGCACCTGCATATAACGTCCCTGTACAGAGGAGGCAAGCTCCGTGGCTCGCTGTAGAGGTGGCCTCGGCCACGGAACCTGGCATTGCCCCTTCCTGGCTGAGTGCACTGCCACACAACAGCACCTCCCTAGCCCACCTGCTGCTCTGTCAGCTCCCACATCCGCTCCTGTTTTGTTTTTGTTTTTTTAATAATTATGTTTTATTGATTTTCCATTCATGTATAGCTATAAACAATGTTTTAAACATTTCGACAACAACAAAAGAATTGTTCATTGCATAAAGAAAGCTTACAATGAAATGAAAACAACATTTCATTAGATAAGATAGACTTGTCCTAATAAGTGTTGGAGGATCCAGCATGCCGATTTTATAATTTCATTGTTTATATCATTCAGAAGACCCGTAAATGTTACGTACTACCATGAGCACGGTTCAGTTTTGCTTACAGATAATAAAATATTAAACATTATAAAGTGGAGTCGACGGCAGTTAAATCAAGAATTTGTCAAACTATCCAATACCTATTGTAATAGAACTGTGAAAAATAATGAGAATTAGTAGTGAACCTGTCTCATTTCTATAGGGATACTTAATTTTTCAATAACTTTTTTAATAATTATTTAAATTCATAGTTAATTGTGTAGTCAGTACTATAAATTATATTTTATTTCTTTAATCCCTCTAGAATATATTTAAAATCCATATAGTAAACACATATCAAATATTTCCTTATCTGCATTATTTATGATCGCTCTTTCCTCCATATACCTTAATAAATAACAGACAAAATATATTTGAATTATATCAAACTTCCACCCTTATTAAGCAATAAGGCATGACCAGGGGTTATGTTAATGGTCTATTAATCACCCTCTGAGTGTAACGTTGCACGAGGCATAGCTGAGTGCCACATGCACCTAGAAGGTGATTAACTTAACATAGAAACATAGACTTTGACGGCAGATAAAGACCGCTTGGCCCACCCAGTCTGCCCATTTCCCTACCTATTGGACAAGCTGCAGATCCTAGTTCACCAACTGCCTACTTCCTCCCCCCCCACCAGAATTGCCTTGTGTCTGTCCCATGCACTCTTAAATTCCCCCACTGTTTTTGACCCACGACCTCCTCAGGAAGGCCGTTCCATGGGTCCACCACCCTCTCCATGAAAAAATACTTCCTCACGTTGCCCCTGAGCCATCCCCCCCTCTGTCTTCCAGTTGTGCCCCCGTGTTCTTGCACACTTCTTTTTCTGAAAGATGCTACCCTCTTGGACTTTGTTGATTCTCTTGAGGTACTTGAAAGTCTCATGTCCCCCCCCCCTCGTTTCCTCGAAGGTATACGTATTAAGCTCCTTTAGACTCTCTTCGTATGGCTTATGGTGCAGACCTTGCACCATGTTAGTTGCCCTCTTCTGGGCTGCCTCCATTCTGTCTAAGTCCTTGCGGAGATGAGGTCTCCAGAACTGCACGCAGTACTCCAGATGGGGTCTCACCAACTGTCTGTACAGAGGGATAACTACCACCTGTGTTCTACTGGTGTTGCCTCTCCCTGTGCATCCCAGTATCCCCCAGCCTCCTTACTGCCTTCTTACATTCCTCACCTATCTTTAGGTCATGTGATGTGACTATCCCCAGGTCCCTTTCCATTTTTGTTGTTAATAACAGCCCCCCCCCCCGTTGTGTACTCTTCCCCTGGATTTTTGTTTCCCAGGTACATTACTTTGCACTTCTTTGCATTGAATCCGAGCTGCCATACTTCTGACCATTCCTCCAACCTTGCCAAGTCGCTTTTCATCCTTTTCACGCCTCCTTGTGTATCAACCCTGTTGCAGATCTTTGTGTTTTCTGCAAAGAGGCATACTTTCCTTCTAGTCCCTCCTCAATGTCACTTATAAAGACATTAAAGAGGACCGGTCCCAGTACTGAACCCTGCAGTACCCCATTAGTAACCTCCCTTTCTTTGGCGTGGACTCCGTTTACTATTACCTTCTGTGTCCTGTTGTCCAGACAAACCATTACCATAACCCTTGGAGTGCCTTATTGCCATTTTAATAAAAACATTTTTTAAAACAATGTTAAATCTTGTTCAGCGTATGATTACCTGTATGTTAATAAAAGATTAACATAGGTCTGATAGAATGCTTACAGCCAATCAGAAAGCTCTATTTCTCACTCTTTTTATAATGTCCATTAAGCCATTTGCCCATTTTGTTATTGCAGTTTCTAGCTCCTCCAGACTCGTGTCTTTTGAATCTGAAGAAAGTCTCGCTATAGACTGATTTTGAGACACCTGCTTTTCCTTCTTATGTTGGGCTTTTCATAACCCAGCTGTCTGCCGTGGTTCAAAAAATAGATATTTATTATCACTGTAAAGTATTGAACATTTTGCATGGTATGGAAAGGTGCAGGTAGCACCTGACACACGACTCTCAACCTCCTGCCGGCCCAGTGGTGTGGCGGTAGTGCTTCTGCCCACCATGCCAATGACCTGGGATTAGGAATGATCTCTGTCGCTAGGGCCGGCCCGAGAGGAAGAGGATCAAGTGGCTGCTGGGTTGCTGGCTCCGCTGCAGAACTGCCACAAGGTGGAGACCCGGGGTAGGATGGGACAGGAGCAGCAAAGGTAAGGAGGGAGTGGTGTGTGCATGTCTCCACATGCATGTGCTGGTGGGTGTGCCCCAGCTAAGGGGAGGGATCGAGAAAAGCAGAAAATAGGTCGAGGTGGGCTTAATGAAGCTGTGCCAGTCTCCTTCAGCCTGCGCCATCACCCAGCCACCAGCTCTGGATATGTAAACTGGGGGGGGGGGCAGCCCGTCCCCTTCTGGCCCATCACAGGGGGCAATCCATGGGGGACCCCCAGTGGTGGGGGGAGATGTGTGCCAGTCTCCTTCAGCCTGCACCATCACCCAATCACCAGCTCTGGGTATGTAAACTGGGGGGGGGGGCAGCCCGTCCTCTTCTGGCCTGTCACAGGGGGCAATCCATGGGGGACCCCCAGTGGCAGGGGGAGATGTGTGCCAGTTGGGGCAGGGGCATGGCTGAGTATTGGAGGAGCTTCTTCCTTCAGTCTTGTGTAAGGGGAGAGATATCGGGGGAAAAGCAAATCTGATATCCTTTAAAAGACAGAGCACCCTTACTTTGTGCTGTGCGGGATACCATGTCTCTTTCCATTTCAAATGAAAATGTTACCATCATAGTTGTCTTTATTTCCTCCTTCTCGTCTGCTGATGTTTGCCAGGTGTCCTTTGAAATACAATTTTTAACTTGAATTTTTTTTGTGTATCTTTCTGGGTGTAATCTACAGGCACATGCAGTAAAGGGGAAATTGTCCTCTGGGAGATTAAGTGCTTCTAAAAAAAAAAAAAAAAAAAAAAAAAAAAAAGGGCATTTGGCACTAATTCCCTCAGGTTTTGATATTCTGTCAGTTTACAATGGCAGTACAGCCAGTCTTAAAATTCCTGCTTCCAAAGCCAGGTCAGCAGCGTGCGAGTGGAACACACACTGAAGTACAAGCCCCCCCCACCGCAGTCATGCCGCCCAGTGTTTTATTTTAACTTTACAACCCCACAGGCTGCCCCCTCCTTTACACCTCTTACCTTTGTGGTGGTCATGTTCTGTGGGTAGCTACCAGTCTGGACACCAGCTCCATCAAATTCAGCACTGTTCCAAACCACGCACCCACTGGCCCCCCCAATGGTGGGGTCCAAACTGGGAAAGAGCCGCAGGATTATAGATATGTTCATTTGGTAAGGGTGTAGGGGACAGCCCCACGCTAGAACACCACTTCAGGCCATTCTTCTCCTCCCTGACTGGACTGCAGAACTTTGGTCCTTCAGCCAGAGGGCTCACTGTGGTTAGGAGGGCTTCCCCTACAATTATGTGATCCCCCAGTCAGAGTGGAGTCAGGAACTGTGTGTTTGAGACAAGCAGTGTTGATGGACAGCCAGTGTATATTGTACAGTTGTGCAAGAGGAGCAGAAGATGAAACAGTTGCAATCGAGATCTTGAATGGTCCACTCTGATGGCCCAGCTTTGTGCATTGCATTGCCATGTGGACAGCTGTGTTCAGGAACGAGCCTGAGTTCTTCTTGTCAGGTAGCCTAAAGATGAGAATGCTGAGAATATGCCAGTAGCAGTTTTACAAGTGGGTGGACAAAAGCACAGTGGGGTGGGGGTGAATCTGGTGACTTGCTCAAGGCTAAACACTGTGAGTCAGCACCTGTGGTGGGATTCAAACATGGTATCCCTGCTTCATAATTCGATGCTCTGACCACTGGGCCATCGTACCTTCTGGCTTATTTACCTTGGATGCCCCTGTCCTCCCCCCCCCCCCAGTGCTTGGGGTTATCACAGCTTCTTACCCCTGGAGTCTTTTAGCATCATTAACCTTTTTGCACTTAGCTGGCTAGGTGCATCTGCCCCAGAGGTGTGCCTTTAAGAGATATTTAAATGAGCTTAGGGCCAAGCCAATCAAAAGACAGGAAGGGGTGAGAGCTTTTGAAGGGTTCAGAATTTTTTCTCCGCTGGACTGAGCAACATTGCCCCGAGGTGTCTCTCAACTTTCCTGGTTGACAGCCTCCTAGTGCTTATCTGGGTAAAGTTTTCCTCATAAATTAATTCTATTAGTGTGCTGAGTGAAAGTTTTACTTTTTTTTTTATTAGCGCCACACTAATTTTTTATTTTTAGTGTGATAGCGCTATTTTGGCTTTATTTTTACCGCGACTTTCATTTTAAAACCTAATTTTATAGTGGGTGTTTATTTTCTATGGTTCCCTTCATTTTGGGGCAAATTCTTGTGGGAACCATCGAATTAGGGACATTTGGCTTGTTTTTTACCTCAGACCTCTCGGGGTTTACCACGAGGCACCTGCAGTAAATTTCAAATTAAACAGTGCCTGGGGGGTTTCTCTCTAGATTGGCAATTACAAGGAAACCTTTTTTTTTTCTATTACTGGACCTTGGTATCATCTGTGTCAGGACTGTCCGTAAGGGTCCAGCAGCCACCTGTGCGCAGTGGACCAGTTTCACTGGGTTTCTTTTAAGATTGGCACTGGTATAGATCCCAGTTCTACAACAACAACAAAAAAAAAAAGGCACTAGTAATAGAGTTTATTAACTGGGGCAGGACTAGAAACCTGCACTCCGTTCGTAGTTCCAGGACTGGTTTGATTTGCTTAAATTGGAAAACGTAGCAGACAAACCTTTGATTATTATGGCTGAGGATAAATCAAAGGCTTCCGATGAAGGGCCATCCAAAAGTACTAATACCAAAAGCAGAGGTGCAGAGGAACCCTCCAGATCCCAGCCAAAAAGTAAAGCATCCAAAGATGAAGTTTCTCACAAATTAAAAAATAATAAAAGTGACAAAAAAAGGAAGCTTGATCAAGCCTCTGATAAAGTGGCTAAAAAGAAACTCTGTGAAGACAAAAATGCTCTTGTTGCTCCTGGGAAAGCCAATAGCGAGACAACAGGCAGCTTAAAGCATACAGAAAAAAAACAAAACACTTACAAACCAAGTCTGCACAGGTACTTCTGTCAGTGCAAGAAATGGAAAAAGTGTGGCAGCTGTTTCAGACCCTTCAAAAGATGGGTCCTCGATTTACTGGGGCTGGCAAGCACTCTTCCACAGTTCTCTCTTCTGTAGACTGTGAGGGTGATGCAGATAATGATCAATTTTATGATACCCCTAACATGGATTTTGAGGGCCTTGAGCCCCAGGAGTCCCCGGACCCTCATCTTTTTTTTTTTTTGACTTTTTCCCTTCGGTCACGGCCCGCGGAGCCTCTCTTTGGCATCCCGCTTGTTCGTGCCCACCTGAGGTCCCCTCGGCCCTGTGCCTCCTCTCTACCCCCCCTCCCCACAGACAGCACCCCCAGATTAACCCCTCCAGGGTGGGGCTGCCCCTCCTTTTTGGGCGCTGTTACAACATAGACTCTAGCGGTAGGTGAGGGCCCGGGTGGTGAAACTGGAAGGCCGGGCAAGGTGGATCCGGCAGTTGGCATCGGGGTCAAGTGCCATTGCCTACCCTGCGGAGCCAGGCTTTTCATGTTCTGGTGCCCCTCGCCCTGGCGTGGTGCACCCCTGATGCAATGGCGCACGGCAACCCTGCCTGCGTGAACCATGCTGTTTGACGGGCTGCTGACATACTGCAGTGCCCCTGATCTCCACTGGGAGCTGCTGGTATGCTGGACAAGCCCCAGCCCTCCCACTGGGGGAGGAGAGCAGCCCTGTGGGTGCTTGATCCTCGCCCCATCCCTGCCGAGCCCCCAGTGCCCAAGCTCGCTCCCGAACTCAGGTCGCTGGTGTGGCACGAGGTGTGGCGTTCAGCACCTCAACCGTCTGTGCCACTGGGCCAGCCATCCGGACCCTCATCTTGGAGATCCCCCTGGTGACCAAGAGGCTCCTTCCTCTATGTTTACATTTATACAAAATATGCTGGACAATCTGGGCCTCCTTACGCAGGCGCCCAACCAGGATGTCAAAGAAGACAAAGATTATAGGGAGATGAGAGGTCTTTCATCCTCAAAGACCCTGGTCATCCCTATCTATAATGCATTTTGAAAAAATACCATGAAGGTGGTTCAACACCCCACTTCAGTATCAGGGGTTGATAAGCGGCTTGAGAGAAAATATAAATTGTCTAAAAATGGTACCGAGTTCCTGTCTGCACACCTTAGCCACGAGAGTATAGTGCGGCAGGCAGCTTGTGATAAAGCTGGAGTCTCCTTCTCCCCGACAAGGATTCCAAGAGAATTGACTTTATAGCAAAGAAAATGTATGCCACAGCTTCCCTGCTTCTCAGACTTTCTTCTTACATGGTGTTCATAGCCAAAAATCAGAAAGCCCTTTGGAAATCTGTCCAGGCTGTCGCCTGCAATGGATCAGATTCTATGGTGCAGGAGCTGGTGGATATGTCAAAAACTGCCCTGGAAGCTACTATGTACCAATTCCACATGTCAGATGACAACAGTGATGCAGCCTCTGGAGTGATGGCTCATGCCATCTCTCTGAGACCCTTCGCCTGGCTTAGAACAACCAGTCTGACCACAGACACTCAGAACAAGGCCATGGATTTTCCCTGTGATCAAAATATGTTGTTTGATTACAGAACCACTGACAGTGAAAAAAGTCGATGAGTACAAGGCCTCTTGGCAGAGCCACTCATCCAAGCCTAAGCCCACCACCCCTCAGAGATCCCGTTCCAGGGGCGGTAGAGGCAGAAGTTTTGTTCCCAAGCCTTACAGTCTCTATCCCCAATCTGATTTCGGCCAGTACAGGGGGTCTTTCAGAGGCAGGGGCAGAAGGGGCCAAAGAAGAACCACCTCTATCCAGTCATCTGTCTCAGTCTAAGTCCTGATGTGCGTGTCCAGGTCGCCTCCCTGCTTCCGGTTGGAGGCAGACTCTCCTGCTATCTTCAGCACTGGTCCCTCATCATGTCGGACAAGTGGGTACTGGAGATAGTGGAGAAGGATCTACCATTACAGTTCAAGCAGATGCTAGACCTCAAGCATACCCAGGTGTCAAGACCTCTGTCCCCAACACAGATACCGCTGTTGGAATTGGAGGTACAAAACCTTCTGGCTTTATGAGCAGTGGAGAGGCTCCCTGCCCACAAGAAGGGCAAGGGCCTCTACTCCCGGTATTTTCTGATACAAAAGAAAACGGGGGAATGGCGACCCATCTCAGATATTTAAACAAACATCTGAAAAAAACCAAATTCACAATGGTCACTCTGTCACTGGTCATACAGTCCTTACAGCAGGGAGACTGGCTAACCTCCCTAGACTTAAAGGACACATACTTCCAAATACCCATAAGGAGATCTCACAGGAAGTTTCTCAGGTTCAAACTTCCTCCGGGTCATTATCAGTTCACCGCAGTGCACTTTGGTCTGTCCTCGGCCCCAAGAGTCTTTACCAAGTGTCTCGCAGTGGTAGCAGCACATCTCAGGAGACCGGGTGTCGCTCTCTACCCCTGTCTGGGCAACTGGCTCATAGTAGCAAAGTCTCCTTGCCAGGTCAAGGAATCTCTTTCCCTCACAGAACGCACTCTGGAGTCTCTGGGTTTCCTGGTAAAGCTAAAGAAATCTCACCCGGAACCCACCCAGCTGCTCACCTTCATATGCTTTCCTCCCGCAGGAAAGAATTCAGAATTTCCTTTCAGTGGCAGATTCTTTCACCTGAGGATAGCCAAGACCAGCCAGACATTTCCTCTAACTTCTGGGACATATGGCCTCTATGACTGCAGTAGTCCCAGGGGTCAGGTACAGGATGAGACTCCTGCAAGTCTACCTCGGAGCTCGCTGGTCTCAGAGAAGCAAAACATTTTCAAAGTTGATACCCATGTTGGAGCAGTTCCTCCAAAACTTGCTGTGGTGGAAGAACCCTGCAAATTTGCAGGCAGGTTCCCTTTCAAGCGCCTCTTCCCACAAAGGTGATCACCACAGATGCCTCCCTTTTGGGCTGGGGAGCTCATTTGGACAGTGCCTCAGTAAGCAGCAACTGGATGCCCTAAGAGTCACAGTTGGCACATAAATCTTTGGGAACTCGGAGCAGTCTTCCTAGCTGTCAAAGCTTTTACTCCTAGCATAGAAGGGCAGGTGGTTCAAATTTGAATAGACAACACCACTGCAATGTTCTACATAAACAAGTAGGGTGGTATCAGATCAGGAATACTTTGGAATCTCTGGTCTCTAGCATTCTCCCTGGGAGTCAGCCTCTTGGCTATTCACCTCCCAGGCAAACTCAATACTCTAAACCGCATCAGTCAAGGCAAGAGCGAATGGACACCGAACAAGCAAGTACTAGCCACAGTGTTTAGGCGGTGGGGAACACCAGATGTGGATCTGTTTGCCTCTCCTCTCAGTTTTCAGCTTCCTCAGTACTGTTGCAGGCCCCCAGTTCCAGGAACACTTCCTCTGGATGCCCTGATCCTGGACTGGTCAGGGAGGTTCCTATATGCATTTCCTCCCTTTCCCCTGATATTCAGGGTTTTGCTGAAACTCAGACGGCAGCCTGCATCTATGATCCTAGTGGCTCCAGACTGGTCCAGGCAAGCCTGGTACCCTCTCCTTCTCTCAATGTCCTGCAACAGGCCCATTCGCCTGCCTCCAACTCACTCCCTGCTGATCCTTCCTCAGATGGGAGTGCAGTACCCAGACATACACTCTCTTCACCTCAAGGCCTGGTTCTTGAGGAGTTAGTTTCCATCCTGAGAGTACTCTGAACAGGTCCTTAAGATACTGAGGATGGCTACAAAACCAAACACTAAGAAGACTTATGCAGCCAAATGGAGAAGGTTTTCCCTCTGGTGCAAGAGCGAAAAGATCGAACCCCTATCAGCTTCAGACCCTCAGCTGCTAGACTACCTGGTACACCTACAGGCGTCAGACTTGAAACCATCTTCTCTCAAGCTACACCTGGGGGCAGTTTCGGCCTACCTTTCGGTGGGAAATAAAAAATAATTTTTTTCCCTTGACATTTTTAAACAGTTTTCCAAAGGCCTCTTGCATCTCCAGCCTCCAACCAAGAAGGAGCCTGTTCCTCCTTGGAGCCTGTACCTTTGCATAGATGGGCTCATGAATCCACCCTTCGAGCCTACGTCCACGGCCCACATCAAGTTTGTAACTTGGAAGACAGTCTTCCTGGTAGCCATTACGTCTGCCAGGAGGATTTCAGAGCTACAGCCTTGTGCACTGAGCCGAATTATATCATTCTTCACAATGATAAATTTGAGCTCAGGACAAATAGGACATTTCTGCCAAAGGTGGTTTCAGAGTTTCACTTGAACCAGTCCATTACTCTGCCTGTCTTCTTTACTGAGCCATCCACTCCTGGCGAGCAAAAGCTCCACAGCTTGGATGTCAAAAGAGCCATCTTTCACTACCTAGCGCATACTAGACAATCCAGAGGCTCTTCCACTCAGTTGTTCCTCACCTACGGGGATGTAGGCAGAGGAAGACCAGCTACCAAGAGAACTGTGTCTCGTTGGTTGGTCTCTTGTATTAGATTCTGCTATGAGAAAGCTGGTCAACAACCTCCAGTGGGGCTCAGGGCCCACTCCACCAGGGGCACTGCAGCCTCGCTTGCAGCAGCAAGGGACATTCCCCTACTGGATGTCTGCAAAGCAGCTACCTGGAAATCTGTGCACTCTTTTGTGAAACAATACAGTTTGGATGTACAGACCAGATCTAATGCCAAATTTGGCAGGGAGGTTCTGCAGAGTCTCTTTGCTAAGTAGGTTCTCTGCCCACCTCCCACTTGGTACTGCTCGGTAGTCTGCAAAAAAGTTACTGATGCTAAAGGACTCCTGGGGTAAGAAGAAAAAATTACCACAGTAATCTTCTTTCTTCCAAGGGGTCCTTTAGCATCAGTAAGCTCCCACCCATCCTCCCTGGTTCACCAGTCGGAGAAGGGCTCTTTATGTCACCTTTTACCAAATTTGGAGTTTCTTATTAATGAGTTTTTAGCTTGTGTTGCTGTTGTTTCTATTTCCACTTTTGTGGACATTTGCATGTTTTTTGAATCATGTTGATTCTTTTTCGGGGCGTTTGCCCTCGTTTTTCTTTGAAAAATTCTGAAGCCTTCAAAAACTCTCACTCAGCTCGCACCCTTTCTTGTCTTTCGATTGGCTTGGCCCTCAGCTCATTTAAATATCTCTTAAAGGCACCCCTCTACGGCAGTTGCACCTAGCCAGCTAAGTGCAAAAAAGTTACTGATGCTAAAGGACCCCTTGGAAGAAAGATTACTGCAGTGAGTAATTTTTTCTTCCCTGTCCCTCATCTCAATGTTTAGTGTTGCCATGGCTCTCCCCATCCCCCACCCTGGTGTTCGAGTTCACCAATGCTCGTTGTCCACCATCCCAGTATTCGGGATTGGCATGGTTCCCCTCTCCTTCCACCATGACATCCGTGGTCGCCACGGCTCCCCTGCCCTCCACCGCAGTGTTCATAGTTGCTGCAGCACCCCCTGTCCCCTCCCCCAGTGTTTGTGGTTGCCTTGGCTCCACCTGTCCCTCATCACAATATTCAGGGTTGCCATGCCCCCCCATCCCCCATCCAGTGTTCGAGTTCCCTATGCACACATCCCATCACCCCAACTTTGAGGGTCAGCACAGCTACACCATCTCTCTCCACCACAATGTTTGGGGTTGTTACAGCCCCCTTTCCCAGCTGCAATGTTTGGGGTCAACATGGCTCCCCTGTCCCTCTCTCCAGTGTTTAGGGCCGCAACTGTGTACACGGATTCTCCCAGGGAGCAGCATAGTGCTGCTGCAGTGAGTACACAGATTCCCCCATCTCCCAGGGAGCAGCATATAGAGAATACTGGATGTGCAAGTATGCACTACCAGTATGTTCTGCTATGGGGGGGTTCTGATTCTGTCTGACCTTGAGAGCAAAATTCAAGAGGTCCGTGGGAATCAGAATGCCGAGGTGTCAGAAAAACACTGGTTAGGTATAAAGTTGCTCAGCCTGTATGTTTTATAGTGCATAGTATTATGTGAAATGTGCACACCGTTTTTTTTTTTTTTAATCACTTTCAGAACAAAACTGACTTGTGCAATATCTAGAGGTTTTAGAATGCTGTTGTGCCACTGAAGGGTACAATCACATTCCATGACCTTTGAACAGTGGTACAACAGCATTTTGAAAAGTGTGGAATTCTGTACAGAGCAGTGCTCTACTATACACAATATAGAGAATAACTAACACCAATGTGTGAATAACGAGTGGTTCTCACACCCAGTGAGTGCTTTGATTGCAGCGGGCACGAGAGCAGAGCTTGAATTCCTAAATGATGTCACAGCACCCAGGAAATGTGTGAAGTTTGTGAACCTGCCCATTCTTCACAGTATGGTGGTGTTTATTTTTTTTTAAATACAAGTATTAGCATGTTTTTAAGAGAGTTATAATAAGGTGAGAAATGTATTCTTGTGTTGCTGTGGTGTTTACAACAGGAAACCAACACCATCTTCCCATAGTAAACACCAAGTGTCTGGTTTTAGTGAGCACAGCTGAGAGCTCATACTCAAGGTTCAAAGTTGTTCTTAACCCTTAGGCTGCCAACAGAATTGGAACGCATAGCGATCCTGGACTGATGTATCAGTCCGCGGCACAGCAAGGGTTAACATTCTTTTTTTTTTATCATGCCATATTTTACTCCTTGCAGCCACTGCTCAGCTCCACCTCTGCCCCCAACGTGGCACGCCTAGCTGGCATATGCAGCCTCTGCCTTCGAGAGGGGCACCCTTATTGCCCCCACGCCAGACGAGGAACCATTACCGGCGCGTGCATCGGGCATCATTTGGCCGGCGGAGCACAGCCTTCAAACTGCTGCGGCCTGTGCTGCATCATTTTCCACTTTTTCTACCCCTGAGAGTGCAAGCGTGCAATGACATCTGGACACTGGCGTGCGGCGTCTGCGACTCCATCCTTCCGCCTAGCTCTAGCAGTGCGCCGCGATCATCACCGAGGGCTCGCGGGCGATGGCTCCTGGATCCTCCTGGGATAGGAGAGCAGTCCACCAGATGCTGTATCCTATCCCCCCCGCCGACCCCTGACGGCCTGGGCTTGTGTCCGAACCCAGGTCGCCATTGTGGTGCGAGATGTGGCTTCCAGCACCTCAATCCTCAGCGCCACAGGGCCGACATGGGTTAATATTCTGAAAAAGTATAAAAACAACTTTTTGAAGCCATAGGAAACGCATGCTAACCATGCAATATCCAAAACAATTGACAAGTAGGTGTTGAGAACAAGCTGGATTACACACCTTGTTATTGTTATGACACTGGCACAAGAGCAAGGCTCGAGTGCCTTTGATGTCAAACACTACCAAGGTGTGTGAACCCCTGAGCTCTTAACACATAGGTGTTTGTTTTTTATAACACAAGAGCAGAGGTTAAATTGGGCAGGAGCCCACAGAAAGTCAGTTCTACCACCTCTTAAAAACATTGTATGACAGTTCAACCACTTCTGTCATCTCTCGCTCTCCATTGACTATGATAGAAGAGTTCTACCACCTAGAAATCCAGATGTGAGAGTTGCAGCACCTAAATATTGACAGTTTCACCACTGTACAAGAGGTAGCATGTTTTTCAAATAGGGATTCTTACCTTGTGGGTTCTGTTCAGCGCAGGAGGTAGTGACATCAGCTCAACTCGTGCTCTAGGTTATTCTTTTGTGACTTGAGCACGTGGCCGATTGCAGCAGCTGTGAAAAACTGCTCCTAATCTCCTGAAAAGGATGTTATCAACGAACTGTATGTTGAGGAATAACGTTTTCAGATCATGGGAAAAACATACTAACAATGTATTTTAATAAAATTGCATTTTCTCTCTCCTCATTCTTCATTGGTCAGGACATTTGCATGAAAACAGGATCTTTGCGTCTCAGACTTCGTCTCATCCTTGTTTTCTCTCCACTGAAGTCATAGTGCTGTCTGTGTGAGTCATTCCTAGGGCAGGACTGTGACGTTATGCTGCCCAATGGCTGTGTCATTGACCTGGGATTTGGGAGTGAACTGGCAACACACAGGTGGGTGACTGGTGCTAGCGCTGCTGATGGAAGTGCTTCTCAGCCCATGAAGGGGCACACATGGGAGCGACCCCTGTGGTAAGTTGGGGAGCATGCCCCCCCTTAGTGATGTGCCCTTCCCCCAGCTGGGTCCACGGGGGTTCTGGGACCCAGATACAAACCCTGCATTTTCTATTTTTGCAACAGCAGAAAAAAATCTAGTATGCTCTTGAATTAAAAAGGCTATCTCAAACATTTTTTTGGAATAATTTTTGTTTACGTATTAGTCTCAAGAAGACATTGCTCCTTCCCTTATCTTATCCCCCAAGACGTCTGTCTCTTGCTCTACATGGCTGAACACTGAAGGCGGATAAAGAAACAGCAATGGGGAAGAAAATGCTGTTTGCCTATTTATACAACTCCATTCTTAATATGGTTGAGTTCCCACCAAAGTGGATGCTTTTTGTGAATGTGAATAGGTAAACATTGATTCAACCCCTTTAATATTTCATCTGGAAAATAGTTCTATTTTACACTCTGTTTACTTCGCCCGTAGGCTAGTAAATCAAAATGTTCCACTGTAAGGAGGCAAGCAATAGGCTGAAAAACTAATGAACGGTGGAGATTTAGTGTTGCTGCCCTCTCAGGTTTATAATTTACAGTAAAGGCAGTCAAGAAGGTGAGGGATTGCCGTAGTGACAGAATCCATGCTGGTTTTATTTGGACTAGATCCAGGTTCAAACCACTCAGGTTTGAAAGAATAATGGGGTCACTATTTAAATGTTATTTCCTCTTCTGTTTGTGCACTTCACTTTTATTCTACAAGACCATCTCAGAAGGAGGGTTGTGGGTTCAAGGAACTTGGACTGTTGCTGTAGCAGTGGCATATTGTCTGCCTTTACTGATGCATTGTACTGGCAGTATAGTTTAGAGGTTAAAGCAATCAGCTGTGAATGACCTTGGTAGATTCAGCAGGCCTGGGTTTGATTCCCACATTTTCCACTTTCAATATATGTGATCCTAAGCAAGTCACTTGATCTCCCTGTGCTCCTGAGACACACTTGGAAATGGGCTTTGGCACTGTGTGCCTTTCCCACCCAAAAATTATAAAATAAAAAAAAAAAGCCAAGAATACTCTGCATGAGAAAATTAAGAATAATCTACTCCCTTTTTTTAATAATAATAAAAAAACCTGTTCTGACACCATCTGCTAATCCTTATGTACCCCTCCATATCTGCCTACTCCTACTGCAGCCTGACACCGATATGGCTAATCTGTCCTTACCCATCCTTACTCCTCGACCATTTTCTGTACTAATTGTGTTGCTAGTATTGTATTGCTTTGTCATCAGTACAAATTACTTGTCGTGTCCTGTTTCCTGTCCTCTGTTCCATTATTGTCATATATTAGATCACTGCATTTTGTGTCTCTGGTTATGTGTGATGTTCCCCAATGTAATGTGTTTTAGGATACGCTGATTTGAAAAATAATATATAGAATAGAATCATATTGTTATTTATAAATGTCCCTCCTTTCTCTTTCCTGTGTTCATCCCAACCCCTTCCTGTGCAACCTCAGTGGTCAGCAGGGCCTTTTTTTCTGCACGTCTGTCTGTCTCTCTGGCACCTTCTTACCTCCTTTCCTGCTGCTCCTTCTTTGGCTTTGTACTAGCTGCATTTCCCTGTATCAGGCCACCCACTGATCTCACCCAGTGCTAACCAGTACCATGGTTGTTTTCCTGTTAGGCAGTGGTGATCTTGGGGGTAGGGTAACATAGTACAGCATTGTACTGCTAGAAGAGACTTGGGCTTCATCTTGTCTGCTCCTTTTGTTGCACGGCATTGAATATAACCACTCAGAGGCAAAGTTATCTGTTTCATGAAATTCTGTAAGGCACTCTGAGTTTTTGGAACAGTGCTAAACAAAAATAACCTAACCCAGTCCAACCCAACCCACCCTAACCTAATCCAGTCCAACCGAACCTAACCCAAACCAACCGAATCTAACCCAGCCCACTGTAACCTAGCCTAACTCAAACCAGCTCAGCCCAACATAACCCAACCTAACCCAGACCAGTCTAACCTAACCCCCAACCCAGTCTAACCTAACCCCCAACCCAACCTAACCCAACCCAATCTAACTAACCCCCAACCCAACCCAGTCTGACCCAACCCAGCCTAACTCAACCCAGTCTAACTAACCCCAACCCAGCCTAACTCAACCCAGTCTAACTAACCCCCAACCCAGCCTAACTCAACTCAGTCTAACTAACCCTCAACCCAACCCAGCCTAACTCAACCCAGTCTAATCTAACCCCCAACCCAACCCAGTCTAACTCAACCCAATCTAACCTAACCTCGACCCAGCCTAACCTAACCCAAACCAACCCAGCCCAGTGCATCCCAACTTAACCTAACCAACAGACAAACTGCTATTAAATGAAAAATGAGGCAGTAACATTTTACACTGTATTGCACTTACATAGTGCCTCAGTTTTCATTTAGTAGTGCGTTTTTCTGTTGTTGTTATGCTATCTGCTGTTATACCACATCTCCTTTTTGCACCAGGATCTTTTGTTTTCTTGCTAACCTAATTCACCTAGCCTAGCACAACGCAGCACAGCCTAACCCAGCCCAGTCCAAAATAACCCAACCTAACCCAACCTTACAGGAAAGCATCTAGCAACCTCCACAGTCAATAGATGTTCCCCCACGAGGGTTTTGCCACACAATTAACATTGTTTTACTTCCTTCCCATATGCTTTTCTAACCAGAATCCTAGTGAACTGCAACTTTGAATTTAAAAATGTGCCTGTGGCCATCTCTCTCGGTCCTGCCAGCTTTCTGTGCTCTCTTTATGCTAATTAGCACTGCTGACCTCTACCATTAGTTAGCACTGCTAATTAAAGAGATAACAGTTGGTGCCCGCGAGATCACCCTGGGCGCATCTTTAAATTGGAAATTACGGTGCACTAGTATTATACTTTTAAAAGCATATGGCAAAGTGTTTGATTCTATGTTTGTAATAGGATTAAAATAAACATGTTCCATAAACTTTAAAAACTAATCCAACAAGAGTGCTAGAAAAGAAATGACATGGCAGAAGCCTAATTGGGGGCATATCTATTGACTGTGGAGGGTGCTAGGTTTGTGTGTTTTTATTTAAATGCCAGCTAAAGGGACAAAGTGCAAAACCTCAGACATTTCTGTTAAATGTAACCATCCTGAGCATAATGGTTTTAAATATTTTTATTTTAATAGATACCTGGAGACAGATTTTCAAAAGTGTAATAATTGTGCATGTGCAGCAAAAATAAAAATAAAAAAATTGCACTAGGGAGGGTTCCCAGCCACAACCACAATTGCCATATGTGTGCAGTTTTCTATATCATTGCCTTTTGCAGTCTTTTCCACATTTTACAGCAGTGTGCACGCTTTCTTTGTGCATGTGTTATGCCTGGTATCACCACATACAGTGTCTGTGAAAAAACAAAGGCCACCCATGCACAAAAATTGCAGAAATTTGCATTTTTTTCTGGTGCTGGGATTTTCCTCTGCACCAATGGGTTGTGCACAGGGATTCAGTCCCTGGGCCATGCCAGGATGTTTGACAATCCGACCCCTGGTCCTTAATGTCAGAATCTTCCAAGCCACTCTTGCCCTGTCCCCTACAGCGTGTCAGTGGCTCAGTAGGTAGCAGCTTGCCTGTGGGACTGGAACATCAGATGGTTGTGGGTTCTGGAACCACAGCAGGTACTGGGGTAATACCATAACTGACACTGTATTGCAGTGGGGGGGGGGGGTGCTGCACTGTTGAGGTGCCGTCTTTCGGATGAGACATTAAACTGAGGTCCCTTCTTCTCATTTCTTGTCACTGACCAGGTGGAAGTAAAAGATCCCATGGCACTTATCAATGAAGCATAGGGAAGCTTCCCTGGAGTCATGGCAGACATTCCCCCATTGCTAAAGCAGTTCCATTCTACCACCCCCAGGATGCATGTGGAAACAAGCTATCACAACCTAGTGTATTTTTCCTAGTCTAAAATTGCAAATAAATTATGTTTGGGGGTAAAATGAGTACTGTGCTTCCGGAGTTGTCTCAGATCATGTGGGACATTCTTATTGGTTACTGACTATCCCATCCAGTGACCAGTGAATGAATGCAGCTGGATTGGATCACTCAGTATCCCAAGTTTTTGATCTGACTTTAAGAGACACTATCTGATTGTACCCACTGTCTCTGGATCACCTGTACACAGCCCTGCAACAGCTAGGTTATGTGAACTACTTCTATAGTACCAATTGACTTGAGCATCGTCCGCTACCTTGACAAAGTGCTGGAAGGTGCAATAAACAACAACATCTCATTGGTGGTTCACAAATCTATTTAGCACAACAAACACAGTTACAACACAATAGGCTTCCTAACATAAATAGTTCCATATTTAGTGCAGTCATTTTTTTCAAAACACTCTTAACATACAAATATCTTACATATTGTTTCATGGAATTATGGGTACGCTGTGAGGTGGACCCTGATAACTGGTGGACTTGTTTACCCTTGTAGTGTAGAAAGATAGTTAGATACTGTGTATATATATAAACAGTCACCACACAATAACTGGCAGCAGTAAGGTGACACAACCTGATCTGGGAGCCAGAGGATTTTTATATCTCCACATGTTCTTGTTAAACTTGACGTCGGATGGAATGTCTTTTACAAGAAATATACTAACTTGGTCAGAACTGTGATTTCTCACCTGGTGGATATCGTTCTTAGTGAAATACATCCAACAAAAGACAATGACTCCTACTCATATAACATTATGTGTGTGCACGTGTGTGATTCTGCTATCTGCCCCCCCCCCTCAGGATTCAGCTTTGTAGTGAAATATTGCATGCACGTCCCTTTATGCCAGCAAATAGTAGCAGTTTAGCTTAATCTGCATTTTTTTAGGGAACGTGCTGCCCCCTTGCAAAATATTTGCCTCCTTTTTAAAAAAATTAGGGTCCCTCCCAAGCTACTGCAACTGTCTAGCTGTGTGTCCTCATCTGTACAGTCCTCTGACTGCATGCTTGCAATTTCCCAGCTCCGTTGTATCAGGCAGACTTTGTCATCGATGTCTCGTGTCCGCTGCCAGCTACAGGTAAGCCCAATACCTTGTTTCAAAGTGTTTTTCATGGGTTTTTGAGCTAAGAAGGACACTGCTCATTAATGTTCACCTTTAAATTGTGTGTCAAGAAGCTGAGGGTAAGCCCTGGAAGAGGTCCCTTGGGATCAGGGATCAGAAACTCTTGATAGGGGCACATCAGGGTCACAAGTAGACGGGTGTGGTGACCATCCTCAAGTGCAGACAATTGAAGTGGTCCTTGGGGTGAGTCAAATGAGGTTTGGGAGGACCAGCTAAAGGCACTTGTAAATATCAGTGGGGGAAAAAGGAATGTAAATATTTTTTTCAAAAGTAAAATGTCAGACTTGTGGCTTTTTTTAAGGGGGTCTTACAGTATAGTGACTACATTTTTTGTAGGAGGAGGTAATATCTGATGATTGAAAATTCCAGTTGTAAAATAGACTTCAAAGGATAAAAGAATCTAAAAAGACAGTAACCCTTGTCATGCCATAAGGTTCCTACCTTACTGAAGCTCAGTTCTGTATAGCTAAGATTACAAATAGGTGTACCACACCCAGGTAGTGTAGATGCATACCCCAGAATTCCACAGTAACTCTCTAGAGCAGTCTAAGCCAGGGACAATTTTTTTAATGTTATTGGGAGTTCACATTAGAATTGGTTTGTGTTTCTGAAGTTTTTAATAAATGGAAATGAGGACAACCCTTACTGTAAGTATGGCTGAAGATGCAGCTTAGAAGAAGTTGTGAGTATGAGTCAACATTTTTACACGGGAGTAGAGTGTGCTGTGGTGTACACTTTGTTCCTATGCAACGCACCCACTGTCTATTCATTCTTAGGTGTTGAAGGGCAACCATGAAAGCACAAGACAGCAACCACTGACTCAGGTGAGACTACAACCCTACCACACTGAGGCACAGAGTGTATGGCTACACTGCACTCGAGGGCCCAGAGCACAGCTACACCCCTCTTATGGACCAGAGCACAGCTATACCCCACTTGTGGGCCTAGAGCACAGCTGCACTCCACATGCGGGCCCAGAGCATGGCTATACCCCGCTTGTGGGCCCAGAGCACAGCTGCACCTCACCTGTGGGCCCAGAGCACAGCTGCACCCCACCTGTGGGTCCAGAGCACAGCCGCACCCCACCTGTGGGCCCAGAGCACAGCCGCACCCCACCTGTGGGCCCAGAGCACAACTACACCCCACATGTGGACCCAGAGTACAGCTACACCCCACATGTGGACCCAGAGTACAGCTACACCCCACTTGTGGGGCCAGAGCACAGCTACACCCCACTTGTGGACCCAGAGCACAGCTGCACCCCACCTGTGATCCCAGAGCACAGTTGCACCCCAGTTGTGGACCCAGAGCACAGCTGCACCCCACCCGTGGGCTCAGAGCACAGCTGCACCCCACTTGTGGGCCCAGAACACAGCTGCACCCCACCTGTGGGCCCAGAGCACAGCTGCACCCCACCTGTGGGCCCAGAGCACAGCTACATCCCACCTGTGGACCCAGAGCACTGGTACACCCTACGTATGGGCTCAGAGCAGAGCTACACTCCACTTGTAGGCCTAGAGCACATCTGCACCACAGTTGTGGGCCAGAGTATGACTACACCCCATCTGCGGGCACAAAGAACTGCTACACCCTCCTCGTGGGCCCTGAGCACTGCTATACCCCACTAGTGGGCCCAGGGCACAGATACACCACACTGATTGGTCGATGCACTACCATACTACTCTGATCGACCCAGAGCAGTTACTAATTCAGAGTGACCCATGTGACACTAGTACTCTGAAATATACAGTAAAAAAAACTGGGAGGAGTCTGCTGTAGAACCTGGGCCCCTAGCGTTCTGCAGCACTATGTCCTGATTTTAGCGGCAGGCCTTCTTGGCTTCTGTGGCAGCATTTTGTTATTTCTGCGGCATAATTTATTCATTTCTGTGGCAGAATGCAGTGCAGCCATTGTGTAAATTATGATGTTATGTTGTCAGTGACTCATGCCAAACACAGAGGTGAATGGGGCTTCATGATAAACAAGATGGGCACGATGGAAAAACTGTATATTTGAATGAAAATGTATCAAAAACCATGAATTCTGTGGCACTATATATATTCTGCGGCATGATGCTAATTCTTTGGAAAATTCCACAGCTGCAGAATCACAGCATTCCAGGAGCCTTGTAACCATCAGCCACTTCTAGAGACACCAGCATGGAGTGAAGACCCATTCACTTCCAGTACAGATTATTTGGTAATTAAAGCAGAAGTATTTGTTAGTGACAGTATTTTTTTTTTTCAGAAAAAAATGTTTGCCTGGCAAAAATAGCAAGATATACATTTTTCTTTCTGTTTTCTTTCATTCCTGAACCAAGATACTGGATTTTGAAGTTCTTAAAAGTTCCCACTCCTGTGCCATGCCCACCATGAAAAAAACAAATATCTCGGTACAGTGCTTTGCTGTTTACCACCTGAAATATGTGGTAGCACCATCCTAGTACATCACACAGTATGAATATAGTATATACATTCAACAGTTAATCTCAGCGGGAAGAGATTTGTAAACATCGTGAGTGGCAGGCATCTTTAATGATGTGACTCATTAATTACAAAATTAACTGCAAAAGCTATTTTAGAAACTAAAAATACATTAAGCAGGAATATTAGGATGTCAGAAATACCGTTTTTTTTTTAAACTATAGGATGACATTATCGACTAACAAATACCGCTGCTTTAATTACTAAAAAATCTCTGATAGTGAGCTGGTCTTTACACGATGCTGATGTCCCCAGAGCAGCTACATCACACTGATGGCTGAGCACAGCTACGCTACCCTGATGGCTGAGCACAGCTATGCTAAACTGATGGCTGAACACAGCTACGCTACACTGATGGCTGAGCACAGCTACACTACACTGATGACAGCCCATGGCACAGTTACACTAGGCTAATAAGACCAAGGCACATACATTACACTGCTAGCTCCATAGTACAGTCACACTGCACTGATGGGCCCAGAGCAGAGCTACACCCACTAATGTGCCCTGAAAACAGCCGTACCATCCAGATTAACCAGAGCAGAGCCACACCCCACTGATGGGCCTAGAGCACAGCTGCACCATACCAATGAGCGGAGAGCACAGCTGCACCATACCAATGAGTGGAGAGCACAGCTGCACCATACTGATGAGCGCAGAGCACAGCTGTACCATACCGATAAGCGCAAAGCACGGCTGCACCATACCGATGAATGCAGAGCACGGCTGCACCATACCGATGAGCACAGCTACACCATATCGATAAGCGTAGAGCACGGTTGCACCATACCAATGAGTGCAGAGCACAGCTACACCATACCAATGAGAGCAGAGCACAACTACACCATACTGATTAGCGCAGAGCACAGCTGCAGCATGGCTGCACCATACTGGTGAGCGGAGAGCACTGCTGCACCATGCTGATGAGCGCAGAGCACAGCTGCACCATAACGATGAGCAGAGAGCACAACTGTACCATACCGATGAGTGCAGAGCACAGCTGCACCACGCTAATGAGCCCAGAACAAGGGTCAGACTGAGGTACATGAGGTGCCAGAGATCAACAGTTTGGCCTTCAACTGGCTGTGTCTTCTCAATCATGGTAAAGCAGAGGTTATGATTGCTGAGCCAGTTCAGCGTGGGGTGGCCTTGACAGACAGATTAGCAGCCTTGCCATCACTAGGCAGCCAATCACACAGAGCTGTGGACACAGTAAAGAATCAAGGGGTTATTTTGGACTGTTTTCTGACACAAGAGCAGCAGGTGTTGGCTGTTGTCTGAAATTGTTTTTACCACCTTCGTAAACATCAACCGGATCAAACGGCATTTGGTGCCAACTCATCTGGAGATGATAGTCCACGTCTCTGTCACCGCCAGGCTAGACTACTGCAATGCTCTGTACTTAGGGTTACCTGGAGGTGTGATACAACACTTGCAGGTGGTCCAGAATGCTGCAGGCCAGCTGGTAATGGGAATTTCTCGAATTGACCATATTGTGTCGGTCCTACGATCTCTGCACTGGCTGCCTGTGGAGTGACACATCACCTTCAAGATTTTCTTGATGACATACAAGGCCCTACATGGTTTGGGTCCTGACTACTTGAAAGATCTCCTAGTTATCTACTAACCTACCTGCCCCTTCACTTCTCTGATGCGAGCCTTTTTGTAGTCCCCAGTTCTCGCCTAAAGCAGTCTGGGGACAGAGCATTTGTTGTGGTAGTCCCGCGGCTCTGGAACACATTACCTGCTCAGCCTGTGTGGTGCAGGCCTTTAGAGCCTCTCTAAACACTTATTTATTCACTTTAGCATACCCAGAGAGTTTTTAATGTGATTTCTATAAACAGTGTTGTTTTTTGTTTTTTTTTTTAAATCACGACACTGTTTTGTCTGCCATACGGACCCGGCAGGGGCTGGCTCCCCGGGGAGTGCGTCCTCCGGCCCATTGGGGCCATCACGGGTCCTGCCGAGTCCTGGCATTTTCCTCCACTTTTCTCCACTTGTGCCCACGCACTGTGCAATGGGTGCAGCAGCCATCTCTGCCTCTGTGGAGGCAGCCAAGCACCCCAGGTGTGGGCAAACCCCTCCAGCTGTGCTGTCACGCACAGCACAAACCCCCAACCCCCAAGGAAGGAGAACAGTGATGCTCAATCCTTACCTCCCCAGCTGGTCCGCGAATGACCTGAATCCATTCCCGAACCCGGGTTGCCGGCGTAGCGCAAGGTGTGGCATCCAGCGCCTCAACCCTCAGCGCCACCGGGACGGACTAACCATGTTGCTTTTTTTTATCATTTGTAATTTTAAAATAGTTGTATGATTTATTATTTATTTTGTATTGATTGCACAAAACCCTGAGCCGCAGGGATAGGGCACTTTATAAATAAAATTTGCTTTGCCTTTCAGGAGGCCCACCTGGAAAGTGGGTATAGGAACCAACTGGAAATTTAAAGGGGAGGGACCAGAGTGACACACTCGTTTCAGTATTCCACTTCAATTTCATGTACTAGCCCTGGTCTCAGCATCTTACATTTACTTGCAGTGCCCAAAATACCTTATTTAATTAGAAAATAGATGAGAAATGTAAAAAGGAGCAGCATTTAGAAGGAACCAGGTACCCAACAACGGAGGGCACCTGGAAATTTCAGGTATCCTGATGGGCCAATCTGACTCTGCCCAGAACAACAATGAACCAGAGCACAGCTATAGCTCACTAACAAGGCCTAAGTACGCTGCACTGATGAGTCTAGAGCACAGCTACCACAGGTCGACGAGCCGAGAGCACAGGTACACCAGGCTGATGGGACCAAGAGAACAGAACATGTGTCAGTGATTGCTTTTTCTCAAAAATACAGTCCTAGTGTCCATACCGTAGTTGTGCAACACCTGAGCATGGCATCGGGGTCTCTTGCAGATAACATCACTCATACCCAACAATTATAATTTATATGTTTTCATCATTATCATATAGGTCGAAACCAAAGTATAAAGTCTCAGAATGAAATGCTGGAATTTCAGCTCCCAGATCAGTTTGATGCTCTTCCTGTGACTCGGGACTATGTCCTTTATTTTCCAGTAAATTGCACTCTTTCCTATAGGATCTGACTTGTTCTGTTTTCCTGTATGAGCAATAGAAGTCTGTTGGTAGTGTTTTTCTCTGTAGACGGACCCTGTTTCCTGCAAAGCACAGGGACACCCTAGTACATCTCAGAACCCGTTAAACACATATTGTGTCTCTAAGGGCCCTATCGGCTGAAAGCAATGTTGGAGAAAAACCACAAAAGTAATCTATTTTATCAGACTGACCTTCATAGCTTTTTACACTTCAACTGTCAACATGTACAACAACAATAACAGTGAGACTCTAATCAAAAGCCTTCTATGTTTGTGACCCAGAACACCAAAGTCCAACTCTGAAATGTCTGCAGATTCTTATAGCTTTATCTTTTTATCTAGTCAGTAAAGTCAGTGAATCAAAAAGGAACTCATTCCTTCCAGTTGGGGGTGGGGGGCTGATGTTCCTGTCGAGGTTTTGATCCTCAGCTTTTCAGTCTGAGTTAAAAAAACATTAACGTTTGGAACTCATCATTCATCAATTAGTTATTAAGAGTTGCAGGCTGGGCGCCAACATTCCTTCCACCCTTGGAGGGTCAAGAAGTGAAGTAAGAGCTCTGCATGGAATAGAGTCGGTCAATAGGGTTTCCAACGCGGGCCTGGAGGAGGCTGGCTTCTGGGGTTGCTAGGAGACAGTCTCCAAGGTGACCGAGGCTGGTGTCACTATCCATGTCGTGGAAGACCCCCTCTGAGTCTATGGCAAAAAAATGAGCAACAATTACTTGTGTTTCAGGCATCAACCACTTTTTAACAAGGTGAACCATTATTGTTGCCACAACCAATTTATTTTTACACAGGTTGTTCTCCTCCGCCTCCTCCTCCTCCACCTGACATCCCCATCAAATTATTTCACAGGTGATCTCCCAACCTCAACAGTGGACAGCTGTGACCACAGAGAGGTCTGGTAAGCAAGGGACCTGAGAGTGTTAACTGCTGTCAGGGTATGGGTGAAAGCCGGACTGCTGAAGCAGACTGCACCAGATCGATTCAAGCTAAACCAGCTGGTCTGGACAGACTGGACAGGAGGCAAGCTGCACAAATTTTGCCAGTCCTGCCAATGTGGCCAGACCGCTTGGTCCAACTTTTGCTGATCTAATCAGGTTTCATTCTATTGGTCCAGTTTTCACCATGTCCTGGGTAAGGGTGAATACCTGACTACCAGAACCAGACCAGACTGGTAAAAGCAGGACCGGCCAGTCTGGCCACACTGTCCAGACTAGCAATATTCATGCAAATTGTGCTCTGGCCAATTTGACTGAACTGGCTAGTCCGGCATTTACCAGTCTGGTCTGGCCAGGCTCCAGCAGTCCAGTTGTCACCAAGTCTCCTGGTGGTCATCTTATAACTAGTGCTTTCTCTATGCTTTTGCTGCTTACTTAATCTCTGAGAAGGCCTAACCGCACCATGCTGTCTTTGGCGACGGGGTGGGGAAGGGGACTGTTTCAGAGAATGCTACCTTCACATGACTCCTTGGAGAGAGAGAGAGAGGCCCCACTGGGGCTGGAAACCTGAGTCCCGCTGTGAGTCCAGTTTTTCTGCATGGTATTCAAACAGCTATCCCAACACCACTACACCAGGCCCAGCTGCAGCGCATTGTTATAGCACTGGTTCAGTGAATGAGGCCAGATCAGCACCTTTTCAGACGGCTCTGCAGTTCAGCCCCATTCATTGTTATCTGTTGAACTGCACTATTTTTAGTAGTTTCACACAACTTGAAGTTAAATTTAGCTTTGAATTATCTTCCTTTGCCCACAATAAAGAAAGCTATTAGGGGCATGCACAAGGGATGGTATGGGGTCAAAGGTCAGTACTATATCACTCACTGGCGAAAGCAGGTCATTAAAAACAAAATTGAGCTTTTATTTTCCTGCATTTATTTATCTCCTCCCTCGGGGCTCACAGGCGAACTTCTCTGCTGGCATCCCATCTTGGCTCCTTCCCCAGTAATTCCCCCATGGATTCCCCCCTCTCCCCCCCCCGTGGCGGGTCCGGAGGAAGGAGGGCTGGCTTCCCCAGAGCTCAGTCCAGAATTTGGGGGGTGGGTCACCGAGCGGGATCGCCAGGTCATGGAGCCTGCCAGCTTCATTTTCACTTTTTCTCCCATCCCCTCGTTGCTGGTGCACACACAGGTGTGGAGGTGCCCATATGCTGCAGCCTAGCAACACCCACCCTTCGTGTCACCCACAGTCCCGGACTACCCCCCCCTCCTCGGGAGAGGAGAGTTGTCATCAGATGCTCGATCCTCTCCCTTCCCGGCCAGCCCTCAGTGGTCTGTGCTTATTCCCGAACACAGGTTGCTGGCATGGTGCAAGGTGTGGTGTCCAGCACCTCAACCCTCAGTGCCACCGAGCCAGCCCTAAATTCAGCTTTTTTAACGTTGTCCAAAACTACTGCAAATGTATTTATATTTTGTTGACCGGGAAAGGAGAGCTAGACAATCCTGCTTACTTTCAGCCTTGTCTGGGAGTGGGGTTGGGGGATACATTTGTGAACCAGATGTAATTATATCCAGTTACGCTGTTGGTGGTATTTTATGAGTGGCCAGAACACCAGGGAAATTCCCCTGTTCTTTTTGAGCAGTGCCATGGGATCTTTAACATCCACCTGAACAGCCACCAGAACAGGCAGAGAGGCCCTTGGTTTAACGTCTCATCTGAAGGACAGCACAGCCCCACAGTACAGCATCCCGCTAGTACTGCACCCGGGTGCCAGCGTTTATGGGATGAGCCCAAATCTGTTCAGCAGGAGGCAACAACTAAGGCCTGATCACGGTGCAGCCCCAACAGGTCATGACCTGGACGATTAGTCGCACTGCCGCTTAAAATGTTAACTATGTTTTGTGAGTTGGTTTCTGATTACTGCGCTACTGAATTTCTGTCACATGCCCTTGGGGTGTCTGTTGATTGTCACTGGTTTCTGTTTTTTTTTTTTTTATTTACTCTGGTGGTTTTAGCCCAGTCAGTGTGTCAGTAGGTAGAACGCTCACCTCTAGGGCCAGAGAATCAGAAGGTCATTGGTTCTAGCCCCTCACCAGGAACCTTGGTTAATTAAGCAATAATACAAGACAGGCTGTGGTATGTGCAAGCAATAATACCCAACAGGGTGAGCAGTATTGGGCTATACCTGCCCACCAAGGGGCATAATGAGGCCCGACGCTACAGGTGCAGGGCCTTAAAGCCCTTGGGAGAGGGGTAAAGCTCGTGCCATCCATCCTGGAGGGTATTATTGCACCTAGAAAATGGGATATAATGTGAATATTGGAAAACAGTTTTTAAACAAGTTAAAAAAAATACTGTAAGTAGTTAATTTTAATGAATAAACACGTTATATAAAGTAGTCCCTCCCTGCACAGTTATTAACACTTAAGGGCACTGTTTTACATGTTTGTACCAGCTTGTTGAAGGTCTTACCCACCCCCCTCCCCCAAAGTAGTCTCATCATTTGTCACGGCACCTTCAAAACAATGCTGCTAATTTTCTTTAAACATATATTTCCCCTAAGCATTCGTTGACTTTTTAAAAAGCTTATGCACAGTTGAACATTAGGATTACAGGCACAATATCCAGGGTCCGGGGCAAGGATTTGTAACCAGGGGTTGAGCAAGGCATGCATAAGGTGGATCCGCACAGCAAGTGACAGCATCATGGGTGAGTGAAAGCTCAGTAGCAGCAGGTGGCACCGCTGGAACACTATTTATTCTCTGATCGGTGCCATCATTTATACATGCTTGCCGATGTTGCTGTAGCTGTGCTTTAGACATTATTATCTGATTCCAGGAAATGGAACCCATGTCACCGTGTCCCCGTTTCCGGAACTGCATTAAAAAATACATGGCCCAGAATCTGGGTCGCTGCTCGCTGCTAGTTTCACTGGTTGGGTCAAGCTTGACAGTGTTAATGTCTTGGATCCTGGTGACAGCAAGGAGTTTTGGCTTGTTCATTTGGCACCTAAACTGACACAGACTTCGGGGTTGGGGGGGGTGACTGCCAACTGTGTAGCTGGTATGGGCTTGTGGCACTACAGAGCAGGCCGTGCGACTGGAGGACACGAGATATAGAGTGTGCAGCTTTTAGGTAGTAGAAGAAGACTATATAGTGATTGCAGCATTTAAAAGAGCTGGCAGTTGATGTTTCTACTTTATAATTAAGCTAAAGTACTGGCAAATAGAGAGGGGTAGAGCGGATGCCAGCTGAAGGCTTGCTCAGTAAGCAAGAAAAAAATGGCAACCAGTCAGCATTTGAAAACTGTGAGTGGCACTGTGATTTTTGTAATTAGGTCGGTTGGCACTGGCACTTTTTTTCACCCCAGGCTCTGTTGTCTGATAGATGCCCACCTTGCCAAGGGCATCAGCCAATCAGAGTTTGGATTTTCAAATATGACCTACCATCATGCCTTGGATGTGTTGTGAGGCAAGAGGCAATGCCAAGAAGTGACGCTATCCCATGATATACCACACCTGGAATGTATTATTATGATTCAAAAATGACATCTTAAGTATAAGGAAATGGCTGATCTTGGTAATCAGTTTTGAACTGTAATCATATATTGCAATACTGTCAGAGGTCAAACATTGCTTCAGCCAGTCAGCTGACAGAATTTCTCCACTTAATTTTATAGTGCTATGCATCCATCTATCTGTCTGTCTGTCTGTCTATCTGTCAGTCTGTCTATTAGAGAAATATAGAACCTGACAGCAGATAAGGCCCACTTTGCCCACTAAGTCTACCTATTTTTCCCTAATAACATTATTACCTGGGTTGAGCCTGACAAAGAACCCTCAGTCCAATGCTCTTACCTGGTTACCAAAACTAAAAGGAGGCAGTATAGCACAGTGGTTCATGGCTCTGAGCTGCAAACCTGGAGACCTGGATTTGAATCCCACAGCCCCCACTTGCATACTATGTGACCCTGAGCAAATCACTTAACTTTCTTGTGCTCCTAGGTCGCACCTGTAAACAAGCTTTCAGCTTAGTGTCTCTTTCCTGGTGAAAAAAAAAAAAGAAAATTACTGCAGACCATACTTGATCTACAGCTCTTTCTCCCTCCCCCTTTCCTTTCCACTATGATTCCCTTGTGCTTATCTGATGCATTCTTGAACCCCACCACTGTTTTCGCTCCCACCACCTTCGCTGGAAGGCTGTTCCAGGAATCCACCGCTCTTTCTGTGAAGAAATACTTCCTGACATCTCTCCTGAATCTACCCCCCTCCAGCTTCATAGCATGTCCCCTTGTTGTTGATCACCTAAAATTCTTCCCTTCTGTACCTTATTTATCCTCATGAGGTATTTACAGGTCTCTGTCATATCCCTCCTGTCTTCTAGTGTGTACCTGTTGAAGTCCTTCAGTCTTTTCTGGTAGGGCTTTTGATGCAGACCCTGCACCATTTTAGTTGCCCTCCTTTGGACTGCCTCATTCTATATCCTTCTGGAGATGTGGTCTCCAGAACTGGACCCGGTACTATAGGTGGGGTCTTATCAGTGATCTATATAGAGACACCACCTCCCTCTTTCTGCTGGTGATACCCCCTCCCTATACACTCCAGCATCCCACTAGCACTCCTGACTACTTTACCGTGCTGACTGGCCATCTTTATATCATCAGATATGATTACCCCTAGCTTTCTTCCTGCTTGGTAGTCTTCAATCCCACTCCACCCATTTTGTACTCCGCCTCTGGGTTTCTGTGCCCTAAGTGCATTATTTTGCACATTTTCACACTGAAACCCAGCTGCCATACCCTTGACACTCCTTGAGTTTTCTCAGGTCTCTGCTTTTCCTTTCCACCCCCCACCTCCACCCAGAGTGTCCACTCTATTGCAGAGTTCGGTGTGATCCACAAAGAGACAGAAGTTCCCATCCATCTCCTCTGCAGTGTCAGTTATAAAGATACAGTACTATCCGTAGATAGATAAGTATCTACCTATCTATCTATCTGCCTAGTAACAGTATCTGTCTACCTACCTATTAACAGTATATATCTACCTATTAACAGCATATATCTCTCTGTCTGTCTATCTATCTATAGTATCTACCTCTCTGTCTGTCTGCCTGTCTGTCTCTGTCTGTCTATCTAGCTGTCTGTCTGTCTGTCTGTAGACAGTATATCTCTCTCTCTCTTGGAGATCACTGATACAGGTCTATGTGGTAAATGTGGCCTTTTATTTTTTTCCCTTCTGTTTCCCGCTTACCGTACGGATGCAGGTGATCTCCAGGCAGCTGAGGTGGGGTAAGGCCTTGTCTGTACAGATCCGTGCTGTAACTGTTCTGATCCAGTGTCAGAAGCTGCTGCTGGGAGAGCCGGGAGTACGGAACCATGATCCCATCCATTCCGTGGACGCTGGCTGCATCTAATGGTCAAATGTCAAAACAGCAAAAGTCAGAACAAGAAGGAAACTGGATTGGCATATTCAAGTACATTCAGTGTAACCCTCTTAAGTGAATCCACCTTTTATTAGGATTTTGTATTCACTGGGGGCCAGTGACAATCACATGGTATGGTTCAGTTTGGCCACTAGAACTAAATCATCCCATTCCAAGGCAAAAATATGGGACTTCAGAGGAGCTGACTTTGATAAGATGGTCAACAGAGTTAAGCTAGTGCTGGTAAAAAGAAATACATGTGAGGGGGTACAGGCAAAGTGGGCAAGCATTAAGGATGCAATACTTGAAGCAACATCCCATTGTGTTAGTGAGAAAAGGAAGTGCAAAGAAGAGGAAACCACTTTGGTTCTCAAAAACAGTAGCAGAAAAGGTCAGAGCCAAAAGGCTGGCCTTCAGGAAATATAAGGGAATGCAGCAGGATGAAGATAGGGAGGCATACCTAACTTCCCTAAGGGAAGTAGGGAAGCAGGGAAGGCAGTAAGGCAGGCAAAGGCCCAAACCGAGGAAACACTAGCACGAACAGTAAAAGAAGGTGACAAGACTTTCTATGGATACATTAATGAAAGCAGAAAGTCCAGAAGGGGTATTACTAAGATCAATGGGGATAAGGGGGTGTGTCAGGAGGAGGACCATGTAAAAGCATCTATCCTAAATAGATGCTTCTGCTCAGTATTCACTTAAGAGAAGGTAGGGCAGCGCCCACAGCTCAACACCATGAACACAGGGGGAGGGAGGTGTGCACTAGTCCCTTCACAAAAGAAAGGGTCCTACAAGAGCTCAATAAGCTCAGGGTGGACAGGCAATGGGACCTGATGGCATACATCCCAGGATACTAAAGGAGCTAAGGGTGGAACTAGCAGAGTCATTATCAGATCTGTTTAGTGAGTCTCTCAGCACAGGAGAGGTCCCAGAAGACTGGAGAAGGGCTCATGTGATCCCGCTCCACAAGAGTGGTAGCAGGGAGGTGACAGGGAACTACAGACCAGTCAGTCTTACCTCAGTAGTGGGCAAGATTATGGAGACACTCCTTAAGGAAAGGATAGTGTGACACCAGAATCTGTAGGAGCACAGAATCCAAGACAGCATGGGTTTACAAAAGGAAGGTCCTGTCAAACTAATCTCATAGATTTCTTTGATTGGGTAACCAGAGTGGTGGACCAAGGGGGAGCAGTTGATGTTGCCTACCTTGACTTCAGCAATGCTTTCGATACTGTTCCACATAGAAGATTGATTAATAAGCTGGGTAGGCTTGGGGTGGGTCAGACGTTGGCAACTGGGCAGCAAACTGGTTGACGGGCAGAAAACAGAGAGTGGTGGTAAATGGTATACAGTCAGAAGAGATGCAAGTCACAAGTGGGGTACCTCAGGGATCAGTCCTGGGGCCAGTCCTCTTCAATATCTTCATCAGTGACACTGCAGATGGACTGGAGGGTAAGGTTTGTCTGTTTGCAGATGACACCAAGATCTGCAACAGAGTAGATGATCCAGATGAGGTGGGCAGAATGAGAAGAGATCTGGATAAACTAGCAAAATGTTCAGAAGAGTTGCAATGGGGGTTTAATGCAAAGAAGTGCAAGATCGTGCACATAGGGAAGAGAAACCCTGAAGCCACCTATAGGCTGGGAGGAGAGTTGCAGGCAGTCACAAGGGAAGAAAGAGACTTGGGCGTCATCATCATTGATGACCTGAAATCATCCAAGTAGACCACTAAAGCAGTAGGTAAGGCTAGAGGGATGTTGGGGTGTACTAGTAGGGGTATCACAAGTCGGAAGAGGTAGGTAATAATCCCTCTTTACAAGACACTGGTTAGGCCCCATCTGGAGTACTGCGTGCAGTACTGGAGCCACACCTTCTCAAGGACATTAACCAAATTGAGGCAGTCAAGAGAAGGGCAACCAAAATGGTGCAGGGACTACATCAGAAAACAGATGAGGACAGATTAACTGAGCTCAATATGTATACCCTAAAGCAAAGGAGGAAGAGGGGTGATATGATCGAAACAAACACCTTAAGGGCATTAACAAGGTGAAAGAGTCTAACATGTTTCAATATATGAAAAATAGCAGGACAAGAGGACACAACATGAGATTAAAGGGAGGCTGATTGCGGGGTAATGTGAGGAAGTTCTTTTTCACAGAAAGGGTGGTGGATACTTGAAATGGCCTACCTCAGGAAGTGGTGGATATGAACACAGTGCAGGGCTTCAAACAGGCATGGGATAGGCATAAGGGAGCAATACAGATGAGTATGAATAGATAGGCTATTGACAGAGCAAAGGCCAATGGCACATTTATAAGGTAGAAAAAGAAATGGACAGACTGGATGGGCCTTGCGGTCCTTATCTGCCATCAACTTCTATGTTTCTATGTTAAGCAGGTTATGCACTGCAGAGAGCTGTAGAAAAAAGCAAACAGACTTTTGTTTTTCACTTGCTTTGCTGTTTACTTTTATTGTAGGTAATACAAACTGTTAAGAATGGTGAAAAACATTATTTAAAATATTTAAAATGAAGCTGCTGTATATGTGGCTATGAGACACCCCACCAATGGGAAACTTTTCAGAAAGAGAAGACTCTGTGGAGCTTCTGTGCTGGAGAGCCCATGGCTGTGGTAGGTAACAGGATTAGCAAAGTATGGGACAGTGGGGAGCTCTTCCACTCATAGTCCTGCCCCTTCACACGTGAAGATAAGATTGCATATTTTGAGTCAGCGCATTGTATAACCCATATATCTAACCCCAAGATATCATAATATTTTGTTGTTAGTGTCGTCATACTGATTATTTTGAAGGTTGGGTACATTATAATGAAATACTGAACCAATCAGAGATCAGCTTTTACAAAGCTGATAACATAAAAATAGTATTGTACAGTACTGACGCCAGCAGTTGAAATCAAAGAGAAACAAAGCTTCAAACAAAAAGCAGATTTAAAAGCAAGAACTAGTAAAATAAGGCTGATGTGTACATTGAAAATGCAATGGTCTGATTTAAAATATTCAGTTTATCAACACCTATGAGGGGGCAGGACATTCATAACTCCCTCTAGGTCTATCAAGTCTGCTCTCCCCCCACCTGCTTTATAAGCAGGGGCCAGCAAGTATGCCATGGAAACATACTAATTTATAGAGATTTACCTCCACCTCCTACCCAGAATACCTTGAGATTCCATTTAATACAGCATTTAAAACAGAGGCTATCAATCTTCCAATTAAATGTCTGGGAGGGATTGTTTAATGAAAAGTTATGCCTAGATGGTCGATGTTCCGTATGTTAATACTGCCGCTGAGACCACTCTTACAGTTGTAAGTGTGGTCTCATGCGTATTCTTAGGGTATGAGAACCGCAAACCGAAGGCGAGTGGTTCTGATAGCCTAACGATGTAAGTGAGACCACTCTTAAAACCTGGCAGTATTAAGATATTATTGATGGAGAACAATCAGTAATATATTACCGTTTTAAAAAACCTGCCTCAAATATGCCCGTTTCCATGGCAGCTGTGCGTGAAACACTTATCACATAATAAGTGCCTCTCATGGGCAGAGGAAAGGAGCACTCTGATGGCCAGGACCACGCCCTTGATCTGTACTATGTGTTTGATCTGCTACCACCATCTGTGGACATAAATCATGATTTACACAGCACATTATTTCTGCCATGTTGCTTGCCCTCCAGTACCCCTCGGCTCCCTACAGATGCCATTCCAGCCTCATCATGCCATCCCACCGCTGTGGTCGGGCGCCAACTTGACTTCTTTTAACTCCAACCTCCAAGGGGCTGGCTTGGACCTGCTGGACCTCCTCTGGCCTGATGATAGTGCATCTCTGTGCCCCTCACTTCCTTTGTTGCCGGCGTGACCCTGCTGGGTGCTGTCCTTAACCTAAAGAAGGGAGTACCTGTAGAGACCCTGAAGTGCTGGCTCTAGTTATCCTGATGGTGTGCTGCAGGGCTGCCGACATGGAGGTCATGAAGACTGTCATGCAGAGTGCCAATGCTGCATTTCCTCTGCATTTCACCTGCCCCTTCTCCCACAGTCATGTTCATGACTGACCTGGGGGTGCCCAATGGCACATGGTCCCCCATGCACCTCGACCATGCCACCACCAGGAGTCACTGCAAGAGTGGTGCTGCCATTTCCCTCCCCCCTGGGAAGAGAGTGTATGCTGATGCCGCAGCGACATTTCAAGATTGAAGTATATTACAGCGGCAGTTCTCTGTTGCTGCTGTAATGTACCTGCGGGACCATAGCATTGCTTTCTCTGGGTTTGGCCCCGCTCCCCAAATCAACTCCAACTCAGAGTTGATAATCCTAATTTTATGTGGGGTAGGAAAAAAACAGAGTGTACCCAATAGATTTATGCTGACCACAATTTGAGGTTCACATAAATCCCTCGCTGTAACGTCGGGTCGAGAAATGGTTGTCGCTGCGGCATTGTAGAGCCAGGAGAAGAGCATCCATTAGACATTCTTCAGTCCTCCCTATTGGCCTCCACTCCTGATATTTGAGCATAGAGAGCAAACCCGGGTTGCTTGCATGCCAGAGCGATCCACCATCACTCAGTGCCACATAGCCTTCTCAGTACCATCACTCAGTGCCACACAGCCTGCTCAGTGCTGCACAGCCTGCTCAGTGGCACACAGTCTGCTTAGTGCCACATAAGCCTGCTCAGTGCCACACAGCCTGCTTAGTGCCACATAAGCCTGCTCAGTGCTGCACAGCCTGCTCAGTGCCGCACAGCCTGCTCAGTGCCACATAGCCTGCTCAGTGCCACACAGCCTGCACAGTGCCACATAAGCCTGCTCGGTGCCGCACAGTCTGCTCGGTGCCACACAGCCTGCTCAGTGCCGCACAGTCTGCTTAGTGCCACATAAGCCTGCTCAGTGCTGCACAGCCTGCTCAGTGCCACATAAGCCTGCTCAGTGCCACACAGCCTGCTCAGTGCCACACAGCCTGCTCAGTGCCACATAAGCCTGCTCAGTGCCACACAGCCTGCTCAGTGCTGCACAGCCTGCTCAGTGCCACACAGCCTGCTGTGTGGTACGTACCACCACCCTGCTCAGTGCCACACAGCCTGCACAGTGCCACACAGCCTGCACAGTGTCACACAGCCCGCTCAGTGCCATATAGCCTGCTCAGTGCCACATAGCCCACTCAGTGACACAGAGCCCACTCAGTGCCACACAGAATTCTCAGTGCCACATAGCCTGCTCAGTGCCACACAACCTGCTCAGTGCCACATAGCCTGCTCAGTGCGACACAGCCTGCTCAGTGCCACACAGACTGCTCAGTGCCACACAGCCTGCTTAGTGCTGCACTTTTCAACTTCCAAAAATTGGTCAAAAGTTCCACAAAATACATTTGCATGCAAAAAAAGCTATGTAAGCTGTTAGGAATGTAACCTTCCCCCACCAAACAGCTTACGGCCTGATCAGCATATGGGCCAACATCCATGCAAATACACGCATATTAAGTCCATGAAGCTGTGCACCCCAGTGCCAGTAGTAGCATAGTTTTCCTGCTGGAGGGTGCGGAGCTCTTTTCCACAGCGGGGGATAGTTGGGGTGGGGGTGGAACATCAACATGATTGTCATCACAGTTAAGCCAACCAATAGGGCCTCTGCTCTGACCGAACAAAGACTGTTCCAAAACTGATCTATGGGTAAACCCACTTGTGACTTCCCTAACCTTTGAGATGTCCCCACTCAAGACCACACTCTGTGTCCTTCCTTCCAACCTATTTCTGATCCATCCGCTTCCAACCTATTTCTGATTCATCCCATAAGTCTGTCCACCACCCCAAGTCCTTAAACATTTTAACCCGCCATTCCTGTGAGACTAAGTCAAAGGTTTTTTACTAACAAGCTTCTCATTTTACTTTTTTTCCACAGATACTTTCTACCTCTTTACTTGAGTGCCAGGACCAGCCACACTGGATCCCTGACCAACCAGGTTCTGATAGAGCGTACGCAAATGGGTGATCACGGCTGTAAGAAGGAGCAGCTCCAGGAGGTGAGGAGTTCCCCCATCATTTAATAGCCACAGCCCAGGAACACTATCTCAAACTACCTGGTGCCTGGACAAGCCTCTAGACTCCACCACACACAATAGGCTGTCCAGAAATTCAGAGGGCAATTGCAGCTGCAAGAAGGAGCCAGCTGAGTAAAAGAAGTGGCTCCTGTCAAAATGGGGATGAATGTTTACTCCTGTCCTGTAACAGATTATCTGCACTGGCTTTTTATATAAATGACACTCTTTAACCACATTAAACATTATCATTACATCTGTTTGGTAGTAGCTACATGTATGGGTATTCAGGAACTGACAAGAAATTGATTATATTAAAAATTGGTATCTTTGTTAATTCCGCAAGGAACCGTTAGTAGCTGCTATGGTTTTAAGTTGTAATTCAAAATTCCGGCATAAATGATTTGTAAGTGTTGCCACAATGTGGTGTATTCATTGGATCTGATTTTTAAGATTAGAATCAATTGTTTGACACCAGCCTGTAAAATCACCATCGCTGCTGTGACAAAATACTGCTGTCAATCATGGCGCCATTTTCACATCATGGACTCGGGGGTATTTCTGTGGGCTGGCACAACTGTTAGCGACACACCCCTGAGGAAGTTCAAAGGAATGCAGTGCAGGGGCAGGTGGCTGTTGTATGTGGCTGTTACCTGTGTTGATGTTTTGTAGACAAGCACGTTAACTTTTGAATAGCGCTTGAGCGTGTAGATTGTTTTCTTCTGTTTGGAGTGTAGCCTGAAACCTTTGTTTGGACAACACAGCCACTGCTGGCCTTTATCCTCCTCCTTTGTGACCCAATCGAAAAGTCTAATTTGTCTGACAAGACCTTCCCCTTGTGATCCCATGCTGCCTCTTGTCCTGAAATCCAACTGATTCAAGGAAATCTTCTAGTCTTCCCTTTATAGTGGCCTTCAGCAACTTACAAATAATGGACGTCAGGCTTCTTGGCCTGTAGTTCTATGGCTTGTCCCTTTTCCCTCTCTTATGCAGGGTACCACATTTGCTGATCTCCAGTTCCGTAGTACCACCCCTGATTCCATCGAGCAGTTGAAGAGGTCCATCAGGGGTGCAGCCAGCTCCTACCACATTTCCCAGCATTCTTGACTTCAGCCCACCTGGACCCGTTGATTTATCCACTGTTAGAGCATAGGGACCCTTCAGCACCCCCCCAACACTGTCTTTGAGTTGATAGTCTGGTAATGGACCCATATCTTTTTTTTTCACCTTATTATCAAGTTGAACTGTACTCCACTTCTCCTTCCCCCACAGGGCACATCTGGAAACAGGTTGTCACCAGCTCAGTATGTCTTTCCTGGTAAAACTTTGAAATAAAGAAATAATACTTAATTGCCCTATCCCCCATCTCCCCCCCCCCCACACACACACACACTTCAATCTAACTATCCTCTCCTTGCATTTATACTCTTCCCTAATGTAGTGGAAAAATGTCTTGTGCCCCTTCTTCACTCCCACTTCAATCCTAAAATCAGTGTCGGACTTTGCTGGTCTCATCTTCCTGTTGGCATCCCTCATTCTGCTGAGGCACACCTCCCTGTTTTCCACAGTCTGTCTGGCCTTGTAGTTTTGAAGACCTTTCCTTTCTCGCTCACTGCCTCGCCCTCCTCCTTTGTGTACCACAAACCTTTGCACTGTTTTTGGGGATGGGGCAAATGGGGAGGGGCGGGGGTCTGGGAAGTCTGGCTCTCAGAACACCTCTATTGAAAGCTGCTGACCAGCCTGGTTTCAAGCTCCTTACCTTCACTGTCATCGTTACTCTGTCGTCCGCTTCGACTTGAGCCGCGACCTGAACCCATACGCTGGCCGCTGAGTTGGTCTTGCTCCTGCTGCTGTTGCTGCTGTTGTCTGCGAGCAATTTTTTTCATCTTGGGAAGAAAATGTAGACATTTTAGTGGTGACCCTCCCAAATACAATATATAGTAACTGGCCATCGATAACACTTCAGGGTTGTATTTATAACGTGCTAGACGCCCTCGTGCATTGTAATGGGGCTGCAGTGCAGTCTAGAGGTGGGAGCACTGACATGCGAAGCAGTTCTAATCTCACCAGTACCACAGACTCACTGTGGGACCCTCAGCAGGCACTGCACCTCCTTGAGTTTCAGCCTTGCCTAGCTGTAAAACTGAGCAGAAACATGACAGCAGGGAAAATAGATATTACATCTCTACTGAGCTATTCTGAGTAAATAAATTGAGCCATCTGTCTGTCTGTGTGTGTCTGCCTATCTATTGACATTTATCGACTCTATCTATAAATCTGTCTATCGACAGCATCTATCTATCGACAGTATCTATCTGTCTGTCTATCAACAGTGTCTGTCTCTCTGTCTGTCCATCTATCTGACATTATGTCTGTCTGTCTGTCTATCTACACACACACACACACACCTTGAAACATGGATACACACAAATACTATTTATCTATCTGACAGTATGTATCTGTCTGTCTGTCCATCTATCTGACAGTATGTATGTGTCTGTCTGTCTGTTGGTCTGTCTACAAACTGTGTTCTTCTTAAGGCTTTACGTGTTAAGATTAAGAATCTTCAGTTAGCAAAGATGTCCATATGTCTTGCACAACTAGATACCCTGAAGTGTGTTAATCTATAATTAAACACAGGACCCAGTCTAACCATCTGGGGAGAAATTTCTCTGGTGCCTAAGTCATGATAAATATCTGGCCACCAGATGTAAATGAGCGTAAGCAAGGTTTTTGCCCGCTAACATGCTGATGTGCACCACCCATGAAGGTGTGGGTGTGGCAGAGCACCATTTGCATTAGCACTCCACCATGGCAGAGGCCGTGTAGTAAGAGGCACTGCCACCTCAGTCATTCCTCCCCTGATCCATACCTTGGTGTCTCTTTATGGGCCACACAGTCTTTTATTTTATGGCCTTTGTGGTTCTGTAGTCCCTCCCCCGACTGCTCCCTGAATTGGTTAGTATGACTGGTGTCCAGTGGAACCCCATAATATCTGTCGGCAGAAGAAGGCACGTTGGCCCATCATATCCCCCATCACTAGCGTGGTTCTCCCATGTCCGTCGTTTATTTATACAGTTCCCTTGTTGACCTCAGTCCCCCAGTGAACATCAAAGACCCCATCGTGGGCATGTGTCACCCTGAAGAAATGTGTTTACCAGTTCTTTGTAGTTAGCAGCACTCCAGCATGCAACTGGGGTGCGCTGGTGGGAGGGCGGTATGCATCTATGAATCTCACAGTATACAATTTGCATGTAGGCCCTCCCCTTTTCCTGTGACATCACACTGACCAGTGTGACAGCACACAAGGAGGCTTCCATCCCTGTTGTAATATAGTAACATAGGAATTTAAAGGGGGACAGTCAGTACCAAGGGCTCCACACCCAACTGTGGGGCTGGTCCCAATGTGCACTTTGTGTGCAAAAACATTTTGGTTTACATACTGTTTCCTGTAGTATAGTACATTGTATCAGACTAACTGTCCTTAGTTCTAGGCTGACATCTTCTGTTACTACAAATCCCAGAATCCCCTCTAGCTGACATCCGAGCAGTAGGCAGCAGTGGGAGATTCAGTAGCCTGCAGTGCATGTTAGAGCTTTCAGAATGTCTGATCAGATGTGTTCAGGGTCTGTTTTTCCTCCAGGAGTGAAGTACAGTCCTCTTTAACTGTACTTAGCCCAGGGAGAACAGCAGAGCCAGCAAACACAAGCTCAGAGTTTATATAAACTCTGATAAGCACTGCAGGCTATTGAATCTCCCACTGCTGCAGTACTGCTCTGATGTCAGCTGGAGGGGATTCTGGGATTTGTAGTAACAGAAGAAGTCCGCCTAGAACTAGGACAGTTAGTCTGATACAATGTACTATGTTATGAAGGTGTTAAAAAAGGGGGAAAAGGCGTAGGGTCAAAAAGGATGGGATAGCTAGGCTCAGAAAAGGGAAGGGGGTGGGTAGAGGAGAATGGGAGCAAAGCAGAAGTACTGAACGAGTATTTCTGTTTGGTCTTCACTAGAGAGAGAGAGACAGAAAGAGAGAGAGAGAGAGATGGACCAGTGCCACAAGGGGGAAAGAGAGGGGGCAAGAGGTAGTGCACACAGATGATTTGATAGAGGTGGATAGGGTGAGGAAGGGGTTGCTAGCCTTGAGGGTGGATAAGTCCCCAGGCCTGGATGATATACATCTAAGTGTGCTGAGGGAGCTGCCAGAGGAGCTTGCAGGTTCCCTGGTTGAACTATTCATTAGTTCGCTGGAGCCAGGTGTGGTACTGCAGGACTGGAGAAGGGCCCATTTAGTGCTCCTCCATAAGAATGGTCCCAGGGATGACCCAGGGAACTACAGACAGGTCAGTCTGGCCTCAGTCATGTGCAAGGTCATGGGGGCCATAGTAAAGGAAAGAGTAGTAGAGTACCTGGAACAAAATGGCCTCCAGGATGATCAGCAGAACAGGTTTATGGGGGGTGGGGGGGAGATAGTGTCAAATAAATGTGATTGACTTTTTAGACTGGGTCATTAAAACAGTGGACACGGGCCAAGCAATGGGCATCCTATACCTGGACTTCAACACGGCCTTTGACTCTGTGCCCCACAAGAGGTTGATCAGGAAGCTGACGGATTTAGGGGTGGGTGAGAAGTTGCCCAAGTGGGTAGCTAACTGGCTGAGAGAAAGGACCCAGAGTATGGTGGTGGGGGAGGCAGCCTCTTAAAGGGACACGGTCAACCCCCTTAGGCCTCAAAGTGACCTTAGTTTAAAAAAAAACATTTTATGACTGTTCACATTCTATAGAGACTGCTTATGCAGCTGGTAGTTTGATTCAGATCTCTTTTTTTCTTTTAAAAAGTGAAAAACTGAGTACCCACCATACTAGTGTTACTACACCAAAACATGTTTTATATTTCTTGACCAACTACAACTGCACCTTTCCTGGACTCAGGAACACCCCTAACACAGTGTAACCACTCATTATGCATTGGGAATAGAGGAGACTATGGTATCACGAGTGGCTGCACTGTTTGAGGGTATTTGTAACATTCAGAAAGTATGCATTAAGAGTAGTTTAATGATTTGAAATAAAACAAAGCTGGGTACAGCTATACATTCCCATGCATTTCAGTTCTAATAAGCAAGGAAGCAGATAAAACAACCAGCAACATCAATGAATTTTAGAGAGGGTAAGCAATCATAAAATGTGGGTTTTTACCTAGAAATAATATGATGCAAAAAAAGGTTGATAGTGTCCCTTTAAGCACTAGGGAAGTCATCAGTGGGGGTCCCACAGGGATTGGTGCTTGGACCGGTGATTTTTAATGTCTTCATCAATGACATTGGGGATGGCATTAAAGGCAACATTTGCTTATTAGTGGATGATACCAAGGTCTGTGGGAGGGAGGACAAAGAAGGGATATAGGACCTATGGGAAGATCTGGAAAGGCTAGTGGGGTGGTCCAGGATTTGGTAACTTGGCTTCAATACAAAGAAATGCAACATTTTGCACATTGGAGCTAAGAACCCAAGGACTGAGTACAGCCTGGGTGGTCTGCGTATCCACATCTGAGGAGAAGGATCTGGGGTGATGACCACTAGTGCCCTGAAACATTCCACACAATGTAGGAAAGCAGTAGCAAAGGCAAATAAAATGTTGGGCTGTATCACTCCGGGGATCATTAGCAAGCAGGATGAGGTAATGCTGTCCTTGTACAGGTCATTAGTGAGGCCTTATCTGGAGTACAGTGTACAGTACAGGTGCCCATACCTTAAAAAGGACATAAATCTGCTGGAGATGGTCCAAAGGAGGGCAACAAAGATGATTATGGGTCAGCTGGGTAGGACATATGAGGGGAGGTTGGAGAGGACAGGAGAGGAGAGGAGAGAAAGAGGGGACATGATTGAGACCTTCAAGCATTTGAAAGGAATAAGGTGGACGTGGAAGGTCTGTTCGGGCTCAGTGGGAATAGAAGCACGAGGGGACACAGTCTCAAGTTGGAAGGGGAGGGAGGTAGCGGGTTGCAATGGACTTTCTGAGGTAGTGGTTTCTAGAGAGGCTGGGATAGAGTTAAGGGGGAAAATAAGGGTGATGAAGGGGGTAGAATGAGGTGAGGGGCTGGTTTGGGGGGCAGGGTCATTCACTGGCACTGAGGACCCTGCAATATGAGCAGTCTTGATAGAGGTAATGGCCTTATTCTGCTGGCGTTGTCGTATGTTCACATATTCGTATGTACCTCGGACCACTGCAGACCAAAGCAGTGACCATTCAATGGAAGCATCATGATGCGTCCTGCAGTGGCACCCACTACTTTTTTTGCTTGTCCCTTTTTTTTTTGCACTCTGTTGCTTACAAGTTGGTTTTCAAGGAGTACAGCTCAATCAGACTGAAGTGGCCAGTGAGCCAAAGTAGGCTGCAAAACTTAGATACAAAATCAGCCTGGTCTAATTAATGTTTCATAATACTCGAGGGCTCTGTACGCAGGCTGGGCAGTACTGTTTTCATGTTTGGCTTCTCTTTACAATGTCAGGGCCTCACCAGCTCTCATTGCACATGTATATGTGGGAACTGGTGAGTCACTGAGAACTACTTGGAATGTGGACCTTTTAAGAGTGTCCTAGCTGGCTGACCCAGTGGCACAGTGGTAGTGCAGCTGCTTGCTACACTGCCGACCTGGATTTGGGAATGGACTTAGGTCACTCAGAGGACTGGTTGGGGAGGGAAGAATTGAGGGTTCCACAGACAGCTTTCCTCCTTTTTTTTTGGGGGGGGGGCAAGGTGTCCTGCTACCACCTATCCGAAGGTAGGTGACAGTACAGTGGTGTTGCCTCAGAAATATGACGTCCCGCCCTCAGCCACTGATACATGCATGCATCCACAGGCATACGCAGTGTGTTATTAAAAGAGGGGTGGCCTTAGCAAGAAACGCTGGGAGGAAAAACTTGAGCTGAGCCAGATGATGATTCGACCTACTGCTGGCACCACACTACTGACTCGGTGCTTCCTCCAGACTTCTGTATTGTGCTCTGGGAGAATGGGTAGGGCAACCCCTCTGAGCTCTGACACCGGTGGGGGTGGGGGTGGGGGATTAATCTTTGAAGGAATTCCTGGTGTGAAGGTAAGCCATAGGGAAGCTGGGTGATGGGACTACAAGGGCTGGGAAAGAAGGTCGCCAGCCAGCAAATTGAGGAGGCAAAAACAAGCGTGTCCTTGCTAGTCCAGTGGTGTAGTGTGGCAGAAGCGTGTGGTACTGCCATCTAGCATACCGGACTCTGGGATAAGCCTACAGAATCCCACTCGGGGGCTGATTTAAGGGGGGCTGGCATGTTGCAGAGGTGAGGCCCATGGCTCCCTGGGAAGGAGCACATGGGCTGCCATTGCGTTCCCCCTGCTGACCAAAGGTAGAGCAGAACTGGGGTGCACTGTGAAGGCAGGCACTTGCAAGCCCTCCTGGTGGGAGGAAGGATGCAGACATGGAGATCTTCATTGTCTTGGGGGGACAAAAATGTGTAATAAGCAAAAACTATACACAGGACTCTCCTGTGATGACTGTGCAGACGCTGTACGCAGAACCTGGCTGTACCCAGGCCTCAGCCAAATTAAGTGGGTGGAGACGAATAAATGGCTGTGTTTTAGAACTTCCTGGGCAGCTAAGACCATGTACTGATCTGGCTATCTGAAAACCATGGAGTCACTCAGCCACAATGGAATGATGGGAGGTGCCAGAAGATGTAACAGCGTCTGTACTTTACAATGCACTCAAACTGAGGGGGAATGATGGGAGGTGCCAGAAGATGTAACAGCGTCTGTACTTTACAATGCACTCAAACTGAGGGGGAATGATGGGTAAGGGGAAACATTAGAACATATTATTTCTCACAGATGGTGGTTTACATGTGTAACAGCGTACCTGGTGAGGTTATGGAAGATAGCACTGCTCAGGCTTTCAAAGCAGGACTAGAGAGATTTCTGAGGGACAGTGGGCTTCAGGGTTACACGACATGGGGTTGGGGGGTAACATTCCGGCTGTGAAACTTAGTTGTGTGTCCCTACTCAAATTGAGTTATAGTTACTGTTCTGCAGTGGGAGGGTGGAAAAGATGACTCCTAGGTCCCTTCCATCACACAGTACTATATTACTATGTCAGGCCTGGGCCCGTCTAGCTTCTCTCCTTGAAACTGACTAATTCCATGCAGATGACCAAGACTGGTGGCAGATGTGTTGGCCTTTTGCAGCACAACCTCACCTATATCCCTAAACAGCAAAACGTATGATAACCACATTGGCGCTACTGGCTGATCTGGATGTGTTGCACACCTGCAGAATGCAGTGGCAGTATAGTGCAGTGGTTTAAGGCTCTGAGTTGCAAACTGGGAGACCTGGGTTTGAATCCCATAGCCCCCACTTGTATACTGTGTGGCCCTGAACAAGTCAATTAACTTCCTTGTGCTCCCAGGTCGTACCTGGAAACAAGCTTCGGCTTAGTGTGTCTCTCCTGGTTAAAAAAAAAAAGAACACTAACACGCATGGATCTTTGAGTGCTGCCAATCTTTTGTCATTATTTTTCTAAGAAAAAGAAATTAGTAACAAAGACTTGCCTTCCTTACCTTTGCTCTTTGGTTCTGAAACCAAACCTGCACGACACGAACAGTCAGGCCTGTCTCTGCTGCTAGGGTTTCCCTCACCTATGAAAAGAATGAGAAGGTGTGACATCATGACTGCAGCTTCCATGGCACCCTTTGTTATTACGGTACCGGAAATAATGCCACCTAGAGGAGGTTGATGCTGATTTAGTTGTCGTGCATTGTGGGGGAATGGATGGCTCAGTGGACTGGTAGTGGTTTACAGTTAGCTCTTCACCTGTAGGCAACTGGTTCAAATACGACCCTAGGGAGTGGCCTAAAGTCATGTAATGTAATAGATGTTTTGTGTGCCATTGTGACATTAATTGCCTTGGTTCTCTGGCCAGTTCCCAGTGGACAGGCGTCTTCATATCTCAAAGCCACCAACACAGTTGGCAGTAATTGGCACCTTTGTTCACAGGTGCACATGAGAGACAAGGGTCTGAATGAGGCATTCAGTCTGAGCTGCCCTCTCACCTACATGGCGGTCCCTCCATGACAGCGGGGTTGAAGGCATTAGTGTTGCAGTGTGCAGAGGGAAACTTGCATGCAGCCACGTATGCTGTGTGTGTCATGCAGAGAAACGTAGGGCTTTGGTCTCTTGCACCATCAGTCCATCACATTTCATGACATGAGCACTGAAACTCCACCTAGGCAATTAAACTAGAGAAAAGTAATAATGTGGCAATACAGCAACCCTATGTAGCTTGTTTTTTGGATGGTTTTGTGGCAGCAAAGAGGAAGTTAGCTTTTTATTATTCTTTTTATGCCACCATCGCTCCACTGCCTTAACCTCACTCTGGGTTACCCAAGGTGCCGGGCTCTGCTGGATCCTGTCCCTCATCAGCTGCTTACCTCCATGCTGCAGTGGCTGTGCCCCCTGGGTGGGGAAGTGGGGATGTACCCCTCAGACTATGTCCTCATCAGGCGGCTCTGCTGAGGGGTCTAGGACCAGTCTTCTGCAGTCCGCTGGGGTCCATAATGCTTCGTGCACTGCGGGTGTTTTTCTATGTTTCTCCCCATTCCCATGGATGGAAGCACACTGGGGAGGTTCAAGGCACATACGCACATCAATCGTGCTGCCTCACCAAACCCGCGGTTTGCGCCCATCCCTCCCATGGCACCCTTGACTGTACTGCCACCTGTGGCCCCCCAGCTGGCAGTACTGCAGCCAGGACGGTGACCCACCCTCCCCGGAGGAGAAGGAGACCATCCACTGGGACACTCAATCCTCATCCCCCTCGCTGGTCCCCAATGACCAGGCTTGTTCCCAAACCCGGGTCATCAGTGTTGTGAGTGGTAGCACTACCACTGCGCCAACAAGGAAGTTAGCTTTTGATATTGTTGTTTAGAAAATTAGAAGTACTTTGTCAATTTCGGGAGAACTTTAAGAAGCATAATACAGTAAAACAATTCAGCTCATACTTTATAGATTTAAAATATTTCTTTTATTTTGTTCACTAACGGAGACTGAGCCAGGGACACTGTAAAGGTGAGGGCTGAGTGTGCCACATGAAAATAGAAAGATGTAAGAAAAAGCGCTATAAGGCTTGATGGTTTGAGGTGAGGAGAGACTTTAAACGTAGCGGCTCACAAGTAATAAAATAGGTTAACGCTTAGGTGTAGATTGAAATAAAAAGACTAACATACCCTAGACATATCATATTGTTCCTGAGGAAGGGGTCACCATAAGAACCACGAAACACAGAAGAAATTATATGCTCATGGAATAGTGTGTGTCTTTAAAATATAAAAATACTTAAAATACAGCTGAGTGGGTCTATTTACTCTGTTGTGTGTGTGGGCAAAAGGGCTGGCCAAGTCCCTCCGGAACAGGATCCAGTGTTTGAGGGTGCTGGGCCTGAGGGGGGCTGTCCCTCATTCTACAGCAACCATAGGGGTTTTCCTTCATTCTTCCGTCCCATGGGACGTCCAGTGTACACTGAGGCACCATGTTTGCTGTCATCATTCCCCTTACTGGAGCCTACTGACTGCCCCAATACCAAGTTACCACTAGGTGTCAGGTGCATTGTTGGAGGCAACTCCATCCCCACCGAAGGAGGAGAGCATTTCATGGGATGGTCCATCCTCCCAACCCCGGATGCCCCCTGATAACTCAAGTTTGTTCACGAACCCTGGTTGCTGGTGCATCAAGCATTACCACTACTACTGGGCCAGCTCTACGACTAACCTTTCTGAAGGTGATCAGTATCAGAGGAGAGACCTACCTTTCTGCAGGGCTTGGAGGACACCTCAAAAGAGGCCTTGAAGGCCCGGCGTTGCTGCGTTGTTAGGATGGTCCGTGGGCGTTTGGATCGCTTGTGCTCTTTGCCGTCTTCGCAGCCTTTACCCTGGGAATGGCAACCATCCTCATCTTCACTCTTGACTGGAAAAAGACACACAAGACTGTGCATGTCATCAAATCAGTACTGAAGTGACACATGCCATTGTTTCACAGAAGCTGTAAGCTACACTGCTTGTTTAACATAGCAGGTACAAATAATTAGAATATCGCACACTACCCCAGTATTATTGCTGACTTGCATTTTATTACTATACGTGCCCCATGCCGCTTAAAAGTCTATTGGCAGAAGTGGGGGCTCTGTGATTTTTTTTTAAAAGTAAAAAACAAAAACTTTCCTGGGCTCATATTTGGGAATCCTAATGCTTCCCAGTTTCAATGTTCGGTAGCTCATTTTCCAGGAGAAGCCAATTTTCCAAAGCTAATATAAAATATTACCCCATTTGACCTCCACACCTACAAAATCTGATGTCACCCAATTTTCTCTTTTTCCTTTGTGGGAGTCAAGAACATCCACCCCTCTCTCCACCCTGGTTGGGGAAGTTTGTTACCTTAGTTTTGGAAGTCAAACACTTCCCAAGGAGTTACAGAGGTAATCTGGACAGTGGCAAACAAATCACAGTTGGCTTTAGCAGAAACATAGAAAATGTCGATCGCTTTGGTGCAGTGGTAGAGCTAGCGATATCAGTGACAAAGGGTTCAGGTGCGGAGCTTGGTCGTTGGGGCAGGCGGGGGAGGTTAGTATCCCAGAGAAGGCTTTCCTTCCTCTGGAAAGGAGGCTGTCTGACGTTGCTCCTATAGCACCACCTGGAAAATGGCATTACAGGCAAGGGTGAGCTTTTGGGTAGGGGGATGCTGGCTGATGTTGTGCAGTTGTACTCTTTGTGTGCATGCGCTTGGCATCAAAGGGGCCGGCTTCCTAGTGGGGAGGAGCAGAAACATGGAGGAACTGGCTCCCGCTGCCTCTGGATGATGGACCCCTGTAAAATGGGCTCTGCACCTCCAATGCCCACATTCTGTCATAGTCCACTGTCGGGGGTGTATCTACCAACCTCGACCCCACCTGGTGGGGGCTATCCATCAACAGACTGGGTGAATGAGAGCAGGGGAGAGGCATGGGGGGGTCATGATATGCTTTGGGGTTCCTGAGGGATAAAGGCGAGGGGCTGAGGAGAGGGGGAAAAAAGTTTTAAAAAAGAAAAAAGAAATGTAGAGTATGTTGGTAGGCAGAGGCCTATCGGACCATCTAGTCTGCCCAGTTACACAGCAGAACTCCTCTACACATCATCCTCCCAAAACCTTGCATTTTATCCCATTCTGTTCCTTAGTATTAAGAAAACCTACATGAAAATGGGATTTTTGTCCCTTACAGGTCACTTATTCAGGTGTATTCAAGAGATGAAGTCGTAATGCCCAGCTTGTGACATCACAGTCTGTTGCTGAGTGCCATTCTGACTGCAGCAGTGGGTGAACCATAAGGGGTAAAAACGCTCTCGTTTTACTGTAAATGCCTTCAGGAATTATGAAAAATTCAAGTTTTATTTGGAATGTAGTGAGGTCATATTCTACTGTTTCTAACTGTAATGTTTTGGCTGGGAGCCCGGCTCCCTTGTTTAAGAGAAGCCACATACTGAGCCCAAGCACTGAAAGGCTGGGAGTAAGCCATAGATAGTTTTGTAAAAGATTAATTGCAGGAGTTTTATTAAGGAGATGTTCGAGGCGTATGTAAAAACATAGTGGGTTCACGCCCCTGAGGCCTGGGTCCACAGATGCCGTTGACTGAAGTGCTGTTGGCAACAATGTCCATTTATTGTGAAGGGGTGCTGTTTTTCTTGTTACTGTTCCCCATCTCATGTGATACGCCAGGCTTCTTTTGGCTGTTCACAAAGCCAAAGTCCCATGCCACCCAGAAGGGTCACCATTGACTTCCCTCCCCCAAGCTACCCACTGTCTGTCACCTCCATGTCCCGAAAGCACCCCTTAGGGTGGGACTGACTGGTAGTTCTGCCCACCAGAACTTTTCTGACCGGGGGGGGTGGAGTGGGTGGGGCGGTGGGATGGCAATGAACCTAGAGATCCGGGTGCCACAACTGGGGGTGAGCATGGTGGGGGCCATGTGCCCGAGAGCCACTGATGTTGCCCTCCTGTTTTTTTTCCTTTTGCTATCCCGAGATGGGAGACTATCAGGACAGTCAGCAGACTGCCCACTGCTTTCTGACAAGCACTTGTTACATGACTGGACCTATGTCAAACACCCAGCGTCACACCAGCAGTGGATTTCCTCTCCTTATCTAGCCCCATGTACTCCTATCCACATGATTCTCCCCCAGGTCACCAGGGGGCAGTTACACCTACCTTCACCTGGACAGAAGGCATCTGAGATGACACTCATCACTGTGTGATGCCACAGGCTTGGGCAAACCCAGCTTATTAGCTATTTAAATCCCAAATTGTACCCCCTCCCCACACAGTCCACATTCCAGACTGCCCTCTTGCCTCCCACCACCAGTTGTCCATGACTTTCCTACCATAGCCTGCCTCATCAGGTTAACTTCACCACCACTGAGGAGAAGATGCGCCAGAGCTGGGGTATGGAGCCCCGGGGATGGACAGGGACCAACATTCATGACTTAAGAACTGTTACTATATGGACTCAGCCTGGGATGTTGGCACACAGGAGTTCAGCACAGCACCCAGCTAACATTCCAGCCACCCTAATGCCACTGTTCAGCTGCTGCCCCATACTAGCAAAGTGCAGTCAGGCGTCAACCCTCACCACCCTCCCTCCCTCTCTAGAAAAGGAGCACATTTGCTTGAATGCAGCAATCTCCTTTGCAGGCCTGCCAGGAATGTCCCGAGTCTCTAGGGCGGACCCATGTCCCCAACTTGCCAAAGCAACGTGCTACTAATGATGCCGCCGGCCCGGCCCGATTAAGTCCAAATTGAGTTCTACTTGTTTGGTATTACCGGACTCTGTTGGCGCCGGACTGATCGCACTCAACATCTCTTTCTCCTTTTCGTAGTCGCTGCGACAGAGGAGCTGACCCTCCTTCAGGACGAACTCGTCCCCCCTCTGCAACCGCCGCTCACACTCACAGCAGTAAAAGCAGTTGATGTGGTACACATTCTCCAGGACCCTCATAATGAGCTCAGATGGGGCGATACTCTTCAGGCAGCTGCTACATTTGGTCACAAAAAGCCTAGAAGAATGAGAAGAATGCCATGTCACCGTACTATTTGGGATGAAATGCAGTGGTGAAAACAGAGAAACATCGTTCAGGGTGCTATCCCAGTCATCTTACCTGAAGGGGAGACAGCAGCCCCCACCACAGAACTAGACAAAATTCTGTTTGACCCTAGCCTATTTTGGCTTTTTACAAAATTTTACTAAGCTTCAGTTTGGCTAATTTGTCTGTTGTACTAAAAGTAAACATTTTGTTTATGTACTGCGTCTTGGTAAAGGTGGTAGGAGGTGATTTGTACAGTTAACTGCCCTCCCATTTTCCAAGTCAGTTATGTATTCCGAAATGTTTTGACCAGTTTTTGATAAATAAGCTAGCTTTGGGGTGCTCTCAGATTTACATAGAGTTCCACCTTCCTCACCAGCACCTTCCTGCTCTTTCTTTTATAAGTTTATGGGTCCAGCTGGAGGGCCTCTCATGGACGTACATGTCACCTTATGCATTCTTTTTTATATATATGTATATATATATATATATATTTATTGCCTTTCTACCCTTGGCTGCTCCCTTTTGACCGACCCCCCCCCCAGCCCCGTCACCCCGGTCTCACCAGGACTTCCAAAGTGCTGCCTGGTCACCGGGTGCAGAGCCTGCGGAGGGTCAGTCGTCATCCACAGCCAGGTTTTTTTTTTCCCTCCTTTTTCTCCCCTCCCCATTGCTGTGCGCTCACGTAGGATGTGCATACGTGGCGACACATGCATGTCCGCAGAAGTCCCAAAGCACCCTCCCTTCCTTGGCACCCAACAGTCCCACACTACCCTCAGGCCTCCACCCAGGGGCAGTCATTTGGTGGGAGTGCCAACCCTCCCTCCCCGAGAGAGGAGAGTAGTCCTTCAGACGCTCAGTCCTCTCCCTCCCCAACCGAACCCTGGTGACCCGCTTGCACTGTGAACGCATGAGTCACCCGGCGTAGCAGAGGTAAGACACAGCTGTCTCAGCCCTCCACGCCGCTAGACCGGCTACATTGTGCATTCTTAGGACCAGAGATTTTGAACCCAGGTGAGCAGTTCTATAGTTCTAATGGCGCATAAAGCGACACTCTCAGATCCACAGAGGCCCTCAACCAGACCAATAAAATTATTATAGATTCCTAACTTTTAAATAAAATATACTCTTTTAAAATTTAAAATGCTGACCGCATGAGCGGTCAGCAAGAAGCCTGTTACTGTGGCTCAACACGTGAGATACTCCTTTGGTAATAAGAGTACCTGACACACAACTGAAGGAAATACTGTGATTGGTCTAGGGCACTCCTGCGATCTATAATTATATTTTTCTAAGACATTCTATGATATCATTTACACCATTCCATGCTATTCAACGGAATGGCCTGGAATGGTATTACTGGTGTAACAGAATACTGTATTTAGCAGCAGAAAAAGAACAGCAACTGTTGAGGATAAATGAATTCAAAGTAATTACAAAGGCACAGAATGAGAGTAATAGAACAAAAAGGGTCTAAACATGTTAGAATATTAGATGCTAAAAAGAAGTTTGGAGGGGATGTAGCGATGTAAAAAGCTGTTTCCAATCACCTTTAAAAATGCTCATTTTAACAGAAGCTACACTACAGTTTTCTAAAGTTTGTCATGTTTGATACACAGGTACGTGGATGATGCAGGACAGAAAAAGACTGGTGGCACATGAAGTCCATGTTGTTCCTACCTGGAATTCTTCAGTACTGTTACATTTCCAACTTTCAGAAGTGTCATGATGTTAGTACTGAATTTGCCCATTTTTCACACCACATCTCAATGCTTATAAAATGGCAAGAAAAAAATCTAGAAATGTAATTGGCTGAGAGACATCACCTGACCGTGCATTAAATCTCTTTAAATGCATGGTCAGGTGCCAAACCTCATTTCACTCACCAAAAAGCTTACTTAGACACATTTTTTTCCGTAAGTACTTCAGGTGTTATTTTCCCATTTTTCTCCCCAGTCCTGATCCATTGCATCCCTGATGTGAGGCATGCACATGTCACGCCCTATGGGATGCACCACCCTACCAGTCACTCCATTACCGCCTATGCCTGTCATCGGACCTCTATCCGGTGATGGCGGGCCTACAGACAGGTAGCTCACCCATCCAGGAGAGGAGAGTCTACACTCGATCCTGCTCCTACCCTTCTCCCCCCCTGCTGGCACCCCGATGACCTGAGTCTGTTCCTGAACCCGGGTCGCCAGCATGGCATGCGGTGTGGCATCCAGCGCCTCAACCCTCAACGCCACTGGGCCAGCACTTAGAGCATTTTATAAGTATAAGACGCCCCCTGCAGGTGTGCATCATAGAATTTTAATACACTTCCCTGGGGCGTAAGGATACTCGGCCTTTGGCATCGAGCCTTACTATACCCCTGGGGCATACATTAAAATTCTATAATGCAAACCCTGTTGTGACTTGTTGCTTACAAAACTGTATAAAAGATTCAACAAAAACAAAACCATTGCACAATATTTGAATTTGAATGTCCCACACTTTCAGAAGTGGGCATTTTCAGCCAAAAAGTTGCCCTTTTGAAATGGAGGCTGTTTTTGTGAAGTAAGGTGTGCTTTCACTCAACTATTACCCTGCACCTTTGATGGAGGAGGGAACCCTGTAGGTGGGGGTCTGGGGGCAGGTTCTCTAAATATCGCATTTTTACACTTTATTTGCTGTACTTTAATTGCACTTACTGGACACATTTTACACTGAAGCAGTCCTTTCCTACCTTTCTTAAAAATTGCTTTTGATTTTTATCCCCCCCAGAACCAGTTGTTGCCCTATGCCTCAGAGGCTGGTCATATTTCACCCTGCCCTGAGGCCACTTCCCAGCCTTCTCACTGATCGATAACATAAGGCCCAAGGGTACAGCGTGCGTGTGTGTGTGAATATGTGTTGGTGGGGGGACCATCACTCGCACAGCCTCAGTGGATTTACCACCTTTTCTCCTTTACCTCCCTCCAGAGGCGCTGCACAGCCCCACACTACAGCCAGGCCCACTTGCAACATCCCCTTTGGACAGAGGTTCACCTTCCTGGGTCACCGTAAGGGTCGCGTGTACTGCTGGTGCAGTGGCAAGCCTCCCTGGTCAGGGATGCGCTGCTGGTGGTGGCTTTTCCCGACCTGGCCATCTCTTGGTGCTGGCACCTGGGCAAACTTCTATACCCGGGTCATCAACCCCAGGGCATGCTTCTGAACCCAGGTCACTGGCACCAAGGCTCACTTCAGAATCCAGGTCACTGGCACCAGGGTACACTTGCAAACGTGAGTTGCCAGCACAAGGACTCACTTCAGAATCTGGGTCACCAACACAAGGGCATGCCTCTGAATCCTGGTTGACGGTATCAAGGAATGCTTCCGAACCAGGGTTGCTGACATGGTTGCTACTGCTACTGCTGAACCATGGGGTAGCTCGAAATTCTCCCCAGCTGTGCTCCCTGAACTAGATGCTGGAGACCCCTGCCATCCCTCCCCCCATTTTCACCACTGATGAAACGTAAAGAAATAAGTGTTTAGCTGAATATTTAATTTTAATTTTTAATTTTTTTATTGTTTTGGAACTGGGTAAGGCCCACTGGGCACAGGGCACATTTACAAGGGTGATCCAAGAGCACAGGGAGGTTAAGGGACTTGCTCAGGGTCACTTGGCGTGCAAGTGGAAGTTGTGAAAATCAAACCCAGGTCTGTTCAGTGCACCAAGCTTGTTCATAGCTCATTGCTTGAACTTCTCTAGGCTATACTGCCAGCCTCTAACCACTTGGCTATACTGTCACCTAATATTATATAATAATAATGAAATACAGGCTTGTAACTTTGTCTTGTGATACCTAGACATAATAATCGGTGTTCATAGTCTGCAATAATGCGCTGCTTGCTCTTTCGACCTGGAGCACCTGGTGAAGGGGACCTGTGTGCAACCCCAAAAGTTTGGGTTCTATAACATTTTCATACAATTTCTGTGTACCTCTGTGTGATGTTTGATATCCAGTCAGTCTAGTGTTCCAAGGACTGATAAGACTGCAGACAGTCTGGCACAGCAATATGCTGCCATCGACCCTGTGGGCTCAGCCCTGTAAGTCCAGATCCTGTTCTGCTTGTTTGGTATTACCGGACTCTACCGGTGACAGACTGAACATGCCAAATATCTTTCTCCGTAGGATAAACATGTCAGTGAGTGGAGCTTTCTGATCTCCCAGCCGGGGGTTGAGGAATTTCTGTTTAGCTGAATGGTTAGAACTACAGCCTTTCGGATTCAGGGTCCAATGTCTGATTCCCAGAAAGGGCTAGAAGTGCTTCTGCCCAAATGGAGGAGAGAGAGACACACACAACAGTGGTGATGCAGGTATGTACAAACAAGGGTGGGGAGCACACGGCCAAAGTGGCAAAATGAAAGTGCCATGAACTGCTCAGGTCTTATGCATGGTGGCCCATTCCCCTGCCGCCACTCCCCCCACACTCACCATTGCTTGCTAAAAACTGTGAAAATGTGATTTTTGTGATATGGTATACCCTAAAAGTAATGAAAGAAATGTTTTATGGCAATCTACCATACAACCCAGCAACTGCCGGTCAGGTGGCATGGCAGCAGTGCACCGTGCTCCCGCCTTTGAGGCTACGGCATTGCAATGTCTGGAATCCCACAGTGGAGCCAGTGCCAGGGGAGGGCTGGCCAGCAGTGGTCACCTGGTTTCTGCACCCACTACTGGTCACTCAAGGAGCAGAATTGGGGTTAGCTGTGATGGCAGCTGATTGGCCCCCCTGCCAACCAGAGGAAGGGTTCAAGTGGAGCAATAAAGGGGGACGCAAGGATGAGACCACTGTGAAAAAGGCTGTCCCACTGTGCACCAGTAGGGCTACTGCTTGCAACGTTTAATTGTTACCCAGGTTTGGGAATGAGCTGAGGTCATCCGAGGGCCAGCTGGGGGGGAGGAGGACTGAGCATTCTAGAGAACGCAGTCCTCCTTCAGGGTGGGGGGAGGGGTCACTGCTTTCGCTGAACTGCTGCCATCTGGGTAGCCACAGTTAGTAGTGCAGGGTTAAGTAGAATGGGAGGAAGAACATCAGCTGTCATGTGCATCCCTGTGCTGCACCTCTAGCGTGCTGATGTCCTAGACAGCCAGGAGAAACATAGAAGATGGTGGACCCCAGTATATCTTGGCCCCACAGCCATCTCCAATGGTGCCTCCCAAGGAGACAAGAATGTCGAGGGTAAATCCGCCCCCCCCCCGTTCTTGCCTGGGGGTAATCCATGGCTCCACGGAGGATGGTGATCGTGGGTAGAAGTACAGGAGGTCGGGTGTGCCTTGGGAGCTTCTGAGGGAGGCAGGGGCTGGAGTGGAGACAGGAAGGGAGCATTATGTGAAAATTTAAAAAATAACCACTGTGAAAGTGAGGTTTGTTTGGCGGCACCTGGAAAGGAATATTGTATACTAATCCACTGAAAAACCTGACAAAGACTCGCAAAGTCCTGAAATTTGAAGCAGATGGCTTTGATAGAGTGATCGAGGATATAGACAAGTGAAGTGTCATGGGTTCAAGCTGTCAGCATCCTCTCAGCCACTTTCGAAGTGAAAGTAATAAAATGAGGATTAATTAGGCTGCTAGGTAAACACACGGAATCCTCACCAACTGTCTGAAACTCATAAACTGGGATTGAGAACAAGGCAGGGTTAATCCTACTGGCAAACTCAACACTGGGGGATTCTGGGAAAGTTCAGAAGGTTTTTGTTAACCCTTTCCAATACTGAGCTGCCCCTGTACTCTAGAAGAGTCACGGACTTTTGACTTCCAGTTGGCAGGGGCTGAAACATAATAGGATCAATATCGAATGCTGTTGAAAGGTATATTTTGGAATTGAAACTGCTATTACTGGGTACCAGCAAAGCAATTTGTTTTCTTTTGTTTCCCGATTCTGCCCCTTTTTTGCCCCTGTCCCTCACCTTCATGACTGGGGTTGTCACGGTGGCATCCTACCTCTCAGCAGGGGTTTGGGTGGAAGCAGATGTTCTCACAGCTGAAGTCAGTGGTGCTCCTTTGTCATCCGACAGGGCATTTGCAAATGTTGAGGAGGCTGAGCAGTTTTTGCAAGCAGAGGGTCACTTTGAATGCTTATGGGCAAAAGTGTGTATGTGTGTGTGTGGGGGGGCTGCAGCACCCCTGCAGCTATAGGTTCCGACACCTATGCCTGCCGGGACCCTAGCATATCACTTATGCATTGTGGACACAGTTGGTGCCATCTTAGGATTCCATGGAGTGCATGTGAACCCAGACTCCCATGTGGCAACGGGATGTATTACTGCTGCTACACCACTGGATCGACCTAATAGCCGTGCAACTAATAAAGAATTCATGACTCCGCTAGTCTGCCTGAAGTGTTGCTGAATCCTTTTTACAATTTTTTAAAAATTTATTGAAAATTTTACAATTGAACAATAAATAACTATACTAGACAAGCATCTTATAGAGAATAATGTATGGATAACAGTGACTTCAAGCTTGGCTCCTTGTCTGTGTCCTGCTCCGACTCACAGTTTGATCTTTCCTGTGGGAACCCTTCAGCTCTTGCCTCCACTTATTTGGCACTACTATGGCCTCCTCCCTCCAAAGTGGGATTTCTCCTGAGCATTTTGGATCCAAGGTGTTGGGGCATCCGAGAGCATGGGGCTGGGTTGGGTGGAGGCAGTACAGTGCAGGGGAACTAAGGTGGTGCATGGCCCTGGAAATTTAGCACACAAGGAGAGGCTGCAGGACCTAAACATGCATACACACTGGAGAAAGAAGGGCAAAGGTTAACATGACTGAGACATACAAGCACTCGCACGAGATAGAGTGGACACCAAGGAACTATTCTCCTTGAGTTCAAACACAGGGACGAGAGGAATTCACTAAAGCTGGCAGGGGGGATTCAAAAAGGACATCCAGAAGCATTTATTTACAGAAAGAGTGGTGGATAAGTGGAACAAGCTCCCAGAAGAAGTGGTGCAGGCCAAATCAAGGGGAAGCTTCAAACAGGAATGGGACAGAAGCAGAGGGGGTGTCGGCTGCACCGTCTGACTTGGGTTCTCCTTTCTGATATAACCAAATGCAAAAGAGAAGAGGATGAGAAGACAGGCTCACAGCTGGGCAATAATTTTCTCAGATGCCGTGTATTTCCAATGGCTTTATTCCAAGAAAAGTGCTCAGTGCTACAGTATAGAACTGGCAGGTGAGCAGGCAGGTAGCCGAATCAGCGTTTCACCTTTCGCAAAAGGCTTTGTCAAGAGCCTGAGAAAATTATTGCCCAGCTGTGAGCCTCTGCATGTTCCCATCCTCTTCTCTTTTGCACAAGGAATGTGGCAGGCAGGTGGGTTTACTTAGAAAAATGGGGGGCCATTAAAAAATGGGAGGATTGCCACTCAGGCAAGCAGAATAGTTCCGTAGGGTGGGCAGACTGGATGGAGCAGGAGTCTTGTTTTGCTGTCAGGGTCTGTGTATCTGTGGTAAGCAAGGGCAAGGCAGGGCAGAGAGCATCATTCCGGCCCACTCCAACCTCTGGTGCTTTGATATATATGCTGCATACCTCCTTGTCCGCCAGTGCTACGCCAGGCCTGTGTTGGGAGGGGTAGGATGGCAGGTGGTCCCCAGCACACCCTAGCCTGGTTCTGAGCCATTGCAAGAAGAGCTGATAGAGGAAGTCCCCCCCCCGGGGCCTGGGAGGTGGGATCACAATGCAGACTTGGGTCTCCCCCTTGGCAGTGAAACATACTGCTGCCAACCCCACCAGCTCAGGCAGCACATCGGTTTTATTTTGTAATGACTAACTCCTAATGGAACTCTTGTTTTGGACCTGGCTAGCAGTGAATTTGAGTTCTACTCCTGCAGACGGCAGCACTGAGCTTGATTCCAACTCAAGAGCTACACAGGGTGATCTACTGTAGCAGCTCCGCCTACTTACCAGCTTGTAGGAAACCCTGTTCTAGTGAGCTAGGGTCTCTATTATAAATCCTGACGTTATTCTTAGCGAGTCAGGATTGTTTCTTTCTTTCTTTTTTTTTATGTATTCATCCTATGTTTGGTCCCCTTCTCTTCGGAGGGTGGTAGGACTCCCCAACTCCTGCCATAGAATAGATCCAGTTGGGAGGCGGCATCTGGATAGCTAGGTGCGGGCCCTGCGAGGGTCACCTAGTTGATGGGGGTATTAACATTTTTTCTTCCAGTACCCCCTTGGACATCAGCATGGTTCTGGGGCTGGGGGAAACTCCTTTTTTTGTAAGCAATTGTTTATGCACATCTTAAATGCGCATCTATATCTGGGATCATTGCACCAAAACTATTAATACTGCAAAGCATCATGGGAAGTGTATTCAAATCACCATGAGGGAAATTAGACTGGTAATATTTTTTTTCTACCCAGGTGTTTATGCTCTTGAGTGCCCTACTTGGTCCATGTTTAGCGGCCCCCCAGCCCAGTCACCCTCCTTCCCCAGACGTATCCCACCAGCCATTTCCCTCATGAGTTACCCTCTGTGATGGAGTCCCCATGGTGGGCCCTGACCCCAGGGAAGATCTATCTAGTGGCTGGGGTGACTGGCCGGTGGTGTTTGGCCAATGAGGGCCGGCATCATCCAGTGTGAGAAGGTTGGTTTTCTCTGCTTTCCTTCCACTCCTGGCATGCAATGACGTGTGTGTGCTTGCACGCAGAAGGCACCTTGTGTTTGTGAGCTCTTCCACTTTGGAGATTTGAACTGCGCAACACCCAGCCTCAGCACGGGTGTCAGTCGCACAGTGGAGCTGAAGATGCTCTATCCTCCTTCCCCCAGTGCTCCAGGTCCATTCCTGAACACTGGTCACTGGCGTAGCAAGCGGACATGCTACTGGGCCGGCTGACTGGTTCTGTTTTAAGCAGGAGTGTATGGTGCTGAACTACCTCTCATACAACCTGCAAAGGGTGAAAACCAAGATTCAGATATGTATGTAGTCTGATATGATTTATAAATCTCAGAAACAAGCCTGTTAAAGGAAACACTAGCCACGTTTTCAGTGTTTTAATTCAATTAAAGTTAAGACAGGAGGCAGTGTGGCCTAGTGGTTACAGCAATAGCTCAGGAACCGGGAGAGCACAGGATTAAACCCCACTTGAGTCAGATGCCCACCGTGTGGTCTTGAGCAAGTCACTTAAACCTCCAGCCCCCCCCCCCGCTCCAGCACACTCAGCTGCAGAAGTGGGTAGAGGAAGGATGCAACAGATAACAAGATGCTGCTTCTTAGTTGGGCTGTATGGGGTAAATAAATTGTAAAACAAAAAACAAAGGAACATTTGGGCCATTCGTGTAATTTCCCACGTGTACTTTTTTGTGTGTTTTTTGTCTTTATTTTTCCTTTTTACAGTCCCATGATCGTTGCTGTTTAACTGGTCATTCTCTATTGCACCTTTTACAGTGCTCTGAGCCATCAGAATAGGGTCATAGTAATGTCCTTTGATAGGCTCATGCATGAACAGAACTTTTGAATCTGATCCTGTCTCCGTCCCTTCCTGCAGGATCTTCTTCAGTTTTAGTTTGTGCATCTGTCTAGGCTGGTTGCATTCTATATTGGCTCCTTGCCAATTTCAGCTTTTTAGGTAAAAAAAGGCTTTTTAGATCTTTTTTTTTTTTTATATCAGTTTTGATTGTGTTTCTCGGTTTTTGACTGAGACCAGTTTTAACTTTGTATTTTAAATACAGTTTGAAAGTCTCTGGCTTGCCTGTTTTTAGCTCTGACTGGGATTGGGGCTGGTCTCAGTGTTTTGTTGTATTCCTATTCTACGTAATTACTTCTCTATTTCTGGTCCTTCGTTCCTTTCTGTGGGCTCTCTGTGGTCTATTTTGCCTGTGTTTGGGGTTGTATGGCTTTCTTTTGGTCCACCTGAGCTTTTTCTGCTCCATCTAGTTGTTCCCATTCAGTTTCTGACAAAAGGCCCCAGTGTCTCGTTAGTAGGGAACAGCTATTGTGACATAGCTTTGTTTTGGCTGTTTGGCGCGTGTCTGCTGGATGGCTGCTGAATTTGGGGCCCATTCTTGTTCACCCGATGCCTCTGCAGGGTGGACGATTCCAGGTGCTGGGTGGTTCCCCTTCATGCTATGGCTCAGGGGCACCTCTCCTAATTCCAAAGATTACTTTGGGCCATGGGCCACTTGGGAACTTGCAAGATGGGGCTTTTGGTGCAAACTCTGCACCATTTTAGCTGTTCTCCTCTGGACCTCCTCCACCCTGTCTACGTCCCTTCTGAGGTGCCGCCTCCAGAACTGGACACAGCACTCCAGGTGTGGTCTCCAAGTGAGTGATACAGTGGCAACGTCACCTCTCTCCTCTTGCTGAAGATAACCCTCCCTATACATCCCAGCATCCCACTGGCCCTACTCATGGCTTTGTCACACTGCCTTGCCACTTTGAGGTCATGATAACCCCTAGGTCCCTTTCTGTCTTAGTGACTGTCAGTACCTTCCCCCAATCCTATACTCAGCTTCTGGAGTCCTGTGCCTTAGGTGCATGATTTTGCACTTTTTAGCACTGAACCCTAACTGCCATGCTCTTAACCACGCCTTGAGTTTCACAAGGTCCCTATGCATTTTCTTCATCCCCTTCTGAGTACTCACCTTATTTCAGACATTGGTGTCATCTGCAAAAAGGCATACCTTCTTTTCCAGTTCTTCTGCAGTGTCACTTATGAAGACATTAAAGAGGACCAGTCCCAGTACTGAGCCCTGTGACTCCCCACTGGTCACTATCCCCTCATTAGAAGAGTGCTGTTAACCACCAGTCTCTGTCTCCTATCCATTAACCAGCTTCTTATCAATTTCACCACTTTGTAGCCCACACCTAGGCTGCTCAATTTTCTTATCAGTCTCCTGTGCAGTATAGTGTCAAAGGCTTTGCTAAAGCCCAGATAGGCCAGGTTTACTGCCTTCCCCTGATCAATTGCTCTGGTCACCCAGTTGTAGAAATCAATCAGATTTGTCTGGCATGACCTCCTAACCCTGTAAATCCATGCTGCTTTCCATCTTGTAACCCAATGGATTCAAGATACTCTACCAACCTTTTCTTTAGCAAGGTTTCCATTAATTTCCCCTCCACTGATGTGAGACTGACTGGCCAATAGTTGCTAGCCTCCTCCCTTCTACTGCTTTTATGGAGAGGGGCCATATTTGCTCTCCTCCAGTCCCCTGGAACCACGCCTGTTTCCAGCGCGCTGTTGAATAAAGCTGTCAGTGGGGCAGCTAGCACCTCTCGGAGTTCCTTGAGTACCCTTGGGTGTATCTCGTTTGGTCCCATAGCTTTGTCCACTTTCAGAGCTGAAAGTCCCCTCAGGACTCTTTCTTCCAAAAATGGACTTGTGTCCACTTCCCCCCTTTGTTGCTGCTGCTCCCTTGTGGTCTGCCCCCCCTTCACTGCAAAGACTGAGCAGAACTACCTGTTCACGATGTCTGCTTTTCTTATTCCTGTTCTGTGCAATCTGCCCTTGCCATCTTCCTTATCTATACTGTCTCTTCCCTTCCCTCTCCTCTTCTCACTTATGTACCTGAAGAAAGTCAGATCCCCTTTAGCTACCTCCTTGGCTGTCCTTTCCTCTGTCTGCACCTTGGCTTAGAACACAAGAAACAGTGTAGTAGGGAAATTAAACAGACTACGCATAGGACCAGATTTGCAAATCATACTCCGAAAGGGAAAAGCAGGTTCATGCTCCCTATAACCTTTAGTACCCACCCAAACTCCTGAAAAAACATAAAGAAATGGTTGCAGGAAAAATGTGAGAAAGGTGTTTGTTTATACACACTGACAAAATACAGGTCTCAGTGGTTTTCTTTAGGAGGGATGATAAATGCTGTCAATGTAGCCATGCTCTGACTCCTTTCATCAACTGCCCTCTCTAAGACACTAAAACCAGCAACCCAAAGAATGAAGCAGCAGTGATGAATAGTGTCAGATACATTCACTGCTCTTTGTTAATGCATGCATCTCTAACCCCCCCCCCAACAAAATGCTTGCCTGTGTCAATAAAAAATGACAAACTGTTTTGGTCTTCTCTCGTATTATATAACAAAATCTCAATGCTCTTGGCAAAGTCTGCCACCTACCTCCACTCCCCCCCCCATGTAGGCATCATGTAAAAAAAACAAACAAAAAAAACCCAACAAAGCTTCCACGCGCTTTTGAATTAATTGAAGAAAACAGTCCGCAACAAACTCATAAACAGCATGTCAGCCTGCATTACACAAAATTAAAATTCTGGGTCCCCAACGCCAGAGATTCCTAAAGAGGCAATTTTTAATATATATGGAATCAGTTTAAGTCAAGGTAATAATATTTGTGTCTCCATGGTAACCGAATATATCTTCGCTTGGCTGGCGTGACTTTGGAGCGGGTGCTGGAGAATCCAAGCAATTAAACAGGCCTCAAGAAACATTACCCCCCCTCCATCAAATCTTTTGAAACACAGCTACCCTTCAGTGATTTGAAAGGGTGAAATTTGTTCATAATTAACTTTGTTGGTTAAGACTTCCATGGCTTCACTGGTAAGGAATATGGGCCCCCCCCCTCCTTTTTTTTGTGTATCTACTTATGCCCTGCTCTCTGACCAGACCTAATCATGCCAGCCTCCCCAGCCCTGTCACCTGGCTTCTTCCTGGATTTACCTTCACCTCTGTTCCTTCAGGGCTTTCTCCCCCCAGCAGGACCAACGGGATTTCCCAACCTCTGCTGTGAACAAGATCCAGTCAGAGATGGCGCTTGTGCTACTGGTGCGGGGCCTTCTGGTGGTTGGATAAGTCATCCTGACTGGTGGTGGGGGGAGTGTTCCTGATGCTCCATCCCCAGATCCCCAGGACGTTGGCGGTGAGAACGTGCATGTGTACATGCACAAGCGTGCATAGCATGGCATCAGCCAACATCCTACCTTCCTTCCTTCCGCCAAGCTGCTTCAGACTGCAGTGCCACCTGTGGTCACCCAAGAGGCCATATCACAGTGGAGCCAGCTGCCCTTCCTCCCTGGAGGAGAGCATCCTCTGGGAAGCTCCCCCTCCCCCCCGGCCAGCCCCCGGTGACTCGAGCTTGTTCCCAAAATCCGGTCGCCGGCATTGGGAATGGTATCATTACTGCTGTGCAGATGGGCCAATTCAGGGACATCTTTTTAACAAACTGCTCTCAAAGAGAGGAATCAATGCTCCTATCATGAGGTGGCATGCCTTAGACGAACAGGCAGATTGATGACTTTGGTTACCCTGGCGCGGTGGGTGAGGTACAGCCAAAAGTGGTCTCTCTCCTCTTAAAGTCACACAAAAGCTTGAGATTATGTTAGCAATGTACAAAAACAGAATCAGACAACCTTATAAGGTGCAGCCACTGTTATGCAGTGGTAGTAGTGGCAAGACAAAATGCTCCCCCCAAATCTGTTTCATCACCATAATACTATGTTACAATGGAAGTCAAAAACAATAGGGGACAGTGGCATGCCCAGCAGTGCATTACACTGCCACCTGGGTGACTGGGAGTTTGTGTTTGACCTTTGGGGTTGTTGGGGAGGCTGGGCACGTGGCAGGGGTGAGGTGCTCAGCTCCCGCAGAGGGAGAGAGAAGGCTGCATGGTATTTGCCTGCCCCTTATTAGCCAACCCTCGTACAGCATTGTTGTCAACTGTGAAGACAGCTGGTCATCTGACCTCCTGGCTGCTGGAAGGGGGCTGCAGTTACAACCCAGATCACTGGGGTGCAGGACAAGCAGAACCCTGGGGGGGAAATAGGATAACTAATTCAAGGGTACATCATATGTTTGAGCTCTTGTTCGCAGTGGTTCCCAAGGTCAAAGAACCTATGAAATCTAAAGAAATTACCTTTAAAGTCACAAAGAAACGTGGTGGCTGTGTTAGTCCAGTCGATGATGTAGAAGAAAAGCAAACACCAAATATGTTGTAGCTGGTACCGCTTCATTGGACTAACAAAACTGTTTTTGAAACTAGCTATCGAGAGTTATAGTCCCCTCATCAGGTCAGTGGAAGCAGAGCGGTATTACATGTCAAATATACAAGATGGATATGGATTCAAACGAGACATGGTGTACTTTTCCTTCATTCCTGAACTGAGAGTTGTCATTTTGAAATTTTTAACTTCAGACCAGAAAGGAACTATCAATTTAATCTTGAAGCTGTCTCGGCAGCAGACACTTTTAAAGATCACTTTTTATGGTTTAGGGAGGGAAAGGATCTTATTTTGGCTCCGTGGAGCTGAGAGCCGGATCCATTCCACTTCCCTATTTGAAGCGCCGCCCCGGCACTATCACGTTTTGTGATGTAGTAGTTGGTATTGCGCAGGGGCACGCTCAATGAACTTCAGTCAGATTTTTTTTTTAAAGACTAACTACAATATTTAAATGGCCCAACATGAACTAATCATGGCTACCGCTCAACTAAGAACATCCTTCTTAGTTGAGTGGTGGCCTTGATTAGTTCAAATTGAGCCATTAAAATATCAAAATTAATCAATAAAAAAGAAGCCCTATTGATGTCAATGGAGTGCGCCCCTGTGCTCTCCCCACTATTATATCACAAAACGTGCTGGCGTAGGGGAGGCGCGCCAAATAAGGAACTGGGCTCTCAACTCCACAAACCCAAAATATGATCCCTTCCCTGCCCAAAAGCTGCTATTAGAAAATGTTATTAGAAAAATTTTGTTAATCCAGATCCTGCAAATCAGAAGGGGTCTGAAAGTTCCTCCTGGGGTATGGCTGGCCCGTTGGTGTAGCGGTAGTGTTTCCGCGTGCGTCGCTGCTGACCCATGTTTGGGTGTGAGCATGGGTGGCAGAGGGTTGGCCAAGGGGAGGTAGGATGACCGTCTCATGGACTGCTCTCCTCCAGGGGGGAGGGGGGCTGTGGTTTCCTGGGCATAGAGTGACACCCAGCGGGGGCTGGGTGTGTACCAGTTAGGGACCACATAGCAGGGGAGGTTGCATCGGCAGACGTCTGCAGGACATGTGCGGAAGTGCGCTCATTCTGTACTGACATCATTGCATGTCCGTGCTTCCTGGGGGAAACTAAAATGAAAATCCCTGGGGCTGGCTGCACTTTGACATTCCTGGGCTTCCACTTAAATGACACCCCAAGTGTAAGCCATAGTTGGGGCTCAAGAGGATCTTGGTCTCTCCCTTCGGGGAGCCCCACTGCAGGGGGTAAGCTGCAGGCCTCCCAGCGGGCAGCCTGGTGGGATGCCGGGTAGGCAGTCCAGACACTGATAGAGGGTCTATTCCCCGCACAAGCCCCAGTGGCATAAAGAAAATCTAAAAAAAAAAAAGATCCTTCTGGGGTTCTGGGGGGCAATTTTATAAAGGGCATAAAAGGTGTCTTTAAAGAGACATGCTCATGCCCAGTGGCCATCACTGTTTGAGAGCCCATATAAATCCCTTTCAAATGAGATATTGGGCTCATCTGTGGCTGGCAGCAGTCCAGAGATATAGATGACCGAGTGTGTCCAATATTAATACGACATCGCAGATATTTTTAGAGAATTGTGATGTCATCGAGGAACAAGCTACATCTAACTACACAGAGTCAAGCACAGCCTGTTCTTCGGAGACATCACAATGCTCTACAAATGACTGCAGTGTAGTATTAATGTAAAAACAAGCTCTGTCATCTTTATCTCTGGAGTACTTCCAGCTAAAGGTAAGCCCAATACCTCATTTGAAAGAGATTTATTGGGCTTTCCAAACTGCATCAACCACTGAACATGAATATTTCCCTTCAAATGACAATAGGATATTCTGCATTTCTGCCTGACTGTTTTTCATAAATCTGAATTGACTCCATAGGGCTTTGATGTTTAAACAGACTACACCATGTCTCATTGGAATCCCCAGCCAGTCCTTCTTGCCTGCATTTTATAAATCTGAATTTGTGTGGCTTTGATGTTTGAACGGACTACATCATGCCTCACTGGAATCCACATCTAGTCCTTCTTGCCTGCATTTTATAAATCTGCATTTGTGTGGCTTTGATGTTTAAACAGACTACACCATGTCTCATTTGAATCCGGATCCAGCCTGTGTAACTGACATGTAATACAGCTCTGCTTTCACTGACTTGATATGGGGAGTATAACTCTTGAAAGCTAGTCTCAAAAACAATTTTGTTAGTCCAGTAAAAGGTATCACCTGCAACACATTTGTTTTTCTTCTACATCTTTAAAGGCACTGCAGTACATGCGTTCGCGCTTATTGATAATCAGATGGTGGCTGGCTGAGGAGGTGAGCGGTGTGGGCTGTGCCAGCCACCATCTATGTATGATGACCTGGTAACTAGGATGAGGGGGAGTAGGGGGCAGAGGGTCAGAAGTGGGTGGGTGATTGCTGGCATGCGGTTGGGGTGTGGGGGTCCACTATAGCACCAAGGAAGGTCTATATGATGGATACAGGGGCAAATGAAGAGGAAACATTATAGTACCAGGGAAGGGTTTATGTGATGGATAAAGGCGCGATCAGGGTGCCACTATACCACCAGGGATGGTTCTGTATTATTCTTACAGCGGTGATTGGGGGGCCACTATACCACCAGGGATGGTTCTGTATTATTCTTACAGCGGTGATTGGGGGGCCACTATACCACCAGGGATGGTTCTGTATTATTCTTACAGCGGTGATTGGGGGGTCACTATACCACCAGGGATGGTTCTGTATTATTCTTACAGGGGTGATTGGGGGGTCACTATACCACCAGGGATGGTTCTGTATTATTCTTACAGGGGTGATTGGGGGGCCACTATACCACCAGGGATGGTTCTGTATTATTCTTACAGCGGTGATTGGGGGGTCACTATACCACCAGGGATGGTTCTGTATTATTCTTACAGGGGTGATTGGGGGCCACTATACCACCAGGATGGTTCTGTATTATTCTTACAGGGGTGATTGAGGGCCACTATACCACCAGGGATGGTTCTGTATTATTCTTACAGCGGTGATTGGGGGCCACTATACCACCAGGGATGGTTCTGTATTATTCTTACAGCGGTGATTGGGGGGCCACTATACCACCAGGGATGGTTCTGTATTATTCTTACAGCGGTGATTGGGGGGGCCACTGTACCACCAGGGATGGTTTTGTATTATTCTTACAGGGGCAATTGGGGGGCCACTGTACCACCAGGGACAGTTCTGTATTATTCTTACAGGGGTGATTGGGGGGCCACTATACCACCAGGGACGGTTTTGTATTATTCTTACAGGGGTAATTGGGGAGGGAAACACTAGATTACCTGGGACGGGCAGCTGCCTGCCTTCAGGACTGGGGATGAGGCCTTAGTACTGCAATAAGATGTGGTTTTTGGTGGAGGTTAACAGTGCCGCTCTGGGACTGTTTAGCACCACCACAAACATCTGAGTATAACGCTGAACCTTTATGCATGAGGGCTCCCTCATTTGCATAGGCACAGTGATATGGGTAGCATGATCGCGCTGCTGGGTTTGAGCAGCGATCCAGGGGCCCCTGAACATGGCCCCGCCTGAAGCACCAGCACAAATCCAGGTTAGCAGCGCTAACCTTTGAATATGGGACGCTGTGTGTTTCTCCTTACTCCAGCCTCCCCAGGTACTGTCACCTTCTCCTTCCTAAAAACCTCACCATATCAATTTTCTTTTCATTCTCCTTCATTCCTGAACTAAGAAACATGATTTTTAAGTTTTTAAAAGTTATTGCTCCTGTGCAGTGCCCACAATGAAAAACTTAAACATCTTAGTGTAGTGTGGTGCTATTTACCGTTTGAAATATGTCCTAGCACCATCATAATATATCAATAGTATAAATCCAGTATTTACAGTCAAAAGGTGCCCACTACGAAAGACATTTTTAAATATTGTGTGTGACGGCCACCTTAATGATTTGAGTCATTATTACAAAAATAGCTATTAAAGCTGCTTTTTACACATTTTTTTTCCGTCTTGATTTTTATCTTCCTTGGTGGGCTGCTGCCGTGCGTCGGCCCACTGACCGGACAGGGGGTAATTTGGGATCTTGTAATGCTCTGCATGTCCCAGCAGACCCCCAAGAGCTGGCCTGGAGGCTTCATCCTGCCGTGGGCCTCCTGTTCCCACATTTTCTCCCCTGTTACCATGAGGCTCCAGAATGCGGTAGCGCATGTGTGTAGAGGTGCGCATGCGCACTGCGGCTCCAGTGATGGCCCCTTCCATCCACCTTTCCCTGGCCTAGCACCAGGGCTCCTCATGTGTGGCACCACCGTGCAGCCTCCACCAGGAGGTGGCCAAGCACCGAGGAGACCCTCAGATCCCTCCCGAGGAGGAGAGCTGCCAGCCGGCAGCTCAGTTGGCTCCTCCCCCTCCCCCCTGGCTGACCCCAGTGCCCAGAGCGTGAGTCCAAACCTGGGTCACCAGTGTGGCGTGAAGAGTGGTGTCCAGTACCTCAGCCCTTAGCGCCACTGGCCCGCTTGCTTTTTACACATTTGAGGAAGTTAAAAATGTACTGATTATGAATCTAAGGGTGTCAGAAATACACTTTTGGGGAGGCAGTATAGCGCAGTGGTTTAAGGCTCTGAGGTGCAGATCTAGTGACATCCAGCAGAGCAGACCTGAGTTTGAATCCCACAGCTTCCACTTGCTTACTGTGTGACCCAGAGCAAGTCACTTAACTTCCCTGTGCTCCCAAGTCACTCCTGTAAAAAAGCTTTCAGCTTAGTGTGCTACTCCTGTTTAAAAACAACTAAAAAAAAGGTATTTATGTATTTCAGAAGTTTTACTGGGAATGACAGACTGAGCTAGTAACAGCTCATTTCCAGATGTGTCCTGGGGGAAGCGGGATAAATAGACAATGAACAGTGCAGTACAGGAATGCGGTGCAGCATGATGACACAACATAAGAGAGAAAACAACAAAATTAGCAATAAAAGTCGTACAGGAATACAGCGTTGGGGTAGGCTACGATGAGACAAAGTGCTGCGCGAGAACACTTAGCATAATGCAATATGCAGTAAGGATGCACTGAATCGGTTCGTTATGATCCGATTTTAGGATTTTAGGAACTTCTAAATCCTTCTTTTTTTTTTGTAATTATAGTTTATTGCTTTTAATAAAAACAATTACATATAATATCTCCTGTTAGTGATCACAGGTACACAGACTAACATGTCCTTGGGATACGTCAAATGTAACAGTAAAAATTAGTCTAAACAGTCTGATTTTCGGATCGGGGGTATTACTTCAACATGAAAGTCCCAATATGAGCTAAAGAATAAGCTGCACCCCACAAGTCTTATGAGAGGTCACCGCTATCAATTATATTAGTCCCAGATTAGTTTACACAACAACCAGTGCTGTTACGACCCTCTCCCAAACACATGTAATTTTGTGATAAAAAACAGTGATTACTTCTCCAAAAAGACACAGCACATGCAATACCGTAGAAGACAGCAGTCTAATAACATGATGAACAACATGATCAGCATTCTCCGGGAGTCCAACCACCCGACCATTTGAAGCCCGCTCTGCGTTCTCTAGAGCCTCAAGACGGTACTTCATCTGCACCGTTTCTTGAATGAACTTGCTTGATGCCGCCAAAGCCTTTGTAGTCATATTTTCAGCACATGAGGCCGTCTTAGCCACTACATCAATTTTAGCCTTGCTCAGCAAATTTCGATAGTAGTGATTCCACCTTACTGTCGATGGCCTGCATAGATTTTTGCAGGGCCTGCCAAGGTGGCTCAGATTCCAAAGTGGGTTTAGCAGCAACATCCACATGTTGGGCCGCATGTTGGTTAGGAAGAAATAGGCTGTTGGTTAACTAGGATCTGTGGCCTATCCTGTAGGTAGGGAAATGGGCAGACTTGATGGGCCAAGCGGTCCTTATCTGCCGTCAAAGTCTATGTTTCTATGTTGGGCCATCTTCGGCTGTGAGTTCTTAGTAGCAGTCGCAGAAACCTTGTTAGTTCGACCCATCTTCTGTCTCAGATTATACCGAACGACAGTTCTCAGTGCCCTGATGCTAGATTTTTGACCAAATTAGGCACCTTCTGCAACTGAAGAGTACATTTTAATGTTTTATTGCTGTATTTCGGAGACCTCTCACTGCATGCGTCTAGACAGTGGGTGTGCTCCACAGCGCCCCCCGGAACTTGTAAATCCTAATCTGGTTCCGATCCAAATCCTAAAAGGACCTCAAAATCGGATTTAGGATTTTGATTTGAAATCCTAAACAACTCTTATAAAATAGGTTTTAGGATTCAGTTCAGGATTTTGGGTTTATCAATCTGCAAATCCAAAAGTCCTAAAACCAAATCGGATCAGAATCTGATGAATCCAGCTGTGTTTGGTGGATTCCAAATGACTGTAACATGCAGTATAGGGTCTGAAGTAGAAGAAGGGAGGGCAGTGTAGGGATGGAAGAGGGAACTGCGGTAATGAAGGTGCTTGGCAAGGGGAATGGGAGAATGGAGGGTGGTGGGGTGCTTGGCAAGGGGGAATGGGAGAATGGAGGGTGGCGGGGTGCTTGACAAGGGGCAGTGGGAGAATGGAGGGTGGTGGGGTGCTTGGCAAGGGGAATGGGAGAATGGAGGGTGGCGGGGTGCTTGGCAGGGGAATGGGAGAATGGAGGTGGTGGGTGCTTGGCAAGGGAATGGGAGAATGGAGGGTGGCGGGGTGCTTGGCAAGTAGGAATGGGAGAATGGAGGTGGTGGGGTGCTTGGCAAGGGGGAATGGGAGAATGGAGGGTGGCGGGGTGCTTGGCAAGGGGGAATGGGAGAATGGAGGGTGGCGGGGTGCTTGGCAAGGGGGAATGGGAGAATGGAGGGTGGTGGGGTGCAGCCTAGGCCCAGTATCAGGGGCAACTGCAGGAGTGTGTGGAGAAGTCCTGGAGGAGGGATTTGATAGAGTGAGGGGAGGCAGCAGAGCACATGGTAATGGTGAGGGAACTCCATAGTTTGGGGGAATGGAAGGAGAAAGCAGCTTGACCAGCAGAGGATTTTGTTTGGGGGGTGAGAAAGGAGGAGCCAGAGTTGCGAACGGAGTAGGGGGTGGTTGGGGGAAAAGCATGGAGGAGTATGGGATATATCATGAAAATATTTGCTGATTATCAAATACTGCTGCATTAACAGTGTCAGTATATACAGTGCATGAATCCCCTTTCACACTTTAAGACATTAAGAAGAAATTTGCAAAGGCAATATTAAGCTAGAGAGACAGTGTGATCTAATGGTTATAGCACAGGCTTTGTAGCCAGGACACACAGGAGATCCAGACTCAAATTTTGCCAAAGCTATTTACATGCAGAGGGACCTTTTTTTATTACCAAATGTTTCCTCCTGAGCCAGGTGTCCACCATCCAGTTACCACCAGTGACTGCCCAGCCCCTTCTCTTACAATGACACCACAGGGTTCTCTGTGGTGTTCCTCCATGGTGGCAGTGCTGGCAGAGAGGGTGGTGTCCCAGCCCTCCCCCAAGAGAGTACAATCAGGCATGGGGGTGGCGGAGTGGTTGGTGCAGGGCCCAAGTGTACCAATGCAGTCATCCTCACAGCTGCTCTTTTCCATATTTGTCCCTCCCCCTGGATGGAGTCAACCAAGACCCCTATGCATGCATACACATGCTGAGGGTTGGCAATGCATGAGTGAATCGTCCATGCATGTGTCGAGCATGCCCTGCCTATGCCTTCTCCTTTTAGCTGGCAGGGAGCAGTCACAATGCGGGCAGCACATCCCTCCCTCCCTTCCCTGGAAGTTGGGGTTGTCTGAGCAGATGCCTTACCAATCTCTTGCTGGCCTACCATGCCTACCCAAGTTTAAGGTGCGAACTCAGGTCACCTGCATGGCAAATGTTTGACCAACACCCGTTCTATTGGGCCGGGCTAACACTGTGTGACCTTGAGCAAGTCAGTTAACCTCCCAGTGCTTCAGTCTCACTTGACTGTAAAAATGGGTAAAAAGCAGGACCTCACTGAAAACAAGATATCGCACCTCATTGGGGCTATCCTGGGTACAAAAACGGTAAAAGCCGCAATAATTTGCATGAACTGCTTCTGCAGTATGTATCTCCATCACAATGACTGTTTAAGATTAAGCAAGCAGTTCTGTCAGAAACAACTTTATTAAAAGAAAAATGAACAAGTCTTCCTCTTTTCTCTCAATTATTCTGTCTGTTCTAAAGATTGCAGAATCCATCTTGATCCTCCTGGTGGTCATGCATTCCAGGTGGAGCTGAACTGAGACAGAAATTATAAGGAAATCATTTCGCTTGCGGCGGTGGATGGGACACAGTCCTGACAGTGACCTGCCAGAAGCAGCAGTCGCACATCCCTTGAAGGTGCCAGGGAATCGGACTGTGTTAGTGAAGTGAGAGCAGAAGGCAGCCTTAAGCTGCACAGACCGTGTTTCAGGGATGCTGGAGAAGTCAGGCTGTTTGGTTAGGACTTAGCCCCAAATAATGAGCCATCCCTCTCTTTGACTGGCTAGTGTTTGCTTTTTGGTGAGCTGCGAAATCCCCACATAGATGCTGGAAGCAACGAACAAGAACCCATCAAAAACTGCAGTTTTGATTTTCAGGGGGGCATCTAAATGGAAGGACACATTCAGTGCTGTTCTTTATGTTAGCCGTTTGGGCATTACCACTTTCTCACCACTGCCTCTGATTTTAAAGAGCTAGAGTTGTCAACAATAGGCAGAAAATGTTACTAGTTTTTAAAAGTAGTAGTTTTTGCTTTTTATTTGTGAAGTATTCTTCTTTTTCCTTTTGCTCAGTAGAAAGCTTTTTACCTGATCGTACTAAGTGTGAAATGAAGAGTGGTACTTTACCTGGAGACTCACACATCTAGTTCTGTTACTCTTTGTACATCTTCAGCACTGTGACATCACAAGTGACCCGCTAGTTAGCAAAACCACTCGTGATGGGGCAATACTGGACCTGGTATTCACCAACAGGAATAATGTTGCAGACATCAAGTTGGGGGGGCAGCCGGGGACCAGTGGTCACTGTACAGTGTGGTTCAGAATAAGGATGGCTGCGGAATCAAACCACACAACGCCAAGGGTCCTGGAATTAAGGAGAGAGATTTTAAAAAGATGGGTGAATGCCTCAGAGATGACCTGGCAGGGAGGGATGAGCTGGGTGGGGCAGAGGAGTAGTGGGGCAAACTAAAAAAGGTCCATAGTGAAGACAGCAAACCTTTTTTTTTTTTTTTTTTTTTTAACCAGGAGTAGCACACTAAGCTGAAAGCTTTTTTACAGGAGCATCAGGAAGTTAAGTGACTTGCTTAGGGTCACACAGTATGTAAGCGGAAGCTGTGGGATTCAAACCTAGGTCTGGTCTGTTGGATGTCACCAGATTTGCAGCTCAGAGCCTCAAACCACTGCACTATACTCCTCCTGTCAAAACCTTTGCGTCATGTGAAGGAGCAAAACAAAGGGGAAAAAGAGACTGCTATCGTTCACGAAGGAGGTGGTGGAAAAGGTACATGCTAACAGGGTAGCATTCGGAGGAAGGTACAAGGAGACGCAGAGGGAGGAGAATAGGGAGGCACATCAGGGAAAACAGAGGGAAGCAGAGAGAGCAGTAAAGGGTGCAAAGGCACAAATGGAAGAGACTAGCCAAGGCAGTAACAAAAGGGGGCAAGACTTTTTTTATGTATGTAAGCGAAAAAAGGAAGACCAGGAGTACCAGGGGTGGGATCGTAAAGTTAACAAGGGAAGGTGGCTGTGCAGAGGTGGGAACAAGAAAAGGCAGACATCCTGCACAAATACTTCTGATCAGTGTTCACAGAGGAAAGAGAGGAGAGGGGCCACAAAACGGTAACCAGAGCATTGGAGGGAGGGGGTTGGATACTAGTCCGTCTTCGGAGGTGACAGTCCTGAAAGGACTTGCAAATCTGAAGGTGGACAAAGCAGTGGGGCCAGATGGGCTCCATCCCAGGGTATTGAGGGAGCTCAGGGAGGTACTGGCTGCACCTCTGAAGGTCCTGTTTAATAGCTGATTGGAAACAGGAGTGGTCTCAGAGGACTGGAGGAGGGTGGATGTAGGCCCATTACATAAAAGTGGTAGCAGGGAGGAAGCTGGCAATTATAGGCCAGTCAGCCTGACATCGTAGTGGGAAACTTAGTGGAATCACTGCAGAAGGAAAGGATTGTGGAATATCTTGAATCGGATGGGTTACAAGACCTGAGCCAACATGAACTCACAGGGGGGGAGGTCATGTCAAAAGAATGTAATAGAGTTCTTTGACTGGGTGACCATGGAACTAGATCAGGGTGGAGCAGTGGATGTAGCCTACCTAGATTTCAGTAAAACCTTCGACATTGTTCCACATAGGAGACTAGTAAGCAAGCTGGGTATCTTAGGAGTGGGTACAAACGTAGTAAACTGGGTACGAAACTGGTTAAGAGGTAGGCAGCAGAGAATGTAGATAAATGGAGTTCACTCGGAGGAAGGGAGGGTGACCAGCAGGGTGCTTCAGGGGGATCAGTGCTGGGGCTGCTCCTCTTTAAAGTCTTTATAAGTGACATTGCAAAGGAGTCGAAAGGGAAGGTCTGCCTCTTTGCAGATGACACCAACTTCTGCAATAGGATGGACACTACGGAGAGTGGAAAGAATGAGCAATGACCTGAGAAAACTCGAGTAGTGGCCAAGGGTATGCCAGCTGGGCTTCAAAGTGAAAAAGTGTAAAATAATGGACTTGGGGCACAGAAACCCAGGGGCAGATTCCAAAATTGGTGGTGGCGGTACTGATGACCACCAAACATGAAAGAGACCTGGGGGGGAATCATATCAGATGATGTAAAGTGGCCAGGCAGTGCAAAAAGGTATTTGAGAGGGCGAGTGGGATGCTGGGGTGCATAGGGAGGGGTATCACCAGCAAATAGAGGGAAGTGGTGTTGCCTCTGTATAGATCATTGGTAAGACCCCATCTAGAGTATTGTGTCCGGTTCTGGAGACCACATCTCAGTAAGGATATAGACAGAGTAGAGGCAGTCCAGAGGAGGACAACTAAAATGGTGCAGGGTCTGGGTCAGAAGCCTTACGAGAAGAGATTAAAGGACCTAAATATGCACACCCTGGAAGAGAGGTGAGAGATGGGGGATATGATAGAAACCTTTAAATACCTCAGGGAGTGAACAAGGTACAAGGGGGAAGTATTTTTCATAAACAAATGTGCTCAAGGCCAAGGTGGCAGGATAAGAAGCTGCAGGGGGGTAGATTCAGGAGAGATGTGAGGAAGTACTTCTTCACAGAAAGTGGTGGATTCTTGGAACAGCCTTCCACTGGATGGGGTGAGGGTGAAAACTGGTGGGGTTCAAGAATGCATGGGATAGGCTGGCCCGCTGGCCCAGCGGTTGCGCTACCACTTGTGACGCCTATGACTCAGTTCAGGAGTGAGTGTGGGTCATCAGAGGGTTGGCAGGGAGAGGACGGCTGAGTGTCAAAGGGAAACTCACTTCCTCGGGGGGGGGGAGGGTGAATTGCCTCTGGTGCAGCACTGCTGCCAGGGTGACCACAGGTGGAAGTGCAGCCGGAGCCATGGATCCGGGAGGAGGACATCGATGACATGGCACTTCGGCATCAGCAAGGCCCCCCAGTGTCAGGAATGGGACAGAAAAAAACAAGGAAAAAAAAAAAACCCTTCACTGCTGCAGGATGCCGTCTGCCGCTCGTTGCGGGCTCTACACCTCTGATTTGGCTCTCCTCGTCAACTGAAACTTCAGCTGCACCAGGGGTTCACATGACCTGGCTCCTGGCGGCCCTTCCCACAGGGGGAGATATCCATGGGGAAACATGCAAGGCACAGGTAAGTCCTGGGGATGGTGGATGGCGGGGCTGGGATGGCGGCCAGACCAATAGGGACCAGTGGAGTAGCAGGGGATGGCAAAAAGCACAGTAAATAGAAAGAAAGAAAGCATGGGATATGCATAAGGGATTCTGAGGGAAAGGGAAGGGAGGGGGATGAATGGATCGGAGATCAAGTAGGATCTGCTGAGATAATACAGGCAGTGAAAAATGGGCAGACTAGATAGGCCAAACAGTCCTTATCTGCCAGCAAATTCTATGCTTCTATGCTCTGGCAGCAGGTGACTGAAAAGCAAACAAGACCGCTACTCAGTACGTGTGGTGCACCCAGTAAAAAACTGAGCAAGCACAAAAGAAAACCTGGTGCCACTCACAAACACCAAAAGGTCTACTGAAGCCATACATATGTGTGCAAGTCCTTTATTTTGTGTTGAAACGCAGCATGCAATCAGTTCAGGAAGGGTCACAAGATGGCAGCAGACATCTCAACAATTCGCGGACATGTGCTTTGTCAAGATGTGTTGCACTGCAAACAATAAGCATTTAAATGCTGTTCTTAAAGAGAGAGTGCATACACATCAAAAACAGCAACTAAACATGGCACAAAAACAGTGACTAAACAAAGTGCTGAAAAAGTTAAAAAAACAGAACAGTTCATTGCTGATAACCATTATCACAAGTTATAAAATGGGCATGAAAAAAGAAGCATCATGATTGGCCAGAAAGGAAGTGTCAAATAGGTATTACACATAGGGGAGAAAAAAGAGCAGGCAAATAAATCAATGCACCCAAATGGAATGTTCAGATGTGTAAGTGGAACGCTAATTTTTTAAAGGCCGCCATTGTTTTTAGTCTTGGTAAGCGAGGGAGTGAATGTCATGCTGACAGTCCCGCTCCAAACCTCGTCTCCGCTAGAAGTAAAAATTGGAAAGCAGCAGCGTGCCAGCGTTTTATCCTGCATAAAGCATTTTTCTAGTTCGGTGAGACTGAAGCTTGCTGCCGCATGAAACTGGAAATAGAACGGGGTGCCGTCTCAGTAAACTGAGCTTCCCTGCCAGTACATTTAACTAAAACAACAAAAACAAATCTGCATCCCTTATTCCTTTTTTTTTTTTTTAATTGCGAAAGTGGTGCAACCTGTCAGGGAGAACCTGTTACTTCCTCTCCTAACCACACTTGTTCTCTCGATCGGGACGTGAGGTTTGGGGGGGGGCAACAACAGTAGAAATGTAAATGTGTCAGAAGACAATGATGTCATCACCTAGTAGGCGGAAGGACTATTTTATCTCAAATTAACACAATGATTTCAGTTTTTTTTCAGTTCAGTAATATTTTTTAAGGTTACAAATATTAAAAAAAAAAAAAAAAAAGAACCATTTTATAAGCGCAATAAAACACTCCAGGGTATGTGTGTTGAACAGATATTACCACACTTCCAGGGGCTGAAGGCACTCAACCCTTACCACGCCCCGGGCATGCAGTAATATCTGTTCAACACACACCCTGGCGTGTCTTATTGCTTACCTAACCTACTCTGTGCACAGTGGCTACTAGATCACAAAAAATGGCTAGTGTCCCTAGAAGATGCAATCCCTCAACGTTGCTAGATATTGCAGTAAGGAGTTAAGGATACGTATCAAAGGTACAAAAGTTAATGTAAAGGTGCAAAAATGCTGCTCATTTATCATTTACTTTATGGCAAATTTCCATAGTGAATGCTTCAAGCCTCCAGAGTAGCACCAAAATCTGAAAGGAAAAACGAGATATAAGAACAAATAGTTCACTACTTTTGAAAGAACATATTAATTTCAGGCTGTACACTAGCTCTTTAAGGGATGTGCAAGGCAGCCCTCAGAGCTGTGTCACATTACGAGGAACTGTCGAAATTTTTCCTGCAGTGCGACATATCTATTGATTAGGAGCAGTGTGGGCTAGTGTTCAGCGCACTGGCTTGGGAACCTGGAGATAGCAGGTTCAAACCTCACTTGAGCCAAATATGCACTGCGAGACCTTGGTCAAGTCATTGAACCTCCCAGTGCTCCAGCCCACCCAGCTGCGGAAATGGGTAGAGGCAGGACCTTATGGAAAACTAAGATATTGCATCTTGGCTGGGCATTTGGTGTAAGGTAATTTGCCTCCATTATTCTGGTGCCGCCGCCTTTCTAGTTCATTTATTGCTGCTATATATTTAATGATTTATCTAATTACGTTTTAAAAACATATTTGTAGCTATTTTATGATTTGCTACTTGTGTAAACTGCCATGAGCCCCTACGTAAAGGGCGCTCAGCAAATAAAATGCGGACACTTTAAGTGTCAGTTTCAGTGTAACAGTGGGTAAGTAATCATTAATTACATGCAACGGGGTATTTACACTGTAATTACATGTTATTGCCAATCAAAGCTGCATTCGATTCACAAATAACATTATTTGCATTGTAAATTCCGATGCAAACTCGCTTATAAAATGTGCTTTGTAAATAACACCGTAGTCATCTTTTGTTCAAGAAAAATCTAAATTTTATAGTTCAACGGGAAGTGGTCTACCACTCACTAAGGGCAGCACAGTGGCTTTTGCCAATCGGGAGGCATTTCAGGACTGTAGTGTGGCCTTACGACATGGCTGTCAAAGCTCCTATTCATTAAAAACAGTTACTAGGCTTCTCAATTGTACTGTACGACTGTATATTCTAGTGTAATAACTGGTGAGCAATTTTTTCGATGGGCTCAGCCAGTTGATATTCACAGTAATAACCTGTGGGCTATTACAGCATTTGCGCGCTCTGTCTGTCAAAAGTGAGTGCTCCCTCATTGGCTCTCATTCTGTGTGTGGGCGGGCTGAACAGTTCCTCAAACATGGCGGCTCCATATCTGCGTTAGTGAGGAGCCGCTGGTGCCTCAACAGGACCCTCACCTTCTCATAAATCTCTCTGGTTGATCCTACCTTTAAAGTAAAAAAAAAAAAAAAAACTTATCTGGTTGATCCCGCTGTTTGCCAGCTTCAGGTGATACACAGTGCAACAGTGCTTCACTCTCGGGGTTTATGTAGCATCCCACACCTCGGGTGTGCCCTAAATTCTCATATCGCACACTTCCCCAACCTGTATTCTCTATGTAGTAATAGTTGTAGTAGAGTTAGTTATATCTGGTGCCCTTCCCCGGAGGCTCAGCCTGCCATCACAACAAATGCAGTAGGACAGTACTAAAACAAATATTCAAATAAAATAAATACGATAACCCCGCTAATAAAACATTCCTACTTAAACACCTTGCCGTTATGTGATAAATAAATAAATAGGTAAATACAGATAAATAATACAGCTGGGATGGGTAATAAGTAACCAGCAGTAAATTGTTCCCCAAACGCTTGGAGAATAAGGAAGGCATTAAGGCCTCTTTTAAAGGCCTCCATTGGGGTGGGGGGCTCCCTCAAGGCCCTCAGAAGTGAGTTCCACAGGACCGGGCCTGCCACCTAAACTATCTGGTCCCCAGAGCTATTTTAATTGTGCTCTGGATATCACAAGCAGGCCTTCCTCAGTGGAGCGGAGAGGGCGCAAGGACACATAAGAATGCAGGAGCCCAACGCATGTAGGGCTTGTACGTCAACAAGGCAACTTTAAAGGAGATCCTCCACTTAATCAGCAGCCAGTGCAGGCCACCCAGCACCAGAGAGACATGGCACAACCTCGAAAGGCTGGTCAGCATCCTAGCAGCTGCATTCTGCAACAACTGCAGGCACCAAAATACACCTCCACTGACCCAGAGGTACAGAGCATTGCAGTGGTTCTGCCTGGAAGTCACAAATGCGTGCACTGGTGTCACCAGGTCTCCGGGGAGGGGATAAGGGATTTCACCCAGCTGATGGTCCTAAGATGATAGAATCCACTCCGGACTACTGCTGACACCTGAGCCTCAGATGTCAGCCCCTCATCTAGAATGACGCTGAGATTCTTCACTTTAGAGACTGCCACCAGACCAGCGGAACCAAGCCAAAGCCCTGTCCCATGCCCAGTGGCTACCACACCACCTCCCTGACCCAGCTTGACAACCAGTACTTCAGTCTTGTCCATTTGTGTCAACGTTGAGCTGTGACAACTCACTTTCAGGTGCATGCTCTGTGTGTGTGTGTGTGTGTGTGTGTATATGTGTGTGTGTGTGTGTGTGTTACAGGGATCTATTTTATTGACGGTCTTGTTGGGCAGGACAATGGGGGAAATCCCATTCTTTTATGAGAAGTGCAATGGGGTCTTCTTCTTTCTGGTCTGAAAGAATGACTGCACTCTAAAGGGGTGTAGGAGGCAGTAAATATTTAAAAAAAAAAGATGCCAAAGCACACGAGATGCATGTGCCGCAAACAACGGCTGCATTGCACAAAAATCCATATCAAGGCACAGACCCCTTTAGTCCCATTTAGAGACTCATAAACTACAAAGTGCTAAAATCACAATCCAGCCCACTTCTGCAGTGCTGCCCGCCGCTAAAGCCGCTCTGAGCGGAGCGTGGGTTTTGGACAGCACTTAAGAGGGAGGGAGGAAGGCTGGATTATAATTTTATGCACTTTACGGTTTATGAATATCTAAATAAAAATAAAAGGGTTCTGTGTCTTGATATGAATTTTTGTGCAATACAGCCGTTGTTTGTGACACATGGCTCCTGGACGCTTTGGTAGTTTTTCCTTTTAATATTTATTCAGCCACTTCCTACATCCCTTTTGAGTGCACTCATTCTCTGGAATCAGTATTTTCTTTTTTGGGCTAAGCTAGTCCTTGAGTGCAATGCATCTGCATCGTTTAGAACTCCCTCATGTTCTTGATTTTGATCTTCAGCTTTCACCTGGACAGCTACTGAGGAGGGCAGAAGGGAATTTGGTTTAATGTGTCGCTCAAAGGACAGTGCCTCAACAGTGCAGCACCCATCTACTGCTGCAGTGTAGTGTCAGTCATGGAAATTAGCCAAAGTTCTGCTGAGGTTCTAGAACTGTGACTGTCTGATCTTACAGCTACTGATACTAAACATTTCCTGCCTGTTAAGGAATTGAACCTTGATCTCCCATGCGACAGATGGGTGATATTTATAAGTATACTAACGAGGATTGCTTGCATTGCGTCTGCCTGTGCTGCACATGTCATTACGTGGATCGAGGGCTTTGGTCCATGTGTAGTTCTAGCAGTGTGATACCTATCACAAGCAATGGAATTGATGACATTATCAAAAAATGAATAAACAGTAAGCAAGGAACAGGTATCTTAATAATACTGTGCTTATTGGGGGGGGGGGGCAGCTGCAGAAGAGAGCTCCCAGCCTCGAGATGACGGGGCAGGGCTGAGCGGTGCAGGAACAGCTGCAGCTACTGAAGGGGCTCAGTAGTCTTCAAATGCTGCCTTGTTGCAAGAAATCCAAAGTCAGAGCAAGAAGTTAGAAGATAACTTGGATAAAAATGACTGTACTGGATGCTAACATGTCTCTCATACAGCACGAGGTAAAAGCAGCAGGTAGAAAAGCAGGTAAATCCATGGTTGCATGTTCGGGACTTGTGAAAGAAAATAACCCGGTAAAGGTTTGGATGGAAAGCATGGAGAATTCCATTAGGCCATGAATGTCTGAATGGTCAGAGTCCCCGAGAATGCTAAGGAAGGAACCCAAAGGAATTTGCCAAGAAGTGTTTCTAGGCAACGCTGCATATAAGAGAGCCTAAGAGGACAGCACAGTAACCAGCGTTTGTTGAATTACCCCTTGGAGATCCTAGAGCCTCAACTCACTGCCCAGAATTTTATTGGTGGTCCTCAGTAGCGTAACTGAGAAGGACAGTTTTGGTAGCTGTGAACAGAATCATTCGCATGGAATGGCAAAATAAACACGTGAGACTAATCCATGCAACTCGAATGCATCACAAAGGTTTTGACATCATCTCAACTAAGCTTGGGGAATGTGGGGTTCATCATATGCTGATACTGCTGCCACAGTTAAAATTTTTTTATGGTGGCTAGACATACATCTTATTTTCTGAAGCTACTAAGGCAGGAAAGCTGGAGACTCTGACTGGCTAAGACAGGCTCTGAATGTGAAGTGAGGAGAGGTGGTACAGGTTCGGACACTGATTCAGAGCAGCAAAAATCAAGAATCAGTGACTCCTAATACAGCAACTTGTATGAACGTTAACACGTTGTTTTTCTCTGTTTGCCTGTGGATTGATAATGAAGGGCACTGGTAGGTAGAAATGTATTGTGCGATGGCATGCAGGCATCTGGAAAACCATGTTGAAGGTTTAAGTGCTTTCTTGGATATACTATGCAAATATATCTGTATGTGAGTGGCTCCTGAAAGTTTAAAATATGGGGTTCTCTTTCCAGCACAAGGAACTTTCTTTTGTGTAGAGTGCACTTTAGGTTGCGATAAATGGCACCAAATATTGAGGGCTGCAAGACTCAACATTACAGTGTTACCTCTTTGGAACACGCAGTGATGGTAAGAAAGTTAATGAGGGGACCAGTAGTCTACTGTTTTGGTTGGTGGCAGACAGTATCTTTTTTTTCTTATTCCTGTTTCTCTTCTGATGTCCCCGGTCCTGGTGGCATCTATCTAGCCCCATCACCCCCCGGTTAGCCACAAATTACATAGAGCCGTGTTTGGCATGTGTCCTGCCATGTAGGATCATGTGGAGCCTGTTGGGGATACTGCATACACTGCAGTTGTTTCCTCCTTTTTTGCCCACCAGATACTGTGCATGAGGTAACTGAGTGCATGCATCATGGGTCTTATGTGGGTTGCATCATCACGCTCCTGCCGATCTCTGTAAGTCCCGCAATGCTGCAGCCCAGTCTCCGTTCAGTGGCAGGCAAATAATGGATCTCAGTGCCCCACCCCAGAGAGGGAGGAGAGCTGTCCTTGGAACACCTAATCCTCCTGCCTCTGGCTGCCCCTAAGCAACCCTGGTCTGTTCCCGAACCTGGTTTGCTGGCGTGGGTGGAAGTAAGGTAGTGCCTCAGATCTCCACACCACTGGGCCAGTGGTATCTTTAACTGATAATATGAAATGCAGCTGCGAGACTGTCTTTCTGAGGCATCTTAATATGTTTGAAAAAGTTTTTTACCCGTTCACGATCCAGCTCATGTTTTTCTGTAGAGTTTTTTCTGCTCCCTGGCAGGCTGGATGGCTGTGTCAGCCTGTCCTATATTCAATGACCTTTCCAATACCCCTTCCACCTTCCTGGACTGGGCGGGCCATTGGTGCTCTTGAGGAGGGCTTCATTAAGCCCAGCTTCCATATTTTCTACCTTGCTTTCCTCCCCAGGAGTCCGCAGATGTGCAAAGGACGCGATGTCCGAGCTCCACTTCCGCGGAGATGGCCCTGGTGTCTTGAAATCAGGATTCCCTTCCCTTATGTGGTGACATGCATGAGCTGTGATCTAGCTACTGCTGGGTGGCAGGCAAGCAGTGCATCACACTGACCCTCCTCCCTGAGGAAGGAGAGCTGTCCTAGGGATGCTCAGTCCTTCATCTCCTCACTGGTCTCTGAGCAGCCTGAGTCCATTCCCAACCCTGGGTCACCAGTGTGGCAGGAGGTAAGGCACCCAGTGCCTTAGCCCTCCATGCCACTGGGCTGGCCCGATCCAGCTCATGTTTAACTGAAGGATCGGGAGGTATGAATATCCTCCAGACTTTAAAGTTATAACTTGATCGATGACCACACAAGTGGGTGAAATTACGTTTTCAACAGTGTTCGGTTACATAGTTCAAAAACACAGCAGTGCAATTAAAGTATTTTTTCACAGAAAGGGTGATGGATCCTTGGAACAGCCTCCCGGCAGAGGTTGTAGAGGCAAAAACAGTAAGGGAATTCAAAAATGCATGGGACAGATATAAAGGAACGTTAGCAATAAGAAAGAGAAGGTTCATCATCACCGATGACCTGAAATCATCCAAGCAGACCACTAAAGCAGTAGGTAAGGCTAGAGGGATGTTGGGCTGTATTAGTAGGGGTATCACAAGTCGGAAGAGGGAGGTAATAATCCCTCTTTACAAGGCACTGGTTAGGCCCCATCTGGAGTACTGCGTGCAGTATTGGAGGCCACACCTTCACAAGGACATTAACCAAATTGAGGCAGTCCAGAGAAGGGCAACCAAAATGGTGCAGGGACTACATCAGAAAACATATGAGGACAGATTAACGGAGCTCAATATGTATACCCTAAAGCAAAGGAGGGAGAGAGGTGATATGATCGAAACATTCAAACACCTTAAGGGCATTAGCAAGGTGAAAGGGTCTAACATGTTTCAATATAAGAAAAATAGCAGGACAAGAGGACACAGCATGAGATTAGAGGAAGCCAATTAAGGGGTAACGTGAGGAAGTTCTTTTTCACAGAAAGGGTGGTGGCTGCATGGAACAGCCTACCTCAGGAAGTGGTGGATATGAATACAGTGCAGGGCTTCAAACAGGCATGGGATAGGCATAAGGGAGCAATACAGATGAGTATGAATAGATAGGCCATTGACAGAGCAAAGGCCGATGGCACATTTATAAGGTAGAAAAAGAAATGAGCAGACTGGATGGGCCTTGCGGTCCTTATCTGCCGTCAACTTCTATGTTTCTATGTAAGCTGCAAATTATTTAGGATCTACGTTATATGAAACAGGTAGGAAAAATGGGCAGACTAGCTGGGCCAAGCAGTCCTTGTCTGCTGTCAAATTCTATGTTTCTATGATCCTAACACTTGCTAGGTCTAAATACTATTTCTATGCCAAATATGGTGGCCATCTTTTTTCTTGGGGAAGAAAACTGAATATGAAATACTCTAATTTTAGTGGAACTAGAAAACGTTCTCACAAAATAAAACTGGAAGATGTCTGGAATCTTTTATAGTGGGGGAAAAAAAACAAGGTCAATTTTTGGGAGCAATTTCGTTGCACTGCTGCTTTAAGTTCTGAATCTCAGTAGTTGACAGTATCCTTGGAAAATGTATCCAGCAAAATAGGATGCACATTGTTAATATAAATGTAACAGGATATGTTCTAGGTTACGAATCCCGCCATAATGAGCTCCTGCATAAGTCATTTTTGAGTTTACTAATGTGTTCGGTAACCCCTCTTATGACGTAACAAGACGGAGCAGTGTAATAGATGGACTGTGTCCATGAAGGTTCAGTGGAGGAGTTTCATGAATGTTCATGACTTCTGATGAACCTTCATACATTCATGAACACATTCATTTCCCGGTCCCTCCTGTTCCTGCCTATCCCCTCCCTAACCCCAGTGCCTCTCCCTGAAGCTCACCTACTCACTCCCCTTGTCTTTGCCTTTCACCTTTTCCCCTACCCCAACGTGCAATATGCACTTTGCCTACCCGTGTTTATTTACTGCTCACTGTTGTATAAAAGCTGTTACTTTATTACACTAGCTCATTTACTGATGCCTGTATTGTGCGCCTGTTATCCTCATTGTTGTGTTGCCTCTCTTTAGTATTGTAAGTTGTTTCTCCCTACAGCCCCTTCCCCGGGTTGCACCTGGAAATAAGCCTTGGCTCAGTGTGCCTTTCCCGGTTATCAACTTTTAAATAAATAATTAAATGCCCACAAACACAGGCACGTCATTTAATGTTCACACACAATTTCACAAACTTTCATGAACAATTTGATGCACTCTTGAATGGCCATGTGCAGAATTCATGAACGGTTCATGGTCGTTTCAACTGGGATAACATTTTACTATGTATCTGCTTGATAATTGTGGAACATGTCTGTATGCAACTGACTTAAAATCACCAAAATATAAGTTATGAAAAGAAACATACTAAGCATCCAAAAACTGTTGATACTGTAAATATTTGTCTAGAGTGTTGTGCATTTAAGAAAGGGTAAAAACTGCTAAACATAGAAACATAGAATTTGACGGCAGATAAGGACCGCTTGGCCCACCTAGTCTGCCCATTTTCCTACCTAACAGATAAGCTGCAGATCCTATTTAACCAACAGCTTACTTCCTCCTACCCCCCACTAGGACTGCCTTATGTCTGTCCCATGCATTCTTGAATTTCCCCACTGTTCTTGACTCCACGACCTCCCTCAGGAAGGCTGTTCCATGCATACACAACCCTCTCCATGAAAAATACTTCCTCACATTACCTCTGAGCCGTCCCCCCTCTATCTTCAAATTGTGCCCCCTTGTTCTGCGCACATCTCTTTTCTGATAGATGCTACCCTCTTGGACTTTGTTGATTCCCTTGAGGTACTTGAAAGTTTCTATCATGTCCCCTCTCTCCTTCTTTCCTCAAGGGTATACATATTAAGCTCCTTTAGTCTTTCTTCGTATGTCTTCTGGTGCAGACCCAGCACCATTTTGGTTGCCCTCCTCTGGACAGCTTCCACTCTGTCTATGTCTTTGAGGAGATGGGGTCTCCAGAACTGCATACAGTACTCCAGATGGGGTCTCACCAACTGTCTGTACAGAGACATAACAACTTCTTGTTTTCTACTATTGATGCCTCTCCCTATGCATCCCAGTATCCCCCAGCCTTCCTTACTGCCTTCTCACATTGCTTGCCCACCTTTAGGTCATCTGATATAATTATCCCAGGTCCCTTTCCAATTTTACTGTTGTCAGTATCTCACCCCCCATTGTGTACTCTTCCCCTGGGTTTTTGTTTCCCAGGTGCATTACCTTCCACTTCTTTGCATTGAATCTGAGCTGCCATACATTTGACCATTCCTCCAACCTTGCCAAGTCCCTTCTCATCCTTTCCACTCCATCTTGTGTATCAAACCTGTTGCAGATCTTTGTGTCATCTGCAAAGAGACATACTTTTCTTTCCAGTTCCTCTGCAATGTCACTTATAAAGACATTAAAAAGAACCAGTCCCAGTACTCAACCCTGTGGTACCCCACTGGTAACCCTCCTTTCTTCACTGTGGACTCCGTTTTCTACTACCCTTTTCGTCCTGTTGTCTAGCCAATTTTTTATCCAGGCTACCACCTTGGGACCCACTCCAAGGCTGGCTATCTTGTGTATTAATCTTTTGTGTGGGACTGTATCAAATGCTTTGCTAAAATCTAGGTAGGCCATGTCCACAGCCCCTCCCTGGTTTACTACTTTGGTAACCCAGTCAAAGAAATCGATTAGATTCATCTGACACAACCTTCCCATCGTGAATCCATGCTGCCTTGGGTCCTGTGCCCCACTGGCCTCTAGGTACTCAACAATTCTTTCCTTCAGAAGTGATTCCATCATTTTCCCTACCACTGAGGTCAAACTAACTGGTCTGTAGTTTCCTGCCTCTGTCCTGCTCCCAAAACTGCTGGGTTCTAACTTTTTATTGGCACGGCGGGGATTCAGAATGAGCAGTTGCCAGTCTCAGACCATAGTCACTGGCAGGCTCGTGGCAAGAAACATCTCAGGCTGTGCACTGCACTCTCAAAGGAGCCCTTGAACAAGCAAAATCACCAGCTTGTGGGTAAATAAATTGTAAAGGACCCTCAAAAAACAGCAAGCCAGTATAAACTTCAAAGTAAATGACAGCACTACTAATGTTAGCAGCAGATAAACTAGTAGGGCGCTCAGCCAAGTTCGTTTGGCCAGCCCTCCTCCTCTAAATCCTCATCTTAACAGCGGTCAGATTCAGCGGATGTTTTAGTCACCCACTTAATCACCACTTTAGAGGTCAGAGAATTGAAATACCTTCTCCCTATATCGTCAACCCCCAACTGAGCCAGTAAAAGAACTTGTCATATATTTCAGGAGCGTACAGTAACCAAACAGAGGCCTTGCTTAGGATTAACCAGGGCGGGGAAACAGCACAAACAACTTTATTCACACAGGGACACACGTACATCCTAACAAGAATGTAGTACTGCATTATTCCACCAGATGGCGCTTCTTCTAGTACTTCTCAGTGTATATCAACAGGCAGTCAGCTTTTTTTTAACTTTTATTTTATTTATTTATTTATTTGGTATCCAAGTAGGCACTCTGGTCTGAGGGACCATTTTCAGGAAAGACCCAGGCCATCAATAAGACCCATACAGTTACAGGTAGAATCGATACAGCCATACAATACAGATAAATGACAGGGTCCACAGTACAAAGTCCTGAAATAAAGATAATTACAGTTAGGACCCTCAGTACTAAGCCCTAAAATAGGCACAGGTCCACAATAAAGAAGACGAGGCTAGCAGCATAGGACACAATAACATTGTGACTGAACTAGACACAAGGCCATAGCTAGCGTCGTAATACCATATGATGTAAAACATGATTAGCAACTAAGTAGTCAACTGCTTCGAGAACTGCCTACGAGTTTACATCCAGACCTAAGGATCTCCACCATCCCAGGTCAGGTGGGGCACTTGTATACAAAGGAGGTTAGAAAAGCATTTTTAAAATAAGTTTGGAAGTAGAGTGGAAGTGCCTAGCGAGGGTATCCCGCCAAAACAGTGACTGTGGAACTGCAACCTGTGAAGTAGGCGACTGAACCACAGTGCCGACACTTTCAGGTGACTGGCAGTTCTCCCCATCCCCGAGGAATGCCCCCCGGAGTTAATATATAAAACAGGGAGGCATGGGGCAAAGCCCCTCACAAAGGGGGTGTGGGGGGGGTGAAGCCCCCCGGTAGAAAATATTTATTTCCACATCTGTAATACTGTGGGATCTGTGCCCTCTTCACTGGTCATGATTCTGCAATCACCTTTATGACATGGAACCCTTAGTGAATGGCAGGAGGCTGGCAAACCATTAGCCTAAGGGGGCACTGGAGAAAACTTTCTGACCCATCTCAGTAGCCATCTGAAGATAGTCAAGGAGATGTTGAGAGAAAGACCTGAGATGTCTTGAACCACTCCTAAAACTGAGAAGGCTTGATGGGGGAGTTCTCCTTTTCCCTGAGGGACTTTTCAGGAAGGGTACCCATACAGTAGTCACAACAGGCCTGCAGGGAGAGCCAACCAAGCATCTGATACTGGGAACAGTGGTGGGAGTTATAATGGGCCAGCGAGGTTAACCTACAAATGCTGTTGAAGGCAGTGTTAAGTCTAGTGAAGTTACGACTGGAGGTTTGAGACTAGATGGGGGAGCAGTAATCCAGGAGGGGGAGGAGCATGCCTTGGGTTATGGCCAGCTGCACTTCCGGGATCATGAGATTCTTTAGCCTGAAGCAGGCACCCAGTTGCTGGTTAACATGCTTGACCAAATGTCCAATGTGGTCAGTGAAAGTTGGGAGGGGTCTTGGGTGACACCTAGGTATTTGAACACAGTTACCTGTTTGAGGTAGGACCCATGTGGAGCCCGGATGCTCAAGAGATATGGGTAGTTGAGAGCTGCTGCCCACTTTGCAAGCCTAGTTTTGGACCCAGAAAGCATGGCTTTCATCTTCTTGGCATTAAGAAGTAACCTCTTTGCAGCAAACCACCCGTAGATTGAGTTGAACTCCCTGTTGAGGGCGAGGGATAGTTCCCTAGGGTTCTTGTCACTGTGGTAACGGATCAGGTCATCTGCATATATTAACATGTGGGAACCTCTACTTTCCCTGAGGAGGTGGTTCATGAAGAGAGAGAACAGGATGGGTCCCAGTATGGACCCTTGAGGGACCCAGCTGTTTACCCCCAGAGAGCTGGAGGTGGACCTCCAGTGCTGACCATTTGTTTTTATCTCCCAGTGAGGTAGTTGTCAAGCCAGACTGAAGTATCTGCTGAGAAGCCATAGTCAGACAGTTTTTGTAAGAGGATGCCAAGGTCTACCAGGTCAAAAGCCTTTAATAGGTACACAAAAATGGCACCTGGGGAGCTTGCCGAACTTGCCTTGGTCTAGGCTCCTTAAGATCTGCTCTGAGAAACAGGCCAACACAGTGGTGGTGCTGCGGCCCCTTCTGAGACCCTGTTGATTGGGGGAGAGGAGGTTGTTCATGGATACATGATCTGAGTTTGCTGGAAGACTATTTCTCCAGAACTTTTCTTAGGCAGGACAGGGTGGACACTGGCCAATAGTTGTCAAGGAACGAGGTGACATGGCAGGTGCTGCCCTGTGCCATTCCATGTGATAGCGCAGTGCAGCATCCATTATGCTGCCTTGTCCTGGAGTTTACAATTAGAAATAAAAATAAGTTAAAACAGCTGAAAAAATGTGTACTGCGAAAAGCCTAAGTGCCTAATTGGGGGGTAAGACTTTGGGGGTGGGGAGATTAACTTTATGACAGCTTTCCTTTAACATTTAGTAACACAACTCTACACCTTACTCAATTACCAAAGAATGAAAACCAAAAAAAAAAAAACAAGCCCTGGGGCATGCAATGTCCTCTCCCAAGGATCTACAATGCCGGTTAGACAAATTTTTTGTCGACTGACATCACAGCGACGGATTTATGTTGACCGCAAGTTGCAGTTGACATAAATCCAGCAGGAGAACTAGTTCCTTTTCCACTGGGGGCTTTGCCTCCGAACCCCTCATGCGGGGGGCTTGGCCCTTGCACCCTCCGAACTTAGAGATTATCAACTCCAAGTCGGAGTTGATTTGGGGAGGGGTTCAGGACCGCGGGAAAGAGTCCCGGGGTCTCCAGCAGATTATTACAGTGAACTGTCGATGTTGTTGGCATTGACGTGTTCACTGTAATAGTTTCGCCGAATGGAGGGCATACCCTCTCCCAAGCAGAGCTCACGGGGACATTTTCTGTAAACTGAATCACAGCTTTGAAAGAGTATATGCAAGACCTGGGATCAGTCCTTCCATCCCTGGTGTCCAGGGCAGCAGCTCTAACCATTCAACTTAAAGGGGCACTGTCATCCTTGACCCTCATTTCTGTGCAAAATTACTATCAGTGTGCCTCTATGCACATACTGACTCCCTACGATGAACAGAATAGACACAGATATACTTTAGAGTAGTATTCTTACCAATATTCGTTATTTTTAAGAATGCCCACTTTCATTCAGGTCTATCTGCAAGTCCCCCATCCTCCGGAAGCATAAGGCAGCCAAGCGAGTACATCTGACACTGAGCGCCGGCATGGAGACTGACTTTATACATGCCCATGCTGACAAGCTGAATACAGCATGTATCTTCTACTGCTGTACAGACCTGCCCGTTTTTAAATAAAACCGAGCGCTGAGAAAGTTAAAATAAGCTTTTGAAAGAGGTCGCCGAAATCTCACGCATGTGCAAAAGCGGATGCCCCCATGCATGTGTGGGATGTGTGCTTCATTCCACTTTCATGCATGCTGAGATTTCGCCACCTTTCAAAAGCTTTTTAACTTTCTAGCGCTGGTTTTATTTAAAATGGCAGGTCTGTAGGCAGTAGAAGATATGCCATTCAGCTTGTCAGCATGGGCAACGTGATAAAGTCAGTCTCCATGCCGGGCGCTCAGTGTCAGACGTATCGCCATTGCCTTTATGCTCGGGACGGGAGACTTGCAGACAGACCCGAATGAAAGTGGGCATTCTTAAAAATAACGAATATTGGTAAGATTATTACTCTAAAGTATATCTATGTCTATTCTGTGCATTGTAGGGGATCAGTGTTTGCATAGAGGCACACTGATAGAATTCTGCACAAAAACGAGGGTCAAGGCTGACAGTGTCCCTTTAAGGGAAATTTCCTGTTAGCCTAGCTGTGAGACTGAGCTCTTGTTCTTTGTACGTTGCGATCTCAACTTTCACCACCAGATGGCACTCTGCATTGTCTGGTTTCTGATTCCGTATACACTACTGGGCAAAAGAAAAAAAAGTCCAGTGGCCCCAAAATGTCTATTTTGCAACGCTGTCATTTTATGAATAGGGCATCTTATAATTAAGATGCTGTGACGACTTGATCTAACCTTACCAGAATCTCTCTATGCACTTGTTTTACTGCAATGAATGGAAGGTGAACTGCCACAGTATTCAAACAAAATTTAACAAAACACACATTTTTTTTTGCACTTAGCAGTAAGTGAGCTGGCATGGTATTGCGCCCCCCCCCAATATTTTTCTGACTCCTTCTAGGTCTCCTTCCCCTCACTCCAAGCTTTTTCTTCTAATCACGCTTTTTGAGGGGGTCTCCACAACCTCTTAGTAAACATTCTCTTCTCTCTCTCTCAGAACCTCTGGATTTGACACTGCCAGGTAGGGGCTCCAGTCCTTAAATGGAGGGTGGCCTCCTTCAGGGTTTGCTTTCTGCTCCTACCAACAACCCTATTAGAAGGAGTCTAAACCAGAAGAAGAGAGAGGAGGAGCTAAGGTTTGGGCACCCAACTGGGGCAGTGGGGCAACTTTATCTGCTGGGAGCAGCCTCCATTTTCCATTTTCTACCTCAGACTTACTCCCTGAGGATGCCGAGGCGTTCCTGTGCATCTGGATGTACCATGCATGCTGTGCCCATCCACACACACACAAGGCTCCCCACTGCACTCTCTCCTCTGGTTATCTGCCTCTGGAATGCTCGACCCTCCTCCCTACGACCTCCTAGCATCCACTTGTGCAGTATTTAAGCAAACTGTTGGCCCAGCACACTCACTGCACAGAACTGGGTAGTAGCTGATGTGGCACAGCGTCTAACTAAACATTGGCACAATGCATTCTTCTTCTTTAAATGTGCAAAATACAGCATAATTAAAACATACGAACATATGAACATACGAATGTGCCAGCTGAAACAGGCCATCTGGTCTGTCTAAGTCTGCTAGAGTGCGTAGGTAGCACCCTTAGCTTGCAACTGCCCAACCCTCCGCCATTTTGTCATCCCACTGCCACACCCCGAGATACGCATGGTCCAGCCCAGCAGCACAGCAGCTAGGGAGTCAGTTGTCATGGCAATGACCTGGGTTAAAGCTCTGAGCCTGGGATGCTGTGGCAGGCTGGCAGGGAAAGGATTAGGTGTGCCAGAGGACACTATTCTCCTACGGGGGGGGCACATAGGGGCAGGTTGACTGGGCATTGCACTGGCCCCTGTTGGGCCAGGGCCACAAAGACAGCTGCAAGCACACCTCAGGGGAGGGGAAGAGATGTTGGCACATGCACCTAGGCCTACTAATATGGCACGTCACCGGGAGTGGGACAAAAAAGGAGGGAAGCACTGTGGCCTGTACATTATGTGACACTCAGTGCTCAAGGGCCCCATGCCACCATCAGGAGCACTCCATCTGTTTCCAGGAAAGAGAGGTGTGGCCCTGAAGGACCCATCCATGGGGAGCCACGTGAGCAATAAGTTCCTACATGAGACAACGTTGAGGCTTGGGAGGCAGCAGGAGGCCGAAGGAGAAGGCCTGGCAGAGATGGAAAAAGAGTAAATAAAAAATAAAGATATGATGGGGATGTAGGACTGCACCCTATATGGCAGATCTTTGGAACAATCCATGCCCGCTCATTCTTCACAGTGCACCTCTATAATGAAGAGCAGACACAGTTTTCAAAGTGTTAAAAAAAATACACCGCCAATTCAGAATCCGAGGCCTCGAAGGCTCATCAATATTAAAGTGACACAAATTGAAATAGTACTTAAAGATTTAATACGGCTATCCAGGCTTCATCCCTCAGAGGGTTAAACCCCCCATGGTGAAGATATTACTGTGAGCGCCATGGCAGAGAGCCATCATCATATAATCTGATGATCTCTTTTATTACATTTCACAGGCCTGTCTTCTTTATTAAAATTTCCCAGAATTCATAGGGCTGCTGTTATATTGCTGCCGGATGCTTAAAAAAAAAAAACCAACCAAGATTTTTGATATCTGTGCTGTGCCACAGACACAGTATCTTGCAGAATGAGTAAGTACTTTAGTTATTAGGTTGAGAATGTAGTATCCCTTTTTTCTGTGTGTGTGAACTAATTTAGGCAGTGTAGTACCGAGCATAAAGGGGCATTGCTTCCTGAGAAAGATTACTGTCTTGCTCCCTTGCGCTGTACTTTAATGAACACCCATCATGACTTTTCTCCTGAGACTGGTAAAATGCTTTTTCTGAGTTAAATGCTTTTAAGAAGCCTGCATTATGATACCGTCATGGAAAAAAGATGCTTATGGTCGGCCCATCAGCACAGCAGTAGTGCTGTCACTTACGACACCTGTGACTTGGTTTCAGGAATTAGCCTGGGTCTTTGGGGGCCAGCTGGGGGGGGGGGAGGAGGACTAAGCATCCGGGGAGATGCTCTCCTTCTTCAGGGAGGGAGAAAGTGCGATGCTGCCATAGAAGTGTCACTTGGGGGATAAATGGTACCGCAGCATGGACAGTGCGCCATGGAGGCAGGGAGGTGCTTGTTGATGCTGCACAGCTGGATGCTTAGCATGCATGCCTGTGCATGGTGTCATTTCAGTCAGTGTCTCATGCAGGGGGAATGTGAGAAAAAATAGTGGTGTAAAATGGCCCCGACGCTTGTGAATGTTCCTTTGCCACACCACTGCCTCATACACAACTACTGATGGGGACGTTCCGCTGTCTGTGTTCCACCTGGGGCTTAAACCAAGGCTATGTGGAGGCAGGTGATTACTGGCGTGTGTGGGAGGCCAGGTATACCCTGGCAGCTTGTGAGAGTCGATCGCTGAGGAAGAGGGGTAAAAGTGCAAATGAAAACAAAATGAAGAAAAGGCTTATAATAACAATAAAGCTGTGTTGCAATGAGAAAAGCATTAATTCATATTTAAATATTCATTGCCCCGTTATTTTCCCCTTGTTCCCCCGAAACTTGCTCAGACAATCGAGGGCTGCGCAGCTGCAACCTTTCTCCGGCTAGGTGGGTGGGCACAGACAATGCCAAAGCTTTGCTGTGGTGGGACAGCAGGGGTGGGCCAATGTCGGGTGGCCCATGCCCTTCTCTCTTAGGAACCAAGAGCAGCACCTCCACAATGCACCCAGCACCCAGCCAGCCCTTGGCATGGAATTCCAGGTTGCACATTAGCCTCATTCTCTCAGGTGGCAGCACAGCCATTGATGCATGTCTCCTTAGTGCCACTCGGGACTCGGAAGGTGTTATTGTATAGATCTTTCTGGAAAAGGGGGCTGAGCATCAAGTGATATAGATGAGTGCAAGGCAAAAACTATTCCATACAAAGTACCTTTTGCATCTTTTAGGTAACCTCATTTAGAGTTTGTAGGTAGCACAGAAGCATAGAATCTGATGGCAGACAAGGAGCACTTGGCTCACCCAGTCCGGCCATTTCCCCCCATCTATCTGTGGCAGAATTAGGCTACACCCTCGGCTGTGACTGATGGACTACTTTTATATCTCCTTATTTCCTAGCAACAGTTAACGCTTTTCTCTTTGCTTTTCTTCCCCCACCCTAGGTTGGCAACCTAGCGTAGCTCCTTACTTTCCCTACTAAACTTCCTACTAGTTCTCTCTTTCATTCTTTTTCCATTTCACTCCATCCAGTCCTGGGAATGATGCCAAACACCCAGAGAGGTGTTGTGTAAAGTGCATTAAATGCATTTTGTGTACAAAAAGCATGACGGCTATTTAAATAGGAATGAATACAGTTAGTAAAGCCTTTTTAAAGAAAAAGGATTCAGAAGTTATATAAAACAATAATAATGTCATGATTAATACAGTTATAAGAAATTCTTAAGGTATTTTTATAAATTCACACTATAAACCTGTTGTTGTATAAGGTTATAAAAGTGCTTAGTCACTGTGGATCAGAGATATAGAGTCAATATCTGTGGAGATATACACTGTACCTTTAACTGAACCAGGAAGTCCCCTGAAACAAACCCTCCTTGGTTTTGCAACAACATGTTCAGACATGAAACAGCATGTCCAGACATGTAAATAGAAAGGGCTCAGTCAGGTGACCCCACCAAAAGATATAAAACTTCTTCACTGAGAGCAGTTCAGTCAGTCCAGTGGGGCTCAGCCCTGAAAGAGGAGGAGAGAGGTTCTACTGTTTGCACAGACAAGCTTTTGAATGCAGATGAGAAGGTCTTAGGAGCTCTAAGATCCAGGACTGTATTATGTGAGAAACTACTGATGTTAAGTAGTGATTTTCTTTGCAATGTTTTTGCTTTATTATTTTTCGAACTTTTGAAAAATAAGTATCACACCACGGTGTGTTTTAAACATGTAAATTTGTCTTGTTTGATGTTTATTCCCACACGCTGTGACAAACTTGGGTGTCAGAGGTGGATTAGTACTGGTTGTCCAGAGAAACAAGGGGGAGACCAGTACCCAGATACCAGCCCTGGTATCCAGACATTGTGGGCAAAGAGCAGGATAGCCTACCTCCAGGATCTCGTGGATGCCAAGTATCTGTTGGAGGAGGAGGGGCTTACCAGTGTGCATACCAGAGCCCAGGTGAGGAGAACTGGAGAGGAGCTATTCCCTGGATTGGACCTCGATGGAACGTGGAGGTGGACCAGCGCTGGAGAGAGAGGCAGAGCACTACTGTCAGGTGCTGATGGAGGGTTCCCAACCTGAGGATTTCGTGGTGGAGTCAGAGGACCAGGATCCATGGGTTCTAGAGGAGGAGGAGGAGGAGGAGGAGGACCCCCTGATGGAACCTTTGTTGCCAGTCACTTCTGAAATCCCGTTGTTGCCCATTTTTCCAGGCTGCTGCTACTTGGAGGATGATGAGATGAAGGCCCCAGGTAAGACTGTTTCAGGACATCTGCATACTGGGGTGAAGACTACAAGCAGCAGGAAAGACACCATGGTGGTTGAATGGACTTTCCCATGTTTTGAACCCCCTGTGATATGGTATGAAATGTATGAAACATGTAATGTTTAAAATGAATATAACTTTTAGGGCTGGTGCTGAGTACAGTCAGTTGAGGGTACCAGAACGGTGTAAGGGTTGAAAGGAAACCCCTAGTATGTTTCAAATAAGTGTTGAAAGGAAACCCCAAAGGTTTTAGGAGTTTGGAACTGGCTGGTTGATGTTCAGCATGAGAAGGTTCCTTGTCTACCAGAAAATATATGAAAGGGAAATGGATAAATGAAATGTATGAAATGATTACAAGAAGTGTATAACATAAAAGAAATGTCTATACTGTATGATATAAAATGAGGAACCTAGGGTCATGGAGGAGCTAGGTATGAGGTGGAACCTATGATTGGTCCCCTGAGTGGAAACAATGCCAAGTGATGGGTATGGAGGAAGCTCAAAGTCAGCATAAAACTGCTGTGTATTACTTCCTCTTTTTTAATGCACTGATGAAGGTACGATAGTGGGTGCACAGGGCTGAAACAATTACAATGCCAAATGATGGGTTCTGAAATGATGTTAAGTGATGGGCAAGGTCAGTGGTTTTCAGTTTTAACCGGAAAATCCAGTAAAATTCCGGAATTAGGGCTGCCTGAACACTGGTAGAAACAAAGATTTTAAACCAGATAAGTAAATCTATAAGACTTGTATTTTTCTTCTAATCGCTTTCTGTGCTATTTTCAATTTACTTTATTTAATGCTCTGTAAATTAAGATTTCTTTTATTCTGATTATTTATACACATACTAAAAGAATGACAGCAGAATCCTGATAAAATGAGGAAATTAAAGTAATAATCACTGGTGCAATTCCAGAATCTGAAGTCTTGAAAATGGAATTTCATTGTTTTACTCACCGTAAATCAGTGGTCTTGGTGATGGGTGCTGAAACGATGCCTATTGATGGGTGTCTGATATTACATATGAAGAGTCTGAGTTGTAGTAACCAGAGAGAAATAGGGGGTAGACAGTCATTACAGACTGAAACTGTTTACTGAATGCATACATGAATACTGTGCTGAACTGTATGACAGCCCCAGGGTACTGTTGTGAAAGTATTGTCATATTGCAGTAACTTGTTAAGGTGGACAATACTAAAAATAGCTGAATTAAGGGACCCTGGGGCAAAGCTGTCATAGTGGGTGAGAGAAAGTTTCAACCAACCCCCAGTCTATTGTTTTGGTAGAATATTTATGACTGAGAGGGGGGGTTCTTGAAAAAACAGTATAGTTTTGAGAACTGTTTTTTTTCTTAAGGAGGGAAGTGCGTGGCGGAGTTAGGCTACACCTTCAGCTGTGACTGATGGACCACTTTTCTATCTCCTTATTTCCTAGTAACAGTTAACACTTTTCTCTTTGCTTTTCTCCCCCCCCCCCAGTTGACCACCTAGCGTAGCTCTTTACTGTCCCTACTAAACTTCCTACTAGTTCTCTCTTTTCATTCTTTTTCCATTTCCATCCACCCAGTCCTGGGAATGATGCCAAACACCCGGAGAGGTGTTGTGTAAAGTGCATAAGTGCATTTTGTGTACAAAAAGCATGAAGGCTAATTTAAATAGGAATGAATACACTTGGTAAAGCCTTTTTTATAGAAAAAGGATTCAGAAGTTATATAAAACAATAATAATGACATGATTAATACAGTTATAAGAAATCCTTAAGGTATTTTCATAAAATCACACTATAAACCTGTTATCGTATAAGGTAATAAAAGTGCTTAGTCACTGTGGATCAGAGATATAGAGAGTCAATATCTGTGGAGATATACACTGTTGGTGGGATATTCAGACATGCGCCAGGCATGGGCACAAGTCTGGCGCAGCGCAACTGGGATGTGCCAGGGCATGGCCCGGGCGATATTCAACGGTGCTACTCCATGGCTCAGCACCATTGAATATGGCACTGGGGCCGCTTGCACGGCGCAGTAGCACTGTGCCAGTGCAAGTGGCAGGAGAGGAGCAGGGGGCTGCACCAGTGCAAGTGCAGCTGTGCTAGGCACAGCAAGAGCGATATTCAGACATGAGCATGCAAGTGAGGCCATTATGAATACAAGGCACAAATGGGGCCATTTGCATGTCATTATGGCTCCATTTGCATGCAGGTGCACCGTTCCCCGGCAACTTGCACCTGGCGCCCTGCCAGGCTGCAGCCGATGGGGACCGATGCCACCTACCCCATGGCGGGCAACGTGCCCCAATGCCCGATCATGGGCTTCAGTAACATAAATTATTCCCTGGTGGTCCAGTGGACCTGATCCCCAGCCTGATCGCGGGCTTCTGTTGTAAATAAATGCCCCGGTGGGCATTCCTAGTGGTTACCAAAACCAGCTGCCTGAGAAATGCCCTGTATGGAGTTGAGGATGGCCCTGCCTCTTGATGTATCTGCAGTGAGAATGCCCCAATCTACACCTGGCAGATTAAAGTACCCAATTATCAAAACTTCCCCCTTGCTGGTCAGTTTGCTAATGGTATCTCCCAAGGCTCTGTCTAAATCTTTCTTCTGTGTCAGAGGCCTGTACACCACCCCCATTCGAATAACAGCCCTGACCTTATCTCTAGGCTGACTCATAGGACCTCCAGACCTTCTTTGTCCCCATGTTGCCTGTGTATCTCAGTAGCTCTTATACCCTCCTTCACATATAAAACAACCCCTCTGTCTTTCTTCCCTGACTTGCCCTTCTGGAACATGGTGTAGCCTGGGATGGCCACTTCCCAGGTGTGGTTGTTCGTGTACCATGATTCTGTTATGGTCACCAGATCCAGGTCTGCCTCTGCAATGATTCCCTCAAGGTCAGGAATTTTGTTTCCCAGACTCCTTGCACTGGCACACATGGCTGTCCATTCTCTTTGTCATTCTCTTCTTCTAACCTGCCTCCTCTGCCTTCTCACCCCCCTTTGCCCCCTCTGTTACCCCAGTCCTACGCTCCCCTTTTACACTGTCTTACCGCCTAGCCTCTTTCCCCTCTCTTTCAATTGAAGTTCCTCCTCCAGACTTGCCTGCCATGTGCTTCTCTTTGCTTCCTTCAATCTCCAGGGAATTTCTTTTCCCTGAGTTAACCTTCCCTGTTGCACTAGTCTCAGGGCGCAATCTCTGCCATCCTCAGTTTTTCTGCTTCCCCCTTCGCTAGTTTAAATGCTCATCAAAGTAGCATTTAAACCTTCCACCCAGGACTGCCATTTGTTTCCTGGATGGATGGAGGCCGTCTCCCTTGTACAGACCTTCATCCCCCTAGCTATGACCCCAGTCTCTGATGTAGCCAAAGCCCTCCTCCCTGCACCATGCCTTAAACCCCTCATTGAAGGCACTTGGTGTGGAGTTCTCTAGCCTTCCCCCAACCATGCACAGAGAGCACCTCTGTGAAGGTTGGTGTGTGAGCTACCTGCTTCAGGCCTCTCCCCAGCTCCCTAAACCTATCCTGCACGATGCCTACAGCTCCCTTGCCAGATTGTTCATCCCCAGGTGGACAGCAACATCCAGCTCCCTCCCTACCCCCTCTTCCCTGGTGATCTCCAAGATCCACCCGCTAGTCCTCCCTGCCAAAGTGCCTGGAATGCACTGTACTACCCTGTCCCTCCCTTCTCCTGCCCCCAACCCAATCCCCCTGACTATGGAGTCTCCCACCAGCAACTGCTTCCTCCTTGGCCAAGGGACTCTCCCACCATCCTTGGGGCCTGCTCCCTTGAGGACCCCCAGCTCCTCTCTTACTGCTGCCATGGGAGCCTCCTCTTGACTTCCCCCTCCTGCCAGAATGGTGAAGAAACTGTGCAGCAGTAAGGTTTGAGGGGTGCTCTCCCTCCTCCCTCCCCCACCCTCACAGAACCCACCAAGGTCCAGTTGCTCTGCCTTCATGCTGGCATCCTTTGTGGGAGCGACGGCAAACTAGGTGGCCCCTGGGTGAGGCAGATGGTGCCTGTTCTCGTCCCAATTCAGTCCGGAGTCCAGAGATCTCTGTTCTCAGCCCAGAGAGGTGCTTGCATATAGGGCAACACCTCAATCCCCAGAACTTGTCTCTGAAGATTGCGGCCCCACACCCATTACACTGCACCCCTCCCACACCTGGTGATTTGTTTATCCTCCTGACATTTTGCTTCCCATGCCTGTAGGCTTCCCTTCTAACTAACTCCCCTCTTGGTTTCACTTTACCTTTCCCTTCCAAGTTTGTGTTCAGCCCCTTACCCTAGATAGGTGTTTCCTTCAATTCCCTTTTTTGGTCCCTTGGAATTTAGGATAGCTGGCTACCCATACTTACTTTCTCCCCCTCCACTAGGTAGGGTGTTGCCTCTATTCCCATCCTACTGGGTGTTTCAGTTGCCCTTAGCTTGACCTTTGTAGGTCTGGCCTGCCCTACCCTACCCTACTTCACTGTTTACCCCATTCCACTGAGAGTACACCCTTTTAAACAGGCAGAAACCAGTACACAGGTGTCTATCTTAGTTTGCTTCCCTGTGTTCCTGCTGTCATCTGCTGATGCCTACGACACTAATCTTACTCCTGTTCCACTGCTTTACTATTCCACTCATTCGCTGGACACAAACGATCTGAATGATTTTCCCAACCCATTTTATAATATCCAATTTATATACTCCAACCCACACACAAACACTCAAAAGCCTGAAACCCAGTGCAAGGCATCATGGGAATGCAAATTCTTGTGCAAGGCATCATGGGTATGCACATCCCTTTATAAGGCATCATGGGTATTTCAAATCCCTTTATAAGGCATCATGGGTATGCAAATCCCTTTATAAGGTATAATGGGTATGCAAATCCTTGTGCAAGGCACATTGACAAAGCTTCACCAGAACAAATGCTAGCTTCCAAAATGGACTTTTACATTTGAACTTGTTTAAATTGAGAACAACAAATTACAGGAACGCATTTTATCCCATTAGGATGCCACAGTGTGGCAGTGACTAAAGGTGTTTTTTTTTATTGTCTCTTTTCCCGCACTCTCTGACTATCCCGTCCTCTACTGTCCTCAACCACAGCCCCTTCTCCTGCCATAAGTAGGACTAACCACTCCGGCTCCTAGTCCCACCCTCCCATGGTGGGGCTCTTTCACCAGGGTCCCAGGTGGGCAGCAGGACCTCTTGAGGCAACTCAAGCCAGTGTTTGGAGCTCAGAGGTGCCGCAGTTAGCTGTGTGGGGCCTGTGGGTCAGGCAGTGAGTAACCCTACAAAGTTGGGGTATTCTACCTTCAAGCTTCCTTCCTTCATTCCCACTGGACACCGATGTCACACAGGGAGGACCAAGGTGCACATGCATGCTGGACATGCATCACAACAGTCCCTGGCCTTGCGTTCCTCCTTACCCAGCATCCTCAGCTACGCTGCCACCTGTAGTCACCCAAGTAGCAGTATTGCAGCAAGGAGGCAACCCACCCTCTCCAGAGGAGAACATCCCCTCAGACACTCAGTCCTCCTCCCCTCCGCTGGAGCTCAACGATCAGAGCTTGCACCCGAACCCCAGTCATTGGTGTCGCGAGCAGTAGCACTACTGCTGTGCCAATGGGCCGGTCTATTGACTAAAGGCGTTTGACTTCAGAGGGAGTCAAATATATTTACTGGGCCACTACACTGCAGCCACTTTCTTTTCTTTGTCCAACCATAACGTTAATTATTAGACTCGTACAGTACGTATGTGCATTCTGTATCTGGTTCTTTCTGTGTACAAGGTGACTGCTGTAGGTAATATTGTTCCAAACTGTCCTTTAGTTGGCCAACCCAGCTCTGAGAGACACTAGGACGGAGCGCTTTGAGAACGGAGATGCATGGTTGATGCCAGCTATGGGTTATCCTGCTGAACAGAGCTGTTGTACACAGGTTGTGACGAACCGCCTGTAACATCTCTTATTGATTGTCAGTTCATTATGTATGCTTCATGACTGGCATGTGTAGAAAGACAACGAAAAGACTCAACATCCCACATAAAGTCGTAAACAATAAAGGGTGTCTGAAGGCACACTTGGCAACATTAGGAATGCAATAAGCAAATAATAATTTTCTGAATTAAAAAAAATAGCCAAAATGTGTCAAAACAGTGGATATTTTTTTATTTTTTTATTTATTGGAGATTCAGAAGTACCTTTTAGTCAAGGACTCCTTTACAAAGGTTCACGTCACGAATAATACATATGAGAAGAGAGGATGCAAAGCAGTACAGCAGTACATAGGTAGTACAATAACAGCTTGTTACAGAGGCAATTTGTGGACCTTGCAGAGGAGACGTAGGACAAGAAAGAGCAAACAAGCAACGCAAAATGGTATAACAGTGCATAGCAAAACAAGAGGAACGGTGTAAGTGGCAGGGTTATGAGGAGGGGGAGTAATCAGAAGATAAAAGAGGGTATTTAAAGATACTTAATAGGGACACTGACCTAGTCCCAGAGCTCCTTTCTGTCTTGAGAGCCTATGAAATGGCTGTCGCCTTGATTTAATTTGTGAATGAATTAGATGTTTATTTCTCCAGATAGCTTTTCACGGATTTTCAGAATGTGTGTGTGTGTGTGTGTGTGTGTGTGCATGACAGCATAGATAGACAACATAAACTCTAAAAGTCCCTTCCATTATCACAATACTATTGTATGTGTCCATGTTTTTTGTGTATTTGCATATGGTAGACTTCCCTCAAAACTGGGACCAACGGAGACTTTCTTTACTTTTTTTGTGTATGCCCTTTCATAGTCATTCCATTCAGCCAGTATTTCCGCAATGACAGCTGGACAAAAAAAGTTACTGAGGAATGACAGCTGGAGATGCGAATCTCAGGTTTTGGGAACAGATAGTGCATTTAGATGCGATGACACCAAAATTCCTGTAAACGAGGGGTTAAATTAATATCCTTATCATTGGGAAAGGTTCCTTATCTAGTAGCTGTGGGTGATAATACCGATCCGGCCCCGAACCCAACTCAATATCCTGTTTCTCCATTTCTCATTTCCTGTTTGCGGGCCTGCGTGCCACTGTTGTCATAGTGGAGCGAGCCGGGTGTGCAGCTGAAACTCTCTTTATTGCAGATTTAATAATGACAGGGGGGAAGTGCATCATTAAACATTCATCAAAGACATCTAATTAAATTTCTGTTTAAGAGGAGAGAAGGAGAAGGTTATTAGACATTATGCAAAAGAGAAAATACTGCTTGGTAAAAAAAAGAGGGGCAACAGTGATTAAAGAGAGTGAAAATCTGTACTGATAATAATGAGAAAATAAATTGTGTAAAGTAAACAGTTTGCAAAAAGAAAATCCCAAATCCTGGCGACATGAAAGAAAAAGTATGACTTTTGAAAGACGGCAAACACAAATGTTCCTTTAAAATGTAACTGTATGATATAATAGCAGTTTGCAGTTTAAAGAAAAGTCTCCCTCTTCATGAGAAGTGTAACTACTGGCGTTTACTGGGTATTTCACATGCTACCTGTACTTAGCCTTAGAGTAGCGCAGTCCCAGCGTGTCATAGAAACATAGAGTATGACGGCAGAAAAATGCCCACTGGCACATCCTTCTGCCCAACCAGACCTGTTGTTTGTGTGATGGCCCTAATGATCACCCTCTCCTTATCCCTCCACAGCTACACCACTTCCTGCACATATCGGGGCCCCTGCATCTGCCAACCCTTGTTTGAATTCACTCACCATTTTGGCACAGACCACCTCATGTGGCAATCTGTACCACCTGTCCTCCGCCCTTTAGGCCTGTTTACACCTGCCACATTTGCATCGCAGCAACCCGAGCTGTTGGGTTGCTGCAGTGCGAATGTGGCAGCGTGGGCACTTGACAGACCATGGTAAATCAGTGCCCACTCTGGAGTTCCAAATGAGTTGGGGATGCATTGCGATGTGAGCGGTGTAAGCTGCCGTATGGACAGGCATCACCTCTTGCATCACCGCAAACAAAGCTATTACAAGTTCAGCTGCCCACCCCCAAACTCATGACCCACTCTCCAGCGTGGCTTGCATCAGTGCTGCGAGGGGCCATTTAGCTGTGTCTGCTGGATACGTACGGGAGGATGAGGGACGATCAGAGTGGAGTACTGCAGCCTTGCCTCAGCCATGCAAACAGCTTTTCTGTTATAAAAATACTTGCAGACACCCCTCCTGAACCAACCCCCCCAGCCAGCTTTAGTGGGTTCCCCCATACTTGTGTTTGCACTGCAGATCACTTTGTTAATGGGAGATATTTGTATGTTTCTATCATGCACCCCTCTCTCTCCTTGTCTCCATGGTAACAGAGTATCTGACAGGTTTGGAACACCTTTACTGTCTCTTCAATCACCTGCACCTGATTCCTGTTAGTGGTGTTAACCGTGAAGAATTCTGGGAGGTCGCCCTAGAAGCTTGTGTTTATAAAATGCATGGGATAGGGGTTGTGGAACTCACCTGATGTTTCTGAGTATTAGAGAAGGCATGTAAGTAAAAATAGTGAACTTGCACTTAAGACCATTACAAAAAAACACAAGTTGAGATCCTGTGGGGGCCTTACCACTGAGGGCTTTATTTTATTTTATTTATTGAGATAATCAGAAAGACCTTTGAGTCAAAGATTCATTCACAAAGGTTCCATGTGATACATGAAGGTATCGGGACAACATTTGTTACAGATTACAGAACATTACATTACCTGACAGGCATTAGATTGCATAGTTGTTCAGTAAGTGGTTTTCATTTAATGGTAGCAGAGGATTCAGTACTTTAGCACAGCCATAAAGTTGCAGGAGTCTCTGTAGTAGGCTGATAGTCATTGGTGCAATTTGGGTAAGGGGACCATAGGAAATTAGATTAATGACAGAGAGATCATCAACATGGTGGGGGGGGGTGTCATGGCCAATCAGATAGGTTGGAGGCTAGAAGGTGTTCGCTCAGTCTGGATTTAAAGGGGCCAATCCTTATTTCATTGGCTATTTGGCTTGGGAGCAAGATTGTCCAGGTAAGGGCTTGGTGGCAGAAAGTTCTTTGGAACTGGGTAGTCCGACAGCGGGGTACCCATAGTAGAGGCTTGTCTGAGTTACGGGTGACTCTGACTGGTGGTGCTGGGTGGATAATTGCGGAGAGAGTAGGGGGCGCGAGACCTAGAGTCAACTTTTTGGTCATAAGGCAAGTGTGGTACCTGACTCTGCTGTCTAGGTTTAGCCAATTTGTGATACTGTAGAGGGAGCAGGTGTGAGTGAAACGATCGCATCCGAGAATGAGGCGGCAGGCTTTGTTTAGAACAAGCTGGAGTCTGTTGAGTGAGGAGGTAGGTGCAGCACTGTAAATGAGAATACCGTAGTCCAGAAGGGAGAGGATGGAGGAATTGATGCGGTTAGCTGAAGAGCCTCGGGAGTGAGGCAATGTTTGCACCGATAAAGTATGCCTAATCTAGAGTTAAGGGCAGTAGATAGGTGTAGAATATGTTGATTATAGTTGAGGGCTGGGTCTAGTGTGATCCCTACATATTTAAAGGTGGACACTTGGTCAAGAGGGGTTTGACTGGCAGTGAGAAATTGGGGGCAGAGGTTCTTATGGGGGTTCCTTGGATGGGAGATCATGACTTTTGTCTTTTTGTAGTTGATTGTTAGTCGCTGGGCAGTGAACCAGTGTTCTGCCTCTGTTGCGCCAGAATTTCACCAAAGGGTCTTACTGCAAAGCTGGCTAAGCAAGATAGAGTTGTTATACTGGATCTCTCAGGTAAAGGTAAGGGGCAGTGGGAGAGGGATCTGGGGGCCCCATTCCCAGAGGACAGCTGGGGCACTATTCTGAAACTACATATATGCCTATGACTTTGTAATAGGGCTAAAGAGTCCCAACACAAATTTCTTCATTGGTTGTATTGTTCACCCAGTGTAGTTCACAAATTCATCTCAAGGATATCCCCAAAATGTGGAAGATGTAAGACAGCCCTAGGCACTTACAAACACTACTTCTGGGACTGTGGCACACTGAAACAGTTCTGGACGAGGGTAGCTAGGGACCTCACCACACTGCTGGGGAGGTCGGTGCCCTACACAATTTTCTCACTTTTGCTGGGTATGGAGGATTGTGGGGAGGAAGGTTGGGAACCTTATCCAAGGTGGATAAAGGTGATGATTGCACTTGCACGTCAGTGCGTTCAGAATACTTGGGTCTCATGTGTTACTCTGACCCTCCCCCAATGGAAGAACCTGGTATTGCAGAACCTGGCTTTGAAGAGGCTAACTTATACCCCGAAGGGTTGAGAAGAATTATTTATTAGATGTTGGGGTAGATACTTTGACTCCCTGTCTCCAGCTGAAGCAGTAATCAGTCATAGTGATCAGGTTTAGGATCCCTGTGTGCACCCTGGTACCCCTGAAATTCATATTTGAAGTATTGTGTTTTATGACATCACAATAATGCACGTTGAGAAGACTGGTGCGTGAAATTAGCTATTTTGTTACCCTGTATGTCTACCAAGTTGTGTAACCTTCTGTCATATACTGTCTGTATTGTCTGTCTCTGTTCTTTTTTGAAAACCAATAAACATAGTGGGTGGGATATTCAAAGTAGTTACGCAGTGTGCAACAGGGTTGCGCCTACGCAACTGTGAACATGCGCCGGAGAGCGATATTCAGTGGCAGCAACTGTGCAGTGCATGTGGCCATGCGCCATTGTGCAATGGAAATGCATGCATGTGCAAGTGCAGGGAGTGTAGCCATGAATATGCGGCACAGTGCGATATTCAACACCGGACCAATGGCGCAAGCGTGGAGCAAATTACAGTTGCGTGGAGCACTCTTGAGCCTATAAAAACAGGGAGCAAGTAGGTGAAGGACACCTGCGCCAGAGAGGAGCAGTAGAGAGGGAGACAGAGAGGCCAGCCAGAACCACTGTAGGGGTGAAAGAGAGGAACAGAGGCAGTGAGAGTGTGATACTGTGTGAGAGAGTGAGTGTGCATGAGTGAGTGAGACAGGCAGGGAGGCGACAGTATGCGTGTGTGCCTGTGACACCAGGCAAAGGAGGGGCAGCACAGGAACCCAGAGGGCTGGGAAGCAGAGGTCACAGCCAACAGGCCGCCAGCTGGGGTAGGGCACTCAGGCGTGGGCACAGAGGAGCTGTCCACACAGCAGCACACAGCCGGGGGTGCCAGAGGAGTCAGCCGCCCAAGGGGGACAGGACAACAGGGGCCATGACCAGTGCCATCTTCCAGATGGAGGCTATAATGAAGGGTGTGGGGAGGCAGGAGGCAGGGTGGCGTGGCCGTGGAAGGGCCTGTCGGTGGTACACCCAGAACAGGTGGTACCGTGCCTGCATCAGCTTCGAGAACCACTCTGATACAGAGGTTGTGGGCCGGTATCCCCTGAATGGGGCGATTCTGAGGCAGCTCTGTGAGCTGTGCAGTGAGGAGATGCAGGCACCCACTAGACAGAGCCATGCCCTGATGGTGGAGATGAAAGTAACAGCAGTCATGTGCCTGCTCGCCACGGGCACCTTCCAGAGACCAACAGGGGACACCACAGGCATAACCCAGTCGGCCACATCATGGCTCCTCACACAATTCCTCAATGCACTGCTGCCACACGCTGCGGAATACATCCACTTCTCCAGCACATAGGCAGAGCATACAGCGAACATGCAGGAGTTCCACAGGGTAGCGTGTATGCCTGGCGTGCTAAGGGCCATCGACTCCACCCATGTTGGCATCCGGATGCCACCTGGCCTGGAGGGGGTAGCCTACACCAACAGAAAGAGCTACCCCAGTGTCCACTGCCAGGTGGTGTATGATGCCATGGGGCGCATAATCAATGTCTGTGCCACACACCCTGGAGGAGCACACGATGCCTTCCTCTGGTACAGCTCAGCACTGTGCCACAGGTTTGAGAGTGGGGACATCCCCACTGGCCACCTAGTAGGTGAGTATGCCGAAATCATGGGCAGCCTGGTACAGCAGGGCAAGGGGTGGAGGCCACCAGGGTAGGGATGCCGTGGGGTGCAGCTGGGAAGGACGGGTGGTGCAATAACATAGTCCACCAGGCTAACCATATCTCTCTCCACACAGGTGACAGTGGCTACCCACTATGGCCCTGGCTGCTCACTCCATACCTGTGCCCGTTAACCCCTGTGGAGGAGCGATACAATGAGGTGCACGCCAGCACACAGAACATTATTGAGCATGTGTTTGGGCTGCTGAAGACATGGTTCCATTGCCTGGACAGGTCTGGTGGTCTACAGTACAGCCCCTCAAAGGCCTGCGGCCTATTCCTGTCCTGCTGTATACTGCACAACATGGCCACTGACTGTGGGATAGCTGTCAAGGTCGAAGAGAGGAACATCAGTGGGGATGACGCGGCGGCCGGGTCATGTGGCGGTGGGCAGCCCCCCCCGACAGGCGAAGGGATCCTCGGCTGAATAGGATGGCTCGGCAGCACTGGGACACAATTGCGCAGGAGCACTACGGTGCATGCAGGTAGGTGAACAAGCTCCCATGCACGGAATGGTGACTGTGGCACAGTGCACAGGCATGTGTGGGCGTGCCCTGTGGCATGAACAGCTGGGCGAGGGGCTTGGCCGGGCATGAGGCTGGTCCCCATGGCAACATGCAGCACAGCACAGCACATCCCAACCACCCATCCACACCCCCCCCCACACACTCACACACATTGGCGTCCACAGGCACGCGCCCGGGTGCTAGCGCCAGGTGTGCATCAGATGCAGAGTACCGGTGCACAAGACACCTGGCGCTGTGTTGGCATCATCATGCACACGTCACACAGGCCAGCGGCTGAGCAGGTGCGCACACGGCCAGTGTGTGGCACTGTCAATGGATGCCACATCCGTGACACGCACATGCACAACCCACACCCATGTGCACACAGGGCGGCAGCAGCAGACTGTGGACAGGGAGATGGGCACATCAGGATTGCTGTGCGGTCACTCGGTCACCGTGGACACATGGACAGCACCACTGAGGCTGCCCGGCAGACCCAGTCTGCACGAAGACCACAGGGGGTGTCTGCGATGGTCCCCCAGGGGTGGTACTGCGGGAATACGACCGTGTCCTCGCAGGGGTCTGCAGGGTCTCGAACAGGCCCGCACTGGGTGTGCTCAGGATGCCTACAGTGAACCTGGCATTGACACCGAGGGGGTCACTCAATGTCATGACCGAGAGGTGGACAATGCACTCCGCGGTGTCAGCGGTGGCCGGCCATGCATCATGGCGGCCAGTGGGGCCAGGCTGACCATGACTCCAGTGGTAAGGCAATCCAGGGCTGTGGTCGTGTCCCCCCGCAGTCGATTGTTGTCAGCCAGGAGCTGTGCAAAGCCCCTGTCGTGCTGCTCTGCAGCCTGGTGCATCTCGGCACAGAGTGCACACACCCCTGCCATGAGCAGCACCTGTTGCTCTACGGAGGCCCGCAGCAAACCAGGTATGCTTGAGCAAGGGTTCAGCACCTTGGGGCACCTGGGCATTGCGCCGACTCATGGGTGGCATGTGACCATGCTTCCCAGCCCCCTGCTCAGGTGAGCGCTGCACAGCAAGGTCCCCTTGGGGCTGCTCACTCACTGGTGCATCATTGGTGGGCACGGCACCTGGCCCCCCCAATGTCCCCTGCCGTCTGCCGCCTCTTCGGCCGCTATGCACCATGCAGCGCCTGTGTGGCTGGACCACCACTGCCACCACCATCCACCATTGCCACGACACTGATGCCCACAATGACACTGGGGACGTGCCAGGCGGGCGGACAACCATCAGCAGGGCACTCGCGGTGCTGCCAGGGAGGGTGATTGGTATGGGTACCTCCTCCTCGATGGCACCACTGCTGTCCAGGAAAATAGTCACATCATCATCAGTGTCAGACCACACCTCGATCTGTGTCTCTGCACACTGAACACCATGGCTGGCATCCCGCTGGAACACAGCCAGGGCCTCGTCCGCCACCATTCCCAGGAGATCAGTCTGGACAGCGGTGGTGTGCTGCAGCCAGTCGGGCCCCCGGATTCCGGTTGAGGTGGATGGCTGGTCCTCCAGGGCTGGGCTTGCCATCATGGCCGACACCACCGCCCCTGCCACTGCATGCTGGCACTCCAGTGCTGTAAGGGAATACAGTCGCATTAATGCTGCTGTCACACAGGCTGGCCCCCCAGCCACCACCCCCCGCCCCAGACGCCGCTGTACCTACCATGCAGTGATGGGCTTCCAACAGTCTGGAAGCTGCTGCCAGTCACCCCCTCAATGGCACTGCACCACATGGCGGTCACCACCATCTCCTCCTGTGGCGTAAGCTGTGGCATGTTGGTCTGACCACCGCCCATGGCTGCTCGTGCGGCCTGGATGGCTGCCACCTTTTCTTTGATTCTGCACCTGTTGGTGTTGACCTTCTCCTTGTAATCCTGTGCTGACTGCTGGTGGCTGCCCTACTGATTCACAGCCTCCACCACCTCCACCCAGGCTGCGGCTCTGGCCTGTGGTGTGCTGGTCGCGCTACTCAGCAGTGGCTCCCTGTCAAGGTACGCCTCGAACAGGGCATCGGCTTCCACCTTAGTAAAGTTGGGCCTGCGCTTGCATGCAGGCCCATGCTCCTCGCCATCCTCACTATCAGTCATTCTGCTACCTGTGGGCAATGACATGTGGTCAGTGGCTGCTGCAGCCCACACCTTCCACCCATTCCACTGAGCTGTCAGTCCCCTGAGCAGCGCATCTTCCCTCAGAAGGTTGCAACACCGGTCCATGTCCTGTGCAGTCTCGCGGTGCCTTTATAGTGCATTGCATGCAAATGAGCAGATGCGCAATTGAAATGAGATGCAAATGCCCCCGATGCACCATGGATAGGCTGATAAGTTAATCTGTATATGCCAGCTGAATATCGTGATGTTGCACCTTGCGCAATGGACTTGCACTGGCTCAAGTCATGGCGCAATGCTGTGACGTGTGCAGTGCAACCATTGGTACGCATGCATGCATGGCACTGTGCAAAAGGTGATATGGTGCTTGGCCACAATAGGGCATGTGGCGCTTGTTCGCTATGCGGCTTATGGAGCCTGGGCACCATGGGGCCAATGGTGCTCAGGCACCATGGGGCTAAGGCACTCAGACACCATGGGGGAGAATGGTGCTTGGGTGAAATGGGGCAAATGGCACCCAGGCGCCATTTGCCCCATGGTGCCCTGGCACCATTGGCTCATAGGCCATGGTGCCCTCATGCCACTGCTGCACACCATGCATAGTGGTCCCAATAGTGCACCTGCGCACAGTGTGCGTGCTGACCCCTGACCCCAGCCCTGCCCTTTGCCCCTCAGGGACCTCTACACCACATGCCAGTGTGGCCACACACACACACATATCGCGCATCCCTAGGGATGCGCGATTGCCGTGGGCCGTTCATCTCCCTGCGAGGCGCGCATCTGGAGCACATGGAGCTCGTGCACTACAGGGCGCTATTTTGTTCAGCAGAGCTGCAGTTTTGTTATGCTGTGCCGCAACACTGCACGGTCTCCCAGTTGGAGTCAAATCGAATTGGTGAACCTGGTGGCCCTGATGGAGCCCCACACAGGCTTCCTGTTTGGGTAGGTGGCCCTCGCCAGGCCTAGGACTGAGGTCTGGCAGGAGGTGGCTGATGAGTTGCAGCAGGCCACTGGTGTGCAGTGCACTGGAGAGCAGTGTCACCACCAGTATGGCGACATGCAGAGGAGGGACCCGGAGTGGCTACGTATCACTGCAGGCACGCATCTGGAGGGGGAGCCGTGCCATGGCCAGGTAAGTGTGCACCGCCTGTGTCTGTGCCCATCCAGTGTTCTATGGGGCTGGCAGGGTGGCATGCCATGCTGGGGGGTGGGCACTGGAGCCTCACGCCCTGTGGCCTGTGGTGGTGCATTCTGTGTGTGCGTTGTGCCACTGCACCACAGCTGGGCTGCACTGGGGTGCACGTTGTGTGGGGGGGCATATGGTGTTGCTGAGTACTGATGTGTACATGTCTATGTTTCCATCCTAGGCCCTGAAGAGAGGAGGAGGGCCAGAGCGGCAGGCGCAGTGGGTGGGCCACGTCGGGCCACCGCAGGATCCATGCCACAGGGGTGGTGCAGCTGGTCCGGTGCATGGTGCGCAGCAGTGCAGGGGAGCAGTTCCTTACTACAGTGTTGTGCAGGGTGGGCAGTGGGGGGGGTGGACCACAGCCCCCTGTGTGCTTAGCCGTTGTAGCTGTGTACTGCCTGTGGTGTGTGTTGCACAATGCTGTGGCCATCGCACATGTGTGTGGCTGCCACAGGTGGGCTGTGGGTGCATGCGGCAGCCAGCTGTGCCGCTGTGGTCCTGCCGCTATACCATGACGCCTGCCTGCCACTTTGGTGGTGGATGGCCCATGGGTGGTACTGGTGTGCAGCATTCTGCATGGCTGTGGTATGCCGGATTGGCAGCACGTGTGGGCACACCCACTGCAGGTGGCCAGGGTGCCACTCTAGGGGTGCGTGTCACCACTGTCCACTGCGCACGGTGGGTGGGCTGGGGTGTTCTGGACACGCACTGATCCTGTGTTCCCTCCTTTGCTTAAGTGTCTGGCGTCAGGCACCCAACAGCTGCCTCCTTAGGAGGATCCTGGTGGTATCTACGACGACGCTGGAGAATACACGGCTGCTGCAGAAGATGCTTCGGCGGAGACAGCACCAAGCAGTGGCGGGGCGAGGCTGCCCATAGGGCCTGTTGGCCCATGACCCACTGTTCCATCTTTGTCCCCCCTTCCCTTGACCTCCCTTGTCCCTTTGTCTAGCCCTGACCCCTGTCCCCTTACCTCCCTTCCCTGGCATAGCCCTCCTTTGTATATAGTTTCCCCATTACTTGTACCCTGTAGCCCTGTTTATTGTACATATGTTCTGTTGTCTTTTGTTACCTATATATAATACAGTTATTTATGGTTACCCATCTGTGTCTGGGTCTGAACTGCGGCTGGCATGTGGAGCCGTGCTGCAGTGGTGTGCATGGTGGCTGTGTGGTGCACCTGAGGTGTCCAGGGGGCTGTGCATGGTGGTGTTCACCCATCGGTCAGTGGCTGTGCCTTGGGGCAGCTGTGGGCTGGCTGTTCTGGTTGTGTGGTGTGTGTGTTGTGTGCTGTTTGCCTGGGTATTGCTGGCTGTGGACCGGGTGGCATGGCGTGTGTCATCCAGTGGGGGGTGGCCGGTGATTGTCCACCCATGGCCACTGGTGCTGCCCTACCTATGTTCACTACTGTGGTGCACATGGGCGGGGCCTGGCTGCATTCCTGTTCGCCCTGGGCAGTGTTCTGTCATGTACCGTCCGTGCCTCACTCCTGGCACCCACGTCACCCTGGCAGCTGCACCTTCCACCTCCATGGCTTGCTCCTTACTGTGCCTGTGGCTGGTCCATATGTGTCTGGTGCATGCACCTAGGCCCCTTGCGCATCCCTAGTTGCGCATGTTGGGTTGCTCCCTGGTGCACCCCTAGCTGCGCTCTAGCGCAGCCGTGTGATATTCAGCCACCTTGCACTGGTGCATGCCACATTGCGCAACCTTTGAATATCGCATTCAGTGTGCCTTAGCGCAATGGACTTGCGCTGCGCAGGTCTTGTGCTGGCCTCCGGTGCATGTCTGAATATCCCACCCATTATAATTATATCTATATATATATATATATTATGACTGTTTTACTTGCCTATGTAGTTATTTATTGAGTGAATGATCGCTTGATTTAGACTTTGGTAATCAGGTGGAGACCACTGGGACAAAGTCCATTTACTGGGGTGACCTGGACGTTACACAGACAATACAGAGGTACAGACAGTGAGTGAACAGTTACAATATTTAGTAGATCATCAAGTCTCCAGGGAGGGAGGGCTGCATTGCGCCGCTCTGTCACGGCTGCCTGAAGAAAGTAGCTGGTAGAGCACAGAGTGACTGGGAGAGGGGATGCTGCAGAGCTCGTGACGGGGCATGCACACAGAGTGACCGGGAGGGGGGATGCTGCAGAGCTCGTGATGGGGCATGCACACAGAGTGACCGGAGGGGGATGCTGCAGAGTTCGTGACGGGGCATGCACACAGAGTGACCGGGAGGGGGGATGCTGCAGAGCATGACGGGGCATGCACACAGAGTGACCGGGAGAGGGGATGCTGCAGAGCTCGTGACGGGGCATGCACACAGAGTGACCGGGAGGGGGGATGCTGCAGAGCTCGTGACGGGGCATGCACACAGAGTGACCGGGAGGGGGGATGCTGCAAAGCATGACGGGGCATGCACACAGAGTGACCAGGAGGGGGGATGCTGCAGAGCGTGACGGGGCATGCACACAGAGTGACCGGGAGGGGGGATGCTGCAGAGCGTGACGGGGCATGCATGTGGGCATCCCCACGGGGTGCAACTACCAGCTGGGGGGCAACTAGGGAACAAATCTCACTCTGTGCGGCCCCATAATGGCCAAAAGCTGGTACATTATGCCCAGCTAAATGGAAGAACCAAACAAAATGGAAATAAATGATACCAAATAAAGGGAAAGCAGGGTTGGCCCAGTGCCTTGGCGGCCATGTATTGTGCTGACACAAGAGGCACCGGGGTTTGTTTGTGCACAAGCTCTGGAATCCTAATCTGTAGTTGACTGGGGGGATGAGTGTGACAAGGAGGAGGGGGGGCACTCGGCTGCATAGGAAGCAGGGTAAGGGCTGACTGCCAGACATGCTGCTGGCCAGTCACGGAGTGGCACTCACTTGTCCCTCCCAGCAGGAGTAAGGGTGCAGTCATGTCCACTAATATCAGAGAGGGGGACATGGTGTGTGTGTGTGTGGGGGGGGGGTGACAGGAAAAATTGGGTGAAATAGAATTAAAAATATATAATTAAAAGCATAATTCATAAAGCTTTGACTTGCTTTTCAAATAAACAAAATGGCAAAAAAAATGATGGTAATCATAGATCAATGGAGTGCTCACAGTCAATCAGGGAGCTCTTTTTTTTTGTAGAAATTGTTTTATTAATTCAATAGGTCAAGGATTACATAACTTATACAAACAAGTAATACAATAACAAAAAGCATATCAATATTTAAATATTTATTTATTTTTATTTAAAATTTTGGTAACCAGGAAAGCCACACTGAGTTGAGGCTCATTTCCAGGTGTGACCCGGGGGACAGGGGTAAAAAACAAACAAAGGGTAAGAGAATCAAATACGGCAAATATACAATAGCAGGCGTTGGTTGCGAGAAACAAAATACAGTGAGGCATAATCATACAGTCATTATGAAACAGCTGCAAGCACAATCAGAACAGGAAGTGGAGGTAGTAAAAATCCATTTGCAGTTAAGGTGCAAATCGAACAGGGGAGGCTATGGAGGGGGTGGGGGTGAGGCAGAGGAGGAGGAGGGACAAGCGGAAGGGGTAACAAAGGAGTCGGTGAGGTGTTTGAAGGCAGGGTAAGAGGAGGATTTTCGGAGGTTTAGGGGAAGCCGATTCTAGAGGCGAGGGAGGTGTTAGGAGAAGGCAGTCTGACCAGTTGTTGAGTGGGAATGGGGAAGGGGGAAGGAGTAGGGATCCCTGGTGCTCAGATTGTAGGAGGAGGGGGTATCTGGGGTTAGGCAAGAGGAGAGGCAAGGTGGAAGAAACTCAAACCAGAATTTAGCAATGAAAGACAAAGACTGAGTTAGCCTTCTATGGGGTAGGGGCAAAATGGAGAGAGGAATAAAGAGAGCAGTGGTATGTACTGGGAGGGGGAATAAAGGGAGCAGTGGTGTATACAGGGAGGGGAGTTGGATGTGTATGGGAAGGGGAGTTGGATGTGTATGGGGAGGGGAGTTGGTAGCAAAGCAGCAGAAGGAGTTTAGGAGGGTATCAGGTTTGGAGAGGAGGCAGCGGGGGCTGTGCCATAGACGACGTCGGCGTAGTCGAAGACTGGCAGTATCATTTTAATGACCAGCTACCGACTAGGAGGGAGAGGAAGTCTCTATTGCAATAGAGTATGCTGAGTTTGGGGCAGAGTTTAGAGCAAATGGCATCGATATGGACAGAGAAGTCCAGGTGACTGTCCAGCCATACACTGAGGTATTTCAATGCAGGAACCATTTTGAGGGAGGAGCCATCTTGGGTGTAGAACACCGGAGAGGCCTGAAGTTTGGCTAGTTTCTGCTTGGAGCTGAAGGTCATAGTAACTGTTTTCTTGGAGTTTGCTCTTAGTAGGTTATCTTGGAACCAGGAAAAGAAATTGTTGAATTCTAGTTGGAGAGGAATTTGCACTTCAGCAGAGGAGGGTCCTGAGGTATATATTACAGTGTCATCCGAATACATGTGAATGCGGGAGTTAGTGCAGACAGAGGGGAGGTCATTTATGAATGCAGAGACAAGAATAAGTCCAAGGATGGATCCTTGAGGCGTGCCAGTGAGGCTTGGGGGTGGGGGAATACAGAGTTTCTCACCAGCACCAACTGCTGACTACCACTGAGGTAGGAGCTGAACCAGTTGATGGCATGGGCGGCCAGATTGAATGTGTGGAGCGTTTTTAACAGGAGTGGGTGGGAGACAGAATCAGATGCTTTGGCCAGGTCTATGAATGTGGCAGCAATAATGCTGGTCCTTAGCCGTGAGGATGGAGTTGGTGATTTGCAGTAGGCAGGAGATGGTAGAGTGATGTTTCCTGAACCCCGACTAGAAGGGGGAGAGAGCTCCAGTGAAGAATAAGAACTCCGAGAGCTGGGAATGAATAACAGATTCTGGTAGCTTTGCAAGAGATGGGAGGAGGGAGATGGCCCGAAGGTTGCTGGGGGAAGATGGGTCTCCACCTTTGTGAAGGGGCAACATCTTGGCGATTTTTCAGGCTTGTGGTATGGTGCAAGTGGAGAAGGAGAGGTTTATGAGGTGTGCGAGGGGAGCGGCTATAGCTGGGGTGGAGAGGCAGAGGAGCTTGGCATGGGGGCTGTCTGGGCTGGATTTGTTAGGGTAAAGTGATTTTCAATGCCCGGAAGACTTCTTGTTGGGAAACTGGGGGAGGGACAAAAGCTATTAAGTGAAGGGGGCAAGAGGAGGTCAGGGGAGAGAGGGAGGGGTAGTCAGGGAGAGCGCAGGTAGTGAAAAATGGGTTGAAGATCTTTGCAACAGAGGATGGCTCTGAGACGGAAGAGCTGTTAAACTTGAGGACCGGGGAGACCACGTTTGAGGGTCAACGAGGGAGTGGATGCCTTTCCAAAAGGAGGTAGGTGAGTTAACGTGTGTGTGTAGATGTGATTTGAAATATTTGGACTTTGTGAGGTAGGTAGCCATGGTGCAAGCATTCCTGAGGGATTTGTAATATAGAAGGTTAGACGGGGATTGTGAGGATTTATAATGGGCCAAGGCTTGATCGCGGGTCTTTCACAGGGAAAGGAGGTCAGAAGTTGTCCAGGGGTGGTGTAGATGCTTGACCCTGGCTTTTATTAGAGGGGCATGGAGAGTCCAGATATGAGTAAGGGTGGAAGTAAAGTGGTCAAGAGCGGAATCAACATCTGGGGCTGAATAAACTGGAGACCAGTCGGCATAGGCTAGGTCCGGAAAAGGGCTGCAGTTGCCAGGGCATGGACCGAGTGGTAGCTGATGTACTCGGGGGGGTGGCAGAGCGGGGATTGTACCTTCCTCGTACAATAGGTTATATAATGATCTCCAGGAGCATCAGGAAGGACGCCAGCAGCCATGATATGATGCGGATGAGAGGAAAGTATCCGGTCTAGGAGGGAGTGATTGGGGGAGTGAGGATTGTAGCGGGTGGGTTCGGAGATTAGCTAGGTGAAGTTGAGTTATTCTGTCTTGAAGAGGGAGGACTTAGAGGAGGGGGGAGGGGGAATGCCAGTTCAAATTGAAATCTCCCAGAAGGATTAGCTCGCCGTCGGCCGCAAGGGAGGCGACTGAGGAGATACATGTGATGAGAGAGTCAGGGACAAGCCTTGGGGAGGTGTAGAGTACACCAATACAGATTAGGAGGGGGGAGGGAATGGATAGAAGGGCATCGATAAGCTCTTGGGAGACAGGACGGGATTCACAAAAGAGGATGGAGCAGGAGATAGATTTATTTTTAACCATCATAACATTTCTTACTGAATGCTTTCTTTCATTCATATTGCCCTGTCCGAAAACAAGTTTAATTCTGGAAAAATGCCTTCTGCTTGAACACATACAACACATTTAGAATAAATTCAGACTTATGTTTTTTTTTTCTCTTCAGATGTTAAAATTGATTTTATAACACTGCAGCCGGCTTATGCGCTGCCTAACCTGGTTCTGTTTTCCAACTGATGGACAGTTCCTCCCCCACCCCTCACTGCAGAAGGTTTCAAAACATGATTAAAATCATTTTGATTTTCCTCCTAGCCCCTGGAGAGCCCGGGCTTTGTCAGTTCTGTGTTTCATGTATTCCCAGATTTATTACAGATGACTGTCTGGGAACCCTGGCCCGTGAAGAAAGTTATTTAGTAATATTGTGATAGTATCACCCGGAGCCAGGGATTCGGATCGTTACAAGTAGAAAAATTCTGCCAGTCGAAAGTTGGAAGAATTTTTTTCATTCAGCTTTTTCTGCACAAGGCAATGACCCTGCCCCAGATGTCTCAGGGGAAAAAATAGAAAAAAATCATACTTGGACACATTTCAGATATGATTTCACATAATTTCTGTATTTAACTTCCATTTTCTTTATAACTGTGAACATTACTGGGAAAACAGCATCACTGCTCCCCGTCATTTGCTTTGGCTGCTTGTCTTATTCCTGACATATCGCTCCTTTGCTTGTGGCATCACAGTGTGCCCTTGTGGATGTGACGCCGCGGTCTGTCACTGTGGATGCATTTCATGATCTGTTGCTGTGGATGCGGCATAGCAGTCTGTCACTATGGATCTGACGCCAGATCTGTCTCTGTGGATGCGCATCGCAGTCTGTCTCTGTGGATGCGGCATCACAGTCTGTCGCTGTGGATGCGGCATCACAGTCTGTCGCTGTGGATGCGGCATCACAGTCTGTCGCTGTGGATGCGGCATCACAGTCTGTCACTGTGGATGCGGCATCACAGTCTGTCGCTGTGAAGAAGATTAGATGTCACTAACACAGGATTACTATGTCAGGTGTTGACAAGCAGCCACAGCAGACTGAAACAGAAACAGAAAATGAAGGCAGATAAAGACCGAGCAGCCCATCCACTCTGCCCGAGACTGTCTAATTTTGGGACTATGTCCTTGAGTCCTCACTAACCCCCCGGCTGCCCCTTACACATTATTGCCATGTGCTTGTCCCACCCCTCTTGAACCTTCTCAGAGTTTCAGCCCTGGTAACCTTCTCTGGAAGCTTGTTCCAGTCCATCACTCTTTTTTTTTATTTTACTGTGCTTTACTTCTCTGACTCTGAACAGCCCCCTGCAGCCCCTCTGCCCTGCCCCGCCCTGTCACCCACCATCTCTGGAGGTGTCAGCGTGGCTCCTTGTGCACTATTTCCATGTGCCTGTCTTATCCCCTTTTGAACCCTTTCACTGTTTCAGCCTTGATGACCTCCTCTAGAAGTTTGTTCCACCCTGCCACTGCCCTTTCTCTAAAAAAAAAAAAAATACTTCCTGACACCTTTCTTTAACCTACGTTTCCCCCCCCCCATCAGTTTCGGAAAGTTACCCCTGGTACCAGTGTCACCACTGACTGTGAATAGCTCGCTGCTGTCTACCTCATTCATATCACAGAGGTACTTGATATGCAAAATCATGACTCCCCTCTTTCTCCTGTCTGCCAGCGCATACACATTGAAATCCTCCAAGTGCTACTCATAGCACCTACATTGCTGCCCCTATATAATTTGGTGGCTTGGCTCTAAAATTACATACAATATACCAAGTGAAGGCGAACTAGGGATTTATACAGGTTCTTGTTTTGTTTGTTTAACCAGGAGAGACACACTAAGCTAAAGTTTGTTTACAGATGTGACCTGGGAGCATAAGGAAGTTAAGTAACTTGCTCAGGGTCACACAGTATGCAAGTGGGGGCTGTGGAATTCAAACCCAGGTCTCCAGGTTTGCAGCTCACAGTCTTAAACCACCGTGCTATACTCCCTCTGGAATAATTCAGCAGATTCTGCATTACCTCTCTCCTTCTGCTAGTGATAAAGCTACCAAACTTCCTGGTTTGGCCGGGACAGTCCAGATTTCAGGAAGGCTGTCCTGGTGTCCTGAAGCATCTGTGGAAATCGTGATTTTGTCCCAGTTTCAAATTTTCCTCCTGGCTGGTACGTGCATCTACCAGCACTTCCCCTACCATGCCTCTCCTTCACATCTTGTACACCCTAGAAACAAAGTACCATCAAGTGTTTGGTATCATTTCCAAGGGGGAGGATATCTGCACCATGCTGTTACATGTCACATCTGCATCGTGCCATATGCCGAAGTGTTAGAGTTGCACAGAGGTTTACTAGGTTACTTTGCCCGGGAGACTTGGTGAGGTAAGGAGCTCTTGTTTGGGATCTGAATTTTTTTTTTGCTCCTTACTTGCCCCCTGGCCTGCCTCTCCTTCCGGCTGCTCATGGACCCCCCCCCGACCCCCTTGCCTGACCCCCTTCCACTCATCTCACATCGCAGCCATCCCAGGGGTGGCCCAGTGTATCCCTTCGCCGGATGGGTCCCTATCCCCCGAGGGGGAAGGCGCCAGGAGGGAAACCAGCATGCTACTCAATCAGGCCACGGGCGCTGCTGAGGTGGATTCTGGGGCGTCAGGGCACTCGAGTCGGCAGGAGCTGACAGTCATCATTCGGCCAACCAGGAGGCTGGGGTTTCCGTTTTTTTTCTCCCCGGGGGCGTGACATGCCACGGACGTCTAGGCCAAAGCCGACGTTCACCACACCCCTGTGTGGAGTGGGGCTTGCTTGAGCCATTGCTCTCCCGGCCTCTGCCAGGAGGCGGCAGACAGTGAGCCGCATCCCCTCCCTCCCCCCGGAGAAGGCAAGCAGTCACAGGACCGCTCAAGCCTTCTCCTCCAGGCTGGCTCTTCAGCGACCTGAGTTTGTTCCCGAACCTGGATCGCCAGAATTGGAAGTGGAAGGGTTTTTCATGTTTCTGACAATCAGCTGCATTGAAGCTAAGACAGTTAATTAAAGATGAATGTGGTGCCCCACCAAACTGCCGAGGTTTGTTTGTTTTGTTACTAGGCTAGTTTTACCCATTCCCACTCACCAGCTCACCATGTGACCCAGTTGAGCCGCCAAGAAATTTGGTAGCTTTACCTAGTAATTCCTTTCCCTATGGTCTCCAGAATCCTGTCTGCCTTGCTCGCCTCCCTACTGCATTATACAAATCCCTTCATGCCTAGGTTGATGTCTAAGGGGAAATCATTCTGTATTCATGTCACTGTCCATAGTTATAAAGAAAAGCGGGATGCTAAATGCAAAGAAAATGTGAATTATAATAAAACTGTCAGGTCAATGGCTGGGGGCACTAAATATGTACTCAATGGAGACTAGGAGTGAGGAGGATATGATCAAGATGTTCAAGTTCTTGAGAGGCATAAATAAGGAGCCCTGCTCAGAATTATTCAATAGGGTAGCCAGCTCAACCACTAGAGGGCATGAGTGGAAGCTACGGGGTGGGGGTGGGGGGGTGGTGGTTCAAGTGGGATCTAAAGAAGTATTATTTTATGGAAAGAGTCATGGAACCATGGAATAGCCTGCCTGCCAAAGTAATAGGTGCAATGACCGTGGCAGCATTTAGGCGGGGGTGGGACAGAGCGAGGGCTCAAGTGGTAACCGTGGGATCAGGAAGAGGCAAAAGTCAGGTGAGGGGGGCTAGATTAGACCTGTAGTGGGTCTTGGAAACTCTTGGGCAGACTAGATGGACCTTTGGTCTCCTTCTGCAGTCAGTTTCTATGTCAAAAAATGTCCCCTGTGACTCCAGGATCTCCAACAGAAACTGACCAAAGTACAAAAGCGACTGATACAGGGAGTGCGTCTGTGCATTCTATGTTAGCGGTCACTTGTTGTCATCAGCCCACAATGTCTTGGTTTATTACTGATTACAAACGCTCTGTGGCAGTGTTTCACATATTTAAATAAAGCAGAGAAGAGACAATGGTTTCTATCTTAATTGTCTGCGCTTGTCATTTTATTGCTGTTTGTTTGGGGATTATGAACATCTCAAAGAAATGGAAACGATACTCAGCGGTAATTAGAAAACTGAGATTCAAGAAGGTTTTTAAATATTTATCTGAGGGGATGAGTGTGTGTGTGCAGGTACAGCTGAGTAATTGACACTTCACATATGCTCTCCAATTAGGTTGTTAAAGGAAGTACTGGGTTAAAGGGGAACAGTCAGCATTAAGTGTCCCAACATTTTAGAGCTTTTATAAACTCTAATCAGATGTTTGCCGGTCCCGCTGTTCTCCTGGGGCTAAGTACAGTTCTCTGTGACTGTGCGTAGTCCCAGAAGGACAGCGGGACCAGCGAACAAAAGATCAGGGGCTAGAGTCACAAAAAAATCACAAAGCACAGCACAAAAGTTTGCACTGCGCGTTGCGATTGCGTGGGTGTCTATGTTTGCTATTCGCAGTCAGATAGTGCACCATGCTATCAGACTCTGAATAGGGCTAGGTTAACACGGCGCTAACCCTAATATCACACTGCTAACCCCACTAGTACTGCCCCGACATGCAGCCGGGAGTATGGCCGGGGGGCGGTGGGATCACTAGCCACCAAGGAAAAACGTTTTTTCTACTGGGGCCGTTGATCGGCGGTGTGGGATGGGGGGGTGACGCAGTACCTCCAGCAACCACTAGGGTTGCACAGAATTAAAGCAATGTCTCAGTCAGCAGTATTTGCTCCATGCAGTGGAACCCCACAAAAGGCCCTTGCGCGGAGCAAATACTTTGTGTATCGTACTGCACCTGTATGTAGGTCCCCTCCCTCTCATTTGCATTGCGATTCCTCCACACTTTGCTCAGGTGCAAGCCTGGTTTGTGCCCACAAACCAGGCTTTTATGAATTCCAGCTTGGTGCAAAATCCAGTTTGGTCGCGCAAAACCAGGTTTGCGGCGGGGCAGAGTTTTGTGAATTTAGCCCCAGAGCTTATAAAAACTCTAACATGCGCTGCAAGCTATTGCATCTCCCACTGCTGCAGCCCTCGTCTGATGTCATCTGCAGGGGAGTCTGGGATTTGTAGTTACAGAAAATGGCAGCTTGGAAGACAGCAGAAACAGTCTGATACAATCTACTACACTGCAGTAAATAGTAAGTTAAAAAAAAAGGCGTTTGCACACAAAATACAAACTGGGACCTGCCTCACACTTGGTAATGGGGCTCTTAGTTCTGACAGAGGAAGCAATTACTAATAGAAGGCAAATGCAGCAGCATCAGTCGATACAAAAGGTAGAGGATGAATTTAAAATTAGTTCTGTGTCATATTGTCTTGTGGAGAAAAAAGAAATTTACGCAAAAGAAAGCAAGATAAAGAAGATTTTTCTCTCCTGGTGGTGCTAGTGAAATGCTGGTGCTGCCATGAGGGAGATCTGGGTTCATAGTATAGACTAGAGTTCCCAGCCTTGGGCCCGATGACAGGCTCCGGGGGCAGGGTGTTTAGGTTCCCAGGGAGGGACAGGCTCAACCTACTGCTTCCATGCCAGCTGTGGACATGCCTAAATGTTGTGGGTGATAATGCAACATCAGCCCCTCCCCAATAGGCCAGCATCATCCCCTCCCCAACAGGCCAGCATCGGCCCCTCCCCAACAGGCCAGCATCGGCCCCTCTCCAACAGGCCAGCACTGGCCCCTCCCCAACAGGCCAGCATCCTCCCCTCTCCAGCAGACCAGCATCCTCCCCTCCCCAACAGGCCAGCATCATCCCCTCCCCAACAGACCAGCATCATCCCCTCCCCAACAGGCCAGCATCCTCCCCTCTCCAATGGGCCAGCATCCTCTCCTCCCCAACAGGCCAGCATCCTCCCCTCCCCAACAGGCCAGCATCGGCCCCTCCCCAACAGGCCAGCATCGGCCCCTCTCCAACAGGCCAGCATCATCCCCTCCTCCAACAGGCCAGCATCTGCAAGCTGGTGCGCAGGCGAGCACAGAAAGGAGGCGCTCCACTGCCCACAAAGGTTCTCCAGCTAGTAACAACTACGGGAGGAAAATGGCAAGAGCTAGGCACACATCAGGAACATGCCTTGCTAAATGTATTTAAACGAAATAGCCACAGTATACAATCAGAGAGCAGGCTAACACCCTTATGTATCCCCTCCAGATGAAGTTTTCTCAGGGGGCTATTTTGATGAAAAACGTTATATGTGCCTAGCGCTTTTCATTTTTATCAGCAAGCTGGTTCCATGGCATTGAACTGAGGTGGTAAAAACCTCGGAAAAGTATCCGCAGACAGTGAAGCAGGATGATGCCCCCTTTTCCCATGCTCACCAACTCAAGCTGTGGCCACTGAGAGCCCCCCCCCATTTCTGCCAATTAGAGCCTGGCTGGAGGTTGGCCCTGCCGCATTAGAGTTGGGAGCTGCACAAGTGTAGGATAGGGACCCTGGGGCAGCATCAGAAGGCTCCTTCCTAGGTTTTGGGCTGATGCTTGAGCAGGTCTGGCTTGGGGCTACAAATCAGCCATCAATCAGGGTAGGGTAAAGTCAGGATTTAAAAAAAGGGAGGGGGGTCATGCTTTTTTAATTTGTTTTGGCCCGTTTTGCCCTGCTGCCACCATCATGAATGGGGCATCTGTGGCTGCACCCTTCCTTGGGGGTAAGTGGCTGCCTTTGCTGCTAATATCACTGTGTGGTTGACCAGCAGTGCGTGTATGTGAATGACGGATCACTATGTCAAGAGGCCAGTCAGACTGAGGCAGATGCAATGCAGCAGTGTGTCTCAGTCAGGAGGGTCCACAGGGCACTTTAACACCACAGCGACCCCTGCGGCTGGGCAAGGAAGCTTTCTCCTGCTGAGGGGACAAGCTGTGTGTGCCAGAGGCCACCTAGAAGGCTGCCCTCACAGTCGGGGAGGTGGAGAGACCTAAAGAGCTGAAACCCATGTCTGTCTAAAGGACAGTCTGGGTTGCTGATTCCCCTGGGTCACAGTGCCTACTAGCACAGGACCTTAGTCCACACAGGGAACTGCTTCGAGGGTGGGGGTGGAAGGACGTCCCTCCACTCAGGGCCCCTGCCATAGAGGAGAAAGCCATGGGTTTTAACCAGTGGGTTACTGGAGCCTGGAGAGACAGGGAACACAGGCCTAAACAGGGTTTATCCCTGCAAACAAACAGTGTGGCTGGAAGACAAAGTTTTAGGGAAAAAATATGGAAACTGCACACTCAGACACAAACCAGAACTCTGGTGGCTACAATGTGAATGCAAACAAAGAAAACTGAATGTACATAATATCGATACACAATGGCCTCAAGATGCCGACCACCGCAGCAGTTTGGTTGACTCTAAGGCTTCATCAGGGCTGTGAATGCCAAGTGGCATGCATCTTCTCCCCTTGGTAGTATAGTGCCTTGCCTCTGCGATGAATCCTGCACCTCCCACTGGCAGTTAGCATGGCATTCCACTGGGCTGACAGAAAGGTTTGGATTTTAAGGATTCATTTAACCTGGATAGATAGCCCAGCTTAGATGAAACACCTTGTTTTAGTGAAAGGCCCTAGTTCTACTCAGTTTTACAACACAATGTGACTCAAGGTCATACCTTGGGCCAACGACTCTGGTGGGACTCGAACCTGGAATCTCCTGGTTCACACAAACCTGGGCGCCAATCACTGGAACATGTATCCTATTTTCAAAGGAGTTTTTCCACTGTCATGGAATGGAGGCTTCGTTTTGAAAATTGGGGCCATCCTGCCTCACCCTAAATTTTATTTCTGTTTCTCTGTACAGTGCTCGCCTACCCTGGTTTGGGATGACCCACTTCATCCACACTTCTTGTCAGCACTCTGAGGCAGCTGCCTGACTTTCCATAAACGCTGTCCCTCTACACAGAGATTAAAAAAACACAGCAGGGGTTGAACTCTGCACCGCTCTGTTTGCCTGGGGCTATCAGACTAGCTCAGTAGCCAGATCACCTTCCATCAGCAAGCGTTTGTATTTATTCATTCATTGTATTATTGCATTTTCTGCACGCCTCGTGCACCATTATTTTCCCATGATGCTTTAACTCTTCCCCCCATTAGTTTACAGTTTATTCACCCAGGATAGCCCAACTGAGATACAATATCTTGTTATCAATGGGGTCCTGGTTCTACTCATTTTTACAGCTGGGTGGACTGAAGGAGGCAGTATAGTGCAGTGGTTTAAGGCTCTGAGCTGCAAATCTGGTGATATCCAGTAGATCAGACCTGGGTTTGAATCCGACAGCTTCCACTTGCATACTGTGTGACCCTGAGCAAGTCACTTAACTTCCCTGTGCTCCCAGGTCACACCTGTGAAAAAAGCTTTCAGCTTAGTGTGCTACTCCTGGTTAAACAATTAAAATAAAGAGGAGGAGAAGAAGATTCTATACATTTATAGAAAATCCCATTCTCTTGTGTTCTATACACTCAGGAGGTTTGCAATTGGCTTAATTCTAGGCTGAAACAATATTGGGGAAGCTTTGGTCAGGTTTTGGCTGGAATCGAATGGGTAGGGGTTGGCTAGACCTTGCTTACTGTGTCACTTTTTGATTTTCTACTAGTTTTTCTTTTTCCCATTTCCATTGATTTTTTGTTAATGATTTATTTTTCTGAGGATTTGGTCAGTGATTCGCGCGTGTGTATTTGCCCATGTATTTATTTTGATAAAAAATCCTCAACTATTGCTTCTCACTTTCAGATTATTTACTCTTTCTTCTGGCTAGTCTTCAACATTCTTCTTCTTCTTCTTCTCCAATTTCCTTTTATTTCTATTCTCTTAATGAATTTTACTTTTGATTATTCCTTTTTAGCTCACTGAACCTGCTTGCAGTCCAAACCGTCCATTGCTTTACCTGATACAAAATGACTGCCCAGGGCACACTAAGTTTTGACCCGCCATTGATTTGTTTTTCATTTTGTTTTGTGCCTGTGAATCTTTGGTTTAATTTATGTTGAATAACATTCCCCTTGTCTTGTGAAAAGTGCCTTGGGTTCTTTTACTTCCACCTGGACACCCACCAGGACAACTTAAGAGATGCACAGAAGCATACCTCTCAACTGTCCCTGATTACGAGGGATGTCCCTCATTTTACCCCTCAAAATTCTTCTGCCCCTCATCCATCTATCGTGGAAAAGAAGCTGTCCACACACAGAATGTGCTGTAAATTTCGACTTTAAAGCAGAAATTCATAATATTCTAAGATGCTAAATCAAAAATAAACTTTTTACTAGTAAACACAATGGTTTTAACAGTATTCTGAAATTGTATCTCCATGTTTGAGGCTGTGTCCCTCATTATGAGGACCATCATCCCTCATCATCCCTCATTTCGAGTGTCCCTCTCCCTCATTTCAGTGATAAAAGGTTGAGAGGTAAGCGCAGAAGAGTTCTCGGTTTAACATCTCATCCAAAGAATGGCACACCCCGCGAGTACAACATGTCCTAATACTGCACTTGGCAGCATACTGACTTGCTCAGGGTAACACTGTATGTATGTGACTCTGGTGGGATTTGAACCCGAGTCTCCTGGTTCCCATGCCTAAACCACGCTGTCTCTCCCCTTCTTAGGGGCCGTCAAGTCATCTCCTTATTCTCTAGCTATGAGAGTGTAGTTTCAACAGTTTATTAACTCTGGACTGTCTGACTGAAATGCAATATCTAATTTTCTATGGTCTTATCTCTACATGAATTTTATAACAGGGAGGTCAAATGACTTGCTCAAGGCCACACAGTCAGAAGGTGGCAGAGGTGGAACTCAAACCAGGGACCCACGGTTTCACAGTTCAGTGCTTTAACCACTGTACCTGCATATTGGGCCCAATGCACCACTGGGGCATAGGTATGTGCGACATGCGCATGCCCCACCCATGGAGCTGTGCGCCTGCAGACAGGTGCGCACTGGTGGCATTTACCACCACCAGCCACCTGTCCATGGCCCTGCCCCCCTGGGGTTCAGGGCGGACATGGGCGGAATCGCAGACCCAGTTAGGCATTCAATCGGATGCCCGGTATGGGTCCAACAGTGGATCTCTTACACGACATGCATTGGCAGCTCACCCTGTGGATGTCCAAGGGCCAGCAGTTGTGGCAGGTGGTAGGAGGGCAGTGCTGCCAGCCCTCTCTGATGGCACTGAAGCAGTGCAGTGGGATGAGGGACATGTCTGCTCTTGGGGGGGGCAGTACTGCTGGTAGCGGGGGTTGACATGCGTTGCCACTAGGGAGGGGGGCAGCAGCCTTGTGCTGGTGTGTTGTGGGGTGGGTGTACCATGTGTGTGTGTGGGGGGGGCGCCATGCTCACTGTTGTGTGCTGGGGCAGGTGGGTGGCATCAGGTGGCTGTCTCTTGTGGCCCTGGAGGATCAGTGGACTGTTCGCCATGTCCTGTGAGGTGTTTTCAGGGCACATAGGGTGGTTATGGCAGGGTCCTCCCTGGCATACCCCACGCCCCCTATGCACCCCCCCCCCGTGGCCAGCACTATGCGCCTTAGTGCATGGTACATAGTACCGACCCACCCCTCACCTGCTTGACCTTTCCTGCTCCTCATGCGGCGGGAGTTGGGCACTATGTGCTGTGCGCCTCCTTATTGCATCACGCGGGCCATGGGAGGGTGCAGAGTGAAGCCAAGGACACCCCAGATAACGCTGGAGTGCAGCCACTCCACCCCATTAGTGCACAGGGCCCAATGATGGAAAAATAAGGGAGGGCACAATTAAGGCAACCAGCCCCTGTGTGAAGGAAGTGAGTAAATATAGAAGGAAAAAGAGACCATCATGGAACTCTAGGGAAGTGGCCACGGTGGTAAAGGAAAAATGGGCGGCATTCAGGAGGTGTAAGGAAACGCAGAGGGAGGAAAACAGGGAGGTGTACCAAGTAACACCAAGAGAAGCAGGTAAGACAGCGAGGGGCAAAGGCGCAGACAGAGGAAAGGATAGCCGAAGGAGTAGCAAATGGGGAGAAGAGTTTCTTCAGTTAACTAAGTGAGAAGAGGAAAGCAAGGGGAGAGATGGCAAGGATAAGGAGGGCAGCAGAGGGAGACTGCGCAGAAGGGCCAAGAAAAAACAGACATTCTAAACAAGTACTTCTGCTCTGCCTTCACAACTTGCAGCTCTGAAAGTGGACAAGGCTATGGGACCAGACTGGATACACCTGGGGGTATTAAAGGAACTCACACCTCGCACTATGCCAGTGACCCGAGTTTGGGAGTGAGCTCGGGCACCGGGGGTTGGCAGGGGTGGATGAGGATTGACCGCCCGCTGGGCTGCTCTCTTCCCTGGGGGGGGAAGATGGGACATCGCTCGGCATGCCAGAAGCTCCTGGTGGAGACTGGGGGTGCTGCAGCACGCAGGGCAGCATGTATATAGCATGGCTGACGCTTGGCAGGTTTGCCGTGTGCCGTAGTATCAGGGACATGCACCATGCATGGGAGGGGAGAATGCACACCAGAACAGGGAAAACATCAGTCTGCAGGGTAGGTGACGGCACCTGTCCCCATGCCCACTGCCGGGTCTAACCTGCCTGGCTTTCCAGTGTCCTCCACCTGGGCTGTCACCCACAAGCCGGAGACTGACTGTACAGAGTGCCCAAGAGGAAGGGTGACCCCACCCCAGAGGGGTTAAACTTGGAGTGCCGGCTGTGTGGGTTGAGAGAGAGGAGAGAGGAGGTTCAGGTAGGAAGACTTCAGGCAGGGCAGGAACACAGGAACAGGCAGGATGCCTGAGACAGGCTCTGCAGACCATGACTGGAGGGAAAAAAAATAGGTAAAAAAACAAACAAACAAAAAAAACAAGTACTTCTGCTCTGTCTTCATGACTTGCAGCTCTGAAAGTGGACTAGGCTACGGGACCAGACAAGATACACCCGAGGGTATGAAAGGAACTCAAGGAGGTGCTAAATACCCCACTGATGGCCTAATTCAACAGCTTGCTGGAATCGGGCATGGTTCTGAAGGACTGGAGGAGAGCAGCCATGGTCCCTTTTTTGTTTTAGTTAATTTTCTAATTATAATTATACATACATACATACAGTAAAACAGAAAGAAAGAACAAAAAAGGTCCTCTGTCTCATGTGTGTTAACAAACCACTCTAGTCCACATCAGGGAGGGAGAAAGCAAGATTATGTAAATCATATCAAGAAAAAAACTATTTCTAGAATATCAAGGAGTGCCCTGTTAAGTTCATTTTATACAGACTATATGACAACGTTAGTTCAGAAACAAGAGAAGTTATCCACTGCAAGAATTTATCTGCTTGGTATACACTATGTTCAATAGATGTCTCTATCTAGGTCATCTGGTAGACTCACTAGGCACTATTAAAGCAGTGACTTACTCTAGTATATTGTTTAGGACCAATCTCTCCTTAGGTGCTTACAAATTATTCCAAATTAAAGGTTATCAGTCTCTGCAGGAATAAGGAACATCTCTCTTTCAGACAAAGTCGGAGAGTCTAAATCTTCATCTTCATTTGCATCACTCTCATACTGCCCTCGTAAGAAGGCAGTAATCTGATCCACTTAAAAAAAAAAACAAAGTAACTCCCTAGATGGCGCTACCCCAAGGGCTACGACCCCTGCCTTCATGACTAAGTACAGGTTAAGGGGCCTGGGTACTAGAAACGGGTGCCTCCACCCAGAGGACAGGGTTAGTAATAGCGTAGCTGCCTTGGGTACAGCCCTCCGGTACACTGTGACCCCCCTTTTTCCCTTCTAGTAGCCTAGACTGTTCAATGAATATACAGTAGCAGTTAACACTGGAATACAATATTGACCCCACACTTACTGCACTTACCACCAGGGCTAGTTCAGCTGGCTTAGCCCCGAAGACCCCCTGTAAAATTAGGTTTGGCACAACAACAAACAGTATTGCAGTGCAGTAGTTGCAATACAGAGGTACACCACAACCAGTTTAAGTGCAAAAAGATTCAGATCTGATTTATTTGGTGGCAATAACAAGGAAAGGGGTTTAATCTGGTGAATGATTCAGAATCTGATTTAGTCAGGGTATAAGGCATGCACTTAAGAGTCCCTCTAAAACAGTGCACACACTCTGGGTACCCAGTTGTTGATGCAGGCTAGCCTGAAGCATTGCCCGGGGTAGGCCTGCGTTGCAGCTGGTTGGGGCCCTGTGATGGAAAGAAACATGCACGTGCTGTAACCCACAGTTTGTAATCCGGAGCCAGATGGCTCGGTCCAAAACAATTAGCAACCCACAATTGGATCAGATGACACATTTTAAATTTGAAACTTGATTGCAGGGAGCTACGCTGATTCATTACTCACTCTACCCCAGATCAGGCGGTTCTCTGATGAAATAAGACCTGTAGACTCAGATGGATGCAGATGGAGGTGAAGTCCCTTGTGGTCCTTGTCGACAATGCTAGTCTTCAGGCTGGCAGTGACAACGTGAGCTGGCTGAGAAACAAACAACACGAAAACGTTTTCGAACTAATATGCCGCGCAGCACTTGGAACAATTTACCCACATTTATATGTAAAACAAACTTGGCCCATTGCGGTCCTTCCAGATGGGGTGCAGGCTGATCTTCTTTTTCAGGATTTTGAACTCAGATGACCTGCAGCTGCAGGCTGCAGCTACCTCAAGCTGGGTAGATAGGGACCTGCGGACTAATGGCTGAAACACAGGTTTAGGCCAGGTAGGCCTGACCTCTGACAGCTGGCAGGCTCCCCAGAGGCACATACACTAGCTCTCAGGCTGTCCCTCCAAATCTCACCTTTTTCAGCCAGAGCCCCTTTTTAAATGGGGCAGGGTTCCAAAGATTTTACTAGCTGCTGGATCTGTCTTGAACAGTCCCCAGACCTTAATTGGCTGTGGTTTCGGTGTCTAGAAATTGTCCCAGTTTATTACCCACAAGTCTCTAGCAAATCCCCAAAAGCTCTTTTGTTAAAACCTGGTTTTCGCTTGCAGGAAACGCACTAAAATGGTGGCTGCAGGCAGTCCTTTAGGCAGTAAAATTCACTGTCCACTTTATATAGTTCTGGTGCAGCCAGTATTTATATTATTTTTATTCAGTTTCCCCACTGGCTGGTAGCCCCAATGATTCCCTTGTCAACCAGTCCACTTTTACCAAAACAAATAGTTTCCCCAGTGAGTCACAGCTCCCGTAGCACGCCACCCCCAGAAATACACAGCTCATAAATATTTATGAGGGCCTTTCTGCGCCCTGGCATTTGCCCGTTGACCTTTCTGTGGTGCCCTGGAGGCAGCGCTCATGGCGGCTGCCGTTTAGTTAATAAAACAAAATTTCCCCTTTTGTTTTTAGGTCCCCGGTGCCTAAATTAGCTTAGCTTGGCACTGGGACCCACTGAGAGAGAGAGAGAGAGAGAGAGCTTTCTGACCGCAACGGCGGTCTTAGTGCACAAGGCACCTGCACGATTGTGCGAGTGGCAGCTCCACAATATGCCACTCACTCGCAAATGGTTCTGTGAGCCCCGTGGGGCTCAATTACTGAAGAGACTTTTGACGAAGTGCCTTGAGTAGCAAGGGCACCCGGAGGCACAAACAGGTAAGACCCCCAAATGGGGGGGGCGCGTTACAAATACATACATATATATATATATATATATATATATATACACACTGCATATATATATATAAAATTTCCCCTTAAATATTATTTTCACTTCGGCCGGGGCCAGTCACTGAAACTGCACCCCCAGTTTAGGATTCTCCTATCGGTAAATCAAAAAATGCAGTCTTTGCTGTGTAGCATAGAAAAAGTCTGGATAGAAGTAAAATTGATGTCCTTTATACATAAGCTGTCTCCTCATCTGTACCAGTCTCATTATTAGATCTCTGTCAGATTCGAATGCAAAAACAGCCGCCATAGTAACCTTTAAATCATTTTCCACCTCTAAAGTAAGTTGTTCTAGATTAACATTAGGCAAGTTACTTGGTTTTCTACTTTGTTCCCTGAATGCTGTAATGAGAATTGGAAGATTGTCCTCAGGAAGTTCAGAAACGGAAAGAAATACAAGTTTGAACAACTCTCTGATTCTGAATCTTTATCAAGTGATACAGGTAATCCAACCAGACGTAAATTTCTGCATCGCGTTTGGTTTTCAAGATTCTACAGTTTCCTAGAAATGTTGTAGTTCTCTTTAATGACATTGTTGGCAGTTTCCTCCGCTGCTTGTAGTTTGTTCCTAGCTCCAGTTATAACCTCTGCATTCTTTTTTACTTGTGAAATCACATCCCCCTACTTTTCCCTATTTATTTTTGCATCGTTCTGTAAAAAGTCAGCTTTGGCATTTAAAGACTCAAGTCCTCGATTGTACCTTTCTATCCATGCAGAGGATTTTATTCATAGAGTCTCCCAATGATTCCATAGTATGCTTCGGGACCGTTGAGGAAATATTGTATGCCATTTCAGTTTCACCGAATGTTTTCCTTTCACTGTCGGCTGCAGCAACAAGTTCATGTTCATTGACATCGGCAGTGATCCCTGGCTTAGGGACAGTGGAAGAAGAAAGCTCTCACACTCGTAGAGACTTACCTGGTGATTCAGGTAAGCCAAGCGCTGATGGTGCTCGGAGGTGGCTTCCTGGAACCAACCTGGCCTCTCATGTCTGTAACAAACCTGGGCTGTTTCTCAGGAGCTCTGATATGAGAAGTGAAACTTTCCCCAGAAGATGCGAAGAAGTAGTTTTGCACTTTTCAGACATAATGTAACAACGCAACTTTTTTTGTAAAGAAAAAAACAACTCTTTTCCCCAGAGTGCTTAAGCAGATGAACTGAGCAACCTCCTGGTGGCCATCTTGCTCCTCCGCTCACTACCTCGCGTAGTCCCTTCATATGAGAGTGGCAGCAGGGAAGAGGCTAGCAACTATAGGCTGGTGAGCCGGACGTCAGTGGTGGGGAAATTAATGCAACACTGATAACGGAAACATTGGTAGAGTATCTTGAATACAATGGGCTGCAAGACCACAGGCAGCATAGATTTGTGGGTGGAGGTAATACCAGATGAACCAGATTGATGTCTTTGACTGGATAAGCAGGGAAATAGATCAGATGGGGTGGGGGACGTGATCTAGCTGAGCTTTTGCAAGGCCTTTGGCAGTGAGCCGCACAGACTGATTAAGAAGCTGAGCAGCCTATGGGTGGGGTCCACAGCGGTGAATTGGGTTAGAAACTGGTTAATGGATAGGCAACAGAGGGTGGTGGTTAATGGCCTCTCTCTAATGATGGAAGAGTGACCAGTGAGGTGCTGCGGGGCTCAGTACTGGGGCTGATCCTCTTCAACCAACATTGCAGATGAACTGGAACGAAAAGTATGCCTTTTTGCAGATGACACCAAAATATGTAACAGCGTGGCCAACCAGGAGGGTGTGGAAAGAATGACTAGAGATCTTGGTAAATTCAAAGAGTGGTAAACAACATGGCAGTTGGGGTTCTATTCCAAAAAGCTCAAAATCATGCAACTAGGGCAAAGGAATCCCAGGAACTCAGTATAGGATGGGGGAAGGTACTGTCAGTTACTATGCAGGAAAGGGACCTTGGTGTTATCATATTTTATTACCTCAATGTGGTAGAGCAGTGTGACAGTGCAGTGGGTAGGGTCAGTGTGTGATGCTGGGATGCACTGGGAGAGGTGTCTCCAGCAGGAGGAAGGTGCTGTTGCCACTGCATCACTCACTGGTGAGACCCCATCTGGAGTGCTGTGTCCAGTTCTGGAGGCTGCACCTCAGAGATGGCACAGACAGGGTGGAAGTGGGCAGAGTCAGCATGATCAGTACTAGAAGACTATGCATGAAAATGCACTGTTACAGAGTATTAGCACACATTACTAAGTGCTGGCACATAGATGCTCCCCACGGTTTAGCCCATCACTCGCATCATCACAGGGCTGCCCGTGGGGGTCTGCAAGTTCAGCTGTGTGTGGTGTCTGGAGGGACACAGGATCAAACCAGATATAAATATATCTAACCTGTCAGCTATTTAAAAAATGATTTCTTTAGGTTGTTTGCTTAACTCTTGCATGGCCGGCAGCCTCTACTCTGGTTTCCACTGCTACTCCAAGGGAACTCTCCACTTCCACTCGAGACTTGTGCTTGGTGCACCGTTTGGATATTCCTGGTTACTTAACCCGACCACTACTCTCAACAAGTGTGGCCACCTCTCTACACTGTACCACCTTGCAGTCCATATGGGACACTGCCTGGAACCTTGCAACTTCTACTCCAGGAAACAACAATCAAAACTATCTCTCAAAGAGCTGTGACTCTGCTCCTTAAATCTCCCTACTCCTCCTCCTCCTTCTCATCTTAGGCAGCGTCCATCCCAATCCTGGCCCTAGAAGCTCAGGCCACACACAAACTCCAGGTGCTCTTATCCTTGCAACCATTAATATCTGCAGCCTACTACCAAAGCTGGATGCACTCCAAGCCTTCATATGCCAACACGACCCTGACATCCTTGCAGTGGTGGAAACTTGGCTGACACCTAAAGTTCCTGACTCAGCAGTAACAATACAGGGCTACAATGTTCACAGGCTGGACCGGATATCCAAAAAAGGTGGTGGTTGTGCAATCTATATCAAAGACTCCCTGTCTTAGCACCCTGTAGCAACTCCATCACTTTCTGCCTCGGCCCAGATTCTGCCAATAAAAATCATCCTAGGTCCCAACCATAAAGCTCTGACTATTGTCTCCATATACATCCCACCCAGGGACCCTAAACATGGATTCAACGACGTCCTAAACTTTATCAACTCACATTCTCCTGAAACTGAACTTATTCTACTAGGGGATTTCAACATAAACTGGTTAGCATCGAGTGCCAGTGCCTATAAAGACTCCATCTCAGCTGCTAACCTCACGCAAATGGTAAACTCCCTACTAGGATTAACTACAAGACTGGCACCAGTACCCTCTTGGATTGGGTCCTCACCACTCACCCCACAAGGATTTCTTGTACGACCATTCTCCCAGACTCACTCAGTGACCACTCCCCAGTCATGTGTGCATGGTCTAACAAGTTCCTTAAGCCCCCTCCCAAAATTATCGCTAGCAGAGTCTTTCCTTGTGGAAAACTTCCACATCTCAAACAACACCTGCTTTTACAAGACTGGCTACCCATCTATGAAGCAACAGATGTTAACTTAGCTCTTGATCACTTTATCTCAATTTTCAACAAAGCCTGCGACCTCTTTGCCCCTGCTAAAAGGTACAAAACAAAATCTCTCTCTAACCCATGGGTCACCTCGGCTCTTCTCTCACAGCTGAAACTAAGGGATCACCTCTGGGCAGTTGCCAGGGCCACTGGCAAACAACTGGACATCCAAAATTACAAACAAGCATGAAATGCCTGCTCAAAAGCCATATGGCTAATGAAATCCACCTATTACAAAGATGCTCTCACCAATACATAGGGAAATGGTCATGCTTTCTGGGACAATATCAAGGATGTCACAGGGAAGCAGCCAAAAACCTTTCTGGCCATGTTAATGGTTGATGGATCCTCAACCCTTGACCCCAAGGTGATCGCTAACATCTTTAATATGACTTTTTCAGACCTTAGTGCTGTTCTACCCCATGACTTTTTCGAAAACAGGGCCTACTCCCCAAATACCTCAGCCACTCAGTCTAACCATCCCCTCTTCTACTTCAGGAAGATAAGGCTGAATGAAGCTCGCGCTATATTACTGCAGCTATCTCTAAATCTAGGTCTAGTAGCGACACCCTGGACCTTAAGCTTCTGTTGCTCACCCTCGATGAGGTAATTCATCCATTAACAAAAATCCTAAACCTCTCTCTCAGCTGTGGAAAATTCCCGGACCTATGGAAAACAGCCACCGTGACACCCACCCATCCATAAAAGTGGGGACAAGACGATTCACTCAAATTATCACCCTATCTCCATACTGCCCCCACTCTCTAAGGCACTTGAGCGCATCATGGCTGATCAACTTACCGACCATTTGGATAAATACAATATACCTTGTCCACAACAACACGGCTTCCAGAAAGGTCACAGCACCACCACAGCCCTTCTTGAGTTCACTGGAGCTTTGCACAAATCCCTTGACAGCGGCCTTCTCCCACAGGGGCGTTTTAAATCGACCTCTCAAGGCCTTGATACAGTACACCATGGATTATTAATACACCAACTACTGAATGCCGGGCTATCACCTGACTCTTCTCTCTGGTTTAAAAGCTACTTAGAAAACCGGTCACAGAGAGTAAAAATTGCGGACGCTCTTTCTAACACCCTGCCTGTTCGCTCGGGTGCCCCACAGGGATCCATACTGGGACCCCTCCTTTTTAGCCTTTTCTTAAACTCCCTCCCTTGCCACTGCTCTGAGCAGATCATACTATATGCCGATGATGCTGTAGTATTCTCCACTCACAAAGATCCTGCAACTCTTCAACACAACCTTCAACTTGGTTTCAGTTCTGTAGAGACATGGTTTCTTAATCATAAACTGGTCCTCAATGACAAGAAAACCAAATCTATGCTCTTCTGCAGCTCTCATAACCCACACAAGCTACACCACTTGGCTATCTCACCACCCAGGGGAACACTCTAGATCAGGTGGGGTCCTTCAAATACTTAGGGATACAGCTTGACCCTAATCTCTCCTATGGACTTCATGTAGATAATGTAGCTAGAGCTGCTAATACACGGCTTATTCCTCTACAAACACAGACCCCACCTCCATCGCCAGAAGCTTTGAAGGTTGCAGTCCTGAGCTCTGTGATCTCTGTATCAGACTATGGTCTCATCATTTATGGCTCGCCACAACCACAACCCTTAGATGCCACTCAACTACTTTAAATAAAGCATGTCGGTTCATCACTGGTGCTCACCGTCTCACCCACACATGTGACCTGTACACTCAGACCGGCTGGCTCCAACTATCAGACCACATAAAGTTTCTCCCCTGCTCCATGGTGAAAAAATCTACCTTGGCCTTGCACCTTCTGGGGTCTCAACTCTGTTACAACACCGAATTAACAAATGGTGCCTTAGGAGATCCACGCTACAGCTACTGAAAGTCCCCCACTGTCACACTTCACAGGGACAACACTCTTTTGCTTATCGAGCACCACTCTGGTTCAATGGCCTCAGCCCAACCATCTCCTATGCCCCAACTATTGGTATGTTTAAAACTAAGCTCCGGGACTATCTCACTACCAACAGCTCCTGTGACTGCCCAACTTAACCTTGTTTCTTCACTTCCCTTTCTGCTCTAGTTGTCCCCCCCCCACTGGATTCTACCCTCACATCTTGGCATACCCAATGCTGCACTTTTCACCCTCTTGCCACCCTTCCTACATTCCTTCCCCCCCCACCCTCTTCCCTCTTCCCTCTCCCTATGACTCTGGCACTTCTTATCTGTTGTCTATTTTCTCTGACAAATGCCGCTGGCTGCCTTGTTACAATGCTACCCTTGAACTGTATTAATCTGTACTCTGTTTGCAATGTCCACATTGTTGTAATGCCTGTCTTGATGTTCCTCATAATTTGTATTTTTCTCTGACATGGAACCTTTGTAAAAGAGCCATGGCTCAAAGGTATTTGTAATCCTAGACTTGATAAATAAAAATAAATAGAACCTCTAGATCCTGCAGTATTTTGTGCTTGCTGCCATGAAAAGTATGACACATCTTGCAGTGGTGCTGCACGGTTTACCATCAGAAACATGTGGCAGCACCATCCTAATATAAGAATCTAGTACGGCATAACCTCAACAGAAGCGATTTTTAGAAATAGCAAGAGGTGGCCATCTTTAATGATGTGCGTCATTAATTATAAAATTAGCCGTAAAAACTGTTTTAAAGATGTTTGAGAAAACTAAAAATAGACTGAAGATGAATCTAAGGGCTAAAAAAAACTATATAATGAAATGTTTTGCTGACTAATAAATACTGGTGCTTGAACTACTTTTTGAAAACTTCACTTTGAAATTTAGTTTCTCCAGAATGGCGGTCCACAGTAGTGTGGAGTTAGCACTGTAGATTTACACACAAATAAGCTAAGAACAATTGCAAACTGATTTTATTTTGCAGTTGCATCTGGAAATATGCTTTGGCGCCATGTGCCTTTCCTTTAAAAAAATTCTAAATAAGTGATGTTTCTGTTTGCTTTACAGGAGTCCCAGAGCGACTGCTGGGGGACAATTCAGTGAATAAGCTACCTAGCCATGACTGTGACAGTTGGCAGTACTGTAGCAAGGGCAGAGGTGACCTCTCTTTGGGAGGCCATTATATATTTACTTCTTATGACATTGCATTCCTGTAAGTGGCACTTCCAGGAATCGAACCTGGGGCCTGGAGCACTCTCTGCATCCAAAGCCAGCTGGGTACAGGAGAATCTGCTGTAGCTATGATTACTTCCATGTTCATTCATTTATGTTTATTTATTTATTTTTACTTTACAATGTACTATATTTACCCAGGACAGCCCAACTCAGGTGTAACATCTCATTTCCAGTGGGGTCCTGCTTCTACCCATTTACAAAGCTGGGCAGAGTGGGGCACTGGGAAGTTAAATGAATTGCCCAAGGTTCCACAGTGAGCATTTACCACTAGCGGGATATGAACCTGTGATGCTCTGGTCCCCATGCTAGTGCTCTAACCACAAGACCACACTGCCTCCAATTGTTATTGTTTTAATTATTTTTTTTTACATAACAGAAAAAGAAAATATTTCACCAGTTCTAATCCAATTTACAAAGCTTGCACCTAGATGTCACACACTGAAAATATGAAATGTTAGGACATGTTGACAGTCCAGAAAAAGATACTGCATGCAGGAGTAATAAAAAGGGGCATGCAATACCTACAGTACAAAGGTTAAATAAATTAAATTAAATTCAAGAACAGCAGATGAAATACAATTAGCGATTAGCTCTCTCTTACTCTCTTTCTCCCTTTTGTACTCAGACACACACACTCTCTCTCTCCTTCCCTCGTTCTCTCTCTGTATATGAGTGTTGTGTGTGTGTGTGTGTGTGTGTGTGTGTGTGTGTGTATATATATATATATATATATATATATATATATATATATATACACACACACACACAATAGTGAACATATTCCAGTGAAATAAATCATGTTATTTTCACTGCAGTGAAATAAATCCTGATGATGTCAGCAGAGTTAAAATAAAAACCATTTATTATACCCCCAAAACCAGCGCTAAACCCATGCAAAGCCATACAAAGCCGCACAATCGTACTAAACCCGCGCAATCATGCTAATCCCGTGCTAACCCCGCACAAGCCATGCAAATTGTACATTCTGCAGCAATGAGGCCCCATTGTACAAATAGGACACATGATGTGCACATCGTGGAATATGAAAAATATTTTCACTCCTGCCTCGCGAGCACTGTATATTCCACTTGTGCCTTTGGCACTTGTGAAATATCCAGGCTTACTCTGCAGGAGTGAAAATATTTTCCATATTCCATTCGTGCCCATCATGTATCCTATATATATATATATATATATATATATATGGCATATGACATGGCCTGTCTGAAGATATATTTGTCTTCATGAGAGGCCAATGATATCATGATATCTCAAGAGTGGCAAAGCCACGAGTGACATATCTTGATATCATTGGCCTTGAGTGAAGATAAATATGTTATCTTCAGTCAGGCCATGTCTCATTCTATTTGCTATCAACAGAAATCAGGAAGTGCCATCAATATTCCTGGATCTTTCGAAGGCATTCAACACTGTTCATCATGTTATATTATTAAATCGTTTTAAGAAGATTGGTCTAGGTATCTCAGCATTGAGTTGGATTCATGCTAATTTGATTGGAAGGTTACAGTGCGTCAGAGTGGGGGGTGTTTGTTCAACACCTACCACTTTGACAAATGGGGTACCCCAGGGGTCAGTGTTTGGCCCCCTTCTTTTTTTACTATATATAAATGATTTACCAAATTATTGTTCCCCTAATACCTGTATACAACTTTACGCTGATGATACAATATTGTATACCAAAACTGATGATACAAACATAGCAATGACGGTTTTGCAGCAGGATTTTTTCAGCATACAGAGGGAGCTTATAGAATTAAGATTACTTTTGAATGAACAAAAGATACAATGGATGTTATTTAGGAGAAAAGATATAAAAGAGTCATCTAAAAAAGAAACTAGATCTTTGTCAGCAACTACCTTAGAATGTGTAGAATCGTATAGATACTTAGGGGTGGTATTAGATAATAACTTGACTTTTGAATTGCACGTAACATCCATGTCTAAAAAATTGAAGAGACTTTTGAGTTTCTTCTATAGGAACAAATCTCTTTTTAATTTAAGAATTAGGAAGTTATTGGTTTCTTCCGTGTTCCTACCAATATTGGATTATGGAGATGTAGTTTATAAAAATGCCAAAAAGTCATTATTGAGTTCAGTGGATGTTTTATTCAATAGTGCTTTAAGATTTACAACAGATTTACCATATAGAACCTCTTTTTATTATTTGACAGGAGCGATATTCATTGGAATCTACTGGTTTATAGGTTTGTGTTACAGTCATTACCAGTTTTTCTCTTGAATTTAATACAAATTGGGCCTCAACAACATTACTCTCTAAGGTCCTCAACTTGGACATGTTTTTATGTACCACGATGTAGGACTAGAGTTAGTGACAAAACTATATCAAGTTTAGTACCCAAGACATGGGAACGACTGTCTAAACAACTAAATAGTACTGTAATGTTGCCGTTTAAACATTTGAGATCTTCTTTGATGACTCTGTACAACAAACGTTGTAGTTGCTATGGATAAATGATGTTTTTATGCTTCATACTCAAATTGATTATTGTAATTTTTATATAGAAATTGAAATGTTGTATATAAGTCTTCAGTTTTGTCTTTGTATGTTATATGTTTGGATACAACTGCAAAAGAGATAATATAATCTAAATTTGATGTCCAAATAAAAGTTGAAAGTTGAAATTTATACAACATGTTTGGGTGGTTTTGAGATAGAAATGGTAAAGAATTAAAAAAGGAAAAAAGTACAAAATATAAACTGTGCCGCTGTGTTCAATGGTTCTGCATTAGAGGAAATGATGACTACAAAGCTTACAGTCACTGGCAATGGCAACCAAAAGCTATCAGAGATCACACATGTGAAGATATATTTCTGAGCATGCACAGTGAGCAACTTCAAAAGCTATCAGGGATCTCACATGTGAAGCTATATTTCTGAGCATGCTCAGTGAGCAACTTCAAAAGCTATCAGGGATCTCACATGTGAAGCTATATTTCTGAGCATGCCCAGTGAGCAACTTCAAAAGCTCTCAGGGATCTCACATGTGAAGCTATATTTCTGAGCATGCCCAGTGAGCAACTTCAAAAGCTATCAGGGGTCTCAAATGTGAAGATATATTTCTGAGCATGCCCAGTGAGCAGCTTCAAAAGCTATCAGGGATCTCACATGTGAAGATATATTTCTGAGAATGCCCAGAGAACAGCTTCAAAAGCTATCAGGGCTCTCACATGTGAAGAGATATTTCTTTTTGACTTCATCCTTTTATTCAGAAATTTTAGGAATACAAACAGACTTCCTAATACAGACATACTGATATGAATATATATGAGACACAGCAAGTATACTAAATGACAGAGTCTTATAAACAATAAGGTTATATTCTTTTTTAGCTAAATCTGATTGAAGAAAAACTGTCAGTTATATTTCTCTCAGCTAAAAAGTAATAACTTCAATAAGTCAAAATCGTGTTCTGATAAGAGAGAGTTATGGAGTATAAGCATGTTGTGAGTGGAAAAAATACATTGTTTACTTGCTGAGTGAGGCTTAGAGAAGTACCACTTAAATGTCATAAAAAAAAGAATAACAATTATATAAAGACATGAACGGTGTCTAAAAGGAAATAAAAAGTTTCTAAGTAAAGAGAGACAGCATAAATTCTAAGAGGTCATAACATAGCGACTGTTGTAAGTATTAGAAGGTGTTTCTTTAAATGTCCATTAGTTATTTGCATTGTGAAGATAGTTAAAATAGCCCTGCCAACGTTTACCACATTCATTAAGCTGATTATGGGTGGCGTAGGTAATATATTCCAGAGAGGCGCACTGGGAGAGGATTTTTAAGGATATCAGAAAGAGTGGGGATATTTGTTGTTCTCCAAGACATTAATATGAGTTGTTTAACTTGCAAGGAGAGTAAGTTAAGCCACTTATATTGAGCCTGACAGAGAGAGAGAGAGAGAGAGACATTAGAGAAAGAGGGAATTCCAAGTAGGGAAAATGTAGAGTCAAAAGTGACAGTATGACCCATCACTTTGGATGCAAATTGTTGAACTTTAGACCAAAGTTTGAAAATGGTTTCACAGTACCATAATATATGGAGTAAATTCCCATTAGGTTTGTTGCAATGCCAACGATTGTTGGAGTTAATCAAGCCTATACAGTGTAGGACAGAAGGTGTTCTGTACCAGAGGTGAAGGATTTGTGTCTCGATTAGAGAGCTAAGACTATTCTTGAATGTTTTGTGGATAAGGAACCAGCACTTACACCATTGGGAGTCTGATATATCATAGTTCAGAAGTTGGCTCCACTTAGTTTTGGCTTTTAGGGATGGGTTCAATAATGTATTTCTGATAACCTTATATATAATACTGGTCAAATTAGAGGTAGAACTGATCTATGAGGTAATATGTTGGTCATGAATATGATGTGTATGTAAGCGTTGAAAAAGGTGTTGCATGCAGTGCGGAGTTAGAGGTATTTCCAAAAGTCATGCTTAGGGAGTTCCCATTGAATGCAGAGTTTGTTGAAAGGTTTTAAGATGAGAGTGTTTTTTATTAGGATATCCCCTTCGAAGGATACACCCTTATTATGCCATGAGCGACAAAAGATGGGATATTTCTTGAGGGCGATATTTAGATTGCCCCAAATAGGAGCATAAAAAAGAGGAGTTGGGTTAGATTTTAGTTGTTTATGGATTTGTTTCTAGTAGTAAACAGAAGATGAAATTATGGGATGAAATCTTAAACTAGGAGGAAGGGCATTATAGTTAATGGCTGTAGGGCATTTACTTATTCTGAGTGAAGTTTCTATTTCCACCCATAGTGGCACTTGGGGTGTAGGCTTGCTAAACCATTTGATGGTTTGAGTGACGCGAAAGGCCCATAGGTAAGTATTAAACAAGGGCAATCCAAAGCCCCCTTTAGACCAGTGCAGACACAGCTTAGTAAGGCTAAACCTCGGAGGTTTCCCCTGCCATATAAAATTACCAATAAGTTTGTCAAGTTTGTTTAAGAAACTGATAGGAAGAAATAAAGGGATATTAGCAAAAAGATAACATATTTTAGCTGCATTAGTCATTTTAATAGCTGCTATCTTTCCTGTGAAAGATAAATTGAGTAGTGTCCACCTATCTAAAAGGGTTCTAATACTGGAAAGAAGAGGAGTAAAATTAGCTTCCCATGTTTTCTCTAAGTTTGGGACAATTTTAATTCCGAGATATGTTAGACCCTTGGAGGCCCATTGAAAGCCCAAAGAGTTATTCATATGCGGTTTACAAAGAGAGTTTAAGGATAATGTTTTGGTTTTGCTGAAGTTTAAGGCCAGGCCCGAGGTTGTGGTGAATTGATTAAGTAGGTTTACCAGTGGATGCCCTGCTTCTTTGAGGTTTTCTAGAAGAATTAAGAGATCGTCCGCATATGATAGAGAGGTAAAATGAAAATTGCCGATGGGAATCCATCCAAAAAAAGCTACTCCTTAATGCCCAAAAAACTAAAGCGATGGTTCTCTCTCCTTTTATCCGTACAGCTAACCCTGTGTCCAGTGGGACAGTTCCCCAAATTACCACAGTTCTAGGTGAAAAACTAGAATTTGTTACAAAATTCAAGTATCTGGGAGTTTGGATAGACCAAAGACTCTCCTTCATTGAACATATCGAGGACTTGCTAAAACGACTTGCGCAAAGGCTTGGACTGTTTTTAGAATCAGCCAATTTCTCACCAGAGATGCCAAGAAACAACTGGTCCAATCCATTTTCCTATCATTGGTTGATTATGCTGACTTCCTCTACAGCCAATGCCCCAACTCTTACATGGCTAAACTGGACACACTCTACCAATGAGCACTGAGGTTTATAACCGGACTCCCCTTCGACACACATCACTGCACCCTATATGCGGCAGTGGGATGGACATCATTAAAGTTCAGGCACCACAGAAGCTTGCCTCTCTGGACCTATAGAGACCATCTCTAATAAGCTGCCTTACTATATCTCCTGCTGTCTTCCCTGAGTATAATTGGGAAATCGCATTAAGAAGTTACTCAGCTATTACACTTCAAAGTACCCAAAGCCAAAATCCGCTTTGGCAGGGCCTTCCATAAACGTGCTACCTACCTTATGGAGCGATCTACAAAAAACCCTCAAATTAAGCACTCTAATCGGTATAAATGCTTTCAAGATGCTTTATTTCCTTACAATCAGAGAAGTATGTAACTACTTCACCCTCAGACCCAGTACAGTGTCTGCACTGGTATATAACGCCTAGACCCAATTTTAAGTACTGACCCCCAGCTTGCTCCTCACCAGCCTAATTGTTCTCTCCTTATCCCCTGTCTTATCAACACTAGGCCCGTCCATCCCTTATTCTTCCTTTCCCAACCTCGGATAGGAGCTCACTACCCTGGGTTGTGACATCCTACCATGCCCGTGCTTATAGCATTCAATCCGGGGCTCACACCTCCTTTTCTCCATCCACCTTCTCTACATCCAGCTTTACCAACTTCTTTCTGTGCACCGTGCCCTCTAGCCTTTCTCCCCTACTTCCCTCCCTCTCTTCCCCCTACCTTCACCTCTACCTGGTGTATATTTTTATTTTTTTCTTCTGTTACTTCCTCCTGCAACCTTAGATAACCTGCTTTATCTTCCTATAGACACTTCTATGTATGTAAATACTGTGTAATCTGTATAATATCTGTATAATTCTATGTACATATGATCTTCTTTTTCTTCCTCTCTGTAAAGAGTATTATCTGTATTGCCTTGTAAATACCTGTGTTGACCTGTATATACAATTGTTCATGCTCCACCCAGGTCCATCTTGCAAATGAGCTTCTGCTCAACGATGAACGCCTGGTTAAATAAAGACTTGATTGATTGATTGATTGATTGATTGAATCCCTTTAATATTGCTAGATAAGCAAAGGTGTGCAGAAAGAGGTTCCATCACTAGGATAAAAAGGGAGGGTGACAACAGGCAACCTTTTTTTCTGGTACCTCTGGCCAGAGGGACGGAGGAAGAAAGTGTGGAGTTGGTTAGTACTCTAGCAGAGGGAGATGCATATAATAATTTAATCCAGGAGCAAAATATACTGGAAAAAACAAAAAAATTAAAAGTCCGGTATAAGTAATTCCAACTTAAAGAATCAAAGGCCTTTTCAAACTTGATAGCTATAGCAACAGCAGGTATTTTTAAAGATTTAGCCATATATATTAAATTAAATAATGAGCGTAGGTGATCGGAGCCATTTCTTCCCTTAATAAAGCCTGCTTGGGACTTATGAGCTAATTTAAAGATAAATGGTTCCAGCCGGGAGTTTAAAAGTTTTGTAAACATTTTTCCATCTGTATTTAAGAGAGATATTGGTCTATAACTAGAGGGGAGAGAAGGATCTTTATCTTTTTTGGTATTACAGTTATAATGGCTTCTGACATCGAAGGGGGGAGTCTGCTGGTTTGATTGGCTTCCTGGAAGGCCTTAAAGATTAAGGAACATAAAGAATCAGAAAGTGCTTTATAAAAGTCAAGAGGGAAGCCATCTCCGCCTGGAGCTTTGCCAGATTTTAGGGAGGAAAAGGCATTTCGGACTTCTTGCAAAGTGAAAGGGGAGTCTAAGTCTTTTTTGTCTTGATCAGAAAGATGGGGGACATGTATTCAATTTAGAAAGTGTTGAACATGGGGGTTAGGGGCATAGTTAGGCTGAGTATATAATTGTTTGTAAAAAGACATCATGTTCTGATTAACAGAAGGACCGTCAGTATGGAGCTGACTTAATTGGTCTTTCATGCCCACTATATGCCTTTCTGTCTGTTGATTTTTAAGTTGGTAAGCTAATAGTTTGCCACATTTATCACCTTGCTCCCAGTATTTATGTTTAAGTTTGAATAATGCCAATTTGGTTTTTCAAGTTAAGAGCTCATTAATTTTTATTCTAAGGTCTAAAATGTTTAAGTGGAGGGGTGAATTAGGATTAGGTTTTGGAGATTTGAAACAAAGGGATTCTTTTTCTTTAAGTTGTTTCTCCATGGTAGTAAGTGGTTCTCTCGTTTTTTTTTACGATGAGCTGCAAAACTTTTAATTTTACCTCGAATGGTAACTTTTAAGGCTTCCCATAGTGTGCTCATAGAAGTAATTGAAGGTTTGCTAAAAGAGAGAAATTCCTGGATTTGAATTTCAACCCATGAAATACATTCTGGGTCTTTAATTAATAGGGGATCCAGACACCATATGGGTGATTTGGCTAATGGTGGGCACCAGAGTAAATGAATACAAACTGGAGAATGGTCTGATATGACCATTGGGAGAATAGAGGCTTCAATTACATTATCTACGATAGAATGGGATGCAAACCAGTAGTCGATCCTACTATAAGACTTATGAAGTGGAGAATAGAAGTTATATTCCCTTTCTCTGGGATGAAAAAGTCTCCAAAGCTCTGTAAGACCAAAATCTTTCATGAGTAAAGATAGGGCGTCAATACTTCTAGGGTGGGCATCCAATGAAGTGTTGCTTCTGTCTAAATGTGCATCTAGTGTGAGGTTTAGATCCCCACCCATCAGTATAGGAGCATTATCCATATTGTTAGACAAAATTTGTTGGGCCAAATTATTAAAGAATTCCGGTGAGTCAGAATTAGGGGCATACACATTAGCCAGTGTTAAAGGGCCAGAAGGTATATTAAATTTAACAATTACCCATCTGCCATCGGTATCAGTAATTGTTTTTAAATGGGACTATTTAAGATTTTTATGGATCAGAATTGCTACACCTCTTTTTTTAGAAGTGTAAGAAGAAGCGAATAAATGACCGACCCAATCCCATTTTAGCCTATCAGTGTCCTCTGCCAGAAGCTTAGTTTTCTGCAAGAATGCAATCCTTGCCTTTTGTTTTTTAAGGTGGGATAGAATTTGTTTGCGTTTACAAGGAGAGTTGAGTTCCTTAATGTTCCAGGAGTGTAGTAATAGATCAGCCATATTTAGTGTAAAAGTTAAGGTAGAGATTGTCTGGTAAAAGGGATTCAAAAAAGATCATGGTGGGGGACACTGAGAGGCCAACAGGATAAGGTAGTTTATGAAACACGAAGAAATGAGTATGGGAATGTGTGCAGGACCGAAAAAGTATTGTGAGTTGCAGGAATATGATTTTTCGACAGTTATAATTGACACGTCTCTTTAACAAGTGTAAAAGACCAAGAATTGTGAATAAATTAACCAACACTTAAGTATATTATATATATATATATATATATATATATATATATATATATAACAATAAAACATTCTATATTGTGGTATGAGATATGAGTCAGTACAGAGATACGCAGACTCTCTCATAAAGCAATTGGGCATGCAGCAGTTAGCAAACACTAAATCCAAGTGGAGGTACCACTGATGAATATGAAGTTAAATCAGACAGTTAATAACATGAGAATTATAGATGTAGTGAAAGGACTAATTCAAACTTCATCAAGGTTAAAACACAAACACGATTCTCAAGGGGAAACCAGCATTACAGCTTCATCAAAAAAGAAAAGAAGAAATTCAATGTAATTATATCAAGGAAGAAGTAAAAAAAAAAAAAAAATTGGTAGCAGCAACAACCAGGACATTATATAACAAAACAGTTGAGTGGAAAAGGAAAGCCAACAGAGCTGGCTTGCTCTCTTAAAAAAGGCTAGGCTTGTTTAAATAAATAAATATATATATATATATATATATATACACACACACACACACACACATATATACAAACAATTATGGTTGTAGCTAAGCAAGCAAATCAGGATGGTAATTAAGTCACAGGCATATACAGTAAAGATAAGTAAAAGTGAAATGGGGGCAGCAGGGCACTCTTAATAAAGTTATGATCCACACATGCAATCAGTTGAAGGGGTAGCACGAACATGGAAAATTTGCTTAGGTGTGTAGTGTAGTTGTTTGTCTATGAAAGGTAGTACACAGGCTTCGAGAATATTGGTGCCATATAAGAGAGAGTTCAGTACCCCATGGGGTTTAAAGAAGCTGTCCATATGTCCAAAAATAGCCTCCTTTAGTGAATCTTGAGGGGGACTGACTGAGTCTAGAGATCAGGCTCAGTGAATCACCCCAAAAGGGATGAGTGCAATTTCGTTAAGAGCAATTGCATCCAGCTGCAAGCATATGCCTTGGCTTTGCAATAAAAAGCTCCATTAGGGTACAATGCCTGAGTTTATGTAATAAAATGTAATGGGACCATGGGTCTCGAAAGTGGCCTGCCATAGGTAGTGAGGCTACCTTAATAGAGGAGCACAGACAATAAAGAAGGGGAAAGCCAGACAGAAGAGATTGCAGGGGGGCAGTAAGGTGATAAGTGGGGTTAAGCAACAAAAAGGATTTTGTGGAGGAGTAGGTCAAATCTAGGTTATATATGTAGTGTAACAAAGCACTGGGTAAAGTTGTGGAAGGGCGTTACCTCCCAGCACGTATGTTCCATTTTTTCTCTGCCAGGACTACAAAATATGGTGCATACACTACAAGTCCCAGAAGGCATTGCACCACAACTTCACATAGCTAAGTGCTTGATTAAGAGCAGGTGCAGGAGAGTGATTGCCTGCATAAAAGAGAAGACTCAAACAATTGCTTGTGTCTCAGTACCTGATTAGGAACAGACGTGGAGCCTGGCTGGGGAACACTTGCAGAAAGATTTTACTTTGGAAAGAGAGAACTCTGAATCAACTGACTGCCTGGTTTGGAACTTTTGTTTGGCCTTCAACAAAGAATTGGATTTTCACTTTGGAAAGAGAGAACTCTGAAACAATTGACTGCCTGGTTTGGAACCTTTTGTTTGACCTGCAAGAATGAATTGAATTCTGACTTTGGACTGGCTGAAAACCTGAGACTGGTAAATAATTTTCCTTTGAAACATAGAACAAGAGACTCTGTGCTGATTTTGTTTGTATGTCCCAGGAAACAGCTTAGCTACCTGGGTTATAGAGAGGGGACAAAAGTTCACTGTGTAGTTAGTGCTCAACAAAGAGCTAGATATTATTTTCTGTTTTATTTTCAACCTGTGTTATGTTTGAATGCACCTCTCACAGTAATCTTACCAATAAATGCACAGACAGACTGCTGTGTTAAGCTGCACATCCTGGGCTGTGGTACAAAGCGTGTTTATATCCCCACCTACAAGATCCCAGGGTAATACAACCCCCCCCTTGTGTTACAGTAGAAACAGCCATCATGTCATATATTGTATCGCTATCGTTATGAAATATATATATATATATATATATATCTATCTATATATATATATCTATATATATAAAGAAAAAGGAAACATAGAGTACACTTCGGAGCCACAAGAGTGCCTGTTGAAACAGTAGAAAATTATTCATAATAGGAGATTGGTTGGGTGAGTATTAATAATTATTAACAAAAAAGGTGTAATGTCACCTTTAACCCAGTTAGTATCCTGCTTGCATTACATGTACTGTGAAGTATAAAGAGCGATAAATTTGAAAGCTGGTATTGGGAGGAAGCGTTCAGTTGTATGAATATGCTAACCGCGATGTACGGCTTTGGCAGTTAAGTAACTGCTGCGAGTGAAAGCAGGTCTGCCGCAGGAAGCCGCACCAGTATTCAGGTAGATCCCTTAAAGCTATTATATGAAGCCTGAATAGCAAGGAGGTTGCTTAGGCAGCGAGTTAGGAGAGGGCAGATATTAATAAAAAGTCACCTCTCATGTTCCACTCGCCCTTACAGGTTTCAGAAGTCAGAGGAAGGGACTTATGGTTACTCTTGCTTTTTCTTTTTTTCTTCGATGCTTCACATGGCTTAGGAGGGGAACTAGAGGCAATTTCTGCCCAGGAGGAATCAGCGGAGATCAGTCCAGCTTCCGGGATGTTAGGGACGTTCTGCAAAGTCTCTGCGTCTACCTGGAACAAATCCTCTTGCGAGGACATAACTGTGCCCTGTAGAGGGGCGAACATATTATTCAGAGGAAGTGGCGAGGACAGGTAGGAGCCCCTTTTGGAAGCTGCAGTGCTTTTGTTTGGGGTCCAATCTTCACAGCAGGCAGTTCTGGCAAATTTGATGTTGATGTTTTTTTTGTCTTGAATACGGAATGACTGTCTGGGGAGTGAGCTATCCAGGCAAGGGGTTTCTGTGTTTGCATGAGCAGGGAGCGAATCTCTGGTGTCCTGAGCAGCTCTAACTTTGCAAGAAGTTAAATCAGCTGAGAATTCTGAGTGTAACAGTTCAGGAGTGTGAGGAACACTATTTTGAGCTGGTAAAGTTTCAATGAAAGCAGACAGGGTTTCCGGGGTGTTAAAATCTTTAAATGCATTACCCAAATAAAGTCTCATCCCTGCAGGGTACTGGAGAGCAAACCTTATCCCTTTTTGGTGTAATACTTGTTTGATTGGGTTGAAAGTATGCCTTTTAACAGACAATTCTTTAGAGTAATCGCTGTATATGTAAATTCTAGATTCTTGCCACATCCGGATTCCGGTTTCTCTTGCCTTCTGCAGTATAACTTCGGTGTGAGCATAATTAAGAAACCCTGCGATTATTGGCCTTAGTTTTTTAAAAAAGACCAGATCTTAAAGCAATTGTGAAAATAACCCACCAAAGCTGTAGTTATAAACTTTGTCTTGCTGGATGTTACTGTTGGCTTACATTATTGTCCTGGATGGCTATAGATGAAGACAGATAGCTGGGTGTCTTAGAGGGCTGAGAAATTAAGCTGCCATCTTGAGCTGAGCCAGGCCACGCCAGAAGATTTATTTCTGAGCATGCCCAGTAAGCAACTTCAAAAGCTATCAGGGATCTCACGTGTGAAGATATATTTCTGAGCGTGCCCAGTGAGCAACTTCATATATTTTTGTATGTTTGGTCAAGATATCACTTTTTATCTTGCTATTTATCAGCACACACGTTGTATAAGCTGTATATATTTTAAGGTTGATAGTGTAACTTAACTATTGTATTTGCTGTGAAAAAGACATTAAGAAAAATAACAGCTGAACTAAATTGCTTTGTAAACTGGGTCAAGATGACTGCCCCAAATACTGCTATCTGACTGGATGAAATGGGTCACCTGCCAACCTATGCCTATTTGTACTCAGGAACACACAGTGCTGCATTTTCTACATGAACATTTATATAATTAGACCATTTTATAAGTACAATGGCACACTCTAGGGTGTTAAGTTTGTTTCAAGGCATAGGTCTTCCTCCATTGTATATTGAGGAGCACTCGGCCTGTGGCCTCGAACTTCAGTACACACTGAAGGAGGGCCTATATCTCCCAACAGGCGTACACCCTACTGTGTATTACGTAAGCAATAAGACATGTCAGGGTGTGAATTACTGTTCCTGAACCTCATGCTCAGGTGCATTGAGAGGCACAAGGCACTTGCTGAGTGCCTTTAGTCATCTGGAAGTGCAGTTCAGGAATAGTAACTTACACCCTGGAGTGTCTTATTGCACTTATACAACAGGTCTACTGTAACAAAAATGAAGGTAAGTTCAGCAGTGCAGGTACTATTCCTGAACTGCACTGTTTTGGAACTTTTTCCACCAATCAGGAAGCAGGATTTTCCCTACCCATTTTATAATGCCCACTTACAGCATCTATGGGTTTGAAATGAAGAGCTGTAATGTTAAAACATCTTCCAAATTTCAAGTTTGAGACCCTGAGGAATTATTTAATTTTTATTATTTATTTCTCTCTCTGCATGCCCTGCTCCCATTGTTGGCTGATTCCTCCCCCCCCCCAGCCCCAGCCCCACTGTCTTCTAGGCTTGCTCCCTTACTTCCATTCCTCCACTCCTCCACACTGTAAACCCTGTGGTGGGGCAGTCAGGGTTCCCCCAGTCCCATCCCCCACTGTCTCTGGGGCTTGCTCCCTTACCTCTGTTAATCTACATCTTACTCCCGTGGTGGGCTATAGGGGTTCCCCCGGTCCAATCCCTCACTGTCTCTGGGGCTTGCTCCCTTACCTCTGTTACTCTACATCTTACTCCCGTGGTGGGCTATAGGGGTTCCCCTGGTCCAATCCCTCACTGTCTCTGGGGCTTGCTCCCTTACCTCCATTCCTCTGCACCTTACTCCCGTGGTGTGGAGTCAGGGTTCCCCCAGTCCCATCCCCCCATCTTTGGGGCTTGCTCCCTTATCTTCATTCCTCCATACCTTATGTCATGTGGTGGCACTGTTGGGGTTCTCCTAGTCCTATCCCTCACTGTCTCTGGCACTTTCCCACTTACATCCATTTCTCCACACCTTATCCCCCATGGTGGGGCCATTGGACTTCCTTAAGCCCCTTTATCTGTAATGCTCAATGAAGGCAGGTGCTAAATGTGTGTGTGTGTGGGGGGGCTGGGAAGTTTTACCCTGTTTTAGTCCACTGTGGTTGGGGAGCATTTCAGTTTTTTCATCCCTTCCCATCAGACACCTCATAGGAGTAGGGCTACAATGGTATGCACATGCGAGTGCGTTTGTGCCACCCTCTGGAGGCATCTGCCCACCCATTGTGGCTCTTGCTTGCACTGCCACTGAGGTCACTCAGGTGGTAATAGTGTGCGATCCTCCCTCCCCAGAGGAGTGAGAACATTCTTCAAGGTTGAGCTTCTGACCTTTAAGGCCCTGCACGGACAGGGCTTGGGCTATCTGCAAGAGCTTCTGCTACCTTACTGCCCCAGAGGACCACTCAGCTCAGCTGATGAGGGGTTGTTAGAGATTCCATGGGTATGTATTAAAACATCAGGAGCCCGTGCCTTTATGTATGCAGCCCCGACCCTGTGGAATTCTCTATCTTGTCAGATACATGAGTGCACGACTGTGGAGAGTTTTAAGAGGGCCTTGAAGACTCATTTATGGCATCCTGACTACCAGGATTAATTGTATTCCAACAGTTATTTATTCTGCAGTATGTGAATTTTATGCCTTTTGATGGATTTTGTCTGTTCTTAAAGTTGTACAGCACCTCGTTGCAGAAAGACACAATAAAACAAAAGTTATTATTATTATTATGATTATTATTATTGTTATTATGATTATTATTATTACTGTTATTATTATTATTGTTATAATTATTACTGTTATTATTATGAGTATTGTTATTATTGTTATGATTACTGTTATTATTATGATTATTGTTATTATGATTATTGTTATTATTATTATTACTGTTATTATTGTTATTACTGTTATGATTATGATTGTTATTATTATTACTGTTATTATACTTATTGTTATTATTATTACTGTTATGATTATTGTTATTATTATTACTGTTATTATGATTATGACTGTTATTATTATTATTATTACTGTTATTATTACTGTTATTATTATTGTTATTATTATTATTACTGTTATTATTATTGTCATTATTACTGTTATGATTATGACTGTTATTATTGTTATTATTATTACTGTTATGATTATTATTATTATTGCTATTATTATGCTGCAGGATGCGCAGTCCTTCTTCTGTGGCCTCTCTCCGATGACGCAAACCTAGCTCACCAGTGTTGTGAGCTAGAGTGATACTGCTGCGTGAATGGGCTAGCTCAAGCATATTACTGGGGTGCGATAGCACCCCCATAGTTAGGATTGAGTAGTCTGTTTAATGTTAAACCTCAGATTTTGCACATTAATATCTTTGGCTCTCTTTGACGAAATGAGTCGAACTTTTGTATGTGTTGTCTGGGAGGCAAGATCTTGAGGTGTGGAAATCCGTGTGAGTGCAGCTTGTGCAGTTTCTGAGATCCCCATGTGTCATTTTTTTAAAAAACAAAGTTTTTCCTATACTTCACATTGTTTTATTTTGCTCTCACCCACAGCCTACATGGAAAGGATTTTTTTGCCCCACACTTACAGGGGACATGTGTCATGTCCCAAGGTAGTGCCTTTGACAAGTCTGGTAAAAAAATATTTAAGGGTTCCTGAGTTATAAGGCCATTTTTAGTATTTTTTTCACCACATTTCAACATGGCCTTTTTGGGACCCTACCTCATGAACACTGGCACTGTCATTTCATTAATCAGGCCTGGAAGGTGATTTCACGAAATCACTTCTCAGTGATCAAATAATTAGATTTATCCATGAGTGTTCATGAGGTGGGGTCCCAAAAAGGCCATGTTGAAAATCTGGTGAAATAATTCCTAAAAATGGCTGAGTTATAAATGTTTGTTGACATTTTTCTATGCATGCGCATAACTTTGGCAATTTTAAATATTTTTTTCTCCAAATTGTCAACATAGCCATTTTTCACACCACCTCATAAACAGTACAGCTGTCATTTTTAAATATAAATGAGGTTGCTTCACTCTGTTTTGCCCTAGTGTGAAAACCTGTTTGTCTCCATTCCAAAGGTCATGACCCCACTCAGTTTAATTCCTGATGAAATTAGGGAGGTGCAATAAAGGCAAGCATTGTGCATGCATACAAACTATATGGCATACAGAACAAACGGCTGAGGGGACCGTCCCTTTAAGATATACATCCTTGCTAAATTCTTGCTTTTTGAAGTATTGCTAATATAGAACTACCTTTGTTTTCAATTTCACGGCATCAGTGTTTAAACAAATTGTCACCCTATACATATGTTACTGTTACTGTGTTACAATATGTGCTACTATGTATGTCTTATGTATGTTGCTATGTTAGTAAGTTACTGTTATGATGTACATTATTATGTTACTACTGTATGTATGTTACTATGATACTATATTGCTATCTTACAATATATATTACTATTAACAGTGCTTCCCGCAAGGGTCAAACACTCTTCTTGGAGTTCCTGCTGTGCTATGTTGCAGGATACTTTAGGAATGCAATGTAATTGATTGATTAATTAATTCAGTTTCTTCAGAGAGATTCAGAAAGCCGTTGAGCAACACTGATTTACAAAGGCATCCAAAGCAAGTGCAGGTACAATGTTACACGTACACAACAGATATAACCAGCAGGCTTCAGTAGACAAGCAGCAGATACAGTAACATTTCAAGGCATACAGGGATCAAAACCACCGCTAACGCGGTACGCTCTCTAAGCAGCAGTTACAAGGAGCACTTGCTTGATTCTCGAATCCATGGGATAGTAGTAAGGTTGCAGAGACAAGGCCACTGCTACAGCACCAGCTGATTGGCAGGGAGTTCCAGGTAGCAAGTTTGGCAAATGAGAATGAGCAAGCCAAAGCAGTTACTCCAGTTTATTGGACAGTAAACTGAAATCTCACACAGAGTGCTTTAGCCTAGGGGTGGCACTGTATGTTACCATGTATGTTATTACTGTATAGCAGTTAGTATTAGCGCCTGATATATTTAGTGTGACAACTCTGGTTGTACATATTAGCACCTGATATAATTAGCGCTCAGTGCTTACTGCTGGAGTACAGTTAGTAGTAGTAGTAGTAAAGTAGTAAATAATTTTTTATTCATATACGAATAAATGGTACATTCAATTGAGCGGAGCTCATTTTCAATGAAGCTCCATATTGCAATAAAATAAGGTTCCACATCAAATAACATAACATCAATCACTAAAGGACCACATATAAATTAAAACAATTAACAATACAATAATAAAGAAAGAAAAACAAAAGAAGAAGAAAAGAAAAAAAATTAAAATAAAAACAATCAATCTCATTACACAATACGTACTTTAAAACACTAACAAGTTAGCATGGTAGATTATGTTAGCAGTCTGTTTATATTAGTGGTTCTTTGCTTTCAGCTAATATAGCTAATATGAATGGAAAGCTAATATAATCTGCTATACGGTATGTTACCATGTATGTTACTATGTTACTGCTACTGTATATGTTACTATGTTATTGTTACTATATATGTTACTATGTATATTGCTGTGTTACTGTTACTATATGCTACCATGCTACCATATATGTTACCATGTTACTAGTATGTTACTATGTTATAGTTACTATATGTGTTACTATGGTACCATGTATGTTACTATGGTATAAATACTGACTAGTCCTGATTACAACTGCGTAACTGAGACATTATTTCCTGTTATAACCAACTGGTTATAATGGGAGTTGGGAGACAGCTCTCTGCTGTCAGTCCTCAATAGGAGCACAAGCCATGCTCACACACTTACTGCTCCTTTTGGGTGTGAAAGAGAAAGCCGTGTTTGAGACCTAACAATTGGTGATGTATTTACCAAATTATTGATCTGTACAAAATATGTATTATTTGATTTTATTGTATCCTGAGTTTTCTGAAATTTAATAAAATCTTTAAAGTAAAAAGAAAGCGTGCCATGTATCAGACTCACTACCATAGTCAGAAACCATGGTTACTGTGAGAAATATCCCAGAACTGTGCCTTAATTAAATAAAAGTACTTTAAAGGCACAAGCCTTTACCTGGCATGAGTGGCGGTTCATGAAGGCAAGGCAGTCTCTCAGTGAGCGTCAGAGGTCACAAGGGTGATGCATGTTGCTACAGTAAAAGTCATCAATTTATAAAAGAAATATAGGTAGGGGTGTGTAGTGGTTTTCTACACATACTCTTGGTGTGTGTGACGCCTTAATAAATGTTTCGAGCTTCACTCTCTGGGTTTCTCTGTTGCGTGGGGTACCTCAGGGCTCAGTGTTCTCACCCATGTTTCTTGCAGTGTATATGCTGCCCCTCGGAGACATTGTAAGAAGGTATGGGCTGAGATTTCACTGCTATGCGGATGATACCTAGCTCTATCTTTCTTTCGCACCCGACCAGGATAGCGCTATCTAGGTCTTTAATAGCTGTCTCAAAGAAATTCAGGAGTGGATGGATTCCAGCTGGTTGAAGTTGAACTCGGAAAAAAATGAGGTGTTGGTTGTGGACCCAGGTCACCGGATGGGGGGGTGGGGGCTGGTTCACCTGCTGGACTTTTTCTTGGTGGCTTATCACTCCCTACCTCTGAATGGGTGCGTAACCTGGGGGCAATTTTTGATGAAGGGCTGACCCTGCATTCACAGGTGTTGGCTGTCATCAAGTCTTCCTTTTATCATCTAAGGAATATCTCCAGGATTAAGCATCTGGTTCCGCCCCAGTGACCTTCCTACCTTGGTCCACGCCTTTGTGTCCTCGCACTTGGATTATTGCAACTCCCTTTGCCTAGGGCTTCCTGGAGTGGAAATCCACCATTTGCAGCTGGAGCAGAATGCGGTGGTCCAGCTTTTGATGGTATCATCTCAGTCCTGTCATATTTCACTGGTGCTACACGAACTGCACTGGCTGCCAGTACAGTTGCGGATCATCTTCAAATTCAGTTTGCTGACTTTCAAAGCCCTACACAAGCTGGGCCCAGATTACCTGAAGAGCAAGAGTGTCCAAAATCGGGGAGGCGCAAAGCGACACCAGATGTTGTAACAGACAAAACACCCCTAAACCTCGACCCAAGACTCGTTTGGGTCGAGGCGCTAGGGGTGTTTTGTTTGTTACAACACTTAACAGCTTTGCACCAGTCTACTACTTTTCTGTAGTGAAGTTTAAATAAATTTATTATTTGAAGTTATAAAAAGTGACTTTGCTCTGTAATTCATCTGGTGCTTGTCGCTTTTGCGCTCCCGATTTTGGACTTCTTGTTTGTGGGGCTTGCTACCCCTTGGTGAGCTGCATGGGTGCTGTAGGAGTTCTGTTCGCAGTGTGCTTCTAGATGTTACCTGAAAGAGCTCCTGGTTCCCTACTGCCCTGGGCGATCGCTCCACTCAGCTGGTGAGGGGTTGCTAGAGATTCCAAAGGTGTGCTTGAAATCTTCTGGGGCCAGAGCATTTATGTATGCGGCCCCTACCCTTTGGAATTCTCTACCCTGTCGGTTACGGGAGTGCACAATTGTGGTGGGATTTAAGCAAGCCCTAAAAACTTTTTTGTGGCACCAGGCATTCAGTGACTGATTTATTGATGGTTGATATGATGATATTCTGATGTTATATGATATATGTTTATTGATGTCTGATTTTTTATTTTAAAATTATTAGGCGCCGTGGCACTTGAAAGGCACCATAAAAACTAACGTTTTTTATTATTATTATTTATGTGCCATCACACACCTCTAGTGTGTGTAAAAAAACATTGCACACCCCACCCATTCATTATCCTATATGTTATACACAGTCCCCCATGCATTCATCTATATACTATATATGTTACTATGTTATTATTTACTGTATGTTACTGTTTTACTATGTACTGGTTGTTTCTAAGTTACATGTATGTTACTATGTTACTACACATGCTACTATGTTTTTATGTATGTCACTACATTACGTACATTTTTATGTATGTTACTATATTACCATGTTGCTATGTTTGTAACAAGACAGCCCTAGCTCACAAACAAGCTGTAAATAGACTACGGCCCTCTTGGAACTGTAGTACAAATTACTTTACTGGATAGTAAAGATAAAAACAGCGGCACATACAGTGGAAAAAATCTTCAATGTTTTACAACAGTAAACTGATTTGTCAAGAGACACTTTATTATTATGAAACAGTGATTTTTTTTCCATTGTATATGCTGCACTGTTTTCATCTTTACTATCTAATAAAGTAATGTGTACTACAGTTCTATGTGGACTGTAGTTTATTTATAGATTTTTTGAGAGCTGGGGCTGTCTTGTTACAAATACTTTTGAATTTTGCTTGTGTGCTCAATACTCTCTCTGAGCTACTTTCTTTTACTTTTTAAATATATGTTACTATGTTACCAGATATGTTACTATGTTACAGTTACTATAAATGTTACTATGTTACCAGATGTGTTACTGTGTTACAGTTACTATATATGTTAGTATGTTACCAGATATGTTACTATGTTACAGTTACTATGTATGTTACTATGTTACCAGATATGTTACTATGTTACAGTTACTATATATGTTAGTATGTTACCAGCTATGTTACTATGTTAGTTACTATATATGTTAGTATGTTGCCAGATATGTTACTATGTTACAGTTACTATATGTTAGTATGTTGCCAGATATGTTATTATGTTACAGTTACTATATATGTTACTATGTTACCAGATATGTTACTTATGTAACAGTTACTATATATGTTCGTATGTTACCAGATATGTTATTATGTTACAGTTACTATATATGTTAGTATGTTACCAGCTATGTTATTATGTTACAGTTACTATATATGTTAGTATGTTGCCAGACATGTTACTATGTTACAGTTACTATATATATGCTGCTATGTTACCAGATATGTTACTATGTTACAGTTACTATATATGTTAGTATGTTACCAGATATGTTACTGTGTTAGTTACTATATATGTTACTATGTTACAGTTACTACATATGCTGCTATGTTACCAGATATGTTACTATGTTACAGTTACTATATATGTTAGCATGTTACCAGATATGTTACAGTTACTATATATGTTAGCATGTTACAGTTACCAGATATGTTACTATGTTACCAGATATGTTACTATGTCAGTTATTATATATATGTTACTATGTTACCAGATGTTACTATGTTACAGTTACTATATTACCAGATATGTTACTATGTTACAGTTATTATATATGTTACTATGTTACCAGATATGTTACTATGTTACAGTTACTATATATGTTACTATGTTACCAGATATGTTATTATGTTACAGTTAGTATATATATGTTACTATGTTACCAAATATGTTACTATGTAACAATTACTATATATGTTACTATGTTACCATATATGTTACTATGTTACAATTATATATGTTACTATGTTACAGTTACTATATATGTTACTATGTTACCAGTTATGTTACCCTTTCATTCCACGTTTTATTAGTTCACAACAGTTTTTTTACATATCATCTAATTAGCAAATTAGCTTTCAGTTTCCATCCAAGGAAAATCATTGCTCAGGGCTGGGGGGTGGGGGGTGGACTGAATCTATATTGACTTTTGCATTTAATAAAGATTTAAAGAGCCACTGACGTCACTAGGGAATCTTTGGAAAAACATAATTTTACACACATTTCTGCTTATGTGTCACGTATTCTCTCCCTTTTCATTTTTGTAATAACTGTGCACATTAACATGAAAAGGAGATCCCTGCCTCCTAGACATCTGCTGTAGCTGCTCATATTAGGCAGATGTTTGCTAGGCTCTTCCCTTTCCCTCCTTCTATACCCTTGATGGTGCTGCAATTGAGGATGTCACTTCCATCAAGTACCTTGGGATCTGGCTGGACCAGTGCCATGTGAAAACAGCTAAGTAAAAATAGTGACCACCAAAAACAGCCAATACAAAACAGCTTGGTCAAATACAGCAAGTTCTGTTTCACCCTTCCCCCCTTTTTATATACTAACTCCAGGGGGGATGCACCTCGGGGAGGGGGGCAATTTTGGTTGCTGTATTTGACTTAACTGTTTTTACTTAGCTGTTTTCACTGGCCACTGGCTGGACCATCACCACACTTTCTCTGCACATGTGGACACCATCCACCAGAAGCTCCACTCCAAACTTGGCATGCTTTACAGGAATAAGGAGAGTATCTTGCTTCCTGCCTGCAGAGAGACTGTCTTGAAGATGACTGTCCCCATCTTTGACTATGGTGGCACTGCTCCCAAGTCCACCCTAGCCAGACTGGACCCCCTCTTTCGTTCCTTCTGCCATTTTGCCCTGGACTGTCCCCCTCATGCTCACCACTGTTCATTGTACTCCTCCCTTTCCCTACCATCCCTTGAAGCCAGATGCCTTGCCCACTGTGCTTTCTTCATCTCCAGATTCTGCCCCCCCATTTTCAGTATTGCACTGTAGCACTCTGCATGTGTCCTTCTTCTGCGCTTTATTATACTGTATATGTATTCACAGAAGGATGCCTACACAATTGTTCACTTTGTCAGTGCTTACTGACCTATCTGTAATACTGTATTTGTGCTTATTTTATTTGCAGTTTGTATTTGCTGGACTCTCCACTTTCCCTTCCTCCTGGGATGCAGCTGGAAATGAGCTGTTACCAGCTCAGTATGTCTTTTCTGGTAAAAGTTTTGAATTAAATACATAAATCAATCAATCAAACAATGAATGAATGAATGAATCAATCAATCAATCAAGCTGCACCTTTAATCCTCTGCTTGTGACATTACACTCTGTTGCTGTGGAAATTGGGAATGGTTATGATGTCACAGAGGATTGTAGTGTTATGTGTTGACCAGCAGCCAAAGACAATGGCGTCTTCGGGGCAGTGATTTTACTTTCAAGTTAACAGCCGTGGCTCTGATGAATACATAAAATAAAGAAAACTCAAGTGGAAGTGTGACTAAAACTGTTCTATTTTTTTCAGGGGGGAGTTTCCCCCTGCGATGTCTGGAGTTTTTTTTTTTTTTTTACAAATGAGTAAAAATAAGCATATGGAAAGTGTGAATGATAAAATAGCAGTACTGCATTACAATACTGGGCTGTAATCACAACATGCAAGCATTGTAGACTTACTGTGTGTGTATATGTGTGTGTAGTTTTATATGTATATATGTGTGTATGTACTTTATATATATGTATATACAATGTATTTATGTATGTCTATATGTGTGCATGCATGTAGGTATATATTATATATGTAATGTGCATCTATGTATGTATGTGCACATGTACACATATGTATGTATGTATGCATGGATGTGTGTGTGTGTATGTGTATATATATATATATATACATACACACACACACACACACACACATATGTATATGTGTGTATGTATTTATGTATGCATGTATGTACAGTGCCACCCCAGGATAATGCACTAGATTACAGTTTCAGCCAGTGATATCTTGCTGGATACTGCTGGAACCAATGTAATCCAGTTGTCATGCAGAAAACTATAACATCTTAGTTACAGTGTGCTTCATCCTGGCAGGCAGAGGGTCTTCCTTTTTTTTTGACTTTCTGTTAATGCCCCATTCTCACCGGCTCCACCCTTTTCCTAGTCCTCAGCCACCCTCCAGCTCTGACATCCCAGTCTGTATCTCTCCGCCACTGGTACTTTCTACTCCCCCATCCAGGTTGGGGATTTTCCCTTGGTGTGTCCTCATGGTGGTGGGGTTGGGAAAGAGACCCTTTTATGCCCACAACCAGTGGGAGGCAGCAGGGAAGATGTTGTAGAGTCTGAATGGACCTGGGCTGATGATCCTACCATGCCAGGTGGGGGTTTCCATAGTTTCTCCAGTGCTCCTGGGACATTGCCGCTGGGGGACATCATGATGAGTGTGCACCCAATGTGTGTCTGCGCACCGAGATCCACATTGTTCCATCCTCCCACGAGCTCTCCAACTGCACTGCCACCTGTGGTCACCCAGATGGCAGTATAGTGGTTGTGCACACTGCCCTCTATCCCAGTGATACAGGAGAATGTCCCCTGGGATGCTCTGCCCTTCTGCCTCTGACTGGACCCTGCTACCCCAGGTGCATTTCTAAATCCAGGTCCCTGGCATTGTGAGCAGTAACCCTACTGTAGTGCTGACGGGCTGGCAGTCACCAGTTTTCCAAAGAAACAATTATAACTCTAATTAAGTATTCACGAGGCTAATGAAGCTCCTGATTGGTTATTAATGTCTCAGAAATGACCATTCCAGCTGCCCACTGACACTTTGCAGCACACACAGCTCATGCCATGCAGCTAAAACCTAAATGTAAGTAAACAAAAATGGGAAAAACAGAAGTTGTTGTTATGATTAGACTTGTAATCACAATAATGACCTCAAAGCTAGTCATTTCCTTGGATTAATGACTGGCTGAAGGGAGGGGGCCCTCGGCTGAGGCTTGTGTCACCCATCCCCCCAACTGGTCATTAATCCCTCAGAAATGACTGGCTTCACTGTTGTTATTGCTTACATAAAACACTAGGGACGTTGCAATGTATGCTGCCCGAATGTACTTCTAGCACTGGGTCAGCTGTTGCTAAATAGTCTGGGAGAATCCGTCTTGATTACAAGAAACTCAAAAGATCAATAGTCATTGTTTTCCGGGCCTATGATGTGAGTAAATGACTCATGAAGAGTGGAGAAGGGATAATAATAATATTGTTCGCTGCTGCCTGTCACGCCTGGGGCCATTCATTTCCACGCCGTCTATTTGTGTACATAGGGTTCTAATCCCAGGCAGGCACTGAGCTGTTTTTCTGCATACAGCCTTGCGCTGACTTCCATCTTTATCAGTTTCAGAAGAAATGACTTTCATTGTGTTTTTCTTACATGGTTATAACAAAAAGTACAGGGGCTACTTGCAGAAAGCAAAAGGGTCTGGTGGGTGCTTTCAGCAAGTGCAGCACCACAGAAATAAATAGTCTGAGGATGAATTCTGAGAACATTTTTTTCTGTTATAATTTATTTACCCTGGATAGTCCAGCTGAGATACATCTTGTTTTCAATGGGTTCCTGTTTGTACCCATCTTTATTATTTTTATTATTTATTTATTATTTTACCCAGGATAACCCAGCTGAGATTCTGCATCTCATTTTCAGAGTGTGAGTGTGTGTGTGTGTGTGTCTCTCCTGTTGGTGCCTATTTCTGCAACTGGGAGGACTGGAGTAGTGTGAAGTTAAGTGACTTGGTGCTCTTGTAATGCTCCCAACCAGTCTTGGTGCTTCCTTTAGTTCTGTGTGAAACACACTTATTTACATGTAACCACTTGGTGGTGCTATCCCAAGGGCTACTACCCCTGCCTGCGCGGACAGTAGCAGGTTAAGGGGCCTGAGTTCTGAAACAAGTGCCTACACCTGGAGGTCAGGGTTGGTAGTGGTCAAACTAACCTGGGCACAGCCCTCTGGGACACTGTAACCCCCCTCTTTCCCTTCTAGTGGCCTGAGCAATATACGATAATCACTTTTGCAATACCCCTTGTATATCATACCAGTACCCACACTGTTTGCACTTACCACCAGGGCTGGTTCCTCTGGCTCAACCCTGGGAACCCCCTGTAAAACAAGGTTATGCACAGTAAATAGCAACAGTACAGTACTCTTGGCACAAACTGGAACCACAGTCAGGTTAAATGCAGCAAAAAAGTCAGATCTGATTTATTCAGGGGACTTGAACAAGGAAGGGGTGTAATCAGGTTGATTTGCTTAAAGGCTATATTAATCAAACAGTTATGCATGCGCTTTAAGTCCCCACACAGTCACACCTCTGGGCACCCAGGTAGGGAGACGATGGGCTAGCCAGGTACATTGCAGCTGGGTGGGGCCCTGTGATGGAAGAAAGCAACATGCACAACACACACTATTTGTAATCCAGAGCCGGAGAGCTCAGTTTGTGGAAGAAAAAGAACAAAAAGACAATCAGATGACACACTTTAGATTTAGCTGTTGTTTGAAGGGAGCTACCCTGAAGTTTACTCATGATACCCAATACTGGACACAAGCAGGACAAAATCGAGACTGCAGATTGTTGAGCTGGAGTGCCCGGAGAAGCAGGGCCCACACGAATCACCGAGGCGTCGTTCCTGTTCAAGTGTTGAGCAGGGGGCTGATCCCCAGGCAGGTCTCTCATCGATGGCTTTCTCTGTGGAGCGGGTAGTTGGGCTGGGCCAGTGTGGCAAGGCCCAGACCCAATGGAGATGATTTTGGATTCAGTCCATGGGGCTGGATGCAGCTTCCAGCTAGCAGAATACAGTTCAAACCACAGTGGGGAACCAAATTGTGGCCCACTAGCAGCACACAGCACATTTACACGTAAAGAAATTCTAAAGCAGCTTCCAACAAGCAGAATACAGTTCAAACCACAGTGGGGAACCAAATCGTGACCCACTAGCAGCACACAGCACATTTACACGTGAGGAAATTCTAAAGCAGCTTCCAGCAAGCAGAATACAGTTCAAACCACAGTGGGGAACCAAATCGTGACCCACTAGCAGCACACAGCACATTTACACATAAGGAAATTCTAATGCAGCTTCCAGCAAGCAGAACACAATTCAAACCACAGTGGGGAACCAAATCACCACTCACTATAAGCACACAACACATTCACATGAAAGGAAATTCCACTGTACCATGCAAAAGGCTCTCCGGTCGCAATTATAGAGTCTCTGCACAATCCGGGAGTTCAGAGGTGGCCTGAAGTCCAGACAGGCCGATCGCATTCAGCAAATCTTTAGTCTTCTTCAGGTAGGAGCCTGGTCACAATTCAGTGGCTTAATTCACTCTCCAAATTCAAATTCAGTCCAAAAAAAAAAACACAAGTTCCCTCTCAGGAACAGCAGGCAGGCATGCAGGCCAAACTCAGGCCTTTCCATAGTTCTCCCATGCGAATCCACTATGGATTGCTGCTTGAACCATTCAAGCTGTTATCTCTTCACTTCCCAACTCAGAACTAAGACTAGCTGCAAGCAGCCTGGGAATTTCCCCAAGATCCAAAAGGTTTGGTTGGCTGATCTGTCTGTCAGTCACAACAAGGGCTCCCCCTCCAGGTTATTTTAGGTGCCAAAAGCCCAAAACTACAATTCCTACAAATTTTGGTCCCACCAAGCCCCTGTAGGCAGGCTCCATTTTAGAGTCCCAAATGTACTGATTGGCTCATTCTGCAGTCCAGGACCAAGATGATGGAAACAAACAGAACTGTCCATGCTGCAAAAGAGGCAGGTTAGAACAAACTGCAACATTATTACTACTCTAACAAATGATCAGCAAACAAGTACATATTCTAATAGAGCTCCCTCTCAGATTAATTATGACTGTAATCCAGGCTGCTCTTAAAGAGACAGTACACAGAGGCTATATAGGCACTGTCTGGCAATACATTTAAACTGCTAAAACGCAGAACACCAGCCTGGCAGTGAGCATTTAGGCAAGCTCAAGGAAGACTTTTCGGGAGCCCCCATTTGTAGGGGGGGTTACATACATAAAAATTTCTTATGCACTGCACCGTACTAAGAGGATTCTCGCTGGCACCACTAGCGCCGGACAGAAACTCAATGTTTTGAAGACAAACAAGCTAATTTAATAAAAGCACAGTTAGTATGATCCATTATAAGTTTTATAGGAGGACTAGGAGTGTCCCTTATGGATATAAGAGTGTATCCCATTGCGTCCTTTGGACACCGGATCTGCTCATCTTAGGTTTGCAGTTATGTCACCTGAAGAACGTGTGAGGCGACACTCATATCCATAAGATGTCTTCCTAGCATCTGCATAAACTTAAAAATGAAGCACTAATCAACATTTCATTAGTACCATTATCATTACCATTCATAAGTTCACGCCACAATTGGTTTTCATTTATGGGATCTTTTTTTTGCCTCCTTCTTTACCCTGTCCTCTCCCCAGTGCTTGCAAATGCCATGCCTGCACCCTTCCTCCTGGCAGGAGGGTGAGGGGCTGCCATCACAGCTGATTTTGCTTGGTCAATTGGCACATAGCATAGTGACCCCTGGTGGCCTATGCCCTTCCAGCCCAGGTGCACCTCATTTATGTGATGTGGCTGGCCTTCAGCCAGACCTAGGGCTGGATTTCAAAGAATTCCTGCATGATTTTTGTTTTTTTATCTTGATTTTTCTCTCATAATACCACTTACCCCAATCTTTCTTGATTACCCAAGCCTGTCACAGACCATCAGAGGGACTTTCCTAGTGAGGAATCCCCCTATGGATATTCCCCCCATTACAGGATCGGGGGTAGGGCTGTCCTTCTCTTCCCCGAAGCACAATCCAGATGGCTCCCTAGGGCCTTTTAGATGGCACATGTGCTGCAGTGATCAAGGGACCTTCCTGCCACAGCTGCACTTACTCCTCCTAGTTTTTCTCCCCTGACCCGGTGATATATATATATATATCTATATATATATATATATATATATATATATATATATATATATACTGACCCAGATGTATGTGCATGTGGAGGCATGCATGTAATATGCATCTGCCGCTGGCCATTCCTCTTCTGATCTGCCACTGCTACCTTACCACCATGTCACCGCATAGTAGCAGTGCAGAAGGGGTGTGGCTGGTCTCCCTTCCCCAGGAGAGGACAGCAGTCAGGCAGACCCTCAATCTTCTAACTCCCCAGCTGACCCCCCAGCAATCTGAGTCCATTCCCAACACGGGGTCATCAGGATGGTGGTAGGTGTGGTGTCCAGCATCTGAACCCTCCGTGCCACTGGGCTGCGGCATGATTTTGCCACAATTGCGCTTCCTGCCAGAGGATTGTTAGAACACATAAAATGTGGACTTACTTCATGTGGCAAGTGCTGCAAGTTGCACATTAAAAGTTGTTCTGCTGTGAAGTGAGCAAAGTATTGTAAATGTGTCAAAATATTTGTAAATTGCACACAAATATTGGGGTGCATTTGCAGCGACACAGATGCACAACCGCTAGAAGTCATGTGTCCAAAGCATTGAAAATCCAGGCCCCAGTGTGAGAATCTGGGAATTACACCTGAACCCCTATCTCCCAGGTGACATAGGGACATGCTGTCACCCACCACTGGGCTGACCCCTGATTTTTATTTTAAATCGCAGGACTAATATTCGCTGCTGTTGCAGCTAGTTCAGCTAGCTGCAGGCATAAAATGCCTTGCGACTGAAACATTGCAAATACCATTCTGACTCTGGCAAATAATTCTCAAATACCACAAAGCATCCTCTAGGTCCAGGAGCATAACTGAGATACATGTGGTTTGGGATTTGCGTCATTGTCAAGAATTACTCATCCTGCCTTAGTAACTATCCATAAAGGAATGTCCACTCTGTCAAAGCACGAGAAATTGTACGCAGTCTGAAAAAAAAAAAAAGGCGTTTATGATATCAGTTGTTACTTTGACCTTGACTGCGTCAGGAGACTTGTTCTGCAAAGGTCACTTTATTTCACTAGCACGTTCTTTTCAGGCAAACACATGGGGATATAGAAGGCCTTCTTTTATTAAAAGTGTTGAAAAGAACAGCTGAATAAATATCTGCCTTTTACCAAATTTTCACTACATGCAAATAAAAAAATACATACATACATTTTTCCTGAATGGCAAATTGCTGTGGGTGTAGGATGATCTATTTGCCAGATGGCTAGTGAATCCCCTAATAAGAAATACTGGCTATCAAAGATATATTTTATATGGCCAAATAGCATGTAGTACTGTCGAAATGTAATATTTGCATTACTAATAATTGAATGTTTTTGGTGAAGTAATAAATGAACCATGTCTTTGACACCCTGTTCCCTCATTCTACAATTTATTTCCCCAAGATAGCCAGTTGAGGTGCAATGTTTCCTTTCCAGTGGGGATTCCTGTTTCCACTCAGTTTTACAGCTGTGGAGGCCGAATCATAGCCAAGAGACTTGCTTGAGGGCCCCCAGAAAGTCTTTGGCTCTGGAGGGATCTGAATCTGCAATCGGGCAGCCCAGAGGTGCAGTAGCAGCACACCATAGAAGATCAGGGTTCAAGTGCGATTCCTAGAAACCTGCACAGAGCTAACTTGGGGGACAAGTGCGTTGCAAGAGGCAAGGCCTTCAGTTCCCAGGGAGGGCATGCACTGTCTGCTTGGCATTTATGTACACCCTCCACCCACCGACAAATCATGAGCTGGCATTAGCATCAGCTCCGAAGGCTGTTGCTCGCTGGTGGAATGGTGAAGTCACAGTGGCCTCGATTGATGGGACAGAGGAATATGGGCAAAAGAATTTTAAAAAGAAATGAAAAATCCTCTTTCAGGATCTTCTACTTCCCAGACCGGTGCTGTTGCCACTAGATTAAGCTGCCTCCCCCTTTTGATTGTAAGAGAAAAATAGTTAAAGCAACAGTAAAGTTAATGGTGAAAACTTTGATTTGTACTTTTTAATACTGTTTTAGATTGCTCCTTAAATCCTGTCTTGTGCAATGCATTTTTTCCCCTAATTTTGAGTCTGTTTTAGCACTATTTTTACAATTAAAATAAAAAGGCATGCTCCTCCTAATATGGTTTGGGCCAGGTTTTCATTAGTATTCTCTGTTGCTTTTGAACACCTGTTATTTTTAATAATACAATGCTGGGGTGCACTGCCAGGGGAATCACGTCTAGGAGAGAGGAAGTCATTCTGCCGCTGTACAGGTCACTGGTGAGACCTCACTTGGAGTACCGTGTGCAGTGCTGGTGCCCCTATTTAAAGAAGAACATCAAACTACTGGAGGCCATCCAGCGCAGGGTGACAAAGATGATCCTGTGGTGGGTAGGTAACTGGCTGGGTGGCAGGACACAGAGGGTGATGGTAAATGTCTGTCACTCCACAGAGGGAAGAGTGACCAGTGGGGTACCACAGGGATCAGTGCTGGGACCGGTCCTATTCAACATCTTCATCTGTGACATTGCGCAGGACCTAGAAAGCAGAATTTCACTGTTCGCTGATGACACAAAGCTCTGTAACAGAGTAGACACACTAGAGGGTGTAGACAGAATGAGAAGGGACCTGCAGAAACTTGAAGAATGGTCAGGGGTTTGGCAGTTGAAATTCAATGCAAAGAAGTGCAAGATAATGCATATGGGGCACAAAACCTGGCACAACATATCAGTTGGGGGTGAGGATATAGCATGCACCAAGCAGGAAAGAGATCTTGGGGTTATCATCTCTGAGACCTCAAGGTAGGGAACATGTGACAGGGCAGCAGGTAAAGCAAATAGGATGCTGGGATGCATAGGCAGGGCATCACCAGCAGGAAAAGGAGGTCATAATTCCACTATACAAGACACTAGTGAAGCCCCACCTGGAGTACAGTGTACAGTTCTGGAGACCTTACCTACGTAAGGACATAGACAGGGTAGAGAAGGTTCAGAGGAGGGCAACAAAGATTGTGCATGGATTGCATCACATGTCCTATGAGGACAGGTTGAAGGAACTGAACATGTACTCCCTGGAGGAGAGGAGGGAGAGAGGGGATATGATAGAGACATACAAGTATCTTACAGGGAGGAACAGGGTGCAGGAATATACTAGTTTTAAGCAAAAAAGATGTTCCAGGACTAGAGGGCATGGGATGAAGTTGGAGGGAGGATGTTTCAGAGGAAATGTGAGGAAGAATTTCTTCACAGAACGGTTGGTGGACAAGTGGAACACCCTGCCAGAGGAAGTGGTGGGTGCTGAAACAATCACGGGATTTAAGAATGCATGGGATAGACATAAAGGAATTCTGGAGGTCAGGAGTAAGGGGCAACAGACTTCTAGGAAAACATAAACTGAACTTACAAGCTCAAATAGGCAGACTGGGTGGGCCATAGGCCGTTATTTGCCGACACTGTCTATGTATCTATGTATCCTTGGGACTTCAACATATAGTCCCTGGAGGATAGAAGGGAGAGAGGAGATATGACTTGACTTGAAGGGCATAAATGGGGTAAGTACTGAGGGCCTGTTTAGATTAAAAGGGGGGGGAGGGACACAAGGGGACACAGTCTGAAACTGGAGGGTGGAAGATTCAGGAGGGAAATGAGGAGGCACTACTTCACGGAAAGGGTGGTAGCGAGGTGGAACGCATTGCCAGAGGGGGCGATATCATTGAAATCTGTGGGCAGTTTTAAGAGGAGGTGGGCAGGGTCAAAGGTAAGGTCAAAACTGGGGGAGAAGCTGGGGAGGGAGGAGTAGGCAGAATGATGCGATAAATCAGATGGACAGGTAAGGGTTGGGGGGGGCAGCTGCAGTAGATTAGACTAGGAGCTGCGCACTTGAGCAGACTTGATAAACCGTATGGCCTGTATCTGCTGGCATTTTTGTATGTTCGTATTTAACATCCATTTTCTTGTGACTAATATGAACTAGCATGCAGCAAACTCTGCTCCCTGACCTTAAGGGACAACACGTGTACAAAATAGATGAGAATACCGATGAAAACCTAGTCTGAGTCGTGTTAAAAAGAGTGCTCCTCTTATTATTTCAAATGGAAAAAAAGTGCTGAAGCAGAATCAGCAGGAGGAAAGCAGGGTATCTTACAACTCAAGACAGATGATAAGGGGCAGTCTAAAGCAGAACAGAAAAATAAAACTCCAAATTTTCACTGTTAACATGCACCGCTGCTTTAAATTGTACTTTAGCTGTCTGAGTGTCACAAGCACTAGAGCTGGAAGTTAAACCCTTTTGTTTTTGATCCCCTGGTGTATTTTTTTTTCAAATTTCATTTTATAAACAGATAAAGTAATAAATGTTCTCTTTTCCCCACTGAAAACTGAATGTGCTAATGGTAATTGTGTTTGCCCCAGTTCATAATGAGTGCTAAAAGGTGATTAATCAAAAGAAAGCAATGTAACTGGGACGTTAAACTAATTTAGGCACAGCAGCTATCTATCTTTGCCCCTTTGAAACAAGGTTTATATGAAAAATTACTAGAAATGAGACAGTGATGCATGGTGTCGATTGGTGCGTCTGACACGGAGTCAGGCTTAGGGTGTATAGGCAACATTTGCCAGTGCTCTGAAGGAGGCAGAGGCTGTGTGGACCTTGGAACAGAGCACTAGTAGCTCCAGGAATTTGGACTCACTGGGGCACAGTCAAGGTCCCAAAGTCTTGATGTGAGGCACAAAGAAGGTTGACAGACCTTTTCCATGTTAGTCCAATTAAAGTTAAGTGTTCTCCTTTGGACAATGTGCACAGACTACTACGACCAGTATCGAACCGCAGGCTACTAAGCTGGTCTGCACCTGCCTATCTCTGCTTCATAAATCATATTCCCAATCTATTCTGTACCTCTCAACTGTCCCCCCCCCCATAAGGAGAGACAATCTTCATGTTACCCTTCAGACTCACTCTGTCCCATATGGAAAAGGTGCTGTCCCACATAGAGAGGGTGCTGTCCCACATACAGAGGGTGCTATTTCACATACAGAGGGTGCTGTCCCACATACAGAGGGTGCTGTTTCACATTACCTCAGAATTAAATGAGAAATCCAGAATATTTCATTGCACTAAATCAAAAATGAAACTGTACGTGCTCTCATTGATAGAGAAATATCTGTAAACAGTCCTTACTAGCTCCCCTGTCACCCCTGAAAATGGGCTTGGTACCCAGAGGGCTTAGTCAGTTACCAAAAAACAAATAAATACATTGTACACTGAGAAGCATTGGTTTCCATGATGTTCAGAGCGTGTAGCTCACGATATCATACTGTGTCCCATTTGTCTCCATTGGCTTGGCTGCTTCACACTAATGCTAGTCTTGAGACCTCCCCATCTTGCAAGCCACTGATTGGTGTGGTCATGGACCTGTACTGTGGTGTACACCAAGGGTGGGTTCTTTTGCCCATGTTGTTTTCGGTGTATATGCTACCCCTGGGTAGGATCAGTATGGAGCTGAGTTTCATTGCTGGTGTATATGCTACCCCTGGGTAGGATCAGTACGGAGCTGAGTTTCATTGCTATGCAGATGATACTCAGCTTTATCTGTCTTTTGCACCCTGGGATCCTGGCGTGGTGGATGTGCTGAATCAGTGCTTGGCTGAGATCCAGGACTGGATGTCATCGAGCTGGCTGGGACTCGACCCGGACAAAATGGATGTTCTAGTGACTGAGCTGGGCTGGAGGAGGGATCAGCAGTGGCTGGAAGGGAGAGAGAGAGAGAGCAGTGCCTCAGTATGTCCAGGCTTGTGGTAGCAGTGAAGGTGAAGGTGAAGAATCTGGTAGTCATCCGGGATGAGGGGTTGACAGTTGTGGCTCAGGTGTTGGCAATAGTCCAGAATGGCTTTTATTATCTGAAGAACAAAAGCTGGATTCATTCATTCCCTTATTCCTCTCCCCACCCCCGAGGACCTGGCCTCTCTGGTACACTCATTTGTGACCTCACTGCTGGATTACTGCAATGCTGTTTACCTCGGGATTAGTGGAGACACACTGTGTTGCCTGCAGTTGGTGCAGAATGCAGCTGCTAGGTTGCTAACTGGCCTTCTGTGGTCAAGTCATATTTCTCCAGTACTGCGTGAACTGCACTGGCTACCGGTCAAGTGGCCTATCTCCTGTAAGGTTTGGTTACTAACCTATAAGGCCCTACACAGTCTGGGTCTGGGCTACCTGCACAATCTCCTTCATTCAAACAACATGAAGTCTTGCTGTATTCTGACTATTGCAGTTAGCCCCAGCCTTTAAACTGTCCCGGAGAACAAAGGGTTAACTTTCTATGCAGAGCATAGAATGCTGAGCTCGAGCTCAGTTGAGGTCTCTGTCTGGAGCTCTTTGAAATCCAACTGTCAGATTCTTTACTCTGCCTCACTGAACAGTCGCTCCGGAGATTTCTCCTTCAGCTCGGTTCGAAAGTCGGTTAAAGTCTCGGTTAAGTTGTTGGTTTTTACCGAATTTATTTCCGCATAGTCGGTTCAGTCTCTGTCTGTGGTACTGTGAGTACTAGATAGGTTTTGTTCTGATTTTCTGTGTGGAAATTGTAAAGTGTTAGATCAGTTCGGCTGAACCGATCATTTGTATTGAATCCTTGTGTTTTACTTTAGAGTGTGGTTACCGGTCCTTATTGGTTCTAAAACGTGTTTTGAACATTTTTTTCCAACACCCGTGACACGGTTAGGAACTGATAAGGGAGTCTTGCCTGGCGGTTGCCATAAAAAGGGTAAGGTTGGTTAGGTTGGCCATGTCTGAGAAACCCAAGAAAAAAAACGGGCCCACTGGGTTTCAACACTGCAGTGAGTGTGGGGAGGTCTTTGCTAAGGCCGACCCCCACACCACCTGTGTTTATTGTCTGGGGTTTGAACACCTCGATACAGACTGTCAAATTTGTAAAAATGTTCCCAATTCTACCCTTGAAAAGAGATTAGGTAGACTGAGGGAAAAGGAGGCTGAGAAGTCCACTGACCCAGATGGCCAGCCTGGTTTGGTTCCGACCGAACCAGAAGGAGTGCCCTCTGACCAGGTCGATACTTCTTCGGGCAAGAGGAGAGCCTATCCTGAGGAGTCGGTTCCTACAAAAAGGAATCACAAGGAAAAATTGACCAGTTCGATCCAGAGGTTCATGTTCAGACCGCCGAGGAAATAGCCAGAGCGATTCAAATTGTGGAATCGCATCGCCCGGTTCCGACCGATCCGGCACCTTTTCACAGTGGTTCGGTTCAGTCGGTTCCCCCGGTTCAAGATTATACCCCTGAAGATTTTTATGAACCAGAGTTTGAGGGGGAGGGGGAGTTTGAAGTTGATGGTGGTGGTGATGGTGAAAGTCTGGATGTGCCTGTGGAACCGGACATCTCCCCAGACAGACCTTCTGGTGTATCTCCTCCTAGGCTTTCTGAGTCCTCTTCCCATTTTCTGTTTTACAGAAAAGTGGCTGAAACCCTCCAGCTTCCTATGGAGGAGGCAATGGAGGATCAGGAGGAGCCTGATTATGTGGAAATGATGGACATCCCAGAGTCCAGGAGACTGTCTATTTCCCTTCACAAATCCTTTGGGAAACAGACACAAAAAATCCTGAAGTTTTGGGCCGGGTGCAACAAAAATGCAGCAGCACCTGAACCCAGACCCAAACCCGGAACCCCACGCACTGTAAGCGGAGGCCAACCCCCAACACCATGGTGCAGCTCAGCAGCTGACCACAGCACCACCCCCTAGATCCCCTCCGCCCCCTCCCAGGCCACACTCGCGTGCTCACTCCCCGTCGCGTGTACATACAGCGACATCCTGTCACTCTGGTCGCCCACCCACCACATCCGCTCGCCTCCCCCTCACCATTCAGGCTTTTTCCCACATTGCGTCAATGTCGGACGGGCGCCATGATTCAGGCACCCACCTCACATGCTACCCCCCCCCATAGCAACTCTCATATCAACAAGTTCATCTGTGCTTGTGTGCACAACAAACTTAAAAATTATAGGGATAGTTTGGCTAGCTGAAGGGGGGGAGGGTTGTAGAAGATGACATGCAGAAGGCAAATGTACTTAATTACTGCTGCTTGGTATTCATGTTAGAGGGCACGGTCCCTTGTGGGGGTGGTGGGAGGTATCTAGAAGTCACTCAGGGGGTTCATGAAATAGGAGAAGTAGAGGAGTACAGATCATAGTTGGCAGAGTAAAGGGTCTAGAAGCTCTCAGGGTAGACAGGGCACTAGCCCCCGATGGCCACTAGCCACAGGTGCTTAGAGAACTGTCTGCAAAATTGGCAGTGCCCATCAGCATGTCTATTTAATGACTCACTGAGGTCTGGAGTGGTTCCAATGGATTGGAGATGCACTGATATGGTACCATTCTATGGGGTGGGGATGGGGGGTAAAGAGGATCCAGACAACTACAGGCCTGTCAGTCTAACCTCCACTGTAGGTAAGCTCTTGGTGACTACAGTGAAGGAAAACATGGTGACCTACATAGAAGACAATGGGCTGCAGGACAGCAAGCAGCGTGGTTTGCGTCACAGAGCTCATGCCAGACCAACCTGATACTGTTTTTCGACTGAGTCACTAAGGCAACTGGCAAAGGACGAGCGCTAGATTTGCTCTACTTTGACTTCAGCAAAGCCTTCCATTCTGTACCACATAAGAGACTGCTGAAGAAATTGGAGGAGTAGAGTGGTGTTTATTTAGGGGGTTAGGAAACTGGCCTGCAGGGAGGCAACAGAGAGTAGTGGTGAACAGAGTCAAATCAGGGCACAAGGAGGTCACAAATAGAGTGCCGCAGGGATCGATCCTGGGACTTGTCCTATTTAATATATTCATAAGTGAAATAGGAGAAGGTATTCAGGGAAAGTTGTGTCTCTTTACTGACAACAGAAAGCTTTGTGGCAGGGTAGAGCATGAGGAAGGGGTACGGGAGCTCCAGAAGGACGTAGAAAAACTAGAGAGATGGTCTAAGGCCTGGCAGTTGAGATTCAGTGCCAAGAAACGGAAAGCATTGCACTTAGGGAGATGGAATCCATGCACAAAATACTCAGTGGGAGGGGTTAGACTGGCCACTGTAATAGAGGAGAGGAATTTGGGGGTCACCATCAGCGACTCCCTCAAGCAGACGTGTGAATGCAACAAAGCATCGAGGATGCTGGGGTGTAGAGGGAGGGGTTCTGACAGTAGGACAAGTGAGGGGATTTTGCTACTGAACAGATCATTGGTGAGACCTCACCTGGAGGACTGGGCCCAGTTCTGGAGCCCTCATCTAAGGAAAGACATGGACGGGCTAGACTCGGTACAGCGAACAATCACCAAGGGGATCCAGTCCCAGCAGGGAACATCTTATGAGAATCGGTGAGAAGTCCTAAATATGTACTTGCCGGAGGCTCAGCAGGAGCACACAAGTGAAACCTATAAGTTTATCAGGGATATGAAGAAGGTGACTAAAGAGGACCTATTTGTAAGAAATAGGTATGCAGTCACTAGCGGTATGATTGGAGGTTGGTGGGCGGGAATTCAAGGGAAATGTAGGGACGTTCTCTTTCACTGAGAGGGTGGTGGAACCATGAAACAGACTGCCAGCAGAAGTGGGGGGGCAGCTACCCTAAATGGGTTTAAACACAGTTGGGACAGGGCAGGGGAACTCATAATCCCCATGGGTGGCACATGGGATTGAGGGGTGGGGAACCGAGGGGGGAGGGACAGCCCACCAGCACAGTATGTCAGTGGGGGTGAGGTAGGGTAGTAAGGACAGACCAGATGGACTCCTATGTTTCTATGTTTCGATGTTTCTATATACCATACTAATTAAAAGTATATGTCCACAACGAATCAAAACTTACATTCCCAGCCTCTCACCAGACAGCCATATCCCTTGAAGTACCAGCTGTCTGCTTGGATGCCAGTCCCTCCATACTGCTGCTGCTATGTCTCTTGGAGCTCTTTGCCCTCCTCAGACATAGAAACTATTGGCGAAAAAGGCCCTTTGGCCAATGGTGCCTGCCAGGCCCTCCATGCTGATCCCTCTACGCTCAGGATCACAGAAAGCGCGTTGCTGACACGTGGCTCCTGAGTGCTGCCTCCAGCTGCTCCCACATACTGTGCCACCATGGAAGTAAAGAACAGACTGCTGCTCGTCCTTCTATAGGGGACACTGCATCACTGACACTTTTAGCTAACACCATTCTTACACTCCGTGATGGACACTGCATATCGATGTTCACAGTGGCAGACCTATAACTTGCCTTGTAAGGATCCCATGGGGCTCTTAAGAAGCTGCTGTTTATTATAAGTCTAATTAAATACTCACGAGCCTAGCAAGGCTCTTGATTGGCTACTGGATCAGTCATTAATATCTTCAAAAGGACTGATCCAACTGCCAACTGACGCTGAGTGGCATGCATGACTCATGCCACTCTGCTCAAACTGAAAATAAGTAAAAAAAAAAAAACCAGTAAAAATGAAAGTTGTTATTGCAATTAGACATATAATCACAATAACAACCTCAAAGCTGGTGATTTCCTTGGATTAACGACTGGCTGGAGGAAGGTGGCCCTCGGCTGCACCTCAGACCTCTCATCCCCTCATCTAGCTGTTAATCCCTTGGAAATGACCGACTCCTCCATTGTTGTTGCTTAAGTAATATGTAGTGCCCCAGGCCTGTAGCTTTCATTGTGAGGGTCCTACAAGGCTCTTAAGCTGCTGTTTAGTAACATACCGTGCACAGACCTGTAACTTGCTGTGTGTGTCCTGCAAGGACCTTAAGAAGATGCTGTTTAGTAAGGTGCAGCACACCACACCATACCTGTAGCTCGCTTTATCAGGGTCCCACAGGCCTTAAACCTCATGCCTTACTACACCATAGGGCAAGCATCATTAATTCTTTAATGCACACCTCCTCGCAGCTTACTGCTTACACGTGTGTTTGATACTAATTTGTCATATGACGCTAAACATTTGAGTAACACCTCCAACTGTTTTTGCACAATTTCTCTTCACTAACAATAGTTTATGCTTTGAAATGAAATTTTGAATAGTTTCTACGTTTTAAAATTAAAAAAAATTAAAGGCTCTGACAGCACTTTGATGGCTAGAGTTCAGAACTGTGAACTTGGAGACCCAGATCTGACACCAGTCACACCCATCTAAACACTGGGTGACCTCAAAGGACTTCTATTAGCCTCCCTGTGCTTAGTCTTCTCCGCTTTTTCCTGAGCTTTCTGTAACCTTCCTCACTCTCACTTCTGTCCTGTGGCAATCTAGTAGCTGCTGCGGTTCAGGTTCGTGGCTTGGAAAGCACTTTGAGATACCATGTGCAGAGAATTGCTATTTAGAGGGGCTAGCCAATCATTTCCCAACTGTTAAACTCCCCTCTGATTTTCCATCAATGTCAACCAAGTATTCTGATATGCTTGAGCCATTTTTGATAAATTAATGGCCCAGCTTTGGGGTGCCTTCAAATCTGCATTGCATTTCACACTCCTCAGCAGCTACTGCTCTGTCTTTCTCTATCTCCAAGAGATTCCATGCCATGAGTCACATTATTCCACCAGGAATGCTGTAACTGATCTCAAGAAATGTTCGGGCGATATGAGTCTGGGTCTCACCTGGAAACAAACTTCTGCTCATGGTGCTTTTTCCCGGTTATCAACTTTTAAATAAATATGAAAACTGAGAGCAGAAGTTGCTGTGAAGAGAGGGATTCAGAGCAGTTATACTGGCAATTAAGATTAACAAAATAGGGCTAAATGTATCAGCGGATAGAATGGATACTATACGCAGAAGAGGAAATCAACTGCAACTATAAAAATCATTTCCTGTCACCTTTGAAACCAAATCATTTTCCCTTCCTCTCTTCCTCCCTCCCTTCCTTCCTTCCTTCCTTCTTTCCTTCCTTCCTCACTCCCGCCTTCTTTTCTCCTATAACACTGACAATACGTCTACATATTTCTCTCATGCTGCGGTAATTATGTGCCTAATGCTCAACTTTCATGGGACTGCTAAATGTCCTCAATACCAATATCAGGAACAGTGTGAAACAGGCGTGCTACAGTTTTGCGTAATTAACATCATTAATCTCACTGCTCAGGGAATCGGTCCGTGCTTTAAATACTGTCATATAGCCTAACATGGGTCTTAAATGGAGACATGTTAGTGCTTCTAATTGTGACATAGGGGAAAGTTAACAATTTTATTTTTCTTATTGTTGCCCACTCCTAATGAAGAGCTTTATTAAACTACTAAGTGTTTTTTCATGTGGATTTCATTTTCTCATTGAGGCTGGGATGACAGTTCTGCAGATTAGAAGGCTTTAGTTTTTGGTCTTCAAAGCAACTTTTGACATATGGCTAAACTGCCCCACATCAACGTGGGAATTCTTCATTTTGTCTGTCAGAAACCTCTCTGCTATACCCCTCAACTGTCCCACAGTAGAAACAGAAAGTGACCGCAGACGGGGACCAAAGGTCTGCCCATATCCTATCCCCCTACTCAAACACTTTTCGTCACTATCCCCTTGTGCCTATCCCAAGCTGCTTTAAATCCCCATACTGTTTTGGATTCAATGACTTCAGCAGGTAGGCCACGGATCAACCACCCTTTTTGTGAAGAAAATCTTGTGCATGTTGCCACTGAATCTACCCCCCCCCCAGTTTCATGTCGTGGCCTCTTGTTCATGTGGAGTTGTTAATGAGAAGGAGCTCCCGGGTGGGGACTCTGTTTATACCCTTTAGGTAGCTGAATATCTCAGTCATGTCCCCCCCTATCTCTGCACTGCTCCAGGGAGTACATGTTGAGCTCCCTTAATCTGCATTCATAAGACAACTCGTGGAGACCGTGAGTCATTTTAGTTGCCCTCCTCTGCACTGTCAAGGAGGCACTTCCCTTATTGTACCACTTAGAACTCTTCTGTCCACACCCCTTAACAGTCCCACATTAGGAGGCACATCCCACATTTTACCTCTTAGATTCCCTTTATGCATACCTCTTGACCCATGTTAGGAGTGACATTCTTCATTCCCACTCAAAACCCCTCAGTCCATATGTCACTTTTGTCCCACTTTAGAAGGAACAACCCCCATTTTACCTTTATGAAGCTTTTTGTTCCTCATAGGAAAGTGTTGACCCCCCACCTCATTTTTAAATGGGGCATTTTAAAGCAGAAATTCATAGATATCTGTGTTTTTTAATCAACAGAGGACTCTCTGATTCTGGAAGCTCTTATTCATACAGTGTGCTAAACTTGTCTCTTCTTGATGTGAGACTGTCGCCCACCCTTAGGCTTTGAAAGGTTGAAGAAAATAACTATTAGGCTTTCCTAAGGTTAGATGGAGACCTGGGGCCCGATTTTCAAAAGAATCCCTCTTTGGAACACTTGCAGAAAAACCCTGCAGGTCCACAAAGTTTTTCTGCATGAGCGGTATTTTCCATCGTGGAGCCATTTGCCACCAAGTCAACCATTTATGGCACCTTGTGGCTTCTTTTCTTGTGCAACTGCGCCAAAATGCTATGCATAACAGTACTAGACATAGTATACCCCACAAGATGGGAGAGGTCTCCAGGGGTCTGCTGATCCCCCACAGTGTAACCGCACCATGGCCAGGTAGGGCCCCCTGCTTATCCCAAATGGCTGACTAGTGTGTATCACACAGAGTGCCACTGGGATACAAACTCCAGCCTGACTCAGGCTAGTCTGAATTTCTGACACTGTGCAGTTGCCCATGTAGAAAAATGAAATGCAGCCTGTGTGGAGCTATTTTTTCTGCACTGGTGGCTGTGACGTGGAACTTAATCCCATAATCCTCTGAAAATCTGGTCCATGGTCCACAGTAAGGGAAGTCTACATTAAGATGCATTGTTGAAGTACATGAAACTCAGCAAAGACAGAGCACCCCATTTGCCACTAGCGCAATCAGCCATTCACCGTAATATTAGTGCTAATGCCTCTCAATCATCGGAGTCTGTTGGAAAGTACTTTTTTAGTACAGGTCAGCCACATTTGATCATGGTTTATTCATGTATGATCATGGTTTATTCCTATTTAAATGCGGCTTGTCCATGTGGGACCATAGTTTATACTTGCATAATGATGGCTTTTCCATGTGTGACAACTGTTTATCCATGTGTGACCATGGTTAACCTATATTTAACCATGGGCTACCTATGTTTGTCCAGGGCTTGTCTATGTACATCTATGTTTTATCAATGTGTGAGCCTGGTTTATCCATGCGTGTCTACATTTATTCATGTCTGACCATGGTCTTTTCATGTGAGACTATGGTTTATCAATGAGTCACGATGGTTTCTCTACGTGTGTCCATGGTTATCTATGCATGACCCAGGTTTGGCTATGTGGGTCTATGGTTTGTCCAAATGTGGCCATGGTTTATCCATGTATGAGCATGTTTTACATAAGTGATCATGGTTTATCCATGGGTGTCCATGGTTTATCCATGCGTGAGCATGGGTTTTCCATGAGTGATCATGGTTTATCCATGGGTGTCCATGGTTTATCCATGCGTGAGCATGTTTTACATAAGTGATCATGGTTTATCCATGGGTGTCCATGGTTTATCCATGCGTGAGTATGGGTTTTCCATGAATGATTATGGTTTCTCCATGTGTGACCACTGGTTCTGCATGCATTTAAATATTTTATCCATGTATGATCATAGTTTGTCTATGTGTGATCATGGTTTCTCCATGTGTGACCACTGTCTCTCCATGTGTGGTCATGGTTTCTCCATGTATGACTATAGTTTATATATGTATAACCCTGGTTTGTCAATGTGTGGCCATGGTTTATCCAAGTACGACCATGGTCACAACAATATATCCTACTTTTAACAATAACCAAAAATGTATTTAATATTTACTATATAAGTACAATCTATCAGAAAAAATGAACACAGTGCTTTTTTTTTAAATCAACATCAACAAAAAGGAAACTGGACTATATATTGGTGTGACAATGTTGATTGTTTGTGTTTTGGAATATCTTTAACAAAAATGTTTATTGAAACCGGAAAAAAAAAGTATGACCATGGTTTATTCAAGTATGACAATGGTTAATACATAGATGTTATCGGCAGATAAGGGCCTTGTGGCCCATCCAGTCTGCCCTATCCCTCTTTCTAATGCTGAAGGTACCCTAGATGCTACGACAAGTCCCCCCCTTTCGCCCTAGCTTGATAATTTCCATGTGCCTATCCCACGCATTCTTGAATCCCTGAATTGTGGCCACCCCCACCACTTCCTGAGGGAGACTATTCCATCTCTCCACCACCCTTTCAGTGAAGAAGAAGTTCATCAAGTTCTCCCTACGTTTTCCTCCTTTATGTCTCATGCTGTGCCCCCTTGTTCTGCTATTTCCCTTCACGTGAAAGATGCTCCCCTCTGGTACCCTGTTGATCCTGTTTAGATATTTGAAGGTCTCTATTATGTCCCCCCCCTTTCCTCCAGGGAGTACATATTTAGAGCTCTGAGTCTCTCCTCATATGACTTATGCTGCATCCCCGACACCATTTCTGCCGCCCTCCTCTGTACTGTCTCCATCCTGTCTATGTCGTTTTGGAGATGGGGCCTCCAGAACTGAACACAGTACTCCAGATGAGGCCTTACTAGGGAGTTGTACAATGGTACCACCACTTCCCTTCTTCTACCTGTTATATCCTTCCCCATGCACCCTACATAGAAACATAGAAACATAGAATTTGACGGCAGATAAGGACCGCTTGGCCCACCCAGTCTGCCCATTTCCCTACCTGATGGATAAGCTGCAGATCCTAGTTAACCAGCAGCCTACTTCTTCCTACCCCAACCCCCTAGAATTGCCTTATGACTGTCCCATGCATGCTTGAATTCCACCACTGTTTTTGACTCCACAACCTCCTCTGGAAGGCTGTTCCATGCATCCACAACCTCTCTGTGAAAAAATACTTCCTTAAATTACCTCTGAGCTGCCCCTCTGTCTTCAAATTGTGCCCCTTGTTCTTGCACACCTCTTTTTTGAAAGATGTTACCTCTTGGACTTTGTTGATTCCCTTGAGGGTACTTGAAAGTTTCTATCCTTGTCCCCCTCTCCCTCCTTTCCTCGAGGCTATACATATTAAGCTCCTTGATCTCACTTCATATGTCTTCCGGTGCAGACCCTGCACCATTTTAGTTGCCCTCCTCTGGACAGCTTCCATCCTGTCTATGTCTTTAGGAGATTGGGTCTCCAGAATTGCACGTAGTACTCCAGATGTGGTCTCACCAGCTGTCTGTACAGAGGATAATAACTTCTTGTTTTCTGCTGGTGATGCCTCTTCCTATGCATCCCAGTATCCCCCCAGCCCTTCTTGCTGCCCTCTCACATTGCTTGCCCACCTTTAGGTCATCTGATATGACTACCCCCAGGTCCCTTTCCATTTTTGTTGTTGTTAGTATCTCACCCCCCATTGTGTACTCTTCCCCTGGGTTTTTGTTTCCCAGGTGCATTACCTTGCACTTCTTAGCATTGAATCGAAGCTGCCATACATTTGACCATTCCTCTAACCTTGCCAAGTCCCTTCTCATCCTTTCCACCCCACCTTGTGCATCAACTATGTTGCAGATCTTTGTGTCATCTGCAAAGAGACATACTTTTCCTTCCAGTCCCTCTGCAATGTCGCTTATAAAGACATTCTGTTAGCCTTTCCGACTGCTTTGTCGCACAGTTTAGCCACTTTGAGGTTGTCTACTATGACTTCCCCTAGATCCCTTTCCTCTTTTGTGGCCTCCAGTGTTACCCCATCTAGTTCATAGTTGACCCTAGGATTCCCTCTCCCCAGGTGCATAATCTGCACTTTTTTTGCCTTGAAACTCAGCTGCAAGTGTGACTATATATTCTCCATGTTCGGGTCTGAGATTGGCTTTTTTTTTTTTATATACAATTTATTAAACCAGGCTTGCCTGACTGAGATGCAGCATCTCAGTTTCAGTGGGGTCCTGCTGTTACCCTGATCATGTCAGAACATGGTGGCACTGCTCACTACTTTTGTCACAGTTTGCCTTCCACATACAGTGATCCCTCATCATAATGAATGCATTGGGGGCCATAACATGAGTTCCTTATAGCTCCCTGTTCGTTATATCGAGGGACGTGGAAAAATAAAACAGATCATGTCCAACCCTGCTTAGTATGGTTAACTTAGTTTATTAGGTTTCAGTTATATTTATTTATATTTTGCTAGTACTGTAGATTCCAGGCATAAGCACAACATACAGTACTGTGCACTTGATTGCACGACCACATCACTGTGCCTCCTCCCATTGGCTCCCCCTGACTTCCCCAAACTGCCTCTGTTCATCTCGCAAAATATGATGTTTAAAATATATTGACTAAAAGTTTGCCAGTGTTTACCTGTTTTCCCTTTGTAGTAGCCTCGGATGACTGTTGGTTGTGGATTGAGGAAGAGCAATGGTGAGCGAGTGTGATGAGTGCGGCGAGCATTCTGTACTGACCGACCATTGAAATAGTTTTATAGCTTGCTGCATTCTGTATCATTCTTAGATGCTTTACATCTTGTACTGTAGTAATCTATGGCTGGTGCTTACAGAAGACATTTTGTTTTAGATCATTTAAAGCGCCGCTTTCCGACTTCGATCAGCTGATCAGAACAGCCATACTCCACCAGCCGCTGATTGTTTCTCCCTAAATACAGCACATTACTTATTACTGTACATCGTGTAGTTGACAGCGGTGCTGTATTTAGTGTATTTTACCACCACATTTTACACATTTTACTTAAATGAAATGGAAGAGGCTGAGAGGTGAAGTATAACTACGGGAGCCATAGGGACCGTTCGTAGTAAGTGGGGATTCGCTATAGCAAGGTTGGGTATAGTGAGGGAGCACTGTGTATATTATACAGCTGGGCAAGCTGAAGAACACAGGGCTGGTTTAGCACTGGCTTCTTTTTAACTTCTGAACTAGTTGTTTTGCCAAGTTGGCATTTTCCCTGCCCAGCACCTCAAGGCATGATGCCGTCTTTTTCCTGGAGGCTGCCCCAGCTAATGCCCTTCCCCCGCCACACCTTATCAGCATCCTGTCCGCATATTGTGACCCACGCCCCATGGTTGTGACATCACAGCTGAGGATAGATGCACTACAGTATTTATAAAGATGTATCCTTGGGAACAATTGTGTTGACAAGCTTATGGAATGCATTGTGTTTTGTATAAAACAGAACATGCATGAGTACAGTACGCAATCCATCTATCTCTTTCAGACACAGAAAGAGCAGTTTTACCTCCCTGATTTGTGTTTTGGTTTCCAGAGCTAGTGGGAGGGGGTTATAGCTGACAAGAAAAAAACTCCCACACAAAAGAGAGATGTATTACTCCTTGTGCTTAGTCTTTTTGCTAAGAAAATGTTTAAACATCAACTTTTACACCACAGTGTCTTAGACGCTTGTGTATTAAATATGTTCTGTAGTCAACCACAGCTATCTTAGAATACCATTTTACTGCAGTGTTCCTACTGTAAAAATAATTCATTTTAATATGCAAAATGATTTTTGTTCTTAAACAGTCTTTTTTTTAGATACAACTGTCTGCAGTAGGACTTTGGCAGTTAGGGGCACAGGTACACACACACAGTGCGAGGCAAAAGTCAGAGGATCACTGTAGCCTTGTATAACACGGATGGATTATTCATTTAAAGATGAGTAGAAAAGGTTACTCTGAGCCAGCTACTGGTCTCAGATTCCTTATTTTAGTGACAAAGGACTCCAAAATAGGCACGCTCCAATAACTGTTTGAATTTTTGATTTTTAGTCTGAGGTAAAGTGCCGACCCTGGAAGACTGGAGGGTGCCATGCTGGTTCTGATCAAGAGGCCACAGCCCTTCATGGGGACTGAAACTAAAAGTAGGACAAGGGAAGGGGCTCTACTGGCTCCAGTGCCCACCAACAGTAAGAGGATCCAAAACGTAGCAGTCCTGGAACCACTCAGTTCCTGTATGTAGAAACATAGAAAATGTCAGCAGAAAAAGACCGGTAGGCACATCTAATCTAATCTGCTCTATTTTCCCTGCCTAACACCACACTCTGGACACTACTTGGTCACAGGTGTCCCCTTCCTCCCTTACCTCTGTTTATAATACCCATGTGCCTATCTGACGCATGGTTGAAACTCCCCACCATTTTTGTCCCAGCAGGAAAAGTTGAGCACTCAACCTCAGAAATTCAAGGAAATGTGTTTTCTTGAAGAACGAAAAATTACTTTATTAATGCATAAACAGAGGCAGTAAAAACACCTGACACGTTTTGGATCACACAATATCCTTTCTCAAAGGGCAAGAGGTCCAATGTGGTTCATGGCCAAAGCAAAGACGGTGGTAAGAGCAAACGTAGAGCATCCCTAAAGTATAAGAGAAGCATATGGGAGGAGGATCGGGAGAAGAACCTGGAGGCAACAAAGGTAGCTAGCAGGAAGGTGAAATGGGCCAAGGTGGAGATGGAACTCTGGCTGGCAAAGGGAGTGCAGCAAAGGGAAGAGGCATTATTCAGGTACATCCGGGAAATGTGTAACCCCTAGGTGGAGCTATCCCAAGGACTACTACCCCTGTCTGCTTGGCTAGTTGCAGGTTAAGGGGCCTGAGTTCTGAAATGGGTGCCTCCACCCAGAGGTCAGGGTTGGTAGTAGTCACGCTAACCTGGGCACAGCCCTCCGGAACACTGTAACCCCGCTTAGTAGTGGTGGGAACAATACACAATAATCACTTTCACAATACCCCAATACACCACACAAGTACCCACACTGTTTGCACTTACCACCAGGGCTTTCCTCTGGCTCGGCCCTGGGGACCCCCTGTAAAACAAAGTTATACACAGCAAATAGCAGTACAGTACTCTTGCACAAACTGGAACCACAGTCAGGGTAAATGCAAAAAAGAGTTAGATCTGATTTATTTAAGGGACTTGAACAAGGGAGGTGCGTAATCAGGTTAATTTGCTTAAAGGCTGCATCAATCAAACAGTTATGCATGCACTTCAGGGTCCATAAACAGTCACACACTCTGGTTACCCAGATGGAGAATGGTGGGCTAGCCAGAAACGTTGCAGCTGGTTGGGGCCCAGTGATGGAAAAAAACAACATTCACAACACACACTATTTGTAATCCGGAGCTGGAGGGCTCAGTTCGTGAAATGAAAACAACAAGACAATCAGATGACATACTTTTAGATTAGGCTGTTGTTGCAGGGAGCTACCCTGATGATTACTCATGATACCCAAGACTGGACACAGGCTGGATGAAAATCAAGACAGCAAGTGGTTAATCTGGAATGCCAGGAGAAGCAGGGCCCACATGAATTGCCGAGACGTCGTTCTTGTTCAAGTGTGGAGCAGGGGGCTGATCCCCAGACAGGTCTCTCATCGGTAGCTTTCTCTGTGCAGTGGGGTAGTCTGGCAGGGCCAGCATGGCATGGCCCAGGCTGAATGAAGATAAACGCGGATTCAGTTTGATTAGGCTGGATAAAGCTTCCAGCAAGCAGAACACAGTTCACACAGTGGGGAACCAAATCATGACCCACTTTCAATACACAACACATTTACATGCATAGGATTCTATGGTACCAGCAAGCAGAACACAGTTCACACAGTGGGGGATCAAATCACGACCCACTTTCAATACACAGCACATTTACATGGAAGGAAATTCTACTGTACCAGGCAAACCACCCTCTGATCACGATCGCAAAGTCTCTGCACAAACTGGGGATTCAAAAGCAGCTGGAAATCCTGACAGGCCGATCACATTCAGAAAAATCTTCGGTCTCCCATCAGGTATGAGCCTGGTAACAAACCAGTGGCTTACTTCATTCTCTCAAACTTGGATTTAGTCCGAAATAATTCTCTTCTCTCCCTCTCAGGGCAGCAGGCAGACATGCAGGCCACAACTCATGCCTTTCCACAGTTCTCCCGCGTGAAACTACTCAGATGGCTGCTTGACTGTGACAAGCTGTGGCTTCTTCAGCTCCCAACTTAGATCTGACTCAACTGCCAGCAAGCCTGGGACTTCCCCCAGAATCCAGAAGGTTCAGTTGGCTGACCTGTCTGTCAGTCACAGCAAAGGCTCCCCCTCCGGGTGCAAAAAGGTGCCAAAAGCCCCAAACTACAATTCCTACAGATTTCGACTCCAGACAGCTCCTGTAGTCCGGCTCCATTTTAGGTCCCACTAGTACTGATTGGTCCAGTTCGGCAGTCCAGGACCAAGACAGTGGAGATAAACAAACAGTCCTTGCTGTAAAGAAGGCAGGTTAGACAAACTACATTATCATTATCATTCTAAATGATTTTCAGCAAATAGTTACATCTTTCAACAGAGCTCCCTCTCAGATTACTTATGACTGCAATCCAGGCAGCTCTTAAAGAGACAGTGCCCACAGGCTATACAGGCACTCTCTGGCAATCATATTTAAACTGCTAAAACGCAAGACACCAGCCTGGCAGTGAGCATTTAGGCAAGCTCAAGGAAGACTTTTCGGGAGCCCACATTTGTGGGGGAGTTACAGATGCATAAGGTCAAAAGGGGTATTGAGGGAATGAAGAGTGAGGAAAGATGGGAGGAGGGCGACAAAGGGAAAGCAGAGATAACGATCAAGTATTTTTTTCTGTATTTACTTGGAAGAAGGATGGACCAGTGCTGCGAAGGAAGAATGGCAGGGAGGTATACCTAGTAATGCAAAGGGAAGCAGACAAGGTAACAAGGGGAGCAAAGGCATAGTCAGGAGAAAGAATTGCCAAAGGGTTCACAAAGTGGGATGAGGCTTTCTTCAGATGCATAATTGGGAAGAGGAAAGCAAGGGGAGGGATTATGAGCATTAGAAGGGTGGAGGGGGATGACTGCGCAGAACAGAATCAAGAAAAAGCAGGCATCCTGAACTTGCACTTCTGCTCAGTCTTCACAGTGGGGGGTTGGGGGGAGGACCACCGGGGAGCAGCAGGAATGGGTTGACACAAGTCTATTATGAGAAGAAAGAGTCCAGAAGGGACTTTGCAGCTCTGAAGAAGGACAAAGCTATGGGACAGGATGGGATACATCCAAAGGTTCTGGAGGAACTCGGGGAGGTGCTAATTGCCCCACTGACAGCCTTGTTGAACAGCTCATGAGAAACAGGCGTGGTTCCAGGGGACTGGAGAAGAGTCGATGTGGTCCCTTGAGAGTGGCAGTGGGGAGGTGGCTAGCAGTAGTCATTCTTACTTCAGTGGTGGGGAAATTAATGGAAACCCTGCTAAAGAAATGATTGGTAGAGTATCTTGAATTCAATGGGCTGCAAGACCACAGGCAGCATGGATTCACTGTGGGTGGGGTGGGAGGAAGTCATGTCAAATGAATCCAGTGGATTCTTTGACTGGGTGGTCAGGGAAATAGATTTGGGGAAGGCAGTGGAAGTGGTCTATCTGGACTTCAGAAAGGCCTTTGACACTGCCGCACAAAGGCTGATAAAGAAACTGAGCAGCCTGGGGTGAGATCCAAAGTGGTGAAATAGGTTAGAAACTGGTTAACAGATAGGAGAGCGAGGGTGGTGGTAAATGGTACTAACTTGAACAATGGAGGAAGGACCAGCGGAGTGCTACTGGGCTCAGAACTGGGACTGGTGGAAATTGGAAGGGAAGGTATGCCTTTTTGCAGATGATAACCAAAATCTACAATAGGGTGGACACTCAGGAGGGGGAGGAGAGAATAGGCAGGGATCTGGGGAAACTTGAGGAGTGGTCTAAACCATGACAGTTGGGGTTCAATGACAAAAAGTGCAAAACCATGCACCTAGGGCATAGGAACCCAGGTGCTGAGTATAAGATGGGGGAGACACTTGCAGTCACTAAATGGGAAAGAGACCTTGGGGTTATCTTATCTGATGACCTCAAGATGTCAAGGCAGTGTGACAAGGCAGTGGGAAGGGCTAGTGGGATGTTGGGGTGCATAGGGAAGGGTATTCCCAGCAGGAGGAGGGAGGCGGTCCTGCACTGCATTGCTCAGTAATGAAACCCCACCGAGAGTACTATGTCCAGTTTTGGAAGCTGCACCACAGAAAGGACGTAGACAGGGTGAAGGCAGTCCAGAGGAGGCCAACTAAAATGGTATTAATGACAGCGTGTGACATTTTGCAGCCCTTTGCAACCCAACTACGACATGTGAGAATGGCAGCTGGCTTCAACAAACTCTTCTCTGGCCAACTTTAAAAGGAAACGCCCAACTACCTGTAGCAGACATAACACATACTGGGCGGGGATACCCTGATTACCACTTTTAGTGCTAAATTTTGTTTACATAGTTAGGTTAATGATCTGGTTGATCCTTTCATCCGCCAATTCCCGAATGTAATCAAAGCCACATGGCAGCAATACGAAATCCTCTGTTGCTGACATCATGAGTCAGCAAGCAGTGGGGGATTCAAAATACTAAAAACAGAGTTCACGCCTTAAAAAGCTCAAAACTGCCCATCACCTATCCTACTCCTCTCCCAAGCCTACGTATAGGTCACATATCTCCCTTTGATTATTTTGAATCTTAAAAAAAATGATAAAACAGACTCAAAACATAGAATAAAGGGCACTTTAACAAAACAGGAAAAAAAGGGGCAATCTAAAATGGAATCAAAAGTAAAGGTTTAACATCTTCACCAAAGCTTGCATAGCTGCTTTAAATATCTCATGAATCTGAAGGGATTTGAAAAAGGGGCAGTGTGTAAGGTATGAGGTCTGAACCATAGAGCGCATGTATATAAAAACTAGAGAGGGACTCAGGTGACCCATCCGTTCATTTGCACAGTAGCCCCATAGACACAGTATAGACCCCTTGCATGTGGCAGCATGAAAGCCTCCAGTTTCCATGTGATGTCCCATCTACTATATATATATATAAGATCACTACAGTCTGGATGGGAAATGCATATAGTGAGAGGCTTCAGATATGAGAGCTGCATAGTCTATAAAGAAGAAGGCTCAGAGGAAACTTGTAAATGATGTTTAGGATAACGAATGACCCAAACTTATGTGACTCATTAAACATTGAGATTGGAGGGATACTCGATAACAGTGTGGGTGGCGTGATGTGCTCCCATGCCAGTGCCATGTGTATGGGAGAGGCCTCAGGAGTTTGCCGGGCAGCCCAGGGGTAGTTGTTGCCATGTGGAAGTGCACCCACATGGGGAAGGTACGCAACAGGTTCTGCCACCACAGAGATCCATGCTGCTGGCCTGGGAGCTTAGCTCCTCTGCTGGGGGATGTTGCATGCAGAGCTTGTCAGGACAATGATTGGTGCACGGGGGTGGTGATGGGGGGGGATAAATATCACAGGGTAAGATTCTGTGTACCTTGAGCAGCCTTAATAATGGTGACTGGCACACTCGGAACCAGCCTCCTGTAGATCCCCTCTGGCCAGGATAGTGGAGGGAGCAGGGGACAGGGCTAGGGGCTAGTGCAGACTAGACTGAAGGAGCAGGTCACTAGTTTGGGGGCAAGAAGCTGGATGACAAAAACAAAATAAAAAAAAAATTGAGATTACACAGAACAGCAACACTATGAGGGATTGCCACTGGCAACTGCGGCAAGAACCATAAAAAGGAAGTTCTTTGATAAACAGAGGGTGGTGGGTATATGGAACTCTCTGCCTAAAAATATTGGTAAGAACAGGAATATGAATGAGTATAATGTAAAATATGGCTCTTCCATAGATATGGGTCTCCTGTCAGATTATTAACCCTGAGAAGTTTATTTATTTATTTATTTTTTTAAACAAACAAACAAAAAAAGATTATTACCCCTGCGAAGTTGGGGAAAAGCCCGATGGTCTTGAACTTCCTCTATCTCTGTTATAATAATACTGTATGATTCACAGTATGATTGGGCTGCCACTGGAATGCGGCTGTCTTATTTGGCATTCAGGATGGGGTGCCCTTGAGGGCACTGTAATAGATTCCATTCAAAAGCGAGCCAGTGAAGTGATCAGTGGTGATGTTTTTTTGAAAGCATGTGTTGACTGACCTGGGACTAGGAACAAAGGAGAGAAGAGGAGGAGTATGTGTGTTCTTTTCTTGGATGGAATTATTGCCGAGTTTTTTTTGTTACAACAGGACAGCTCAGCTGAAATTCCACATCTCATTTCGGGGGCTGCTTTTACTCATTTCTGTAGCTGGGTGGACTGGAGCACTGGGAGGTTAGGTGATTTCACAAGGTCACAAAGTGAGTATTCTGACTATAGTGGGGTTTGAACCTGTCACCTCCCAGTTCCCAAGGTTGGGCTCCAAACACTAGACCACACTGCCTCAGCAGATCTGTGGTAGAAATGTTGATCCTAACTGTTTTCAGTTGGCATTTAATATTACACTTTTGGATACGAGTGTCTTTGCACACACAATTTTAGGGCAAGAGAACTGTGAACTGAAGGTGAACATGTAGTAGTCCAGTCTTGAGGACATGATGGTATGCACCAGTGTGCATAATTCAGCAGAATCAGGACGGGGACGCAGTCCGGTGATAGTTTTTTAGATGGTAAAAGCAGCCCCTGATCACAGCCAACACCTACAATTCAATAGTTGAGCATACATTAGGGACTACTCCCAGACTGTTAACTTCTCTAACCGCTTCAAAGTGAACCCTGGCCAGCGTGGGTATCCTCAGGCTACACTCTGTCAGGGTTAACACAGGATGGGGTGTATAATTATTAGGAAATAATGCTCACTTTTGGTGGCTGCCACAACAGTGGCACATTAAGCTAAGCATAGTTCGCAGATTTTTTTTTTTGTTTGTTTTGTTATACATAGACTTTTGTACCCAACCAGCTGCCTGCCCTTCAGGGATATTAACTGATTTTAGGGATATACACTGTATCAGGCTGAAGCCGGCATACCGATGGCGACTTGCTATCCCCCCCCACGTTTCTCCCATTCCTCCCTCCCTCCACCTTCTGGCGTAAGCAACTGCCAATTTGACGTCTGCATTCACAGTGCAAGCTCCTGGCCCACTCACAGATGTCGCTGGAACCTGCTGCCAGCCCTCCCAGGGTGGCACAGGCAAGGCAAGGCAAGTTTTATTTTTCCAGACGCCCAATCCCGGAGGCTCTGGGTGGCGTACTAATCAGAAACACTAATCAAAAAACAATAAAATTACAACAGTAGTGTGAATAAATATAAAGAAGTAAATAAGACACAGGCTGAAAATGATAAAAAAGGCTGAACTGAAAAAGTGAACAGGGCCAACCTGGGCAAGATCTAATAGAGAAAGTCTGGAAAGGCCTGACTAAACAAATGGGTCTTTAGGCAGGTTTTGAATACTCCAACTGAAGGGGCCTCCTGTACAGATGACCGAAGTGAATTCCACAGGATGGGGCTGGCGATGTTAAACGCTCTGTCTCTGGCAGTTTTCAACCTCATCCTGGGAATCGCAAGGAGGCCCCTCCCAGAAGAGCTGATCAAGTGGACCGAGGCAGCAGGAGTCAGAAGGTCAGACAAGTAGTCTGGCACTCATAGCCATGGAGCAGCTGCTCCAGCCTGCGGCCTCTTTCCAAGGGCACGGGGTCATAATGTCGCAGATGGAACCGCACACCACATCAATGCCACAGACATCACAGTGTGCGGCACAACAAGGTACAAACAAAACACTGACTGCTAGAGAACAGCGCACACCAGTACAACACATAAGGAAATCTTTCTATTTGCGGAGGGGCTATGCCCCCCGCATCCTCCCCAACTAAAATATCTAACTCTGAGGGGGCAGTGGACTGAGGGAAAAAGGGAAACACTAAGTGGGGGAACTTAGTTTTTTTTTTGCTAAAGAAAAAAAAAACACGTTGGGAGACATGGATTCAAACCCCGATCCCCAGGCCTCCATTTCACTACGGGAGCGGCTCAACAAAGCACAGCACCTGTGGTGCCTTCAGTCGTTCCTCCACTGCAGAGTGAGTGATAGGGGTAGCGGTAGTGTTCTATTGCTATCATACCTCTATTGCTGTATTCCAGCAATAGAGGTATGATAATATCATGCCACTTACTGCGTTATAGAATCGCCTCGGTTATTCTTTTGCGTGGTTTCATCCACGAGATATTGACCCGTACCCTTTCCAAGGCAGATCCTTGAATTCATTCCCAAAGCCAGATCATTTTGGCCAATTGGGGGACAAGTTCACACATCTGTACCACTCAGTCACTGCAGCCTCACCCCCAGATGATATGGGGCCAGTATCGGGTATCATGCATCAATCAGTATGCATTATTCTTAATTATGTTCTCTCCTACCACCCAGCTCTAACAGCCAGTACAGACTCATGTTGGCCTTGGGGCAAGAGGACACTGCGTGGCCATCTGTGATACCCATTGTCTTCCATAACCCTCTGCATAAGGTACTGGTACTGTGTAGGGGTCCCTCCCATCCACAGTTACTGTGTAGGGGTCCCTCCCACCCAAAGTCTGAGAACTCTGCCTGTTCAGCACTTCCTAGACCATACTAGCCCAAGATGGGGGAGTTGGGTTCAGGATATGCACCCAAATCTCCCGCATAGGATCTTGACATATTCACTTCCACCACCAGGGCAGGCTCTGCATAATCTTCATAAAGAGCTACATTGAAAATATAGTAGGAATCACAGGTCATATTATAATTTTTCACTCTACATTTTATCCCCAATGCTACCGTCCTTACCAGGTATATACCCTGTTATGAGGTGTATACCTTGTTACAGATATATATCCTGTTATAATGTATATACCCTGTTATCAGGTATATATCTTGATGCCGATATATACCCTGTTATAATGTATATATATACCTTGTTATCAGGTATATACCTTGTTACAGATATACACCCTGTTATAATGTATATACCCTGTTATTAGGTATATACCTTGATACAGTTATATACCCTGTTATCAAGTATATACCTTGATACAGATATATACCCTGTTATAATGTATATACCCTGTTATCAGGTATATACCGTGTTACCTGATATATATACCCTGTTATAATGTATATACCCTATCAGTTATATAATTTGTTACAGATATATACCCTGTTATAATGTATATACCCTATCAGGTATATACCTTGTTACCCGATATATACCCTGTTATTTATTTTATTTTTATTTTAGTCTTTGGTAACCGGGTAAGGCCCACTAGGCACTAGCACTTTGAAGCAGCTTACAATTTCCCCTGCCACTTGTTTATTTTAGACATACAGAATGTTTAAATTGACTCAGAAATTAAAATAAAAAATAATATGCTTGACTTTGATGAGACAAACAAGATAACGTTTGCTAGGGGAATCTAAATATAGTTATAAAGGACTTACAACTATCTTTGTTTAAGCTCTTCTTTTTCTTTCTCTCCAACTGCAATTTTAATTTTCATTTAAGATTATTGTTTCAGTTGTGTAGTCTATTGTATTTGGCGTCTGTTTAACTTTTTTGAAAACTATTATTAATTCTTTTTGGTTTGTTATGTTGTCATGTGACTATGCACCAATATAAATTGGGGCCTCCCCCACTTTGTGACACGCCCCCAGAGGAAGACCTCTGTGGTCGAAGAGCTAGGGCCATTTGATCAGTGTCCTACAAGCTTGGAAATTAAAATTTTGAATACCTAAAATTTCATCTGGTTGTGGAGTTCTTCCTACGAGTGCACACACTTTATTTGTTATCGTGTGTTTGGGTTAGCTACCTTTGTATGCACCGACTGCCCTTGTCCTGGGCGCACTGCCTTTTCTTGAAGATTGCCACTAGACACAAGTGCCTGTTTTCAGGGGCAACCTGGGAGCACTTGGCGGTTAAGTAACTTTGCTCAGAGTCACACAGTATACAAGTGCATGTTGTGAGAATCAAACCCAGGTCTGGTCTGCTGGATGTACCAAGCTCGTTCACAGCTCATTACTCTAACTGCTAGGCTGTACTGCCTGTTACCAGGTGTATGCTCTGTTATCAGGTATATACTCTGTTACCAGGTATATAGCCTGTTACCCGGTATATACCCTGTTATCATGTATATACCCTGTTACCAGGTGTGTACCCTGTTACTCGTTATATACCCTGTTGACATGTATATACCCTGTTACCAGTATATACCCTGTTAACCGGTATATACCCTGTTATGTACATACCCTGTTACCAGGTATATACCCTGTTACCTGGTATATACCCTGTTATCATGTATATACCCTGTTACCAGGTATATACCCAGTTACCCGGTATATACCCTGTTATCATGTACATACCCTGTTACCAGGTATATACTCAGTTCAGGCTGCTTGTGCCATCACGTAGATGGCAGGGAGTTTTTCCTCCCTAATTTTCAGCCCTTGCTTCCTCCCTGCTCTCTCTCTGGCAGGAGCAATGCCTTTTATGGCCTCAGCTGTACAGCGTACCCCTGCGAGAGGAGTTAACTCCCTGGCCCACCTGCAGGAGTCACTGTTATGCAGAAACTTGCTGCAAACCCTCCCTGGATGAGATGTGGTGCTTACAGCCTTGTCTTTTTCCCAACACTATGAACAACACTCACTCTTGAACTCTGGTCACCTGCACAGCAGCATGACACACTGCTGCCGGGTCATCAGGGCAACCCACAAAGTTCATATTAAGTGAGTAAACCCAAATTATTGCCACACTAGTGAGCTAGGTTCATGCAAGTAACCAGGGTGACCATGTGGGCTGGCTAATGGCTGGGGCAACATTTGCTTGGGTGCACCATGTCCCTGAGGATGGGAGACAAGTTAGGCTGCTATGTATAGGGTGCTGATCCAGCATGGTGTCTTACGTGGGGTAGGGGATGCCAGCTGGCTTTCTGGAAGCATGGGATTATGTGCTTGGGACGCTCACCATTCTCATCCCTGAGAGGCGGTGGTGGTGGAAGAAAAAAGTGGAAAAAAACATCACAAGCTGTAGGATGACAGCTTTGGCAATCTTTCATTTCGTGGCCCCCTCCTGGCCTGGCCGTACTGCGTACTGTCTTGGGAAGGGCACCTTTGAAAGCCCACCCATAGGAAGGGGAGGCAGCAAGTTGTAGGAGAAGCCAACCAGGACCAAATGGGGTAGCCATCGGGGGAGGAAAAAAACCCACAACAACAAAAAATTTCCAACAAAAAAGGTTTCCTTGGAGTTGCTCCATGTTTTGATTCTTCCCGTGGCTTTCAGTCGTAACACTGAGCTCCAGCAGAGAAATGAATAGCCACATGTCACCCTGAGACAAAGTGGAAAGCTATTGTTGTCTCTCAAGGAAATATAAAAGGCTGCACCTCCTGTGAAGGAGCTTAAAATGATGATGAAAAAATATCAGGCGCCATTAGGCCCAAATCATAATGTAACCTCTGAGGGGAGCTCAGATTCTATTGTGGAAGGTGGAATAAAGTTTTCGCAGTGCTGACAGTGAAGTATCTTCACTAAACTTGTTCCCGCGTGTGGTATCTGGAAGTAATTAGCTCTGAGTGATAAGCCAGTCCAGAGCAAGTTTGATTTGCCAGACTTGGAGTTTCTCGGAGGGCTGTGCTGTCCAGTGCTTCAAATGCATCTTAATTATAAACCTGCTGTCCCAGTGTGTTTCCATGAACAACATTCCTCCTTCATTCGAGTCCCACATGGATCAAAACTGTTAGTGTAAAAAAAAAATAGTAAAATGAGTGGAAGCCATGATTCCCTGCTTATAACATCACAGTCAGTTCCACAGCAAAAGACTATGATGTCATCACACATAGGCCCCCTCTCACCTATGCTCCACTTTTGTAGCTCACTTTGCTTTGAGTTCTATTTAATTCAGGTATGAAGGGTAAAAGACTTCAGCTGGAGAATAAGCCTGAATTGTAAGTAGGCCATAATGAAGAAGGATCGAGTTTACATATCCCTAGCAATACATAAAAGAATAGCTTTCAATTCCACTACATTTACTCCTCAATAGTACTAGGAAGTAATCCTGCCACTTTACAAGGCCTTGCAGACCCCGCCTGGAGTACTGCATGCAGTTCCTGTCTCCTCAAAACAAAAAGGACATTGAGGCAGTCAAGAGGGGGCACCCACAGCCAACAGAATGGTGAGGGGTATAGGTATGAGGAGACACTGGAGGTCCTTGATGTGTTTGCCCTGGAGAAAAAGAGGCAGAGAGGGGAATGTGATTCTTTGGTAACCGGGTAAGGCCCACGAGACACTAGTGCCTGTTTCCAGGGTGACCTGGGAGCACTGGGGAGGTTAAATGCCTTGCTTAGAGTCACACAGTATGCACGTGGAGGTTGCTGGAATCAAACTCAGGTCTGCTGGAGATACCAAGTTCGTAAACAGCTCATTACTCTAGTGGGGCAGGTGCAGAATCATAGGGTATCCTGGGTAGTGTGGTGGGTGGGAATCACAGGGGAACCCTAGGTAGTTCAGTGGGTGGGGAATCACAAGGTTCCCTGGGTAGTGGGGTGGGTGGGGATTCACAGGGCACCCTGGTAGTGGAGTGGGTGGGGAATAAGGGGCACCCTGGGTAGTGGGGTGGGGCAGAATCACAGGGCTCCCTGAGTAGTGGGGTGGGTGGGGAATCCAGGTTACCCTGGGTAGTGGGGTGGGTGGGGAAATCACAGGGTACCTTGGGCAGTGGGGTGGATGGGGTATCACAGTACATCCTGGATAGTAACATGGGTGGGGAATCACAGGGTACCCTGGCTATTAGGGTGAGTGAGGAGCAGTGTTACAAAAGTGGATCGGCCTGAAAAAAGCAGTGCATCTGGGTCAAACGTCTCAACACAAGTTCATGCAGAAAAAACCCGCACCTGCTCTCACTACCAAAAATATGGTTTATTCTACATTTAGAAATAAAAGCAAAAAGTTTATTTTAACAATATTTTAAAAAGTTCAGATCTATGCAGGATATCATAAAATCCCCTCTAGGACCACAAACAAACTCCCTGACACCATTTTGCATCCCTGCAGGTGCTTTTTCAAGGGTGCGAAACAGCATTGGGGAGTTTGTTTATTTTTTATTTATTTTTTTATTTTAGTCTTTGGTAACCAGGTAATGCCCACTAGGCACAAGTGCCTGTTTTCAGGGGCGACCTGGGGGCACTGGGTGGTTAAGTGACTTGCTCAGAGTCACATAGTATGCAAGTGGAGGTTGTGAGAACCAAACCCAGGTCTGGTCTGCTGGATGTACCAAGCTCGTTCACAGCTCATTACTGTAACCTCTAAGCTATATTGCCAGACCAGCTTGTGATCCTAGAGGGGATTTTATGATATCCTGCATAGATTTGCACTTTTTAAAATATTGTTAAAATAAACTTTTTGCTTTTATTTCTAAATGTAGAATATAAAGTGTATTTTTGGTAGTGAGAGCAGGTGCGTTTTCCCTGCATGAACTTGGGTGGGAAGTACCCAGGATAGTGGGGTGGTGGGGAATCAAAGGGAGCGCTGGGCAGTGGGGTGGGTGGGGAATCACAGGATACCCTTGGTAGTGGGGTGGGTGGGGAATCACAGAATACCCCGGGTAGTGGAGTGGGTGGGGAATCACAGGATACCCTTGGTAGTGGGGTGGGTGGGGAATCACAGAATACCCCGGGTAGTGGAGTGGGTGGGGAATCATGGTGGGGAATCATGGGGTACCTTGGGTAGTGGGCAGGGTGGGGAATCATAGGGTACCATGGGTAGTGGAGTGGGTGGGGAATCACAGGATACACTTGGTAGTGGGGTGAGTGGGGTATCACAGTGTACTCTGGATTGTAGGGTGCATGGGGAATAACAGGGAACCCTGGGCAGTAGGGTGGGTGGGGTATCACAGTGTTCCCTGAGTAGTGGGATGAGTGGGGAATCACAGGGTTCTGTGGGTAGTGGGTGAGTGGGGAATCACAGGGTATCCTTGGTAATGGGGTGAGTGGGGAACCACAGGGTTCCCTGGCTAGTGGGCTGAGTGGGGAACCACAGGGGACTCCAGTTAGTGAGGTGGGTGGAGAATCACAGGGTACCCCTTATGTTCATCCTACCCCAAGGCTGTCGCACAGTAGTATGTTATGAATGATGCATGCCAGCATGGTGCGCATGCATGTCAATGTTGGCAGTGTCCTCCTCTCCCCATCCGCGCGGCCCCAGCTGCACCTCCCACTATGCTCACCCAGGCAGTGGCAAGCAGCCAGGATTCACTGCCCTCTCAGAGGAAGAGAGCATCCTCTGGGACGCTCAACCTGCACCCCCCCCCCCCCGGACCAGCCTCTGACGACTCTGGCTTGTTCCTGAACCCAGATTACCGATGTCATAAGTGTTGGCTATACCACTACACTGACAGGCTGGCTAGATTCAGAACTCTAAGTGCCAGTATGTCAAGAACTTGTGGTTACAGTTCTGAATCCACACAGTGCTAAAATCACAACTCCAGAGTCTTGATTGCATGAAGAGCACTTTAATTCATCCATAACAGGAAATAATGCATGCAGAATACAGTTTTTAACCTCAGCTTTTATTCAGCTATACACTTAAGCTTGGATCATTGGGGGTGGTGTTGGGGGGATTTAAATAACATTTCTGAAAATAGGACCATTATACACAGCTGCAAATTCGCACAAATTTCCTGTCCCCTTTAAAACAGAGCTCAGTTGTAAAGATCAGTATCAGGGAATCCTGCAGAAGGACCACAAAAAAATAGAAAAAGCACTCTGAAGGAGCTGAGATAAGACACACAGCTGCAGGGGCAGTGTGGGGGGAGAGAGCATTGTTGATTGGGAAGATAAAACATCAATCCTCATGAAGACTCCACGTTCCTGTCATGTAACTTCCTTGATCAGAGAGTTTTTTTCCCTGCACTGTACTTGGTTCTTTGCCAGTGGTCCCTCACTTGGCACCTGTCTCTACGTCTGTCGTGTTGAATCCAATTCACTTGTTCTAAACTTAGGCATCATCCTCCTCCTTTCTCCCCCCTAAAAAGTTGGGAGAAGATGATAAAGAGTGTCAAATGAGCACACTGGGGGGAGCGGTTTGTTTACTTTGAAGTTTATTTTGTGACATGACATTTCTTGCGGGAGGATGGGAATGGGCTGTCTGGAATGGCCTGAGTCCCAGCCTAGTACCAGCAACCCCCACTCTCTCCTCCACATTCTGCCTCAGCCCATGTGGTGCTGATTTTCTCTTTCTTTTGTAGATGCAACATGAACTTAACTCGAACCCGAGGCACGTTGTAACAGGGAGGGTGTTTCTTTCTCCCTCTCTCTCTGTCTCTCTCTCTCTCTCTCTCTCTCCCCCTCTCATGTAGAATAGCTGTGAACAAACACATCTCTTGAGAACTGCCTCCAAGCCAACTGCTGGTTTGGCAAAGGCTTTTTTCTCCATATTGGTTTTTATCACCATGTTTGCTCCCCTGTCAGGCGTAATGGTGAACTCGTGGCCCTGACACCGCGGTACAGCTTCACTTGTGGCATGGGGCCTGACTGTACCGGTGGCTGGCAATTTGACATCCATGGTTGACTTTACCCCCTTGTTTTCTCTGTCTGCCCACCTCCCACTTGCAGCTGCCTTCACAACCTATGATACAAGCATTACTTGCCTGGCTGCAGTGGTTAAACTGGAAATGTTTGGGTGGGGGATCTGTCATGGCTAAATTTCTAGGTGAGTGAACTGTCATTTCTCAGTGGTGGAACTCTCCTATAGTAGTCAGTGGAGAAAGATGACAGAGGTGCAGGAACTCTCATACAGTTTTGTAAGAGGTGATGGTGGAACTGAGTTCCTCTGGGCTGTTATGAACAGACGAAGAAGCCAGCAGAAGAAGGTGATCAGGTCTATCTAGCCTGCTTGATGCAGTGCTCTCTGTTCAAGTGATTTACAGTGGGTCTTGCTCCGCTCCACAACAGCTCTAACTCTCCTCTACACCCTGTCCCACCCCTTCTTGAGCCCAACCACCGTATTCCAGTTGACGACCTCAGATGGGAGTTAATTTCCCCTTAGCACCACTCATTCCATAAGTGTCTCCTAACCTCCTTTTTGAACCCCCTTGTCAGTTTGTAACAGTGCCCCCTTGTGTTCTTTCTTTCACTTGGACGAAAGAGGTTCCCAGTATCCACCTGGTTTATACCTTTGCGGTACTTGAAGAGTTCAGTCATGTTCCCCTCCTTGAGTGAGTACATATAGGAGTTTTCATTCTATCTTCATATGTGCTGTCCTGCTGGCCCTCAATCATCTTCATTGCCCTCCTCAGCATGGCCTCGAGCTGGTTATCATCCTTCCACAGGTAAGGATTACAGCCCAATTTATCCAATGGCTGACTGGCAGGGGCATGGGAATGTGAGGTGGCCTGCACCCACTCGCCCTCCCTCACTGAGAGTAGGGGTGCTGCAAATTTTAAATTCGCGCATGAGTGCCTGCTTTGCACTTCTTGGAGTTTGCACAATGTGGGCACTTTGCCACCTAGCTGGAGAGAATCTCAGCAAAGTGGTGAATTACAGTTTTAATACGTGAAGGGCAACATTTTTTGATGTGATTCCACAAAGCAAAAAAACCTACAAAATGTTCCACACCTCATGACAAACGACACAAATTGCGAAGATTTTTTTACTTGACCCACTGTTACCTGACGGTTGCTTGCTCCTCTCCATGATGTGCCCTGCCCCTTGCAAGTCTCAGCATGGGATTCTGGGGAACTACACAGTAACTGTGGTCTCCCAGGTGGCAGCACAGCACCACACACTGGACTGACCCTGTAAATGCATTTATAAGCAGGTAGCTTGTGATTTTTGCTTCCTTGGCATTAAAAAAAAAAACTATACAAGAAGATTTCCTGGCCAGGGTAGTTTCAGTCAGCCTTCGTTTATCCACCAGTTAAGCGACTTATGAAGGCAGCAAAGTCATTTCATCTCCATGCCCTCCATCCCAGCAGTGCCAACTTGGAGGGCAGTCGAGCATCTGCCTTCATAGCTAGTGCCGATGCTGGTCCTTGATTGTCTGTCAGAGGGTGTGTGCATACCAGGTGCTACACATCCTCCCTCCCTGGTAGCTAAGCATCTCGCCTCCAGGATGCATTTGGGCTGCCGGTGGCATTAGAGTAGGATAGGAAGAGCTTCCATGAACCCTGGTCTGTGACAAAGCAGTTGTGGGATGCTGGGATGCATAGGGAGAGGTGCCTCCAGCAGGAGGAGGGACGTGGTGTTGCCACTTTATCCCTCACTAGGGAGACCCCAGCTGGAGTACTGTGTCCAGTTCTGGAGGCTGCATCTCAGAAAGGACAGGGTGGAGGCTGTCGAGAGGAGGGCAACAAAAATGGTACAAGGGTTGCATCAAAAGCCCTAAGAAAGAGAGACTGAGGGATCTCTACATGCACACCCTGGAAGAGAGGAGAGTGAGAGGGGACGTGATAGAGACCTACAAATACCTCACGGGGATGAACAGGTTGCAGAAGGGAACCTCTTTCAAATGAGAAGGAGAACCAGGACCAGGGAGCATGTGATGAAGCTAGGGGGGAGGGGTTAGTTTAAATGGGATGTGAGGAAGTACTATTTCACTGAAAGAGTGACAGACACCTGGAATAGACTGCTAGTGGAAGCGGTGGAGGGGAAAACAGTAGGGGGCTTCAAGCATGCATGGGATAGACAAAGGGGAATATTAATGAATAGACAAGGAGGATGGAGGGTCACAAGAGACCATTTAGGGCCTGCAGAGAGAGACTAAGCTGGGACCATCTGGGCAGATGGGTGGGCCAAGCGGTCCTTTTCTGCCAGCAAAGTCTGTATTTCTGTGTTTCTCTGGTAGTCAGCCTGGTTATTAACTTTACAAGATAGATTGTGTTGAAAGGTACCGTAAGGGAAAGACTGTGGCCACCAGGAAGAAAACAAGTAAATGGCGGACCCATCACCGCAGCCCTAGAGCTGTCCCGTACAATGTTTGTGACCTAGATTTTGGAATGGATCGGGGTTACTGGAGAGTCAGTAAGGAGTGAGAAAGATTGTGCATCGCCACTGATACTCTCCTTCCCATGGAGTGTACACATCTGTCTCTTACAGAACTGCCAGATAGGTGAGCACAGGTGTAAGTGGAGGCTAGAGTGGCTAGGAGGATGGACTTCATCTGGCCCTGCCCACTGGTGCACAGCTGGGCACTGGAGCCCTTGCCACTGAGGGAGGAAAGAAAAGGCAAAAGCACTTTTGCTGGCAGGAATTTGCCTGCCATGCTTGAAGCCTCATGCAGCCCCTTGTAACCCGCTACTCAGAAAAGCTCTGGGGGCCTACCCTTTGACCTCATCTGTGAATGCAAATTGGGGAGTTGGATGGAGGGACGCAAATTGGGTCAATAGGGTTGCCAGGGGCAGATGGTGCAATGTTGGTGGGGGAAATGTACAGATAAAATAACAAGTAGGGCTACCACTCGTGACACTGGGAACCCAGGTTTGGGAACAAGCATCGGTCATTAGGGCTAGCCAGGGGGAAGAGAATCCCAAATCTCAGAGGATGCTCTCCTCTTCCAGAGAGGAAGAGGGTCACTGCCTCCTCTGTAGTGCTGTCTCCTAGGTGACTGTGGGTGTTAGTGCAGCATTAGGCAGGCAGGACAGGGAGGTCATCAGCTGGGTGTGTGGATACCGTGCCATCGTACGTGTCCCTGCTTGCATTCTTAGCATGAGAATGACCTATGGGGCAAACACCAGGAAGGAAAATGCCCCCCAGTGTTCGAGGTGAAGAACCCTGGTACATTCAGGCTGCATATTTCCAGCATGCTTCTGCCCGAGGAGAGCCCGGATGTTCATGGGCACATTCCTCTGTCTGAGGAGAGCCAGGATGTTCATGGGCACATTCCTCTGTCTGAGGAGAGCCTGGATGTTCATGGGCACATTCCTCTGTCTGAGGAGAGCCCGGATGTTCATGGGCACATTCCCCTGTCTGAGGAGAGCCAGGATGTTCATGGGCACAGTCCCCTGTCTGAGAAGAGCCCGGATGTTCATGGGCACATTCCCCTGTCTGAGGAGAGCCAGGATGTTCATGGGCACAGTCCCCTGTCTGAGAAGAGCCCGGATGTTCATGGGCACAGTCCCCTGTCTGAGGAGAGCCAGGATGTTCATGGGCACATTCCCCTGTCTGAGGAGAGCCAGGATGTTCATGGGCACATTCTCCTGTCTGCGGAGAGCCCGGATGTTGATAGGCACATTTCCCTGTCTGAGAAGAGCCAGGATGTTCGTGGGCACAGTCCCCTGTCTGAGGAGAGCCCAGATGTTCATGGGCACATTCTCCTGTCTGAAGAGAGTCAGGATGTTGATGGGCACAGTCCCCTGTCTAAAGAGCCCGGATGTTCATGGGCACATTCCCCTGTCTGCCCCCAACCCTGCCAAGGGAGGCAAGGCACGACTCTGTGGAGGGGGCAGCAAGTGGTGTTGTAGATGTGGGCAAGCCAGCTTGTGCCATAGTGCCCTGGAGAGAGCTAACACTGGAGACAGAAGGGGGCATAGAACAAGTAAACACAAACATCACCGCTGAGATCAACAGAACTCAATGATCCGAGAGCTGGGTTCACATCTGATTGGGAAAGAATGTTGCAGCATCTGATTGCACATGCTCTACCTCCTCTATTATAGAGTGGGTGGTTTAGGTCAACATTTGCTTGCCCCCTGGTGACCTCAGTGGAACAGCCTGCTGTCAGGCATCCCATTGTCGGATCAAGCTTGGGATCTTCTACTGTCTGGCATCCCAAGGTTGGGGGAGCACTGCTGATGGCAATCCATGCTATTCCAGCAGCGAGCCCGGTGGTGGGCTAAGGAGCTCTGTCTCCTCCATAGGGTTGCTGTGGATCTCAAGCTTCACTGTGGTGCCAGTGGAAGGTGGGAAGCCAGGGAGAAAATGGGGGTGACATCCCTGTTGAGTGCTGGATGGTGATACTCTCAGGCCCTGTGCTGACTGATTGTTGTCTAGTGATACCTTGATTGAAATAATAATGCAGCATCAGTTACTGTATATTACAGTTGAAAGATATGTGGAATAATGCACAGGGTATTGTACATAATGGGTCCCACATTCAAAAGTCCCAGGCTGCATCTCCCAAGTGCCTGTGCCACACAACTGAGATGCGCCAGCACAAGACAATGGCATATTCAGAAGATGTGCCATGAGATGCCATTGCACAAGTCCAGCTGAATATCCTCAGCATGCGTGACTGCACAGTGGGAGATGCACGGCAAGGCAAGCGACCTGAGCTCTATGTGGAGCATAGGGAAATGCATGATAGGCAGTCACATGAGCGGTGCGCAAATTTGCAATATTCAGCTGGGATATGCAAATGACCTCATTGCACATTCCAAGCCCATCTCCCACATGCCGGAGCTCATTACTGGAATGTATTCAGCCATTTGCATACTCCAGGCATTCGCAGTTCCAGCTTTGCAGGGCTGCCCCACTACCTTACAAAGGTGATCAGGAGGTACTTCAGCCTAGCAGGCAGGTGTGATGGAATGTTTTTGTGGGGGGGGTGGACTTCATTGGCCTGGGTACAGTGCTATTACTCACAGCCATGTACAGGGTGGACTAGGGTACAGGGGGCCCACCTGGATACTGCCCATAGGGGCCCACCTGGACATGCCCAGGGGAGGGCACCGGGTGAAAAAGTCTGATCAGTGTACCACATGCACGTGATAAACCAGCTCCGTATGCAGTGTACAGTCACCTGCAGTGCCCCCCCCCCAAATATGAGAGGAACATGGTGATAACTGCAAGGAATGGCAATGTGCAGAGGGTGGCCATGTACCCGAGTGGGTCGGTCCCACCTGTGTGCACCTATGGTGTACCACCGTGGGTAGGTGCCATAGGATAGTTCTTGGCCCATGCCAGGCTGCCACTCGTACCACCAGGCTACCGTTGAGTTTTGGTTAATTTTCATAAGCAATGGGGCGGAGGGAATATATAGCAGAAGTACACACGAACATACGAAATTTGCCAGCAGATAAAGGCCTAGAGGTCTATCAAGTCTGCTTGAATGTGCAGCTAGCACCCCTTATTCTGCAGTGGCCCCTCCCTTCCACCCTTTCCCTTCATTGACCCTCCCCCTTGTCTTGTCCCATCACCTTTTGAAGCAGTCCACTGTTCTACTGGATACCACTTCTGCAGTAACGCATTCCACCCAGCCACCACCCTCTCTGTAAAAAAGTGTCTCCTCATCCCCTCTCCTGAACCTTCCTCCCTCCAGTCTCATATCATGGCCGCTGGTATGCCTCCCTTCCCTTACTTCGAACAGCCTCTCTGTACCTGTCTTCTTTATTCCTTTCATGTACTTAGAGGTTTCAATCATGTACCCCCCGTCCCTCCTCTCCTTCAGCGAGTACATGTTCAACTCCCTTAGCCTCCTCTCATATAAGTCCCCCAGCCCCTTGATCATCTCTGTCATCCTGCGCTGCACCCCCTCCAGTAACTTAATGTCCCTCTTCAGATATTGGGGCACCAGTACTGCATGCAGTGCTCCAGGTGAGGTCTAACTAATGACCTGTACAGTGGCAGAATCACCTCCTCCCTCCTCGAGGATATACCCCTTGCAATACAACCCATCATTTTGTTGGCCTTTGCAGCTGCCTTCCTACATTGTGCCAAGTTGTTCATTTACCCTGTAATGAGCACCCCCAGATCCTTCTCCTCCTCTGTCTGGGCTAGCTGCACTCCCCCTCAGCTGGTAAATCCTCCTTGGGTTCTTCATCCCAAAATGCAGCACCTTGCACTTTTTGCCATTAAACCCCAGTTGCCAGGTGTCTAACCAGGTTTCAAGCTTTGTCAGATCATCTGGCAACCCCTGCCATCCCCCTAAGTCATCCACCACCGCTCCTACCTTGGTATCATCAGCAAACAGACTGATCTTGCTCTTGATGTCCAGTGATACGTCTGCAATGAATATCCCAAACAACACTGGCTCCAACACTGAGCCCTGTGGAACACCACTTGTCACTAACCTTGGGTATGAGAGCTCCCCACCCACCACCACCCTCTGTTGCCTTCCCTGAAGCCAGTTCCCTACCCATCTCACCAGCTTTGCACCTGCCCCTGTGCCTACTAACTTGCTTCCCAGCCTTCCATGCGGCACGGAGTCGAATGCCTTGCTGAAGTCCAGATACAGGACATCCACTGCATGGCCCCTGTCCAGTTGCCTAGTTACCCAGTCATAGAACTCCACCAGGTTGGCTTGGCAGGATCTGCCCCATTTGAAGCCATGCTGTCTGCTGTTCTGTAGTCCTTTGGCCTCTAGGAGGGCCACCAGTCTCTCCTTCAGGATAGTCTCAATTAGCTTGCCCATGATGGATGTGAGGCTCACTGGTCTGTAGTTTCCCGGTTCATCCTTGGGGCCACTCTTGTGGAGGGGCACCACATGAGCCATCCTCCAGTCCTGAGGTACACACCGCAAATGTAGTGAGGCATTAAATAGGTTTGCCAAAGGTCCTGCAAGGACCTCTGCCAGCTCCTTCAGTATCCTGGGGTGGGTGCCATCTGGGCCTGGCGCCTTATCCACCCTCAGTGCCTTCAAACCCTCCTGAACTCTGCCCTCCATGATTTCCCCTTCTGTCACCCCTCCCCCCTGTTTCTGCCAGTTCTCCCCCCTTGAGTGTCACCCCCCTCTTCTCTGCAGTAAATACTGAGCAGAAGTACTCATTTAGTGCTTCTGCCTTATCGCACCCTGCTTCCACCCAACCCCCCTCCTTCCTAATCCTTACTATGTGGTCCTTACAGCTCCTTTTCTCCCTGATGTACCTAAAGAAGTCTTTCTCCCCCTTCTTAATACCTTGTGCCAGCCTGAGTTCCGTAGATGCCTTGGCTCCCCTTACTGCCCTTGTCACCTCCTTTGATTCCATCAAGTACTCCTCCCTGTCCTCCCCTCCCTGTTTTCTTGTACTTCCTAAAGGCAGCTCTTTTCCTCCTTACCTTTTCCATGACCTCCTTGCTCAACCAGCTCGGTTTCTTAACCCTAGCCTTCTTGCTCTGGGCCTTGCAGTAGGTTTTGGTTGCCTCCACTATCCCCAGCTTTATGAGCTCCCACCTCTGGTTAGTGTCCATACTAGACTGAATTCTGGCCCGGTGCCCTTTTACCACTTCCCCCATCCTCCCAAAGTCAGCCCTCCTGAAGTCCAGCACTCTTGTGCCAGATTCCACTCCTTTCTTGCCCATATCCAATGTGAGCCATACTGAGTGGTGGTCACTCCCTGACAGCAGTTCCTCCACTGTAAGTTCTCTCAAAAAGTCCCCATTTGCCAGCACAAGGTCAAGGGTATTCCCTAACCTAGTTAGTTCACTGACTGTTTGCAGCAGGAAGCTGTCCTGGAAGGCATCCAGCAGTACCTGATCCCTTCTGTTCCTGGTTGTTGAGGTACTCCAGTCCACTCCTGGCATGTTGAAGTCCCCCACAATCACCACACTACTCTTCTCACAGGTCCTCCTGATCTGTCCTGCTAGTTCCCTGTCTAACTCCTCCATCTGAGATGGCGGCCTGTACACCACTCCCATTCTAAGAATCCTATTCTTGGAATCCTGGATTTGCATCCAAAGTGACTCCATACTACCCTCCTCCCCTTCCTCCCTTACACACTTCAGTCCTTCCTTCACGTATAGTGCCACACCTCCTCCTTTCCCAATCACTCTGTCCCTATGAAATAACCTGTACCCTGGTATAGACAAGTCCCAGTCATTGTATTGGGTGGCCCATGTTTCTGTGATGGCCGCAGTGTCCACCTCTCCCTCTGCCATGAGCACCTGTAATGCTGCAGTTTTCCTCCCAAGGCTCCTAGCATTAAGGGTAACCACCTTCCACCCTTTTCCCCTCCTCCCATCCTGCCCTCCTTTACTAGCATCACCAATAGTACTTGCCATTTGTCCCTTGTCACTGTTATGGAGGTTAAGCTCATATGGTTTCCCAGCTTGTGGTCTCTGCATGTCTCTTGCCCAATTGCCACCCCCCACTCCTAGTTTAAATTCCCTACTTCCTCTGTGTACTCCTCCATCCTCTGTTTCAACACTTTCTTTCCCCCTCACTCAAGTGTAGTCTGTCCTTGGCATAGAGACTACTGTCCTCCCAGGTCCCTCCCCACCCCCCAACAGCCCATACCCTTTAGCACAACACCAGGTTCTTAGCCATCCATTAAATTCCTCTATTCTCAGCTTTCTTGTTGTGCTTGCCTTGGGCACTGGAAATATCTCCGAAAAAGTTATTGAACTTCCTGCCCCCTCACATAATTGTCCTAGTTCCTCAAACCTCCTCTGGACTATATCTACTGTCTTGTCAGCCAGGTCATTCGTCCCAAGATGTATAATTAAATGAGTCTTGTCCCTACCCCTTCTAGCATATTTCAGAACAGACTGTTCCACCCTTTCCACTGTCATTCCTGGCATGGCCTCCACCCAAATGCGACTATGCCTCTCCCCCTTCCTACCCCACCTGACTCCTCTTAGTATTGAGTCCCCCAGCACTACAATTCCACCACTCTTACTCCCTGCTTGCTTCCATTAATCTCCCTCTCTCCTTTCCAGCTCCTCTTCTTTCTCCTGCACATTATTTCCCCCTTTTGCCCCTGTTGCAATTCTCCCAGCAGAACTTCCCCCCGCTCCGTTTGGTCCAGGCATTTATCAATTACTCCTCTAATTTCATAATTTCCCTCCTCCATCTTCTTCCTCTCTAGCAGTGCAAAACTATTTTCTGAAGACCCTTCACAAATGCCTGCTCCCTCTGTCTTCATAGTAACCTGTTCTCTCTTTTCCACTCCATGACTTTTGCCACTTCTTCGCTTCCCCACGCAAGTCCCTATCTCCTCCTTCCATTTGTCTTTTGTCTTCTGACCTGGTTTCACCAGCAATCGTTCTTCCTGGCCTGGGCCCCCTTGTCCCTGCTTCCCTTCTTCTGACCCTCTCCTCACCACTGTTGGCTTAAATCACCCTCCCTCATCTCCCATTCTTCTTCCCTCCAGCATTGGGCTAAACCCACCCCCAGTCTGCCTTACCTGTCTTAGTTCCTCCTGCAGACCCTCAATCTGCTTTCTAAGTTTCTCTATGTGGTTGCACACTAAACATCCTCCCACACTCCAGGTGATTTTTAGAAAGATTGGTGCACCATAGTTGTTGCAGCCTACCACCCTACCCATTGCTGCCGTTGCCCACCAGCAACCCCCCACCCTTCCAGATGCAGGATACCAAACACTCCCCCAAGTCTTCCCTCTCCCCCTCTATCAGTGCAAAACATTCTTTTCTTAATTTCCCTTACCCCCTTTGTTGTACACATTTAGATAGATTGAGCAACTGCTTTTTATATTCCTAACCTTCCTATCCACACTCAAAAAGAGACTTTAAGTAGCTATTGCACAACCTTCTTCAAACTCCTACTCCTCCTTTCCACAATGCAGTAACAATGCAAAGAAGTAACAATGAAAGCTCGTAGATTTGCAGTTACTTCCCTTCCACTGAGGTAGCAATCACCTCTTCACTCGCTGCTGTTCCATTCCTGGATGTCTGCTTCTGCTATTACAGGTGCATATCCTTTGCCCGTTTGAGGAAGTGATGTCAAAACCCCTGGTATAAAGGAAATCACAGACCAGGGGTGGGTGGAGTGGTTGGGGGTGGACCAACCCAAGTCTTCCAGAAACAATCAGGTAGCTGAGGCCCCTGGTCAGACCATTAGCACCCTTCCCCAACTATGCACTAACCTTTGCAGCTAGTGAAGCCAGCAAAAATGAATCACAGTTCTACTCAAAGCCCCCAAAATAGGTTTGTTACCAAAAGAAATAGGTCTCTAATTCAAACAGCTTCACCAACAACACATCAAAATAGGCTTGAAATGAGAAAATATAGGTCTCTGATTCAAAGAAACAGCTCCCCGTTAAATCACACCAAATAGGTTTTAAATCAGAAGAAATAGGCCTCTACAAATGCAGCCTGCTACATAGTGAAACATCAAACAAATGAGCCCACGTATAGCCACCAAAACAGTTTTCAAAATTCCAACAGCCCCAAAACAATACCCTGCTAGCCCCTTAGAAGTAGTAAGAAAGAAAATAAATAACCTTCTACCAAGTAAAATCCACAAGAAACAATGTAAAAACAGCAAAAAGCTACTGTACTGTAAAAGATCTGATCCTTTCCCTTCTAGTTCCTTCTGAGAAACACAAAAGCAATACATTTAAGAAAACAACAGGAAATGCCTAAAACATGAAAAGGATGTGCAGATGAACGTTACTCGGTGCAGTCATGATAGATCAAGGTTTCAACCCACCAAAATATCAGCAGATCATAAAAGTAAAAATAATAGATATAACCCTCAGGGAAACCAGTTATGTGCCAATGCTGCATTTGATCTGTAGGTAAGAGGAAGACTAAAGCAGAGGTTATGGGCAGGGGCGGAGTAGTGAGCACAGACTACTTATATAGGTATCACACACCCAGGATGTGTAAAAACACACGAAATGTGCAACACCCCATAATCCATTTTTTTATATTTGCTGGTTCAAAGAAATAAGCTGAATTACTGAAGAAGGGCTGTTTTTAGTTTTAAATGACAAAAATGGTTCTCTGTTTAGTAAATAGAAAGAGATGGTTGTTTAGCACTTGTGAAGGAAACTTTTTTTTTTTGAGTTTGTGGCACACACAAAGGAATTTTTTTCTCAGCGATTGATGGGGAATGGCTCTGAATGTTGAGTTTGATTAGAAATTTCCGTAATACACATTAGTGTATTATGAAAGAAGATTTGCAGTTGTTCACATTTGCATGTGAGTAGCACTCATGAAGGAAACAGCATTCTTTGAGAGGTTTGTGAAGCACAAGAAGAATTTCTTTTCTCAGTAATTGATAGTGAATGATTTTGAAATGATGGTTTCAATTAAAAATTCCCACAGTATACACCCATATATTTCAGAAAAACACGTGTATCACGGGCTTTGAAAGTGGTGCTAGTTGGGCTAATAAATAGGCTAACCAGTAAAATATATCCCAGTAATCCCACTTCTGTTCCTGTGGCCAGCATGACATTAACATACAGCCTGAGGAATGTTAAGTACAATAAGAAGCAGAAACTCCTCCTCATGTACCGAGTAGAAAGGCTGTCAGTATGACTTCAGAGTGCACAAGATGAATTTATGGCCAGACTTGGCACCTGCCCAGCTCACAGAATGGGAGTAAGAAGTATGAGTTGCTTTATTTTTATTACATCTTCTACCCCACCCATCTTCAAACACTTACAGAATCTGCCTCTCTTAGGTGGGCTTTCTGTTTTCAGACATGTTGATGTGAATGGTTTAATGATGCTGAGGATTCTCTGGAAAGGTATTGCACCTGCACAATATGCAACTAAGTTTGCGTGGCTACCGTCCACCACATGTTGGCTACTTTGGGCTGGGCTCACTATATACTTTAACCGAGAGGATATTGTGTGCTAACTAAACCAATGATCTGTAATACTGGATTGGATATACCTGGCTGGCAAGTTATTTGAGTCTACAGATATCCTTTCAAACTGGATAGTGTTTTATTCACAAAACACTGAAAAATCAGGGACCGAGTCCTGAAGGAAACATCATTTCGTAGCAGTGTTCCCCAAGGCACACACTAAACAAACTACTAGTATAAAATGACCCTGCATGTCCCAAAAGTAATATTTTTACCTGCTTTCCACGATTTAACATTCTTTTTCTGTTAGATCAACCCGAACGTAAGTCAGCTGACCTCCAGAAGCACATCTGTCCCAAAGACATGCGTCTGTAACAAAGCGCATGTACGTTGTGCAATTTTTAGCATGCCCTATGAACAAAGCTGCTTAAATTATTTCAACAAACTAAATCGTACTGTGCCTCTTGTAACAAGAAATGAGGCGTAATACAGCAAAAAAATACATTTAAAAAGTGGAGCCTACATCCAACGCATGTGCAATAGCGCCTTGGAGCAGAGATCCTGCGCAAGTGCAGGAACATGCCACTATTGTGCATGCGCAGGATTTAGGCCCTGCTTTTTAAGTGTATTTTTTAGTTGTATTGCACCTTGTTTCTTGTTACAAGAGGCACAGTACGATTTAGTGTATTGAAATACTTAATTTAAGCAGATTTATAGGGCATGCTAAAAATTGCACAGCATACATGTGCTCTGTTACAGACCTGCGTCTTTGAGATGGATGTACTTTCAGAGGTTGGCTGACACGTTCGGGCCAGTCAGACAGAAAAATAATGTAAAATTATGAAAAGTAGGTAAAAATATTACTTTTGGGACATACAGAGCCATTTTAGGCTAATTGTTTGTTTAGTATGTGCCTCGGGGAACACTGCTAAAAAATTATGAGAAACGTGGAGACAAAGCTGACAGTGCCCCTTTAAGGGTCACTCCCCATTACTCAAAAGGTTCACGAGCGCCTAGTGACTGTCTTGCTTACTATCTCAAAGACTACCACTAGAGGATATTAAAGGTTTCTCTTTACCATTACAATTACCCAGGACTGCTTTGGTTGTTGTTCACAGCTTTCACCACTAGATGACAGTGCTTTGCACAGACTTCCTTTTCTCATATACAGTACAACACTTTATTCACTGCTTTTACCAGTAGGTGGCTTTGCACAGGCTGCTCTTTTTTTCTTATAAAATGGCAGGGGAAAATCCAGTAATCTGATTGGCTCTTGGTTATGTATAAAATATGTTTTATATATGGTAAAAAAAATTGTTCTGTCCAACAGTTAAGTGTCCTGAGCCATAATCAGTGGGCATTTGGAACACTGGCATTTAAATTAGTCCCCTACAACCAGAAATGATTTTCCATCACAAACATGGCTGCTAATTTTACACTGCAAAAAAATCAGCTGGGCCCTAAAAATAAAACTACCTTGAATAAATAAGAAAACAAATGAATTAAATGTTGTTTCCATGATCATCAAATTTTCCTTACACACATAAACAGATTAGAAACATAAAGTATTGTTTCTAGTTTTCACTACAACTGTTTCTCTGCTGACAATGAAAAATCCCCCCCCCTCGTCTTTACCTGCTCATCAGGGAAATCTGTTCTGTTTGCCCTGACAATGACATAATTGAATCTCTGGCTGTAGCAGAGGCCTTTATTCTGTGTGTGTGTGTATACTGTACGTTAGGAGTAACACATTCTGCCAGAGGAACTGAGCAGAATTTTGAATCCACGTATTCCATGATAAACATTCCATGATAAGCATTCCATATCTTGAATCTTGATGCCAGCAAAGAACAAACTTTGTCCAGCAGTAATACAATGACATCATATATGACATCATTTGTAGTAGGTGGAAGGACTATTTTATCATAAATGTACACAAGTAAATCTATTGTTTTTACATATAAACATGTTTTTCCCAGCTGTAAAAAGTTGAAAAAAATGAGCCTATTTTATAAGTGCAGCAAGCCACTCCGGGGTATGTATAAAACATATTTTATCGCACGTCCAGTGGCTGAAGTCCCTAGGCCTGCGGCCTCATGCCTCACCACACCCCTGGCTGTGTGGCAAAATATGTTTTATACACATCCCGTCATGCCTTATTGCTTACATATACAACACTACATCCCCTAGCATTCCATATCCACGTCACCACTGTCATGTCTGTCCCCTCTGCTGGGGTATACACACTTCTAGGCCTTGCTTGGAATCAAACCTGGGAACTTGAGTCCCAAAGACAGCACTTCTAACCAAGCAGCTTCAGGGAAATTCTCCCTAACTGGGAATGTTAGAGATCTCCATTGATCATCATACTTGCAATCTCAGGGACCACCACTATAAGTCTCTCTTGCTGTTACAATTAGCATAGGAGTCTTGTCATTCAGAGTTTCACCACTAGATGGCACTGCTATGCACAGACTGCCTTTTCTTGTATGCAACAGGGACCAGCTCCGTTCTGACAGTTTTCTACTACACTAGTGATGTACATGTACGACTGCCCCCAAACAATGGCATTCAAGTTCTGTGATTCAATAATTGTCCGCTACTGAAAAAAAAAAAGAGACGCCAGCAAAAAGTTGTCACACACTCAAATGACCAAGGACACTGGGTTGCAATGTTCGCTGGTAAAACAAGATGATGGTAACACTTTGGAAGCCCATTTGGTACAAATTTCTGGAACTGGGAGAAACCCACTTGGCTGTGGGGAATAAAATCTTGGTTAAAAAAAATCTGTAATGCCATTTTTTAAAAACTTGCTTTTACTGTCTTATTCACTATAAAAATAAACCCAGAGACCTTGATAATGCTGTTCACCAGCAATTTCTTCTAAACCGTATTCTTACTTTTCGTAGTCGTGCTTGCAGTAGAGTTGTCGGTTGCGGCAGTAACAAGTCCCAGAGAGTGACTGCAGACACGCAGCACACTTGACGCAGCCTTCGTGCCAGGATCTCTCATTCACCCGCAGCAGGAAGCGATCAGAGATTGGGGAGTCACAGCCAGCGCACACCTCACGCAGCTTTGCCTCTGAACCTTGGCAGACAAAAGAGAACAAGACAGACAGACTCCTCAGCAATTTTAAGGTTTATGCACTTATATGACTGTCTCACTGTTCTTACCTACAAACGTTAAGACCACCAACACCTGTCTTTTAAAGAGATTTTTTTGTGTTCCAGTAGTAAAAATTTACAGTTGGCTTAAAAAGCACACTGGGAATGTTACAAGGCGTCAAACAAAATTTATGTTTTCGGTTGGAAATGATGTTATTGTTACATATATATGGGATAGTTTATGAAATTTTACTAACGTCTCTTGTATGTTTTAGATTTGATTTCAATATTTTGAAATGTTTTGTGGTTAATCTCTTTGTTAAGATGTATGTTGATACTATAGAATGATTTCAATCAATCAAGTTTATTATGTGACAAACAGCACTGTTGTTACAACATTTACTTTTGGACACGGATATTCCCCAATAAATACAGTTTCACAATAAATACAGTTTCACAATATACGAAATTATTAAATAAGAAAACATGTAAACATATATCCTATGCAGTATTTCAGTGGAATCAGGTATTAATGATTTAAACTTTGTGATTTATTGAATCTTTATGATAGTAACATTTTATTGATAAAAAAAGTACACTGTTACACAAAATTCCCCCAAAACTTGAATTTCAGTATCTTACATTTTGTTAGGATTGCAGAAATTTTTATACCGAAACTGAATCTTTTTTTTAATTGTATTTGTTACTACTGCTTATTCCTTTCCTGAAGTCATAAAACTATGCTTTTAGAGACCATGTATTTATTTATTGATTGGTTTATTTATTTGTTGTCACGGAAACCACTCCGATATCCCAAGCACAGAGTTACTGTACATACTCAGGTATAAGTCTAGTTTTGATGTCAAGAAGAGACTCTCAGATAGGGGTACTTGACTTATCTGCATGGTTGACCTATCTACGTGGTTGACAGAGGTAAACCATTTTTGCAATCGTGTAACCAGATTTTGTGTATAGCTCTGGCCACAAAGGCAGATTCTTTGCCTGAAGTTGGTCACAAAACAGATTTTTCCATCCAATTTGGGCAGCAAAATAATGTCTGTAATTGTGTTGAAATCGATAAGATAAAGGTGGTGTCCACTTATACGTCAGGTCAATTTGTAGCTGAGTATATACGGTATGACTTCAGGGCAGGCAGGGGCAGTGGGAATAGATGATGTCTATGGGGCAAAGAGCCTATTGTCATGTAAATAGCTTTCGTAATTAAGAATGGAATGTCCTGAAATTCAATTTTTTGGGGGGAAGGTTATGAGATTTGAGTCCTGTTGGTGCCAACTGGGATTTCTGTGCAAGACACTGGGAAATCATTCAAGTAAAAAAACACAAAGAGATGAAAGAATATTTGTTTTTAATTATTTCACAATTTATTAAGAGGGGTTACCTCAACTTAGATGCATCATCTCATATACAATGGAGTCCTGATCTACTCAGTTTGGCAGCTAGGATGGTTGAAGCATAGGGGAGGGTCAAGGGACTTGCTCAAGGCCACACAGCAAGCCAATGGTTGGTGTGGGATTCAAACATGGAATCCCTTGTTTCACCTTTCAGTGCTCTAGCCACTGCACCACCCAGCAGGTCCTTGGTGGATGAACTGACAGCGGGTGGACTAGATGGGGCCTATGCAGCAGGCCTCTGGAGTTCTGTGGTTCCATGGCATCAGAATTTTTAGCAGAACTTGCATCATGCTGCAGAATAAATGTAATGCCACGTACTTCACTGTTCTTGGGGATTTCCATTTAATGAACAGATTTTCCATAAATGCCTGACTCCTTCCCTCTCATTGTTTATCCTGAAACTCATCCTCTATGCAGGGGAGCATGTGATGTCATCAGTGACATTACATAGTATTTCAGCCAATGGCAGGACTGCATCCTGCCAGAGAAATGAATATTTCATGCTGCAGAAATGAACAAACACTGCCACAGATGCTAGGATCCCTGCCACAGAAATCAGGACTGTACTACCACACACTGCCTATGCTCCAGGGGAAAATGTGCTGTTCCCCAATATTCCTAGAAAAAGAACCAGGGCCCCACCACTGTCTCAGTGGGAGTTGGCTCAGATGCCAGAGCTGGGAAACAGTACTGCTGACAGCACCGTTTCTCTGTCAGCAGAGGAGCTGGTGCCAGTTATAACATGTTAGGTGGCCGCTATGGTGAGACAAGAAGCTCTCCCATCTAAGGCCAACAGTAGCACCACCTAGTGGAAGGATGGAGCTCAAGTTTTTATTTAAAGGAGAACAGTCACCACCAAGGGCTCTCACATTCAAGTGTGGGGCTGGTCCCAATGTGCAGTTTGTGTTCAACAACAATTTGGTTTACTTACTATTTCCTGTAGTATAGTAGATTATATCAGACTAATTTTGCTTAGTTGAAGGCTGACATCTTCTGTCACTACAAATCCCAGAGTCCTCTGCAGATGATACCAGAGCAGTAGGCAGTAATGAGAAGACTCAATACCTGCAGTGCATGTTAGAGTTTATATAAGCTCTGATCTTTTGTTTGCTGGTCCCTCTGTCCTGCATGGGCTATGTACAGTCACAGAGGACTGTACTTAGCCTCTGGAAAAAAAGCAGTCCTGGAAAACATCTGATCAGAGCTTGTACAAGCTCTAAAATGTGCTGCAAGCTATTGAATCTCTTACTACTGCCTACTGCTCTGAAGGACTGAAGATTCTGGGATTTATAGAAAAAGATGTCAGCCTTCAACCAAAAAAATGAGTCTGATATAATCTACTACACTACAGTTAATGGTAAGTAAACCAAATTGTTGTTGAACAAAAACTGCACATTGGGACCAACCCCAAACTTGAGTGTGGGGTCCTTTGTGCTGATTGTTCCCCTTTAAAACAGGAACAGATAACAAACTGCTAGTTGAGCTAATGCTCATTTTCAATGGCTTCCTGAAACTTTTACAATAAAATTGTACAAAAAATACAATACAACTATGTTCCATTACACTGGAGTTAAAACAATATCAAACTACTAAAGAGAAAACGTACACACGTGTAACAGTACAACATGAAGCAGGATGGTGGTGGGCATGCAGGGAAATGAAAGGGGCTAGTGGCAAATGGGATGGCAAGTCACCTGGCAAATCATCCTGAGGACTGGGCATACAGCACCGGGAGGATAATTATGCAATAATGACCGAGAAGCCTGTCATTTCCAAGGGATTAATGACTGTTTGGGGGGGATGGGTGGTCCATGGTGCAGTCAAGGGCCACCTCCCTCTAGCCGGTCATTAATCCAAGAAAGTGACCGACTTTGAGGTTGTTATTATGACTATAAGTCTAACCACAATAATAACTTTAGTTTTTGTTGGTTTTTTGTACTTATATTTTGGTTTTAGCTGTGTGGCACGAGCCGTGCGTGCCGCAGAGCGTCAGTTGGCAGCTGGATCGGTCATTTCTAAGACAATAATGACCAACCCAGTAGCCAATCAGGAGCCTTGCTAGGCTTATGAATAATTAATTAGACTTATAAAAAGTTATGTAAGAGGGCCACCCAACTGATCCAGTTATAGAGCGGATGCAAGTTGCCGCATCAGGAGACAGATTACACTGAGGTAGCTGCCACTCGGCAGTGCCCTTAGTTGGGGTGGGATGGCAGGGAGTTTTGGTGCCACAGTGCCCCCCTGTGACTGGACCAGAGAACTTACTCCTTGCCACAGGGACACAGTGACATACGAGGTAGACATAAGCACTTCTTATGCTATGGGGTGGAGGGAGGGACTTTGAGAGAAAATCAGGGACAAAACACATGTGCAATTATCCATCTATATGGAGGTCATTGGTAACCTCAGGCTCTGCTCCATGCAGATCCCCACTGGCTGGGATGTTGGGTGGGCAGTTAACAGGGCTGAGGGATGGCCAACTACGCAGAGTGAGACCTGAAGAGGAGGAGGAGCAAATGTCTAGGGGGAGGGGGGCCAAAAAGCAAGACTAAAAAAACAGCTATGAAAAAAAGTACAAGAAATGTATTTAAGTGCCAGTGGTATCCTGTCCAAAACCATCAGAACCCTAATAACCCACTGTGCAGGCATGGTTGCAGAAATAGGCCTATTGAGGGCCTATAGTAGCCTTCTTTTTTCATGCTATTTACCCCCCTGATAGCTACCTCACATCCTGCCCTGAACATCCTGCCCCCTAATGACCTCCGAGCCATGACACCTACTATGTGGTTGGCATTCCCCCATGGTTCACTCGCATGGTGGAAGCTTCAGGGGTGTCCCAGTCTGGGGCCGTCACTCTCTCATATGCTTTTGTTCTCCCATCATATGTGTTCCTCCCCCATCAGTTGGTGCTGTGGACTATCCAGTATTCACTGTGACCCTAAAGAAGAGCCAGTGAGACTTGAGTCCAACATCCTTCTTGGTGTGCCATAGTGGTCACTGTGGAAGGGGTGAAGGCACCGCCCTCCCCAAGTCCAGGAACTCATATGTCTGCAGCACCCTTCAGCTGTGGGCCACTGACAAGTGGGGACTCAGGCTAGCTTCCGAACTGAGAGCGCCCAAAAGGTAGGATGGCAACTACCACTGGTCAGCTGGGGCTCTCAACAGTGTTGGGGAGTAATGAGTTACTTGTAACTAATAATATTTATTTTTTAATAACCTAGTAATAGCATCCATTTGAGAATAAGTAACTGTTAAAATATTACTTTTTTCCTAAAAGTAACTAGTTGCTGTAATGTCAATTATTGGTTACTATTAGACAGGATCTATTATTCGTGCACTATTCTATCTATTCTCAAACACTTTACCAATTACCAGCACTGTATAGAAATAGGGCCAAGATTCATCTGATAGTTAGGGAGGGCAGACAGGATGGGTCTTTTTGCTTTTTTTTCCATAAAGGATGGTCCTTTTTCTATTACTTTTTCTTTTCTTTTTTTCTGTAAAGGATGGTCCTTTTTCTGCCACCATGATCATCTATATATCTATGTACCTATACCAACATCACTCCCACAGAAATTGTTTTCATACATAAAACTAACATTTATATCAGCAGAAGACACGTGATTAAAAAGCTATATAACGTAACGTAAAACGTAATAGGCTTTACTATGCCATTACTTATTGCTAGTAATAGATTAGTTGCTTTATTTGTCCTTGTAAGAACAGATCCAGAAGCAAATGGTTTTGATACCTTTTATTGGCCCAACATAGTTGTTACAGAAGAAAACAATATCTAAACTTTCGGACCAACCAAGTCCTTCCTCAGAGATTTATGACAATTGTTCAGAGAGTCACAATCTATTAAACCCAGATCATACATAAAAAACTGAAAACATTCTCATTGATTAAAAGTACCTTTTTCAAAAACTCACAAATGTCAACAGAATGAATAGAATGCCTTTTAGCTTGCTGTTACTGAGGATCATTTCACGGACAAATCCATAGTTGAGCCGAACACTCAACCAGGCAAAGCCTGTAACTGACACTATTAATGATTCAATGGCCTACACAGACAGTATAGTATTATGCTTGTGCAACTGTGTTACTTTGGTTTTGGCTGTTCACACACTCTATTCCAGAGGAATTACCAACCTGTAGGGGTACCAAAGGCAAGGAACCCTCAAAGAGGGTTCCACCCCTAGAGGTGCTGCTGGACGATTCTCTTGGCTAAAGGTACCTTAGGAAGCATCCCGAGGAGAGAGGCAATGCCACTGGAGGAGGGGGGAGGATGGTGGGGCAAAGAAAAAGTGCTTCAGAAGGAGGCTGAGAGGAACTGGTTATACAGCTCAGGAAGTGGGAGTGGCTGGCTGCTTGTCCATTGAACTACAGGCCCAGCCTTCCAATTCAATGGCCCATGCAGCCAGTATAGTGTTATGCTTGTGCAACTGTGTGTTACTTTTGTTTTGGCCATTCACACTCTCTATTCCTGAGGAATTACCACCCTGTAGGGGTACCAAATGCAAGGAACCCTCGAAGAGGGTTCCTCCCCTAGAAGTGCCGTGGGATGATTCCCTTGGCTAAAGGTACCTTAGGAAGCATACTCCAAAAGAAATGTATTGGTATGAAGAACTTTAGCAATTGGAGCCATGAGGCAGGGTGGAATAGGCAAAGGCAGCTTGAGAGGTAATGAGATGTGCAGATGAGTAACTGGCATGAGTAAGATGGTTTGCACTGGAGACTGAGGGGGCCTCCTAAGGAGAGAGGGAACGACAGGTAGGGACACCATCCACCTCCATCCAACAGTGGAACCTACCTAAAGGAATTAGGAAACGCTAACTATGGCTAGCTAATGTTTATGACCTGAGGCACAGAGGAGAGAAAAAAACCCTTTGAGGAGGAAATCTCTGGGGATCCAAGGCCTAGGTCGCCTTCCCTCCAGGCTTGGGATATCTTGTTTAGTGATGGCTCTGCTGCTGTGATTTGGAAATGTAATTAAAGGACGATGGAAAATATTCCAATTTGGAGGAAAGCTCTCACTTGATCCCTCTAATGGGAATGCTGTGGAAGTTTGTGAGCGCTACTCTACAACAACAGGCAACCAAGGTGGGAGGAGGAGAGCAATGACTGCTGAGGTGTTCACTTGGCCTACTCACCTTAAAAACAAACCAGGTGAACTGGAGGCAGTCATGGGGAGAACAACTTTGAAGAGTGCCTCCAAACCCACTTGGGCAGCTAAAGGGGCCCTGTGACAGTCCCATCCCTTCACCGTTGAGTCTTAAATTCTGCAACTTGAGGTGCCGTCGGTACAGTTGACAACTGAACGTCCACCTAGAGTGAGGACATTCCCAACTATTGGCTAGGTGAGAAGGACCCTGCTCCAAGCTTCACATGCTCAAGCTGCGGACTCTGGGTGCACAGCGAGACCATCGGCTGCAGGGTAGCCCTACGCCATGGAATTAATGGTCATGGTTGGCATGTCCCAGAAAAGAAATGAGGAGGAAAGCTGAATGAAGCGGTGAGTGCTGAGACCCTCACATAGGTCAGATGTGTTAGTAGCAAGCACTGAGCAAATGAATTGCGTAAGCAATGAGTGGACCTCTACACAGGTCTGTAAGGCACAGTAGCAATGGTTGAACCTGCATATAGGTCTGTAAGGCAAAGTTGCAATGGTCGGACCTGCACGTCAGTCAGAGGAGCAGCAAATATGAATTAGGAGGGGCAAGCCAACCAGTCCCACTAAGGAAGCCAATGAAAGGGCAACAAATGCTCAGAGGATTTTAGCAGTGGAGGCAGGATTCGAACATGAGGTAATCAGGTCGCACAGGGGCACGGCTCTTCAACAACACCCCCAAGTCCCCCGCCATAGGAAAAACAAAAAAGTGATGTGAAAGGCCATGACCCACATGCAGATATTAAAACTAGATTACAGCATCAGCAGTAGCCTAGCTGACCTCCAGAGTACAATAGCAGTGTGCAACCTAATAGAGCAGCATCAACACTGAATAACTCTGGGTTATAGGGGTAGCAATCGGAATGAACATAGAAACTGTAGGAGGGCAATGTTCTGAAGCAGCAAATTGGCTAGGCAGTGCAGTGAAAACAGCAGCAATGAGGTATGAGGTAGGAGGTAGGAGTTCAGGAGGCAGGATTGAGCTGCATAGGCTAGGGTTCAGAGTGAGCCTGAACCAGGTGAAAATAATTGAGGTGTATAGCACGGAGCAGCAGCAGGGAAACAACTTGAGGTGAGCACGCAGAACCTTAGCAGTTGCAAGTGTGAGGTCTGGGAGCAAGCTGCATGAGTTCTGGAGTAACAAAATATAGGCAGAGACAATGAGTCTAGAAACAGAAGCCCACCAAATGAAAAAGAGCTGAACAGGACACACACACACACACACACACACACACACACACAGAAGCACAGAAACAACAACACAAAGAAGCACACAGCCAGAGGCAGCAATACAAACCAAATGAAGGAGACCAAAAAAAGAGGAATACCTGCAGAACCAAGCAGGACAAAAAATGGTAAGATGGGGGGGGAGGGGGGCCAAGCCCCAGCAGGCTGCAGAGGAGACGGCAGAGCCTCTGGCTGCAAAGAAAAAGTGCCTCAGAAAGAATCTGAGAGGGACTGCTTATATGGTTCAGAAAGGGGGAGTGGCTGGCTGCTTGTCCATTGAACTACAGGCCAAGCCTTCCAAATGTGTGTGTTAGCAGAATACATTCAAAATTAAAAGCAGGACCTTTAGATAAATACCACAAATGTTAAAGTTAAAACTTGATAGTATTGTATGATTAAAAACTGTACAACATAAATATATGTATGGAAATAAGAGGGGAATAAGAAAAATGTACCTTGTATGAACAACTGTTTAAAGCATTCATACAGCGTACAGTTTTAACTTGAACATTTGTGGTATTGATCTAAAGGTTCTGCTTTTAATTTTGATTGTATTCTGCTAACACACACATTCATTATGAATTTCAGTTACAGGCTTTGCCTGCTTGAGTGTTCCGCTTATCTAATGGATTTGTTCTTGAAATGATTCACAGTAATAGCAAGCTAATGGGATGCTATTCATTCCATTTAAATTTGTGATTTTTTTGAAAAAGGTACTTTTAACCAATGAGAATTTTTTCTATTTTTTATGTATGATCTGGGTTTAATAGATTGTGACTCTCTAAACAATTGTCATAAGTCTCAAAGGAAGGACTTGGTTGGTCCAAAAGCTTAGACACTGTTTTCTTTTGTAACATCCATGTTGGTCCATTAAAAGGTATCAAACAATTTGATTCTGGATTTGTTATTACTAGAAATAGGTACTACTGTTACAGTTACTTATTACTTTGCTAAAAAAAATAATAAGCAACTGTAAGGTGTTACAAATTTCTAAAGTAACTAGTAATGCTAATGTAATTACTAGTGAGCATTTTAATGCTTGGATAACCGGTTTGTAAAAAGGAAAAAATACATTACAACTGCCCAGTTGAAATTATGCGTTACAATCAGATGGTTGTAAAAGCTCCCTCAGTTGAGCTTGTGCTGTGAATGGTGCAAGCTCTAGCACTCAATTGCCACTGTATTTAAAAATGCTCACTAGTATCCGGCCGTTGGCACAGCACTTGGATTTCCTCTCGCAACACTGGTGACCTGGGTGCAGGAGCGGACCCGGGAGTCAGAGGGCTGGCCGGGGGGAGGATATCTGAGCGTCCGATGGACTGCTCCAGTCCTCTGAGGGGAGGGAAGGGGGCACACTGGCTCGGGGGTGGCATCAGAGGTATCACAGCCCCGATGCCCGCACCAAGAGGGGACAGCATGATTGATGCCTGTGTAAGCCTTGGCATCATGGCACATCACACTCTGGGAGGGCGTACTTACAAAAATGCCTCTCCCAGCGTTACACCGATGTGAGGGCCCGATACTGGGTCCCCACCTACCTGCAGCTGCAGTACTGCCCCGGCTCCCGATGATGGCATGATCCCTCTGGGGAGGGGGTTTAGGGGTGCCCCCCCACTGTGTCCCTGCTTGGGGGAGGTAAGCTAGGGCTCCATGAGGGAGTCGTCGGCTGGAAGAAGTGGCCAAGGTAAAGCAGTCGGGTAACAGTGCTGGGTTGGGGAGGGGGTAAAAATAGAAAAAAAAAAATGCTCACTAGTAATTATAAAAACAAGACACGTGTGGGTGTGCGTAACTCAGAATTTTATACACATTCTTGGTTTGGGCTGCTTTTATAAACCCCTAGAGCAAAGCTCTAGGGGTTTATATAGCATCCCACACCTTGGGTGTGTGTAAAATTCTTGTTACACCCACCTACCCATGTATCATTCTCTATATAATTATTAGTCTTTATTTTTAATACACACATAACTGTATTGTAATTATCTGTTACAATCGGCTGTGTGTAATGAAGAACTGTCAATCAGCTGTGCAACTCTCAAAGCCCACAGTACAAACCCAGTGGGTTGGCGGGCAGGGCCAGGCTGTCTCTTCCTCACTCCCACAGTCTCGCTGGGTAGCATATCCTTAGCCCTCTGTGCACATTCATCCACTGTCCACTGATATGAGCCTCCCTTACTGTATGGCTTTATTAAATCTTCATCATTGGCAAATCATTTCTTACACCAAACAACTAGATTTGACCCATCAAAGAGGTCTTATCACCTGTCAGGTAAGTCAGTCAGTGTTGTTAGTTGAACTTTTTTTTTCCTCAACTGTCACAGTTACTGGGAATTCCAAAGCAGTGCAGTGATATTTCTATGTAGTTAGGTCTGGCTAGAAAGGCTTGCGAAGCACTTTCCAGACCCGTGTGGTTATTGGTTGGTTACCGCACAGGTCTGGACAGCTATTGACCAATTAGATCACTCGATTTTTTTTTGTCCATTTTATAATGGAGCTTTACATGCAGAGCTTCTGCTCAGCTGACATGACTCAGTTTTGGGGCTAGGTAATTTAAAATGAATATTAGGCAAGGTAAAAGCTGCATCAAAAGGGGGGCATAATTAGAGGAAAAATAGGGTTATTTCAAAACAAACACAAAGTAGTAAACTGGGATTATTAAACAGATTTTACACATATCCAAATTTACAATAGTATTAAAAAATGTATACAGCGGGTTTATGTTCCCTTTAAATACAAGTAGGTGTAATGATATATCTTTGCCTGCTTAATGTAAACAGGCCAGTGAAGTTACAAATATTTTACCAGTGCTGTTGTACTGGGATAGCAGCACTGGATTCTGAGCTCCTCTGCCAATAAGATTTCAGGATTGTTTTATACCCATTTCTTAATCTCTACGTAATAACTGGTTCGCCTTGTGTGTAATTCTCGATATGTGATAATGACATCACTCTTGTGTATAATGGAGCAAGAAACACCTACAGCCCATCAACTGGTGCAAAATTACTATGGGAATGTAGTAACTTTTTTTTTTAGGCAAGGCAAGACAGTTTTATTTATAAGGCGCCCAATCCCGGAGGCTCTGGGTGCCGAACATAAATAAGAACATACAGCAGTTAAGTAAAACATATAATAATACCTCAATAAGGCCATAACAAAGATAACATTTAACAGTATTAATAACAGGGTTTCCAGAAGTCAAACTTCAAGGGACTGGCCGGAACTAAAGATGGTATCAGCAATCAAAGGCCAGGCTGAAGAGGCGGGCCTTCAGCCTTCCCTTAAACACCTCAATTGAAGGAGCCTCCCAGACTGCAGGTGGAAGAGAGTTCCACAAGGTAAGCCCAGAGACACTAAAAGCACGATCTCCCGAGATCTTGAGCTGAACCTTGGGAACGTCCAGGAGGCCCGTCGAGGAGGAGTGGAGGGAACGGGCAAAGAACTCCGGTGTCAGGAGCTCAGACAGGTAACCAGGACCCAGCCCATATAGGGTCTTAAAGGTGAAAAGACCCACCTTGAAAACAACTATCCACCTGACTGGCAGCCAGTGCAGAGCATGGAGGACCGGAGTCACATGACTGGACCTCAAAAGGTCCATCAGCAACTGGGCCGCTATGTTCTGCACCAGCTGCAGTCTGTGAAGGGGCTCCTCCCATGACCCTGAAGTACAGAGCATTGCAGTAATTGAGCCTAGAAATCACAAAGGCATGTACTAGTGTTGGCAGTTCCTCAGGTGGAATGAGGGTCTTAATCCGAGCAATGTTCCGCAAGGGGTAAAAACCACTGCTGACTACAGATGACACCTAATCTTCAAAGGTCAATCTGCAATCAAGGATCACACCCAAATGTCACACCCTCTGACAAACCACCAATGGAGCGGACCCCTGAACAAGTCCAGAGTCAGCCCCTGGTGGCAACCCATCACACCCATGACCAGGCTCGATCAGCAGCACCTCAGTCTTAGCCAGGTTGAGTCTCAGCCAGCTGGAAGCCATCCAATCACTGATTTTAGCCAGACAGCTCTTAAGCATGTCAACAGCTCCTGATGTTCCAGGTGCAAAAGACAAATACAGTTGGGTGTCATCTGCATAGCGGTGAAACTCCACACTGTATTACCGAATGATCTCACCCAGGGGCAGCTTATACACTGCGAACAACATCGGCGACAAGATCAAACCCTGAGGTACTCCACAGGACAGAGGCATTAGTGTGCAAATACCATTGGTGTGTGATGCCTGGTTAAACCACTTGAGCTTACCACCCCTCCCCCCAAGATGCAGCAGCTTGTGGTGTACTACTCCATCATATGAGAGTCACAGGACTGAATCTTGGTGCCAGCTCCCCTTCCTCAGGTATGAGGAGCCAGGATAGATGTAGAGCATTGCACACTAATACTGGGGGAGAGTGGCACTGGAAGCTTTTCCATGACCACAGTGGCTCTAGTGGGGGTGGGGACGGCATTAATGTTGTAAGTGGCCATACGATATTGGCAATCCCCGCCAACAGGAAATTCACTGCTGGGCATCAGCTTCTGCCATAGGGTGATGGTTAGGACAACAAACAGGGAAAAATTCTGCCACTTGGAGAATGCTGCCAGTTACCTGCCTATCAGCCTTAAGCTGCTGAATGGATTGGGCTCCTCCTTTCTTTCTCCATGGCTAGATGGGTGTGCCATATATATGCTTCCCTGGCTCCGAGTAGCTACCACAATGGGGATTCCTACTGTGGGGGAAACAAACCACAGGGCTGGAGGACCCCTGGGAAGTTCTGCAAGGAGACTGCAAGTCCCAAGTAGGTGTGCCATAGGGGTGACTGGAATGGTGAACCATGCTGAAGAATGCAGAAGTGGAGGTGAGCTGGTGGGGTGCAGGGAAAATGATTGATGACATAAAAAACACTTGAGCTTCACTCTTGGGTGTGTAAAAAAACATGTTGCAGACTATTCCTGATTCATTATTTGAACACAATGTTATAGAAACGTAGAATCTGTCGGCAGAAAAGAACCACTTGGCTGATGAAGTCTGCCCAGACCTGTCTCCAATACTGAATACTGTGATGGTGGAAGGGACTTAGTCCATCTTGTCCACCTTTTCTTCTGCAGAGCAGTGACTATACTCACATTGAGTATGGGCACACATCTGGAATATTACCCTTATCATGCTGTGTAACCCTCAGTGCCATTCTCACTCATCTGTCTAGACCTGCCTTGAAAGGCTGAACAGCACTAGCTTTCACTACCTCACCGAGCAGGCTACTTCACACGTTGATCATTCTCCATGGGAAGTAATGCTTTCTAAAGTTAATAGCTTTCCAACACTGGCCCAACCTACAGTACATCAGCTTGTATGAGGATCCCTCCCTGCCATGGAAACAGCCAGCAACTGTATTATAAATCATGACATCATTCTTACTCTGCAGGATTGTCTATTTTAAAACATTTGAGGCACTCTAGTCATAAGAAGGTGCCTTGTGCTAGTAGTTCTAAAGTTCTGAAGTTCTTAGTTCAGTTGGCATAGTCCATTTCTCACATACTGTAGGTGATTATGTAATTTATACCACGGGAGGGATGAATACAGTCAGCACTCATTTATCTGCCTGTCACTTATCCATCACACTTGTTTTACATCCCCAAGCCTAAGCTACCTTTTGCTATGTTGTCACAGAATCCATATTCAGATAACTGTTACACTCTGCCATCCGTCTATGACAATGGCAATGGATGACGTTGGCTGAATGCGGACTGCAACATGAAGGAATAAAAGTGGTTATCGGAGTATTTTTTTCCCCCAATTGTTTAACCAGGTGAGACACACTAAGCTCAAAGCTTGTTTACACGTGCAACCTGGGAGCACAGGGAGGTTAAGTGACTTGCTCAGGGTCACACAGTATGCAAGTGGGGGCTGTGGGATTCAAATCCAGGTCTCCAGATTTGCAGGTCACAGCCTTAAACCACTGTGCTGTACTGCCTCCCTCTAGAGTGAATAACATGTTATTGTGAGAGAATCTCTGAGACACTCCACCTTCCTTACACCTGGGTATTGTGTCCATCAGATATGTTGCTGATGCACATGTGACTTTCAAGAAGAAAGTCCGTCCCCTCTTCCCTGTGATGCCCCCGTATCAGTTCGAATTGTGCATCTGATCTGGTTGCGATGCATCACAACAGCTCCGACAGTTTTGAAATTCATTATAAATACTTACGGTAAGCTCATTTTCTGAAGTTTGGAAACTACCACTAGACATTCTTATGTAGCAATTATAAATTCAGGCGTCTATTGTGGTTACGTCGTGTGATTTTCTAGTACTTTATTATGAGTTCTGTTCAGGCTGTTTTATAGGACAATAATGTATTTTCCTTGGGGGACTCTGCCCCAGGCCTTTGGGCACCATTTGCTGTTATTTTGGTTACTGACCAGCCCCAAGGAACAGTGCTATTCTTTAGTTTTTTCTTAGCTTAACATTGTGCCTGTTAGCAGCAATAAAAAACTTACATCTGCATGCTCTATGGAACATCTCCCATTTATACCATGGGAGAGATGACTAATATTTAGGAATAAAAGTGGTTATTTGATCATTTATTCACCTACAGGACAAATAACATGTTATTTTCCCTGTAGCCTTTTCACAAGGCAATGGCATTCAGTGTTCCATGGAGTAAGACATATGGCATTCCCGGATTTTGATTAATTGGTTTCTTTTCAATAATTCTAGGATTTTACTGTAATTGTCTGTATTTATATTACTTAATTGTACAAGCGCTTTGATCTTTTGGAATTGCACTTTCTATAAATAACTGATTGATTGATTGATTGATATAAACAGGACATTCCACAGGGCATCCAGGAATAAGCTTTTTATTCACTCTGGAATGTTGCAAACAGTGCTGACCTAGAACTCGTGGCTCCACTTTGCTCTGCCACTTGTTGCTAGGCAACACTATTGGCAGCATTCCAGAGTGAATAAAAAGCTTATTTTTGTATACCCTATGGAATATCCTCTATTTATGCAAACTAACACTAACAGAATAATGCATGGGAAGTCATGCTAACAAGGCTGCGTTTCCATCAAGGGTTCTGATAACATCATCACGGCCTCGAGAGTGAAGTTTGAGAGGTCCCTGATGTTATCAGAACCCCAGTATGGAAACACAGCTGAGTTATGCATGGTTATCCATATCTTATTTTGTATAGTATATGGTTTAAAACATAACATTTAAAAATGTATGCTTTTTTTCTCTCCAATAAATCTTTTTTTTTCCAAGTTAAAGTGATTTTCCGACTTAGCTGAGAGCCGCTGCCACTCACATATTGTGCTAGCTGCCCTCAGCATTAATTATTCCAGCCTGGTTTAACAAATACATTTTCCCCATACCTTAGTTTTTTTACTTGCAATTTTCCAAATCACTCTGCAGCCCGATCCATTCTGAGTGCCCCGGTGCTTCTGACAAGCCCCCATGCTCAAGCATGTAATGACATGTGACCAGGGAGAGCACGGAGGCGTGCCCCATTGAAATGAATGGGGCTGGATTTCACATGCATTTTTAAGATCAAGAATGGCCACTTAAAAATTAATGAAGGACACTGCTCGACTAACAATATGTGAGTAGCTGCCCTACATCAAAAACTTCCTTAAAAAAACAACCAACCAACCAACCAACCACAGTGTGAAAACCAAGGCAAGCGTGATCAAGCTAAATGAGGCAGAGGAATGGGTAGAGGATGGAAAGGATAAGATGGAGCTACTGGACAATTATTATCCTGCAACGGGGGGAGGGAGCTATGCTGGACCTGGTTCTGATGAGTGGTGCGCATGTCCAGGAGGTGAAGGCAGACGCACCACTGGCAGGAAGCGACCACAACACAGTGTGGTTTCAACTGGACATGGGCAAAGAGAAGATAGGAATTAAAATAAGAGTTTTGGACTTCAGGAGGGCAGATATAGAAAGATCGGGTGTATTCTGTAAGGGCATCTCAATGGAATCAAAAAAGAAATGGGTGTGGACCAGAAATGGGCTGTCATCAAGGAAGGGCTATTGGCAGCCACTGATGTGTGCGCCAAAGTGAAGAGCAAGAAAGACAGAGCCAAGAAGCCCAGCTGGTTTGACAGGGAGGTTGCTCAGGTAGTTAACAGCAAAAGGGATGCCTTCAAAAAGTACAAAAGCTCCAGGGGGGATGAAGACAGGGAGGAATACAGCAGCAAAGCAAAAGAAGTGAGCAGGGTAGTACGACAGGTCAAGTAAGAACTACAGCTGGCTGGGGGAGGTGAAAATGGGTGAGAAGGCCTTCTTCTAGTACATAAGGGAGAAAAGGGTCATCAAAGATGGGATAGGCAGGCTTAAGAAGGGGGAGGAGCGGGTGGAGGGTATTGTGGAAAAGATGGAGGTACTTAATGAGTACTTCTTTTCGGTTTTCATGAAATGGAGGGGAATGAGGGAGGAGTCATGGACGGGGAGATAGACACTGATAGGGTGAAGAAGGGTTTGAAGGCCCTGAAGGTAGATTAGTTCACAGAGCTGGATGGCATACACTCAAAGTTTCTGAGGCAATTAACAGATGTGCTGGTGGGCTCCCTACCCTTTAAAATCTCACTGGAAACAGGAGTGATTCGCCTGGGCTGGAGAGTAGCTTATATAATGCAGCTACATAAGAGTGGGCCAAGGGACGACCTGGGTAATTATTGGCCGGTTAGTGTGATCTCAATAGGGAGGAAGTTCATGGAGACCATTCTGTGGGAAAGACTGGTAAACTTTCTGGACCATTCTGGACTCCATGATGATAGGCAGTATGGGTTTATGTCATTGAGGTCCTGGGAGACCAACCTAATTTCTTTGATTGGGTAACAAGGGCAGTGTACAAAGGCCAAGCAGTGGGCATACTGTATCTGGATTTCAGTGAGGCCTTGGATGCTGTCCCCCACAGGAGATTGATTAGGAAGCTCGAGGACTTGGAGGTTGGAGCAAAACAGGCAAGATGGGTAAAACACTGCTTACAGAACAGAAACCAGAATATAGTGGTTTTGGGGTGGGTGGGTTCTTGGATGCTAAGCCAGTCACTAGGGTGTCCCACAGGGCTTGATACTCAGCCCAGTGTTATTTAACATCCTCATCAGTGATATTGCTGAAGGGTAAAAGGCAAAATTTGCCTTTTTGCAGATGACACAAAGTTCTGTGGGAGGGTGGACATGGAAGAAGGGAGACAGGACATTAGAGAAGATCTGGCTAAACTGGAGAGATGGTCAAGTATATGTCAACTGGGTTTCAGTGCTGAAAAGTGTAAGGGTAATGCACTTAGGGGTGGAGAACCCTGAGACCACATACTGACTGGGAGATGTGCAGGTCATCAAGACAGTGGAGGAGAAATACTTGGATGTGATCATCAGGAGTGACATGAAGCACTCGGCACACTGCATGACAGCAGCGGCTAAGGTGACTAGGATGCTGTGATGTATAGCCAGTGGTATAACTAGTAGAAAGGTGGAAGTCATTCTGCCACACTATACAAGTCACTGGTATTGGAGCCCTTACCTCAAGAAAGACATCAACTTACTGGAGACAATGCAGAGAAGGGTGACCGAGATGATCCAGAGACAACAGGGTAGGCCCTACAAGGAGAGACTTAGAGATCTCAACATGTACTGCCTGGAGGATAGAATGGAGGGGATGGCATGATTAAAACCTATAAATGGCTTAAGGGTTTCAACAAAGTGAACTCTGAGGGTCTATTCAAACTTAATGGGAACAAGATCTCTAGGGGGTACTACCTCAAACTGGTGATGGTGGTGGGGGGTTCAAGAGGGAAATGAGGAGGCACACTTTCACTGAAGGGTGGTAGCAAAGCAGAATGAGTTGCCAGAGGAAGTGGTCTCCTGAAAACTGCAGATAGCGTCAAGAAGCAATAGGACAGGGTAAAAGGGAAAATAGCATGGGGGGGTGTGGATGGGAGGGGGGATGTCAAGGGGGAGGGAGGAGCGGATGGAAGGAAGGGAGCGGATCACTTGGTAGATAATGAGAGGTCTGTAAACTCAAGCAGACTATTTATTTATGTATTTATTGAATTTTGTTGACCCAGTAGGCCCACTGAGATTAGAAGTCCATTATTCAGGGGCGACTGGTGGGGGGAGGGCGGTACAGATGGTAACCAACTGAAATTGAACCAGATTAAGCTGTTGGTGGTATTTTTAGTGAATGGGGGAAATTTGGCCAGGACATAGGAGGCAGAGGGTGCTCCGCTTACTAAGGGGGATATTTTATTGATGTCTCCTGTGTGTTATAAGGATGGAGAGGTGGAAAGAAATACCCCAGGGGTCTCACAGGAAACTTTTAACTTTGAGTGTGGGCATCAAGATGCAAACTTTAAACTGGGAAATAAAGTAGAGGATGAGGGAAAAAAGCATAGAAGGGAAGATTTAGGTCCTTCTAGCGTTCGTTTAAAGGTGGAATCAGGCAGTAGGGTGCAGTCTGTGAAATGTTATGCAGACATATTACAAAGTAAAAATATTCCCTCAAACTAGAAATCTGAGGGTGCAGCCCCTCCTCCTAGGGAAAGAAGGAGACCAGGATGGTCTAATACAGCAAGCTTTAATGACCCCCCCAGGAGATTTGCTGTGTGCCCTCGATACAAGGGGGCCTTGAAATTTTCCCAGACAGGCATCATGTGGGGAGAACTTTGTTGAAAGAGTCTATGAAGTTTATAGCTTCTGAAATTTACGCTGTAATACATATCGTAGGGGAGGATATGTTTGATGTCAGTTTTAGGTCCATGAGAGGCCTAGAGCATTTCTGGTTGAAATATGATAACTTGAAAAATACCCCACTGTGGTCATCCTTTATAGCGATTCCCCTGACTAAGCCTTCGGTTAAGAACATAACTGTGATGTTTTGTACTGAATGTGTACATGTTAGAGACATTATGCAGTGGCTAAACCAAAAATGTACAGTGCTAGGTCTTCCAGAGGCAATAATTGATGACGAATTTATCTGGACTGGGGGATGGAGGTTCAAGGTGAAATTGAATCAAAATGAAAATGGTATTGAGCACATCCCCAACAGTTTTTTCTTGGGTAGAGATAGGGGTGTAGTCTTCTACCACAGGCAGCCCAAGGCATTTTATAGGTGTGGGTCTCGAACACACCTATCTAATGTATGTGATGTCATCATATGTGGGTTATGTGGGGAATGCGGCCATAGTAACTCAGAATGTGCGAACCATGTCAGATGCAACCTTTGTGAAGAATACGGCCACATGTTCCAAAATTGTCCTTGGGCTGCCAGAAACAACAAGAGGAGTATGAATCAGGAGGATCTAATAAATAAAGCTCAACAGGCCGGGGCAAGGGCAGAACCTACTGCTCCCCCTACCCCGGAGGATAGGGATGAAGAGGGGTTCTCAAAGCACCAACCTACGGATAACTTAAATCTGAACAGGAGTGAGGAATCAGCAACAAAGGTGATAGAAAAAGCAAGACGCCCCCTGCAGGAATAAGATCAGAAGCAGTAATTCCATTAGCAGGCATTTTGAAGGTGGAGGAAGAGAAAGGTACAGAGGAGGTGATGAGGGGCCAGGAACCTGTGGAACTAAATATGCCCCCCCAATGCCTGGCGGTTCTCAAGACCCATTGAGGAGATGGAGTCCGAGGAGCAACAAGGGACTGTTTTCAGAGACCAAACTAGAGAACTCGTACGAAATCTTGGATGATCGTGTGGGGGAGGAAAATCACTCTGGAGAAGAGGAATCGGATGAGTCTCCGGGGGTTCAGTCAGGGAAGCAACTCCTCCAAGGGTTGGACAAACAGGGATATCAGATTAAGAAGAAAAAGATGGAAAGAAGGAACTTAAAATGATTTGTTGGATTGAGTGTCCTTGCTAAAGGAGAGTTTCTCTTTTTTTTTTGGAAAAAAATGATATTGTTTTCAGTAGCATCAATAAATGTTTGTAGCATTTTGAATAGGAAAAAAGGGAGGCCATGTGGACAGAATTACGAAGCTTGGCATGTGAGGTGATTTTCATATAGGAAACATGGTTGAATTCAGTACAATCCGTAGCTCAGGCAAAAAGGGAATGGATTTGAGGACCATCATACTGGACCTTTGGTTTGGATAAAGGAGATGGGTGGGGTTTTTATTTTCAGGAATGGGACTTAAATTGTCCAAGATTGTTGATTTACAACCAGGGAGAGCTTTAGTGATTGATGAGCTATGGTATGGGCAACTGAGCAGGTTTATAGTAGTCTATGCTTCTTGATCAAAGGTGGAGAGGGTGGGTTTGTTTGAACTAATTCAGTCTTTTTTTGTGTACATCAGGGAATATTTACTATGGGGGTACTTTAACTGCACGTTAGATATTTTGGAGAGGAAACAAGTTGGAAAAAAGATGTATTGTGACTTGGCTGCTTTAAAAAAAGTGTTGAAACAGCGGAGTTAAAAAATGTTTTTGTTATAAATTCACCTTTATGAAAGGCATTTTGTTTTCAAAATTCAACTATGTTTTTATATCTAAGAGGTTAGATATCTATAATGTATCTGTAATACCTTCAGCGTTGTCAGATCATTTAATGATTAAAAGTGTTATTTGTACAATAACAGGTATTGAGCAACCTAAATCAAGGTGGAAAATGAATGTGAGTAGTTTACTGACAGACAAAGTTAAATCAACAATAGGGGATCTGTTTGTGTATAGGGCTTCTGTAATAGGGTTATATGATGACCTGGTGAGTTGGTGGAGGGAGACTAAGACAGAGATTAGCAACTGGTTAAAGGCTTATGGGAAAAAGATAGCAAACAGAAATTTTTTGAAATATTTAAAGCTTAGAAATAAGCTGTATAAGCTTTTGGAAACAGAGTACGGGGAAGGGAGGACGAATTAAGCCAGATCGAGGCAGTCAAAACTGAAATGAGGGGCATGCAGTATGACAGAGGGGAATCCCTAAAGAAAGAACTAAGTTTTGGTATACAGAAAACACCTTTTGCAGACCCTTGTGAAGCATTCAAGGAGAAAAAGAATAGGACATGTATTTTAAGCCTGAAAAATGGAGATGGGGAGATTATAAATACCACGGAGGGAGTCCGGGAAATAATAGAAGAGTACCTGACTGAGGCAGGTAAAAGGGTAGACTTAGATAAGGCAGTAATAATATCTTATTTATCTAAATTAAATATACCAAAAGTGGATTCAAGCACCGAGAGCTTACTAAAGGGTGAAATTTTAGAAACAGAAGTGTAAGAGGTAATTAAAAATCTCAGAGGCGGGGTGGTGTCGGGTGATGACGGTATCTCAAATGAATTCTACAAAGCTTTCACAGGAATATTGTCCGCCTTTTTGGTAAGGGTATTTAATTATATGTTGGAAGGCAAGAATGTGCTGGCAGACTTTACTTTAGGGGTTGTAATCTTCTTGTTTAAATCTGGAGAAAAAAATGAGCTGGAAAATTGGAGACCAGTAAGTGTCCTGAACTCAGATTGTAAGATCCTAACCCAGGTCCTGCAGAGAAGGTTACGAGTGGTAGCTGGGAAGGTGATAGATAAAGCTCAAACCTGTGTGATCCCAGGAAGAAACATACAGGAGAACTTGGCACTTATTAGAGATGTAATTGAATATGGGAGGAAAACTCAGAGTAAAGGGCGTGTGATAGCGGTAGATCAGAGCAAGGCTTTCGACCAAGTGAATCATGAATTTCTATTCTCAGTTTTAGAAAAATATGGGATCCCTGGGGAGTTTCAGGTTTGGTTAAAGTTGTTATATGAAAAGGCAGTTATAAAAACAGAGATGGGGGAGGGAGGGTAGACTAACTGAGGTTCAAACAGAGGTCAGGCAGGGGTGTCCCCTAAGCCCGTTATTGTACACCTGTGCCATTGATCCTTTGGTAAGGACTTTAATAGGTATGAAAGAAATCAAAGGCATGAAAGGGCTTCAGATTATGGATGAGATAAAAGTATCGGCCTATGTGGACGATTTGAGTATCTTCTTGGAATCAAAAGAAGATGTAAGCTGTTTGATGAGGGAACTGGGCAATTTTTCTGCAGTAGCCAGGGCTAGAATAAATGTGAATAAGAGTAGAGGTATGTGGTTTAACGAAACAGATACACCAATCATGGGGGTTGATTATATCGGATGAAAACATTAAATTGTTAGGAGTCTCTTTCAGGAAAGGGGATATGGGAAAGAAAAACTGGAATGAGGTATTGGAGGTAGGAGAAAGAAAGGTAGCAAGATGGAAAACCTGGAAGATGTCAAAATTAAAGCAGGTGTTTGTGGCAAAACAACTTCTAATACCATGTTTTTTATATGTAGCAGGGGTATTTCCTTTGCCTGTGGAATCTGAATTGAGAATATTAAGACTATTCTTTCAGTTATTATAGGGCAACAGACTGAACCCTATAAAGCAAAAAATTTTATATAAAAATAAGAAGCAGGGAGGTTTAGGGATGGTAAATCCGGTAAATTTTTTTCCATATTCTGTTTTGGTATTCAAACCTGTACAAAATTTTTGTTAAGCAACAGGAATTGGGTAGTAAATGGGGAGTGACTGTCCTGGGAAAATGGATTTGGGAGTGGACAGGAGAATCATTAAGAGGGATTCCAATACGGGAAATGCCTGTATATTACAAAATAGCGATTAAAAAATGATGACATAGAAAGTGACAAGATCATAAATGGAAGGGAACACTAGAAAAGGGTTGTATAGACAAATCTTGGAAGAGACAGGAGTTGGAGACCCAGACTTTAAAGGGGGCTGGCCAGGGGAAACAAAGTTTGTGTATGGAATGTTAAATAACCCAAGGATACCGCAGAAAATGTGGGTTATACAGTGGCTGATGGCATATAGCAGGGTAGGAGTGAGAGGAAACCAGAAGCGTAAAACTATAGAAGAACGGAATTGCTTATATCCAGGGTGTGGTAATTTGGAAGAAACGCAAGAACATTTTTTGTTTGAATGTAAATATGTCAAAGGATTATGGTCTTTTTTAGCAGCTGAGTGGAAGTTGCCATGGCTGAAATCTTTAACGTATAATAACCTAGTGTTGCAAATTGTTCCAGAGTTCCGAGACCAATGCCATGTTGCAACATTGCAGATACTGTGTGCTTGTCTGAAATACTACATGTGGCAGAGTTGTTGCCAGCTGTTGTTACAGCAGAGGGAAATCTCATTCAAGGGGGTAGGAAAACTGTGTGTATCAGTTTTGAGGGCAATTTACAGAAATGAATGTAAAACTCACCCCAGGAAAAGAAAAAAAAATATGTGGTGCAAAGGGCTATCCTTTTTTATTAAATATGCTTAAAGAAAAAAAAAGGAAATAAAAAAGAAGCAGGGAATGTTAACTAGGAAGGAGTGTGTTCATTTAGGGGAATTGTGGTAAGGTCCATGACATTACTTTAGCAATGTTTTCTAATTTTATACTAATTATGTTTGTTTTATGATGTAATACAAGGTTGTGAAGTTTGTTTTCGTTTTTTGAGTATTACATTCTCCTACCATGTTAGTGGGGTGGGTTGGGGGGAATTATACAGTACGAAGATGTATTATTGTTTTTGTAAAGTTAAGATATGATGTAATACTTATTTCAATCAATCAATCAAATCTTTATTTATTCAGGCGATCATCATTGAGCAAGGCTCATTTACAGGATGGACCTGATAAGGTCAAGTTTCGAGTTGATACATAGAGTTGAATTATACAGTACGAAGATGTATTATTGTTTTTGTAAAGTTAAGATATGATGTAATACTTATTTCAATCAATCAATCAATCAAATCTTTATTTATTCAGGCGATCATCATTGAGCAAGGCTCATTTACAGGATGGACCTGATAAGGTCAAGTTTCGAGTTGATACACAGCAATTACATCACACACTTATAAGACAGTTATACATACAGAAAAAATGATGTTTATAACACAATGATATACAGTGAATTCATATGTTGAAACTCGGTTAAGAGAAGGTTAAACTAATATCTACAATATGTACAGTACATATATATCCCAATGAGGGTCAGAACAGTCACACACATAATGAGTACAAGGATGGTGAAGGAAATATTGGGTGCCATAAACTGGGGTGTCTGACTGGAAGGAATATGTCATATATGATTGGAATATAAGTTTGTGGGATGACTATTCTATCTCTAGCGGTGGCAACTGCATTTCTCTGTGAAGAAGGCTGTACAGTGCTGCTTAAAGGATGTAAATTGAATGATAATGGACAGTTTTAGGGATTTTTGTAGGGTGTTCCATGCTATAGCTAGAGAATAGCTGATTGCTGCCCTCCCTAGTTTGGTGTTGACTTTGGGCAATTTGAGCAGGATGATATTGTTGCTTCTTAGGGCATAGGAGCTAGGAGTGGTCTGGTTGAAGCAGTCCAGGATATAGCTTGGGAGTTTTTTTGATAAAGCTCTGTAGATCCATAGAGCTGCATTTCTGCTCCTCCTGACATGAAGGGAAACCCATCCAACTGCGTCATAGAGAGAACAATGGTGGGTATTATATGGCAGGTCTGTAATGAACCTTATTGCTCTATGATATAAGGTATCCAGCTTTTGAAGGTAGGAGATGGGGCAGTGACTATAGAGGAAGTCTGCATAGTCAATGACTGATAGAAAGATGGCCTGGACTAACCTCATCTTTGAGTCTCTGTTAAGGAAGGGTTTTAATCCCCATTAACCATTTATAGTTATAATTTTCTGTTTGTATGTTTCAGTATAAAGTCATACACTTTTTGTATATATTTTTTTGTCTTTATGAATAAAAAATTCCCCTACTCTTTTCAAGAAGTGCCATGGGATCTGTAACATCCACCTGAGCAGGCAGACGGGATCTCGGTTTAACATCTCATCTGAAAGACGACACCTCAGGAGTGCAGCATCCCCCTCATGCTGCACTGCAGTGTCAGTACTGGGATATTAACCCAAGTGCCTGGTGTGGGGATGGAATGCACAGCCATCTGATCTGTCGGCCTCAGAGATGAGTGTGCAACCTGCTGAGCCACTGACACTGACTAGACAGACTGCAAGGCCTTTTCCTGCTGGTTATTTTCCTATGTGCGTATTTCACAGAATAGGACAGGGGCCCTCTGTCAGACTCCAACATGGAAGCCAGGAGGGGATCACTGGCAGGTGTCAGTGAGGGGTTTACAATGGATCAGCATTGCTCTTTCATACACGGTGTATCCTAAAGCACTTTACAAGCAATGCAAGACTGGTTTTGACATGACTGAACATGTAGTGGCAGCCATTTTGCATATCAACACCCACACACAGCCTTGTACAGTTGTATGGACCAATTTTATGGGAAGGAGGATGTTGGCCAAGACACACGGGAAAATTCCTTGCTCTTGCCAAAAGTACCTTGGGTTCTTGTACTTCCACCTGGACACCCACCAGGACAGCACCAGAGATGGGCAGAAGGGACCTTGATGTTAAGGTCTCATCCAAAGGATGGCATACCCTGACAGTACCACACCCTCCTAGTACTGCACTTGGGTGCCTGCAGTTGAAGTATGAGACCAGTCCTGGTATGGGACTATAACTCACAACTATCTGGCCCAGAGGCGGATTTGCTAACAACTGAGCCACACTGACACCTAATGGAGCTGGGGCAGGTCCTGGCAGGTTCACTAATGAATCTCTTCAACTTTGGAGAGGTAGGTGAAGATGTGGGAAAGATCTGGAAAATTTGGAGAGGTAGGTGAAGATGTGGAAGCTGACCTTTAATGCATAAAAGTGAAAGGTAATGTACTAAGGGGCTAAGAACAGTGATGGCATATAGGATGGAGGGGATGTTAGTGAAGTGCACATCAGAGGAAACAGACCAGAGGGTATTAATGATGGAGAACAAAAAGACATCAGCACAATGTATGAAGGCTGTGGGTACAGCAGATTGGATGCTGGTGTGCATTAGGAGAAGGATCACTAACAGAAGGAGAGATGTAATACAGTCCCTGTATAGATCTCTAGTTTGCCCTCACTTGGAGTACCGTGTGCTGTTTTGGAACCTACTGTTGAAGAAAGACAGGGACAGGTTGGAGGCAGTGCAGAGGCAAGCCACCAGAAGGATGCTGGGGCAACGGGGCAGGTTGTATGAGAAGCACTTGTAGGATCTAAACCTGTACACATTGGAGGACAGGAAAAAGATGGACGACATGATTGAGATGTTCAAGTACCTCCACGGAATAAGCAAGGTGGACAGCAGTGAGCTGCTTGCAATGAGTGGTGACACCAGTACCAGGGGTAACACCCTGAAACTGGCGGGTGGCTAGGTTTAAGAAGAATGTCAGGAAGTACTTTCATACTAACTGGATTGGTATATATATGGCAACTATATTCCATCAGATATGAGGAAATAAATGATGGCTTTTTCAATGGGGAAGAGGGCTCACTCATGCAATATCTACTTACCTGTCTGTCTGTCTGTCTGTCTATCTATCTACAGACAGTATCTATCTCTCTCTCTCTCCCGTTATCATCTCTCCACACACACACACACACACACACACACACACACACACGTACAGACCCATACAATTAGTAATTAAATTGGGTAACTAAATCTTATTTCATGCCTCATTATTCTCATGTATGCCATCACACCCATGAATAACAATGTGTTAACTCTGAATAACAAAGCCTTCCATAAATCCCACCTATATGTAAGCCAACCACAAATATGGCTAACACTGCAAAAGTAAAATAAAGAGTGGAATTCCAAAAGGAAACAAACAAGCAAAAAAACACAGTTAATGCAAATATGTCAAAATCAATAGACAGAACTGCAAAACTTAACAAATGAACAAGCTGGGTACAATACCCCAGCTCAGATGAGCATTAATAAAACAGAAGTTGTGAAGTTACTTTAGTTCAGTTCTCCCACATGTCTCAATACTGGACAAGCCATGTACTATGACCAGTAAAACATGGGTACCAGAAAAAATACTGGTGGTAATCTTGGCTTCAAGGTTTATTCTGCACCCCCCTCCTCCAGCTTCAGTTGATGAAATTGTTACCTCACTGTTCACAGGCACCCATGAATTATTCTTTGTGTTAAGGCAGACTTGCTAAATTTGCAAGTATTTAAGGCACTGCTCAGCAATAAATTTGTGTATTTATCATCCTGTTACCTGTGTAAATTGTTGTCATTTTACATATCAAACTCTATTTATCTGCACCAGGCTATGTATTTGACCCCTCCTCCCCCCAAAATAAATAAATAATAATTGCCCCTCTGGGCATCATAATGCAAATAAGAAGAGAAAAATGACATGACAAGAATCTTTTTATGTTAAGTGCCCCCACCTACGGGAATTCATAATTTGTTTATGGTGACAAGGATTGTTGATCACTAGAAAACAAACAAAATAACATTTGGAGATGCTGTTAAGGACTAAGAGAATAGTTTATTCTTTATTCTTTTTATATTATTCTTTATTTTGCCTATATTCATAATATTACTCCTTTTTAGAATTATGTAAATTACATGAATACTGTTTTAGAAATATATATATATATATATATATATATATATATATATATATATATATAGGATAACATCACTTAGAGGAATTTTACACATTTCTACGAAAAGAAAAAAATCACTATTGTTGTCAGCTTGGACTCAGATCACATAAGATTCTAACACATTTGGCTTTCTACACATTCCACTCATATTTTGTCATTGAAGATGTGCATGAAACCAGGGGTTGGGATTTTCAAAACTAATGATGTAGGATGTGTGGCAATTTTTCTACTGCAGCTGTGCCACCGCAAATGTGCCAAAATGTTTATGGGTGATTTTCCAAGCAGTTTGACACATTTTCAGCATTTTCCTTACTTCATGGCACAAAAATGATGCATGTGACGTTTTGGTAATGTGAGGCACTTGTGATATGAAGTTTGATCACATTTTCATGTGGTCTAAAAGTCATGTCACAAGTACTTTTTATACAGCACCAGTGGTGATAAACTTTCCCTGATAAATTTGTTCAATCACACTATCTAGCCTCCAGACAAACAGTTATCTAGAGATTAGATGTGTCACAATCACCTTCCTTGACCTTTGCACAGAACAGAACCAATCAGAGAGCAGCTACCACAATGCTGATGACATCATAATAGGCCTGTATTGCACTGTACCCAGCAGCTCAGATAATAGAAAAATAGTAAAATTTTCACACAGAAAGGTGATTTAAAAGTAATAACTGTTAAACTGGTGTTATATAAATTGAATACACAATGGATTGACTCCAGATACACAGTTTATCTCCACTTAGACTTTTGTGAGTCACTTGTGAGTTTGTTACTCATGAGCTATGGTCTTATCCCCTCATACGTGGATATAAATTGCATATTTTGAGTAAAGCCATCGTGTATCCCCTATTTATTTTTTTTTATTTTACAATTTTTGGCCAGGAAAGACACGCTAAGTCGAGGTTTTTGCCAAGTGTGTCCTGGGAGCACAGTGATGTTAATTGACTTGCTTGTTGTCGCACAGTATTAAGTGTTGGCTGTGGGACTGAAACCCAGTTCTCCAGATTTGCAGGTCAGTGCTCTCCCCCCCCCCATAGACCATTCTGGCCCCTTGATCACCACCTTGCTCCTTTTGTCGGATCTCCATCTGACCCCTGGCCCCGACTGACACTCCCCCTGCTGTCACGTCCAGCAGGGATCTACATGGAGCAGGGCCCAAGAACCGAGGAGACCGTCATTAATGGCAAATGAGACGCATACTTTTGTGGTTTTCTCCCTCTTCCCCATGTCCCTCCCACCACCCCATGATGATGGACATAGCTTCTGGCAGCCTCAACTATGGCAGCATGCACTGGTCTGACATCATCTCCCATGAGGGAGCTAGCTCCCTGACTCACCACGGCGGGGGGGCGCTTCTGAACCAGAACCCAGCTGCCTGTCTCCCTCCTTGGCTGGCTTGTGCTCCCCTCAGGAGCACTCCTCAGCCTTGGCTGCCTGATTTTGGTAACCACTGGCTCACTACTGAACCCAGGTCACGTGTATGGAGGTGCAACATGCTTCTACTGAGCCACTGGGCAGCCCACAGCTCAGGGCTCTTAACTAGCACATTGTGCTGCCTCCCCGAAACTACTGCAAGCACCACAAAATCACGCTGCAAATCTTGTACAATCCAGCACAGGGTCTTTGCCCCTTAGACTCCTTCTGCTGTTTTTCCTGCTGTGAAGCCATAAGCCTCTGCTTGTGACATCAGACTTGTTTTCCTTCCAGAGAGGGAAGGGATCTGGTGTCTGTCAATATGCTCACCTCTAGCACAGGCTGGGGATTGGTGTATCTAGACCAACATATCTGCAAGGACTGGTGGATGCAGTGGATGTCTGCATGTCAGGAACAAGGGCATGTATGAAGTGCACTGATGTCATTGCATGACTGCTCCCCAAGGGATCGGAACACAAAAAGAAAAAAAAAAGACTCTGAGGACTGGGCAGAATAATACCAAGGGGATGTACAGCCACCCCCACCCAAATGACACTGGTAAAGCTCATCAGGGGAAAACAGGTTGATCTCAGTCTCTTCCTAGTCCCCCCCGGGGAGCCTCACCTTGAGGGGTAGGTGACGGGCCTCCTGGCAAGGGGGATGCTGGGTGGGTGGGACTGTAGGGTGCCATGTAGGCTGACTATGGGGTACATCCCCACAAATACCAGAGAGAATATACAAAACTGAAAAAAGAATCATTTTCATAGCAACAGGTTGTGTGATGTCACAAACAGAGAAGTATGATATCACAGCAGGAATAAGCAACTGGAACAGACGAAGTCTGGGAGAAAAAAAACTGTTTTAATTAAAATGACTTCAATGACTTCAATAATAAAAAAAGGGAAGGTCCTGAAATCCAGATTAGGAAGAATATTGTTTAAGCGAGTTCTTGTGATACCAGATATGAATTTTTGGCAGGAAACTGGAAAATCTATTCAATGTAAGTAACATCTATCAATCAGGGAAAATAATTCATTTAAAATAGGATATGGCCTGCATCAACTCCACCCCTTTCTCCAGTGATTGCCATAATTGTGATGTTAGAGACCTCAAAACTTTGATTAAAATATGTATCCTAAATGGAGCACAAAGTTTCTGGTGGGCATTTTAAGAGTGTTGAATTATACATTGTTGTGCCTAAAAGTTTGTTAGGTTCAGATAGTAGAATACAAAATATACTTATACTGAGGCAAATTAGATGCAAATAAATGCAGTTGTTAGTTTGTAATGTTGCTTGTTTAATCATGCACTAATAATCAAAACATACAAATAACTGCTTCACTGATGTAGAAAAAAACTCTCTGAATTGTCCTAACCACATATAAAATGTATGTATTTGTGTGTGCACTGCTATTTTTTGTTGCTCCCAGAAACGCATTGAGGTCCAGTACAGTCACCTACAACCCCCTTAACAATGACATATACCATTGGTGTTACAAACATTAAAGTGTTTTTATTTAACAGCTCACACATATACAGTTTATAAATACAACACAGTCCAGGATATCAATATTATACCATCAGCTAACATATATGTATTACAACTCAAGACATAAAATGTATTTATTATTGATATATTACACTATAAATCTGATTTATGTCAAAGAACAATAGTTTTGATACTGTGATCAACCTTCAATTGTTCTAAACCATAGAACTCATGAGCAACGCACATGCTGCAGTAATAATAATACGTTAATATTATATACTATGATATATACTATAATGCTGGCTAAGTAGCCTAACATGCTGTGTATAGCTCTTTCTTCAGTCAGAAGCTTGTCTCACATCCCTTCAGGTCTGTCTCAAAAGGAATCTTCCCTCTGATGGAGCTACGTTAAGCTGATCTGTTAATTTATTGCCGGAGACTGCAGTTTTAAGGGGTGTTCTAAACCCCTCACTGAATAAAAATATGTCCCCCACTATACTTATTTGAATAAAGTTTAAGCAAAACATTATTAGATATTTTCCTGTGTTACCAATTCAAAACATGAGCATCTGAAGCTATAGGTTATTGTTGATTAAACATCTGTTAGGATTTAAATATTTTTGGTAAGCAGCCACATAATTTCACTTTATTGAATTCTGGTCCTCTTCTGGATTGAAAGGCTTTTTAAAAATATCCACATGGAAACAGTGGAACATATCAGTGTTTGGGGAAGGGGGGACTAATGCATGTATGTATTTATTTGTTTTATTTATATGAAAATTGGCAACCAGGGAAGGTGCACTGAGCCAAAGCTCGTTTCCAGGCACGACCCAGGAGAGGGGAAACAAAGAATATACATGTCACAAGAAGCTGAGATTACATATAGAATAGTGGATGGGTAACCATCCACAACAAGGCATTGTTTCCACTGAGGAAGTTGATGATATCATAGAGCCTTCAAGAGCGACGCTCGAGAGGTCTCGCTGATGTCATCAGCTCCTCAAGATGGAAACACAGCCTTGGTTACAGATAGTCACACACCCACTATTTTATATAGTATATGGTTTCTGGCTTGTTTCTTTTGTGTTGTGTGTGTATTTTTTTTAGTTGCTAGTTACCTCATGCTGCTCCTGCTGGCTCTGCTTCTCCCCACTCCCTGTGGATCCTGCTACTCCCCGCTCCCGTTCGCTCCAGCTTCACACCACTTCCACTCACTCTGCACCGTTTATTTTTAAAAATAAATAAAAAAAAAAAACATTCGCTTTTGTGACACAGAGCCATGTGGGGCTCTTTGTGTCAAAAAGAGGAGGGTTCATTGATTGACACTTGCTAAATTGTGCCACCATGTTGCCAATATTTTTATCATTAGAGCCACAAATTAGCCAATCAGGTGGCAGGACATGGCTAAAAAAGTTGTTGTGCTATTGATGTGACGTCAGAACAATAGTACAACTCTTTTGACCTCTGAAGTGTCCTACAACAAGAATTTGAAAGCCACCCTTTTACATGCAGATAAGCCCTAACCATATACTATAAATCAGCAGTGGGTATATACAGTCAAACAAGGTAACAGAGTACAGCTACTAACAACAGTACATGGGTAACAATTCAACAAAACCAACAGTTTCAACAATTTCAATAAAGGCAAGCACTGGTTGAGGAGAACAAGCTAGAGTCAGGTACTAGCTAAGTGAGGACAGGCACAAGCAAGGTTTGTTGTTTTTGTTAATTCTGTCCTACTGTTTATTAATACAGCGTTATGTGTGTGATAGATAGCTAGATATTGTGACTTCTCCCATATAAGAAGTAAGCAGTCTTTTCCCTGTATACCCGTCCCTGTATATGTAATTGCAATCAGAACTAACAGTAGCCATCAAAATATATTAAATAAAATAAATGATAGGCAACTGTGGTGTACATGGAAATATACCATTACGGGAGCACATGAGGTAGTTGCTGCCACTCTCCCTTTAGGCTTGTGGCTAATAACCTCATAATCTTCCCTCCATGGTAAATTACTTTGTACTTCACAGTTGCCTATCATTTATTACATACGTGTGTGTGTGTGTGTATATATATATATATATATATATTAGCATAATTACTATTTTATTACAGCTTATATACATAAAAAGGTAATGATATACACAATTACCTAAATCTGGCATTACAAACACAGTTTAATTGCAGTTGTAAAATGACTGTTCATTTATATGTGGGTTGCCTATCCATTTTTTATAACACATTTCCCAGGAAAAATATTATTGAATGGGTGGAAATTTTGTTGAATCCCATGTTCCCTTATCTTTACATTGCACTCTTCTTATTTACTTTCATTTATTTAACCCTTTTAACCAGAAAGACACACTGAGTTGAAAACCATGCATTTCCAGGTGTCCTCAGGGGTAAAAATAAATAAATAAATAAAAACAGGGGAAAAGACAGATGGGGAAATAATTGAGGAATAAAGGTTACAAAGAAGCTGTACTAAGTCAATTGTGACAGTTATTGATCATATAAAGGTGTCGTAAGTTGCATAGAATAGGACCACTGTTTCGGATGTAAGGTTGCCATAGACTCTGTATTTCACCTTTCTTAAAATATTTGGTTAAACTTTGATTAATATGAATAAAGATAATATATTGGGGGTACGATTAAATAAACTGGTTATATATATATATATCACTTTCTAAGTCTTTCCAGTTAACATGTGACACCTGCTGGTGTATGGCACTAATGATTTGGATCTAAGTTCTGGAATGGACTGCCGGAGGAGGTGGTGAGGGCCAGTATAGTGGACGGTTTCAAGAGGGCCTGGGACAAACACAAGAAATTGTCAAAGGGAGATGGGGTGGAATCTTGGAGGGAGGACAAGTGGGGGGGGATGGGCAGACTTGATGGGCCAGGAAGGTCCTTTCCTGCCTACACATGTCTATGAGTCTAAGTCATGCTTTGTTTTATTGTTATATGAAACAACTGTTTGTATCTTATAGGACGTTGTCAATAAACTTCAAGTTTCAAGAAAAGTTACAAAGAAATCCTTCGGAACATAATGGAAAGGGCAACAGAAGCTGTTGCAAAGAACATCTTTAAGAAGGTCATTTGTGCCACGTGGAAGGTTGCAGGATTATGCAGGCTACAACAGTGTGCATCTAGAACTGGGAGGTCATGCCCACCTGGGGTACTCCAGCTAGGTTGGTAAACAAAGTGAAAAATGCAGGTAGGGACAAGCTGTTCTGCTAGGCTACTAGTATGACTAACAAGTGTAGCTTTGGGAACAGAAAAGTCTAAGAGTGACCCCGTGGTCTTAAAGGGAACACAAAGTTTGCTTTACCAGTATTTAATATAATTGTAAATTTGTGTGTGTGTGTGTGTGTGTGTGTGTGTGTGTGTGTGTGTGTGTGTGTGTGTGTGTGTGTGTGTGTACCCTCCATAAGACAGTAATAGTTGTTAGTGGAAAAAAGTCATCATATAATTTTTTTTTAGTAACAAAATAATTATTGCAAAACCATAAATATATTGATTTCTTTTTGTTTCATTATATTTCACACCTGAACTGAGATATATGGTTTTGAAGTTATTAAAAGTAATTGCTCACTGGCCACGCCCACTATGAATAAATTAAACATCCTAGCATGGTGCTGTGCTGTTTGCCATCAGAAAAGTGTGCTGGCCCCTTCCTAATACATCCATAGGCGGAATCCAGCATGCAAAGCCCAAAGGTAACCTTGAGGGAAGAGATTATTAGCAACTGCCTGTGATGGCCATCTTGAATGACTTGATTCATTAATTATAAAATTTGTGATAAAAGTTATTTTAAAAATATCAGAGAGCAACAGCAATATACTGATGATAAATCTAATATCTAACTATGTCAGATATATATTATTGTTAAAAAGTATAACAACATATTTGGCCAACTAAAAAATGTTGATGCTTCACTCTCCCTTTAGCTTTTGTTCACTTTAAAGTTATCGTGAAGTTATCTTGTTTTTTTTGTTTTTTTCTTTTTTAGGTCCCTTGTTAATGCTACTTTTTTCATCGGGTGTTCATTTTTACACTGGGGAAGAGGCTAAAAATAGTCTAGCCCTCCTTTCCCAGTCAACAAAAAATAACTAAATACATACATACATACATACACACATATAATTCTGGAAACAATGGAATGAATAAACAAACAAATAAATACACACATATCATTTCTGAAAACAGTGGCATAAATTGAGGGGAGGCCTTGCAATGAAACTTATTCTATGAACTTCCACTCAACTGATGTCACTGGGTTCCAGAACTGATAATTAATTATAAAAATGAATATCAGACAGAACAGTGCAAAATCAGCAAGTGACACTAAAAAAATGGTGGGTGGGATGACAAGATTATTTCAAAACGAAAAATAAAAAAGAGGAGCTGGGTGATTATGAAGACTACACATATGTCAAATTTCCTATTATGTTAAAAAATGCACCACAAGGTTTATGGTTATGTCAGGTAATTGATTAATAAAAAAAAAATAATAAGAGAGAGTAATGCAGAAAATTTTATAACTAAGGACTGTAAAGAGCCCTGCACCTCGGTGAAATAACCCCGCACCTGGTTACTTTCAAAAGTTCATAAGTGTATTAAGCATGAAAGGACAGGGCAGTGCATAATTTATTTTCTTCTTCCTTTTTAATATTTAATATTCACAAAAAAAGCATAACCTTCTTTTAAACGGTGGCATATCTTTTTAAGCCAGGACCCTGTCACTGATGTATTAACTGGGACTATCATATTTGCAAAAGATGACTGGTAGAGGGGGCATTGCCCTATGGTGAGCAGTAAATGCGAGCTGCAGAGACCTTGCCATTGTGATTAGTCAGCTCAGCACATCTACAGTTACAGAAACATTTGGTGTTTCAGGTATATACCCTCTAGTAAGAACTGTAATGGAGAGAGGGACGGGGTGGTGGGGTGGAGAGAGAGAGAGAGAGAGAGATGGAGAAATTAACTGAAAAGAAATACATAAAAATACTTTTTTAATTTTGCATCTATGGATACTTAATACTTATTATATTAAATCTTTGTTGTTATTGATGGCTTTACTTGCATGATCTTTCATTTCTTTTGTTAATATTGTTATATACAAAATGTCTTATTTTGCATCAGTATATCTTTTTTTTAATGATCAATAAAAATCTATAAAGTAAAACAGGTTCACACACTCTGTTTGGCATATCTGATACCCACCAAAATGTTGGACACCTGTAAATGGGGTGCAGGGCACCATCCAGTTGTCATATGGGAAATAGAATAAAGTCTGAGTCAATATTCTTGTACTTCTGTCTCACATTAGGAGGGATGTGAGGTTGTCCCACATTTTACAACTCAGAACTCTCCTGTCCATCCATCTGTACCTTTAAACTGTCCCACATTAGGAGGGACAGTTCTTCATTTTACCCCTCAGAACCTCTCTGCACCTCTCAAATGCCCCACATTAGGATGGGCACTCCTCATTTTACTACTCAGAAACCTCTGTCCATACCTTCAAACTATTCCACATTGAGGGACAGCTCTCATTTTACTCCTCAGAACATCTCTGTCCATACCTCCCAACTTTCCCACAGTAGGGGATTAGCTAGAATAGGGCAGACTGGATGGGCCTTGTGGTTCTTTTCTGCCAACAAAATCTGTGTTTCTATAGCCCTCATTTTACCTTTCAGGACAACTCTGTCCATGCCTCTCAACTGTACCACATTACAGGGGACACACCTCTCTTAACACTCACAAGCCATCGCCACCTTCGAACTGTCCCACACTAGGATTGGTGTCCCTCATTTTTCTTCTCAGAACTTCTCTCCACTTTTCGACTGTCTGACATCAGAAACAACCTCCCTCATTTTACTAGAAGAACCCATCACCCTATGTTTCTCAATGGTCATAATATGGAGAGACATCCCACATTCCACCTCTTAGAACCCCTCTGCCTTTTTATTTATTTTTTAAATTATTTTACCAGGTTAGTAATACAGAGAATTCTAATATATTTTATTGATACCTCTCAGCTCTGTTCCACTTTGTGAGGGAGATCCCTCATGTTAATTCTCAGAACCCCTTTATCTATACCTTTCAGCCAACTGCCCAGCATCAGGAGGGATGTCCTTCTTTTTACCTCACAGAACCCCCTCTGTCCATATCTCCCAACTATCCCCCATGAGTAAGAAAGTTTTATTTAGAACAGGAGAACTGCAAAAACACTAAGTGCAAACAAACTGATTTCCTGTGGTGTCTAGTGTAAAACAACAGAAGCACAAAAATAAGCTATAAGCCATAAATCACAATATTAAAACAAACAAACACAAACAACTATATACAATGTTATATCATATTAAGTGTAATGTACCTAATTAGCATTAGTCGGGGAAATACTCACTTTTCTCCTCCATACCCCTGTCCAGACCTCTCAACTGTCCCACATTATGGGACTTCCCTCCGGTTTCTCTTCAGAAGCCTCCTGTACCACAGAGGTATTGATATCCCCAACCCTACCCTGAGATATCCAAGCAGAAACTCACAATAATTTCAGCTAACAACCAACTTCATGAACTTATTTTATTCTCCCACCCCACATATCGCATCCCCCACATTTGGGGGATCACGAGAGGCTGGGAGGTGTCGTGGTCCTTATTAACAGACACAGAGTACAAAAGTAGAATCCTGCGTATACTGATAATAAATTACTTACCGAATGGCAATGACGCGCTGGCTTGCTGAAGGCAGGAACGAGTCTCCTCCGTCTTCATCCCCGCCAGTACTACACCACCGCAGACCTGAGCATCAATGCAATAAGTCAGATATTGCATGTACTTATACAATCAAATATGTCATTATTTATAATAATAAAACAAAAATGATCAAACGATTGTTTTGACTGCAGTGTTCTCATTCGTGATTATATAATGCAAACTGTGTGTGTGTGTGTGTGTGTGTGTGTGTGTGTGTGTGTGTGTGTGTGTGAATTCTGATACCATAGTAAATGGGATAAAAATGCTACAAAATCCTTTTTAAATTCTAAATATCTTATCTTGTGGAATATCATATTGTTGTTTCCTTTTGATTTGGTCTTTATTCTTCATCATGAGGGACAGATGTAGTTTAACTCTGAATGTATAAATTAATGCGGCAGTTTAGCATAGTTTTCAGAGTTTTAGCACAGCGGTTATA